>CP149055.1:7353750-9805000 GCA_038024825.1 Polylopha cassiicola
CCAACAAGAGATATTTAAACAGGTACATACGCTTAGTGAGGAATATCTCAATCTATGCTCATCTAAATTTTATTTTTATTACTTCAAACAATACCTATAAGCAATAACCAGTACCGTAATAGAGAAGCAATAAGTAAATTCTAATAACAATCTAAACTGTGTTGTTACAAATTGTATAGTTATAAAATATATGTATGTTAAATCATGAAATTAAGATGAGCATCGGTTAAATAAATCTTGTTTCACATATTTTCAAATGTATTGCTTGTGTTGTCGCCCATGCGCTATGGAGTAGTCACAGCGTGACGGCGCAAGGTGTCAATTATTGCAAAATTTCTAAATGGAATTAAGTTCCCGTAAAATATTCAAACAAGTGGTCATTACTCCATAATTAATTTAGATGTCAATTTTTCTGAAATAAACTTACTATTAGAAAATTTTTGATGAACCAGTTAATAAAATATCTTAGAGTTTATATGTAAATCTGTCAATCCTTTCACTAACTTATGTAAAAATTGGTGATTTGCGCATCTTTACTTCATGCTATGAATATGGACGCCTCTTAGAGTTAGTCATCTATTACGGAAAACAATAAAATTAGTATTATATAAAAGCTGTGGTCAACTAGTCACACATACTAGATGCTCCTCTGAAATTAACTTTTGTCTAAAATTATAATAGTAATAAACAAGAGCCATTAAGTATACTGTAATGGTTTGATTAGTTGATCATGGCTTAAACATTTAATGCATACTTTTAAGGGACCTTCAATTCCAGTTAGCTAGTTCTATTTATTGTAGTGAATATTGCTGTTGGGTGGATCGTCATAGGATTTTTGTGAGACCAAATAGCACTTTTTTTACACATTTACCTGTTTTGGGTGGTAAATAACGAATTTGTTTGTATAAAAGGGAAAATATCACAAAAAATGTATAGCATATCACATTTAAAACAACAAGAACCCATCTGACTGATCCACTCCAACAAGTGAATAATTACAATATATTTTGTTGAGTATTATAATAAACAGCTGTGGAGTAAAGTAGATTTTGTGCTCTTGTACAAATACTATAAGATACAGCATTTGGAAATAAGTGAAAGGAGGATTTCTGAATATGATAATATGCAACCCATGACTCTAAGTTCATGAAAAGCCAAACTGTACTGTAGTTATACATTTTGAATTCAATGTGAACATTTAGTAATCAGATTGATACCCACTGAAATTCATTTTGAAACATGTAAAATGAAAAACATAACATTTTTATGTTATTGAAAATAAAATGAATCTAAAAATTATGACTGAATTTTTATTTCAATTTAACTTTGCTGTAGGAACCTAAATACGTATAAATAACTAACATTGTTATTAAACTAATCATGGATGGTGCCAATATTTGAAAAGGGGTAAGTAGGTACCTAAGTATTTAAAAGAACATTAACACGTAGTGACAAATAATAATTCGGATTTATCTTGCCTGTACAATAGCGTAGGTAGGTTCTTTTCATGATTTAAAGAGGAACAGGCGTACTTAACCAACGTATTATCAGATAAAATGATATTTCTTTACGGGCGTATTATGAATAGGTAACATAACGTTGATAAACATCAAATCAAAACAATACTAGAGTTAGAATAATATAATATTGTAGGTATACTTACAGAAGGTCTTCCTCTAAACGAACCACCAGCAACGGTCGAATAGAAAAAGTTAATTTAAGGAATCCCAAATAAAGCGTTATGTTAATTTCAGGTTGAATTGTTGAAACTTCTTGATTCTATGTTTTTGACAGTTTCTATTATGTTAGTAGAATGGACTCTAGACCACAGATTAAGTACATAATTTACTAAGTTCAGAAAGTCACTCCAAATTCTCATGCATAGATTTATAATACTCACACTATGCAACTTTGGATAATCTCCTTTTTTTTCATTTTAATTTAGCTAACAAACTGTTAATATAAACTAACTTCTACTCTTTATCCTATACGGATTTATTAAGAATTTGTTTCTATTTTTTAATAATACAGTCAACTTAAGACCTGTAACGCCATCTGTTGTCGAGTAGGCGAACTATTAACATAGCTTCATTATAGCGCAGTCCTATTTCTCAGATAGTAAAACTTTTAATTATTGCAGGTAATAAAAAAATAATTCAGGTACCTACATTTTTGCTGCTAAATTACGATCGTGGATAGTTACAACTATATAATTACCTACCCACTTGTCTTTAAAGCTTGGGATTGGGAATTTTACAAAACATACCTATTAATTATATTATGTAGGTACGTTTTTTTTAAATATTGCGTTAAATTTCACATTTGACAAAAGTAACAAAATTAAATCAAAATTCCTACGTAGGTATGTACCTACTTGAGTGAACTCGGTTCTCTTTTATCTCAAGACTAAACTTCAAGAGCTAAAGAAAAGATTCGTTTAAAGACAGAGACAGAAAATGTAACCTGCAGGAACATTTATTTATACGCATACGTTTTTAATGTTGCAAGTTTAAAAAAGAAAACAGAAATTGACAACTTGGCAGCAATCCGGGAACGTACCTACATACAGTATAATTAAAATCAACTTGATGATTAAGTTTAAAAATAAAATACACATCGCTCCGATTTTAAACACTCTTTTCTTTTTGACTAGCGAATCCAATATAATTATTATTGCGCTTGGTATAAATAAATGTACATTTTTCAGTTTTTTATTAGAATATATTGACTAAGTATATTATTAGATTTAATTTTATTAAATCCTATCGTTCGCTGTTTGATGTTCTTAAAACATAGAAATAGACAATTCTATGGCGAAAAAAAAACTAATGCTTATAATTAGGTCTGTACGTAAGACCTCTTTTACGTATTACGTGATTATTATTATACTTACTATTTTCTGTGATTTATTTATTTTCTTAGATACCTACTTTTTAAACTTTGTTTTTTTTGCAATTTATAAGTAGGTATATAGTTGTAGTAAATTTATAATGTTATTTATTATTATTATGTGAGTAAGTTTAACTTAGGTATTTCAAAAAAATAATTGCCGAGTTTGTTTTTATATAGAGTTTCTTCCGCTAGTAAATACACGTGACGCATAAAAGTATTTCTTTTAAGTTCTGTTTCCCAATAAATTATTTGATTTTGATTTATTTAAAACATTTACTGTAGAAAAGCTAATTATAGCTTTATATGAGATTATAGGTAGTTTATTAAATCTTGTATATTAAAAGTTCCATAAACTTCAGTTTACTTATATAACTATTCACAGGCGTTTAATTCTAAAGTATGATAAAATTTAGTTATAAAAAGCATTAAATATTATTATCACGTAATTTTAGATTAGTACAGGTACCTACTTATTATTTGAAATTTATTTAAAATGTGCTGGCAACACCACGCACGCGTACGCGCACGATTTGAAGCCTTCGCACGCACACATACGCAAATTGAAGTAAACACGTGCACTATAGCATAGCACAGTAGAAGACAGTCGATTAGTGGACGGGTCTAAGGCAGGTATCGCGCCGTCACCTTGTCTTACCGGTTCAACGACAAAACGATCGAACGAACGCCATTAAAACGAACAATAAGCACTTTATTCTTTTAAAAAGTAAATCTTAGTAATATTTTGAAAGATAGTATTGTGATATTGTGTGGATTCAAAAATAAACTGGTAAGATATTTTTCAAATTCTTAAGTGCATAGCGGTATCACAAAACCAGATTTTAGGCGCCGATGCAGTCGCCAAAATGTTTCCAGCTTATAAACTAACTATTTGGGTAGTTGTGTAAATCTAATCTTTTTGATATTTTATGTTACTTACTCTTTTATTTGTTTTAGGTAAGTTGTGTATCTGTAACCTAACTTACTTACCTCAAAAATAAATCGACTCTACCTGTGTGTGTATACGTTAACTTAGTACCAGATCTCCATTTTAATATACTTACTCACCTACCTTAAGTATCCTTGGCTTAAAATCGTGTTTTATGGAACTGGTATTCAGTCATTACATCTATAATTAACCTGAGGATTCCCTTGCTAATGATTGAAGTGTAATTTGCTTGTACAAGTTTGTATCTATTTAAAAGCCTACTTCGAGGTTATGCATCCCCGAGATAATAAACCTTTGTCCTGAACATAATGCCTTTAGTAACTTTAACATAACATAGTTAGGTACCTACCTACCTATAAGTACTAATTAAAATTAAGTCCTTTAACCTAAATTATTGGAGTGATTTAAAGATATGCCTATACTTACCTATCTCTGGTAGGTGTCTGGTAATATGTAGGTAAGTACTGATGATGCGTAGTTATAAGCTTTATAAATATTTATTTATTTTTATTTATTTATTTATTAAGGTACAATAACAAGTTAAAAGCAGTTGACATTCTAATCTAAAAAACATTATATAAGTACTAGATATTATTTAGCTTATAACATAATAACAATTGTACACAGCATTATAAATGAACATTTTCTTATTTAAGATTTAAAAAAAAAGAAACAGTTTAAACTATCTTATACTTATGTTTAACAATATTTGATTTAAATTGACTACAATTTGAGTTTAAAATGTCAATATCCGGATCAAGATTGTTGTATAAATTACACATTCTACGAATAGGTGCATTTCTTGTTATATTATTATTCGCCGGTAATAAAGCAAACAGTTCTTTATTTCTAGTTACTTTTCTAGTATATAACTTAAAGGCAGTTATAAGTAGGCTTAAAGATTTCGTACCTACGTCTTTGGAAGTCTTTGTTAGTAGCGAAGTAGGTTCCTATAGATAGGTAGGTAGGTACATACGTGTTATGCACCGTTCGGGTCAAAGTGCAACCAAGTCAGGCAGATAGGTAGGTATGTAGGTAATCGAAGTAGATTACCGTTTGAAATATTGTTAAGGTAAAATCAATCTTAAATAGAAAGTTCTTTGTTTCAATTTTAAATGCCACAAATGATAGTGCCTCTACTCAATTTTGAGAGACTGAAAACTAAAAAGGTAAATACTTGAACGATATGGAAATAAAGCCTTAAATTATTAAATAAAAGAAGCAGGTTAAAAATGTACCGTTTGAACGATAAGACGGGTTGGTGTCTAAAGTCGATGGCAGGTTTTTTGGGTTTGGATCTGTTATCTTAAAAACATAAAGACCGGCAGGTAGATAGATAAAGGTACCTTCGAGGCTTTGAAAGCTCTTATTACGTCTTGCTTATACCTATTTAATAAAGTTTCTAAAATTATCACATTTAAGATTTTTACTGGATAGGTAGGTAGGTATAGGCTTTTCCAATCTGCTCCTCCTATTCTACCATTTAGGCCGGTAGGTAAGCTTCCTCTAGCTTAATTTTGTCATTAATAGGAACTTGGTGTTCGCAAATTTCGGACCTTTATATCTACCTACCTATTGACCACACCATTTCCCAGTAGGTACCCTACCTATTGACATTTTCGAAAAGACCACTTCCGAGTATCATTTAGGTAAGACCTATATCTCTTTACAAACCCTTTCATACCTACCAATACGCGTTAAGGTTTACTTTTCAGACCATTGGGAACTTCCTAAAATAACTTCAAGAAGCTACCTACTTCGGACTATATCGTTAGCCATGATGATTTCACACAATCAGTTTTATGCAAATAATCATTGTTAACCATCTATTAAAAGTTCACAGTTAATAACCGCATCGGTTGAGCGTAAATTTTCTCATGAAGGGTTCTATGCTTTTCTTAAACGAAAACGTGTTCTTCTCATAGTTAACTAGAGGCTCCTGCCAGTCCGATTGTTTCGTCAAAGTCTTCTAACTGTCACTTCTTCATAAGGCTTCATATTTTCCCCGTTTTTTACACATTTTCCACTGTTTCTTCGCTCCTATTGGTCGCAGCGTGATGTTATATAGCCTAAAGCCTTCCTCGATAATTGGTCTATCCAACAAAAAAATAATTTTTGAATTCGAACCAGTGGTTCCTGAGATTAGCGCGTTCAAACAAACAAACAAACAAACAAACTCTTCAGCTTTATAATATTAGTATAGATAATAGGTATCCATTTATTTTGTTCTAATGTTAAAGTTAATCGGACTTTAAAAGTAAACAGCCTTTCACTTGTTAATCTGCAATGGTGCAATAATTACGCGTAAGTGATGCACGGTTTATTAAAGTTTCATCCAAAGATTAATTGTGCATGAAATTAAATATGCTTATTCGTTTTAATATTGGGATTTCAAGTAGGTAGGTACCCGCTACATTTAAAAACAATTCTATAATCGAAATTCGATCGATATCTATGGTTTTGAATTTTTCCACTCTTGTCTTGGTAAAAATATCATTAGGTAGGTATTAAATAATCCTAAACCAATCATCCGAGTTAAATCTGTTTATACCTAATTGTTTCATTCCAAAATGAAATAAATTTATAAATTAAGTATAGTAGTCGCTTTAAAATTTTAACCTAAAAGTCTTTCACTTAATAAAGGAGTCCGGTTTCAAGATACATGTTCTGCCGTGAGAAGAAACCGTTACGCTTGCTATTAAATAATGCTGATATGGTTTGTGATGTGACAAACGGACTGGCCATAACGAACGATAATTTTGCGGCTGACTTGTTGGAAATTAACAAAATTAACTTAAGCTTGTTTTTTTTTTTCGACTTGAATACTGAGCGTTCTCCAGCTGGTGGGCCTTTACAGCCAAACCAGAAGAAAGGCAAAGTCGTCTTGGGTCTTTTAGACTTTTACGGTCTGTCACAATGTCAAAGTAAAGCTATTTGCCATTTCACAGACAAATGAAAACTAACCATAATGATATGATGTTGGCTCGCGTATGTCACTTCCATACGATTTTGTATGCGTTTCGTCCATATTATCAATTTGTACTTGTCTAGAAGCTAAGGGATATTTATTATCACCTGCATACAATTTTTAGTCATATAGTTTAACCGAAATTACTAATAGACCGTTAATATTCATCAAAGTACACATCAACAAAGCGGAAATACGAAATAAGAAACGCGTAAAACGAAATAGCACTCTAAATTCAAATCATACGAAGAGGATAAGTGATAAATTCTTATAGGTTGGAATTTGTTTTGTTCATCATTTATTAGTACCTACTGTCAAGTATCGGATGACGTGTCAACCGCATGAAATTAGTCACAGTAAGAGACGCCTCCCACTTATCCTTGGCATCTTTCATATAATGTGATGAATATTATTAAAACATTTTCTGGGCTATTATTATTATTTTAAATATTACACATACAAAATCATTTTGAATATTAAACACATGTTCTTAACGTGCTTTTGTTCTAACTGTAACTAACTTAATACCTTAATTGGGGTCCAAGTGAAAAAGGGTTTAAGTGTCATGCGGACCTATTGAAAAAGGGTTTAAATACCATACTGTTTCGTTTTCGTTTTATTACTTTTTGTTTCTGTTCTGTTGTTGAATAAGTAAAGAAGATATAAAATATCAGACATTGGCTTTACCATAATATTTTGGCATAATGCAGAGTTCAGTTTCAATATCGTAGTCACTAAACTGAAACTCACTTAATGGTATGGTAAAAAACAGTTAGTCCTAAAATGTATCGCTATAGAGATTGGAAAAACCTCTTAAGCTATTATTAAACAATTCTAATGCCGTTGCTAATTAAAAAAAACACTGTTCACCTATTAGATTGGTGTTCAATGTACATTTGCAATAACAATCAACTTTTGAACGAATAAAAAGTGCATTAAAAATTATAGGCGCATTACATCCACAAGATAACCATTGAGTCGTAGCAAATCGTGATTCTTTCCTTTCGTTATCGTCTAACGTAAATGTTTCGAAACCGATTATCTATATTTTTGTTGATTATTGGAAACCGTTTGCGCAACCATGATTTGCCAAATCCAAGTCTTTCTTAATGCCACATGGATTTTGCAAAATATTTTCACCTTAGTGTTAAGTAGACTATCGTTAGCTCAGTCGGCTACGAATATGGGAACTGTAAAGTTTTCGAAAAGTCACCAGATAATCTGATTTTAATAATAATAGGTATTTTTATTTCTTTTCATTTTCTTCTGTATACGAACAGAAGTAATATGACAATAACAAACACAAAAAAAATTACCCAATTTGATGCAGTCGATCGGAAGTTATGCGCGTAAGTACATACATTTAGGTGATTCATTTTTATTTCTATAGATTTTGTATTCTTGTATTTGTTATTTTGAAAGTAGCTTCGATACAATAACACCACCATGACTCAAACAGACTTGGGAACGAAACTCCAATCTGAAAAACAATTGATCATTAAAATCATTGTTCAATTTTACTACTAACTAATCGCGTGGGATTTTATTAGATGACATAATCAACAGACAGATATTTTTTGCTGATCAATATATTTACCTTTTCTTTTTGGATTAGATAATAAAATCTATGACCGTATGAAACCAAGTAAACTTATGATGAAACGAGATATATTTCTAAAACCAGACCTACAAGAAAAGTAATATAAACGATTATCTGTTCTAGCTACGTAGAATTCTAGTCTTAAAACAAGTTGCAGTGGCTGACAATGTAACAAGGTGGACTAAGGTGGGTGGTCAAGCCAATACTCTCGCTGCTATAGAAGTACCAAGAAGCTATTAATAATACGGAGCTATTGAACTTGTCAACTCTTTTCTTATATGCTGCCTTGGTAATAAAGATACAGCACATGTCACATTTACCTCTTCAATAATGACCAATGCAATCTCTTTTCAATCTTCACCAACCAATGCTAAGATTTTTTGTATCTGAGTTATTTCCTTACTTGTGTTTGTAAAGTGAATTTTCTTTTGAATGAAACTATAACAGACTAGCTTTTGCCCGCGACTTCGTCCGCGTGAACTCCTTTTTTGCAGTCGGTTAAAAAGTAGCCAATGTCCTTTCTCAGGCTCCAGACTTTCTTTGTACCAAATTATATTTAAATCGGTCCAGTAGTTTTAGCGTGAAAGCGTAACAGACAGACAGAGAGAGTTACTTTCGCATTTATAATATTAGTAATATTAGGATTAAACTCGCGTATTTCATTGTATTTGCTAATGTTTCGATAACTTTATAACTCCCATATTCGTTGCACGACTGAGCTGATAATAAACTAACGCTAAAGTGATTTTAACATTATGCAAACTATCTTATTTATAAAATAACAAAATTTAACTACTACCTTGTTTTAAAATATGAATATATGTTTAATTCTACGCTTAAATTAACTATTTTAGAATACAATTAAAAACGAATAGGGAATGCTTCGGAAAGACCATCATTACTGAAAAGAAACGCCGCAAGAATCTAAAGCAGAAAGTATAATTTTGGGGCAATTATGTACAATATCCTTGTTAATATTATAAACGTGAAAGTTTGTATTATTAGCATTAGAATGTATGGGATGTCTGGATGTATGGACGTTTGTTACTCTTTCACCCAAAAACTACTGAATGGACTTTTATGAAACTTAACAATAATATAGATTATACATCAGAATATCATAATATAGGTAGGCATACAATTTAGAACGATATCGTAGTGAGTACTTTACTCATCGTGCGCAGATGAACGCGGGTAGAAGCCAGTAATAAATATTTTGAAATTTTGAATTCAGTACAAAAACAAAAGCAAAAATTTTCTCTCCTATCTCGATTCAATTCTCTAGCATATCGAAGCACGCATTACGTATGCAGCCCAGTACATACCGACACATGGACGGGGCAGGACATTGCACTCGGCTCGGTTCCCTTCCTTTACTTGCTAAGTAATGTCTGTTACTTATATGGTAGGGCTTGAATAATCCGTTTTAGTAATAGTTGATAGTATTAAAAAACTCACAAACGCGGTTATGCGTTCTATTGTCATTTTGTAATGTGCAAGCTATTTTTTCTATTTGCTAAAAGATAGATATTCATTTTTAATTTGGTATTCCCTAAATGTATAAATTATCTTAACCTAGTGTATTACAACTATATAAAAATATCTTATTATTCTCACCATACATACGAAAATAAGTGCGTAAAGGCTTAAGTAATATTTAAATTAAGTAACTAGGTAGGAGTTTAAAAAACATTTTACGTCAGAAAGTCATTATTCAATTTGGACTTTAGACATAACTATAGATCGGAAGGTGATAAATGTAATATAACTAACTCTACATGTATGTAACGTCACCGTAAAATTAAAATAATATTTATTTCAAAATATAGAAAGAGGCGCCAATCCTGACATTTACCTGGGAGTATAACAGCTGGATAACGACTGGGTAAAGAAAACCAAATTCCGTCCTTGTCGTCCGTCTGCTAGATTTTTGAAAATTCTTTTCTTCACGATAAAATTGTACAATTTGTACCATAAAATGACGTCGCGAGCCCCCACTCGAACTCTAGAAGATCTTTTCTTTGTCATGAATCGTTCGATTGAGAAAATAAAAACATGTTCAATAATTTTTGGTAATCTACTTACTTGATGGCCAAAGAAAAAAAAAGCTGACTGCTTACATAGAACATACTGACACATACATGACTGTCTACATATCATGTCTACATAGAACAGATTACAAGTAAAATGGCAGGCTTATGGAAGCAAATCGTCTATTTTATATAAACTCAGCGGCAAAGTACCTTTATTACTTCTACGACCTCAAAGTATTGCAATATCCGTAGTTTGCCACGAGCCCAGGGGTCTGTGCCCTGAATCCTCGATGAGCCACGCCACCGTCTGACCATCACGCGCGCAACAGTTACATTATTGGAAAATTTGGCACACTGGTATAACCGCAAGAAGCGGAGTCAGCGCACGGTGTCATTAACGACGTAGCAAAATCATAATGTCCAAATCAAATCGATTTATTGTTTGGTAGTTAGTTGGACTTTGGAGTTCTGAATACTTTTGTCTATGTTTTTTTCAATTTGTTTATGTTGCTTACTTCTGCAAAACTAACCGAAGCTCTGCCATTATGGTAAACTTGCAGTATATTTAAAGCAAGTCATTATTGTCTTCAAAGAAATTACGATTTTATAGTTTCATTAAGTACGTAGATTTTATATTACCTTACGGATTTTATTCTGCATCTGTACAAATTGAAGCTGTTGGTTTTCTGTAAGTTAATAAATGAAATAATTGAGAGAGCAGGCTTCTTTTCCCGCAAACAGATTTACTATTATACAGTTATTTATATTTCAAAATTCCTAGCTCTATCGGGAGTCCTAAAGTTCGCTGTCAGTATTAAATTCTAGGTCGTTAGCGGAGTCAAACTGACTCATGCAATCAACGATCTAAATCAATAAACACTGTCGAACTATACACAGATGCGTAGGTATAACTTGAGTGACAACAGTTCCGTTATTTCCTACAAATCGCCTCGCATACTAACGCCGATAGTTCCTTTGCACCAGACAATCATAGAATTATCACCCTTCTGCTAATTGCAAAACGGGTTACATTGATTTGAAGGCCATTGGATAAATGATACTTCGTCTTTTTGTGATCATGCATCTCTTAGGACTAGTTAGGATATCTTTAATTTAATTGGAATGGTTGCAATCCTTAAGGTATATAACTCTATGTAGTAGGTACCGGTTTAAGACTTTATACTTTTGTATCCCATTAAAAGGTTACATTTTTTTAGGGTGCATTTGTCAAAAGACACTATTTTATTTTTTGATATTTAGAATTTTATGGTTCATCTGACAAACTAGAGTCAGCAGCATGGACTCTATACTACCCCTTGGTATCTAGTAAATAAAATCGGATCATCTGATCTGAAATACAATTTCGCTTTATTTCGCTTTATTTAGATTAAAAGCAATCTAGATCATAGTTTATGTTAATTTCTGAGGTCACTTATTATGTTGGCACCACCGTAAATTATTCTGGTTAGTCCATATTCATTCCCAATAGCGACTTTAACAAATTATCACCTACCTTATTGGCGGCAAATATCCATGCTAATGACCCAGCACTTGTTACGTGTGATTAAACTAATTAATAGATACGAAAAAAGTTGTTTTAATACTATTAGCTCTTAATACATATATTACAGCCTGATAATTGTACCAATTACCGCCTTTTGGTATTTAGAACATGTGTAGAAAGGAAATGTGGACTGGAATATTCATAAGAGACTATTTATTAGGGCATACCTGATCTTATCTGTCAAGTTAGACCTTCTGAGGTCCTGTGCGATTGACTCATTATATAGGATGTAACAGAATTTAAGGCATAATTGGTACAAATTATTATTTTAAGCATATTTCAAGCGCTCAAAAATTGTTGTTGTTTGAAACTTTGGACACAAATTACAATTATCACAATACACATGAGATAGGGTTCGCAATGTTTGGAGTGACTACACTGGTTATTTTATTTGGAGTATATTCAGATTAAAATTCTGATAATATAAGCACACTTAGATCTAAAGGGATCTAACTCAAAAACCGGAAGATTTGAGTTATGCACACCATCGGATTCCAGCAAAACCCACCTACACTAAAACAGATTTCAGCTAATATAAGACTGCTTTATTTTTATATTAAAAGTATAAATTTATACAGAAAACTCATGCGTGCATATGGACATATTAATCAGTTTCTTGCCTCCCCTGAAAAAGTACCTTTTTTGAGTTAGCTCTCTTTAGATCTAGGTGTGCATATCAACTTTGTGTTCACATAGTGAAGGTAAACTCACGGAACGTATTTTTATTGTGACTGCGACGAATGGACAAAGCCTCTCTTGTTTCTATCAGTTCTCTTTCTTTTCACTTTTTTGATTGACCAAATACATGTTAATGATCTGTAATTAGAGATGCGACTATCTTTACACATCTTTATCAACTTTCATTCTGACATCTATTTCACTTTATGTTTCTTTAACTTTCTCTGTCATCTACTTAATAATCTCGTAACGCACCAATATAATTAATTAATAATTAATAATCTTTTAACGGTGTTAATAAAAAAATATTTGCTGACCTTTCGAAAACTTATATTTCCCATATATATACGTAGCATGTCTGAGTTCACGATAGTCTAACGTTAACAAATGAAATAAAATACGCGAGTTGAATCTATTTCAATTATTTCATTTCAATGTTTACCGTACCGAACATATATATGTTGACTTTGTTAAGAGATTCTTTTTAATATTCATATATCATAGACATCAAAAAACAAGAACTTAATCGCCATGAAGTTGCATCCTCCAGAAGACAGGTTCGTTTTTTAAAAGTCTCTATTTATTTGCTTAACACTTCACTTCAATCATTACAATGGGGTCAGTAAAAGCTGTCATAGAGCACATAGACAAGCGCTGCCAGTACCTACTTCTTGTTATGCAACCGTAACCTTTGTCTATGAGCAAGACTTTCTACGTGATGTGTGCAAGGTTGACCTGCGAATTCACATTGATCTAGAGCTCTATTATTTTAATAAACCTATTTATATCAAAACTAGCTTCTGCCCGCGACTTCGTCCGCGTGGAACTCCTCCTTTTTTGCAGTCGGTTAAAAAGTAGCCTATGTCCTTTCTCAGGCTCCAGACTATCTTTGTACCAAATTTCATTTAAATCGGTTCAGTAGTTTTAGCGTGAAAGCGTAACAGACAGACAGAGTTACTTTCGCATTTATAATATTAGTAGGGATTTTAATATATTTATTTAATTTAAGCTTTTGCAAACTCTTATGAAGGAGATATCACCATCCGAAAAATTCAAAATTGAAAGGAACGGCAAGTTCGAATGAGGTACCATTTTTTCAAAATACGTACAATTTATATTTGGAAATAAATAAAAAATTAAGAGCACGAGTCTACATAGCAAATACCAAAAAAGGAAGATTTATAATATTAGTACTTATTTTTTAGTAAAAGGTCTCCAGATTTCAAAGAACTAAATTAAAGAAATGCATCTACATTAGGTACAAAACAAAAATAAATACATTGTATAATACAATATGATGTCTCCAGTAGGTACTATCCATTCGAATTTCGTCCCAAACCAAAAGCATATTAATATTATGGTTATCTCTAAAGTCCCTCTTGTAGACCTAAACAAACCGGACCCCAAAAACACAATATTTCAGGATGTACTTACTTAATAAATACTCCTGCATTTATCTCTACCACATTTATTTTTAAACTTCCACTTATTTTATGTTTTTTCTTCTGACGAACTGGGTGGGACTTCGGCCGTTAAACCGCTTGCCTTGCAATTAAGACATAAATGCATATTTCATAATCTGTCCACTGAAATTTTGCAATTGGTCAGTAGCTTGCATTTAAATGCAATTCAAGTTTACTGACTGCTTGTCAAACTAGCATATACTCGATAGATATTTTTTATTAAATGTGCAAAAACTATAAATCTATAAACGATAAAACAGTCATAACATGAAGATTAATGAAAAGAAATTAAACTTAATAGCAAGATCAATAGCTAATTAACAATTATTGATATTTCTAATGAAGATAGAAGTTTAAGTTGTTTATTTTGTGCGCGTATAAATTTGCATAAGGGAAATCAATTTGTCTAACAGAGAAGTCAAAATAATTGTAAAGGTGGAAATGGTAAGTAAACAATATAAAAAAATACTAGAGCGAGTATTTGATTTTTGGAACAGATAGCACATAAAACTAAAAATAATTGCTAAATTGCTAAATTTCTTTTCACTTTTTAAACTAAGCGTTTTACTATCGTCAACTCAGTCGTGCTACGAATATGGGAACTAAATTTTCGATACGTCAGAAACTATTCAATTATCGAAGTATGACGCTCTGCGACTGCGACTAGGTACTGTCAAAAAAGCTTATATAGCTTATAAGCTTATATATTTTTTAACGTCTATTTTTATCGATATGATATATCAGAAGAACAACGCCCACTATGGGACATAGCCCTCTCTAAGGATACTCACGACGGCTAGTCCCACGCTGCCTTTCGACCTTCACCTTGTCATTTTCTATCCTCTTGTCTAAAATATAAACATTATAATAAGCAGATACTCGTACCAAGTGGGTACTTACCTATCGATGTATATAATTATATATAACTAAAAGTTCCCACTGATTTATTATAGACAGCCGTAAATGCTAATATGTATGCCGTGAAATTTGGACAGATCTTATTGAAAATGCGGACGCATACCTACTAAGAAGAGATTAAAAAAAATTACCCTAAAGACTTTGTATTCAACAACCTTTAAACTAGCAACGATTTTGATAAAACTTGATATTCACGATCTTTTTAAAACATTTGATTGGGCGCAAGATTGGGGTTGAAAGTTTCTATGGAAAATATTATTATATAGGTAAAAATCATGTGCTTTCCGATTATTAAAAAAATTTAATTATATTTTTCATTTTCTACTTCTACGCGGACGAAGTCGCAAGCAAAAACTAGTCTAAGAAAAGGTGAAGAATCATCGCATGCAACAATATTTGCCAAATATAGTCATGTGTAGCGTCGTCATTAGACTCTGGCCCGTTTTTATAAAGTCATGAAATATTTATTAGATAATTAATACGTAACCTTGTATTGGTGCAGAGAGAGGCGACAGTGGTCGGATCAAGGTGTCACAGAAACAATGCATGTGGGCACCTCAATTGTCTTTGTACTATAGTTTCGCTTGCAATCGTACAAAATCAGATGCAATTTAATTGTTACTTCACTTAGCTTTGAGTTTTTTAGTCTAGCAAAGTTGGTAACACGAACTTTAATATATTCTCGCAAGTATCATGGTTTAGCTATTTACTTTCCAATGTTTGATTAGCTGTTTATCCGTAAGTAGGTATATTAATAAGACAACACTACTTCTCTATATTAGTTTTTAACTATTACCTACTTATATTGTTCTACACTTATTTTTAACCCCCGACGAAAAAACGACGGGGTGTTATAAGTTTGACGTGTCTGTCTGTCTGTCTGTCTGTCTGTCTGTGTGTGTGTGTGTCTGTCTGTGGCATCATAGCTCCCTAACGCATGAACCGATTTTGATTCTGTTTTTTTTGTTTGAAAGGTGTATATGTCGGGAGTGTTCTTAGCTATGTTTGATGAAAATCTGCTGAGTAGTTTAATAATTAGGGGGGGTGAAAGAGGGGATGGAAAAATAAAAGTGTACGAACATACTCGAGTGGGGTATCAAATGAAAGAGAATCACGTGTACATTACAAAATGGAAATTATAATGAAAATCGGTTGAGTCGTTCAAAAAATATAGGGTGTCAAAGTGGGGATGGAAAACCAAATGTCTACAAATATACCCAAGTGGGGTATCAAATGAAAGAGGATCACGTGTAGATTACAAAATTGAAATTGTAATGAAAATTGGTTGAGTAGTTCAAAAATTATGGGAAGTAAAAGTGTAAATGGTAAACCCAATATCGATAAATGTACCCGAGTGGGGTATTAAATGTAAGAGGATAACATGTACAATGTACATTACAAAATTCCATGTGAAATGGAAATTACTTAATATAATAATTTATGTAGTAGATACCTACTTACAAAAAGTATGAAATAAAAAAATAAATTAAAAATTTAACAAACCCCCGACATAAAAACCTAAAAGCCCTTTAAAAAGTATAACAATAATAAAAACTTAATATTAGTTACCTAAATATTAATATTTCTACAAAGAAAACGTCATGTCGGGGGGGCCGTAGGTTTAGGTAGATTGCTACGTATTAAGTAGTAACACCTTAATGAGAAGCGGTCCCCCCGACATGACGTTTTCTTTGTAGAAATATTAATATTTAGGTAACTAATATTAAGTTTTTATTATTGTTATACTTTTTAAAGGGCTTTTAGGTTTTTATGTCGGGGGTTTGTTAAATTTTTAATTTATTTTTTTATATTACAAGTGTTAAAGATTTCTAGACAATTGAAGAACGAAACAAGAATATTGTTTCGGTTTATTGCAAACTTTAAGGCATAGAAAGTGCAATTTACACTGTGCCAGTGGGTTCTTTCGATTTTAGTTTTAATCCTTACATATGTTTATTTTAGTTAACGAAATAATTGAAAAATATCTTAGAAAGTATCGATTTATAAAGATAGTGTACTGTAGAGACTACGATCCAGTGAAGATGCTGGCCTCATTGGAATGTTAAAAGTGTTCTTATATTTTAAAATAATACGAGGTTATCGTGGGAGAGAAAATAATTGTAATAATGCTAACAAATAAAGATGTTATATTAGCTCAAAGAGTAATTATGTTAAAGGCCTCATAGTACACATGAAAGTTTTTTAGAATTTGTTCACGTCAAGGTAGCGATCCAAGTGTAAGGGGGAATAATTCCAAAAGAACTAGGGCACTACTTTATCTAGATACTAGGGTTACCTACTATTTATCTAGATAAAGACGAAAGTAATCGTAATAAGTTTTTAAGCAATCATCTTCAGGAAGTAAACTGTTCTAGTACGTGTCTTACAACAAAAACAATTAGCTGACCTACAACTAGCTATTGTCGTATTTCACACTCCGTCACCGTTTCAATGTCAGGGTAAATCTATTGAAATGGAAAAAATCACAACTTGCCTTATAGAAGAGATATTGATTGAAAAGAATTAATTATACACTTCGAGTAAGTAATCGTAATTATACATGCTTTTTTGATACAATCATTTTTTATGATTTCGAATAATATAGTTATTGCATAATTAGGTATTTGGTTGAAAGACTTAGGTTCAAATAAGTAACTTTTTAACTATAGTTTTACGATTAAAGTTTTTCGATTTTATTTTGTTTACTCGTTAACTCGCATCGTTTCACATTTGTAGTAAGTATAACATAATATAGGTACCATTAATGGTTTATATTAACGCAGAACGAAACTTATTTCGCTGTTTTAGCTAATTTACAGAAAACCTCAATACAGATAGTGTTTTTTTACAAAGAGTTTCCATCTACTATGATACTGCTGATTAATTCATATATTCGAGACATTGTTTTGTTTAGGCATCATTTATGCAAAAATATAAAAACAATATTTATTAGCAATTCACTTTGGTTATTTACATTAAACAATCTTGTTACGTAATTTTAACGACGTTAATGATATGTGGGTTATGGAATCAATAATGATGGTGCATTGTTGCAGTCTTGCAGTGCAATGCACATCAATTATTTATGCACGACAGACCACCCAGCGGGCGTGTTATTCATAAAAATCATACTTTAGAATAAAACAACTGAGAGATTTAATTAGCGTGTACTTAACTATATATATGGTGACTTTTCCAGAACTTTACAGTTTTCATATTCGTAGTAAACTTAGTTGACGGTAGTCTAACACAACATGTTTGTTCAATTAACCTATCCGAATACAAACTTCTACGGATTACCAAAATTTTGACGGTATATAAACTTAAACTATGTACCTATTCCAATAAAATTGCTTCTATTCATGTTTCTTTCTTACTTCAAAAAAAGGACTATTCTGAAGTTGCACACTAGGAATTAAATGTTGACAGAAGGAAAATAATACGCTCACTAAAAATTACAAAATTAAGAAACTTTTTTGAGCTTGCGACAGAAAAATCAAAAGCTCAAACATAGGACATCCTAAGTTACCCTTTAATTAAGAACAGTTAATCATTTTAGTGACGACTTTTTCTCGCATTTCCATTACGGAAACCAAAAGACGCAATTACATACAACTCGTTAAATAATGCAAGGCTGCAACAGACTGCAACTTGCCTTTCATCCACGTGTTTTCACAACCTGGACTATGTCCTACGCTGGCCTGGCCCAGATTTCTTGAAGTCGTCCAAGTGAGCGCCAACCTCATTACATCATATGTGAAGAAAACATTTCTCGACAGTATTTTGTTTTATCCTTACTGTTTGTATAAAAAACAGATTTAGTTGACTACTTTACTATCAAGAAAAAGCCTTTTACTTTAAAGATTATTGGTAAAGACAAAATCATATCAAATACATAAACAAATAATGTAATAAAAAACATTAATACAAAGAGACTCATTGGAATGAAACAACTATTAACGGATTTAACTCGCGTATTTTTATTTTATTTTATTAGCTGACTTTAGCGTTAGACTATTGTCAGCTCAGTCGTGCTACGATTATGGAAACTGTAAAGAATCCGAAACGTCAGCTAATAAAATAAAATAAAAATACGCGAGTTAAATCCGTTAATAGTTGTTTCATTCCAATGTGTAATAACCGCGAAGGCATCAGAAATTACAAAGAGACTCGCCAACAGGAGGGTTAAACAACTTAGGTAGGTACTTAGGTCCAACTAGATTGCTATTCTATTGCTTAGGGTGTTGAACAGTATGCCCTGGAATAGGATGTATAAATAACTTTCAATAAAGCTTTTACGCTTTAGTTTAGCTTTACAGCGTATCATTAAAAATATACACAACGATTTATATAACACAGAGTTCAAAGAAGCTGTAATTAAACATAGTATAAATAATGATTAATGATGAAGATTGGTTGTATAATTCATATTTATTTTCTAAGAACAATATAACAATTGGAATGAAACAAACGGATTTAACTCGCGTATTTTTATTTTATTTTTATTAGCTGACGTTTCGGATTCTTTACAGTTTCCATAATCGTAGCACGACTGAGCTGACAATAGTCTAACGTCTAACGCGTCAGCTAATAAAAATAAAATAAAAATACGCGAGTTAAATCCGTTAACAGTTGTTTCATTCCAATGTGTAATAACCGCGAAGGCATCAGAAATTATTACAATACTAGCTTCTGCCCGCGACTTCGTCCGCGTGGAACTCCTTGAAAGTACTGATATTTTAATAATTTATCTTTCAACTGAGTTTTTACATTAGATAGTTGAGATATTACATAACAGACCAACATAAATTATATTAATTTATTTTACTTTAAAGATATGCGTTGTTAACAGTACGTCGCGTCGTGTAATACATAATTTAACTACTACTCAGTTTTAGGAATATATAATATTAATATATGAGTATATTTTACATTCAATTAATTACATTTTTTACAGAGAAAATAAGTTATCAAAGTATTCACTATTAAAAATATAGCTTTTCTATGCGAAAGAAAGCCAAAATTAATACACTTTCGCATTTAAAAGGACACAATAGATTTAATACACCGTAATATTGAAATTTATAGAAATCAACAAGTCGAACAACTAATCCGTTGAAAGCAAACATTTTATCAATTAGATTAGTACCATTCGATAGTGTTTTCACAAGTGCTTGCGCGGGCGCAGCGCAATCCAATCGAATATTATTGAATTTCATCTTTGTATTGGTAGTTTAAAGTAATTGACGTGAAAGGTGCCCAGTGATTTAAGCTAACAAGTATAGTCATTTCTCTTTGTACTGCGTCAAATGTTCTTTTCTTTAGTGAAATTGTGGAACTTCTTTTGTTATAATTATATTTTTTACTGGTTCCGCTTACCAGAAGAAAGGGATCCTTTTTAGGCTAACTTTATTAAGTGACAGATGCTCTGTCCTTCGGCTTAAAATGCGTATTAGCCGCTTGGCAAAACCTTAATATTATAAACGCGAAAGTTTGTTAGAAAATATGGATGTATATCTATATAAGGATGTATGTTTATCCTCGCAAAAACTACTCAATGGATTTTGATGAAACTTTATAATAATATAGCTTACACATAGGTTATTTATAACGATAATGTATAAAATGGTGCACAGACAAAGTCGCGGATAGAAGCTAGTAGGTAAATGTATATCTTAAGTTACAAAATATTTATTTGTTAACTGTTGAATTTGTATTGTTTTATTGTTAGACGAGTGTTTTGTTTAATATTTATTTCATACATTTATAATAGCGGACAGTTATGTAGTAATACTATATTTATATCAATGTTTCCGCATGATATAGGATTAATAGAGCATTAATAAATAATGATTAGTCATTTGCTATACTCGTGACATGTTCTATATA
This sequence comes from Polylopha cassiicola, assembly GCA_038024825.1. NCBI lineage: Eukaryota > Metazoa > Arthropoda > Insecta > Lepidoptera > Tortricidae > Polylopha > Polylopha cassiicola. The sequence goes on from CP149055.1 coordinate 7,374,702, forward strand.
ATATAAAATAAACCACTTAAATTTAATGGTGCACTTACGGTAGTTGCCGATTGTGATATTGATTTGAATTAGATACCTAATATTAATTTAAATTAAATTACTTCTTATCATATTATAATAAACGTCGATGTTATTTGAGATAGATGTTTACAATTAGCGAATTATTCAAGTCTGCATTAATTAGTACCTAATCAGCTTTATATTATTATCTATCGGCTTTAAGTAAAGCACCTACATAAAAAAATAATTAGGTACTTTTACTAAGTGTCTGTTTCACAACGTCAAAGCAGGTACTGAGTAAACTGACACCATACGTTAAACATCCGTCAACTTAAACTAACATAATACGAGTATATGTGACTGTCACTATATGGATAACAATGTTTTTATCTATTATTAGAAAGCTTCAGATTGGTTACCCGGGACTGACTTGAACATGTGCATTCGTGTCCTTACTCGGTTATAAAACAGTATCCAATAGTATCACAATTTCGCAAAAAACGTATCAAAAACAAATGAAGACTGCAAACGTCCCCAATAGAATTTTTCGCAAAAAACTTATCAAAAACAAATGAAGACTGCAGCGAAATAGCAAATCGTTTATCTTGAACGGACGGAGTGAGGAGTGGCAGATAAAGATATCGCGGCCGCATTGTCTGGGGCCATGGGAAACGCGCAACCCATCAACATGTTTATGGGAAGCTGAACTTGTCATACTTACAACCAGACGAGGCATGCAATCATAACTGTGGTTGCACCTATGCAGGGTTGATGACCTGCTTTTGAACAGACTGATTGCTTAATTCAGGTTTGATTCATATTTTGATTGGTCTATCCTTGTCGAAGCAGTTTTATTCGTTGACATGACACAGATAAATGCTTCTAAAGTTCTGAAGGGTGTATAACTGACGGACTGAATGAAATTTCGTTTTCTTTATCCCTATTCAAAAATCTACCCTAGAGTCCTCTCTATTCCTAAAGAGAAAGACCTTTCTAATAATATTAAAATCCAGAGTATAGAACCATAATAAAATGCCATTAAACTGCTTTTGAACTATCCGAAGCACTAACGCATTGGATATAAAAATATGCCACTTGAATGTTTATTCATAGTGTTTGAAAGTTTTCTCAATGTTAATCTTCGTTTTTCTTGCATTCTAATTTATTAATAACCATATGTTTTCTTAGGTTGAAAACATAAGAAAAATCGTCGCGTGTGAATAATAATCGATGAGTAAGTAACCTGATTAGCATCGATCATTGGATCATGCTCATCTCATTTGTACTGTAGCAAAACTTTCGTAACAGTTTTGAAACCAATAGTTAGGTAAGTACTTAATAGTTCGAGTAACTGTTTAGCGTTATACAATATGGTCTGTTATTGTTTTTGTGATCTTTATTGATAACTCACTCCCATGTTTAGAAGTCTGTTTCGAAATTAACTTCGTACCTAATGGTCCTCAGAGAATTGTGTAATTTGTGGTAACTGCGGGCAATTTGGGTTAAACGTCCGTTCTTTATTTAACGTCTTCTTAATTGATGTATAGCCAGTTAACAATTAACTGGGAAAAACGATTCATCAATATTGTCACAGTTGGACTTTAATCTTCGGAAATCTGAAAATATAATAATATTACTAATTTGAAGTGATAACATAAAAAAGTTAAATTTATTGAGTTTCATAGACAAACTAATTACTTGACCCGGCAAAGTTCGTACCGCCGTATTTTTTTCTTCAAATTTTTTTCTAAACAAACCTTGGGGGCTAGACAAGTGCCCAACGTTCAACGTTAACGTTAAACGTTAGCACCAAAATGTATGGGATTTGACATCCGCGAACGTTTGTGACGTACGTGACAGTCGTTCGCGGATGTCAAATCCCATACATTTTGGTCCTAACGTTTAACTTTAACGTTGAACGTTGGGCACTTGTCTAGGGCCCCTTGTCCTGACAATAACAACCACACAAAAAGAATTATCCAATTTAGTGCACTCGATCGAAAGTTATGCGCTTAAATACATTTCGGTGATTCATATTTATTTATAGACCTAAATAGCATGTATATATATACTATAACAAACTTACTCGGCATTTGAAAAGCTACTGCGGTTTTAAGTCTTATGAAATGAAGTTTTAATGGAGTTTCATTTCCTTTACTCAAAGAGTTAAAGTTGCACTAGACGCAAACGTCAACAGGTCGCCTCAGTTTCCACATCGTAGCGTAGGCTGCAGACGTGTTCTGTGAGACCGTGAAACGTAACCTTTAATTGTTTTTGAAACAATTAAATACATGCACCGACAGTTTTAGTACACGGATATCAAGTTAAACCTGCCTGAATATTCAGTTTACGTTCAGCGTCGCTGAAAGACAGACGTGTGTTCGTGTAGTCGTTTATAATCACTTCGATAATTCGCTACACCTCTTATCTGTGATTACTTTTTAATTTTACACAGATAAAATCTAGTGACGTGTACTGTTTGTTTTGTGGGCGATATCGACTCTGTAGTGTATTAGTTTCTTCTGTTTGCGGTTGCGGTTCGTTGAAAGGTATTTTAATTGCAATAGAATGTTTATATGAAATCTTTGTATATAAAAGAGTATATTATATAGATTCAATTAGTTTTGCTTTCTTCTCTCATCTTAATTTACCTGTTATGACTCTATCTAAATGTTGTATTTTTTATTCTACTAACTCCTAGTTGCATTATTATGAAGTTTGTCTTGTGAAAATATATTGGAAATATTTATTGTTTTAAAATGACGATGTTCCAACATAGGCATCGAAACTCCTTATTCTAGCTTATTTTTTTAGTTTTATAAATAGCTTAATTATTTATGATTTATTCTAATTTATGGTAAAGTAACTAAGACATACCTGCACAACTGGATATATTTCCCGTTAATCTTTACACATGCAAATTAAAACGTTTACTAGCTTATCGACTTATAGAACTGGTAGAACCACATCAGCTAGATAGGCGATTATTAATAAAACTGCGCCTTTTTTAATCTGCATTTTAGGATCCTAATTTACTTTTCCAAATCTTATTTAGATAATTCTCCTAAATCGGATTGATGAGGTGCTTAATATTCCATAATAACTCGTAGCAACGTCACTGCAAAGTATTTTAAATTAATCCTTAATGACCTTAACAAATAAACTTTTTTTTAAATTCCAGACCACACAAATGCAACGGCAATGCAGACCGCACGAGATTCCAGCCGGCAGAGACGCAGCAACAAGAGAAGAAACTCGAGAAAGAAGTCCCTATCACCTTCGGACTTAAAATGCGTACGCGCCGATACGAAGACTGAAAACAAACGGTCCCTGTCCGAGGGCTCAGCAAAACTGAAACATAGGAAAGGCAACATTCGAAGGACATTGACACACCCTTTGTCATGTATGGATGAGTTTCAAGATGTGACAATGATAGGTGTTATGAATAGTGAAGTGAAGGCTCCAGTGCCTGAGAGTGATGAGTCGAACCTTCCACCGACTAGTAGTGATCGGGATACGGAGGATGATGGAAGAGGACTGAGGCCGGTGCCTCAGCGGCCTCGGTGGGACTCCGGTAGTGAGATGGACTCGTTGGTGTCCACTGTTGTTAAGAGAGCCTCGGCCCGACGTCGCAGGACGCCGGCAAACCCAGGTTAGTAGAAACACTGCACTACTTCGGAATTATACTTGAACTATTATGTTTATTGGAATGAAACAACTATTAACGGATTTGACTCGCGTATTTTTATTTTATTTTATTAGCTGAAGTTTCGGATTCTTTACAGTTTCCATAATCGTCGCACGACTGAGCTGACAATAGTCTAACGCTAAAGTTATGTTTGGATAATAATTTAAAAATTCTAGAAATTTTCAACCTTCATGGTCACAAATACCCAATCGACCGCAATAAAATATAGTTTGCAATAAGTAACTAGATGATCAGATTTACTTGTACAACATTCCGGTGACTAGGTAATTAGTAAAATGATGTGGCGATTTATCTTATTAACTAGTGTCTATCTATTTTTTAATTATCTTACGCTATTTTAACTGCAATTACGAACAGGGTCAAAATCTCAATTTTTTCCAAGATCTTAACTTTACTGGATACTCTTAAAATAATATTAACCGCTTATCTACAGAACTTAAACGTATTAAAAACCTGTATCCATGATTGCGCTGGCGCCACGTATATTGCCCATAAACGCTTTTTGCCGTATAAGTTATAATTATATTCTTTTATTTAATCAAGATACATTATTTAACTGCTTCGTTGTACACCAATCACTATAAATATATACTAACCTAGACTGATACATACTAGAAGAAGTGAAAGAAATTGGCCTCTGCCAACACCTATGACAAAGAGACCAGCGATTTTATGTACCTACTTCTAAAAGAGCCTCAAGTGCATATTTTCCATTTTAGAACGAACTATGTCATCGATAATCAATAAAATCGTCACGTACGATACGCATTTCAAATAGGTTGCAATGCTGCAATTAAAACGCTGTACGCAGATACACAGTTCTAAAAAGCAAGCTCGTGATACCATAATACAGGTCTTATTTACACAGGTTTTCCGTATCATGTGTATTGTCTTGTCTTTACAGTACTTAATCTACTTTCAGTTATAGTAGGTCTTGTTATGTGGTAGTCTTGTTTCGTGTAATCAGATACCATTATGCAACAGCTTTGGGTCTGTTGCAGGTAGTTAGATAGGCCTATTTAATTTCCTATTTGTTTGGTAGTGAAAGGTAATTTATGCTGGTTTGAGCATAGGGATGAGTTCTAGGAATATTCATCTTTAGTAAGAATTTTTGTTTGGCTTTTGCTGTGTTGTGTTGTGCAAATACCAGTGTAGATGATTTTTTTTCATTCATTTGGTTTGTAAGGATAAATTACATCGAATTATGTATTTTGAAAAAAATATAGGTACCTACCACATTGAGTTTCTTGCCGTTACTTCTCAAGTGAGATTTTTACGGAAACGGTGGTAACTTCTGACCTTCATAAGTAAATCTTATAATTTCATAGAATTCCAGAGTTGAAGAACAAAATAGTTAAAATAGCTAAGTAGTTAGTAGGTACGTCTTTACTTTTTAGTTTGAGTAGGTACATGTAAAGTTTGTTTTTTATTATTTGGTATGATCATTTTGACAATCTAGTCCGACTTATCACCTGTAACTTCCTGTAATTGAAACTGTACGTTTTGAATTACTAAACGGAAACTTTAGGCCTTAGGATAATTAAGTAATGTTGCCAACTGATTAGGTTAGCTACCATAATTGCTAATTTTAATATATCTTATCTGTTTTTAATCTGTATCATTGGAATTTATTTCGTATTTTAACGTTTATATTATCTGTTTTTGTTTATCTGTGCGCATTCTTTTTGCAAGTTTTTATTATTTTTAAGGTCTGACCGGCTTTACCGGCAAAGAATACAGCATTTTAACTACCTATATTTAAATGTGATTTTTTTATTATAATAAATTCAATACGAATAGTAGTCTGGTATTTTTTATTATCGCCACAGAGTTAGCAACACATAATAAAACTAGTTCTGGCGACTTATGTAGTAAACAGCGCCATCTATCATGGAGTAGCGAATAAAATACACATCTACCATGAAGCTGTAACGATAGTTGACGGAGGTGTTGAAGTTATAATAAAGTTCGCTAGGTGGCGCTGATCAACAAAACGTTAATAAAATAAGAAAAAACAATGAGTTCGTATATTATATAAATACGTAAGGTACGTACTTTAATTCTTACAGTTGTTACCATTAAAAATTATGAAGTAACCAATAGTAAGAGAAAATCGTTTCTTTAGAATTGAAGTGATAATTTAAAATATTTTACTTATCAGTTTACAGATTCATTGTAACTCGTTACATTTCCATTTGAATTCGTGTAGTGACAAATTTTAGGTCACTACAATAAAAAACAGCGAAATAAAAAACAATAAAGTGCACTGCATGATTGATTAGGTTAATAATAATAACTGGGTAGGTACGATTGAAATAATTACGGGTATTTTAGCATTACCTTGTGATAGATACCTTGTTAAAGTGATTACCTACAGTTTGTTGCATTAGAAATATGATAGGTACCTACCTACTTAAGTACCTACTTAATATAGGTATTTTTCAATGGTCATTCATGACATCCGGCTTAGGATATTTATGCTGAAGTTGAAATAGGTAGATTTATTACCTATTTCAGTAGGTACATTTTATCAATATAATATGGAAATATGTATTGATTTATATAATTACAAAATTAAATACTTAATAATAAAGATGCTCAGCTTGTTAAGCTAATTCTGCTAATTGGATGTCATTGGGGATATAATTTTAATAAACAAAGTGTTCTAAAGATACGAAAAATAAGGGTTGTCACGTGTGTGTGAGTAGTGAGAAGTTACACGTGTTTATTTTAACGTTATTTAAAGAAGATCTAACTATAATCGATACCCACGATGTTTTAAGTTGTTACGCCGTCGGTCCGCTAGATGGCGAACGTATTAAGTTTAGTCTCAAGATAAAGTGAGTCTGCTGAATGCGAGAAAGGAAAATAAAATTAAACGTTTTTTCCAGTTTTAAAATAAAAAAATATTGCTTATGAACTCGCATCACTATTTTCTTGTGTTATTTTGTAATCGTTGCCAATGGTGTCCAAATCAATAAATTAATAAAGCTAATTACCTACATAATACATAATATATAAAGGTTGTCTAGTAGAGAATGCCGTATGGCATTAAGTCCGCCTTTTGTACATTTGTTTTTTATTGTACAATAAAGTGTAGTAGTAAATAAATAAATAATATTATGAAGTAGTTTGTGTCCCGCTCTTTCATCCGGGACCTTAACGGGACAGGAACCACTATATAATAATTATACCCTATCGCAGGGCATTGGTATATAATTTGATTGATATCCATAGTTTAATATAATTATTTAAATCATAATGTTACTTTATAATAATAATTAAAACACCAGTGGGACTTGAACCCACACTAACCTCCAGTCGCAGCGTTTGCTAACTATTGTCATATATGCGCGTCACTGCAACGGCTATACTAGCATCTGCCCGCGACTTTATCTGCGCAGATTTAATTCTTTACAGAATCCATAATCTACATATGGTTCCAAAGATTTTTCCAGTGCATGCCACAAATCTTCGTAATTGGTACATTTTTTCCTTATTTACGTGAGACTATATTTTTGGTATAAATTTAACAGTATATTATCTTTATAAATTATGGTCTAAGCGTTATTCTGATATGTAAGCTATATTGTTGCAAATGATCATTATTCATATACATAGTAGTTTTGGCGTGATGTGTGCATCCATACATCCATACATTCTCACAAACTTTTGCGTTTATAATACTAGTAAATATTAATAAAACCATGGACAAAGATATACTAGTCATTCATAAGGTATGAGCGGAAATATGGGCAATGTTGCGTGGGCAACAATAGTATATCTGTTATTCAAGTAAAATGCATTAAACATAAACTGGCTTGTTACAAAATGCGCTTAATGTACAAGTCAATCACATTCATAAAATGTATCCTTTTACAATGTAAACAGCAACTGTGGTGCAAACATTGATTCTAATCCTTTTTTTCTATATATAATTTATGATTCATATGAGTGTAGTGACTTTTAATAAGCTAAAATATATACCTATAATCCATTTCTTATATATTATGTAGTTGCAGTCTCTATTCATCAAACACACATTTGACGTCATTGTAAATTTACATGGCAGTATTAAGAATATTTTTTATTGACAAAGAACATTGCATCTAGTTGATAAAAGCTACATGCACCTTGTACAGCAGTTGTAAGTGCGTTTATCAAATTGCGGGGAAACATTTAACGCGTTTCCTGCATCTCTGTTAACGTCATTACGTCCCGGATATTAAAGTAATTATGACAACTCGAGACCAACCTGTGGTTTTGTCGTCTCATTTAATTTCTTATAAACAAAAAGGGATAGCACACCAAATGCCACATTCAGTAAGAGAGTACGAGGAAGCCGTTGAAGTCTTTTGTATGGAACGCTGAGCTCGAACCGGTCGAGGATAGTTACTAAAGTAAATCAAGCAAAGACTTTATTTGAACCAATAATAATAAAACACTCTTATATCTTTATTACTAACCTTCTCATCCTACAGACGCTACATTGTAACTTTTTATCACGCTACGCTCGTTAAGTAATTTGATTTCACGACCTCCAGCTTGCCACAAGGCTTTATCACTAGTTATAATTGACAAAAAACACAAGGAGTATAATAAAGAGTATAATAAAATGTTTCATTATCGAGTGTTGCTATTTTTTGCTGTAATATACCAGTTCGGTCACGGTGCGGGAGTTAGTCGGAAGACTCGGAAGCTTCGTCCAGACATACTCGGTACAGTTACTCGTAAGCCCTCACCTCACTTGTCGTTGTTTAAGTACTCAAGAGCACTTGAGTGTGTAACAGTTATGTGTGTGTGCGTGGGTGTCGCAGACCTCCTACTTGGGCTTGCGCACAAACAAAAGAACAACCATTCTATAGTTTCCAAACCAGAACGTGTTCCATATACAAAACTCCTTACTTCGCTGTTTGGTCTAGTTCGCCAGTGCAAGTTCATTGTTCGGCACGCGTCCGAAATTCGAAATGGTCATAAACGCCAGGCGCTTGACGTTTTTTGTGGCAAAGTTTGGCCCTCGACGGAGGCGTTCAGTTTTTGTCGAGTCGTTACCGGTCGCTTACGTCACTTTGCTCTTCGGATAGGTTTTGTTGTTGGCGTTGACTGGAGTGAGTCACGTTATTAGAACCCAAGTCGATATAAGTATCGATAAATTGACCCAGTTCAATTGTCATTTGGTCTACTTTACTTATCACGTGTAGATGATCTCCTCGCATTCTTATCTTATACAGATGAAGTTTTGTTTCCTTCTAACATATATTATATAAGTAACTAAACTAGAATACCCATAAAAATTTAAATATGACATTAATCATAAATTAAGTGTAGAATAGTAGAACTCTGAATCGAAGATGATAAAATCCAATAACACAAACAGTTTGATGTACACACAATGGAGATAATTAGATAGGTATTTCATGGTTGGATGATCAATGTTTCTTTAAACATTGCTAATAAAACTGGGTAAAGATATACGTCCGTTGCGTGATCAGTCGAAACGTATCTCGGAAATTATAACTTAGGCTTAGTATAAGCCGCTTATTTGTCACTGTCAGTTAGTATAGCTAAGCTTGTTGTCAATATTCCGATCAAGTTACTATTGCTAGTCATTACTGCTACTCATGCTACTGCTAGTTACCGTTCATAATATCGCATCAGCAATACTCTCTAAATGTCGATACATAAGTATTATCCAAATTCTAAAATAGATGTTAGGTACATATAATTTTGAAGTTCTATTTTACAATTATTTTTCAAACACCTCTCGAGCTTCTCATCATCACTTAAGTTGTACTTTTAACTTCTGATTGTAATTTCCTTATTTACTGTCTATTTCACTGTTCTAAAGACAGTTACAGATGCTTTCTCGTGCTTACAAATTAACGTACCGGGCTAATATCGATAGGTGAAACTATCGAGCACAGCCCATCACTGGCTGGCGCACGGCGAGCGCAACAGTCGGCCGGCCGGCTCCCTGCGCACATCCGTTTAGCGCGCTCGGCCCCGCGCCCGCACGAAACCCTACCTCGCAACCCGAAACAAAGATCCAATTTTAAAACTACTCAAACTTTTTTTTAAATCGGGCAGCAAAAACAGTGATCACTTTTTAAATACCGAACAGTGTCTGTGTCAAGTGCCAGTGCTTTCTTTTTTCTTATTGCATTGCCAGTGCGATTTATTCTTAATTAATCAGTGAACCGTGAATTTTGACCGGAGAACCTTCAATGAAGCCGTACGCGAACTTTTCCAATATTCACTAAATGTAAGTTGGTAATTGGATAAGGATAATACGGAACGGCGTTGTGTAATATTCTTAGCATTAAGCCTATAAATTACTCAGGTCTCTATCTACCTTTATGAAACCTTAGCAAAATCGTGTCTTGTTTAATTCGCTAAGTTATTGCAAATATAAGAAAACTTTAAAGTAAAAGTTGGATATATTTGGTCAATCTGTTAGTATAAACTAGATAGTTGTAAAAGCTTTATAACTTTTAGTAGAGCTTCTTAACGTTACTTAATCATCTTATTACTTTGTTTTCTTCATAAGAAGCTTAATTGGCCTCGTGTTTTATTACGAATTTAACATCAAGATTAATTATTATCAATGCTTTACATTGTAACAAGATTATAAATCATCTGTAAACTGACCTAGCAAGCTTTGACGCTAGATTTAATGTATTGTTCCACTAAGCCAAAATCGTGCTGATTTCGAGATGGTGACCTAAGTTAAGCCCAGCTTATCAATTATCATAGTCATTGTAATTTGATTTAATGTTTATGTGCGATTGATTTAAAATTATGAACACTCGTTTCAATAAAGTTTATTTTGTTTATCAAGTTAAATGTCAGGCACGTGTCAATGATCTTATAATTAATTAAATTCATAGGCAAAAAGTCAAGTGCTTTTGTTCGTACAAAAACCTCCAATTACAAACGTAATTAGCCGGGCTTAATAACACGATAATGAGTTGCACAAATCGGAAATCACTACAAAAATTATGTTTATTTTGAAATGTTGTATGTTGCAACTGGTTGGTACACAAATCCCATGGAACAGAACTATCAAAAGCATCGGAGCGTGCCTTGAAACACTGCATTAGCATTTGGATCAATATGAAATTGGAAAGCAAATCGTAATCTGCACTGGATCAGATATAATCCACTTTAGTGTGCTCTAAGTTTATCGCGTTAATAACAAAATAGTAATGTTTGTTTAGGCTTTGTACATATGGCTCTCAAAACTCATTAGTATCATTTTTTTATGTATTACGATCACCATGAAATCATTTGAATCATTAAATTTTTGTAAATTGTGATTCACTTAAAGATGATAAAAAAGAGAAATTAAACCTAAACTCCAGGAAGGTTTGGGTTTTACCAAATCGCAATTCAAATTTTATTTTTAAAGGAACCTGTTCTTTCGCCGTAAAAACCTTCCCCTAGTCTCGTCGCGGTTTCACGCTATTTCCGGTGGATGAAGAGTACAAAAAATGAATGGTTTTATTATTAACTTCATCAAAATGAGTCCCTGTTTGAAATAACGGGTTATGTTAGTACTATTATGAAATATAGCACCTCTTCATAGAAATTACCTGATCGAAAATGGATTTAACCTTAAATGTGTGATTGGTAATGTATCGGAATTTCAAAGAAATTATTCAACGCTATCTCATCATTCTTTTTGTGATATTAAAATAAAATTGCTCGTTGTACTTGATGACGGTAAGGTCAGTTACGTTGCTCTATATTAGTTTTCTGTCGTTAGATAACGGCTTTTATAGCGGTCGTGTCATGCAAACTTTAACTTTTCCCAAGTCAAATAGTTACGCCGGAAAAATTACGTGTGCTTAATACTTACTTATTACAGATAATACTTTGAGTAATTACACAAATATGAATTAATTGGGAAATAACATTTCCTATATCGTAATATGTAGCAAGCAATGGCCTCCATTGTATAACCATGATGTTATTTAAGATTACTACAAAATGTATAACATTTTTACATACCTCCTTCATGGTGGCTGGTCATCGTTGGACGAAGGCTATAACCGTTCCATTACAGAGCAGTTCATCAAATACTTTCAAGAAAACCGGTAAAATTGTGAGAAATTAGTTTCATCTATTAAAAAAATGTCTAGTAACGGCTTGTGATCAAATAAATGAAATTAGAAAGGTAAATATACAACAGTTTAATTCTTATTTTAGGTTTTGCATGTTATATTTTGTTTTATTTTGACTTTATAAAATATTTAATTCATACTTCTATGAAGTTAGGAAATGAGTAACATCTCTATACTCGGTATAGGTACTTTAATATTTTTAGTACTTAAATGTTCATTCTTAGTTGATGATGTCCCGTCCTGATTAGAAATAAAACTGTTAGTTCATGTCCCGTTGAGGTTGGTATTCATAATTTTGTATTCGTTTACCTTTATCTTATTCAATAATAAATATGTAACTCCGTCATAATGACGTTTATTCATGAAACTTATAAGTTAAAAATTATGTACTTACTGCAAATAATTTTTAGGTAATTTGGTCCCGGTGAAGAATAAGGTAGCGGATACTTGTCCCGCTGGGACCTTATTAAGTCAATATAGTATCTATAGGTACTGATATTATAAAGAGGAAAGGTTTGTTTGTTTGGATTAAATAGGTTCCAGAACCACTGGACCGATTTCAAAAATTCTTACACTGTTGGAAAGCTATACTATTCCCGAGTGACATAGGCTATAAAAAAAGATGATCCGTGCGAAGCCGGGGCGGACAGCTAGTATAATATATAAGTAAAGCTATAATTGAATACCGTATTTATGCTCGATACCTACTGATATTGAGATGGATGTTCATCTCGTTCAAAGTCGGGGATTACACGATTGATTTAATACGAAACTATTTAATTACACTTCATAATCGATCGCGTTACATACGTGTATGATTCTGGAATTTACAGATTAGAAATGAATTTTATATGAAACTAATCAATTCGTGATTATATGAAACCACAAGATTTTATAATTTCTGATGCCTTCTCAGGTATTACATATTGGAATGAAAACAAGCGCCCTGTACCACCTAAACGGAGTAGCACACTCAGGCACGATAGAAAGAGTGGGAGATACTAGTTCCTCTCCCTTCCCCATCTTACGCATTTTCGATCAGCATCACGTGACCCCGACGCGAAGCATCACGTGACCCTGACGCGAGTTTGAAAGTTTTTACCCCTACAAAAAAAAGTGCTCAGCGCCGCTAAAGAAGTTTTCACTTCAAAAAAAGTTTACATTTAGTTTGACGAGACCTTAGCGTTAGACTATCGTCATCTCAATTGCGCTGCGAACATGTGAACTGTATAGTTTTCGAAATGTCAACTAATAAAATAAAATACAAGAGTTAAATCCTTTATAATTATTTAATTCCTATGTACAAGAAGATTTGCTTACTTTCGACATTGTACTTATCTAAAAAGGCTTACATGAAACTAAAAAGACCGGTCAAGAGCAAGTCGGATTCGCGATTAGTCCCGTAGCATTACCTATATATAAAAATGGCATAAAGGGTCACGTTTCTTGTATGGCAACCTCCTTAAATGTATTATTTTTAGTATTTTTTGTAACAGCTGCAAAAAAATACATTATCTGAGAAAATTTAAACTGGTGAACTAATAGGAGTCTCTGTAATAGTGACAGCAGAGATAATTGCCTCAACGCATTAAAAAAACCTTATTTTTAAAATTAATGATATATCTGAAAGTGCCAGATATTATTATGAACTTTAAAGAAGCGAAACGTAATTAACTGTATAAAAATTTCTTTCCCACGCAAACAAAATGACGAACAAAGCTAATCAACGTCAGTCACATCGTATAAACTCAGACAGAATCATCATTTCAGCATTGTAAGTGAATCTTAACTGTATAAATTTAATGACACTATGACCTATTCTACACAGAAAAAAGAAACAGTGACCTCATAATAAGCATGACATGTATTTTTTTTTCTTTCAGTCAAGTAGACTACCAAAAACTATTGGAAACGTATTTTTTTCTTTTCTCAAGCAAACAAAAAGTTACAATGATACAGATAAGCGTTATATTGTACGATTATATTTAATAACTAGCGGCCCGTCCCGGCTTCGCACGGGTGGACTTAAGATTTTTTTCATAGTTTTACGATTGTTATGGGTAAACTATAAAAGATAGACATATGCTCTCGCGGACTTTTTTAAAGATAATGTTAAGATGAACAATTTACCCATAAAGCATTTTTGTATAACTTTAACTATATGCTCAGCGCACGCCACGGAAGGCCTCAGAAACGATACTTTTCCCCCGTTTTTGAAACATTTTCGGTTACTGCTCCGCAACTATAAGACCTAGCGTGATATTATATAGCCTATGTTACTCGGGGATAATGTAGCTTTCCAAAGGTGAAAGAATTTTTGAAATCGGTCCAGTAGTTTCGGAGCCTATTCATTACAAACATACAAAAATACAAAAATACAAATCTTTCCTCTTTATAATATTATATTATAATTATAATTATAATAATAATAATAATATAATAATAATAATAATATTAATAATATTAAATATGTATTGGTATAATTAAATACAGATACTTATTTGTAATGATTCTTATTTCTAGAGTTAAGAAGAATAATAAGAATGTCAGTTGTAATAGACATAATATATAAACAAAAATACATTGTGTACCACACACATACTTAAACAACACTTCAATAGACAATACCTAAATTAATTATGGATACAAAGGGCATCAACGGATATAGTCCTTAGCGGAAGAAAGTTGCAGTAAAAGCTTGTTAATATTCTAAAATTTATTCATTTTCACACTTAACATCCTTAAGCCGCGTCCTCAGTTGTAGCATTTCTGTCTCCATTGCTCGGCCTCAGTGCGTATCATGGATTGCTAGTTTAGACACAAGATGATACCAAACTAGTGATCATGATACGCGCTGAGGCAACGCAACGGAGATATACAGAAATGCTACAATTGTGGATACAGCTTTAATGGTATCTCAAATACCTTCCTTAGCTTTTAACATGATACATAAGGCCACATGTCAGCCAAAAGCATGCGCGGGCAGCGGCCTCGAAGCCTCCTGTCAACCCACGTACCGCCGACTTAGGCAACCGAGCCTTGACTCGGCGCCAACGTGTTCGTGTATTAACTTTCATTGTCCGATGAACTGATTTGGATACAATACTAGAATAGGACTTTAACGCCTAAAATGGAACGTTTGTCGGCCATTTTGCTATCGATATTATTTGTTAGTCTGTGCGAATATAGGTATGAAGTTAGGTTTGAATTAATGTTGCCAGTAAATAATGTATTGTTGGAACTAAGTTAGTGATAGGATTGGCTGGTTTTGACATTAAGTACTGATTGTATTGATCTAAGTAAGTGAAATCCGGTAGTTTTGAGTAGTTAAATCTGATATAAATTTATTTGTTAGTTACTCCGAAGACAAAATGTAATAATGAAGGAATGGAATTTTCGTACAACTTTAAGTATTTTTTTTAATATACCAGAATAATATAAAAGTAAATGTAATTTCAACACTATAAATTTACTAGCTGTCAGAATCGTGTCCTCGTTGACTAAATAATGAAAATATATGTATTTTAAGAGATCAGCATTATTTAACTCACGTCGTGTTTATACTGTGCGTATATCTTTAAATATTATAGATACTTAGTTGGTTGTATGTCCACCATGTATAAAACAATATGTTTTAAGTAAATGTTAAATAAGTTCATAAAATTACTACTCACTTAGTTGCTGACTTTTTATATTTTTCGACTGCGCGTAAGCGACATTTTAGATTTTACTTGAGTAGGACGGTTGAGTATATGTTTTTTTTTATTATATAAGTACTTTCCGAAGATTCAATCTTTAGAAAATTTGGCAATAGCGTAAAGAAACTTAATAGATTTTTTTTAAGTTCACACATAAGCATAATCGTGTAGTTGATTAAGTGATAGGGATTAAAAAAAAAATAGCACTCCGAGAGTGCCGGCAGAAGTGAAAACTTCAATATGAACGTGTGTTTAATTATAAGTACAAAATTACTATAATTTATGAGGTAGAATACAATGTTTATTTATTGCGCTATCGTACACAAATAAGACAATTTGCCACCATCCTTGGATACGCGTGGCACGCTGTACATAAACACACACAACATTCGCGCAAGCGCCCTGTGCCACCTAAACGGAGTAGTACACTCAAGCACGGTAGAAAGAGTGGAAGATACTAGTTCCTCTCCCTTCCCCATCTTACGCATTTTCAATCAGCATCACGTGACCCTGACGCGAGTTTGAAAGTTTTTACCCATACAAAGCTAAAGAAGTTTTCACTTCAAAAAATACTTTTTTTGGAAACATCGAGTGAGGTATTAAGTGAACAAAGAGAAATTTATGAGTACAATAATAGTAATAATACAAATATGTCTAGCGAGATCACAGTTCGGGGCGAACTACTAGCGTACAGAAACCAATAAGGCATAAGATGTAGATAACCTGTAAAATCTAATTCTGTTAAACAAACGCAACCCGCAAATGCAAATTTGTCACGTTCAGATTTAAAAAATAAAATTAACATTCTGCACATTGTCGGTCCAGGCACGTAATGATTAATGAATGATGCTTTGTTATCAAAGTACACGCGTAAACTTGTACTATTGACGTAATATATAGCCAACTGACAATGAATCTAAATAATTTCTGATGATTTCGCGGTTATTACATATTGTAATAGAGCAAGAGCCAGCGGCCCCCAGACTTTCGGTAAAGTATAAAAGCTGTAAGTTTGTCAATGTATGCCCCCAACACAAGTAAGAACGAACCCCGTCTATGAAACTTGGGTCGCGGTGGCTTTGGCAGGTATCAGGTAATAAAGGTGTGTAAAATTGTGTGTTAAATTCGTTAAAGTATAAAACTCAGTTTTTACATATTTTACGTATAATAATCCTAGAAGTCACCTTGCCGAAACCCAGACCCTTCGTACGGTTGCAACCCTCTCCCAGACGCCCTTAAAGTTTTATTTAATTGTTACTATACTTACGGTATAGTATAAAAGCTCAATTTATATATGTTATTTGGAGAACTATCAAATGATGTTTTCTTAATAGTATGAATGTGAAAAAATAATCGATTGAAAATCGATTATTTTAAAGTAAAAATCGATTTTAAAACGTGATTTTTTTTAAATTAATAATCGATTAATAATCGATTTTTTATAATCATGAAATAAATGCTCCTCGAACAGTTTAGTTGATTCATTTTTAATAAAACATTCACTAGATGGAGTTAGACGATGAACTGTACTACTTTAACGACATTCGTTTGATATGTTATTCATTATTCGTTGCTGAAACTTCATTTTTCAAACAATTCAAATTTGAAAGGTTCTCGTGTGAAAAAGTTTTTAGTGTTTTAAAAGTCCCGTTTTTTATAATGTCTACGACTAAAAGAACTACAAGTATTCAATATTGGCGTCAATATTTTCATGTTGACAATAAATCTGGCAGTGCTAAATGTAAATATTGCCCTAATTGTATTGTTTTAGTTATTGTACATAACGAATTTTCATAATAAATCTAGAAAATAGTTCTCATTATCCCTACTAATATTATAAATGCGAAATCAACTCTGTCTGTCTGTCTGTTACGCTTTCACGCTAAAACTACTGGACCGATTTAAATGAAATTTGGTACAAAGAAAGTCTGGAGCCTGAGAAAGAACATAGGCTACTGTTTAACCGACTGCAAAAAAAGACTTCCACGCGGAAGAAGTCGCGGGCAGAAGCTATATACAATAAATGATAGATCATGCGCAGTAAAACGTCGCAATGGACCGAACGCTGTATTTCACTCGCACCCGCTGACACATAATATGTCCCTCGCGCTCGCACCTACATTAGACTTTTGATGTATTGGCAACATGAAATTCTTAGTCAAAGTTCAAAATTGTCCCTAAAGACCCCAAATGACGGTATGTGTCAGTGGGTGCGTGTGAAATACAGCGTTCGGTCCATTGCGACGTTTTACTGCGCATCAGCTGTCATTGCATTATGTGGTACGTATACCGTAAGTATAGTAACAATTAAATAAAACTTTAAGGGCGTCTGGGAGAGGGTTGCAACCGTACGAAGGGTCTGGGTTTCGGCAAGGTGACTTCTAGGATTATTATACGTAAAATATGTAAAAACTGAGTTTTATACTTTAACGAATTTAACACACAATTTTACACACCTTTATTACCTGATACCTGCCAAAGCCACCGCGACCCAAGTTTCATAGACGGGGTTCGTTCTTACTTGTGTTGGGGGCATACATTGACAAACTTACAGCTTTTATACTTTACCGAAAGTCTGGGGGCCGCTGGCTCTTGGGCTATAATGAAACATCTATAAACGGATTTAACTCGTAGACTCGTTAGACTATCGTCAGCTGAGACGGGCCACGATTATGGAAACTATATTATTATAGGAAACAAAACGAAACGTAAGCCAGTAAAATATACCTATGGTTGTTTCATTCCAAAATGTAACTAAAATAAAACTTAAAGGTTTTATCTAAGTACTAGTAGATACGATAGAAATCCGAGCTCAGTTACCCGTAGCCCGAATATTCTCGGCTTAAAAACTCTATTGAGGTAATTTATTCGCTTGCCAAATGATAATATAAAGTCGAATATATATTCAAAGCTCAGCCGTCCTCCTATCAAAAAATATCAGTCAAATCAAAAACGCTTTTCTTAGTTTACTAATATAAAAATTGATGACACATCAAAAATGTACAATGTTAAGAAAATACAAAAGAAGTTTGGAAATAAGTCACGTGGTTATTTATAATATACGTATTACGTATATAATACACGTCTACGGGGAATGACTTAACTACCTACTTACAGACAAGTTTCACTACCTATTACTCAAAAACCTTTGTAAATTATAAAGAAAGACAACCATATTTGGTTATGGACAATTAGTAATTTCTGTTACTTATCATACTTTCTAAAAATTATCTTAAGCATAAAACAATTGCACTACTTACACAATTAATTGTACTACTTATGTAATTATTATTAATCACCAAATAAAATTAATCTATAATTTTAATCAGTTCGGTAATTAGTTACCTGTAAACCAATACCATATTTGTATACCTACGCTAATTATTCTGAGTAATTTATCTAATTAAGTAAAGGTTTAAACTACTTTCTAAGCATATTGTAAATTAATCGAAATCTAGGACAGTTACTAATTGAAACAAAATAACATAATTTGTATTTTGTTATCATATTATTATAATCTATACTAATATTATAAAGCAGAAGAGTTTGTTTGTTTGAACGCGCTAATCTCAGGAACTACTGGTTCGAATTGAAAAAATATTTTTTGTTGGATAGACCATTTATCGAGGAAGGCTTTAGGCTATAAAACATCACGCTACGACCAATAGGCGCGAAGAAACAGTGGAAAATGTGTAAAAAACGGGGAAAATATAATATATTCCACGCGGACGAAGTCGCTGGCCGAAGCTAGTGCATAATAATCCGAAGGCGC
Source organism: Polylopha cassiicola (assembly GCA_038024825.1). Lineage (NCBI taxonomy): Eukaryota > Metazoa > Arthropoda > Insecta > Lepidoptera > Tortricidae > Polylopha > Polylopha cassiicola. Next base: position 7,394,004 of record CP149055.1, read on the forward strand.
ATTGCATAAGAATGTCTCCAGTTTCATTAAGCACTCATACTATTACCAACTTTATAGTTCCCTTATTCATAAAGAGTTATAAACGTTAGCATAGATGTCGCTACACTTTATGTCATTAAGACTAGCGACATCTAGCGGATCCTGTGATTATAATGGAACATATATACAGTTCCATTGGACCTCCAACTATAATGTTCCATTAGTCCCAGGCAAGTAAATTGTCTTTCATTAATGGAACATTAAAAACTAGCTAGACTAGACTGTGGATATAACCCCATATAAAACTCGCCTCGCGCCCATATAAAATTTGACTCGCTATAACCCCATATAAAAATATTTGTTATTTATGTTGGAGAGAACATTACCCCGTCAACAGCAACAGACCTCTATCTCGGAAACGACGAGAAAATCGTGTCTAACACTCGCATTCAGTTGTTATTCTTAAGTCGCACGACTTTTCAAAATAACATTGCGATAGACTTCAATGGACAAATAAATTGTTTGCTCAATCGTATCGTGTTTAGTCTGTATTTAAGTTAACGTGCATTCGGCAAATTATAATACTGATGAACTAATTATTTGTTAATGTTTTAAGATTGCTTGACGGCATCATTATCGTACGATATACGAACATTATCCATTGCAAAGCACGCATCCTGAGCAGAAATTATTAGCATATTTTACACGGCACGCACACATGGATAGAGTTATCGATACACACGTACCGTTTGTCAATTCATTAAACGTTTCGGAAGTAACACAGACGTCTATCGAGATTTACATCCAGTAAAAGTATCGATGCTTGTACTTTGCTAGGTTATAAACCTAGAAACTCATGGAATGGGACAGATGATTTAAAGTCTTTTTTCGACTGTATAAACTTGGAAGTATGTATAAATTATGATTTCAAATAAACCAATGTAAGTTGATATAGGACCCGGTATGACCCAAACCAAATTACTACAAACAATTTAATAAACAACTAGCAAACAAATGTTTCAAGCATGGTTTGAAACAACTGTAACGAATTTAAGTCGCGTATAAATTATTTCAGTGTGAGACTATAGCTACCTCAGTTGGCTACGAATATGGGAACTGTAAAGTTTTCGAAACGTCAGCATAAAAATAAAAAAATATATATTACACGAGTTAAATTCGTTATCTAGTTGTTTCATCCAAATATGTCTTAATCGCGAAAGCATCAGAACGTATTTTAACTACAGTTTTTATAATGCCCGTATTTAATAATAATACCCATTATTATTTGATCTGAGATATATCGGACGAGTCGACAATACTCTATCTGGCTAGGTTCGTGTAGCAAGTCGCTTTCAGCTCACGACGCGCGGCCACCCATCCGTGGTGCTTTCTACCGATCGCGCATTAACATGATTGCGATCGACGGCATTCCACGAGGACGCTGGGAAAAACTTTGAGAATAAACCACTTTTTAGGTTCAGTTGGGATGTTCAGCGAACCTATGAATTGTCAAGTCGAAATCTTGTCTGTGGTGATCTGTCAAAATCTTGGCATGTAGATGTCGCGGTCGTCTCTTATTTCTTCATGTCGACAACGATACAATATCGACAATCCATATTATAGGTTTAACGTAAGTGCGTATTTGAAATCATATCATATGTCCGAGACACTATTAGGGGTTTGGATAATCATAAAACTTTGTGCAAACTGGCATAAGTCCATATAATTAGAATTACCGTTAAACATTCTGATAAAAATTCCATGCCATGAGTGTGGAAGCGTGAAGCCGTGAGCTCGACCATTAAATCAGATTGTCACTGCTACAATGTCATTACTGTACTGGTTTTCCAAATGTAACAGGCTTACTTCCCCAATTACGAGTCCTTTACACCTCTGTTTAAATTCGAGTACAACGTATTTAATGAACTCGTTTTAAAATGGTCATTGTAAACACTTCGTATGTACGTACGAATTATACGCGTTGGTATATTAGTACAGTAGTATTCGTTTTACTTTCGCCTGTACAGTGTTCACGCGACGCAGTACATGAGAGAACTTTATTGCTCGCAGTTGTTACACAGGCGCTTGTTACTTTGATAGTGTATTCGTTTAACGTAGTTTATTTCTCAAATAAATATTATGAGACATTTATTTTGATTATGTATTTGTATTTAAACATGAATTGCGTTACGTTTGCTAATGCAGCGTAATAATTACGAATTGCAGGTCGTATAACTAAATGATTAGTAGGTAAATGTACTGGATAAATGTACTTAATTAAGCTATAAATTAAAAAAAAATATAAAGGAATAGTACAATAGTGTATCATAATACTTAATTATCCTTAATAATGAATTATTTAATTTTTTCCAGAGTGGGGCGTCAGCAGTGAGCCGGGCGAGGCTAGCGAGCCGGAGGCCGGTCGCATGCGTCCCGAGGACTACCGCCTCGTGTTCCTCAGCTCGGACTCGTCCTGCCGCGAGGACACGGAGGACTCGTCGTCCACCGCCTCCTCCGCCGCGCCGCTCGCCCCCGACGACTGCGACTGGGACTACTTCGAGCCTGGCGCGGCGGCGGTGCCTCTCCCTCCACCGACGCCCGCCACCAGACACATACCCCAGGCCTGCCCCCGCACCTGCTCCTGCGGTGCTGAACCGCGCATAGTCGCCGTCCCCGTCCCGGTACCGGTCCCGGTCCCGGCCGCGCTCTGGCCAGCCCTCCTGGCTTTCCCCTCGCAAAACCCACCGACGCCACACTGGAATACTTACCCCGGCTTCCCGCCCCTCGATGCAGCAGCTCTCGCACGGCTCACGACGGCCGCCGCTGTCGCCGTCACCGCCGCCGCTACCGCCACCGCGAACGCTCAACCGCAAACGAAAACACTCGAAATGACCACCGTAGAAAGGACCGATAAGGCTATACAGTCCGAAACGTCACAAGTGCCGGAATCAATTGATAGCGATAAGACCGATAACGTTATTGAACGGCCAGTAGAGCACGAAACGTCAGACGAAATTAAGGTGATCGCCGAACGGGACTCGATATCGGTTTCGTCGGAACAAGCTGACGCGATGCCTGGACATTTGGACGCCGAGAAAGCATTTATTTCTTCGAACGAGTCTGGCGATTCTAGTGATTCGGAAGCTGGCGTCGAGCGACGCAGTTATGATCTGATGAGTGGTGCGCCCGAGGAGCCGGCCACGACCGACGAGGACTCCGACGACTCCGGAGGCGGCGGGGGACAGTTTTCAAGAGTGTTTGTGGTCAACCCGGCAGATTCCTCGTCGGATATGGACGAGAACGCAGACAGTAGCGGCATCGACTGCGACGACTCTTATGATAAAAAGTCTGACAGTTTAGAAATCATTGCAGTCGTCAAGCAAAACGACGTTAATGATAATCCGGAAAACGATGTCGATCAAAACGATGAAAATAATATTAAGTTATTAGAATCTGTTCATTTTAGTGAAGATGTTTCTGTAATTCCATACAATAGTGGAGAAGAGAACTGTGAATCCAACAAGTCAAACTTTATGAAATTTTGCAACGAAAATATGTTACAAAGCGAAACCTGTGAAGAATTTAATAGCTTTAATGCATCCTGTAGTACAGATAATACTCTAGAGAGCAGTGAAAATAAAAATAATAACAGCAATAGAAAATTAAGTTTATCGGATCAAAATGACTACGATTCTTTGGACAGTACGTGTAACGCGGAAAGTGATATGAAAGTAAAAGTCCCCACTAAATTACCTAACGAGAAACAAAACAAAGAAAAATATATTTCGAGCGCATCTTCGCACGGATTGTTATCAAAATTATCACCATCGCCGGAACCCACTGATACTATTAGCTCGCCGCCCGTTGAAAAAATAGACCTGTTTAAAGGTATTGAACGCACGTTGAGTGAACTATTGAAGAAAGAATTACTGGAAGAGCAAGAGGAGGAGAAACGGCACGGCGTGGGGCCGGTTTGTTTAGAGGCGGAGGCGGAGGGGGGCGCCGGCGCACCTGCCGTCGACACCGTGTCAACAGTTTGCCGCTCGCGCACGGCCGGGACGGACGGTTCCGCGCGCTTCACTAGCCGCGTTATGATAACACACGATCGCGTATCCGTCGTTACGTCGGATACAACACGGCTCATGCGCGATATAACAGTGCATCATACCAATTCGGTAAACGAAACGGATCCTAACTCGAGTGCGCAACAATCCGAAAATGACGAACGAATGTCCGACGACGAAACGGCGCAGCCTTCGGGTAGTGTGACGGTTGTTAGCAATGCCGACACTCTCTCGGCGGTCGTGTGCCTCGAGGAGGGGCTCGCGGACGACGATTCGTGGGTGGAGGACGTCAGCCATGATGAAGACGAGGCGACATCACCCTCCGACTCCGACTCGGGTGACGAAGCGGCTTTGCCCACCCGGGGAGAAGAATTCTTATACTGTAGGCGTTCCTTAGACTTTACTCTTCATACAATAGTTGAAGAGAGCTGTGAAGAAAGTGAAACGGAGCAAACGACAAAGAAACCGCGACCGATATCGGCGACAGAATTAGAGAAATATTTTTTCTTCGGATTAGGTGATGGAAGGAATATTCGTGACGATGAAGAACTCGTGTCGGAAACATCAAGCGTGTGTAGTGAGGGTGGTGAATCTATTGTTGACAATGAACAACCCGAAAGAAGTGGTGATAACGATGAACTTGTGTCGTCACGGTTGGAAAAATATTTTTTGTCAGGATTTATGGGATTTACTCAAGAAAGGCGCGATTCGGACGGTTCCGGCAGTGTCGGTAGTGACAGTGAAGGTAAGCAAAGTCCGGAACAAAGACGGAAACGGCTAGTACGGGCTCGGGGTACTCCGCGGTCCCACTCGTCATCCTTAGATAATTTGTTAACGGGCGAAGAGACTTCACAAGACGCTCAAGAAGTATCAGATGGGTCAAGCACAGAAACCGAGGAAAGGCATGACTCCTCGGAGCGCTTAGATTCACAGGGTGAATTAAAACGTAAGAAACAAAGCAAAAAGACACGAGGCTCTCCCGCGGACGAGAGGCGTTTGTCAACAGAATTCACCGAAGAAACTCGAGATGATACTAGATCTGTTTCAGAAGGTGAAGATGGAAGATTAACACCCCGGCCCGAATTTCCCCCGCTTGGATCTGAACTATCTGAATCTAAAAAGCAAACTAGTAGAGATAGCGGGTTTGTGGGCAGTTGTGACGATCTCTTAAGAAATGGTGATTCTAATTCAGAGTTTGCTAGATCTCACGAACCTAAAACAGAATTAGAAGAAATTATCGAAGAAATTAGACCTGATATAGAGGAGCGCGTAGAAGGTCCTCCGTCCTCTCGTCCGCCTCCGACACCCCTAATACGTAAGGATAGCTTTAATAATTGGTCGTCAGATGAAGAAACAAATCTCATGATGACAAAGATGCGTCAATTTTTCAAACAAATGGTAAATAACACGAACGTTCGGACATCAACACCGCAATCGTCGAACTCTGAAAGTTCTCGCCCACCGAAACCACCGCAACTCCTTTATTTTGAAAGTGAACTAACGAGGTTAATGAAGACTGTCCCCGGAATTCGAGACGAGGAAGTCCGCGAAATAGTAGAATATCTGTCTAGCGAAGATACGTGGAGCGATTCGTACGATTCATCAGACTACGCCGGGTCGGATTTAGAAGGGACATCAGCAAATAGATCGGCCTTGAGGAAACAAATATCGGAGAGTTGCCGCGAGATTATTGATGAGTTCGATCGCGGCCATGGGGACGCCGGTTCGCTGGAGCGCGACGCGGCGGGTGCATATCAGAGGTTGGCGGCGACACTCGGCCGGGCGGGTGAAGGATCGCCTCCGCTTTTCGGGAAGGTGATGAGGCACATAGGGGGCAGGCTAGTGGCATTGATGCATGAAGTGTCGGCTGGGGCGTCACCGAGCACGGATGACGACAGTGCGTCTGAACCGGGTGCGTTGGCGCGCAGTCGCTCCCATGACATCCTGGAAGCGACGGCGAGTAGAGGCAGTGTCGCGAGTGATAGTGAAAGGTTTTCGTGGCGTGGTAGTTTCGAGTCCGCGTTGCTCGCGGCGGATTCCCGAGGCACCCTGGGTGGTGGTGGTTGTGAAGCACGGAGGTCACCGGCTGGAGCAGAGTTGGCTGCTCAAAAGTCACACTCTAGGAGCTGTGGTGCCATTGGGGGAAGCGAGGATCGGCTCTGGCGTGGAAGGAGGCGGGCATCCGCACCTGACGCAGAGGTAAGTCTCCTAATCACTTATCTGAGTAAAGTTTAATGAGTGTAATGCTAAAATCGCAAAGATAAATATGTTTTCTCACAACAACGTGAGATTTACACCATAAAGCAATAAAAACATAAACCCTTCAAACAATAGGTACCTACCCAATGTAATTTTACATAACCTTGTACATGGTAAATTTGCAGTGTCAATGTCATGATTTATGTGACGACAAACATAAACATATGACAGATATGAAATATCGAATACAAGATAATAATTTAGTGAGTTATTATCTGATGAACTATCCTTACTTTCTATTATCTTTTCCCCGTGTTTTCACCTGTGTGAATCCTACTACTATTATAAAGGCGAAAGTTTGTAAGAATGGATGTATGGATGTTTGTTACTCTTTCACGTAAAAACTACTGAATGGATTTGAATGAAACTTTACCACAATATAGCTTATACATCAGAATAACACATAGGCTGTATTTTATAACGATATAGTGTAAAATACTTATCATACGCAGACGAAGTCGCGGGCAGAAGCTAGTATTTTATAAAACTTACGAGACCTAACGCAATATTTAAGTACCTACTACTTATTCCAAAGTCTTCCTGCCGCGGTCATTAACCTCTTAAATTGCATTACATGAATATAATTAAAAATATCACAGTGCAAAAGTAAGTAGGTACTTAATAATTATTACATAGGCGTGTTCTTAATCATCTTTTTGCCAATCCAATATAATTCTTTGCTTAATGAAGTATACCTATGAAGCTATTACGTAAAATTTCTGAAAGATAGCATTCATTAACTGTTTTGTAATTAGAAAGTTTGATTGCATTCTTTTAGTTTCCGCTTTATTAAGTTAGTTGCCGGGGGAAAACTTATTAACTTATTGTTTTAAACCAATTAGGTACACAAGTTAGTATTAGTTGGCAATCCGACCAATCGTAATGAAATGAAACAATTATAACTGATTTAAATTATAATCATTTATATGCTGACGTTTAGAAAACTTTACAGTTACCATGTTATAAGACGACTGAACTGACGATAGTGAGTGTTAAGAGTATCGGCTCCAGGGTTGCCAGAAATATTTTTTGCCAAGTCGGGATTTTGAAACTTTTTCAGTGACAAAAGCGGGATTATTTCGTTGAAAGCGGGACATAGTAAAATAAACGTATATAATCAAAAGTTTTTGAATATTTATCTTTTTATTTCAATTCAAATAACGTTTATGTGACAATAGATAGTAAAAATATCCATAGAAATTGTATTTTAATATAAAGATGATTTCTTTTTAATAAAATTTACCCTATCGTTAAATAGTTGAGTAAAAATAAAAAAATCTGAATTAAACAAATTAAAAAAAAACAGAAATCAAAATAAAAAAAGTTTTATTCATTAGAAAAATATGGCGTTTCAAACAATAGCCTAAGAACTGTACCTACGCTGCACGCACGATCGAGATATTCCCGAAAAGCTGGACTGAGCCTGTCCCGCGCGGGACATTAAAATTTGATTAAAAAATCGGGACGTCCCGCCAAAATCGGGACGTGTGGCAACGCTGATCGGCTCAGTCGGCTTATAGTTGTTTTATTTCGATGTGTAATAACCGCGAAAGCATCATTTACTTACCTACCAACTAGGTAGGACTAAGTTTCGGTTAAAAATATAATTTTTGATGCGGTATGTATTATAGCTTTTGTTTTTAATTTGATCATACCAAATGAATCACAAATATGCGGGTTGGTTATCTGAAGTTTGTATATCAGAACAATTATATTTGTTGTCATGAAGGACACAAATAAAATTGATAATAATGAATCATATTACGCGCCTGTGATTTGCCATGACTATTTTTCTCTTCTCTGTAATTTAATTATATCCTGTTGTATTTATTAAAAAGAATGTTGATAATTATCAATCAATGTTCAAAAATAATTGAGTCTACTGTACTGGATTTAATGTCCTTATTGCTATTCATTATCATAATCACATGAACCATAAGACTTGATAAGACGTCTACTGCTGGGGTCTCCCCCTTCGACCTCCATACTGAACGGAACCCCGAGCAACACTTTAAGTTTCTAACCCTTACCTATAGTTGAGGCCCTGCGTTGATCTCATGTTAAACTCGTCAAAGTTAAACAATAAATAATCACTTTAGCATAAGACTATTGTCAGCTCAGTCATGCTACGATTATGGAATCTGTAAAGGCTCCGAAACGTCAGCCAATAAAATAAAATACGCGAGTTAAATCCGTTAAAGTTGTTTAATTCCAATAAATAATTATTCTTAAAAAGTTATAAGATATCATTATCATTATCATTTTGACGGGCTCTTGGTCTAGTGGTCAGAGGCCCTGACTACGAAACCGGAGGTTGCGGGTTCGAATCCCGCTAGGGGCAGATGTCAATGTGATGAGCACTGGCATCTGTACCTGAGTCTTGGATGTCTTATATGTATTTATGTATATTTATCCGTTGTCTAGTACCCATAACACAAGCTTTGCTTAAAATGGGACTAGATAATTGGTGTGAATTGTCCAAAGATATTTATCACAAATCAAAATACACAGCTTATCTAATAACAAAAATTATTTAGTCATCGCGGCCTCTCCTCAAATTAGCTATTTTAAATCCATTCACAAGGAAGGACACCTTTTGATAACATAATATTTTTATGACATCGACCAATACACGATCAAGTACTTACAATAATGAATGCATAACTGTTATGTAAAACATGGGCTAATAATGATTCCGTAAGGCACTATTGCTTCATACTGCACAAAACATCTGTAAATTGCAAATGAACGCAAAATTACAACATACAGTATCTGCCTTCCTGGTCATTCAACCTTTTTTGTACATGAACGTTTTAGGAGATGATAATCTCGATTACCGAGAAACCAGTTACAGGTGTTATGTGACAGTATATCATTTAAATTCTATTTCAGCACAGCTACCTTGTACTATTTAAAATTGGCCTTTCCTTGTTAAATAGTAGGTATGTTTTACCCCCGGTTTAAAATAGGTTATGCGAACCGTGTTTGGTAGGTTTTCAAAAGAAATAAACCTACCCGAGATTTTCGTTAAACGATAAATTAAAATGACCCACTTTTGCATGTCAAAGGTTTGGTAATCACATTTTCTCAGGCGTCTTTAATAGTATTACTAATTAAGCAAATAAGTAATATAAGGAGCCGTAAAACATCAGTAAGTGTCATGATTTCGGTAAGAGCGACTTGACACGTGTTTTCTCGCGAGATATAAACTTAATTGCCCCCTCGCAAACAAGTTAGGTACCGTCAAAATATTGACTGTGTAAAGACGCATAAATAACTTTAATGTTGGAATTTTCGTCAACCAATTTATAATAAAAATAAGTTTACGTCCCAAATCCTTGCGGATGACACTGGTACTGTAAAATTGTATCCTAAATAGTGGATTATCTGACTCCATATAATCAGAACATTGCCGTTATTACACAATTTCGGTGTCAATATAATTTAGCACATTGTACAGTTCAATTAATTTTAAAGACACAATCTCTTGAAAGTTTTAGTGTCTAATTTTAGAACCACAACATTGCAAGGCCGACTAGCAGCCATAAACATTTACAGCTTTTGCTTTGTACAATTAAATAAATGTATTTCACAACAACTAAGTTGTATACCTATCTACTTGACACTAAAAAACCGGACAGATTTTAAAACTTAGTCGCTTATTACGCTAACCCTGCGATATCTGTCCAATAACTTAGTTAAACAACTTATCGCAAATACCTTATATCCGTACTAGCGACCCGCCCCGGCTTCACACGGGGGCTATAAACCTTCCTTAAGAATCACTCTATCTATTAAAAAAAACCGCATCAAAATCCGTTGCGTAGTTTTAAAGATCTAAGCATACATACGGACATACAGCGAAAGCGACTTTGTTTTATACTATGTATTGAAGTGCGTTCTATTTTATTTTTAAGTAGTATTAAAATCCTTGTTTGATTAATTATCTATGTACCGTTTAACAGACGACATCACTTATCTATACATCTCATAGACGATAAGGATAACACTGAATCTTTAAAGGGTTTAAGATACAGTATTTCGTAATGAAAAACAAACAATTTAACCAGTATGTTTCTTTTAGTCCGAAGAAGAGCAACGTGCTGGGTCTCTTCCCCGGCTTCCGTCCATCGCTGGCACGACCACAGTGCCTACTGGTCCAGTGAAGTCAGCTCGATATCGCGCGCCAGGATTCCGTACTGCTACGAGAGCTGCGTCTGCGCCGGGTTTGCACGCGCCGCGGCGCCGGCGACCGCCGCCCGCGACTATGCAACCACCGCCAGCTGCGCCTGCGTCGGCACCTAGCTTGCAGGGTGAGTTGTTTTATCTACGTACTGGCAAATCAATGTGTTGTTTTTAACGCACTGTCCAAATTTTAATTTTTCTTTTTTTTATGTATACATGTATATATTGCACTTGACCGGGCAGTGGCAAGAAATTATGTCATATTTATTTAGCATATATAAGTTTTTAAATCAATATAAAGAATTGCTAATAGGTTGTGATCGATTATTGGATTGACAGGAAAAAATTAGGTACCGTCTTTAAGCGCAATGATTTTCTCTTCACTGACAATTTCTCCTTATTGTAGAGTAATCCTTTGTCACATGTCATTTACATAATATACATCAATTATTTTGTATCTACTGTAAGATAAGATACAGATGTTATAATGATAAAGTTGCGTTTGCCTCGATGACGTCTTAAAGTTACCGCAATAACTAAATATTGAATTCAATGTTTATGTACAATTGTGCGGGTAATAGTTGCAAATTGGTCACAGACGCTAGTCAACAATTTGTTTGCAATATTGACAGTCACGTACTACCTCTTTTCGCCGTGAGCATTTACCAACAGTTTGCAGAGTACGACAGCTTTGATTAGAGCTAAACGAATGTTTGAGTCCAGCACTTACACCGTAGTGAATATTTTATGTAAATCTGCATGTTCAAATAGCGATAAACTGCTTTGCTACCTTTTTAGCGTTAATTAGACGTTTCTGCTTTTATTCGAGGCCGCATTTCAACTCGGTGGAAACCGTTTCTGTAAATGAAATTAGAAATCTAAACTACGATGTTGGAATTGTTTTAAAAGCAGTGAAGATCACTTATGAAGCAATCCAGTTTATTATGATTTATAACGATAACGATATAAGTGATAATGGAAAAAGATCAACAGATAAAAATAAGTGCTTGGCTGATTCATAGAATAGACAATGTTTATCACAAACTTACCATCGAAACAAAATAGGGTACTAGATGATTACAGATACGTAAACTTTAGTAACGAACTGTTAACATACTTGTATTTTCCAGCGTGAATTGTGCTTGTTTCTATTAGACTGTGTCGCCAAGATCGTTCAAGCGTCGGTTAAGGAGGTCAACCTGACTCTTTGCAGACGTTTGCGAGTCTTGTTTTTGCAATTGATATCTTTGAACACGGACCACGATCCGGTGAAACGTGGAAAGTAAGACGTGCCGTGAAACCTTCAATGGCATTCCGAATTCCGAATGTTTTTGTGATAAACTGTTGAAGGTTGTCCATTGAGTGATAGGTTTAATTTTATTAAGAAAGCTATTCAAGTGTTTATCTTTTTTTGTTAAGAAAAAAATGCTAGACTCTGTCCGGCCCTTTTTTGAAATGAATTGTCTCTATTATAAGAGCTTTCTTGCTAAACGTAGTCAGCAATTTTTGTACAGTAGGTAAATTTAAAAGTACGAAACCGAACCATTAAATTAGAGTTATTTGCCTACGCTATTACGAGACAACTATGTCAATAACCCGGTATTTTTCCCACAGTTATAATGGCATAAAGTACTATAAACTGTTCAACCCACTTGGCAATGTACATTATACAGTCTTATTTGGAAGTAAGTACAAATGAGTGAAATTTATTTTTAAAATGCATACGAATTAAATTTATATTGTTACGCAAGTGTCTGTTACTCAATTACTTTAATTTGATATCAATAAAAATTATTGTTAGCCTAAGGGTATTGTTGAAATAAATGCAATTAGCAATCGCTTCTAAAGTATGCTCTAAAACGAACTTTAGAGTCTAGACTACAATGTCGCTATGGTAACAGCGGGTGACAATTACCGCACTAAATTGTTGCGATACCTCAACTCGGTTGCCTAATCGATTATCCTACGCTCAAAACAATCGAATTGCTCAGGAATCGAGCCTTCCTCTCAACCCGGGTCAACGTACTAAACTATCTTTTGCCAAGACGAAATGTTTTCCACGCGCCAGCTACCGGTCACGGGCTGTAGACTCCGTCGTCCATTTTCAAAAACTTTACCAATTTAATTGAATTGCGAAGCGTGACCTTAGATTTTTTGTTGCCACCCACGCGTTTCTAAAGTATTTGTTTAGAGACTTAGCAGATTAATCTAATGTTGCCATAGTAATCTTCTACTATAGAACAACTGGCGATAATTTCATGTGTTTACGTTTCCTTCCCACCAATTCTCCATGAACGCCCTTGGCACTGATAGTTTTTTATTAATACCAACTCCCATTGACATAGCGTGAAGTCTTTGTTTTGCACGAGACAATGCGTCTCTCAGCGAAAGTCCAATCACAATGCATGGTGTGTCATGTGACTCAATTATCGTCATAAAAACGCGATAGTAGAAAATTACACATTCGAAAATCTTTTTAGGACAGTATTCACGAAACATTAAACAGTAGAAGCATATGCACGTGTCACGCTTATTGTATAGGCGTAACCAGGTTAGACAGTAGGGCATGTCTTCTGCGCTTGAAACTATATTAATGTATAAATAACCTCGTATTTAGTCGCGTATTGTGCATTTTGAGAATTTTTCGAAATCAATGTAGGTCTTTTATCTGGAGCATCTATAGAAAAGCTATTTAAGCACGCAACCCACGCTCCGGCCGACTTGCACTGTTAAAACAACAGCATTTCAATATTGATAAGTGAGTTTCGTAACGAATAACAGGTTGGCACCAAATATTGATACTGTTCGTCAGGCCATACGTAATAAGTTGCACCTTTCGAAAAGTTCATAAACCTGCTTCGAAATAACATTTCCGGCTTGGTTTACTTTGTACGAGAGTTGAGAGAAGTAGGCCTATCTAAGATGATTATAAACAACTTATAAAATACAGGGATTAACTGTATTTGAACATGGGTAATAAAAGTTTATCAAGTTTATGCGTGCACCAACCTTGAGTGACCTGACCACAATTTTGAGGTCGGCACATTCAGTTTGCCAATCAGACCAGAAAACCCTTAAACAAAACATACGTCCCGTTAGAGCGGTACTGTTACGTTTGTGACACAGAACACCTTTCAAAGCTAGGCCCAGTGAGATATGGTAATCGAAGCAATTGTCCTTTTGAAAACCTTGCGTTCCACTTAGACACGCGTAATCGTGCTATCTAAGTTACTAGTGATGTAAGCCATGAGGGAAATGAGGGCAGAGACCTTGTTCCAATCTGCCTAATTTGCCATGTTGCCGCTTGAATTTGTTTGGAAGTCGTTTAAAACCTACGCAGATAGAATAGTTGTTATTGAATGAATATCCCAAACACTGATTATAACTACTTAATGTGCCTCGCAGTTTTATCCGCGTGGACTTCGAGACTTTAATGTTTTAAAATATCTCGCTTCTATTTATTTTTCTACTTTATGAAAATTTGTCTAGTTGTGGTTGTGTGTAATAATGACAAGCATCTATTTATACATCCTTTGAATAAAACTTATGATTATAGAAGGTACTACTAAAACGTTCCATACCTAGACGCAATTTAAAAAAATATGTAATTTATATACGAAGTAACAAAAGAATGCCTCTAAAATGATGCAGGACATAAAGGGCGAACAATTATTGAAAGGTGTACTTGTATCTCAACTTTCTTAGTGTTTAATTTAAATGTTAATCTTCCTTCAAAGGTTAAATACGAGTAAACGCCCGTGAAGTGCTGCGTTAGCGCAGAAACCTGTTTGATAGTGATATCATCTTAGTATACCTGCCGGTGGTTTGGTCATTCCCATCGTCAAAGCTATATGACCACGAGACGACATGCATCTTAGAAATATTATAACTTGTGTATTAGTTGATAACTTTAGTTCGTTGTTCTGATGTAATCACACTAAGGAGGCAAAATATGTCAGTGCCACAATGTCAACTGCCACAATGTGTAAAACTAAATGGAAAATTCAAAATTGATGCTCACTTTTGGAAGATGAAACAGAGAAATGTCCAAAGAATCAAAATATATTCCTTTCAGATAATATTTGTATACCTATTTGTGTACAAACGCCAAACATTCTCTAGTTATGCTGTGTGTACCTGTTGATACGGCTAGCCTTGAAACGCCGTGCCTTGACTTTATAAAACAAATGACAGTCTCATTTGCATAAAATAATAAGTAATGCTCAAACGTATTAATCGTTTTGTACTTACTTGACTGTCTGTTTTAATGGATGGCACATTTGAGATTAGTGGCTCATGATACCCACACAATCAAACACGTGTTTTATTATTATTTTTTACTAACTATAATAGAAACACCGTTCTTGGAAGATGTAACCCTTCTAACTTACAAGGTGCATCCGCTTACATTTTCACCTTGACTTTACCTATACAATGTAAGGTCTCGCTACTCCAAGTAATAAATAAATGAGCATTATATATAACCACGAAATATGTTTACAATATAGGTACGTCTATTTATCTTGGGTTTCCTCGCTAGGCTGTTTGTACAATTGCTTCGAATCAACATACATTTTAATACATACCTACTAATAATTTCTGATGCCTTCGCGGTTATTACACATTGGAATGAAACAACCATTAACGGATTTAACTCGCGTATTTTTATTTTATTTTATTTGGTGACGTTTCGGATTCCTTACAGTTTTCATAATCGTAGCACGACTGAGCTGGCAATAGTCTAACGCTAAATGTAACGGCTACGATTATGGAAACTGTAAAGAAATCGAAACGTCAGCAAATAAAATAAAATAAAAAATACGCGAGTTAAATCCGTAAATAGTTGTTTCATTCCAACATACCTACTAGTTTTGTTTTTAAATGCGCAGGATTAAATATAGCCTCTTCAAGATTCAAATGTACAGCGCTTATTCTTATTAATAGCTTAGCCACTGGATGTTATTAATTAAAAGCGACTTGAATGTTCAAATCCGGTTCCAGACACCATGTATAATCGATTTAGAAATTGTAATATTCTTGTTCGTTAGATAATATAATTTTGTAACAGCGGCGACTCCGCGAAGCTATTCGTTTAGTGTTATCGTTTAATTTATCAACTATTAATGAATGATTTTCTTTACTTTTACTTTGTCAGAGTAGGATTTATGCCTTCAATCAATATTAGAGCAGATAATCAAATCAAGCTTATTGAGTTTCTGGCCGTTTCTTCTCAAGTGAAGTTTTTTGGGAAACTTTATCTTCTGACCTGCATAAGAGATTGTAAGCCTAAATTAAAAAATGACAAAATAGGAACTAATAACTACTCAAAACAGAATCGAAAATATTTTCATTTATTTACATTTATTTTCCAGAGTGTAGGTACTCTTAGTTATCTTAACTTCATAAATCGCACACCTAGAACTAAAGTGAGCTAACTCAAAAACCTGAAGATTTTAGTTAGGTATACACAAAATTGAATTCCTTACAGTAATACCTACTAATAAAACAGGTTTAAGCTAACTCTTCTAGCTTCGGAATGAAACATCTATAAACGGATTTAACTCGCGTATTTTATTGTATTGCTTGACGTTTCAAACTACAGTTTTCATAATCGTAGCACGACTGAGCTGACGATAGTCTAACGCTTCTAACTTCGTCATAAAAAGCATAAATCTATGCAGAAAACTCCTGCATGCATATGGTATGTCCCTGATGATAGTCTAAGGCTTCTAGCTTCATTGTAAAAAGCATCAATCTATACAGAAAACTCCTGCATGCATATGGTATGTTCATTTTAATCAATTTTTCACCACTCCCGAAAAACTCACATTTTTGAGTTAGCTCTCTTTAGATCTAGGTGTGCGAAATCATAATTTAGTACAGCGAATAAGTGTGCGGTTTCTCTCTAAGTGCAATGTGCAACTTTAATACACTGTATCGTAGATAAACTATTCTCGGAAGTGCGCGGACGCAATATTTTTTCCCGTTTGTGTTATGGACGTTATGGTGATTAGTATATTGACGTGTTGTTAATGCTTTCACTTCGGCTTTTACTTGCTGTGCAATGTTTTTATTAAGTTAATCCATTAAATTGATTAGCTATCTACGATATCCGCTTTTCGACAAATTAGCTTATGGACATGATTAAGCTGATATCTTAATGCGTGGATTTAATTCTTCAAATAAACTTAGAATAGAGACGACGACTGGGTAAACAAAACGATATTCTATTTAGTTCGTCAGTTAGATTATTAAAAAATATTCTACACGTATTTTTTCTATGGGGGCTCGTGACGTCACGATATGGTACAATTTGTGCCATGCCCACACACTCCCGAACTATGTAAGCGCTTATCTTTTTCATTTATTGTTCGATTGAGAAAATAAAATACGTATTCTATATTTTTTGGCAATACACTTGATGGACAATAAAAATAAAATCATTCGTCATGCTTATTGCTCCTTCGCTTATTTCCAAAATCATTCACAATGTAGGTTTACTAACTAGAGAATATGCCACTTGACTAGTGTTGACGAAAGCCTAAACTGAATAATGATATTACAATAACGCTCGAAACAGATATTGAAATGTCGACGCTTGTCATGCGACTAAATGTCGAGTTGTTGCGTTACATCTGTACACGAGCATTGTGTTGCAATTTCACCCTTTACTGAATGTGCATTCTTACGAACACCGCCTTTAAGTTGCAACTCTTTATTTTTCATTATGTGTAACGCCGTTCAAGTATTACTTAAGCACTATAGGGGGCTGGGGGTCTTTGCTTTGCTTATTTTTGATGACATGGGGGTCAAGATAGTGATTTCGTCAGTAATATTAATTTACTTTTTAATACAAATGTTAAGCATTAGTTTCTTTTGCTGACAAGGGGAAAAGGGGGGTTAATAATTGTAATACCTAAAACTGCTTACGTAATATTTGAACGGCCCCTAAAGTCTAATTGAAAACTGTATAAGTACGAAATTTTGCTATCAATAGGCCGTGTTTAAAAACAGATGTTTTTTCGACTTGTTACTGACCTAAACGCATTAAGCGAATTTTGTATAATTCTGTATAAATAGGAGAATTCAACATATTTTCAAGACCCAACTCAGTTACATTAAGAAATCATCAAAGAATTTCAATCACTTGCTTCTGGAATAATGCTATTGTGATGACTCTTCCAAGACTAATCATTAATGAAGTTTATGCAACCCATTTCTAGTTAAGCAGACCCGTAAGAAACGTGCAATGATTATGGAAATATATGATTAGTACAACCTTCCTGCTTGTTCCTTCGGATAATCATTAAGACTCTCAGTATGTTCAGCGAGTGTAAAAGGAAATGTTTTTAGAAAGAAAATAGTTGGAAAATTATACGGGAGTGATCGTGGACCGTGCAACAATGCTTTGTTTCTCAGCTATTACTGTTCTATCTGTCGTTAAATTGAGCGAATACCGTTACAAACGTGTTACAAAACAAAAAACAATTCTTGAATAAGTATTAGCCACCTTATTAACTACGATCTATCAATCGATCGATATTTTAGGTTCAATACACAGATGGCGCTGTAGCGAAAAATTCACATGTAATCAGTAAAAGTACAAGACTTAATTTAAGGAGTAGAGAAATTTGACAACTCGTCAGTGGTCTATATGGTGTTTATGGTCAGCACGCTGCCGCTATTAAAGGCATGGGCGTAGATTCGAATACCACTGGGGGTCTCAATTTTTCTACACTTGTCTTGGTAGAAAATTTAATTATTAGAACATTATGCTTAGTCAAACTTTTGTAGTGGTGAGAGGTCGTGTATTATCACAATTTTGTGACAATACAGATAAATATTTCTATTGTTACAATCGTCTTTCTTTAACTTGTTCAAAATTAATTTTATCATACGTTTTCGCCTATTGTCTTCTTTCGTCCAAGGCTCGGGCATGTCGCAACCGCGGTCGGAATCAGACAATGTAGTACCGTTACTTTACTGACCGTTGTATTCACGAATACGCGTTTACTGGAAACTTCCCTTAATGTTGACATTGATTAATGATTATGCAAAACTTAATCACGTAGTTGTATAGTAGACAGTGGACTTGTGATTTTAGTGATCACAATTTTTAAATTTTTATCAAGTAATGAATTTCTCTTTCAATGATGAAGTCAATATAAAATTTCTCTTTTTATGAGTATGTCGCCAATCTTACTTTCTTACATCAAAATACTGTAACTAACCTACACTAATATATACTAATATTATAAAGAGGAAAGGTTTGTTTGTTTGGATTAAATAGGCTCCAAAACGGACCCATATATCATGATATCTTTAACTGTTGGGAAGCTACGTTAACCCTGAGTGACATAGGCTATATAATATTTCGAAAAAAAATAGGGATCAGTGCGAAGCCGAGGCGGGCCGCTAGTCTTGAAACTATAAGGTATATCTTTGTGCTTAACATTGTATTGTTAGGTACTCTCATATCAACACTTGGCCCTCGGAGTTAAGCAACGCACCACATGTTCTTTTCGCAACGCGTATGAATATAATCGTATAGATAAGGCGCAACACTGCAATATGCACTTAATGAGCTTTTGTATGCGAACGTGGATATAACTACACTTACGAATAATCTAGGTCGATGGTTGATCTGTAATATGAGCAGTATAAGTAAATTTTCTTTCAAGTTTTTACGTGATTTCAAACGTTACTCTTGGGAATTAAGAACATACCTATATGAAAATAATTTACACCTATGTAGGTACATTTTTATGGTGTATCCTTCAATTGACAAGTTTGACTTACTATCTTCAATAAGGCACCTAAAATAAAGTTAAAACCTTTTACAATAAATAATTATACCTACCTACCGAACTTCGAAATTTCTGATGCCTGTTATTACACAATGGATTTTTTATATTAAAATGGATCTAACTCGCGTATTTTATTTCAGTCGTGCTATAACTGTAAAGAATTCAAAACTTCTTAAGATCTCTAACAAATATCGTAACAAGATTTTAAAATTAAAAATATACTAAGATAATAATTTTATTTTCTAATAAAATCGATCAACGATGAAGATCAATTACCCACAGCATAAGATACGTTTATAGACAAGTTATCGCCACAACCAGCATTGAATAAGACCTGTAAAGGTTAGCCGTGTGACCACTTTCTACTGCGCCATAACCATGGGAAAACGGCGTGTTTACGTGCCTGTACTTTCTACTACAGAACATTCAAATGAATTGGAATTTTATACTCTTAACTACCTCATTATGTCTTTTATAAACAGCTGATCTGTCTGCCGTAGACCGGACATGGTTTTCCCGTTTTCTCTGAATTATGGCGATTTTTAATCAAATTAACACAAGCAACAGGTACTTACTTACCTAAGGAATAATGCGATATTGTAAATAGCTGAGACTTTTTATATAAATAGGAAATAATCGATGTTCATGTCACGTTTTAGCCGTTAAATGTAAAAAATATCGTCAGTAAGTTGTGCGCGAGTAAGAAACTGCGCAAAAAAGGAAATTAAATTTTAAAGCTAATTTTGAATGGATATTTTTTTATTTTAACTATCATTAAAATCGCATCAGTTGTAAGTACTTACATATACGCGTAGGTAGGTATATCAATATTTTAAAAATCATAACTCCTTGTAACCTCTGTAAAAAGCACTTAAACATATTTTCATATTTTAGCCTAATAAAAATGTAGCACAAATACTTTAAGAATCCACCGTGTGAAGGCGGGTCAGGTCTTAAATTTGTGTTTTATTATCTTTAAAATCCATTCAGTACCTAGTTTTTACTTTAAAGGAGTCTGCCCACTACACCGTATCATACCATGACCGTGCTATGAACGTATCAAGCACGGAAGGTAATACGTAAGGCGGTACGGGTCGGTGACGGAACAGTCTAGTGGACGTAGTATCATGCTTTTCTATACAAAGAATATTTTTTTTGCCTGACACGTTCATAGCACGGTCATGGTATGATACGGTGTAGTGGGAAGACTCCTTAAAGAGTAACCTACACACTCACAAACTTTCGCCATTATAATATTAATGTGATACCTATTCTATGTACAAGCGAAAGCTGATCGACTGACAGGTCTATCAACGCAACTATAAGGGTTCGAAACTTGAAAATTTGCACAAGAGTTCCGTTTATAGGGTAGGGGAGCACCAAGAAAGGATTTTTTGTAAATTCACCCTCTAACGGGGTAAAACGTTAGTGCTGATCGTGCGCAGACGAAGTCGCTGGCAGAAGCTAGTCTCTACTTCCTTACTAATTTTATAAATGCGAAAGTAACTCTGTCTGTCTGTCGTTACGCTTTCACGCTAAAACTTCTGGATTTAAATGAAATTTGTTACGAAGAAGTCTGGAGCCTGAGAAAGGACGATACTTTTTAACCAACTGCAAAAAAGCAGGAGTTCCACGCGGAAAAAGTCGCGGGCAGAAGCTAGTCTATACTAATATTATAAAACGGAAAACTTTGTTTGGTTGTAATGAATACGCTCAAAAACTACTGGACCGATTTTAATAATTCTTTCACTGTTGGAAAGCTACACTATTCCCGAGTGACATAGGCTATAAATATTTTGAAAAAAAAATTGAACAAAATAGGCATCCGTGCGGAGCCGGGGCGGTCCGCTAGTAGTTTATAAGCGCATGGATCATCAACACGCGCGAATGTTGTTCGCCTTCTGCGCCTACTGCGCGCGCGCAGCCGTCACGCGCCGCGGTGGCTTGGCGCAGGGCTGCCTCGCAGGCACGTTTTATTTCACAAACATAATTATCTTGTGCCGTCATTTATAGTTCAAATCCGCACGTGTTAAGTTTTGAGTCTTTTTGTCTGCTATTTTAGAATTTTGAATTGAGTTCATATTTTGTACTAATTCAAGAAATTGCTAGTGACTATGCTATCTATTTAAAAATAATAGGTATTTTACAAAAATCATTACTTACCTACTTACAATTAAATTAATTACTTGCTGACGTTGCTAAAACTTTATAGATCGGTAAAGTTTTCGAAACGTTAGCAAATAAAATAAAATGCAGGGTCAAATCCGATATAATAACTAATAACCGCGAAGGCATCAGAAATTATAATGCTTGCTATGATTTATGACACTTATTCCCAATGACAGTAAATAATAACTACAAAAGAAAGTTCAATGACAACCCTAATTTCAGCTCATACATAATCGTATCTAATGTATGAATTATAGGCATTGTAGCTTGTTCCGGTTGATACAGGTAGCTTAGATGGCAATCTGGATTGTTCTGTTGGTAACCTTCAACAAATGTGCTTTGTTGGTGACAGTCATTTTACACTTCGACATCTACAAATAAGTATTATAGACTCGGGAATGCAATCCCGACACGAGACCGCTAATTCGGTATTCCGCGGGATTCGAAATATCAATCCCGCGTGACCACGGGATTTTCGGGATCTCGTCTAGTCTATACTTCTATACTAATATTATAAAGAGGAAAGATTTGTACCTATTTTTGTATGTTTGTAATGAATAGGCTCAAAAACTACTGGACCGATTTTAATAATTCTTTCACTGTTGGGACGCTACGTTCAGTGTTCACCCTGAGTAACATAGGCTATAGAATATTTTGAAAAAAAATAGGGATTCGTGCGAAGCCGGGGCGAACCGCTAGTTAAATATAAAGTGCGGATAACTGAAAATGATGAGAACTGCTTGTTAGAATAAAATGTTTTCTTTACCTCAGTCATCATCTTTATAGTACGAGTAATAAGTTATTTAGTTACGTTACCAACGATTTACGAAAACAAAACCAAAATGAAATCCTAATTCTACTTACTATAATTTAGGCGACGACTTATTATAAATGAAATCCTTACTTACTTACTTACATATGGTTTAACCACCAGTTACAAGACTACGTAATTGTTTATGTTTTATATTCTCTATTGTATTTGAGTCGTAAGTTCTATTTCCTTTGCTTTTCTTATTAGAGTCTATTGCAACCGGGTCACGGACGCTTCATCTGTTTGTTTAACAATTTTTCTTGCAACACCGCTGACCTCATCGATTTTTATCTACGCTACTTAGATGGTTAATTAATTACTATTAAAACGAGACATTAATAATTACTAATAGGTACCCAGTACATTTTATTTAGGTAGCTTATTTACCAATTTACACACACCAACGTTACTCCCCTGTTTCGTAGGAGTAAAAAATCCTAATAAGTAGTTTTTTTTAAGTAAATAACAATCCTTTATATCAAGAATTTAGAAGTACCTACATACATCTAGGTCCTATATTTTAGAAATTGTTTTTTCTAGTTCTGCATATATTTATGTTACCAAAACTTTATCAAAATGGGTCCCGGACTAATATTCAACTATGTAACAATCTTGTAAAGTCCTCAGAATATATTGTACAATCTATCTATCATAAATGTTAAAAAAATCACGACGCCATCTTTTTTTGTAGGTAGGTACTAATTGACATTTTAATTTTGTATTAAAATAAAAATATCCGCAACAAGCTTCGTATTAAAACATACGCAAACAAAAACCAAGAAATCGATATCTATCGAATATAAATAACTAAATTCTTCCTTGCTTACCTTTTACGGGTGCAACTTCCCACAACAGCTCCTTTGTGGTTGCATTAATGGTCATTTTGCATACGAACGGTAACCATGCGGTTGATTTCTTGCCAGTTTTGCATTTCGTAATCCAATGGAAAGTGTATTTTGATATTACGATTCTACAAGTTTTTCAGTAATTCAATGAATAATTGGTTCAGGACTTTTTGATGTATATTACGGAACTCCATAACATACGGTAAATAGTAGGTACAAAGAATACTTTAATTAAATCGGGGAATATCTAATACCTGCTTAGTTATTGATGATAAATTAGCTGTAGGTATTTATAGTTTTATTCAAATGTAAATAAAAAAGAAAAGTAATTTTGTCCACATGTATTTTTATTATTACTTAATAGATTTCATAGACGTAATAATTGAGTAGAATTAATAAATTTTCATTGTTTCCTTATATTATGCAATTCTTAGCAACCGAATAGCATCGTTATTATTTATGACTTCGTCAATTGAACATTTTTATTTTTCATGTCAAAAAATATGTTTAAGTACTTATTTAATTAAAAACATGAGAAATTCCATGTTTTTTTCGGTACCTAATATAGGTTTGCCTAAATAGACCTTTTAGCAAAGACTACTTTGGTCACGTACCATTATAATGTCAGATTGTAAATAATTCGTTTGATCTTTTGACACTAGCAATTTGTCGTTGCCGTTGTACCCGTTACTCCAGCAGGACTAAAGCGTTCCATCCGAAAAAATACTTATAAAATAATACAAGTACGTTTATAAACTAAATGATAAATTAACCTACATTCAGGAAACGTCAATTTATCCTATGAGCTAGATTTACATAAGAATCCAGAACATTTTATTTTTAAACTAATGAATATTCATTAGAATCATGTTGTTTATTTAATTTTATCGTTTTTTAAAGTTGCGTAACATTTTTTAATTGTAGTAGTTGTCATTAAGGTCGCTTAAAACATGTATCACGTTCGAGAAGAATCTAATGCCGAGCTTATTTAAAGACTCGTAATAGTTTAATCGAATTCATTTGGAAGTGATTACGTTAGCGATTCACGTCAAAATATTTCTCCTATAATGGCTCCTAATAATGCAAAAGTCAGTGAAACAAGGGACCTCAGTAAACCAGAAGTAGAAGTGTCGTGTTGGAATTGTCTTACTTCTGGAAACTCAGACAGGGAACCGATTCCTTTGCCCAAAGTTCGTAAACTACACAGAGAAAAATTAAAACTCTACTCGTTTTTGGCTTCACAGATAACTAAACCTAAAACTGTGCCATTGAAACAAAGAGTAAGTGAAAACTATTCAGTAGCCAAAAAGATCGATGAGAAAGTATCAAAAGAAAGCACTAACTATTTAAGTGACAACATTAGTCAGGAATTTCAGATCTCAGAATTAAAACGTAATGAGTTGCAAAAGGAAAGTAAAAGTGCTAAGAACGTTGCAGTTGTAAATAGAGTTTCATTTGAGACAAAACCTAATCCACGTGTAAAACGTAATATAAAAGAAATTGAAAGTCAAAAGTGTAGTACAAAAGTAAAAACTTCAAAAAAGTGTGACGATGCTATAGAAGAATTAAGCGACGAGGCTGATAATTATAGCGGAAATAAAATAGAGATACCAGTGACAATTGAAAAGGTTGAAAACGTAAGTTGCAGTGGTTCAGAATCCGGATATGCAGGGTCATCTGCGACGGCTGACCTTTCACCAGAGCTGTCAACAATAAGTGAAAAAAATACAAAATGTTCACTTCGTCAAAACTTTAAATCATCCCTACCGATACTTACACCAAAAAGTCAATCATTAACGACTTCTTCGACCTCTTTACACACAACAACAACGGCATCTAAAAGGATATCTGAAAAGTATCTCCGTTGGAGTACTCTCTCTATTCATCAAACACCAATATTTTTTGGCGGTATGTGATTTTTGATTTACATATTAGGATTTTATTTACATGTCGTCTTGTCTTCACGCACATTTTATGGTCGGTACGTTCTGATCCTTGTTTCATTTAGTCACTCGTCTGATTGTCGATGTGTTTTACATTACATTACGAGGTAGGTATTTGTGCGAATGGGTACAATATAGTGCGTGCGCTCTAAATACCTACTAAACAACACAACAGGAAACTACCATAGTGTTCACAGGATACGCGCGATAAACATGGATTTGTTTAATGAGTGACCAGTCTGTGATATTATTTAAATACAGCCAGTTGTGTTTTTGTGTTTAAATTAAAAGTGCAAGTTATGGCAACCGAACGGGGCAGCTCTAAGTCCAAATATTTATCTTTTGAAAATAGAACAGTTATTCGAGATGTGTCACCTGTAGCCCAATATCACCCAGTAAATATTTACTCAATTAATCCAAATCACGGTACAATTATCGAGAACAAAATGACATTTCGCGAGTGTTTTTTTCGTTGGTGTTGTTGCTGTATATCATCGAATGATGATTCTATAAATGAGATTATAAATCGTGAATCTGTACTAGATAATCCAAATTCTGCATTAGCCGGTCCAATTGGCAACAGTTATACATTAAATAAGGAGCAGGCCGAACCGCCCCAACAATCGATTCCTTCGCTAAAAGTAACACGCGCGTTAGAAGATGAATTTTCCAAATCGACAACTAGACTTTTGTTGGATAGTGAGCAAATATCGAGTTCAGCCGACCTGAATATGCCTAGATGTAAAATTAAAAAACTAACCTATAAGCTGCCGAGTCCTATCCCATCTCGAGAATCAGCAAATAACAGCCGATGCAGTACACTTAAATGTGGTGAGAAAGTCTCGTTCATTCGTGAAGTATTGGCGTGTCGTGATTCGTTCTTGAAGTCATTAGAGTGGTGTGACAATTCCTTAACCAGGAGTAAAAAGTGTCGAAATGTCAAGCCCGATGAGTGGATAGAGTTGGACAACGAGGATGGTACCGATAAGTTAAAACTTGTCGTGGCTGGCACATTCATCATCATTAGCACTGACTTCAATATACTAGTCCAAGTTCTTTATACTATGCCTTGTTATTATAACAATGAATCGTTATCTTGACCATTGATTTCTTGGCACTGCCATTATTTATAAATCTGTAGGTTCTTGCACAACTTTTTATAATCGAATGAGTCTGAGACTTCCTTCTTTATGACTTCATATTCTTTGTATATTTATAACTAGCGGCCCGTCCCGGCTTCGCACGGGGGGACTTAAGATTTTTTTAAGGCCTCAGAAACGATACTTTTCACTCGTTTTTGAAACATTTTCGGTTACTGCTCCGCAACTATAAGACCTTGCGTGATATTATATAGCCTATGTTACTCGGGGATAATGTAGCTTTCCAAAGGTGAAAGAATTTTTGAAATCGGTCCAGTAGTTTCGGAGCCTATTCATTACAAACATACAAAAATACAAATCTTTCCTCTTTATAATATTAGTATAGATAATTGTTTCAAAAACGTTTGTTCATATTGTTGTTCTTGTTTACAGATGATTCCTACATATCGGAGCCAGTGTCCCCTGGTCACGCCACGCTGCCGAGGCGGTCCAACTCGCCTCTGCCTCACGAGCGTGACTTCGACAGAGAACGCTTCCCTCTCAACAGGAGTGGCTTACAGGTAACCTTTATATCTCATCACTTATTAGCAAACTTTTAGATCTATAGGGATTGAATATAAGATGTTAATTTAGTGTGTATTCAGAAGAGTATAGTGCATTTGTATTCAGAAGTCATTAATTCAACCAGATTTTTTAGTTCATATATTATTATAATTATACTGACTTCGTCTGCATAGATTTGGTACGGGTAGATTTTATGGCTTAGGTACCTATCGTATACTAAATACCCCTCTCCTTCACCCTTTTAAAACTATCCTATGTCCATCCCCGGCACTCAAACTATGTCGATGCAAAATTTTATCTAAAACAGTCCAGTTTAAGCCTGAACTGCTAACAGACAGACTTTCACATAATTTCCATAGGTTATCTCATCACAATTCGTACTTTGACACCTCCATAGAATTAGTGCTTAAACAAACTTTTTCAACGCCGAGAAAATAACACTGTAATTAAACAAAACTCAAATTGTGTAAAAACTAAACAGTAAGTATGCGAGTATTGTTTCTGGCCCCGCCATTGTATTGTGTTTCTTCGCTCTTGCATCACGAGTGCCTGCGAACAACAGGGTTTGCAAAATATTAACCCGACCGAATATCCGAGCGGCATGCAGTTTCTGTATTGTTTGAATATGGACCAGTCTGGTTATGTAACTAGTTTTGACCGTGATCCCGTAGTATAGAATTTGAATCTACTTTCACGTCTTCAACCTTGACCTAAGTCGAATATGTCAATCATCGAGATTAGATGCGGGTTTTAAACTTTAATTGGACTCACAAACCCGATCGAATTTGGGCTACCCATTCTTTAGAAATCTATTTAAATACAAAAAAATGTGTCGTAAAGCATTTGTTAGTTATTTATAGTCAGTGAGGCTTCCTGTTTTTGGGACATATTCTTTTCTAAACATTTTTGAGAATGATTTTGAGTACAAAATAATTATGTGCCACCGTTTTTTAATAGGAATTTAATATTTAATTAAAAAATCGTTAAAAACATTCGGAAAGTTAATGAACAGTAATTAACCCAATCAGTGACGTAAACAATGGCTTCATTATTTTTTATAACTAATTAAAAAGTCAACCCACGTTATCAGCTCACATAAAAACTAATGATGTAAAAAGACTATTTCACTTTCGTTGACAACTGGGCGTATTAGGCTGAACTCGATATGTTGAAACATATAATCCCTTATAAAGTGACGTGTGGGTACACACGATAAAATGTTATTGCTAAATACCATACGCGGTCGGTTGGCCCGTTTCGCAGGCAGTTCATACTACTGTGGTCCAAGTAATGAAACTAGTAAATAAATATTTTTAGTGGCTTTTACGAATTACTGTTTGAGTTAAATAATGTCCATAAAATCAGTCTTGCATCAGTCCATGAACTGACGACAACATGTTGTCGACAAGCAAAAGGTTCATCGTTACGATATTACTTTGTTATCGACATATAGAAATAAGAGACGACATCGACATGACAAGATTTCTCGTTGTCGACAACGTTGATTTTTGACAGATCATCGCGAGAATAAGGCGATATCGACATGACGAGATGTCGACTCGACAATTCATCATAGCCTCGTTGATCACTATTCGACTTTGTTTATTTTGGGGTTACCAAAGGGTAAAACACTACCCTATTACCTACTGAGACTCTTGTGCCTGTCTGTCACCAGGCTGTATCTCATGAACAGTGATAGCCAGTCGAAATTTTCACAATGTAAGTATTTCTGTTTCAATGTGTAAAAACCGCGAAGGCATCAAATATTTTTAGGATTCCCTGTTATAGAAATAAATGGTACCTACCTTAAATTTTAATAAACCTTTTTTATAGAACGAGCCCTTTTTCCAGTAGGTATGTAAACTATATTTGGGTGATTCCACGGGCGTTTCAACCGACGTCAGTCCGTTGTCCTGAATATTGAAGAAATGAGCTACAACAAGAATTACGTTTTGATGCGACGACATACTGCGCTCGCACTTGTCGTCAAAATTAATAGAGTTTAAATCTTATTGTAGCTTAATTCTTCAATATTTATGGCAAGGGACTGACGGCGGTCGAAACGTCCGTGGAATCACCCATTTACATACATCTATATATGTCTCATTTGCAATGCAACGCGTGTAGTCGTATTAACTAATGATTTCCGTTAACTATTAACATATCCATCGTTAATTTAACGCCTTCTATATTGACATAAGCAAGGTATTATACAAAAGTATAATTTATATTCGCTTCCGTGTTACGTAATTTTACTATGGGTGTGTAACACCATAATAATAAAAGGTGCTAATAGTTAATTAATTGTGTACCGAGGTAAATCATGATAATGATTATAATAAAACCCCCGACATAAAAACTAAAAGGCCCTCTAAAAAGTGTAACAATAATAAAATCTTAATATTAGTTACCTAAATATTAATATTACTACAATGAAAACGTCATGTCGGGGGGACCGCTTTTCATTTAGGTGTACTCACTTACCTAATATTTACAATCTACCTAAACCTACGGTCCCCCCGACATGACGTTTTCTTTGTAGTAATATTAATATTTAGGTAACTAATATTAAGATTTTATTATTGTTACACTTTTTAGAGGGCCTTTTAGTTTTTATGTCGGGGGTTTGTTAAATTTTTAATTTATATTTTTATTTCATACTTTTTGTAAGTAGGTACGTAGGTACCTACTACATATTATTTTCAACTAATTTCCATTTCACATGAAATTTCGTAATGTACATGTTATCCTCTTCCATTTGATACCCCACTCGGGTATATTTGTCGACATTGGGCTTACCATTTACACTATTATTCCCCATAATTTTTGAACTACTTAACCGATTTTGATTATGATTTCAATTTTGTAATGTACACGCGATCTTCTTTCATTTGATACCCCACTCGGGTATATTTGTAGACATTTGGTTTTCCATCCCCACTTTCACTCCCAATATTTTTTGAACGACTCAACCGATTTTCATTACGATTTCAATTTTGTAATGTACTCGTCACCCTCTTTCACTGGATACCCCACTCGAGTATATTTGTAGACATTTATTTTTACATCCCCTCTTTAACCCCCCCTAATTATTAAACTACTGAGCCGATTTTTATAAAACATAGCTAAGAACACTCCCGACATATACACCTTTCAAACAAAAAAAACAGAATCAAAATCGGTTCATGCGTTAGGGAGCTATGATGCCACAGACAGACACACACACACACACACAGACACGTCAAACTTATAACACCCCGTCGTTTTTGCGTCGGGGGTTAAAAAGGACGTTCAAGTCTGTTATTAAATCTTATATGTACCTATATAAAATTCTTTTTCTGTCCTCCGGCCAAAAAGCGCTAATTTTCTGGCCGCTGCGCTAAATGAAATTGCCGCTTTCTGGCTTCGTTGAACAGAAAAATAGTATACTGACCTCGGCCAGTAAATTAATAAATATATTATTAAATATAAATTAATATCTACTTTAAGGAAATACATGACTAAAACATTTTTAGATTTTAGGTATACTAAACAATGTTTTGCCTGAGTATTGTGCGAGTAGGACATCAAATGACACGAATATGTGACGTCAGCGGAGTGTCGAGTTACTAACATTACCTACTATAGATATCGCGCTATGCATGTTAATATTTTTATTTGTTTTTGATAAAAATAACTCAATTGAATTAGTCGCTATACTCATTGCATTCAGAGCTATTCGTTGTTCTCAATCGTTTGTTGGAGGAAAATCCATAGTCTAATCTACTTAGAAGTAAGTACCTAAATATAAACGTTTAAATACTAGAGTGTAATATTAGGTTATAAACTGCCTTGGGATAACCCATCAATTTTATTTTTTTTAAGTTTGTTCAAAACAAACCCATTATTTCTGTTCGTTCAAAATGAACCCTTTTTTGGGTTCACAACTACACCCCTTTATTTTTCTAGACTAATTCACAATTAATCCATCTTTTTTCTAGGCTCGTTCACAATTAATGCACCTTTTAGCTAGGCTCGTTCACAAATAATCCGTCTCTTATTTTTTAGGCTTGTTCACAATGAAATCATTTTTTTTTGGCAGGGTCGTTCATAATTAACCCACCCTATTTCTTTCCAGGCTCGTTCAGAATCCATGGCCTCAGTCTACTCTGGGGCTGGTGAGGGTCTTCGTGGCAACGTGACAGTGCGAGGCGACGTGCAGTTCTCTCTGCTGTACAATTACAGACTAGGGGCCCTGGAGGTGGGAGTCCGGAGGTGTCGGGACCTCGCGCCTGTGGACGTCAAGCGGAACCGATCTGATCCTTATGTCAAGGTAAGATGGTTGAATTTTAAAAAACTTTATTCCTGAATATGACTGCCTGTTGGTGGTCAGAGCCCCTAACTGCGAAACTGGAGATTGCTGGTTCGATTAGAGGCAGATGTCAGTGTGATGAGTACTGGAATCTTGGATGTCTCTGAATACATATTATTATAATTATGTATTTAATATGTGTGATTTTCCGTTGTCTAGAACCCATATAGTACAAGCTTTGCTTAGTTCTAGATTAATTGATGTGAATTGTCTCATGATATTTATATGCAACTATTTGAGATACGTAGATTTGGATTGATCATCATTTAATTATAATTAAGGTAATAATAAGATTCTCACACATTACTAACATTCTAAATCTTACTAAAACTTACCACTAATTGTCTAATTTCAGGTGTACTTGCTACCAGACAAGTCCAAGACTGGCAAACGGAAGACTAAAGTAAAGAAGAACACCCTTAACCCGGTATTCGAGGAGAGTCTCAGCTTCATTCAGCCGCTGGCTTCGCTGTCCTCGAGGACACTGTGGCTCAGTGTATGGCACGCTGACATGTTCGGACGGAATGACTTCCTGGGCGAAGTGACGCTGCCGCTGGCCGATGTCGTGTTCGACGACCCCGCGCCCACGTGGTACAAGCTTCATGAGAGGGTGAGACAACTAATCTGCCAATAAATCTAGGATATTATCGGGTGTAGGATCTAGAAAAAAGGGAGTTTTATTTCGGCTTCAAAGAGGGTGAGGTGAGACCACTAATTTGCCAATAAATGTAGGATATTATTGGGTGTAGCTTTTAGAAAAAAAGGGTGTATCACCAGTGCTTCATGAGAAGGCGAGACAAATAATCTAGCAATATATCTAGGATATAATCGGGCGTAGGTTCTAGAAAAAAAGGGTGTATCACCTCTGCTTCCACCTGTGCTTTATGAAAGAGAGGGTAAAACAACTAATCTGCCAATTAATTTAGGAGTTTAGTTGACGGATTTTTTGAGATGTTTCCAAAAGGGTATAAGTTTTGTTAGGGTAAGAAAAATATCAACCAAGATAGGAGATTATCAAGCGTATCCTTACTTAGGAGCGAGATATTTCTAGAAGAAACCAACAAATAAATCAAATGTACTTATTTATTAGTTCTCAAATGTTTCACAAACAGATTTAAAAAAATATAATAATATATATATTTTCTGCTTGAATATTATTTTGGCTTGAAACATAATTTATATTTCGTTTATTTCAGACTGAACAGTTCGACGAGCAGCAAGGAACTCGGGGTGATATTATAATCGGACTCAAGTTCGAGTTGGAGTCGGGTTCGAGTCGCGGCAAGGGCACCCTTCACGTCCTGGTGAAGGAAGCTAAGAACCTTGTCGCCACTAAGCCTAGTGGACTCGCCGATGTCTTCTGTAAAAGGTTAGCTGGTTTATTTTGACAGTATTTGACACTAAAATTTCGGGTGCTTTCGCGGCTATTACACGTTGTAATAAGACAATTATAACGAATCTTACGCGCGGTGTTGTATATTGTCTTATCTATACTAATATTATAAAGAGGAAAGGTTTGTTTGTTTGTTTGGATTGAATAGGCTCCAAAACGACTGGACCGATTTGAAAAATTCTTTCACTGTTGGGAAGCTATACTATTCCCGAGTGACATAGGCTATCGAAAAAAGGGATCCGTGCAACGCTGGGGCGGACAGCTAGTACCTATATAAATAATTCTACTGTAGGTAAGTGTGTATATCACTAAACTCCTTAACGGTTGGACCGATTTGAATGATTTTTTTATATGCGTTTGGGTGGCGTCCTGGATGGTTTAAATTCACAAATCAGCCGGAAGATAGCGCAGGCGGTTATACTAAAAAAACGAGGTGCGAAATTCGCCAGAACAGTTATTTATAAAATTTTCCTTTATATTCCAGTTATCTACTCCCTAAGCGTGACCGCCTAGCTAAGCAGAAAACCAACGTATGCCGGAGGACATTGAACCCTAGATGGGAGCACACATTCACCTACCGAGGGTTGACTCTGCAAGAACTTTCGACGAGAGCTTTAGAACTAAGTCTGTGGGACCGTGACCGACTCGCTTCTAATGACTTCATGGGTGCTGTCAGATTATCTCTAGGAACAGGTACTTATTTAAAAAAAAAATAGAATTCTAAGTTTGAATTCCGAAACACAGATAAAACAATATCTATTAGATTGTGAGTTCATATCCTAAGATACATTGTCTACTTACCTATAGACAATAAGTTGACTTTTAAAAAAAAACGTATAGGTACTTATATAGTAACGTGCAAGTAGCCAATGACACGTTTTTATCTAGCCGAAAGGAAAGGTTAATTTTCTGGGACCCTAGTAAAAAGGATATAAATTAGTCTTTTAGATGCAGTATAAGAGTAAAGTAAACCCATTTTTACTAGGAGCATAGAATTATAATATTTAGACATATTTAGTGCGTATAAGTTGACTTTATTGTTGTCTGTAACCTATTTAAAAATCTGACCCGAAATTTAAAGTGCTGTTGGTGTTACAATATTTTTTTATTTGAGTAAATAAACATGATATTTATTTTTATAGGAACATATATGGGAGCAAGCGTCAACTGGATGGATAGCGTCGGGAAGGAGCTTAGTCTATGGCAGAAAATGATGGAAGAACCAAACTTCTGGGTCGAAATGTCTATTCCTTTGAGGCCTCAACTAAACAACTGTTGAACCTCATTGTTGGTACCTTTGTACTATTACATAATAAGAAACATGCCTTGAACTTCCTACCTAATATTTATAATTAGATATAGAATTTGGTAGCAGTGTTTAAATTTTCCATCTTTGTCTAAAATTAGGACCCGGTTCCTATTTTTGTACGATAATCAACTTGCCAGAAGTTTTGCAAAATTTCTGCATTTCAAGACCCACGCATGTATTCTTTTATAATTAGGTTAACATTTACGTAAGGACCGAAGTGCCAATCGTATATTGTTAATTTATACAAAGTATGTTTACTGTAATACTCTAAATATATACTAATCAATTACATTCCAATTTTGTGATGAACACTTATAATCAATTAGTGTAGAGAAATCTATGACAATAATTATATTTCCAATAGTAGGTAACTGCCCGCTAGTTTTAAATGTTAAGACATTTTTATTAAGTGTATGCATTTAAAATAGGTATAGATTAAGTGTAATGTACAAATTAAGTTCACATGAGTTTATAAGTTTCTGCTCATGCGTATTGTGATTTAATTATACATTTTTGACGAGTGTTATAATACTTGAGTGTTCGAATGTTTGTGAAATGTTTAAAAGAATTTTGTGAATTCTAAATTTACTATATACTTATTTTAACGTTGTGGAAACGTCCATAGTTTGTAAAATGAATCTAAGCTTACTTACACTGAAATAGTTTAGTAGGTTCAGGTTTATTTAATTATTTTTTTATTAATAATGTCTATTTCCAAGCAATATGAAAATAAACATTGAATCAAATAAATATATTTTACTTTTTTTTATTTACTTAATATTAACTCCTTTGGAGTTTATCACCCAAGGAACAAACTTATGTCTATTTATCCTCAGAATACTCAGAAAAAACCTTAAAGGTATTTGGCTAAAAACAGCATTAGGTAGGTTAGCAAATTGTTTTTACTACCTTCACTGCAAATCTGGAACCGACAAATATTTCTGGTCTTTAGATTTGCCGGCTTTCAAATGTCTATTGTTGAACCGAATTATATAAGAAATCCTAATGATAATAAATAATTTTACCAAAAATTCTTTTGGAAAGCAATCACATGGTTTGGTGATGAAGTCTATAGCGCTTAAATCTTGGAGGAGTTTAGTTACAATATTGTCTCCAATGGAATCGATAAAGTTTGACTGAATTTGTTTTTCTAAGCTGTGGATGTATTCTACAAAATCTTCCGGAACTACTTGTACTTCAGAGCAACCAGGGCTGATTGCATGTGCATATGAAGACATATAATTGACTATCGATTGACAGCTACTTCTATGTGTTTCAACGCATCTTCGCAACAAATAACGACAAAGATAAAGAGCGTTTTCTTCCGGAACTTTGTGGTCTTCGATTGTAATGTCTTTTGGGACTGGGACTTCACTTTGATGTTTAATGAATTCTTCAAAATGTGCAAGTATATTTTCTGAATCTTCAGTAAAGTTTGTACTATCTGACAAACTTAAAATTTGACATACAAAATGCGTTTGGAAGGCCCTGACATATTGGAAGCAGGTGGGTTCCAGACAATTTTTGCTCGCCTGCCTCACTAGTCCAAAGAAATTTTCCAAGCCATCATTGTTAATTCGTTCTGTAAGTATATACTCGTATCCTGCGGCCTTCATATCTTTGTATAATTTCCGTATTGAATTAATTGTTACTTTAAAAGCATCGATGAATTTCACGCTGTCTGTAACATCATTACCATTGGATTTATTTATGATTTTGATAACACTAAGCATATGCTGAGCTTTATCTAGCAATGTTTCTTGTTCGACATTACCTGTATAAGGTTTACCGAATGATTTCGAAGATTTAACGTCATTGGAATTCAGCAAATCGTATAGGTTGTTCATTGTGTCAATAAAATCTATGGTACCATTAGCAACTTCGATAGCACCCTCCGATTCGTATTTTCGCAATGCCACAACTACGGTGTTGCTAAGAGCCTGTACAGCCAATCGAATATTTTGTTTCTGGAAACTTTTTGGCTGCACATGAGAGTCCGTTAGACGAGGAGCTATTCGAAATTCTTTCGTTTTATCGTATTCATACATGTTTTTTACGTCCTCCCATCGAGCAGTCTTCCCGTCGAACTCAAAATTATTACTAATAAAATTATTTCTCACGCACTTCATTAAATAGGGAGTATCAAAAATGTAATAAATTTTATTGCCGTCGATATTTAAACACGAATTCTCTTTGATATCAAATGTATTCGAATAATTCCAAAAATCCGATCCCAGGTCTGTAACGAAAGCTCTTATCTTATATCCGATGTGTATAAGGTGTTTGACAGTTTTAATTATCCATGTTTCTAATTGGTCATCGGATTTATTGCTTGAGATAAAGGAAAAACCTATAGGTACCTTCCAGGATGACATTATGCCACGGAGCATTAAGGTAACAGCAAACTCTGCAGCAACCGGTCGCTGTTGTTCATCTATTTCATGTAAACCCAAAATTTTGTCTTCCTTCATTTTGTACGATAAATTAACTTTGAGATTTATTACGCTCATACAAATAACACATTCCTTTTGAAGAGGAGACATGTGTTTGATTGTCGCAGTTAATATTTCCCAAATTTGTTGACTAATTTTGGTTTCTATAGGAAAGTAAGTTTTATATAGACTTGCTTTAGACGGTAAACATATCATCTTCGATAAAAATCGATACGCGAGTGGGCTATTGCAATACATATTTAAACAAAATATTTTAAACTTCGCGCCGTAGGTATTGTTTTTATAATGCTCTTTTAAATACAATTGTAACCTCACCATCTCGTTTAACTTGGGTGATAGTAATTTATCGCAGTCTTTCAAAAACTGTTCCTCGGCAAGAGAATCACATTTCTCATCACTATTTTTAACTTTTTTTAATCTTTTGGCAAATTTTACTTCTTGTTTTCTTTTTCTTTGATCGGGCACGGACGATGCTGACGTCTGTGAACAACCATCTTTTGTATCTGTATGTTGTTCATTCTGAGAATAAGCAAAATTTTTGTATTCCTGATGTTGGTATTCAATTGGTTCAATTATTATATCAACGGAAGATTCACTTTTAATTTGTACTAATGGTTCAATTTCTGTATAGTTGATGCATTCTACTGGTGTAGGTAGTCGTAGTGTTGGTACGGCAGTTTTTTTCAATGACCTTCTACTGTACATACTTACATAATTCAAAATGCAAACTGCAAATATATGTATTCTTCAGAGTTTCATAGGATCTGTCTATCAAATCGGGTCTTCCACAAGCCGCTACCCAAATTTTGCACCTGAAATGATTAAATACAATATGGGCATTACAACAATGTAAATTATGCTGACCAGTATAAATCGATACGCTCTCAGTATGCACTCACGTCCGAAGTGCGTGCCAGGTAATATTGGTCTAAAAACGAATCAAACGAAGTACAAAGCAGACTTATCATATTATTATATTTTCCTTTAAGCAAAGCATTTTTTTTATTTATTCACGAAATAAATACAAAGTTTAGCCAAGTCAGTTCATTCGTTTCAATGTCCTCTGCACGCGAGTCAAACACGCGTTAGACCAGTTTTTAGTTAAGTAGGTACCCTACCAAAGAAGAAAATTTTCTTTTTTCATTCATTTTTTTATTTAGTTAGGATAAATAAAACAAAAAATACCTAGGTACTATATGTATGGAATGGTAGATATACCTACTTGCCCAACTGTATAAAAACGTTGCATGAATAGTAGGTAGGTACCTACAGTTACAACAATAATTATAAGTACCTGTCTATCAATTATATTTTTTTGTAAATGATCCTACCTACATGTAGTGTGTTACATGATTAACATTTTCACTGCCGGTGTAGCATTAGGTACGCATGTTACACTATCTGCCATGAAAACAACGTTTACCTTTCCTCAGAGCGTGGAAATTGATGAAATCTGAGATTTACGTCGATGCGAGATGACGAAAGGCATTCTCCTACGGCACAAGTCGTATGCACCATTTTATATTTAAGGCGCTGAATAACAACACGAAGATCAGCCCTGAATCGCTTGTCCCGAGTTACTGACGTATTCTTTTCTTTTTGTCATGTCTGTCTGCAACTCGGGCTCACCCCGCTTCGTCCCTCGCACCATACGCGATAACCCCTCTAAGCCATACAATCTTTTAAGGCTCTGTTACACTGTGCAATTTATTTAAATTAGAATATATGGGCGGTCACAAAGTACCTCGTACATAACACATACAAAGCAATCTGATATATCGTGAGTAACTACAAAACAGTAAAAATCAATATTAAAATTTCACTTTATGATAAAAAAAAATCTCAGTTTTTCCAATTTGTTAATGGTCGCCTTAACTGGCTAGTCTGTAGTAAGTAGCTAACGACTGACATTACAATTTGCACTACAGTCTATATTATCTGTGGCGATTGTTTCCGAAGTGGTTACGGTCGCTTACTTTACAACTTTTAAGTTTATAGTATTGATTTTCGAATAAAACTATCAACTTCTGTGTATTGTAATAAGCTATAACGCAAACATGTCGAGTTTTCATAACTTATTACTGTTCCTTTGTCTGACATTCACAACTTTTAAAACTGGTAAGATTTGGGCGTTGTTTCTCTTCTAAGTCGTTATGTTTTCGTTTGTTTAATTTGTTTATTTTTTTAGTTAATTCTATATACTGCTATCAGTGTTCGGGGACGGACTCCGATGATCCTTTTGAGTGCAAAGAGTATTTAGATAGCGACATTGATATTGTTCCCAAGGATTGTGCTAATATTCATGATGCTCAGTACTGTATAAAACACGTCGGGCGTTATGAAGGTGAGATCTGAGAAATAATTAAAAGAACAGCACATTACACTTCTGGGAAAGGTCAAAACTAACATGAGTCTTAAATAGTATAACTTTAAATACTATCATACATACTTATGCCACTAACTTAATTTAAGTTTCTGTAGAAAATAACCAAAATTCGCTATTAGAATTCAATAAGCAAAAAAGTAAGTTCTCTTGGGTACCAGGGAATTAACACGGTAAATGGTGTATGTCTAACCCTTTCACAGCAGGTTACTTGCAAAAGCATTTTATGTTACACTGCAATAAAGGTTTTAAAGACGGAGAATATGCCAAATACTTTACTAACCAATTTTAATATAGGTGTAGGTATAGAATGCTATCAATGCAACTCCTCATCTTCAATGGAATGTGGTGATGGCCTGCTACACTTGGATGGGGGAGTATTGAAGCCCAGTCCATGTGAGCATGTCTACGATGCTCAATTCTGCATAAAACTCACAGGTTTATCTCAAAACTTAGGTTGAAGTGATGTTCTAAGCAGAAAAGTGGCCTTACTTTCTATTCAAAAGTAAAACAAAGCATGTTATCTACTTATTACATTTTCAATTATTATGGGCAATTGGTAAAGTCACTTTACTGCTGAAGTTTTTTTTTATTCAGTTGGAGTGTTTTTTTTTTAATTACCAAATAAGTACCAAAATATTTTGTCAGTTCATAATTTTTTCGGTAGTATAAATGATTAGTTACATTTACAGTAAACAGCAAATACAAAGTTAAATGTTATCATACTTTGTTTGGTCAAATAACTTTAAGATAGAAACTGAACTTATTATGTTTACTATAATTTGTACTTCCCTCATATATTTATTGTAAAGTTCTTTCCATTATTTTCTAATTTCTCATTATTATTAAGTAGTTGTTCAAAACTTTTGATCAAATATAAAAGATGACATAATAACCTAATACTAACATTATAAAACTTCTTTTTCAACTATGAAGTTTTCCCCCTTCTTTTATGTAGAAAACACAAATAAAATTTGGTGATTGGTTCTATTATAAGTATTATTTATTCACTTTGCACTGTTAATGCTTTTGGTTTTGAGGATTACAGTTTTAGCACTGCTTTGTCACTTGGAACAGTTAATCTGGTAAGAGAAGCATGCACAAATTCCACCACCTATACCAATTACATGATGATTTTAATTTCACTTTATTAACCTTTTCGCCGCCACGCAACAATACAAAACGCTGAGCCTGTGACGCCAGAACAAAAACAAGCATTCGAGATCGAGAAACCATAGTGACTTGGAAATGGTGTATCGATATTTAAATAATTCCTCGATAATTATATCCAAAAAGTCGAAGAAATGTCAAAAGAATAATACAATAATGTTGTTACTACATGTTCATTGATTATTAACCTTATAAAACAACATTAAATAATGAAAAGTTCAAAATATTTGCATTATTTACAGTACAGTTTAGTGACGAAAGTCACCACACTACTCACGCGATGACGTCACGCGTTGTCGGCACCGGCCGACCCGGGCTTTTAGGTATTGCAAATTGCTTTGAGTCTAGAGATGTGAAACTGTTGTAGGTATGTGTTAACTGCTTTTATCGACATTTTGGCAGGGAATCGAAAGAAAAAATCCTACACATTCTTTAGCAACAAACCAATAATAAAATGCAGTACCTAGGTACCTAGATTTCTTACAAACAAAGTTTTTAAATAAATTCCGATAATTATTTAGGAAGTATAAATAGCATATAGTCGGCATTTTCCAGGAATACGTTTGAAATACCGCCTGCACGTGCGGTATGCTTTACATATTTACTAAGAATTCCTCACAAAAATTAAGCCTATTGTTATTGCTAATGAGTGTTTCAGGTAGAAAGAAACATTAATAAAAGGGTCATTTCTTTACCTGTATGTGGTCGTTTTCTGTTTAACAAAGATCCTATTTGGTTGCCTACGCTTTAGATAAAGTAACATAGGTTTGTAAATATTCAATGTACATAATTATCTAAACTTGTCTCGGTTGCTCGTCAAAATACTTCATTATAATAATTGACAGAGGTATACAGGATAAAAATTACAGTAATATAAAGTTTGTTTCTTTACTTGAACGAGCCGATCGCATACATTACTGGTCTTAAATAAAATACTTTAATTATTTGGTTATAACCACGAGACTAATTTAAATACCTAAGTGTTCAAAATATGCTGTAAAAATTTAACAAACCCCCGACATAAAAACTAAAAGGCCCTCTAAAAAGTATAACAATAATGAAATCTTAATATTAGTTACCTAAGTATTAATATTTCTACAAAGAAAACGTCATGTCGGAGGGACCGCTTTTCATTTAGGTGTATTTACTCAGGTAAGTACCTAATATTTACAATCTACCTAAACCATCGGTCCCCCCGACATGACGTTTTCTTTGTAGAAATATTAATACTTAGGTAACTAATATTAAGATTTCATTATTGTTATACTTTTTAGAGGGCCTTTTAGTTTTTATGTCGGGGGTTTGTTAAATTTTTAATTTATTTTTTTATTTCATACTTTTTGTAAGTAGGTACGTAGGTACCTACTACATATTATTATTTTTAACTAATTTCCATTTCACATGGAATTTCGTAATGTACATGTTTTCCTCTTACATTTGATACCCCACTCGGGTATATTTGTCGACATTGGGCTTACCATTTTCACTATTACTCCCCATAATTTTTGAACTACGTAACCGATTTTCATTGTGATTTCAATTTTGTAATGTACACGCGATTGTCTTTCATTTGATACCCCATTCGGGTATATTTGTAGACATTTGGTTTTCCATCCCCACTTTCACTTCTAATATTTTTTGAACGACTCAACCGATTTTCATTATGATTTCAATTTTGTAATGTACTCGTCACCCTCTTTCATTGGATACCCCACTCGAGTATATTTGTAGACATTTATTTTTACATCCCCTCTTTAACCCCCCGTAATTATTAAACTACTGAGCCGATTTTTATAAAACATAGTTAAGAACACTCCCGACATATACACCTTTCAAACAAAAAAAACAGAATCAAAATCGGTTCATGCGTTAGGGAGCTATGATGCCACAGACAGACACACACACACACACACAGACAGACAGACAGACACGTCAAACTTATAACACCCCGTCGTTTTTGCGTCGGGGGTTAAAAATGTATTTTACTATTCCCATTTTGATTAATTAATTGCATTAAAGTAAATTAATTAGTCAACTTACAATTGTAGAACTACACATTTATAAATTCACCTACATTAAAATTTTCGTACGTGTATTGCAACAAATAAAACACGGTTGGTGACAGCACTACGCCGCGGTTATCGCCGACTAGGGCTTCAGTACGAGCCGTATTTGCTGCATTTTATCACGGCGCGCAAAAATGTTTATTTATTCAATGATGTTATATTGTATCACGTTTATGTATTAGGTTTACGGTAATTTAGGCTTTAACCTATAATAAAAGTTCATAATTTGTATACTAAACTTTTAATTTACTTATAATTTTCGCCTCTAACTTTCAGTCGGTAAGGGCCGACGAGGCGCTAGTGGTACTGCTTTTTGTAGTCGGTAACTGCCGACTGGGGCGGTGAAAAGGTTAATGAATAGTAACGCAAACCAAAATATTTATTAGTACATACTACCCAATTTCAAATTTTAAGCAATCACATTTAAAAAAATCACTTTTCAAGTAGTGTTACTATTTCATTGCAGCAGAGATTTGTAAATACTCTAAATATTTATTAATTGTTACTATAGATTCTAATTATTTAGAATAAAAAAAAATATGCTTAAACTTGAGAACATCCTCCATTTTTTACGTCGGTTGAAAAATAATTTAATATGTATTGTGATTAAATCTTACACAATGTTTAAATTTTAGGTGGCATCAGCACAAAAAGAGCGTGTTCCTCTCTAGACCTTGGTAATTATTGCAATTATGTGCAACAACCAGGCGATAAACTGGAATACAGAACATGCATCTACACCTGCAGTACAGATGGTTGCAATTCAGCCACAAGTCTTGTAATATCTACCGTTTTGTATTCCGTAATAAGTTTTCACATATTCAGATACATTTTATAAAGTATATTTTGTACAGTTTTGTATAAGTATTAATATTTGCAAATGTGTAGTATTTTGATAAAGTCGATCAGCATTTTAAATTAAAACAAATAAGAACTGATACCAAGAGTGATTGTTGCCGTCCATTTTGATATACTTAGGTATATAATTTTATGTTTTTTATATATGATTTTATCATTTAAACATAATAGATTTGCAGGTATTTATAAAATACTGCTACTTTTCCTGTAATGACTCGTTGATTTTTTAATGTAAATATTAATTATGTATCTAAACTGGTAGCCCATCGTAGAAAGCATTTATTTTAGTCGTAGACATTATGATTTCCACAATGTCATATACTTACCTACTTAGTTCGTGAAGTCTTGTCTTAGGAATCTTCAGTTACTTATATTGATTTATGTAACTAACAAAATAATAATAAGTAATAGCTTTGTGCCGTCCCATTTATTAGAATGTATATTTAGTACCTTATAACTTTAAACGATTGTACCTAAATAACTCCAATTGTAATTTGTAAGTAAAGAATCTCAGTGTATTACGCAGCATTTATTTTGACTGATTGTGAATGAGAAATAAATCTATTTTCAAATGGATGTGGTTGCATTTCTTACCCAACTTGCTTCTTAATAATGTAAAAAAAAAAATTCAGATACTGTTCAAACATTTATTTGAAAATTTGTGCTACACAAGCATGATATAAAAATACATGATAATAAATATTAACACTGACTTAGCAAGTAAATAATTAAACCAGCTAATGCACAATAATACTTTCATTATCACTTACCGCGCTAATCATTGCCTTTTAGACTGAAAATGGAATGTAATTATTAGTACCGTTATAGGATTTTAAAAAGTTGGAATACATTTTTTTTAAATCGAAAATTGTATAAAAATACATAGGCAATTGTTATTAAGGCTTTTGTAGACATTTTATGACCGCAGCAATAGTAAACAGCAGTTACAAACGGTAGCATATTAAAATCAGGTAACCTTATTGTACAAAAAATATTACAATTAATTCATTTTCTTATGCGTTGCCCATCTTACCATATTATCATACCTACATAAGGAATTAAATGCCTTAAACTGGAATAATAGTAAAAATACTACAAAATTGTTGTATTACATAAAAAGCACATACACATAATTATAAAATAACAGGTAACACTATCGAAAATCAGACTCTTAAAACAATCACTAACAAAATGTCAACTTAACTTTAACACTGAGAATAAAATTTATAATTATGTGCTTCTTCAAAAGGTGCCTCAATAAAAACCGATCACAACACAACTTTCCCACCCTGATATTGATTGCACATAAATCATAACAAATAATTATACAGAAGAATTCAATCACGAATACTTAAAATGTCAAAAGGTAAAAAATAAAGAAATAAGTATCACTAGATACACCTAAACTTAATTGTGACCATGAAATGAATAGATTCGTCATGGATTTATCACAAGCTTAGATACACACGAAGTAGCACTGAAGCATTACAAAACATTAAATTTGGCAACAAATTTATACGGAGTTATTCAATTTAGACGCATATTGTTTTTGTTAGTTTCTAAATTTCACTTTCTACCAAGTTGAGAGCGTGCTATGTGCACGAATACAGTAATTACAACTATGTATTCGTATCATTGAGCACTTATTTTCCAAAGTGATGCAATAATGACAATAAACTTTTAATATTTATAGCATCTATATGCGGCTATCTGCGCTTAGCAATTAAAGAACACTAGCGAAAGACTTGCACTTGAATGAGCAAGTCAAACAGACATGACGCACATTGTAAACCTTTAGACCTAAGACTACGTTGATGGAACAGATCAATTATAATAAGTAGCTAATGAGATCTTTATCAAAAACGGTTGAGAATACCTATCTAGTAGTCACCGACGTCGTAGCTGCTTGAAGTTATTTAAAATCAGTTCTAAAACTTAGTTTAC
This sequence comes from Polylopha cassiicola, assembly GCA_038024825.1. Classification (NCBI taxonomy): domain Eukaryota; kingdom Metazoa; phylum Arthropoda; class Insecta; order Lepidoptera; family Tortricidae; genus Polylopha; species Polylopha cassiicola. The sequence goes on from CP149055.1 coordinate 7,438,657, forward strand.
AGTGTGCGCTAATCGCTTTATGGCGCATAGACTACGTAAGCGACTAGAAGCGGCGCGTGGCTTAGGACGTGTCTCGCTGCAAGCGGGACTGCAGAGCGGCGACGTGTTGTTCTAACTCTCTGACACGTTGCTGACTGTTCTGCAGCTGTCGCTTCACGATTCGCAGCTCTTCGCCTTGGCGATTGAATGCGAGACGGAGCTGAAAATAATAAATGATACTTTAAAATGATGTTCGAAGAGAATCATATTTTTACTAACGATTTTTTTATCTAATGTTTGAGTCAAATAAGCTTACCGTGATATAATTACCTAATAAATAATAATTTCTGATGCCTTCGCGATTTTTACACATTGTAATGAAACAACTATAAACGGATTTAACTCACGTATTTTATAATAATTTCTGATTCCTTCGTGGTTATTATACATTGGAATGAAACAACTTTAACGGATTTAACTCGCGTATTTTATTTTTATTGGCTGACGTTTCACTTTAGCATAATTAAAGGCTATTGTCAGCTCAGTCGTGCTACGATTATGGAATCTGTAAAGGCTCCGAAACGTCAGTTGTTTCATTCACGTATTTTATTTTAATGGCTGTTTCAGAACCTTTACCTCCATAATCGTAGCACGATTGAGCTGACAATAAGATTTAGCTTTAGACTATTGCAATATAAATATACATTTAACCGCGAAGGCATCAGAAATTATAACTTTCTATAAATGTCTCATATTAAGGGACAAAGTACTATAGGTACCTCATTCTCCGTGCTAAACACATCTCCCTGGTTGATCTGCTTGTACAGCGGCACCGGCTCGGCCTCGCCGCTCTGTTTGCCGAACATCTTCTGCAGCTGGTGGAACTTCGTGTTTTGATTAGCGCTCGTTTTCTGGCACTTCTCTATAACGGGAGCCTGTAACACATTAATATGGATTATTTCAATTCGAGAATAATTAAGACATGATCCCTGCAATTGCATTTGATATACATTAAGTACATATGTATTATAAAAAAAACATCGTCAAACTGAGCCAGTGAAAAACTAACTGGGAAAAGGAAAACTGAATGATTTTTTTGCGTGAAAGAGCAAAAAAACATCCATATATCCATACATTCTTACAAAATTTCGCTTTTATAATAGGACTGGGTAAAAGACATGAAATTCTAATTAATCCGTCAGAAAGTTAATTTTTAAAAAAATATTAAACACGTAGCATTTATTGTTCCATTGAGAAAACAAAAAATACGTATCCAGTATTTTTTTTGTAATCTACTTGATAGACAAAGAAAAAAAAAAATGTCATGCCTATAACCCCCGCCGTATATGCCCACACTCGCATTGGCTGTCAGGAGCCGTGTGCGAGTGGCAGTATTTAAACCCTATGGCGCAGTAGCAAAATCCGCAGTTGCTCTCACGTCCATCACACGTGGCGAGTATAAAAGTATGGTAAGGACGACACGCGCTTGGCCGGTGTCGTACCTGTACATCGTTGTCGTTGACGTGGTTCTCCTGCCAGGTGCCGAGCGGCCGGTAGTCGGGCGTGGTCTCGCGCGAGAGGAACGCGAACTTCTTGCGGTTGTTCGCGTCCTGCGGCTGCAGCGCCGGCGCGTCCTTGTTGCTCGTGCGCGGCTTGTGCGTTGATATTGTCACACCTGTAAATATATTATAAAAAAAACTTTAAAATGACAATATATTTTTCATTGAAATTTCATGGTTTTTATTAAGTTATGTTCATTTCGATTGATTGATACATTGTAGTAAATACATATAAGACATCCAAGACTCGGATACAGATGCCAATGCTCATTACTGACATCTGCTACTATCAGAATTCGAACCCGCAACCTCCGGTTTTGTAGTCAGGGGCTCTGACCACTACGACTAACCGGCCGTCAAATACATAACTTTTTTTTAAAGACAATAAATTACAGTTTTTTGACATTATTTTTTTGTTATTTATTAAACCACTGTCCAAACGTGTCCATTGCTACTTACCAAAAAATATAGGACACATTTTTTTCTTTTCTCTATTTTATAATAAAAGTTCAGGAGTGAGGAGAGCTTGTGACGTTATGTTATAGTATAAATTGTACCATAACGTGACGTCACTTTAGGAGCACTTGTCATTTTTTGTTTGTTTAAGAAGAAGAGTCAGTCGGACGCGAGGTGTTTTCAACCTGCAATCTACTTATTAGAATTTACGTTTGTGTGATTTAAAACTGAAAATTACCTGTTTTCATGCTAATCAGCAGTGGTGGGGCGTTCATTCCACTCAGCCAATCCTTGGCCGATAGCGCCGGTAGCGGAGCGGCCGTGTCCGGATAAAGATCCTCCTATAATACAAAACAATTATTCTTATTAATTATCACACTCGAAGCAAAACAAAAATAAATACTGTAACGGAAATTTAAATATAATTTTTTAATTGGGGTCAAAAATTCTTATCGGCGGAAAGTAATAAGAATTTGTGAGCTTACAGTACGACTACAATTAATAAAAATCTCGGTCCCGTTTTTGGTGTGGAAAAAAAATCAATAAATATAATGTTGTGTTAGATACAATAGCCGCTGTTGTACTAACGGTAAATGCAGTGAGCACATATGAAACTTATATGTACTAACTGCGTTTTTATTGTTAGCAGAGCAGAGCAAGTAGAGTTCAGCAACTAAACGTACCTGGAAACAATCAGATTTGCGCGGCACGATCATTGCGATCGGTTCGCACAGTCCCCGCGATGTATGCAGCTTGAAGAATCGAAACACCTCACAGGCAGCCGTGTTAACGCCTCGTTTCGGCATGTAGCCCAGACCTCGCTGTAGAATAGAACAAAATATATATAATAATTGGAATGAAACAACCATTAACGGATTAAACTCGCGTATTTTTATTTATTTGCTTGCTTTAGCGTTAGACTATTGTCAGCTCAGTCGTGCTACGATTATGGAAACTGTAAAGAATCCGAAACGTCAGCAAATATAATAAAATAAAAATACGCGAGTTAAATCCGTTAATAGTTGTTTCATTCCAATGTGTAATAACCGCTAAGGCATCATAAATTATTAAGTATAATCACTTTATGTTCAATTATTACGTAAGCATATATATCTGGGAAGTGGCTCAGTGTAAAAAGACCCGATTTTAACAGCAAAACGAATTTTATTTTAAATCAAAAGTATCTCCGCTAATTTAAACCTTTGCTCGTTACGCCATGACACACTCTTTCGTCTCGCTCACCCGCCCATCTCATTTACACATTCCCTTTCGTTCACTCCTGCTTACTTTATAATTTAAAACTTACCTGCGGGTTGCCAGAGAGGAATTGGTTCAGGAAGTGCACGTAAGGCGGCTCGTCGACCACCTCGTAGTATCTAATATTCCCGTCGCCCTTGCCGGCAAGGTACACCTGAACAAAAGGAACAATTATTTAAGCAATCTATATATAAAGGGAGAGGCAGACACTGTATAAAAGTTAGAAACTTAAAATTTTGCACGTGGATTCAGTTTATAACGTAGGTACTAGCTCGTACGTAGCAGTAAGAAAGGAAGCGAAAACTAGTTAAATTAATTATTATAACAATAAATGCAAATGAAAATAAAATATTTTTGCAATTCTAATTAGAAACAGTAAGTACTTCATCGACGATTTGTAATTTACTGAAAATAACATCTTATTGGCGATGAAGAGTAATAAAAACACAATTTTAAGCAAAACGAAAATAACGTTTTTTAGAAGTTATGGATCGCTTTATAGTTAAACCAGAAGGTATTGTATATTAAAACATACAAATATAAGTTTTCAATTCTTTATGCTTCATAATATTTAAATAACAAATTTAAACAAAGTTTTATTTTTTAATGTAAACCTAATAATCAGTAATCAATTCTGCGAGTTTCAATGTCTATAAATTACTGTTTATGTACAACGTTCAACATTAGACTAAACGACCAAAATGTATGGGATTTGACATCCGCGAACGTTTGTGACGTACGTGACAGTCGTTCGCGGATGTCAACGTTGGCACCTTGTCTAGGCCCCCTTGTATTGTGATGCAAATACTCACCATATTAGTATCAAAGTCGTAATACGGGAATACGACACCCGACGAGCTGTCGATGGTCTCACAGGCGAGTGGTTTGTCCAAATCGTGTTGGTCCCAGATCGCATATTGCCTGTCGCTGTACCGGGAGAAGCCCGTTGTCAGTACCTTCCCCTGGCTGCCTAGGAACGTGCACTTTGAAGCCTTGGTGCCGAGGTGACATGGTCCTTCCTGTAAAAGAACATTAAGAATGATTCACTGATAGTTCAATGATAGTTAGGGTTGATCTAAATTTGGCACCAGTCAGGCGCGTACAGTGGCGGGAGCGTAAGTATGGCGCAAGGGTAGGCGCTAGTGTGTGGAATGCGCGCCCTTGGCACCAGTACAAGACTAGTGAACACCCTGGATTTTGGCGCCCAAGACCCGGACTGTTCAACAGGTTGTTACGAAACTTATTGCTTATAATAAAAAACACTTTTATTTAATGTTGAAAGATATTAAAACGTTTTTTCAAAACCCGGATGTTCCCGTGCGCCCTGTAAACTAGGACAATTCCGAGGTAACGGATGGATGGCAACGTTAATAATAGTATCATTAGACTTAATTTCTGATACATTCGCGGTTTTACACATTGGTAAGAAAAAACTATAACAGATTTAACGCGCGTGTTTCATTTTGACTTAGACTGTCGTTAGCTCTGTCGACTACGAATATAGGAACTGTAAAGTTTTTTAAACGTCAGCAAATTTTAAATTTTCATAGCTAATTTTATTTAACTCTCTTAATTTTCATACCAATCGATGAAAAAGTCACACAGGTTAATAAACAGTACATATTATGATATACTTACAGAGAGCACAATACCGCTCCTAGGTTCAATGACCCGCAGCTTCTTATCCTTGCTGGTGGTAGCGAGGAGGGACCCATCTCGATTGAACGACATGCAGTAGATCACATCGGTGTGGCAGTCGATCACCTTCACAGCTTCACCTTTGCCTACGTCCCAGACGAAGATCTAAAAAAAACCATAAAACAATGACAGTTGCTATATTGCTTCCTCAACGAGCATATTGAATATTGTTCAACCTTATTAGATAATCAAATAAAATGAAATTAACATCCAGCGTCGCTATTATATGAAATAAATATCTATATATTATATTCTAGTAAAGCAGCGAAATTGTCTATCTACCCCTATGGAAAAAATCGCGACACACATAAATAAACGATTTTGGATAGTCCATACCAATTGATCTAGTCCCAACCTAAGTAATGCGTGTGCCAAGCGGAGACAACGAAACTTACATCACATCACGTACAGACGCTTGTGTTCATCATACTAACATCTAACCCTAGCAGTATTCGAACCTGCAACCCCCGTTTTCCTAGTCGGCTTTGACCACTACACCAGCCGGTCGTCAATCATTCAAAAGTATTAAACTAGTGACCGGCCCTGGCTTCACTCGGGTGCTATAAACCTTCCTCTTGAATCACTATCTATTTAAAAAAAAACCGCATCAAAATCCGTTGCGTAGTTTTAAAGATTTAAGTTTTATACTATTTAGTGAAAAATCACACAGACATATATTTAAATGACTTTCTTTCGACACAAATCACGCTGCCGACAGCAAAACGAGAACAAAAAACCTAAATCATCCTAACGGTACATTTAACATATCCATACTAACGGTTACCCATACAGTTAAACTGCAGCCCTAATACTTTATTCGTATGAAATAGCATTTCACGCGAAATGAGCCAAGTAAACGATCTATAAGTTTCGTTACGCGTGATTGTTGATTTGATAGACTTAGACAATGTAAAATGGGTACGTATTTTTTAGACCGGATAAATTGCTTTTAACCTACCAATGTTAATTGGACGTCTGGAGAGATTGTTTAATGTTTTTGTTAATTAGGAGCGCTTTAAAGACAGCAGTTTGTTTACGAATGGTCTCTTATCGTCTTACTTTGGACTATTACGTTCTAATCTCTATGACTGTATATTCAAAAATCCTCTGTAATCGTAAACTGAGTTGAAAATTTCCTATATTATTTGGTGACAAACAAATCAAAAATATATTTTATCTTATTGATTATATCGTTTTGATTTTATCTATAATGTAATTTGTTGTTAAGATTCCTTTAATGATGATGCGAGGTTAAGATAATAATATAAGAGAAATTACATGTATGGTGTTATCGAATTCATTAAAAGAATCTCGTATTATTATACTCACACACTTACATACACACTACTATTATTATATTGTTTATAAGCACACAGTTTCTCTTCATTACACAAATGGGTATTTACAATAGTACATTACGCACCTAGGCCAGTAAAATAAAAAATGTCTCAGGTCACATGTAATTGTCGTCCGAGGCGAAGCCGAGGTTGACAAAAATGTGATCTGAGGCTTTTTTATTTTACTGGCCGAGGTCAGTATACTATTTTTCTGTTCGACGAAGCCAGAAAGCGGCAGTTTCATTTAAAGTTGGCGCTTTCCGGCCGGAGGACAGAAAATTATATTTGTTTCCTGGTAACGATTCAGTGCTTCCACATGTCAAAATATAACAATCTAATTAAACAACTAACAACACAATTAATAAAACCACGACCGTGTAATTAACAAATACGATTACAGTTAAGTAATATATTGTTTTCGTACTATTCTTAATTAACATGTGTAATGGATTGGACTTCATTTTATTTTAGGTACTTTTAAAGTAAATTCAATTACGGAACCAGGGGGAATCGATCGAGGCCCTGGTATAGCATAAGATATATTTCTAAGCTCATTGCTTTTATTCAAATCCCTACTAATATTATAAATGCGAAAGTAACTCTGTCTGTCTGTCTGTCTGTTACGCTTTCACGCTAAAACTACTGGACCGATTTAAATGAAATTTGGTACAAAGAAAGTCTGGAGCCTGAGAAAGGACATAGGCTACTTTTTAACCGACTGCAAAAAAGGAGGAGTTCCACGCGGACGAAGTCGCGGGCAGAAGCTAGTTACTTATATATGTATATCTTTTGAAAATTCAATGATGGTCAAAAAGTAAGCACATTGCTTTTTTTTAACTGAATACTGAAGCGCAGTTGGCCAGCTGGTGGGTCTTAACTGCAAAACCTGGCGAGCCTCCAGAAGAAAGCATCAGGTTTTGCAGTAAAGGCCCACTACTGAAACCTCTGTTACAAAGCACTAGATTACTGTATTTGCAAAAAGACATAGGACCTCAGTATGTTCGTGCTTACCAAATAGTCGAATCCAGCGCTTAGCAATATATTCTCAGCAGTCGGGTGCCATTCAATGTAGGCTACCCTACGTTTGTGTCCATGGAGTTCTACCAGCCAGTCTGTGAGGTGCATGGACAGACCACCGTCTGGAATATGCCATAATTTCACCTGGAAACACAAATTACAATTTACAACTCTATTTCTATGTCTTAAGAGTTCATATTACAGCTTGCTTGATAATGCCTATGAAAACAAAATTGGTAGTACACTAGTACTTATTGGTGGTATGACATTAAAAATTAGAAGTTAAGAAATGTGGGGTAATGATGTAATAAAAGCGTAGGTATTATGTGGTAGAGTATAAATATTATTACCGTCGAAACCCCTAACTTCACCTAGACTACCATACTTCGCCTAATTTTACATAACTTCAAATTTACAAGTTATTTCTATGGCAGGCTTTATATAATAACTCTAAGTATAAAGTATTTTTTATGACTGGCAATATTCTGTGGACAATCTGTGGCTAACTTCATATGGTTGGCGTCTAGTGCAGTTTATTCGTGACGCCGACCGCACGTTTTTTTCAAGACGTGAATGAACTTTGATTTTAAGGAGTGTTGCAGACCAGATAAATTTATTTTTATTATACAGGTATATGCTATAACTATCGCTTTATCAATTGACACTATTAATTAATAGATATATTACGTTTTTAAGTCATAATAAAAGTAATTGTTCATTAGGGCATTTGGTCATCATGTTCGTGCCAAACTTCGCCTGCCCTTAGGGATGGCAAATGTACTGTACAAAATTTATATAAAAATTATAAGATTTTAATTAAATGAATAATAAGACTTGTTTCTACTTGTAAAGTGTAGTGGAGTATTTAAAATTATCAGATACTTAGAACCCACTGGAAAGCGTTCAATTTTAGCTGATAAATTACCTGGCAGAAAGTGGGCATACCGTTTTTTGAAGAGATACTTACAAACCATAAAAAGCAACCGTGCAAAAAAAAACTCCTTTTAAAATAAATGAAATGAAATTATTTTAAAAAAATAAAGTTGAATAAAACACTATACCCTCTTTTTTCTTGGCATGCTAGATAAATGCGTGATTTTTGGCAGCCCTAGCTTCGTCACTGTCAATGTATGTAACTAACGTCATATTGCACTCATACTTCGCCTACCCCTCTTTTCTAGGAAATAACAGTAATCTGACGTTGTTTAAGTTCATACTATATTATCACACTTCAAACCGAAGAGACTTGTCGTGAGTAGATCCCATCAATGTTTATTATAAGCGGTCAGGCATACATAGGCGAAGTTAGGGAAAAATACCCATTCTTCGCCTAGCACCATTTTGTCCATTTTTTGCCATGTTAGCCATTGAAATTCAATGCTCTAATGGTCTCTAAAGATGGACAGGAGTCCTTTAATTAGTTTTTTTCTTTGAACGGTCTAGAATACTTTCAAATTAACAAGTTATGTTGCAAAATATGCCAAAATCCAGGCGAAGTTTGGGGTCTCGACGGTACACTTTGAAATTCCTTTGAGTGTATACATTCAGTATTAGATCATCCATGACCTATGTTATTTTTACAATGAATTATTATTAAAATACAAGCACTGGTTCAATATTATTTCTATAACTTTCGTTTCTAAAAATAATATTGTCTTTCCGAAATGAGTAATAGTACTCTTTGGTCTATTACTCACAAAAAGTATATTCTCATTTTTTTTAAGTTAACAGTTTAGTGTGGACATCTTTTCATTTGTTATTATTAAGAATTATTTAACTAATATAATGCATAATCGATACATCAAACATAGTATGTAAGGAAACAATATAGCTGAAATAAAACACGATTTAAATAATTTCGCAACACGCTTTCATATCAACAAAAACCGGTAAATTGGCCAATCGGAACACCAGTAATGACCATCAATTTGCTCGCACAATTTGCTTTTGTGGACAAAAAATAGATAGTTAGTGCGAGTCTAATTTGCGTTGAAAAAATATTATCGTCCAATAATTATTTTGTTATAACTGTTATAAGTAATAAGTTTTCGTAGTTTATTAAGAATGTTTATTCTTATCAATCTCAAACAAAGACTATTTTTCCTTAGCCTATTAAAGCAAAGTAAGTTTAAGATACAGAGTACACAAATTATTCTATAAATATCTACTATCCTAATTCTAACTAACATTATAATACGAAAGTAGCTCTGTCTGTCTGTCTCACTTTCACGCTAAAACTACAGATTTAAATAAAATCTTGTACACAGAAAGTCTAGAGCCTGGACAAGGACATAGGTTACTTTCAATTATGAAAAAAGGGTTGTAGGAGGATAAAAGGGGGAAGAAATGTATGAAATTCCACGCGGACGAATCGCGGGCAAACGCTAGTCCTAATAGATTATATTAGGACTACTTTACAGCTCGAAATTTTAAACACTGTTTTCAACTACTCCTAGAAAACACAGTGCCATAAAAACAATAATCATTGTTGCAAACATTTACCGTGCAGTCATCAGAGCAGGATGCAATGATGTTATCGTTGAAAGGGTTCCATTTGATGTCGAGGACCGGACCTTTGTGGCCAGTCACGCGGCTGGCGTTGAAGTCCAACCGACCAGTCTGAAACAATTTATTAAATTTAAATAGGTACATACACACTATAAACTAGTGTTTATACGTGTGGATCGCGACCCCTAGAGGGAAGTCACAAAAGTTAAAAGTAACAGAAGAAAAGAGTAACAACATAAGTAAAAAGCCTTCGACCTCTTGCGACAAACAAGATAACATAGTTAAGGGGGTCTTGTCGTGAAAAAGTTTGAAACGGGTTGCTATAGACTAGTGTAGCGGGCTAACTTCGAGAGCCCGACTACATCTCCATTCACCATCACCGTTCACCTCATTCATTCACTTCATTCATTTCGACGGCAGCTGAGCCTAGTTCAGCACCCGAAATTAAAGGCCTTGTCCGGGGCCAGCTCGCCCCGGACTCTACAGGTCCAAAGTCAAAGTTGACCACGTTTAGACCTCGCGTGTGACCTATCTCTGAAGACCTACAAGAAGACTACTAAATCTAAAACCTTAATCTAAAAACTAAAGTCTGCAAAGTCACCGCGCACATCTTCATCTTCACTATCGTCGACCTTCATCACGTCACTACTACATTCACATATCAGTATTTTTTCAATAATCTGTAAACCAAAATTTCAATCTCGACTCTTCAATACTTTCTAAAAAAATTATAAAGTTCCTTTTACATCTTACTCGCCCTTCTACTGTCCTCAAGTAAACCCCACGGAGAGATACAACAGAACGATTAGTACTGCTCTGGCTTCCTTGGTTGGCGAAGATTATAGAACTTGGGATCTACACCTACCGAAAATCAAATACGCTATGAATAATTGCGTCAACGCTGTGACGGGATTTACCCCATCTGAATCATTCCTGGTACTTGGACGTGAAATGTCAAGGACATTTAATCGTAACTTTATTCATTCATAATTCATGTCTGCTTAACATTATCACTTCATTCATTATCATTCATATACATCATTTATTATTTTTATTTATGTATATACAAACCAAGCTTTTAAGCTTAAACCTCTTTTTCTTTCTCTCTTCTAATTCTAAAATACTTACCAGTGACGATCTCGTCCTGGTTATTCTTCACTCAAGCCCTAAAGCTTGTTACTAAACCTGAGACTATCTCTAAGTCTTAATCTTAAACTTCTTACTATAAGGTAACTACTTGCTACCTCTTCGAGCGGCTGACTACTCGCTAAATAAGCCTTAGGTCATAAACTAATTTCATACATCGAGCGGCTGACTACTCGCTAAATAAGCCTTAGGTCACAAATTTATTTCCATACATGGAGCGGCTGACAACTCCTTAAATAAGCCCTAATCGTCACATGGAACACCCTTTTGGAGTGATAGTCATTGAATGTGAACTTCACCCCTACCAGTATGACAGGAATAGGATATGAGAAGAAGAATGCAAGGACATGTCTGTGGATGGATATATTTGTAAAGTAGTGTTCCCTAAACTTCTTTAGACCAGCAAGTTCAAAATTTTCTCTGAGTCGAAAATTTTCTGGGGTTGTGGGGGAAATGTAGCGGGCTAACTTCGAGAGCCCGACTACATCTCCATTCACCATCACCGTTCACCTCATTCATTCACTTCATTCATTTCGACGGCAGCTGAGCCTAGTTCAGCACCCGAAATTAAAGGCCTTGTCCGGGGCCAGCTCGCCCCGGACTCTACAGGTCCAAAGTCAAAGTTGACCACGTTTAGACCTCGCGTGTGACCTATCTCTGAAGACCTACAAGAAGACTACTAAATCTAAAACCTTAATCTAAAAACTAAAGTCTGCAAAGTCACCGCGCACATCTTCATCTTCACTATCGTCAACCTTCAACCGTCACTACCTGAGGGGCTGCACCTACCTGCTGCACCTACCTGCGGCTGCAGCGGAGCTCGACCCGGGCCCTTCCAGTCCGCCCGGCTATCCTAATTGCCGAGGCGGCGGGCCTGGAACGCCGACGACCCGAGCCCTGCCTCCTGCTGACTACGCCGAGCCACCTCTTCAACGCTCATCCCTCTCATTCATCATCTACCCACTGCACACACATACACCAACATCTTCATTGTAAATACTCTTATAATTTAATTGTTAATATTTTTATATCAACCTTGTACATACTTATATTCCTATTGTAATAAACCCTTTGGCTGCATATTTTGGTTATTATCATTCATTCCTTTATTCAACTGCCGCTTCACGACACTAGCTTGGCTCTATCTGCGGCCTGAGCATTTGTAAGATACATACATTTATGTATTTTAACTATGCAAATCAAAGTCCTATCATTTTATATGTGTTCTATCGATTTTTAACTGAGTTATACCTAAGTTTGTGCTCTATTCTACAACATATTGTAGAAGAAGAAAATGATGCTTACAGCAAATTGTTGCAATGACTGCCTTGGTAAATCATTGTTTCACATGATCACTATCCGTTTGGTTTCAAAACGTAACTCATAAATTTCGCAAAGAATGCTTTTAAAATCTTATCTGAAACAATTCCACTAGGCAAGAATTCATATAATTATAGCGATAATTGTTAAGTGTACCAGATAAAGCGGTCGGGTACCCCATTCATAATTTTATCAGATCGCCAGTGAAATTGTAATGCTGACGTTCAAAGAAACAATAAAATCATAAGCGGATTTAGATTCTCACAGTTGGTAGTAACGTTCAATTGCAATTCGAATACTAACATGAAAAGCAATATTAATTATTAAAATAATTTATAGTACACAAGGAACACAATTGTCTTTTGCGTTATTTTTAAAATCGTTTTTATCGTATTAACAACGACGTAAATTAAAAAAAAAAAATTTCGCGGTAGAATGACGCATAGTGGTTGTGTGACGTCACACCACGATAAACAAAAGTGACATATTATTATGTCAATCTAATCAAACTAGAGAAAACCTAGCATAGTGACAATTGTTACAGCAAATAACTGTTATATTGGTAAGATGTCAATAACAAAATGGCGTCGATCATTTGAGTCACAAATAAAAACATCTTGAATTTATTAAAACACCAGTTATTTAGGTTCTAGGAATTATAAGCTATACTTCTTTATTTAACTATACCTTTTATTTATAATCATTAAGTAACAGTCCCGGCAGACGTCATCCTGCCCGTTCGAAGTTCAAATTGTACATTTTATTTAGAAAACGTTTGGTATAGGAAATAGAAAAGGGCTGTTTAATGGCATGGACTGGCCTTCGAAGTTTTCGCCATAAAAAAACATCCTTAGACTTCAACGAACATTTAAAAAAATGAATTCGCCAATTTGCGTTGTTGAGTACCTATGCGATTACCAACACATTTTCCGATTCATTTTTATATTATAGATTGTATACAATGTGTCAAGTACCTATTGCATTAAAGGCTTTGCTCATGCCAAGGTCACATAGCGTCCATTAAAAGATTGTATAAATATTTAAACGTGTTTATAACAACACTTTACTCAATGTCACTTAGGATGAGCAAACTAACAATAGATAATTAGTATGAGTATATACTTACCAATTAATGGAATGTTTGCATCATTTTTAATCAGGGATTATAATATGTAGTGAGTACTCGATCCTATTTTGTCCGCGTACTTTTTAACCCCGTTAGGGGTGAATATTAATAATATATTGTTCCCGTTTTCACCTCCTTAAGGGTAGAATTTCGGAAAATCCTTCCTTATCGGATGCTTACGTCATACAAAAATCATACCCTTTACGTTTCAGATCTCTACGATCAGCTGATCAGGTTGTGCGCGTATCTATCAGTCTGTCACTCAGGCTTAAGGATTTTATTTTTTATACATATACATACCTACATATATGAGTTTCTAGCGCTATTAATATAACCTATGGTAAATAGATACGTAGTCTATATTTCTCTCTAAATGTCCCTTGACCCATATAAGTCCCTCTTATATCCGCCATCCTAATTTGGAGTGCATATTGAACGTGATGTGACTTTTCACTATCCTTTGCATTTATTCATCTAGTGCATATCTATATTAAATCTATATTATTATACATAAAAGGAGAAGCTGACTTAATTACTGACATAGCACGCAGGGCCTACACAATAAGGGTTCGAAATGTGAAATTTTGCACAGGTGTTCTTTTTATAACGTTGGGAAACACTAAAAAAAGATTTTTGAAGAACGAAATAACATGCAGAAGGTAGTGTAGTATAATTTAACAGACTATTTAAATATTTGAGAAGACGACTATCATTTATAGCATCATGTCAAATATTTGACAGCACGTTTTTAGACGCCGGATATTATTATCCACTTGATTTAATATTAGTGTATAAAGTATAATAATTTGAGGTAAATGCAAAATTAGTTGCGATTTGACGAGAATTACCAGTTTTGGCAAAATTCTTAGTAGGGTACAGTCACGCAGAAAAGTGGCAGGCAATTTTTTTTCTACGATTTTTATAATTACAACTTATAGTCCGTGGAAAAATAGATCCTACCACCAAATGACTCTTACGTAACTAATAACTACGTTAAAAACAAAAAGGATTTTCACTTACATGATCCAATGGAAGAACAAGGAACGCGCCACCGCCAGCGACCTCTGTGACGATAGCCACAAACTTTGGGTTGACAGCGCAAAAATTGGAATCATGGGCGTTCCTCGTGATCTTAATGTTGTCATAGCAACGCTCCCTTTTAGACGGGACGCCATAAACATGGCGGAACTTGGAACTCCTCACGCCGCGGAACCATACCTGAAATTATACGTCAGTTGCATTCTTTTGTTTGTGAAAGGAAATCCTGTTTAAGTACGATTTTAATTCTGTTATTTGTTGTGTTAAGTAATGGTCTTTACAAATTTCAGGTTATTATTTTTATAAAAGTATAAGAACTCATAACCTAGAAAATATTTTTTTTTTTCGGACGGAACTTTTACAGCGCAGTTGGCCAACGCGAAACTGACTATAAATATTTAGTCATTGTCATTATTTAAAAAAAAAACAAAATGTAAAAATATAATACCTGCATAATTATATGGATGTAAGTACGTGAACTAGAAACTATAATACCGATAATAAGAGCCGGAAGAAAAATGTATAAGTCCGAACAATTTGCGTAGTATTATGACTGAATAAATCCTTTGTTCTCGTAATCAAAACCTGATCAATTTCACAATCACATGATATAAAATGGAAAACTCTTTATCATAAACGAAAACGGTTACATATAACATAACATCGAGTTGCACTCAGTTGCGCGACGTGCACGCAAAAAGTAGAAATCATTTTTGCATTAAACATAAACTTGCATGATGAGAAAAAATCGAATCATAGTGGGGTTACGATTGAACTATTCCCAGAGGTGAAGATTAATTAATTAGGTAACGATTTTTTTCCATAGATCATTTATAATACTCTATTGTTTGGCGTTTCTCATCACGGTACAGTTAAGAAGAGTTTGATAAATCATATTTTATTAAAGAATACAATTTATACTCTTTTTTAGTGTAAATTAAGTACCGGTATTACCTAAATCGGTAATTAATGTTGTTCGTATATAATACTTTCTATATAAATATAACTCTAATATAGGCCTCTATAGGCCTCTTCTATAGGCCTCACTATGTCTGAATCCGGGTACGCTTTTCTCGGAAACAAAAACATTGTATATATATAAAGCAACTATTAATATTTTAATATCATTTGGAGCAATAAAGCTTACTTTTGTAACATTTGAAAACGTGTAATGTACTTAAAACATACGCCTAGAGTAAGTAAGTACTGCGAAAACAGAAAAGTTTAGTAAATTTATCATTATTAGATAAAAACATATATATAATAATGCCAAAATGATGCCAAATTTTGCGTAACCGACAAACAGGTTTTAATGTTAAGCAACTATACATAACAACATTAAAAATATGCAAAACATAATCGGTAACAACTAATTTAAATATGGAAAGTTGATTTGGGTATATAATACTTAAATACACAAATAAAGATTCAGTAGTCGATATAACATGAATGACGTTACAAAATGATTTAATAGCAAAGATAAAAAGCGCATATCATTAAATCTAGTACCTATATGCTTCCGATAACATTGTAAGTACATATCTATTTATTGATTAACTTTCAGCTTTGTTATTTGGTATGAGCTAGCATTTTAACTACTTTTGTGCTAGCTTGTACTGGGTTTATTGATCTCAAGAGACATGTACATTATGTGAACAAATAACGAGTGGCGAAGAAATTAGGTCCAATTACCATTCATAGTTGTGAGAATATTAGAGCTATGAATATCATTCTGTAGTAAGAATGTCAGAAATGAAACTTAACAAAGAACTACTTAAACAAACATACACACATCGGCAAACTAATACAATAATGGCATGATATAAAAAAACTACTTTTATATTTGTAAAAAGAAAAAAAAAGTGCAACAAAAAGTTTTGAATACTCTACCTGTGAATTAGTCATGTTGTCTCCGGTCTAGTCAGGTGCGATACAAGGCATGCACTACATATAGACGCACTCCCAAACTATACAGTCTTGTGCATTATAAATAATCGTGTACACAAATAACATAAAAGTCAGCTGCCCACAACATGACGCACTGTAACTTAACACTGAAATGTTCAAAATAAACAAAATGGATGCATTAAACACAACAATACACAAACAATAAAAATATAAAAAAATTAAAACGGGGGTAACTATTCTGGACGCATAGCCGGAGTCACATGTGCTAGTTTGTCTTAATTATCTCCGTGATTATTGTGATAGAGCGGCGCAGACGCGTGTCTCGGACGGCAAGCGAAAAAAAAGTGAAAAGATGGTAGTTACAAAGTCGTTGCCGCGGCTTCACGTTGAGAGAGATTCAAATCCACTGCTACACATCTATCAATTAAATCGTTCTCACATAACCATTAACAGGTCGAAATCTAACAGTACTTCCTAACTTTTTACGCCACTTTTAATCAAATAAATGTTACATTGCATAAATAAAAATACTATTGACCGCTAAATTGCATACATACTGATTAATATCAATATTTATATAACATATAAAGCTTAGATAGGTACTTCAATTAAGCTATTATAAAACATGACTCACACAATGGACATATAAATGTAGCAATGAGTATTGTAACACTTTCCCTCTACCACTTGAAGAGTTACATGATGGGCAACTAAGCGTTACATTAAAATACGGTGAACACTACCGCATACAACTTTGGAAGACACTGTACAATCAGCGACTCATTTTATACATTCTACCATCACTACTAAATATAAATGCGCAAGTAATTACATCTGTTACTTCTTAACGCTTTAATTACAAAACCGATTCAGACAAAAAACGGCATACCTAAGTTAAAAATACAGTTAAAACATACACACTGCCTCACAAACTTCAAATACCTATAAGCATTTTTAAAGCCTTTGTAGAACAAACTTCATTGATTTATGTTTTATTTAACAAATAGTTTTAATTGTAATTGTTAATAAACGTGACTAATATTTTAGCACTTTTGTGAGTAATAGTACATGTAAGTAGCACTTTAGTCATGGCTTGATGGTCAAAGTGTACTCGAAATGACATAACGTGGGGCCACATTACATACACAGACATTACACACACTTTTCAGGTGTTTAATTGTTTTTCAAGGTTAGACTATGATAATGGTAGGATCATTATTTTTTTATACCTAATTTCTGGACAAGAAGCCTATCTTCAACATTGTCTGTAATGAATATGGGATCTATAAAATTCTGAAATATTCAGCATAAAAGGCAAGTACTTACATGAATTAAAACTGTTAACATGTTTTATTTAAAAGAGGTATTTAAGACTATCATAACTTAAAGATGATGACTTGAAAGTAGGTTGCAAAATTGAATAATTTCAATATTATACAACTAAAACCTATTAGGTGGCTTGGCGGTCCTAGTTGATTAGATATTCATAGAAAATGTGAAAGTTTTTATCGAACTAAAATATCTGTTCATCTTTATGATCACATTCATGAACCTAGCTGTTATTTCTTTTTAAATAATATATCATTTCAACAAACTCTTAAGTGAAACTTTATTGCATGCATTTTTTATAATTGATGGTGGGTTTGTGAGAATTACTCAAGCTATGTTTAGAAGTTTAAAATGTAATTAATATTAATTATACATCTAGCATGTAAATAAAATTTAAATAATCATAAAGATTGTTAAAGTGGAAAGATTTGTAAGTAATATTTAAATATACTCAGCATAATTGCTTTTTAATTTCCATGGAATCTACATCTATCTATGAATCCTTAATATATTAAACACTATCTATACTAAGTAATATTATAAAGAGGAAAACTTTGTTTGGTTGTAATTAATAGGCTCAAAAACCATTGGACCAATTTTAAAAATTCTTTCACTATTTGAAAGCTACATTACCCACGAGTAACATAGGCAAAATTTTATTTTGGAAAAAAATTAGGGATCCATGCAAAGCCGGGGTGAACCACAGGAATTAAATATAGAGAAGTCTTAGCAATTTATTAGATTTATGTTTTGATATTAGTACTGGGATTTGTTGCAAGTTGTTACCAACAAATGATTTGTTCAAAATAAAATATTTCAGAAGAGTAGACTTGCAACTACAAATCGTAAAAGAAAGTCGCCAATTGCATTTGTCTGTTTGAGATAAGCTTAAAAATCCGCAGACCAATTTTCATATTGTTTTTTTGAAAGTTTTAGTTTTTTTAATGAATGTGTACCTACTATCTGGAAGCTATTTCTTCATGCGCTGCATAGACACAGTAGTCTATATGTATTATTATTATGCTATGTTGTGTGAAGCCAGCGCAGGTTCCTGGTGTTAAATATTACAAAAATTGCTACACCTAAGTGTACTTTATAATTATTAAGACTATCATGTTATTGTTGTAATATTTTCATATTCATCCTGACAATCTTTAGTTAATGGTTTCATCTGAATAGTATTTCAAGATATAAGTACTTAAATAACTATCTGTGCTGAATTTTATGCAATTTCGTTTAAGTAACTATTTTTGTATAACTGGTATCAGTAGAAAAATAACTTTACCATCGTAACCAACATATAACACAAACATATAATAATATTCCTATCTTTAATAACTATGCCATAATTTAATTAAAGTGCCTACTTAACAGCTGATAAACGAAGGAAGACGCAAAAGTCGTTAATAATGGCAATAGGCGGGCGAAGGTTTACATTGTTTTGTTTTTATCGGTATATTTATAAACAAAAACTTTAACTAAAACTAAATTTGACATGACTGTTTTCCAAAGTTGTATTTCGGTGTCGATGCCGGTAACAAGCGAAAACCGCATGGGGGTTTGAAATGTAAACCTATAAACTACAACAATAAAAAAATTGAGAAAATGTATTCTACGGAGGGAAAGTTATAATTATTCGCATGCAAAGTGAAATGTGGGGGGAAAAATACCATACGCGGTGATAGATCGATAGACTAGTGGCCGATTTTATAGAGATTATAATAACTTATTTTATCTATGTTACCTTAGCGGCAGGTTTGTTGCAGGCCCTCACATCCACCAAAGTACACTTTGCGGGGCTCTTCTCTACAATATTTATTATTTCCAAACAGTTGGTTTCTTGAATCGAGTCGTCTTTAACCGGAGGCATGCCTTGAACAAAATACGTATCCAACACACTTAAAACTTGTGTGTATGTGGTATTTACACACAATAACAAATTTTGGTATATGATATAATTTTTTGGATAAATAAAATTATTAAAATAAACGCCTACAAAACAGACAATACAACACACACAGAATGCCACTTAACACTTTGCTTGCTACCAGAATGAATGAATTGAATGATTAGAAGTATTAGAACGATATGTACAAAAACGAATGGATGAGACGGAAAGAACGAGTTGTGTTCGCTAGAGCACCAACATTACAGATTGACCGAATGGTTCAGGGGTATGCAAACTTTTTTTTATACCTATAGTGAGAAAACTCGGATGAGGCAAATAAAATATAAGTATAGTATAATAAAAATACAAACAAGAAATAAATAGGATTTAAATATTTTTTTTGCTTTTACCATTACTATATGGCCTATCTAGCAGTGTTATATAAAAATAAATATAGATACCTACCGATATACCTACCATTATTTCATAAATATACTATCACCCTTGTCCCTTTGGATACACATACATATGCAATAATATTGCGGCACCTGTCGTTTATTGAGCCGTACCGGCATACATTTGACGGCACATCTTTGGCGCCTACAGAAGTATTTTTAATTAATTGGTTATGTTGATAATCGAAAAGCAAAGGTAAATAATAGGTATCTAAGCACCCATGCTCGCTTTGATGAAAGTGTAAATACTAATTGGTAATAACAATATATTTCATTATGATAGGGATTTCATATTTCAAATAACCTATTTTTGTAATAATTTTGATTAACAATATAACGTCACGTGGTTGGTTATAATACCATAATTAGTTTGTTATTCAAACACACGGCCCTATAGGTAACAATGAAACTCATTGTCATATGGCGTAAATGAGTGTAATGAGCGCAAATCATTAATTGAATGAAGTATGTAGGTATTAGTTCAACAGACTCAGTTTTAAGCGATATCAAGCGATAGCATAACGTGACTATCTTGTCAGACCAGTTTTACTTGCGTACTCGCGAAGAGAACACGTATCTCATAATCAAACGATTCCTTATAACTTTTGAGACATGGTTAAAATACATAATTTTGGAGCAGGCCCTGCTAAGCTACCAGAGGAAGTAAGTCAGTGTGTAGACTACAACGCGAAATAAAATATACATAACAACCAGTACAATAAAATTACCTCCAACAAACTTGTCCTAATTGGTGTGGTGTTTCGTTTATAGGTATACGAGATTGTAAAGAATGAGTTGACAAATTACGAAGGCTCTGGTATAAGTTTATTAGAGACCAGCCATCGTTCACCAACTTATTTCAAATTAAACACAGAAATACAAAATGTTGTGAGGCAGTTACTGTAAGTACCTAATTATATATGTGAATTACTCATTAAATTTGTCAAAAGTATGTTAAATGTAATATAATAGCATACCGGTATATACTTAGTGTGTCATATGTAATTTCTCAATTTACTAAAAACAAAAAATGATTTCGGTAACTATATATTTCTAACATTTCTTTTTTATTTATTTTTCCTGCATTACATTGTCATTCTTAGGTAACCTTGTGTGTAAACAATAGTAAACATTTTATTAAGTAGGTACATCATAATAACATACCTATACGGATGAAAAAACGCTTCAAAGTCCCTAATATATTATTATTATACCTATTGACTGGTTCTCTGCATAATTAGTGAATGAAAAGTATCTTTATAAAAAAGTGTTTTTTTTACTAAATATTTAATGCTTTAAATGTGTAAAAAGTACAAACATTAAAATCAAATAAAATAGTATAAATATAACTTTTTAAAACAATACAATCGCCTATTGGTTGATAAAATTAAAGTTATTCGGGGATGAAAATGATTTATTGTGACATAATTATATTTTGAAGTCAAGTTTTTCTGAAATTGGCCAAGTTTGGTCCACCCCTAGTACCCTCTGGTATAAGTAAAAAAAAAATAATGTCAAAACTCAAAAACAAAAAGTAGTCAAAACAATACGCGGGATGTTCAAGGCAAAGGAAATCAAGCGAAATGTTACAATATTGTATGCTAATAATTATATTATTATTAGAAGTTATAATCACCGAAAACTAGGTACTTACTTAAAATGCTGATTTTTCTGGAGTGGAATTTGTGTAATGTTCAGTTTAGTTTTGTGTAAACATTGACATTTGAATGAGTGCATAGATTTTACTACTTACACCCTTAAAACAATAACATATTTTTGGTTTTGTTTGATTATTATCTTTTTTTTCAAGGAATGTTCCTGACAACTACAAAATTATATTTCTGTCGGGGGGTGGACAGGGTCAATTCGCTGCAGTTCCTCTTAATCTGATATCGAGAACTGGCACTGCAGATTATGTCGTAACAGGTAAATAACTAGGAGTAAGTAGGTCATTTTTATCATTTGTAATTATCGTTTATAATTCGAAAGCAATTACCGATTATATTGTATTGTACCTAAGTATTTAAAACCTAAATGGATCTGGGCATTGTCCTACACTTAATGATATTGTCACCAATTTTTAAATCAGTGCTTAACTGATACTTTGCGAACCACTTGTACTGAAGGCACCTCCTTAGCCTAGTTTTATAATAAGTTGCTTATGCTGTAATGTTAAAGATAATTCAACTTATTGTCCTTTTCAGGTGCGTGGTCTGCAAAGGCTGCAAAAGAAGCAAAGAAGTATGGTAAAGTGAACATTGTAACACCGCCAACGGATCGGTATGTGGAGATTCCGGATCAATCCAAGTGGAACTTGGATCCTAACGCTTCTTATGTCCACATTTGCACAAATGAGACTATCCATGGTAAGCATTACTGTTAAAATCATTATCTATCTAATATTATTATTGCATAGATAATTATTTTTTTGCCTATAAATGTTCCATCGCTGGGCCAAATGATATATCTAAAGAATCATTCACCTTACTAATCCAATGCAGATTAACTTATTTTAGTTTGTTTGAAGTCAAATCATCTACATTATTGCATTTTATGTAATCTTGTGGTTTTTGTTTTGTTCAGGTGTGGAGTTTGATTTCATTCCCGACACAAAAGGAGTGCCTTTAGTGGCAGATATGTCTTCGAACTTCATGTCTAAGAAAATTGATGTGTCTAAGGTAAGAAGACTAGATCTATCTAGTTTATAACTGTAGCGAAAGATGTATGAAGTTAATTTCTACCTTTGGAAGAGAGATGTGATATTAGCTATTACATGTGTAACCTACACATGTAATGATATCACATATCTTCACAATAAAGGCATAAAGTATTTATATACACATAAATTTTAACTATTATCTAAGTATATCTGATCATGAAGTTTTTTTCCAAATGCCCAAGTGTTGATAATAATAGGTTAGCAACAAACATAAATAAGATACAGGTTATCTTTATGATAATATTATTGTGACATGGTAGGTATGTGTTATTTTACTATATCAATGGTTTTCCCGATTACGTTTTACTTACAGATATTAAAATAGAAAAATTGACCTAGTCCCAAACTAAGCAATGATTGTACTAGACAATACATTTAAGACACCCAAGTCTCATCTAAAAATGTTTGTGTTTATCACTCTGACATCTGCTCCTTTAAGAGCCTTTTGTAGGTCCCATAGATATAGCCTTCCCAAAGAGTAACTAATACTTTCATGTCTTTGAAATAGCTCACGCTAAACAGGGTTGCATTTTTTATAGTTCGGCGTGATCTACGGTGGAGCACAAAAGAACATCGGTACTTCTGGCGTGGCACTAGTCATAATCAGAGAAGACTTGTTAAACCAAGCTCTGCCGATATGCCCCTCGATCCTCGACTGGACCGTCAATGCGAAAGCTGATTCTATACTCAACACACCACCTATGTTTGCGTAAGTTAGCCTTAGAATTTCCCCTGTCTGTTTGTGTGCTTATGTTAGTTCTAACGTGAAGAAAATAGATGGCGCTGTTTTAAATAAATGAGAAATGATATATTTTGATTGCTGTGTACCCATATTTTAGCATATTAGGTTTAAACTTCTAGTTGCTGCCATACTTTTGCAATGAGTGAAATAATAAGAGTGATAGATGTTTTTCCATGCGTCAAATACCTTATGTGCTAGTCATCTTGAAGTATATTTTCCTGTTATTTACTAAGTGTATAAGTTTGTATGAGTTTGTAGATTTTGAAAAAATAAGATTTCTTGCATAAGAATAACTAAGCTAGTTTTGCTAAGTAACACATAAAACTTAAAATAGGTTTGAGACTGAGACATTCTCTACAAATCAACCATTTAGTGATGAAGAAATATTTCTTAGGTCGCTTGGTTAATTTGATGGCAGTATAATAGTCAGTTTTAAAATAAAATTAATTCCTATTTTTTAAGTTCCCATTTTCTTTTTCAGCATCTACATTATGGGTAGAGTGCTTCAATGGATTGTATCAAAGGGAGGTCTAGACAAAATGGCCGAACTAGCCACAAAGAAGGCTTCATTGGTGTACAACGTAATTGAACAATCGAATGGATTTTACTACGCCCCTGTAGCGAAGAAGGATAGGAGCAAAATGAACATCCCATTCAGGATTGGGTCAGCTGAAGGCAATGAAGCGTTGGAGAAAGAGTTCCTAAAGGGTGCTGAGGTGTTAGGATTAATTCAGCTAAAGGGACACAGGTATGTATGGCTGAAGCCAGGAAACAAATTCGTCTTTGAATGTTATTATAAACTCTATATAGGCTGTATAAGGGTGTTTGTAATACAGTTTATTTACTTGAACTTTTGTACTGCTTGGGTTGGAATGCCTGGATGTAAGTATGGATGTTTGTTGTTTCGCCAACTATTTGGTAAATTGATTATGTTATTTTTTTAAACAGGTAGTTCATAATAGGGAATACATAGAGGCTGTATTCGTCGGATAATAATAGAAGTTGAAATCACTAGGTTAATGTATATCGGAGATGTAGGCTTTCAAAATTCAACTTTGGGTGATTTGTATAAGGACGAATTTTTAGTGATATCAGTGATCTCCTATACAATAAAGTAGGTACTTAAAACGCTCTGTATAGTTTACTATTATAAAGGCGAAAGTTTGTATGTATGGATGTATGGATGTTTGTTACTCTTTCACGTAAAAACTACTGAATGGTTTTGAATGAAACTTTACCACAATATAGCTTATACATCAGAATAACATATAGGCTATATTTTATAACGATATAGTGTAAAATACTAATCATACGCAGACGAAGTCGCGGGCAGAAGCTAGTAGTTTATAAAAGTGTTTTTGTAAAATTTTATTTTTTACCTATTATGGAGAAATCAGGTGATTGATAAAATAAGTTTACCTCTTAGCCATAATCTTATCGCGTTTTAAGTGTTTGTCGTTTTTATTATTACACTATCTTCAATAATGCCGTTCTAACCGGTTCTTACTAATATTTTGACGTGTCATGGTACCCAGTGATATTGAATTTCTTAAGTTTCATTCTAATAATTACTTGGCAATTAGATTAGATTCACACATTATAATTGGATTGCTAGATCGTCAATACAAAGAACAATAATATTAAGTATATATAATTTAAAATATATCAATACATTAAGCAGATAACACTCCTTTAGCGTAGTGACTCAACTCGACATGTGTTACTATGCGTAAATACTTTGCCATATTCATAGGTAGGTATGATACGGTAATACTGATACACAAACAGCGGCCGTTCGGTATGCGGCCTCACACACACATAGCAAAGTTACAGCGGCCCCGCCAACGGGGTCGAAGACATGCACCCACGTACCCACAGGAACCAACCGGTCCTTTTCAAAATCATGTCAACGCACCTGACAGACTGGGTGGCCCTCGGGTCTGTCAGTGTAATAAACTCTAATTTATATGGGTTAGATGTGGAACATTTGGACGGTCGCCTATAGTTTGGTTTTGCAGTAAAGGCCTGCAATAAACCGATAGCGCTTCAGTATTCAGTCCCGAAAAATAAATTGGACACGGAAGAAATCACAAGTTATATCTAGTAACTAATTATTATTTATGTTTTTTCAGGGACGTCGGTGGTATCCGTGCTTCTACATACAACGCAGTCACCGTAGAAGAGGTCGAAGCTTTAGTTAAGTACATGAAAGATTTCTACAATAAGCATTCCAAGTAAATTAAAATATGTTATTGTACCATATTTAAAGTATTTTTATACGTATTTATCTTTCCGAAACGTTTATCTATCAAATTGGCTGTGTTTTGAACAAAAATGAATAAATTTGTTTTTAATCGATATTCTTTACTGGAGGTGTTTTTAATTTAGAGTATCCCCGTTTTAGTACAGTCAGCGTCATTTGACCTTGCTTAAGTTACCGCATACCTTCTATACAGTTACTAGGTGGGATCAAATATCTTACGCTGAGTCTACCTATCGGTATGTAAGTACGACGACGCTATGAAAGTATGAAGACCAATAAATTAAATATAATTTTCGTATTTTTCTAACGAACTCTTTATTAAGTTATTTATGTTCATCTATATTAATAAGAGGAAAGGTTTCTTTGTACAGGAAGGATTGAACAGGTCCCAAAATGACTACCGATTTTAAAAAATCTTTCACTGTTGAGAAGCCACACTATTTCCGAGTGACAAAGGCTATATTATATTTAAAAAAAAATAGTGATCCGTGCGAAGTCGGGGCCACTAGTATTGTGATATATACGATAGGTATATATTAGTAGTTATCGAATCAAGAACTAAATAATACAATGCAATTGTAACAGTCGTATTTTCGTGTTCGGTTTCACATTCTATGGTTCCACTACGTAGTTACAGGGCGACCTGATAAAAGCGTGTTAAAAATAATTATGTCACATTGACCCTGTTATATTGCAATATATATTTACTGCATCATCCAGTCCGTTATCTGACTATTGTGACGTCTATTTATCAATTGTCTACACGAATCGAGGCGTGGCGATGCGTGATCGAGTCAAATGTCATAAGTTATCAATGCTACTACAATACCAGTTTTTATTTGAAATTTCTCATTATATTTACCGAATGACATGTTGTCTATTTAATTGTGTTTATTCTGATATGTGTTGCGTTTTTTTGTTGTCTAGCTTGCTTATTGTTTTTGGCTGTGCTTTTTTGTTCTATTGGTCATTCTCATGATATGTTCATTCGTATATTGCTAGGTGTTCCATTTTTTTTTATTTGAGTTTTGGATATCGTCTATACTAATATTATAAAGAGGAAAGGTTTGTTTGTTTGGATTGAATAGGCTCCAAAACGGCTGGACCGATTTGATAAATTCTTTCACTGTTGGGAAGCTACACTATTCCCGAGTGACATAGGCTACAAAAAAAAAGGGCTCCGTGCGAAGCCGGAGCGGACAGCTAGTATTATATATTGTAGTATGTTAATGATAGAACCCGTAATACAAGCTTTGCTTAGTTTGGGTATTAGATCAAAGAATTTGCAGACTTGAGAGTCTTAAATGGAGTAACAAAATTTCGAGATGGCACATTTTTCTACGAAAGTTGCGATGTGTTTTGTAAAATACAGATTGTCAATATAGCAATATAATTCACTCGGTAGTAGAAGTGGGTTTCGTTCTTGGGTTTAAGATTAGATAGATTTTGATCTGTTATTATTTTAATATATATTGAGAAATGTCTTGTTTTCCCGCTTTTATCATTATCATCATGATATCTGAAAATCATCCATTGCTGGCCCCAGGTCATGAAGTCATATTCAAATTCTCACATAAAAATAAAATAAAACAAGCTTTTTTATAAAATACTTATAAAATTTATTACATTATAAAATGTTTGTAAAAAATATTTACTGTTAACGTAATCACTAAATGTGGTAAAATTGTGATGGATAAATATCTACCACGCATGATAGAATCAATGAGTATTTTGGAACTTTGGAAATAATGATATTTTATGACTTTACTATAAAGCATATTTATGACATAGAAAGTTAGCCATAACTTATTAAGATTTCCAAAGTGCAATTATAATTTTATCAGATCTAATTACTCTAAATCAATTTTACAACTCAATTTTATTATGTGTATAATTATGACTTTATTTAATTATCCCGTAAATTATTTGTTACACATACACTTACACACAAATGTAATCATGCGTTGAATTAATTATTACGTATTTTAGTAACCGAATTAACCATACAAATAACATAATAATAATTTATTTGTTTTACTAAGTCCACATTATACTTTACATATTTACTTCTCTACTCTCACATCAATATATGTATAAAAACCTGTACACACTCAGTACTGTATAGGTATAACTCATTCACGCACACACTCTCACAATGTTAAGGTAGAAAAATACAGTCAAGTTTATTATAATACAAAATAGTCGACTTGTATCGTCAACAATAAGTATTTATTAATACTTCTTAATTATATTGATTTAAAAAAATATACAAAAAAATATTTCTGCATTATATACAAGAATATCATGTTGATATGTTGTTGGAATGCATTTATACTACCAATTTACAAAAGCCAGCTCACGGTTATGGCAGTGTACGCCTAAAAATACTTGAGCATTTTGTTCGTTGATCATAATCTCAGGACATCAACACATTCACTGTTTCAAGATTTAATTGCATCGTGTTAAGGTTCACTATTGCGTGCCGTGTGGTTTGTGACATAAATTAAAAATATATTTGGTGGGGCTGTAACGATTAAACAGTGAGTGTGTTAATACACATTCCTTTTATAATAATTATAACTATTAACTAAAACTAACTGAATACAACATCTACATACATTCCCCTCGGGCGTTTTTCACGCAATAAACGTTCATAAACACCCTCTTATCCATTTGGTAACTGAAGTAACCAGTTTTAGCGTTTCAATGTAACCAGTTACAGCTAAAGATTTTACCCGCTTGCAAGTTCTTCATAAGCTGCATAAAACTTGTATAAGTATGTTAACTCTTATAAAATGTATTCAGAATTTGTTTTCTAGTTGTGTTTGATAAATACTAAGTAGTTAAAATAATATATTTTACGTTCTGACTGAAGTCTTATCGGTATAACTAAAACGATTTGAATTTGAATGTTGATTTAAAATACTGTAACTAAGCTTGTAATAAACGAAAGATAAAATATTTTCTTGTAACTGGTTACAAGTGGAAGTGGTCTATTTAAGAATCCGGTTACGACTTACGGTACAGTTACCAAATAGACGAGAGAGTAGACTATACAATAATATTGACTATTATTGTTTCGGGTACACCGAGAATTGAAACTAATACATTATGTAGTTTGACCAGAATACGACAAAATCTTATTTTTTACTGACCCTCACTGTCGCTGTCACTCTTATCTGTAAAGAGAAGAATATTGTTAGCATTGCATCATAGTAGTTATCGTAAACGTGTTTGTTTGTGCATGATGGAAGTTTGAAGTAGCCGATATTGATAAAGATGTTATCAGAGTAAACAAGGGGTATTTTGAATTGATAATTTTAGAATATAATGCAATTTATTTGCTTTGATCATTGATCCAAATGGAATAGGTAGGTAGAATTGGTTTTCTTTGTCTATCAAATAGATTATCGGAAAGTATTGGACACGTGTTTTTTATTTTTTAAATAAAATAAATAATGATAAAGCACTCATGCTTCAAATTTTCCGGAGTCGAGGTTCGTGATTTTACGTGTTGATACATTTATATTCAAACGTGACGGCACGAGTCTTCACTCTCGAACTTTTGACGCGTACATCTTGATTGAGAAAAGAAAAAATACTAAACCAATATTTTTTAATTATCTAACTGACGGACTAATTAGAATTTAGTTTTCTTTACCGATTTGATGCAGGTTTTAATCAACTAGCAAAGTTGTTAGAATTTTTAATTCTCATGGTAATTTAGAAGAAAGGTAATAAGGATTGATTTGGTGTGGCGCATAAGGTGAGCTGTGTTGAGAAGCTAAAAAGCTGCCTACTTCAAAAAGCTATATAGTTTGCTACGATTTTGGCTGTCATTGAATTAAATTAGAAAACATCCAGTGATATGTTTTGTTTTTAAGAAGCATGGTATGTATAAAAATTTTTCAATTCAATGACAACGAATCTAGTTTAAATTCGGAAGTTTTATTGCTGTTCTTACTTTTGGATTAGCTCTCAAAATGACTAAAATCTCAATGTTTTTTTTAAGATTCGTAGTTTCAATTCGAAAATGTCGAGTCTGTCTGTCACATCTTCAAGCTTAAAATGCTAAATCAATTTAGATGAAATATCATGATAATATGGGTTTCTCATCAGTGGGTAAGCGAACGTACAAATTGTACGCAATAGAAGTATCGGGTAAGAGTTAAGAATTAAACCGAAAATGTAATATTACAAAGAAACAAGATATTTAAAATATGAGAGTTCCTTAAAGAGTCGATAACTAAACTTTATGTTGAACACGTTTTTCAAACTGGTGATTTAGAGACAGTCTTGCATAACAACATCCAACTATTATTTAAAACTTCCAATTCCAAACAAAACGTAGCGTGCTCAAGCTGCAAAATACAACAACATGTGTATCTAATCTACGTGACAAACTAATACCAACCTTTCTTACCCGGGTACGCGTGCCTCTTTAGTCTATCGTAGAGGTCTTCCTTGGTACCATAGATGCTAGCGTTCGACCGCGCTAAACTATTCATTTTCCCATTCATTCCGTTGTGTAAACTCTCCTTCATGTATGTTTCGTTGTAGAAGTTAGGCATTTCCCAGCCGTCTTCCTCATCGTCGTAGTAATGTGCGTATGTGGAGTGATGGGAAGGTGCTATGGATTCGGCGTAAGGTGTATGCGCTCCGTAGTAGAAGTTCACTTGGGAGCCGTTTTGGTCGATCGCTGGCGTTAGTGTTTTCTTTGGTTCCTTCTTCTTTGTAGACCTGGTGGGCAATTTAAAACAAAGTTTAAAACAAGCTTTAATGGATAGATATATTTTTTAAATTATATATATTTCATATTTATATTTAGATAGTATATTTTTATATTTCAATTTTATAATGATCCTCTTTCATTTGATACCCTGCCCAGGTATATTTATGGACGTATAATTTTACAGGTACAGGGTGTGAAAACCTTAATTTGGTTTTAGTAAACAGTGCCACCTAAACTGAATGTGTAGGTATACTATAATTCAGCTTAGTGTAAACTCTGCTTAGTTTGGGACTAGATTAATTGGTGTAAATTGTCCAAAGATATTTATTATTATGATTATTTACGCCATGGGCGTCCTGATCTACTTAATCGACGAAATATGCGACTACTTTTTATTTTTGTCGTTGTATTTTTTGTTTACTACGAAAATGTCGCTTCGGCGCCATCTGTTATTTCGACTTATACAGTAATAAACATTCCTGTTATCTGTTACATTACTATGACGTCATATCTTTTTTGAATGGTGTGAAAATGCGCTACGCATCCCCGGGGCCTGGGGTGACCTGGGAGATGCGAGACGTTCCCGGGACCAAGTCCCGGGCCTACCCACTAAAAACACACTGGCGTCTCCCGCACTACTAGACTATGGGCCCATGTTAAAGAAATGATGGGTCATTTGAACCACCAGATGACCTATGTAGAACGATATAAGAGCATAAAATAATAAGATTTAGCATTGTGCCGTCACTTGTAAGCTGTCCAACTGAGTGCAGGTGAGAATTCAAAAGTACAGGTAGAGTGAGTACATTTTGGTCATATATTTTTGAACGGCATTGTTACCATCGATAGATCCATGAAAAATAATACTAAAACGCGTAGTGCCGTAAAAAAATGGTGATCCAAAAAGTCGGAATTTTTTTTTGATTTTCCGACAATTTCCAGGGTGAATTTGGTCATTTGATACAGTACGGCATCAGTTTCATACTATTTCAATACTGCTTCTAATCCATCATTCCGCAACGCCGTAAAAAAATCAAGCGACAAGGGAAAAAAACCGAAGGTTGCAGCCCCCTCTTGCCGTGGTCCAGGGGTTGATTTGACACAACATCAAATTAATTTATTTCGAAAGTATTTTATGCATAGATAATATTTTTTCATATGCCGTACATTTTCGTTGGTTCAAAGGGGTGTGTAATGATCGATACAAAAATATTTAATATATTTTCTATTGATATATCAACATTTGATATAATTTCAAATAATTTCATTTGATATAATTTAATATAATCATTAATTGTGTATAATAAACGTTTGGTATAATTTTAAAATATATAAATTTATTTCGTATATTTATCGTTCGGTATAACGCTTATTTCTTATAAAGATTGTATGGTATAACGCTCATTTTATATACAAATCATAATGAATTATTAGCTGAATCTAACATTATTCTTGGAAATATACAATCATATATGAATGGGCAACCGCCAGAAAAAAAAAGAAAATACATATGGAACAACAAAAAAGAATTGATAATATTATACTTAATCGAACGAAGGTGAATTTTTACGAGCAATTGCTTCAAATTTAAATCTAAAGTAATGTGCCTGGGATTTATGTACTTACTTAATAATATATTTAATTTACTTTTGCACATTGTATTTTATTTACCTATCCTAACCTCCTTTTGTTAACCATTCGTTTTGGTAGGGGGACGCAGTTCAAACCTAACCTAACCTACTTTTTGATAGCAGTTCGTTTTGTGATTATGTCTCTAATACATTATATCAAGAATTATATTATACTAGCTTCTGCCTGCGACTTCGTCCGCGTGGAACTCCTCGGTTAAAAAGTAGCCTATGTCCTTTATCAGGCTCCAGACTTTCTTTGTACCAAATTTCATTTAAATCGGTCTCGAAGTTTTAGCGTGAAAGCGTAACAGACAGACAGACAGACAGACAGAGTTACTTTCGCATTTATAAATAAGATATGGTCTACATTAAAATGTACGGCAACATTTTTTCCTAATTTATTTATGTTAATACTATTTAAAACATGGGATACAATGTAGAAAACTGCTATATTTCATTAATTTATGATATTTAAATTTCTGCAATAATTTGCAAAATTTCAGTTTTTGTATTTCTCCATAACTTTTTTCAGAACAGTTTCTGCTGAACGGCAATACTATATAACAATTGTATTTTACAATATTATGTTAGAAAAATAGTTCCCGTACAGGGTCAAATGATTTTACAGCTTTATAAATCAAGAATACGATGAAATTAAGATAATTATTGATATACATTCAAATGAACAATCATTTTTTGACGGCATTATTTTTAATAGTACTTTTAAGTGCTAGATAATGTTGTGGAACCGAAGCCGTACTTTATCAAATCACCCCCTGGACCACGGCAAGAGAGGGGGCTGCAACCTTCGGTTTTTTCCCCTTGTCGCTTGATTTTTTTACGGCGTTGCGGAATGATGGATTAGAAGCAGTATTGAAATAGTATGAAACTGATGCCGTACTGTATCAAATGACCAAATTCACCCTGGAAATTGTCGGAAAATCAAAAAAAAAATCCGACTTTTTGGATCACCATTTTTTTACGGCACTACGCGTTTTAGTATTATTTTTCATGGATCTATCGATGGTAACAATGCCGTTCAAAAATATATGACCAAAATGTACTCACTCTACCTGTACTTTTGAATTCTCACCTGCACTCAGTTGGACAGCTTACAAGTGACGGCACAATGCTAAATCTTATTATTTTATGCTCTTATATCGTTCTACATAGGTCATCTGGTGGTTCAAATGACCCATCATTTTTTTAACATGGGCCCATAGTCTATACCGTTAGGGGAACGCATGGGATGAAAGTTATATCAACATAACGTCCACCGGCCGCTATGAAGGCAAGTATAACTCACCTAGCACAAATGATGGAGATGACCCCCCCAAATTAATATTTTTACCTATTAAACCTGTGATCAGTTACTAGTGACGTCATAACTCACCTAGCACAAATCATCCAGACAAGCAGCACAAGGAATATGATGAAGATGACCCCCCCGGCGACCCCGCTGGCGATGTACGCGAACTCGCTCTTGTCGCGGCAGTGCCGGCCGGTGAAGGAGCCGGTGCAGCGGCACGACGGCTCGCCGCGCGCGTCCTTCACGCACTCGCCGCCGTTGTCGCAGAAGTCTATGCATACGTCTGGAAAGATAAACGAGTTTTTATTATAATGATACAACCAAGGGGCCTAGACAAGGTGCCAACTTTCGACTGTCATGTACTATCGGATGCTTTCGGGGTACGCCATTTTAGAAAAAAATTGCTTGCACTTGTTGCTTCACACACAGCCGCCAGGTACCAGGGTCGTTCAAGCGATTATTGCCTTAAAGGTGTAACATCGCCAGCACAGTTGATAGTACGTCACAAACGTTCCTGGATGTCAAATCCCATACATTTTGGTCGTTTCGTTTAACGTTAACATTGAACGCTGGCACTTTGTCTACGCCCCCATAACGGAACTGGCTTTAGCGTTAGACTATTGTCAGCTCAGTGCTACGAATATGGAAACTGTAAAGTTTTCGAAGTCAGCAAATCAGTAGTTGTTTCATTTTAAATAACCCTTGATCTTTGCTAATGTTCTAGTAGATAAAGGTAATAATCCAGCTGCCTGGCAGCCAGAGATAGTGAGATCTCTGGCTGCCTCATGCACGCATGCTGCACATTCGACGACCGTTTTTTTTTTCCATCAAGTAGATACCTTGCCAAGAAATATTGGACACGTAAATTTTCTATTCTCAATCGAACATTAAATGAGAAAGATAAGCGCTTCAAAAATGGAGTGGCCCGTGACATCAAGTTATGGTATAAATTGTACTATAACGTGACGTTATGAGCCCCCACTCCTGAACTTTAGAAGCACTTGTCTTTGTCAGTTTTTGTTTGTTTGAGAAAATGTAAAATACGTTTTTAATATTTTTTATCTAATCTAACTGACAGACTAAATAGTAAATATAATTTCGTGTTCTTTACTCATCATGCCTATTATAACAGATTTAACTCGCGTAATTACATTCGTTGACGTTTTAAGAACTTTACAGCTTCCATATTTGAAGCCGTTTAGATAGAATTTTTCCATATCTATAGCCGTTTGAGCTTGAATATAGAAATATTTCCCGCAGGACTAACCTGTGCACACTTTTCCAGTGCCGTTGAATCCTGGTTTACACTGGCATTTGAATTCTCCGTCAGCGTTCAGTAGACAGTAGGCGTTGTTGTCGCAGTGCATCTCAGAGCCACTCATGTCGCATGGGTTTGTGCAATCCTTTTCTGATGTCTGAAAACATTAAGTAATATGAATATTGTAAATCCCTACTAATATTATAAATGCGAAAGTAACTCTGTCTGTCTGTCTGTTACGCTTTCACGCTAAAACTACTGGACCGATTTAAATTAAATTTGGTACAAAGAAAATATGTAGCCTGGGAAAGGACATAGGCTACTTTTTAACCGACTGCAAAAATGGAGGAGTTCCACGCGTACGAAGTCGCGGGCAGAAGCTAGTAATTAATATTTCTCTTAGTCAGATATGTCAATAGGCATGACGAATGATTTTCTTTGTCCATTAATAGATATTTATATAAAATAGATTCCCAAAAAATATTGGACACGTATTTTTTCTTTTCTTAATCGAATAATAAATGCTAAAGATGATCGCTTCTAAAGTTCGGGAGTGGGGGCTTGTGACGTCACGGCTAAGTACAATTTATATCTAGCCGTGCCTTCGCGAACTTGCGAATTTTAGAAGCACTTAACTTTGGCATTGTATATTTGTTTGAGAAAAGAAAAAATACATGTCCAATAATTTTTAATAATCTAACTAACGGACTTAGAATTTCGTTTTCTTTACACAGTCGTCATCCCTCTTCTATTCTAGTTTTCTATACTAATATTATAAAGAGGAAAGGTTTGTTTGTAGACCGATTACAAAAATTCTTTTACTACTTTGACATAGGCTATAAAAAAAAGATGATCCGTGCGAAGCCGGGGCGGGCCGCTAGTATGTCATGTACTTACAGCGCCAGGTCCTCGTGTGCTGGTGTTGATGGGGCACGGCACGCACTCTGTCTGCTGCGGCTCTGATTGATATGTGCCCTTCTTACACTGGATACACGTGTTCAGGGTTACGTTCAAATATAGACCTGGAATTGTTTTAATTGCATATATGAATTCGTTGTTGGAGTTTCGTACAAAATAGTGTTTCAGAACCTTTTCAGAATAGAAAGTAGGTAAGCTACATATACACATTTTTAGTCGGTACCTACTAAATATTAAAGAGCTGAAAACAGTTGATAGGTATTATAAAATATAGGTACACCAAATCATCAGACCATGATATTCTGACAATGGGACCACCTGGGAACCATACCTTTTTGAATAAAAAAATATTTTTCCTAATCGGTCCAAGTGTATTTGAGTAATCTGGAAAATTGAAAAATAAAAAAAAGACCCCGATGCATTAATCAATTCCCTCTTTTTTGTAGTCTGTTACAAAGTGTCCCTTAGGCCCTATTTGTTTCTTAATCAAGATCTTCATTTTTAGTATGTAAAAGTTAGTTTTCCGATATGACCAGGCCTAAATATTGGCAGGGAGCAACCGACAGACGACCCTATTAAACACAACGGATCGCTAGTATAAAATGCAAATTATAATGACTTACCAGGCCTGCATACAGGCAAGGAGCACTGGTCGGCGGAGGAGGCGCCGGGCTGCGGGGTGGTGGTACCAGGCGGGCAGGCCGCGCACGCCGCGCCGGCGCCGCTCGCGCGCCACGTGCCGCGCGGGCACGGCTCGCAGCCGCCGTCACTGCCGAGCTGTTCACCTGTAGAGGGTATCAGGTTGAATATATGTTTTAAACACAGCGACATTTAAAAAAAAATATAGGTGTGGGTGCAAGTCTCACTGGGGTCTCAATTGTTTTTACTCTTGTCTTGTATATCGATCTAATTTCGATTGATAGATCGTAGTGAATACATAAACCTTATTAAAGGTTCCTGTAAGGTTCTATTTTTACATGTTTTTAATTAATTGATCTGGACGCAATCAAGTAAAGTTTAGTGAAACATTGATGTTTTTTTCAACAAATAGGTTCAGTTTCAGTAGGTATATGTACCTACGTTTTTGAGTTTTTTTTTTCATACTTAGAATAGGTTTTCAAATGACTGTTCTAGTAGTCTCAGCCCCTAATGACAGGTTATAGGGTCAGATCTTGCTAGAGGTAGATCTCAATGTCATGAGCAAGCATTTTTACCTGAATCTTGGGTGTTATTTATATTATTATATATTTATGTATGTTTATCCGTTGTCCTATTATCTTATTATTGTCCAAACTTCTCTTAATTTGTAACTAGTTAAATGTTCTTCAAAGATATTTATTAAATCTTACCTGAAGGACAGTCGTCCCTACACTCAACCACAGATACTGCTTCAGTAGCGCGCGTGGTCTGTCCTCTAGGACAGGCCAGGCAAGAGAATGCGCCTTCTCTAGGCTGATATGACCCGTGACCACAAGGACGGCACAAGTCCGCCTCGGCATCGTAGTATTTACCAGCGGCACATCTCTCTGGAAATAAATTGATAGGGTGAATATTAAGAATAGAATCGTCAGATTTGATGCAAGTACTTGGCATAAATAAAACAAAGGACTAAATAAACAAATGCAAATAAAATATGTATTTTATTTGCATTTGTTTATATAGTAACACAACATAACATACCCTGTATATGTATACAGGGTATATTATGTTACCTATAGACAGACACAATGATGTTCCCAGTCCGATTTCATCTCAAAAGCTAATGCTAAAATTATCTAGAAATTTTTTCGTTCTGAATGATATCGCACACCTAGATCTAAAGGGATCTAACTCAAAAACCGGAGATTTGAGTTATGCACACCATCGGATTCCAGCAAAACCCACCTACACTAAAACTGATTTCAGCTAATATAACTCTGCTAGCTTTATTATAAAAAGTATAAATTTATACAGAAAACTCATACGTGCATATGGACATATTAATCAGTTTCTTGCCTCTCCTGAAAAAGTACCTTTTTTGAGTTAGCTCTCTTTAGATCTAGGTGTGCGATATCATTAATTAACAAATGGCTACAATATCACTCGTACGGTAAATATATTTCAGCTCAGCTTGTTCTTCTATCGAGATACCAGAATAACAGATGTTTAAGCAGATGGGGAAGACTGCGCAAAAGCTCCCAGGTCCTTGGCTTATGGCGTCGAAGAGGAACACAGTGGGGTTTAAGTAAGAAAAAATAAGGTTCGGAGAGCATGATCTAGTAGACACCAATCGTCGGCGTTTCCCAGAAAACCTTCGTTCCCGGATGCTGGTAAGCACTTGCGTAAACAATCCGACGAATTTTTTCCCGTTTAAGTTAGAAAATACTCGTTCAAAGGAACTGCAATTTACCTTTACAGTCAGCAGCGCTTCTTGCTCCCGTTGCTTGTGTAACTCCAGGTTGTCCGGCGATGGCGGGGCAGTTGGTACATTGCAGCTGACCGGCTTCCGACTGATAAGTTCCAGACGGACACGGCTGGCAACTGTCGCTTGCGGCGTCCAAGAATGTGCCGACAGCGCAAGCCACTGCAAGACAAATTATTGATCAAATTCAGGCTCTGCGGAAAATCATTGATAAGTACAAAGATCTTGAGATCTTGATATTCCGAATACGATATACCAAAACGTTGTAGCAAAACTCCAAAGTATATTAGTGTGAGGGAAAAAAGCGTGTCGAGTCGATTTAGTCTGTTGGTCTTTTTAATTCTACAAATTCTGTATCAAGTGAGCGCAGAGAAAAACTGACGGTGACGTCACTATATAGCACCATCTATTGTTGCTTGAACGCAGATCAATAAATGTTTGGGTAATCTTAAATATTATGCTTACCACAATCAGGAGCCATGACAACTTGTCCCATGGGGCAGGCGTAATCGGAAACCAGTTCTAAGCTAGCTGGGTCTGGGACAGTGTTAGGCAGAATGTTCCTGACATCGAACTGTTCGTCTTCGAGGATAAGCTTCTCCAGTAACCGCTGGACGGTAGATCTCTCGTTGTTACCTCCATGAATTACTGGGTCGCTAAAAGTTTAAAGAGTTATGTTATGAATTCTGATTTCGTGATTTTGTTATGTGAATTAAAGCAGGACTGATATTTCAGTAGCAAATTATAAATTCTCAATAAATCTGCGTTAACAATTCATTAGGTAGATTTTCGCTACAAATTAGTTACAGTCGTTATATTTCAATGCAAATTAAGCAATTTAGTTACAATACCCTAGACAAGTGACATTCTACATTCGCTAACGCTATATAATCGTATTAGAAATGTCTAGGATAACCTAACGAAAACTGACCACATTAGCATTCGCCAGAATAAATTAAACCATACATTTTTCATTCTAGTCTTTTGCGTTAGTGAGTAGAATGTCACTTGTCTAGAGTTCTTTTGTTTCAAATGCTTTTTAAGAAGCATTTTCAATTGTTTCAACTAAAGAGTGTTCAAGTGCAATGCGAGCATGCAACTTACTTGACTGCTGGGAAGGCGATCTCGACGCTATAAGTATCACCCGCTTGCCGGCCCTCCCTGTTGCTTCGAGTCCTAAGTGCCAGAAAACAACATGCAACAGTGATAGAAGAGTCATGCTTTCACAACTACGACAGTGCGATTGGTATTAGATATATACGACAATTTCTTAGATACAAGGGTGTTTGTTTTGTTTGTGTACGAGACACATGCTAATAAACAAGTGTAGTGCACTAATGAAGAACCAAGAACTCTCAATATTCTTGTGCGGCTACTCCAACACCTTCAATCTGAAGTATATAGAACCTACACAAGTTCCGGTATCTACTACTACTTTGACTCCTTAGAGAATGAGTAAATTGAAATTGAGGTTAATAAATATTAAAGAACTTACTCTTCCACGGGTATGATAGCATCTAAAACGTAGGTGTCTTCAGAAGTGGCCGAAGGTGGTGATGAAACTTGTCGTGTTTGCCGTGCGTTGGCACGGTGATCACATTTCACATTGATATCGAGCTCTTTACATTCCCGAGTACCTGATAATCAAATTCTTTATTAAGCAACACTTCTTAACTAGATGCAAAACTAAATTAAGGCTTAAGTTCAATGAACCTTACCATCAACAGCATAAGAGCAGAAGTTCCAATCTCTGTTGAGTTGATTGAGAGCGCTGCGAACCTTTTGACGTAGCACGGCTTGTCCAGCGTCATTACAAAGCACGGAGCTTGGGAACAACATTGAGATCTTGAATACACGTTGTGCTGGTGACGCCGCTGTTAAAATAAAAAAAAGATTAAATAGCAGATCAATATAGTGACATATTAATTAAATACACTTGTGAGATTCCCTTACGTGAACAGGCTGGGTATACCAGCGGTAATGTTGGGTCGTTTGTTGGCCTCCAGAACCCTTCAGCGCCACATGTATAGAAAGGCGGTACGGGTTGCGAGAATCGAAGTCCGTCACGGCAAGCGATCTCGCAGACCTTGAATTGACCACCTGCGCCCCAATCGCGGCATGATTGATACCCGCCAAGCGGATCGGCCAACGGCGGACAGAATTCGGCTGAAAACATTAAATAGTTTATTAGTTCGTGCCGCGTAGAAATATGTCAATTAAAAAAGTATTTTTGCAGAACTTACGTAGTACGGTAACCTTGAATGTGCAAGTGGCTGCGTTGCCAGCAGCGTCATACGCGACGTAAGCGATGTCATACGCTCCCCAAGCAAGAGTTTGTCCAGGTCTATGTCCACTCTTTTCCACCACTTTGACTACATCTACGTTGTCGCTGAACGCGGGTGCATCCCAGCTGACAATGGAAGAACCGTTCTTTGCAATAACCCATAGATCGCCAGGGCAACGGTCTACTCGTGGCGGTTCCTTGTCGACTTGCAATTGCTGGCATTTGCTGCCAGTGTAACCGTTTGCGCAAACTCTCTGACCGCAGTGAGAGGGCACGATACGTTCAACGCCTCCTATAACATCTTCATAGCCAGCCCAGGTTAGAACAAGTCCGCTGTACAGAACCGGTTCAGTTCTGCAATCGCGCACCTGTTTCTGGATTTCATTTGTGACGTCGAGAGCGCGATTCCATATTTGCACTTTAGTAAGATGTCCTTGGAATCCTGCTTCTGTGTATGCCTTTGGATTGTCCGATTGAGGCTTGCCTAATGTAACCCAAACACTGAAAAAAATTGTCAGTTAAAACCAGAAATCTTAGAATATAATACTGAGTGACTGATTGATAAAAGTACTTACTATTGCGGTAGTGTTCGTCCACTGCCATATCCTTCAATCTTGCTGGCAATCAATCCTTCAGTGATAAGCGTCAGTTCACCGCCGTTGTTGCCGTCCCAGACTAGAGCGACGTGATGCCATTGTCCGTCGTTCACCGTGGCGTATTCACCGAAACTTAGATATACATCTTGAAGTTCAGGGAACAGTGATACTTGAACACCATTTGAGTGAGCTTGAATAACGGGTCTTCTGTTCAAAGCGATGTGGGAATTGCTAAAAAATATGAACAACCTTATTATTTACTTATCCCTTCGCGAAATGACTAAAGCAATAAATAAGAGGAAAGCTTCATACCTGACGCTGTAGGCAGTGAAGAACACGCCACCCTCATCTTGTTGAGTGTATTGCACCCACATAGCAATAGTCAAACTGTCGGTAGATCCAGTATCGAAAGGCACCACCTGAGCGGCGCTTGAACGCAATGGGTCGCTGAAGTACAGGTCGTAGTCCACGCTTATAGCTAAAAACATAAATATATTAAATAAACAATCAACTTGATATTATACGAGGAGCTGGTTGTAATTATTTAAAAGACTTACATTTTCTGCAATCATCACCAGTCAGATTGAAAGGACATTGGCAGTAGAATCGTCCAGGCAGATCAATACAGGTTGCAGACGGTGGGCATGAGTTCTCTTTGCAATCCACAATATCTTCATCGCAGTTCTTTCCTTGGAATCCAGGTGCACAGACGCAAGAGTATCCTTCACCTTCATCGACGCACGTGGCACCGTTCTGGCAAAGTCCAGCTTCGCACGCATCGAATTCATATTGGCAACCGATGCCGGTGTAATCTGATGAACAAGTGCAGTTAAGACCGGAACCGAAGTCCTGGCATTTACCGCCGTGCATGCAAGGACTGCCGATACATCTCTCAGGAGCGGTTTCGCATTGTTTCCCGTCTGTACCGCTTGGGCATCTGCAAATATAATTTTCGTTAAAACACATCACAAATGATTACTACTTAAAATGTCATGGATAAAAACGTATGTGTATACATACACGCAGAAGAAGTCCTGGAATAAGTCGATACAGTTGGCATTGTTTTGACAAGGCATGTTCATGCAGTTGCCAATGTCTCTCTCACAACGGTGCCCAGTCCATCCAGGTTGACACGCGCACTTGTAACTTCCAATCTCATCCTTACAAGACCCACCGTTGAAACAAGGATCCGATGCACAATCGTCGATATTAGTTTCACACATCTCTCCTGTGAAGCCTTCGCGGCAGACACATTGGTACTTGTTGTCTAGATCGACGCAACGATCTGTGCCAATAGGGTTGCAAGGTTCATTCAAACATTCATCGATTGCTGTCTCACATTGTAGACCGATGAAGCCAGGTCTGCATTTGCATACAAATCCTTCTAACTGGTCAATACATGAGGCACCATTCTGGCAAGGATTGGAAGCGCAGTCATCAATGGTGTGCTGACATCTCTTTCCAGTGTAACCAGCTTCGCAGCTGCAAGTAAAGTCATCGATACCGTCGAGACACTGACCGCCGTTCTCACAGGGTGAAATCACACATTCGTTGATGTTGATGTCGCATGATGGGCCGGTCCAACCCGGATCACAAATGCATTGATGGACAAATAGTTTGTCAACGCAAATACCATGTTTGCAGGGTTCATTTGAGCAAAGATCGATCTTTTCGTGACAACGCTTTCCTGTGAAACCTGGCGGGCATGCACAACTGAAGTCATTGACCAAATCAGTACAAGCAGCGCCTAGAAGGCAAGGTTTCTCGATACAATCATCTGTGTTTGTTTCGCAAAGTTGACCTTCCCATCCTGGCAAACATTCGCATTTGTATCGGCCTTGTTGGAGAGCAATACAAGAAGCTCCGTTTGAGCAGGGGTTTCCGTTCGCCGAGCAGGGATCAATCTGAAAGGTGAATATTAGATATAACACTATAGAATTAGATATAAAATAATAAAGTTATTTGTGTAAGTTTGTATTTAAAAACTAACCGTGATATCGCAGTCGATGCCAGTGTAACCAGATCTACATAAGCAAGTGTAGTTATTGTATCCGGGCTCATCCTTGCACATAGCACGTTCTGGGCAGGTATCATTTCTGCAGTCCGATTTTTCTACTTGACAATTGATTCCACCGTAGCCAGTAGGACAAGAACATCTGTATCCTTGTGGGAGATCGGTACATGTACCGCCATTGTAACAAGGTTGGCTTGCACATTCGTCAATGTCAATTTCACATCTACGTCCTGAGAATCCAGCTGGGCAATAACATTGGACTCCGTGGCCCTTAGGTACACACAGACCTCCGTGCTGACAGGCACTGTTCGAACATTCCACAGGCAAACACTCTTCAAGGCCTGTTGTTCCTGTTCCTACAGTCCTCATGTTGGTTGGGCATTCCATACAAGAAGTTTGTCCTACTAAGTTTTGGTAGAAGTTTCTTGGACATTGCGAGCAGGGCGCTAAACCAGTTGGCGAATATGTTCCCGGACCACACTTGGCTCTGCACTTATCTCTGCCTGGTGCAGCTGGTTGGTATGTGAA
Source organism: Polylopha cassiicola (assembly GCA_038024825.1). NCBI lineage: Eukaryota > Metazoa > Arthropoda > Insecta > Lepidoptera > Tortricidae > Polylopha > Polylopha cassiicola. The sequence goes on from CP149055.1 coordinate 7,482,073, forward strand.
AGTGTTTACTGGACAAGCTTGACAATCCTTGAATCCTCCAGCCGGTGGCTCTGAAGTATAGCTGTTTCTTGGGCACTCCAAACAAGGGACAAGTCCCGTTGGTGAATATGTACCATAACCACATACAGGTATACAATCTGTGACATCCTTAGAACCTTCTTCTCTTGTAAATGTTCCCTGTGGGCATTTCAAGCATGATCCTTGGCGTGCTTGGTTCTGGAAATATCCTCGAGGACACATTGTGCAGGACTTCTGTTGTTCGCCCGCAAAAGTACCAGCAGGGCAATGCACTGAAAGAGATAAAAATATTTAGTAATCCGAGTTAAACTGGTAATTAAATAAGATTATTCATTAGATAATTTGCATTATGTTACTTACAGCATCTTGGGACATCATTTGTATCCATGTTCAGTACTTCACCAACGCTACAAGTAAATCCTCTAGATATAGAACTCTTGATTGCTCTTAAGGGCGGGCATTGATTTCCAATAGATGACACATTCAGCACGGGTTCAATAAGAGCACTAGCGTAAGGTACAGACAGATCGAATATGAGATTCAATGTAGAACCACAAAGATCGTAGAGCTGCGTTTGTCTGATAGCAGGTGTGATAGCTAACACAAAGTCCATTTTCACTACGTTCTCATCCAGGAGACTTGGCATGGCTTTTACGAAAGTTACATTGATGTTGACATTGACAGCGGAACAACGTTGGCTGAGACGTTCATTAAGGATGCTGTCATATTGAGCAAGTAAGTCCTTGTACTGAGGCAGACAGGCGTTAGATACAGCACCGAGGGCACGGTATTGGACGCTGGCGACAACGTGGTAAGCGGCTTGTTGAGTGTCTGAAAACAGTTGAAAATAATTAATATAATGTCTGATGATATAAATTGAAGTCCAAATGAATAATGAATATACTTACTTTCAGAAACACAATCTGGTACTACAGCTGTAGGTGCCCATTGACGTTTAGTTTCACATACAAAGGTCTTGACAGGTTCTCCGTCGGTGAAACGGAAGCCGGGGCTGCAGGTGGCTATGCATTGAATTCCTCGGTCACCGGGCAGGCAGTTCAGAGCTCCATTGGCAGGTGGCGTTAGCTCCCAGTCCACACAAGGTGTTGCTTGTACGGAAACCTGGAAAAAATATAAAATTATCCTTGAGTTTATATTTTAAGGACTACACATTGATTCTAAAAGTTCGATATCGATTATATTTTGTATATTGTGAAGAAGAGATGATCTTACCTGGAAATGGCATTGAGCCTTATTTCCATATTTATCAGATGCGATAACGGTTACGTTTTCGTAGCCACGAATGGGAATAACTGCTCTTTCGGGAACGAACTTGAGGAATACTTCTCCAGAAGCATCGGTAGCATTAATTCTTCTCCTGGTATCATTGAAATTGACTGCGTAACTGTCCTGTTTATCTACTAATTCGATGACGTAGCTCTGCGGGCAACTCAGTTTAGGTGGTGTGTAATCAGGCACTGTGATGTTCACTTCGCAAATAGCAACATTGCCGTCAAAGTCAAATGCGACATATCGCACTACCATGTTGTGGAATACTTGGAGTGGAGTTCTGAATTGCTGAGGAGTGACTTCTAATCTGGCGATAGCACCAGAATTATCAGTAGCAGTTGGTTCTGTGAAGTTAACTGGCAGAAGACCTCCATTTACGTCAGTTTGTACTACTATTGGCTGCTGAGGGCAGTTTTGGAAAACTGGTGGTTCGTTGTCTGTAAATAAAATAACACGTTATAATAATATATTCTTCCTAAACCAAATTTTAATACGTAACTTTTTAAGTTAGTTTACATACCAACACAAGGCGAGTATCCATAGTCGTAACCCAACAGAGGCTCGACGGCTGGCTCGTCACAACCCATAAGTTCAAACTTGAGGCAAGCATTGTCCATGAAACTGACAATACCCAAAATGACGAATCTCGCTTGCACATACTTGGGTAGTGTTATCATTGCCAACTCGCCGTAGTTACCCGGATCTCTCATGGTAAGGTTAAAGTTGGGGAAATAAACGACGTAATTTTCATTTTCGGCCTGTTTATAGAAGAAACGGATTTCTGTGGGACGGCCAACGATGTCAGAGGTAACAACGCCTTTGACTAAAATAGCTTTCACTCTGTAAACTTTTCCCAAATCAACGCTGACATATGTGAATGCCTCTTGCTTGCCACACCAACCAGTAACAGAGTTCAATCTAATGTTTCTCGCTTCATAATTAGGCCTTTCAGAAGTGGCGTTGATAGCTGAATCAGGAATCCTTCCCGAAGCTAGACCAAGAGGCCTGATCACTTTGCATTCGGGCTCTCGCATACATGTTATGGGTCTTGGGTTGATTAAGATGTAACCGGGACGAGAACAACCAAAAAGTACTTCAGATCCCTGTTCATAACTCCTTGCAAGTTGGTATCCATCGGCAGGTCTGCCTGGATCTTCACAGACTGGTCCTTCGCACCTTAAATCACCAAAGTCCCAAATTCCGTTTGCTTGGCATCTAACCACGTTATCGTGTTTGCTCGTTTGACCAGCAAGTTTAAATGTGTTCTGGCAACCGAAGAAGAAGGAGCTTTGGTATCTGGTATCAGCGTATTGGCCGTATTCAGCGCCAGGTGTAGGCATTGGGGTACCGCAGTCTTTGCGTGGACACTGAGGTTGAGCACCAGAAAGCCAATATTCCGGTAGACCCTGTAAAAGAAAAATTGTTATAAGATAATTCCTTAATTCACTAGTAAGATAAAAAAATCTTCTGAATTTCTTTGTACACTTACCGGTTTAGGATCGTAAACGCACTGTCTGAAAGATGATGACACAGTATTTCTCAGTTGACGACCAGGCGAAGTGCATGTAATTGTAACATTGTCTCTGTATGGTAAAAGCACGCTTTCTGGGTCATCTCGTATAATCTTCAAGCCATCATTTTTGTCATCAGATAACGTGACACAGCGGGCATCTGTAAATATTTAGTGATTCCATAATGTGACGTTATAATATTGTTTACAGTTATTTATATTAAAAATATTTGTTATTTAACTTACATTGACACTCAGGTGCAGTACCGTTCCAAGTACCACTGGATGTACAAAGCAGTGAAGAAAATCCAGACATCACATATCCAAAGTCGCATTGGAATTGAACAATGTCACCAAAGTGATAGGTGTTTTTAGTAGACAATAGTTTTCCGTTTTCTGGTGGTGACTGGGGTGGGCACATAACTGGTACACAGGATTTGTTTCTTTGGTAGGTATCGCCGTCTCTTTCGCCAGTTTCAGATTTTTCGATGCTAAATCCAGCTGTACCATTTGCGGCGTATAATTCATATCCAATATTGCATCCACAAGAGAAATTACCGGGCCTATAACATAATATGATTGATAATTTGAAACTTTTTGTTACAATAATTATACCTATTATATAAAGACAAAATTAAAAGACAATTATACTTACGTGTTAATACATTTCTGATCACATCCACCGTTATTCTCGCTACATTCATTAATGTCGGAACAATCCAACCTAGCGCATCCCATTATCTCCAGTTTCAGACAAGGTGCACCAACGTAGTCTTGTATCTTGAATCTGACATACTGAGCTTCGATTGGCATTGGCAGATTCAGAACTGATAGAGTAGGCTCTAATATACGGAATTCCACCGCTGTTCCATCAGGGTTCGTGTAGTCTTTAAATACGTCTGTTAAATCATTTGTGTATTGTATTCTAATAGCAGATGTGAAAGCAATGTTGCCATCAGCTCGCATGACACTCATGGTCCTAAAGCCTCTGATAATAGTTGGAGCTCTCAAGTCGATAAGAATCCAGTTGGCACCAGCTTCTAAATTGTTACCGCACCATCCACCTCCGTTGTTCAGTCGAGCCATCTAAAGGAATAAATATAATAAGATTTAAATGTTTTAAAAAAACATACCTGCTAGCTACTTATAGATTGGAGCTTACCCCTTTATGATACCCAGGTTCCGGTGTGGAAGTCGTAATAGATTCATCTGGAATAGCCCCGTTTATCAAACCTAAATCACCAACCGGTCTGCATTCTAAGCTTGGTGCGAAACCTGATTTGCATGGACAGTAGAAACCACCCTGAGTATTTTTACATTCCGTAGAAGCGGCATCACATTGGCTGATCAGACACTCGTTGATATCGTCACATGTTGGCGGGGAATCAAATTCTTGGTTAGGTCCACATTTAAGCACACTCGGTCCATTGAGTTTGTATCCTAAAATAATATTATTATTATTAATTGATTTTATCGGTAACTTACATAATTTATCTGTGTTTAAAACACGGTTATCATGAAACTTACCCTTGAAACACTGTACTCTTGCTTCATCGCCGAACATGTACACCCTTGTTTGGTCTACAATAAATCCGTTTTTGATTTCGGGGAATTTGGGACACAATGCCTTTGAGCATGTAGGCACATCACCTGACCAAGTACCGTTGCTCATACATAGGAGAACTGGTTGACCAGAACGGACGTATCCAGGTTCGCATTCATATCGTACGATGGTTCCGTAGCTTCGTCCACCGCCGTTTAAGATAGTAACATTTGCATGTGGTACATCAGATAAAGCAACACATTGAGACGCTGAAATAGAACATAAGGGTGAGTGGATAATGTTAATAATTCTTTGGACTTATACTTAAGGTATTTTTTTTCGCGTGCGGATAAACGAATGTAAAAAACCTACCGAGACAAGTTGGTGTTCTTTCCCATCTGCCATCAGATAGACAAGATATCCTTTCGATAGGTTGACCGGTAGGGAAAGCGAATCCAGCGTAACATTGATAAGTTGCAACACCTCGGTAAGTAACATTGGTTGAACCGATTGAGAAACCGTTGTCGATTTGTGGTACTGGACCACAATATACCTCTGTGGAAACGAAAAATGTTAATCAGACAAATGCTAATGAGAATCAGATATGTTCGGAAACAAATTTCCAGGTAATTGTTGTAGGTAACTTTTGCACGTCCGCTTAAATTACCTTGGCAACTTGGAATGTAGGTAGTCGACCATTTTCCTCCATCCAGGCATTTAGTCGTAATACGAGACTTTCCAGTAGCAAACTCCTGACCAATTGGGCATGAGAAGGTAACAACTGTTCCAAAGGCGGTATCTCTGTTCGATGCTAATGCACCTATGCCTGACTTAAGTGTTGGGCAATCTGAAATAAATTAATAAATATAATATACATATATCTTTGGATTATAAATCATAACTATATTTTTGAGTATATAAAAACCTACCTGCCGAGAATGTTGCCTTCCAACCAGCTCCGTTATGCAAAGCATCAGACACAAATCTTATTAACATTTCTCCACTGGAAGCAGTCAAAGTAATTCTAGGTTTGACAATAAATCCATTTTCTGAATGCAACCTCAATCCGCTCGTACTTGCACCATCGAACACTTGAACGACGTCAGATGGATGAATGCTGAACTCTTCGAATTTCAGTGACAGAGGGCCACCGCTTGGGTTCTTTATTCTGAACAGACATTCTTGGTTGTTTGGGTAATTGCTAAGTCCGTATGCGGGTGAAGTAATTGTTCCGTTAGCTGCGATAATTGTTGCTTTACAACCTTGAGAGTATCGCATGTTAAATCCTTTTTTAGAGTCACCTAGGCTTGTGCGGAAATACATATAAAGGTGATTTGTCGTTGATACAACAACTTTCTGATTTTCTTCTCCGGGTCCAGTTAATCGAGCAAGTACAGGGCTTGAAGGAGTGTTTCCGTCTTTAACAACAATATAATCTCGGTTCATACCAAGCTCTAAGTCCTCAATTTCTAGTGAGATAATTCTACCTGGTTGAGATTCAATAATGTACATGCACTCCAATCCTCCGGGGTAGCCATTGGGATAGCCGGGCGAAGTTAGAACTTGACCTTGAGGAGTGGCTCTGAGCATGCCGCCGCAATTTGACGATTCAGTCTTCCAAGATGCTCGGAAACCTTTCCTCTCTACAGATCCGTCTGTGCTAAACTTAATAATCATAAAGTTCGATGCAGATACGAAAAGTTTGTTAGATATGTCTTGTTTTCCTGACAATGTCGCCAGGTTAACAGATTTATCCTCAGTTCGACCTCCTACTAAGATTTGAACAGTATCAAAAGATTTTTCAGTTTCGAAATCTTGGAACTGTAAGACGATATTCTGACCTTGGGGCCCCTCTAGAGTCCATTTGCAGTCGCTAAAAGCTGGATATTTATGCGGGTAGTTAGGGCTCTCCAATACATCGCCGCTGCTGGCCATGTAGTAGTGGCATTCGTTAGCGCAGTCCATTTCATCGGAAGCATCGCCGCAGTCATCCTGCTTGTCGCATTTGAAGGCTGCATTGATGCATTTTCCGTTTGAACAATGGAAGGTTCCTGAAACGAAAGTCATTGTTTTGTGAATCTTATTGTTCTTAAATTTATTGTTTACGCTTCAAAAATTATTGCGTGAAGGTTAATTATGTCATCCCATCGTGGTCTGTTAAACAGTTTTACTTTTACGTAATAATAATAAAAATGTCACAAATCGAGCTATACTAACCAGCGGGGCAAGCATTCGCTCTGCACATGAAGGGTAGAAGGCTTTCGCAGGTCGTCAGCTCCCATGATTGGCTGTCTGCTGAGACGTGGACGTCGACACATTCTCCATCTTTAGGATTTGGCTGTCTTAAGTCCCAAAACCCAGCGTACTGTGAAACCAGTGTTCCCGCAGCCGACTCTAGGGTATTTGTTCTGAGATCGTCAACCGTGGCCAGACCCAGCCAATAATGATTGTTGGTGGGACTCGCTGGCACCATACTGGCTGTAATATTGTTTTCTGTGTATGTGTCCACCACCATCAGTTCGCTGCCGTACCTACAATGAAAAAATAATTTTCAGTCCTCCGGCCGGAAAGCGCCAACTTTGTGGCCGCTGCGCTCAATGAAATTGCCGCTTTCTGGCTTCGTCGAACAGAAAAATAGTGTACTGACCTCGGCCAGTAAAATAAAAAAGCCTCAGATCACATTTTTGTCAACCTCGGCTTCGCCTCGGACGACAATTACATGTGATCTGAGACATTTTTTATTTTACTGGCCTTGGTGCGTAATGTACTATTTAATCATCCGAGGAAGAAGGGTGAAATGCTTTCGATTATTTATAGAATTGTGTTTTGTGGACACAAATAATTGTATCTCTAATAGCTTTGTTATTTGAAAAAATATTTTACCTTCGACATAGTTCTGCCGCCTTTTCCCAGGAATGCCTAATGTTGAAGAACTTGTAACAGTGTAGTCCTTTTAGCTCCCAACCTGAAAATAAATAAAGATGCTCTTAATTTACTCTCTACAGTCTGTAATAAATGGGCTTTAAAGAGAAAATATTACTCCCCACATTGTCCGTGGTGCGATAACTTTTATTTATTATATTGTTGTAAGTAGCAACTATAAAATACTTTCTAAATTATTAGCGCCATAAATTGTAAAGGCGGTAATAAAGTGGTCGTGACGTATTCCATAAAACAGAGGAACATCACTGAACTTTTCAAATGGTTTTATAAAAAGTGTGGGAATATCTAATAAATTGTTGCGGTAGGTGGTAGTCACTTTTCTATCCGCGTTCATTTTCCCGTTCTAAAAACTATCAACAACGCTTTGTCAGCGAACTCGTGGGAGGCATCTAACATACAAAATGATTCAAATATACCTACAATCAATTACTTTCATCAAGTAACTAAGTAATAATATTTATTTTGCTTGCACAAAAATCATAGAATAGTAATCATGCAATTTTCAAAAGGCATGTGCCAACAATGTTGTTGTCACAACATGGCAAATTCATTATTATTTAGAAGTAGATAAGGAAAATATGTATGGAGGATTTAAAGACAAATTAAAGAAATTGCTATTTACGTATGTTTACTTGAATATAAGGTTATCTACTCGAATCCAGTTGTTTACCACGTTAAACCATTTGAGTGGTTTTACCCGAAAGTCAATTTCACGAAAAATTTACGCGATAGGTCCATGTAACCACATCCCAAATTGTCAGGCGTCGGGTAAATGGAATGTGAACGACAGATTATGTCGGCTTACAATATTGACGGGCTAGACTACTAGCCTTTCGGTTTTATTATTGGAGGATTTAAACAAATAAAGATTTACGGTCTGTGTTTTTGACATGGGAGTATGTCATATTTTAACGAAGGCGGTAAATCTGTAACACTTGACCTGTTTGTTTTATTTTTGAAAGTACCTACCTACATATAGTTATTTTTTATGGCTATGATATAAATAGATCAATTAAGACACTTGTTGACTTATATGGATTGTCATATATTTTACATATCAAAGCGTCTGGGAGTAGTTAAGACACTAGAGGCAATCGTTATAAATTAACCCTTACTATTCCAAATATCTGGCATAAAATATTAGTTACAACCCTAATTCGCGCACATCCGTGCGTGTTCGCGTTTAAAAAGCAAATAGCGTAAATAGAGCGTGTTGGGTTTAGCGACCGATCGTGAAGACCGCGACGCACGCTCGAGCGGCGCCGGCGCAACACGATGCAATGTGCGACCCACTTATGTTATATTACCGCCGAATGCACTCGTTTTCCGTTATTTTGAATGTAATTTTTTAAACTAGTGTTTGTTGGTATCTTTTCTGAATTAATAAATTAAAGTAGCTTTGTTGGTCTTGCTGCGGAAACTTATTAATTTTTTGTAATATTTTTTAATAAGTAGCACGTGTCACTCTGGAAAACTGTAGGTGTTATAACTTCATATAGGTAATATACTTTGATTTAAGATAAGAATAGTTTTTCCAGAAATTATTACCTACCTTTTCATATTAGATAATACTATAATTAAGAGGGTATAAGGGGACCTAGACACAGGCGCGTGCCGTGGGGGGAGCGTAAGTATGACGCCAGGGTAGGCACTCAATACATTAGTGACACTGTGCCTGTATGGAATGCACGCCCTTGCCTAGACAAGTGCCAAAAGCTAATAGCAACCGATCAAAATTAATGCAGAATTGTAAGGATTTGACATAGGTACGCGAACGTTAATTGATCACATGACTTTTCGCTATCCTAGAAGTCATTGATTAAAAAGCATGGGAATATAAAAAAACTGGTTCACGATTATAAGGCATTTCTAGTGTAGGTTACATGCTATAACGAAAAGGTGTGTAGCGAATAAAAATTTAATGTGGCAACACTAAGAGAAAGTTAAACCATAAAAAAACAAATTTCTTAGTAAACTTGTATGCTTAGTGAAATTAAGTTAGAAAACTGTTATTATGAATGACTTTGACTTTAGGAGTTTAAAAAGTTATTAAATATTAGTGATGATTTTCACAACTTATTTAGTTAATATCTTTAGTTTTGTACGTATCCTCTACATAAATTAGAAAAATGTGTCGAATTTATTTTGTAACATAATACATATTAATGTAAGCAGGTAATGAGGTTTGTAATTATAATGAAAACACAGGATAATTAATCTGTCTCTCTCTAAATTCCCGTTAGTACCTATATTAAATTCTTCTACGTTTTTAAAAATATACCTACATAAACGTATTGTGATTTGCATAGCTGTTATCGAAATAAGGGGCCTAGACAAGGTGTGAATGTTCAACGTTAAACCACGTACGTTGTACCAGCACTCAGTCTAACTTATTAAGAAGGTAACTAACTTTACCAATACCAAGTACCTAGCCATTAATTTTGTAATATCTTATTAACTATCGTTTCATTTCTCCACTGATTTACCAGTCACTTTATAACCCAACCGCGTCGATAGCCTCAGTAAAATGCCGTAATTACATTCCAAAGCCAGTTACATCCGTTTACTAGCTAATGTCACCTTTAGCTCCTGTGGTTGACCACCAAATGTGCTTGATACAGAACCAAATTGAAATGCTTATGGGCTACCTACCGAAATTAATATGTCATTTTCGTGAGTACGGACAAACTAATTACATTTGTGGAATTAATTACGATGGTAGGTAATGTAACGCATGTCTTTGTAATGATTATTACAATATGCTTACATGTGTTTTGTACATTATGTACCAACTTACATTAACTATAAAACTATTCCCTAAAACGTATGCTATTGTTAAGCATCTTTATCTACCTCCGAAAAAAAAATCCCTTATAGGATCACTCGTCTATGTCTGTCCGCCTATCACAGACCGATTAAGTTAAAGTTTGGTAGGTAAAGACAAAGACGAAAGTGACGAAAATAAATGAATTTCATATTGTGTTCACCTTTTTATGTTAAAGTTCTCAGCACTGCGACACTTAACATTAAAATCGGTAGCGACAAATACTTCTATACTTAACTGATCTTATGGTGATTCAAGCCTAACGCAATCTAAACACGATATTCTGTATTTAATTACATTCAACTTGTGAGTTCTCAACTGCATCCAATTCCCGTGTCGACAGTCATGGCTGACCACTTGCATAACTGTCCGAGTATACCACTATACACCTATATAACGACAGTTTCCAATGGCATCTCTACAAACGTTGCCTAGCTCGATTGTGTGGAGTACCCTATGAACTAGCCTGTCAAGTGTCGATGGGTCTGCAGCCGGAGATTGAGTTACCGTACGCATTTAGCAAATTTTGGTAACGATTCAATTGCAAATATGAGCAGAATATACCAAACTTTTTTATAGGATGCTAAAATAGAAAACGTAATAAATAGGTTCTGTACGGTACCGGGTAAGTTTAAAAGGAAGTAGAAGACAGTTTATGTAAAGATTTTGAAAATTAAACGTCCTTAAGTACCTACTTTTATTTATTACATAAGAAGGTTTTGAATAGGTAGAAGTTATGGCTGCAGAAATGTTTAGGAATTTTTCTCTGCATCTTCCAAACCGCAATTTTGGTCTCAGTCACGCCACCGTCTTTTAAGTGACTTGAAGAACATGACCGTGCACTTCAAGGTTAGATACTGCGTTACTATTACCGAACATTATTTTTCAAAGGGCTTGGGCTTTTAGCTTTAGTTTCACTATAGTTTAAATGAAATAAGGCCACATTGACTCGTATTTAGGGCTCAATGGAGAGCTCGATACATTAGACTGATTCAATTTAGCTCGTTCTCACGAACTTGAGTTTTCACTGTCAAACAGAATTTGCGGCATGTAATGAAATACGTTAGGTAGGTACTTCTAATCAAATATGATGTGCATTAGGTTTTGTTATTTTCAATTTTAGAAATATTCGTTGGGAATAAGCGAAATTTAAACGAAATTGCACACAAAATTAAAAGTTAGCATATATTTGGATGCGTTCCAATATAATAAAAATGTTAGTATCTAGATTCTAGGTAATATTCATACTATTATAGGTACCTAATATTCTTAAAAAGCATTGCTAGCAATATGCACGTCATTAAAATGTTGCAAAACTTATACAATAGCAGAAATAGGTAATTTATTTACAACTCTGTTTGAATACGTCTACCACATGACAATAAATTATGTACACGCAGCACTATTGACTTGAGTAGGTTAGTTATCATGCAATGACATATTAAAAGCCATCTGTGACTCACGAGTCAATGCATACGATCGAGGCGGCGCCTTTCACTCATTTCAAATGCCTTCAAGGCTGTATGTTTGCCGCTCAATCGCCTCGATCACAAAGACCACATTGTCTTGTAAGTAAAAAATCCAATCGATACTATTTATTGTAAATAACGGTGCTATTTTAGACGGTTTTAAAATAGGCGAGAGTGAGTCTTAACACGATTAAGGCGGTAATTATAAGGTCCATTCCTAAATTTTTTTGCTACGTCAAACAGTTTAACGAGACAAGTAAGAGCAAACCAAATATAAACATGTAAGTTTATATGTCATTAACTAGGCAGTGTTTGTACAGGGAGTTATATTGTTTTGCACATGCAGAGCAAGCGCCTTACTAAGCAACTGACCCAGATTGTAATGCTCCAAATCTCTCAGCTGATGCGTGCCAAGTTTAGAATGAACTTAATACAACTATGGAGAGCATAATATGACAATAGGTTTAATGCCCTATCATTAAGCTGTGCGCATCTTGTGACATTGCGCTCGATTTTTGAATCGAGTCGAGTGAACTCACGTTGGTTTGGTAAAAGTGTGTTTTTAGAAACGCCATATGAATAGAATTTGAATAATTATCTACTCACTTTACAGTGATATGAATAACACAGAGTTAGTGCACTCAGTCTAAGATTGTGGTTGTTAAAATTTAACAGCCGCCATTGTATATTTAAACCTCAATACTACGTGAACAGTGCTGCGTTTGCACTTTTCTTTAAAACCATTCCGTTATTTAGCGTTTTACAATTCAAACTGCAGCGTCAAAGCGTCAACAGGGCCGCTTGGACGAACGCTGTTTTTTCTTCCGTACGCTCTGTACTACGTCACCCAATATAAATAAAAGAACTGCGGCTCTCGGCTAAAGCCAGCACGACACGGTGAAGCCAGAGCTGTTTTCAGCTTTCCACTTGAAAGAAAAAGTTAAATCCTTTTCACCGTCTGTATGTAACGCTGTGGAAAAACGTCAAAGGCAAACATTTTGCTTTGCCAGTTTTGCTTCGTTTATCAATAATTGATTACAGTCATATCTTATTATAATTATGATTATATTACGCTGACCATCCTTCTTATTAGGTGTGTATTGTATAATAATTGGCCATGCAGCCGGAAGGACTGTAGGTGAGTCATTAGTCGTCATTGTATGATGTAATATGACCTGTGTTGTCATGACAGTGATGTTATAACAGAGAACAATCAACATAATTAAGTAAGTAAATAAAATGAATACAGCTCCGACAACGAACTCGACTACGAAGTGAAATTTAATCAAAATCTCTGCTCGCGAAATACACTTTTCGTCTGTCACAAAATTGGAGCTAACAACTTTACCTGGCCGTTCTGTATAGGTATGAAAAGCAGCGGGTTTATTGGATAACGGAGGTTAATCTGATATAAGTAGCGAGTTATTAAGTTGCGTAGGTAACTGGGCGGCTGCGGTCCGGGCTGGCCCGTTGTATGCAAGTAACGGTAAGACTTGGTGAAACTAGTAGTATTGAGGAAACTTGGCACTGCAATTACGATATCCCTCTACCTATAAGTTTACCAGTAGTTATGCGTTCCTGTACAAACTTGCAACACATTCAAATGTGGTCATAAACTAAGTATACCTTTGATTGCTTAGTACCTGCATATCAGCTAATAGTATTAACAATTAGTAAAAGTAGCAAGTTTTGGATCTTTTAGCCAAGTGCGGATTCAGCTTTATAGTCAAGAGAGAATCGAATTGAAAAATATTTACTAGTTTCCCTTGGTACCAGCATAGAAATTTAGTTTTTTTATGTGCACTGTCACGTACCTACCGCAACTTATTTTTTTTATATGTAGCTCAGAACTTTTTATGAATGTAACCTCAATACTTTAAAGGTTGTTTATAGAGAGAAGATAGATATAAGGGGCACAAGGAGCACGCCTTGTTGGCTTCGTTTATCTAAGGCTTCATAACTCGTCTCGGTCGGTGAAAGCCTCGGAATTCCTCCCCTTATTGAACAATAGTCAAAGCATAGCTGTAGCTTTATATCAGTCGCTCATTATTATTGATAGCACATGTACATTATACGCTTATACGTTAGTGTGTAATCAGCACGGTCTAGACTTAACTAGCCTTAGCAAACTACAAATTGCTACCAATCAACGTAATAATAAAACATTTTTGTTAACACATCTACTTACTTACTTATTTATATAATTTAATGATCGACATATCAACACAGAGTTTATATCTATACTAATATTATAGAGCTGAAGAGTTTATTTGTTTGTTTGTTTGTTTGTTTGTTTGAACGCACTAATCTCAGGAACTACTGGTTCGAATTTTTTTTTTTTTGTTGGATAGACCATTTATCGAGGAAGGCTTTAGGCTATATAACATCACGCTGCGACCGATAGGAGTGAAGAAACAGTAGAAAATGTGTAAAAAACGGGTAAAATACCTATTCCACGCGGACGAAGTCGCTGGCAGAAGCTAGTATACTATAAAGTTTAGAAACTTGAAATGTTGCACAGGAGTTCCTTTTATAAGTCATTGTTCTCCATTGCATTAAGAAAAGATTTTTGTAAATTCACCCCGTAAATCGAGGGTGCTTATCGTGAGCAGACGAAGTCGCGGGCAGAAGAAAGTTTCAGTATAATTAGGTACTAAATGTATTCAAATATTCCTATAAAGAAAATCTCTAAAAATAGGTAAGTATTATTACCGTGTCTTGAATTAGAGCACGAAAGGATGAAGACAAGACATTTTAATTAACTGAAAGTTGCTTAAAATGCGGCCTCCATTTCCAAAACCTATTTTAAGTTTTCAAGGTGATTATTCGAATTGCTGAGGTGGTTCTGTTGTTCACTTGCTAGTTACGACCAGGTGGTGTCCACTTAAAGTCGAAGTTTGTTTCATTCGCGGAATCTTTAGAAGGAATTCTCTTGTTTTCAACGAAGGTTTGGAAGTAACATTTGTTATTGTTTCCAGAACTTTCTTGCTTTCTAATTACTTATACTAATGATCGCAATGATCTAGTTTTGCTTTAGGGTTTCTTATTTGTTGGTAGTGTTTCTTCATGTACCATTACTAGCTGGAATACCGAGCCATACTTGAATTAATAATTTCTGGTGCCTTCGCAGTTATAACACATTGGAACGAAACAACTATGAACTAGAATCGCGTATTTAATTTTATTTGCTGACGTTTTGGAGCCTTTACAAATTTCATAATTGTAGTATGAACTGAGCTGAATATAGGCACCTAGTATTATGCTTTGAATGTAGCACTTAATTAGGTTTTATTTTAATTTAATAACGATATAGTATAAGTATGTAGGTAGTTATCTCTTTTTTGGAAAATTTGGAAACATGGTGTCGTAGATATTTGAGATTGTATATCCTCTGACATACATACGAGTATATACATATTATATTGATGTAAGGGGATTAAAACAATACATACCAATATTGCTGATTGAGATATAATACCTACCTATAATAACTAAAAGTTACAAGCTATATGAACTGTTAGTACCATAATTTTATATGATATTTATATTTCATACATTAGATACTTATTTGATTGCCTATTACTATTAGTGCTCTAATGGTGTACAGAGACAGCCACAGAGATAGGTATTGGAGGTAATTAATTAATGTTAAATGCCAAAATTTTATGGAGGATTATAACAGACAGGTGCTGTCGCAAATCAATTCACTAGCAGGTACATCGTTAGCAAAATTTAATTGAATGTATAATAGATAGGTAAAATTACTATAACAATTGAAACGAGAAGATTAGGTAAGTAAATTGTAGATTAAAACGTTGTAGATGTCAAAAATGGGTAGAATGTGTGTGTGTTTTCTATACTAATATTATAAAGAGGAAAGGTTGTTTGGATTGAATAGGCTCCAGAACGGCTGGACCGATTTCAAAAATTCTTTCACTGTTGGGAAGCTATAAACTATTCCCGAGTGACATAGGCTATAAAAACAGATCCGTGCGAAGCCGGGTCGGACATCTAGTCAACTAATAATTTACATGTTTTGTAATTTCAAAATTAAACCGAACGAGATTAACAAGAAGGTAGAAAAGGTCAGCGTGTCATTGAACTTCATTGCCAAATTGCAAGGCAGACGGTCCAAAAGGCAAAGGTCTAAAAGCTAGGCAAATAACCCGCTTTTGGTGCAAGTAATTTGAAATACAGTCCTGTAAACCTCAGCTCTGGCTTTGACTACCAGGCCAACATTGGAATTAGTGCATATGGAGTCAAATTCACTAAATAGTAGCATCAAAATGACATTGGCTTTGTATGTACATTTCTTATTATAAGTTAAGTTATGTGGCGATGCAGAACTAATTTAGGTTCTAATTGGTTTAAGTTTGACTACCTATGCCTACCACAATCTATGTCTTGATTACCTGAGGATGTGCTATTAATTTGACGACAGAATTGCCGCAGGTATACTGCAATGGGCTTAAATATGCATTAATATAGAAAAGCAAGTAAACACCTAACGCATTTTAAATAAACAACCTTAATTTTAAGAATTTCTCATAATTACCTGGTTATTACAATTAAAAGTCTACTTTTGTTAATCTATTGTCAACTCAGTCTGCTAAGAATATGGAAATTGTAAAGTTTTCAAATCATTAGCCTACAATAATATACGCGAGTTAAATCCGTTATAATTGTTTTATCTTAGTTGTCAAGCGCCTTTACGATTTGTTATCATAATTCACAAAGCTGATTCTTGGAAATATAATATTCTCGTTGAAAAATTCACTAAGTTAAAGTGAAATTCGCGCGCAGTAAATCTTTTACAGCTGTGTTAAAGAAATCTGTAGAGCACTTACAAAATTCTCATTCAGATTTACTCATTCCACTGCGATACATTTTTACGATCTCAACTATTTCGCTTTTAATCTTCTGCCCACGCAAGGTGACTAATGAAAGCAGATTTCGAGTGGGATTTTCGACCTCCAACAGGTGGTTGTACTTATGCAATTGATGTTTGAACAATACACTTGCTAATTATTACTAATGATAATAAAGATTGCAGTACATTATTACCAGACAGTTGTGACTTTTTTGTCAAGTGATTCTTCTAAAGGCACCGCGTAAGATACTAATCGAACAATTATAAAAAAGGCTACCTACGTCTTTCCAAATAAATTGCAAATAGCTTAATCAGGATTTACTTGGATCAAACCGTTTGAAAAACAGTAATAGCTAATTGTCCTATTTTAGTATTTATTTATTCATTAAATGCGCTCATAATATACCCCGTTATTTCTGAATAGAAAACAAGGGGATCAGTTTAAAGTTAAATTTGTTACAAAATTCATAATTTATTAATAACGACAAGAATTTAATCGGCGTTATGGAGGCGAATTCAGATTTAATTAAATTTGATTAGCAACACTGAAACGGTTCAAAATGCAAGTATTATTTTAGAAATACCGATATTAATATAATTAATTAAAACGGAACCAAATGCTCCAAAAATAAACAGTGTGTAGGTATTTTCAATTTAGTTGTCAATAAGCTTAGTTGGAAAACAACTTAGGTAATAAAATCAATTATAACTTATGACTCACCAATCACCTTAATGAATGGACCTATGTCCTAGCACTAATTCTCTAGCTTAGCCCCACAGATCTAGAGTCTACGGAAGATTAATGCCTTCATTTGGATTTCACATGCCAACCGACGCCACTCGTCTAAATCCGAAGTTAGGATAGACTCAATCTATCTACAACCACAGTCAGTCACATCCAGTTCCACAGAGTTGTGATTACATTATCGCCACGCTTGCTTGTTTATTATTGGATGATCGTCTTAGACTGGAGTTAGAAATTCATTGGGGAGATTAATTATAAAGGAAAATAGGATTGTTTTAAGTTTATTTTATGAATGAGCGAATGGCGACATAATAATATATTATTTTGATTCTTTATGCAGTTCTTTAGCAAAAAAACATTAGACACGTATTTCTTTTCTCAAACGAACAATAAATGACTAAGATAAGCGCTTCAGAATTTCGGAAGTGGGGGCCTGTGACATCAAGGTATAAATTGTACTACAACGTGACGTCACGAACCCCCGCCCTTGATCTTTAGAAGCACATAGTATATCTTTCAGTTTATGTTTGTTTGAGAAAAGGAAAAATAGGTACGTGTCCATTTTTTTAATAATGTACTTGATGGACTAAATAGAGTTTCGTGTTCTTTACCCAGTCGTATGTCTATTTTCTATGTAGAATGTCTTTATACAATTCTTAAGTACCTTAATAGATTGTTCTGCTATTAACGTGTGAATCTTGTGTAACCCGGTCTACATGTTATATTTTATATAAATCGATAACTTAAATGGATTACTCACTTTCATCGATTACGTAATTATTTAAAACATGGAATGTGGTTTCGAACACGTAGCTCTTAATAGTAAGAAAGTTGATCGCGTGTTGTTCAAGTGTTAAGATTTTATCTTACATCTAAACGAATCGTGGTAACCCTTCAAACAAACAGGTTAAACCATCATCATAAATTTTCCTTTTTTATATTTATTTTAGTCTTTACTTATTATAATAACGAATAAGTAAAGACTGAAAGAAATCACTACATAGGTAGTATAAAATAAAGTCGCTGTCTGTCCCTATGTATGTTTAAATCTATAAAGCTACGCAACGAATTTCGTAGCAGTTTTAAATAGATAGATTGATTCAAGAGGAAGGTTTTAATGTATAATATGTTCATGCGAATTCGGAGCGCACCGCTAATATAAAATAAAACTGAAAACTGAAACTAATTCAGGATAAACGTCTACACCAGAGGACATGCTTGCAATCTTATCAAAGACAGCCAAGTTAGACTCAACAGATAACTAGCTGGCGGCGAGGAATTTCCTCCCACTAATTACGAGGCTGATGAAAATCTAGTACGTTCCAGGGAATAACTCCTTACCGTCTCGACTGAACTCGATACGGTGCAATGACCTGCAAAGTTTATTATAGGCTCGACTGACGCGTTGCATCATTATTATACAACGATTTTTCACTTGGGTGTTAAAATTTCATCGGGGTCACAGCTACGCGTCATTATCTTTATGAGCAGGCGTCTCGTTTTTAGCGCTGTATTAATGGGAATTTATTTTTATGACGCGAAATTATATGGATTTAACTTCATGCTGATGTTTCGAGTATCTTCATCATAATTACATTACAATAATCGTAACTGACTAGTCGGAGACAAGACGGTCTTCTGCGAACATGTGGCATGTAAAGTTTTTAAATCAGTATGAGCGAGTAGGTATAATCCGTTACAGCTGTTTTGTCTATTTGTAACATTTAAAGCAAAGCACAAAATAATACTTGAGAGAATAAGTGTACATACTCGTTTAATAACTAGGAATATATAGGTACATATTATAATATTAATTCCGTAGGTACCAACACGAAATATGCGGTACAGAACTAGTCCCGCTCTCAAGATAGGTAATTTGTCTAGTCGCTAAATACGCTCAAAGAGAAATGCTAATTAAGAATAATGAATACATTACATACAAACAAGTAAATATGCACAAGTACTGTCTCATACATGAACCATGAGATAATTATTTCATGCAATGTGGCAAGAATTGTGAATTAGGTACCAAATATTGCCGTGTTTGGTAAACATGA
Source organism: Polylopha cassiicola (assembly GCA_038024825.1). Lineage (NCBI taxonomy): Eukaryota > Metazoa > Arthropoda > Insecta > Lepidoptera > Tortricidae > Polylopha > Polylopha cassiicola. Next base: position 7,501,342 of record CP149055.1, read on the forward strand.
CTATTTGAGTTAATATTCTACAATATTACTTTTACTTTCCATTTTATTTATTGCAAAAAAACCCACACCTACTTACCTACTTACATTTTTAAGCAAATAAAAATTTCAAACACTATTTAGATAGATTGAGTAGGTACCTATTTAATATAATCAAAATCATTAAAACCGTTTTCAAGACGAACTTAACAAATAATTGCTAGTTTATTGGGTAGATGTACAAGATTACATAAAATAAAACATTAGCACTTTTAATTATCTACCCAATGGAAAAGTGAGATAAGTAATATTCTATAATATTTTTTTATGAGCTATTGTAATATTACGATTGGTATCTAATCGTGCAAGTAGATGTAAAAATCGTTAAAATATAAACCACAGTAAGTACGTAGGTATAAGAAGATACGTAAGCACCTATAAGAACAAGACAAGTTATCTACTTAATTCCGCAAACAGTCACTTAAAATTCGTATTCATAATTAATATAAAACTTCACTGTACGAATTATACAATATCTGTCGTACTGATTAATGCGTAAATTTTCAATCAGTGGTAAAAACAATAGTTTGAATCATAAGTTGCTTGTACCAATTATTCGTTTCTATTTGCATATTTGCTTTTTTTATTTAAGTTGTATTTTAATTTTATGACAAATAACACAGCGTGCCACTCGAGACTACGTGTCTCTATGTATTTTCTTTCAAAATTATTGATGTCAGTTTAGTAGTTTTACAATAATATATTGAATCTGTTGTTTTAGTGGTATTGACAGTTGCATGAATATAAGCTGACTCACAAGTCTTACTTTTATTTACTTTGTAGTTCATACTAGTAAGTATAATGGCGGGATGAAAAAACTTTAAATTGATCATAATACTCTCCATTAGTCCTACTGTGTGACATTTAAACTAGATTTAATAAAGTCCCTTGTTAACTAGATAATATAAAAGAGTTAAATGCTACCAATACCGGTTTAAAATACTGTATACTACGCCTGCAGAAATTGTTATAATTGTTTGCAGTTCGCGTAGGAGTAGACGGGACGTAAAACAACTTGCAACATAATTCTAACGTTACTTCACTTCGGCATTGTGACAGGCGTTTATAAATTATTAGTTTGCCTTTACCCACGCTGTTATATTTTGATAAAACAATGTGTTGGTCCTTTTGTTTGATTGTAGGCAGCTCTTGCCTTAAACGGTTTCAGTGAAACGGCAAAACATTTATTACCTACGTGAATACATGAATTAGATACACATCAAGAATTAGAGGATAAGCTATAATTATGATAGATAATCTAATTCACAGATAAATCATTAAATATCAACTATATATCTTTTGCCAGCAATTTAATGCGCGTGGAATTACATACAAAAAATTAATTTCCCCTTTTAACCATTTTTTGCCTATGTCCTTTCTCAGGCTTTAGACTATAATCTGTGTAGGTACTAAATTTGATTTATATTAGTAGGTACTTACAGTATATTTACCGTGAAAGCGAAACGGACAGACAGACGGAGATACTTTCGCATTTATAATATCTGTTAGGAGATACCTATTTATTACGAAATAAAAAAATGTTAAGAAGTCTCGGATCTCGGAGAATGTTATATAATTATATAATTACAGTTTTATTATAAAGTTAGCTGTATAATGAGGACAATGATAATGACATTGAGTTTTGCCGAGAATTTTTTTACAAGGTTAAATGATTATGTATTCTATAAGGCTGTTTTATTTGGATTTTGTTTGCCAAAATTATTAGTTTGCCATATATGTATAAAAGAAAATCGTAGAAGAAATCGAGACCAATATTGAACCACATATTATATCGATCTAATTTCGATTTATACTTAGGTAAGTAGTGTAAGTACATACCTAGTAGTAAAAATTTATTAAGTAAGTACCTAATTTTAGGTTAACTCCGTTTACAGAAGCTAATAATGAAAATTATACTTTGAACCCGTGATTTTGTGCCAGCAAAAATAAAGTAAATCTCTTAATAATATAAATCTTTAGCAATTTGCATATAAAAAATGTGGCTTAGAAAACTTACCATTTGGACATGTGAAAAGGTTTTCCTGGAACAAAAAATAAAAAGTTTAGTAAGTATATATAAGTAAATAATTAAATAAATTATCTGTAAAGTTTTAGATATTTCAGCATAAAATTATATGTATAAGTACGCGAGTTAAGTAGGTACTTAATACCAAGAACGGATCAGATATTAAATAAATTTTGGGCTCCATGCAAATCTAGTTCTTTCCATACCTTGAAATAGCATTCGTATAAAATTGCATTCAATAAAGACCAATCAGAAAAAGTTTCAGTGGACGGATTGTAAATGTGCAGTTTGCATTCACTGCACATCGGGCGCTATCTTACTGCAATGCAGTCAATTTATAGGGAACTGAGAGTGTATTGATAATGAAAAAGCAGTGACCTTGCTTCTGAGCTAGAGGTTGCGGGTTCAAATCCCGCAATGGGTAAAACGTTCCCTGAATACTATATAAGCTCAACGCTGATTTATAATTTAAAGTCTAAGATTTAGGATCCATTAATATTATTTAACAATTCCTTTGAATCGGAAAAATATATTTTATATTTACTCACTCAGACTTGTGCGTATAAGTACGGCTTTAAATACAAATAACTATGCAGATATGTATTTTTATAGATTCTACGTAGGTAAATAACTGTACTATTAAAAAGAGGCTTCGAAAGCAGCGTCATCGCGTCATTAAAATTATTTTAATAAATAAAAATAGAGTTTTTTGTCTATAGATAGGCAACAGTCCGACATAAACTGCCATGCAATCAGTTTGAGTAGACTGAAATAAAAAACTAAATAAAAATAAATATATTTATGACAATACACACGATGTAGCCTCATGTTTTTCCAATTAATTTTAAAATTCGCAAAATAAAACTAACATGAGTCCTCTTTGTTAGAGAATTTCAGTGAAATAAAAAGCTATACTTACTTAAAAAAAACAAGCCTGGCCGCAATGTTGCCAGTTACAAATTTTTATTGTTTAGTTTCCGTTAATAGATATCATGTTGGGAATAAAAAGAAGACAACTGTTATTTAAAATTCGAATTGCAACGTTGTCATTTAATCGAATAAACATGAAAATGAAATTCATTGATCTCTTGGCTATTGTGTTTTCAAGGTTCTATTGCATAGCCGTTACGTAACGTGAACGTGTCTATTTGTTGGAAAGTATCCGAATTGTAAACGAATAATAAAGTTTAAACATAAAATTAAATATAGGTACCTCTGCGATGTTCTTAAGTCATTAGCGTTTAGGTGTTAGGTTATACCTCAGTTCAGTTAATTTCGTTTGGTCGTTATTTAACAAATAATAGGTAGGAATTGGAATAGAAAGCGGATTCTGATAATCAGTCATCAATGACCACCAAAAAAGATAACAAATGGTTTAATGAGTCTTATTCTATTATTAGCTAGAGTGCTCAGGTAAAAAAGATAAATAAATAAATATTTTTTTACATAATGCAGGGGAGCACTAAGATTTTTTTTATTTTTATTTACCCATAAGAGATTAAAACAGGGATGCAGAGTTAGTATGAAACTGCCATTTTTGAAGTGATCAATATAATAGGAGCGGAGCAGTAGCTATTATGCGGACGAAGTTCCGGGCACTAGCTAGAAAATAAATAGGTAACTAGTAAAATCTCCAAAATAATCGTATTTTAAATTCGTTCTTTAACTTTTTTTTTATTAAAAAAAATGCATAAGATGATTAAGTAACCACGGCATTTTATCAGTCCTTCATTCGCGTCATTCTATACGAAGCCGTCTAAAGGAAAATAAATACACCATTCATATTTTAATTAAAGGGTGATTGGAAAAGTTTCTTAGAATGAGTTTGCTGTTTTCAGTGGCTTCACACGGAGCTGCAGTGGAGTAACTTTACCTGCCGCTTTAGCTACATAGGTCTTCAAGGAGGTGGTTTTTGTCCTACTAACTTCTTTGTAAAGCTTTTGGATCCGCGTGAGAACTTCAAAAGGATGCATGCCTATTTTAACGTTACTTTACTATATAATTCAAATCACCCTTTCAGTCTTATTAGGTGAAGAGTTAAAAATAATAGTAGGACTGTACGTTTTCAGTTTTATTAGGTAAAGAGTTAAATATAATAGTAGGTATATAAGACTACACAGCTAGAAAAAAGTGATGAGTAGACACTTAATAGCATCATTTTGTCAAGTTTGTTACAACTAGGTATAGTGAAATAATAATTTAACGAGGTCTGTTATTGAAGTTACCTTTTTTTTTCAGCATCTAAGACGCTATTTTAAATATGTAATTACAAAATCAAACTATTAATTTTTAAACTAATACGCTATTTTATTATATTATTGTTTAGATACATGTAAGAAAAGTTAAATAAAAAGTTGTGTATTAATTTGGCATTTTTCTCTAAAACTTGTTATTTTTTTATATCGCGTTCTACGGCCGCTGAATGTCTTCTGGTTTAAAATGACGATGATATATAAAAACGTGTGAGCTTTAAAAGTAGCTGGTACTTTTTTGTTAAGTTATTGGCATGTGTCCATGCAAAAGAGGCAAGTTTATAATGTGCATAATTTGTTTATTCGACATTCTGAACAATAGATAAAAATAGTTGATCGAGGTGCGAGTTTTTGCCGTGTACGGAAAAATGGCATCCAAAAGCACGTTTAGTTTCACGATGCACGTTTGTTTACAAACTATGCACGAATGCAAACACGTAGGGCATAAACATTCAACATTCACAGGTTCTTCATTGCTTTTACCAAATCAAACAAAATGCGGAAATTGCGAGCTGTACTGCAAACCAGCTTGTTTGTATCCATTTAAAATGTTCTGAAAGTTAGTGAATAAAAAGTTGTGGAGTTTGTTGTAGATAATTATTATCTTAATCTTATGGTTATTTATAGCAACCTGTATATTTGAAAGCTTTATTTAACTTGCAATGTAAGTATGTTGGTACGGGTGAAATTTTCCAACTCAATTTTGAAACAGATAAATTTAACCGATTGAGCTGAAATTTTGTACGTTCAGTTTGGATGATAATGCATGGTTAACTAAGTGTCGTCATTCCAAGACCAAATTAAAGGGGTTCAAGAAGAGGGCTGGGGACCAAATTTCTACAAATATACCCGAATGAAAGAGAATCACATGTACATTGTAAATTTTTAAAAGCTTGCTTATAATTAATAAATAAGTTTAAAACTAAAAAATATTTTACTTTTAAACTTATTTATACCAGACATAAGATGAATTTAGAATTAAGATTCGTCTTCGGTGTAAATCATAAATAGTAGATTTATGTTTTACACCTTGATACTAAATGTTACTCATTAATCATTACGCATCTAGCCAAAATATGTCATGGTTTCTGCAACGAATAAATTAAATGTACCGTTTGCAACTTCGCGGTTCGAACTTTAATTGCTGATTACACGGCAACCTTGCTATGACTCATAAATAAAATAAATAACGTCATTAATCACAGATCTGAAAAGTAATCCATTGCTCTTGAATAGCTTGCTTTAAAAATCAAACGCTCAGCTGTTTTAAAACTTACAATCCATGGAGAATAGAGTGAAGTTTTACGCAATCTTTTTGATGGAAACTTGCACGATATCGTTTTTTGTGCGGCCCTCGTAATCGATTCTTAGCGTTAAACTTTTTATAAAGATTTAAAACACACAAGGACACTAACTCTGTGGTACACTAGCGGGTTTTCATTCGTGAGGTCATGGATTTTTGATACGATGTGTCCAATTTTCTGACACGTGATTTCTTCAATGATGAAACATCAATTCGAAGGCATCACTCAATAATTTATGTAAATATTAGTTTGGAGAAACTAGCTGACCCAGCGAACTTCGTAAAGCTACCGTGTTTTTTGAGTTTTTTTTAAAAACATAAAGGTTGATGGAAGAGTGGTTAAAATTTAGGGTTGTGCCTATATGTATTTGTCAATGCTGAATCTTGAAATAATAAAAAAATTTTTGGATGAAGTTCATCCAAAGTACACCCTTAACATTTAGAGATATGAAAAATAGATGTTGACCGATTTTCAGACCTACCCGATAAGCACACATCATTTCATAAAATTCGGTCCTGTTCCTGATTCTTTTATACTTACCTATATTAGAGATTATTGAAACTCGCGCATTAAGTTCCGGATTTCATAATGAAAGATTGTATTTGCGGTCTGCATAAGAAGTACTGGTTTTGTAAGTAAAATTATTCCCGTCCCGAATTTGTTTTATACAAGTGCATTCAGAATTTCAGAGCAGCTTTCCAAAAGCTTTTGAATGGTTTGTTCCGTATTAATGAAATGTTGAAATTTTTAATGAAGTAACCCTCGGATAGCATCGAATAAATTGCAGCTTAACACTTGACCGATTGCCAAAGAGTTTTAATTGAATACGTAAAAACACATCAAATCAAAATGATCCCGTGAAACGAGTTACTTAAAAAAACATTAAGTACTATCAACTGTGCTGGCGATGTTACACCTTTAAGGCAATAATCGCTTGAACGACCCTGGTACCTGGCGGCTGTGTGTGAAGCAACAAGTGCAAGCAATTTTTTTCTAAAATGGCATACCCCGAAAGCATGCGATAGTACCTATTAAAAATTATATAAAGGTAAAATAAATTGTAACATTGCCATTTGCGACACTTTCTACTTAGTAAGCGTTAGTTTTTATTTGATTAGATGATTGTTATGTTTTCCTTTAATAGATAATATAATATTATATACCTGTATAATTTTATTCTTACTAAGCTTCAATTCTGGAGTCGAAAATCCGATTTAAATTATTAACTGTGAAAAACGCTTATTCCAATGGTTGCGTAACTTTATTGATAGAGTTTCGATTGGGAGTTTCTGTTTTTTAGCAGTTATTTTGCTTAAAGAAAATGAAAGTAAGTAAATTGATTTTTTGATTAGTTTTAATCTGTCAATTCACCTTGGCTTAAGTATTTGTATCAGTACACTTCGGTACAATACAAGATGGCGCAGTACCGATTTTCTTTTCATTAGTACCTATTTATAATCGGCCAGCATTATTTTTCTTTAGGTTGTCAAACTTGTACTTATGCAACTTTTTTTAATACCCAACTGAATTTTTGGAACATGGCTCGGTTCATCGGCTAGTGAAGGTAATATTAAATACATTATCTATTTCTAAAAATAACAAGATTTCAACTTCTCAGATGTGTAAGTACCATGTAAGTAATTATTATTAATTTCTTGGTTAAGTTAAAATTAAATACGACTTAGTTATCGACCCGTATCAGATTATATTTTACGGGTCGGCGAATATCTTGTAGATGCCTCAGCCTCAATAAAATTATGAATTTGAAATTAAAATAATACCTACCTATAGATTAAAATAAAACACAATCAGGGCTTTATGTATGAATAGCTAAGAAATACAGCTTTAAACTTTGCTTTTATATTAAAACTAGTGGTCCCGGCAGACTTCGTCCCGCCCGGCAAAGAATCGATTTGACAACGTGATAAAAAGTATCCTATGTCTTTTTCCTGGTTTTGAGCTACATCCCCAGCAATTTTCAGCCAAATCGGTTCAGCCGTTCTTGAGTTATAAACGGAGTAACTAACACGACTTTATTTTATATAATAGATATATAATATATATATATATGATCACGCACGTACATCTGAAATTTTTAAGATTTGTTTGAGAAGCTTGATCTCTACCTTACTTGAATTATCGTTCCACAGAGTCAAAAACGTTAACTTACTGACTTTAACTTAACGTTAACGTGAAATTGTGTATTGCTTATAGGCGTTAACGTTAAATTTTGTATGCCCATTAGACATTCCAGTTACTTGTCGCTGGAGGCATACTCATTATCCAATACAAATAGAGACGTAAACGTTAAACTTGATAGTTACGTGTCAGTCAAGTTTAACTCACTGAACTAATTAATAACAGAAGGGTAAAGCCACGGTTGGCCTACAACCTGAAATAGGTTAGCAAAGTGTTGCAAAACCCCATGTACGTAACACTTGGTTTAATAACACTTGGTATGTTTACCATACAATGAGTTGTATGCATGTATGATTGACATGGAGGCTGCAAACATCCGCTGGCATCAATCGGGTTAAGGCATAAAGCAATCAAAATGTATTGAAAGCGATTGTTCTTTTTATTTATGGGGACTTGTAATCTTTACGCGTTGTGAATTAAGAGAAAAATGCAAGTTGGTATAGCATTTTTGGATACTGATTCTGTGTTTTAGAATGTTTCTTACTTAGTCGGTATTATATAAATACAGCATTATTTAACTATGGATTTTTAGTAGAATTTAACTTAAGAAACACTAGAATTAATTTTTATTTTGAATCATAATTTCACTTTCATTACCCTGTTAAAAGCAGGAAGAGAAATAGATCTCCCAGTTTTCAAGGTAAACTTGTAAAATTGTAGTAAATAGCCTTCAGCTTAACTGGAGATATTTTTCGAAATGTCACAAATAAACTCAGTAGCTGTAGGGATCATATCGCAAACCTTTATCTAAAGGGAGCTAACGCAAAAAAAACTTTTTTAAGAGGGGCAAAAAACTGCACGCAAGCGTTATCTGTATAAATGTCTGCTTTTTATAATGAAGCTAGTTAGCTTAAATCTGTTTTAGTGGTAGGTAGGTTTTGCTGTAAGAGATTCGATAGTGTGCATAACTCAAATTTTCAGGTTTAGTTAGCTGCCTTTAGATTTAGGTGTGTGTTATAATAATATAGGTAGGTATATAAGTATCGTTAAGCAGCTTCTGTTAGTGGGCCTTTGCTCTACATATTTGATGGTGTGCATAGCTCAAATTTTCAGGTTTTTGAGTTGGCTTCCTTTAAGTCTAGGTGTGTGATATTATAGTAGAGCTTACCTCGGAGGTAGTGGGTGTTACAGCCAGCAGTAGCGCGACGACACAAAGTGCCGCCGGACTCCTTATCAACATCGTAAATCTGAAACGAAACATAAACTGTTAGCACTGAAAGACATTCTAAGTAAAACTAAGAAAGTGGAGGAATGGAGATCTATTATAAGTAAAACTAAGACAGTGTGGAGGAATGATAGGCAATGAACAATGTTATGTTCATAGAATGATAGTGGACAGGACACTGTTACGTAAGAACGTGTCAAATTGTGAAAATAAATAGACATGATGTTTTTTTTTTACTTGAACAAACAAAAAAAATGACTAATATGTGCTTCTTAAGTTTGAGAGTGGGGGTTCGTGACGTCACGTTTTAGTAAAACTTATACCACAACGTCACGACACCATAACTTTTGAAGCGATTATCTTATTTATTTATTGTTCGACTGAGAAAAGATAAAACACGTGTTTTTAGTCATCAAATTGCCGGACTAAATCTAAATGAAATTCCGTTTTCATTACCCACTCGTTATCTCTATTTTAGACGTGATTTCCTCAATACATATTATGTTAACACAATATTGTATAATAGCATTAAGTTAGGTTTAAATATACAATAGGATCATTTGATCCTGTTATATACACAAATGAGTTGTTACTCCTTTAAATGAGAGCAACAATAATAATGAACACAAAACGAGTAAATAAAAGCACATTTGTTAGGGTGCGGAAATAATTATTTAAACGAGTATCTATGTATATTCCATTTGTTGATCCGTCACCAATTATCGCTAACCAATAATATGTGTGGCGTGTTTAGTAACAAAGCTTAATGCAGATATTGTGTTTTAGCAAATTGCCTAGTACATATTCTATGTGGTCACTAATTAAATAGAAATAACTCTATTGAAACTGTGGTCGCACTTGAACATCGATAACAACTTTATTGTACGTGAATTTTGTGATGCAATCGTTATTTCTATGTGCGTTGTAGTTTTAAAATAGGTACTTGAAAATTGTAAATCTATATAAATTATGCTTTTCATATTCCATAACTCATTAATGTTCTAATTTCCGACCATTAAATAGAGTTGAAGACAAGAAGGATCGTTTTCTTATTTCATTCTCAAGATTGGAATGAAACAACTATAGACGAATTTAACTTGCGTATTTTATTTTATTGGCTGGCGTTTCGGAACCTTTACAGATTCCATAATCGTAGCACGACTGAGCTGACAATAGTCTTATGCCAAATTATCATTAAATAAATGAAATTATCATTCTCGATGTTTATTATGACTGTTAAACTTCTCTATATTATTAAATTTACTAATTTGATATTCTAAGAAATAGGGCCTAGTTGTGCTTATGATAAATGCATTTGCTTTTTCAGGATATTAATATGCAAAGACAGATTTGTCTTAAGATCCAGAAGGTCCGGACCTGAGGCTACCAATGGTGGCAAAAAATATATATTGATGATCTGAAAAAGTGGTTTTTAGTACTACTTGTACTACAAGTCCACGTTCATGACTAATCCGTCAGTATTAATCTGAAACCTCTAGAATTAGTTATTGTGAACTATAGCTGGTATTCGGTATTACCACTTCAGCTAGTTTCATTGTTTCAAGCACTAAACAATCAATTTCGAGAGTTGGAGCATGCAACGATGAGGGCAAACAACAATCTTGAGCTAAATCGATATTAGTTCGGGATTGTCGATGGCGTAGTTTTATTTTCAATAAAATAACACTAATGAAACTTCTATAGAGAGTTATAGTGTTATCTAACTAATTTAACAAATTGGAATGAAACAACGTTTCGAAATCTTTACAGATCAGACTTTAGCGTTAGACTATCGTCAGTTCAGTCATGCTAAGAATATGGGAACTGTAAAGTTTTCGAAACGTTGGCAAATAAAATAAAATACGCAAAGTCATTTTAAATTATAATTTTCAAACAAAATACAAACAAAGTAAATTAAAAGGTTTTATTAAGATTTAAAAAAAAACTTACATTATTTTGTAAAAACAAGTTTAAAACGCGTGCGATCCAATCTACGTCTAAATCTATGATAAACGTTGTATATATTTAAAAACAATCGAGCATCAGGCCTGCGTAACACGGCACTTCCTCATGATATCACGTCCCGTGCCCCCGTGGCCTGTTCTCACGAGAGCTCCTACACATTGTCTGCGTTTGCGCATCAATGTGGATCACAACGTGAGAGCGGCGGCGTCTTTGAATATACTCAAACTTATTCAACAAAGATGCTATCGGACATGTGTAGCGTGTACGAAAGGGTTGTATTCTTTAAAGCACCACCTCGTTATCGAGTATGAATAAAAAAGAGCATAGAAAAATAACAAGGGTTTTTTTATCTGTTTTGAAAAATAATGAGCACGCATGTAAGAATATCTGGACTGAAAAGCTACGATTATTATGTATCGTAATAATTTGTACTCATTAATAAATAAAAAGAACTTTTATATGTATTAAATATTCAGTTAGATAGGAAGCGAGATGGTAACTAAAAGAAACGTTATACTGTTCGTTCCCTTATAAATTCTTTTGCGTCTTCGAATTTTTCATTAATTAAAATTTAGCTTTATTATTTGTTTCAGTATAGGCAAGTATAACCTCGTATGCATCCTTTGGTATACCTCAGAGGTAAAGGTATAAATCTTTCTAATTTCTTAGAATATTAGCAGATTTTGACACGTAAGAAAATCACGTAACTTCTCAGCCTTTTGTAGGTAACCGCAAGTCTGCAACATTTAGCTTGGCAGATTGAAAGAGATTAGCCGCGACATAGTCCATTGTCTCTGCTTGTGTGTCCCGATAATTTGTCACGATAAAAAGGTATTGCTCAATGCGGGCGATTGTTCCAAATAAAGCGCTGATTTTAATTGAAAATTAATTATCCATGTTCCGAATGTCATAATCATCAAGATAAACTCGTTTGGCAGTTTTATTTGTGTTTGATATGGATTTCCCGCTCTTAAATTGTCATCGGCAATTATTTGTTGCGTTATTGTGAGTCATTTCAGGATTAATCATTTGTCATCGAGTTTAGCAAATCAGAAAACATTAAAACTTAGTTAATCAACGTCCGACGACCGTTCAGGCGTAGAAAGAAAAGCGCGTGTAATTAAATGATGAAATGAATTTGCCTCTCATTTTACTGGTTATGGCTCATTTAAATAAAATATGGTTTTCGGGGCTCCCACATTCCGTTATGAAGTCGAATCGGGGCGAGACGCTCCACTTTAATTGACCATTGTCACAATGGGAAATCTGCCGCCGACCGACCTCCTTAATATTACCAGACTACTTAAATAACAGGTGCTTTTCGAAATATTATCTCACGCTTTTAAATTTGCCTCGGTTGAGCAAACATTATGAGAATAGGCGAGCTTAGCGGATAATTGTGTTGAGACATATGGTCTCTAAGATTTATCTTGAAGGTTACGAGGTATATTTCAGTCAGTGTTAATTACGCATAGATCTTATATTGAAAACCACATGCTCAGGAGTTAATTTTGTGTAAATATAACCATAAATGTGCAATATCTAATATAAAAGGTTAAGTGATAAGCGAACCTACTACGCTTTCCGTAATTAAAGTAGCTTAGTGATAGCAGACAGCGGAAACTGAGTCTAGAGAATGCCAATAATGAGTCTATGTAATCTACAAATATACAAGCAGGTAAGTAGGTACCTATATCAAAGCATGATAATTATGAGGTAAACTGTCGATTAAAATTCCCATTAAAGCTTATTGCCGAATTGGACAATGCAATCCAATTATCATAAACAGTGGATGCTTACCAAGCACCATAGACGATATAGATCGCTATCAATTTCGTCGTTAGCTTAATCTATCCGAGAAGTTGGACTTTACGCAGAAATTCGTATTATCTCGAAATTTATCGGCCCATAATTTTCTAAGTTAACTTTGATCTTAAACTGATTATTTCTGGGGTTTATATTTCTAAAATTAGTCCAATTATTTTAATAGACTTATAAACTGGATTTACTAAATTATATGACCAAAATATCCACTATTTCAGTTTAACTTTGGCAACATCGGAGCGGCAAAATAATGTCTGTAGTTCAGGTGTGGTCGATCGCTTTAAGAATCGCCTACCTATTGGTTTATATTATTATTTATTAATTTCGTCTCCAACTTAACGTTTTAAAAATTGCTGTTAGTGTGAATTTGTATAAAAAAAAAACAGTATTGCTATAATGTTGAAAGTATATTCCCGGGTTGAATAAAATAATTTATTTCATTTCATTTCATCATCATAAACAGTACTTTACCAACAAAGACTTCCATATTCCGTACATCCTTCATAAACATCAATTTACAGGCCAAACTAATCATTCACCTGTCTATGACTTTGACAAATACGGCTGCTTCCTGTTAAAATATCGAATTCTAGTTTTGCGTTGGGCAAATAGGCGAATGAGGCTAACAATCCAATCGGCCGTTATTCGTGTGTATAAGGACTGGCTGTAACGGGAAACCAGCCAAAGTTGTCCTGAATATTAATTTTATTGTCAAACAAAGACGTGTTGAATCTTGTACACAAATAAAACTTGCAGAATATCATATACCTACCTTAATTATTTACGCAGTAATTAAGTCGAAATTTAATTTAAAAGAAAAAATTGAACGCCATTTTTTGTATACTCATCGTTACCATTTCACGAACAGTGTTCATTGATATCTGGAAAATGTATCGAAACGTAAATACGAAAAATTCATGAATGCACGTGTTAATTAATTATGCGGATTATTCAATAAACAATGCACAACAGTTTAATGTAAATTTTAATTTTTAACTCTGTTTTTGTTTGCTTTAATCCATACAATTTGGCAGTGACAGTTTGCATTGTTCACTGATGTTACTAATTGTTGAAATAATAAATTCATTACGCGAAATATTTTCCATGAGACATTTAAGTGCATACTAAAAACATACAGTTTATTTGTAACATTCGTTTTACCTTTGTTATTATGAGCAGTCGACAATTCGTCTATTGCAGTACCTAACCTTAGAGTAAATAGCAAAACGCATTGTTCCCAAAACCCATTGCTAGGTTCCGTAGGATAACATCCGGCTATCCGGTCATGTTTTCAAATTAGAGCGACACCCGGATAAAGTCTCCGTTTGCAAATCGAATGAGCTGGTCGAATGCAACCGAACTTATTTACTATGCATACGTTCCCTGCAGAAAGTGCCAGAATGTTTCCACATCAACAGAAACGGATCATGCACGTGACTTGCAAATATTCAGATGGCAATTAGCTTCTGCTGCGCGATAAACTGAGTTTTCATTTGCATCCCTTTTGATGAATGTATTATCCTAACGTTAGTCACTCTTTTAGTCTCTTTAGTCTACTTGTTACCTCTTGACACTTAAAGTGCTTCCGATTTATATAGTACCTAATCCCGGTGAAGGACATAAGATTTCGATTTTGTTTTTTCACGGAAAAAAATCTTGAGGGATGAAAAGGAAAATGGTGTTTATGACGAACTCGCGGAAGCTATAAAAATAATTTCTCCGTTCCAATTTCGAGTTAACTTCATAGCAGTCCACCGTTCTGACGTAATTATCGCATCATTCGAATAAGCGAGGCTCTCGGCAAAAGTTGATTGACAACGCGCCGAACAATCGATTGCAATAGGTAATTTGGAATGTACGCTCGAGGATTGATTGGCCGTTGTCGAATATTCACTTTCACGTACACGTGGGCCAGTGTGAGATAATATTATTGGAAGAAAGTGAGAGGCGCTTTTTCTTTGCTCAACGTATTTGAGCACTCGGTGAAGATGGGCTAATGTCCGATGGACAATAGGAAGTAATAACGCATTCCGCTTCCGTTCGGCTCTAGCTTTCAAAAACCGTTTTCTTCAATACAAATACGCTTTTCTAAACGATAACCAAACATATTAATTTGTGTTTTCTCACAGCCCCGATTTTAATTGAGTGTGATTAGTACTTTCTACAATTTTCTTCGATATTAGTTGGAGAACTTTTGGAAACTTTCAATTCACTTTAGCGAATTTAAGGTGAAAAAAGCTTTAGTAATATTAAAGGTTCTTTGAAATGGAAATATTAAAATCAATATTTTATTCTGCTTAGTTACTTTAAAGTCTAAAAGTTATACTTTGTTAAACTTCGGATTACCGTTTGAATATCTTCAATGAATATTTAAGTATGTTTCACAAGTAATTCACATTTTGAGTTGTCTAAACTTTTACTAAACATTATGAGCATTATCTTATTGGATAATTACCAAATAACAAAGTAAGTACCTAATACATTTTCGAATATGTGTGTGGTCATATATTTTATTAAATAGATCACTTAGATGCTTACCCACGAAAAGAAAATACATACAAAATACATTTCCAAGTTACTGAGCTTCTCGTGCTCGGTAGATAAGTTAAAAATGAATGCTTGTATTTTCTTATTATTATGAAAAGTGAAAACTTAAATGTGTTCTTGTTTCTACGACGAAGTGGTCTCAAGAAAGGAAGTACAATAACAAAGTAGCATACGTTGTTTATGTTGCAAGCAAAATAAATTTTGTAGCATTAAGTATACATTTTCTACTGTATTATTTTAACTTGGCGAGTATTTACTGATAAGATTAACAATTCCGAATGCATCATAATTTCTATTTAGCGGAGAAGCAAACACTCGTAAGTACCTCTTCAAAGTTTTGTGTTAGCCCCAAAACGATGGCGATAAAAACACTACCTTATTTTATAAACAGTAACAGTTTGCACATTTTACGATTCAAGAATAAGTTTATTAACATACGGCATATGATATAGAGGCCACTTCGTGCAGTAACTGTATCTAGCAATCTGTATTGCAAACACCACTGGACGTAACAGATAGGCAGTAGCGCGCCTCGCCAATGCGACGTGATAGCTGCATATCTCACGCCTACACTACTGGCCAAGCCTTAATTCCGAGTTTATAGTTCGTTGCCAAAATAAGTTTAAAATTAACGCCGTTTTGGCAACGGCCTTGTTCCAACCGGTCGGAATAAGCCAGGCGAACAGATTTTCACTAACTAAGAGACTGAGTTTTATGAGAACCTAAATGCAAGAATACAGACTGTTCAAATGTTTAAGAGCCTGAATAACATCTCAAAAGAATGTAGGTACATATTGACAACGTGCGAGTTGGGATTACAAAAAATGAGATGCAATGAATGTCAAGAGAGATTATTACGATATTATTTACAGTTTCGCTTGTACGCAGTAATTCTAACTGCATATCAAAGTCGGTTTCCCAAATTGGCTATTAACAAGCTCCTGTATGTGATGTTCGAATTAGATAAGCCAGGGTAGACATTTGCTCAAGCTAGTGTCGTTCTCAGCTCACTACCGCAGTAAGTTAGTATTTACTAAGCTTGTTTGACGCATGCAAAGCCGGTCTTAGCCTTATCACGTACGCGGTGTCGCTTCGTTAATCAAGCCAGCGCTGTATGTAACGGAACGCGGATTGTGTACAAGATGGCGGAAACAAATGTTTTTACTTTCACATTTTTACAGATCTTTACGGGTTTCAATGGAGCGACCTAGGTATTTTTTTGCATGGCTTAAAGTTTTAGCGCATGCGCGTGCTAAAAGAACTCTTTCAACTTCTATTTAGGTACGGATAACTGGGTTAACGTTAGTAATATTTTATATGGGTTGTAGTAACTGATAAAGGCAGGAATAAATTCTATGTTTTATTAATATTTTAGTTTTTAAACCAACGAAATATATTAGTATTTATGGAGTATTCGTACATATAATGTACCTACATGAGTAGCGAATTGTACACTCAAGCGTAGATATTCTCATATTACAAATCGCTCGTGTGCAAAAAGTGGTTTACACACGACGTATCTTTTTATTACATTTTGATGATCACGAAACATCCGTCGATCGGGCGTTACCTTGGCAATCTTAGCTACGGAAACAAGTAATGCAACATATTCGTAACATATAAATAATAACTGAGTAACTACAGTTTGAGCTCTAATGTATTTGAAACTATATACATTAACTCGGTAGGCTGCAATTGAAAACCAACCACGTACATAAACATACGTGACGGTCACCTAAAATGGAACATTGCCTTCTCATTGTCAGTGTCACTCGTCCATTGACTGTTTTACAGTTAAGTTGGTACCCCTTGTTTCTATCCCCACTCCTTATATGGAGTCGGCGACGTGCCTTCCATATTCATAATTCAATTCGAAGGGAAAGAGTCGCTAAGAATGGTTGCGGATGAAAGGAAATAGAAAAGTTTCTCGTATTTTTTAGGGTTCCATAACCGTTCCATTGGTACTAAATTTTTATTTTATTTACTTACCTACGAAACAATAGCTATTTTAGCGGTTAAGATTTAATTTATAGAGACATTAAGGTGACTAAAATGTAACTTCGCTGTAAATTTGATGATGTAAACGAGTGTACGAAAAGATAAGACAGAGAAATGGAATGCATACAATGTAGTACAATTCATCAAGTTTACAGTACTCTTAACGTTCTAAAGAAACGTTTTTCTAACAAATAATAACGTTAACTTCTACTGGTTTGATGTATGGGTACGGACTAAGGTCAATACATGTCTACAGATAAGACTCACTAATTAACCTCGAGAAAGCCACGCCGTCGGGCATTAAGTAGGTGTTTCCGTACTCAGACAAGACCTAAGTCTCAGGTACTCAAGTTTAAGGATTTTGTCGGTCAGTAGGTTCCTCTCATACTTCCTGAGTGTGGCTAATGGCAGCATTATGAACAATTATCTTGTCACTCCCTTATTAGATTCATTTAATGTGGACTTGAGTATCGGTCGTGGGTAATTAATGTGTCACAAGAAAGCTATTCCGATATGCAATTTATAGAAATCTTTACTCAATATGCTTTAGAATTTCTGTTCAGTCGCAAAGGAAAATAACAAATTCAAATTAGAACGATTAGCTTCGTTTGATTCATAGCTACGTGTAATTTTAGATAACTTGCAAAAGGATTTATACCTGTTATGTGAAAGGAGAAGCTGACTTCATGACTGATAATATTTGATATTATATTTCGTTAATATTATACTTTACCTACTATAAGAGTCAGAAACTAGATAGAACGAATTTTGAACGACGGTTCCTTTTATAACGCATTAAAAAAGGATGTTTGAAAATTCACCACCTAAGGGGGTAAAACGAGGATGCTTATCGTGTGCAGACAAAGTCGCGTGCAGAAGCTATTAGAAATAAGAGTTGTATTTACTTTAATGTGATAAATGCGCATTATATTCACCCACTTATCTAGAAAAAAGTATGCCAGTTGAGGAAATAGTAAGCAGTTCCTGTAGTGACGAGATATTTTCCACTTTTAACTTGTTAGTCCGGTGGCACGGAAGAGGGCTCATTCTTGTCTTAAACGACTGGCGCAATTCTATTAAGAGAAGTAAATCTTGTTAGAAAATGGGAAGTCAACACACGGAAACATGCTGTGCAAGTTTGCTTTTAGTAAAAGTATTTTTACTTCTCTACACAAACAGTATCTTAAAAGAGCATTTTATCTAAGATCTCAGCGCTGTTGTTTGTACGACTCATCATCTATAGGGCGACGGATTTAAAGCCATCTTAAATGTTGTATTTTATTTTTGTTTCTAGTTTCTGGAAATTGTTCTTTAAGCAGAAAGTACCAAGTCATTTAATTCTAAAATAAGTAAGTAGGTGTGTCACAGCGATCATTAAAAAGAGCCTTTATTTATCTTTCTGCAGAGTCACGAATCCAAAAAGTAAAAGTTAGGTTACTCAAATAGTTGGACACGAAGACCAAAACGAAAGTAAGTACTTACACTGAACATAAATAAAAAGCATTTTAGTCGCGCTTCCATAAAAATTAGTGAGCACGTTACGAGATCTTAGAGAATTCAAAAACATAAAATCCAGATTCGTATTTTATACTCACGTACGTAACGAATTTTGTGGTCGTTTTACTTCATAACGAAATGTATATTTACTTTTGTTTAAATTTCATTTTCAACTCGGTTGCATTTAGATGTGGCACTTAGACACGTTTTAGCGTTGCAAAGTTTTGCGACGAGTTTGTGTCATTAAACTACGTAGGATGAAGTATTTACTTTATTATGATGTGTTTTGCCACACTTAGTTAACGCTAGAGTAGATACTTCATTAGTCATTTGTGTGTTTAAGTAGTAAAATAATTTCATCTAGTAGTCAAATATAGCACGATACATTAATCAAATATCTAATTGCCAAAAAGGAAACCTTGCAGTGCATTTCCTACGAGAAAGGATGCGCGAAATAAGGTGTGTGCTGGCTTCCCTTACGTGGCAGGTGGCGAAATTATTATTAGTACCACTTTCCGTTCAATGAACTAGCACCGTTAGTTGTTTTACGCATTTAGCTCTCGCCGCCGGCTGCGACATGGCACAAATAACAATCGTACGCCAATTGGACGCTGTTAGATTTCACTGATATGTCTTAAGTTATATACGAGCCGTGGCAACTTTTACTAGCGTAGCCTTCGGCCTTTGGTATAAATGATGTAACGTAGGTACCCAATAAGATTAATTGATTTGGTCAATAATTTCTCTTTGGTTAAAAAACTCTTTCATTTTGGCAGTAATAAAAACCTACGCCACCAATTCCTAACGCCATATTCTCGTTTGTAATATCGTACATGTGAAGTTAGTGGTTGTATAGTCCGTATCTATGTAGGAAAGCTGTAACGGGCAGTACTGTTGCATATTTGTGCGAAGCCTATCTCTGACACCCGTGCCCTCGATATTGTGTTCGGAACCATGGCGATATTCCTGCGAAATTGCAACTAAAATTCTGATTATATTTTGTTGAACAGTAAATCTCATAGGTACATTTATAGAATAAAAGGAAAGATCAAGTAAATTTAAAGGCATACGGCTAAATAGGAAAAAAGATCTCATTAAAATAATAAAAAAAATAACAGACTACGCACCATATTGTTATTACGAACGCGACAATTATGAACGCATCCATTCAATTCGCGCGTTTTTGTGCCGCCATTTTGAGTTCCTGCCGCGCTGCGGTATCGACGTTTGATGGTAAAAGTGAAAACGGCTATGGTAAATGACGGCGTGCCACGGTAATAGGGGCTTCCTGTTTGCTGCACATTGCCATTTCAGTTTGCTTTTATTACACTATAACTTCTAAAAAGGACATAGACTGTACTTTGAAGAAATATATTAAAGGAACTTCATATTGTTAACGAGGATTGAATACTCGATGAAAACGTCAAGCTTGCAAGTAAAACGTTTGTTTCAAAATGTTGAAATCTTGCTAATAATGTAAGTTAAACAAGGGGCAATATCTCAACGTTAAATTCTCTAAGGGGTAAATGCAAATTAACAGGATCTCGGATTGTGATTAAGTTCCTTGGAGTAAGAGTAAGTTCTTTAACTTCGTCCGGGACGAAAGCGTGGCAGAAGAGTAGTACGCTAAGTTTCGACTGACTGATTCTCAGCTAAATCTTATTGTACAAGCTGTTTTGTTCAAAAGTAGTAGCTTTACTTAATTGACAACAAGTCGTTCAGGTATCATGACTATAAATAAAATTGCCAACAATGTCTTGTCAGGACTTATGTGAATTTAACAACAATTGACTATTAGAAAGATCGATACGTGTAGGTATAATAAATACTTTGTCTATCTTTCACTCAAATAATGTATTGTAATTATAATATCAATAGTGATGACAGCTTAAGAGAGGCGAATCGGATAATAGTACTAACTCGTTGTTCCAATAACACACTTTAAACAAATGTGTTCATTAAATTTAACTTCAAAATGTAACAAAAGAGATACTTAGTATTAATTAGTATTATAATACATGCCAACGTAAATAACGGAACCATGTATGGAAATAGTAAATAATTGGTTTCAATAGAACTTCATCTAGCAGCAGGTACTTAAATAGATAATTATAAAAACTCTCTAACCGCAAAATGGGCGTATATTTAAGGTGCTATGCTATAATCAAGTGAAAACGTATATTTTGTCTGTTTTCTATGGTGAATGAGGCAATAATTTGAGCAATTCCTTAGCAATTGTCTTGGATATAGGGATGTTAATAGCAGTAAATGCTATGTGTAGACTTGTAGGCATACCAGTAAGCCTGATGAATCGGCACCCCTTCTCTCGCTTCGATACATTTAATAACGGGCAAACGCATCATGATTGTGGCACAAACCGTTGAGCAAACTAATATTATCGACATAGTCATTTATATACAATGTACATGAAAAGGAGAAACTGTTGGAATGAATAGCCAATCAAACGCGGATACCGCTGGACCTAAATACTTTACATATTATAGGTAACTACTGCTACTGTAAAACATGGAAATTTATAGAAATTCCATTTGGAAAGTATTTTAATAAACTCCTAAAATACTTATGTAACATCTGATCATGCATAAAAATCCCTTCGCCACAGCCGTTAACCGTCTGCTATGATTGTCAAGTCGTGTAATTGAGTTTCCTTATGAGGGGGTTTAATGTTCAACTACAAGTCTACTTATAGATTTTTTTAAATATGATAATAATTCCGTTTCAGTTATTACATAGCAGGTTTTATGATCCGTTGGAAGAACTCTTTACTTGCGAGTCCAATCAACACGCTCACTGGACATGCAAAGACAGTGTTTTTGCATCAATTATAATATAGACTGGTCTCCATGTTCTAGAGCAAAGTACCGTAAGCAATATGTCAGAAAAAATGCCATGGGAGTGTTATAAAGTCAGATGCCTTGTCTTGATTATACAACTGCCTAATTAAATGGTAACCGTTATTGTTGGTGACTGTTACACCATAAATTTCAAAAACACAAAAAGAAACTCAAAGTTCTCTGCTTATTTTGTATATTACGACAGCGTTAGGAGAATGATTCCAATGTTCAATTAAGAATATTGATGTAATCTAAACGTGACAGCCAATAAAGCACCACAAGATTTTAATGACTTGTTGTTTTCAAACAATGATGAGTAAAGCTTTAAGTCCGGACAATAAACTTAGCTCTTTCATCATTCGAATGGCATGTCGGGTAACAAAACAGGTTTTATTTCACCTTTACGTCGGATCACAGATGTCCGTCCGCCTGATTTCTCTCAAAACACCGATATTTTTGGACTATTCTCACGGCAATTACTAAATTCGTCTATTATGTGTGGACATGCGATTCTCTTTGAAAAAATTTCTACCTGAGGCGTTGAGTCATCAAAGAATCTTTTGTGCTGTTAGGTGATGTCCATGACTCCGGTGTTGCTAAAGGATGCACTTTACGGCCATTTTGCTTAATTTATGTTATGTATATTTTTTATTTAAGATGCTCATTTCAATAATCAAGAAATTACAAAAAAATATGAATAGTTAGTCATGTGTGTTGGATGTAAATGAAACGACGCACACAAGCGGATATTCTTAAATTTCTGGCCAAAAGTCTAAAGTATCAAATCAACGATAATGATAACATGACTTTATTTTTCGAATCTATATGCTTCCTAGCATTTAATGATAGTCCGCATAACAATTTAAATGAACGTTTTCATTACTACCCACACTAACAAAGTATCGACTTGTGAGCAATGACTAATTACTTGTTAAAAATGAGTTTATATATATAAGATATTCTCTTGTTTTAGCCTGTTCAGTGTAATTTATATTATGTGTTGTGAAGCTGGAGGTATGTAACTATGTTTTAATATAAATGGATATACTTTTAAGTTTGTCTGCACACAAGAAAAAAAAAAGTTTATTTACAACCGGATTTTTGATTGCCGGATGCTTATTTTATGCTACAAAGTTATAAATTCAATAGAATCCCGCTTTTGCGTGAAGATTTTAACAAAGACAAACATATTAGCTAAACTTTTTTGATAGTTTATGTTGCTAATACGTGCTACTCTGTTTTTTATTTGACAAAATTATCAAGTAGAAGTAGAAATCACGAAAATAGTTGGTTTTTATTTTTTCTTTGTTTTGTAGGTTCATCTTCTCAGAATATCATCATAAGCCTTCTACAATTGCTTGAATATTATAGAACGTTTAAATCGAACGATAATAATGAAAAATTTAACAATCTTGTTCATAGAGTAGCAAGTTTCTTAGGTGTTGAGGATGATTTAATAGTCAACGAGGAGTTTTTATATTTTTATATCCCCACTTCATGCTTGGATTCGACTTTTCGAGTGTTTGCTTCATGTAAGCTATAGATTAACTAAATTATTATGTAGGTAGTAGTAATGACGTGAATACAGCAAGATTTTTTTTTCATTCTTTCGAAGATTCAGCTGAAATTACCTACTGGCATAAACAAAAAAATAATATATCGATTTCTTATAATCCTTTCAGCTCTCACAAGTACGTTTCCAGTCACCCCAAATAAATTTAAAATTTATTGCTGTAAGACAGCTGTTGTCTTTATCAAACAATATCCATGGTACCCCCTACCAAAAACTGCACACAAAATCTTATTTCATGGCCATGAAATAATAAGAAATTGTATAGTGCCTTTAGGGTTACTCTCAGAAGAAGCTCAAGAATCCAGAAATAGGACATAAAGATGTACAGAAAACGATATTCGAGAAAATTCAGTCGAATCCAAAACATAGAAGATGTGTTTAATAACCTTCTAGTATCGTCTTATCCTTATATTTAACGGATATTTCACGAAAACATTACAAACAAGATAAAAGGTTATGCAAAATAATTAAAGTATTTATTGGATGTAAGGAAAAAAATAACGAATAAAATAATCCCTACTATATAATATTATAAAAGCGAAAGTAACTCTGTCTGTCTGTCTGTTACGCTTTCACGCTAAAACTACTGGACCGATTTAAATGAAATTTGGCACAAAGAAAGTCTGGAGCCTGAGAAAGGACATAGGCTACTTTTTAACCGACTGCAAAAAAGGAGGAGGTCCTCGTGACGAAGTCGCGGGCAGAAGCTAGTAGAAAATAAATATAGAAACAATTAATCTAACATAAATAAAGCTGTAGTTTAATTTAATTGTGTTTTAATTTGATTCTGTCAGCGTTTCTAACTTTTTATTCAATCCATTAGTTTTGGCCAGAAATTTAAGAAAATCCGCCTGTGTGCGACGGCCTATCAATTTGTGGAATTCCATAATAATAAAAGGATATAAGCAATGCTTTGCAAGGCACAAGGCCAACCGGTTTCGTTTTAGTTTTGTCCGTTTATTCGAACAGCGCCAAAAAACACGAAGACTAACTTCCTGCAACGACTACATAATTCAATAGACATCGGTTCCATTCTACATTTAGAGAAACGTCTGGAATTTAAATTTTATTGCAAAAAGTGCATGCAAACATACGTTAAACTTTATTATCTCCCGTACCTACATTACCAATATGGTTTGACTGAATGTTTTAGGTGTATTTACTTTAATACACGGGTATATTTTGACAATCTGTTATTATGGATCTAAAGTTCGATGGCACCTGCATTGCTTCAACCGCTATATACGGTTACAATAAATTTGTACCTACAGTTTATATAGAACTTGAGTGATGTCTAAGAATGACATAGCTGCAACTTTGTATCACGCATCAATATAAGTCAAACAGAAACATCTAGTCAAGCTTGCCAAAAATAAAAGAGCAACAGCAAAATGAGCTACACAAAAAATACACAGTAAAAAGCTCAGTTTCTAAAGTCCGTGGACTCTGAGCGTTGAATGGGGCTAACGAGACAGACGCCCCAATGACGCCCGCGTTTTGTGAAGCAGGCCAACAGAAGATCTCCTCTTACATTTAGCGCACTTTTGTGTTTAATTTTGGCGCGTCCTCTTAGTCTAACCTTCATTTGTTTTTATTTCAACTACAGCCTGACGCTAAAAGAATTATCTTTAGGCTCCGCCGTTTAAATTTACTGCACCAATGAAATTGGTTTAACTCTTATTTACGAGATGCACAATGCACATTACTTGTGTCCGCGCCAAGTGTTGCCGTTTGTAAACACCTGGTTTTGTAATGTGTGTATATAATTTAGAAACAACGTTAACTGTATAAAATTTTTTTTCTTGAGATCGAATAAAATATTGTTATGCGAATAAACCTGAGTTCATATCAAAGGTAAAGTTGGAAAAAAGTCTCGAAGCGGGTAAAGTTTTCTTCACATTTATTTATAACTAGATTCAAGGATATAAAAAAAACAATAAGGAGAGTAGGTAGCGCCCTTTGACGAAACTGTAATGGGATAACTCAGTCCTGTTTATTCTGGAAGTGTTTTCCAAAAGCTCCTTTTCATAAAAGTTCTGTAGCAAATGAAACAACAGCGTGGAACATTTTGTATGCAATGTAACCCACTGAAAATAATTGTTAACTATACATTGTGCTGTTTAACTTGGTTTCGTATCTAAACTCAAATTTTATTCCATAGTAGGTAAAGTAAGAGATATCTCCACAAAGCTTGAGCGTAATGTTATGCAAATTGGCAGTAGTTTCCTGAAAAAAGGTCACAACCAAACCAACAAGCGAAAACAGTAAAGTTCCTTTTATCAACATAAAAGGAGATTTAGCAGTTTCGTTGATTTAGCTTTATGTTAGTCAATATTGCATTAAAGTAATGATTCTCAGTACTTAAGATACATAATTACGTCGACCTATTGTTAGTGTTTAAACTGCGGTGTCGAAACTACCAGAACCGCCCGAGTGGGTTGCGAGGCGACTGAGGCGAGTAGGCCTTAGTCTCGGCATAAGGCGAAAAGTTCAAGGTTCTGTATGCAGCTGGCTCATCCAGTCGCGCGTCCTCATTTATAACCCGCTGTCGAGAGATATCGTTTTCAACTGCATACGAATAATGTTTCTTTGTTTTTATTTCTCTTATACTTCAACACTGTTTATTCTTAAAAATGTAAAATACACAGTTGTAAATGTTTGGGTATATTGTAAAACAAGCTTTTTGCATTTGGTATACGAAGATTTAATTAATTTCGGAACAAGATAAACTGAGCGTGGTTATATTACATAGTCCGTCCAATTTAATCGAA
Source organism: Polylopha cassiicola (assembly GCA_038024825.1). Lineage (NCBI taxonomy): Eukaryota > Metazoa > Arthropoda > Insecta > Lepidoptera > Tortricidae > Polylopha > Polylopha cassiicola. The sequence continues at coordinate 7,527,354 of CP149055.1, forward strand.
TGACATAAACAACAAAATGTTGCCTGTTATAGATTCAAAGTAAATTAGCCACCTATTTACCAAATTGTATGATAATGGAAATTGGGCTTCGAAAAACCTTTTAATTTTAGGAAAATTAACATGTGCCTAAAACTCTATCAGGTATTAATCATAAATCATTGTTAAACCACTTAGCTTACGATGCTCATATTTATTACGTCTTCATTCGACGTGTTTTTAAAAACGCTAACGCATCGCTCTTGCAAATTACATGAATTGCATCTTCTTCAGCAAACGTTTGCGTTCCTCAAACAACGACTGCGCGACTAACTGAGGTTAGAATGTCAACTTGAGCATGCAGTTCCGTAATTTGACTTCTCTCAGTCCAATGACTTGCATTGGTGATACGAATCAACTTTTTAGACCGATTACCACGTTTGCTAGAAATATTTCGGGCTATGCTGAACAACGGTTTTCCAAAATACAAAGTTGTTTTTAAGAAGCACATGGGATGTGATAATGATAATATAAACATGACAGCGTCTTGGCAAAGTGTTGGAATTCTTCTTTGAAATATTGGAGTATTATTATGGGTTCTTGTTTATAATTAAAATAAAGATCGTGTTATGTTTTGAATCGGAAAAAACATTAGCGGAAATATTACGTCAAAGCAAAAGATAACACTGGAAATGTCGATGTGACCTCTATTATCAGGCTATGTCGAGTATGAAAGAGTTTGTGAGAAGTTTTCTATTGTCGCCAAGTAGAATACAATGGATCCGATCGAGTGCAGGTTCCACGGGCGAGTTACTAGACGCCGAGATCATTTGGGATATGTTGCCAACTTGCCAGCGAATAATAGCGGATTGTCGGTTCCCTTAGATACGAACATTTCTTCTAACTAATGTCAGTTGGATTAAGTCGTCAACTGCAACAAAATGCTTCACGGTGGTTATTTTTCTTAGTAGGTATAATATATTTTCTAAAAAAATTTAACAAACCCCCGACATAAAAACTAAAAGGCTCTCTAATAAAAAAAATAAATTAAAAATTTTAACAAACCCCCGACAAAAAAACATATAAGCCGTCTAAAAAGTATAAAAATAATAAAGACTTGATATTAGGTAGGTACCTAAGTATTAATAGGTATTTCTACAAAGAAAACGTCACGTCGGGGGGACCGCTCATCATTTACCTAATTGTACCTATCTATATTTACCTACTATGTATCGAAATCTAAGGTCCCCCCGACATGACGTTTTCTTTGTAGAAATACCTATTAATACTTAGGTACCTACCTAATATCAAGTCTTTATTATTTTTATACTTTTTAGACGGCTTATATGTTTTTTTGTCGGGGGTTTGTTAAAATTTTTAATTTATTTTTTTTATTTCATACTTTTTGAAAGTAGGTAGGTAACTTATTATTTTTTTAACCAATTTCCATTTTACATGGAATTCTGTAATGTACACGTGATCCTCTTTCATTTGATACCCCACTCGGTTATATTTGTAGATATTTGATTTTCCATCCCCACTTTCACTCCCTATATTTTTTGAACGACTCAACCGATTTTCATTATTATTTCAATTTTGTAATGTACTCGCGACCCTCTTTCATTTGATACCCCACTCGAGTATATTTGTGGACATTTATTTTTCCATCCCCTCTTTCACCCCCCTCTATGTATTAAGCTACTGGTCCGATTTTCATCAAACATAGCTAAGAACACTCCCGACATATTCACCTCTTAAACAAAAAAAACAGAATCAAAATCGGTTCATGCGTTTGGGAGCTATGATGCCACAGACAGACACACACACACACACACACACACACACACACATACACACACACACACACACAGACACGTCAAACTTATAACACCCCGTCGTTTTTGCGTCGGGGGTTAAAAAGGTTTATCAGATAGTCATATTTATTTATTATATGTTTACTACTCTATATTGTTAAAGTGAAGGTACGGTACGGTTAAAATACACCATGTTTTAATATTTCATGCAAATGTAAAATCGGTCCGACATTTATTTAGCATAAAGTTTCATAGTGGCTCTATATTTTCTTTGCTATATTGCGAAATGAAAGCAAACAAAACAGCGAAGCTGACCTACCAATCTCAAGACATGAAAAGAATATCCTGCGGAAGCTTTGAATAGGGAAAGCAGGATATAAGTCGTAGAATTAAAGTCAAATATATAACACAAGTAACGTATATTGAAAATCTCTATAAATTTATAATACGATGCAGGTTTTAAAGCACCGGTAATCCATTAGCTATCCCGTCTACTCGTGTCAGTCCTGAGAGAAATAAGTCAACAGGATTTTGGTTAAGACGGGATTTTTGCCCCACTTTAAGCCTTTCCCCTACGCTCTTAAAGCTTATCGTCTGATCCTGAGTGGAACTACTAAGTTCGAAAACGACGGAGGCATTATATCACATTTCACTTATTTGTGTCAGCTCGTTCTATTATGTGTTTTCTATCTGAAAACAGGAAGATAGGTTGTTTGCAATTTTTAGCAATCCATTTCTGTTTATGCGTACCGACTCTAATATTTTGACAATGTAGAACTACCTACATTCGATTTATATTCTTAAGGTGCTAGAAAGTGCCGATGATACCTCCAGTTTAGCGAATGGCTATAGTGTTAATATTTATTATTCTGGCAGTGCTCACGAGGCGGTAGTGGAATACAAATGCGTTATTGCCTCAATCTGAGCTCTGAACAGGCTTAGGAAAGATTTGGCTTAAGTTGTTCAGGTTTATGTAGGTAAATAAAATGCTTTTATTAAACTTAAAAGATACTTATTGAACTATTAAATAACCGTCGTTTAAAAAGAACGTCAACTCATATTCTTTTAATCTTTTCTTGAGATAAACTGGTAAACATCCGAGATCGCTTAGGAATACAAAGGCGTATCATGAGAAAATAATATACTTAGCTTGAATCTCGTAAAGTATTGACTATTTTCTTTCTCCCTTGGCTTATAATATTTATTTTCCGGTCGTAACACGCGTTGCAGATCATCACGTATTCTTTGGAGAAGTGGTTATCAACCAGTAAATACGTGAGATTATTTGGTTTAACCTCGCCAGGAGCGTGCTAAGTTATTTGCCAGTTTATGAAATAACGCGGTGCGTGACTACACCATGTCATTTGCCACTTCCTTAATGTGAAATCAGTACAGCGTAAACGTTACGTGATCGCACGTAGATAATGTTTATCAGATTTGTCACACGCATTTTACTTGTTACTTGACCCAAATATTTATAACATACAATAATAGAATGGTCCGTTCAATAACTTCAAGTCCATTTAGGTTATTCGTTTGTAATAAAAATGACTATTTGGGGTTATTACGTTGGTATTGAAAATGTAACTCTGGAAAACGTTTATCGATTTGTGATTGCATAGTTCGATAGGTGCAGTTCTACGTTGTAATATTGCGAACAAGATAAGAATATCTGATTAAATTCTCGAGGCACGTACTGTAGAATAAAGGATTTAAATTTCAAGAATCGTTGCAGGGGTACAGTGAGAAACAAGCTAAAGGAAAATTATGGCTTGCTGATAATTAATGGTCTGGAAATTAAAGGGCATGGCTGCAGGTCGTATTAAGATTCAGATAAAATGGTCAAGGGAATTTAATCATTTTGCGCATTTGTTTATGAGGTGTTTTGTTGCTGTGATTATAAGGGAAACATGCTATCCAAAATCCCAATCATAAATGCCAACTAAAGTAAAACAGAAAGGAATGATGTCTGTAGCCCGGCATTGGTAAAGTTAAGCATTACACGCGATTAGTTGTTGTTTTATAATTTGAACTTGCGGTTAGTCTGTATACATGTATTTGAAACCGGGTCGGAACTCGATTTCACGATACAGATTTCGTAAGTAACGTTCAGTCTACAACCACTGCTTGTGGATGTAGACTGATGCTATTGACTGACTAGCTAAAATGCTAAATTTACAGCTATTATTTTCTCATTTGTTTTACACGCCGTAATTTACAATTCATTGGACATTAACCAAATTAAAATATAAATCTGTTTTGTCTAACGCTTTTATTATTCTCCAAAGGTCACATTCACACTTGAACTCTCAAGGTAACCTTTTATTTTTCAGCTTCGACCTTATAAATTTCCCCTCCGTTCATACTAATTTGTTTAGGATTGCTTGATATTATTTATGTGTGAAATATCTCGTATTATCGATGTTGCCATTGATGTTCGACATTCCAAGAAAGATCGTTGCGTAAGATGTGTTTAAAATTGGTTTGTGAATAACCGGTAATGTGCGAGATTTGGGAACATGTATGTTTGTCAAAAACTCAAAACTCATCAAGTTTTCGGTAACCGAATGCAATGCAATATAGGACATGTCAACATTGCTTGGATTCCATTTCAAGTCTTCGTATTTTTTTTGCGACTGCGAGATATGAAATAGTATTTCTGTTGAAAAAACTATTGGTTTCTTAATTCAAAAAGAAATATTGAGGACATCCTTCATTTTGTGATGGGTTGATGAAATAAAGCAAAGGTATTATAGAATTCAGAAATACGGAATTATTGCAATAAAAAACAATATCTAAGAAACAGCAAAGCCATTGGGTGATATAACAGGTTTTTAATGTTTTACAAATGCTTTAGGAATATTCGAGTAAATTTGAGATGTACCTATGAAGAATAAAGTACGATAGACATCTACTCAAGTATATATTGCTATAGAGCCTATTATTTCGCTAAATTATATTGCCAACTTGATTGAACTACGAACACATGTCAGTACAACTTTATGCAATATTGCAACATTACGGTTTTGGTGCCTACGCGACCAAAGTTCCTAGCCTAAACTCATAATACAATCTTGAAATAATGATACTCGATTATCAACCTTATCACTTTTGCCATAAGGTCAATGGTAGCTATTTATTATAGACAATAATTTGCGATGTTGTAAGCGCTTTGAATTTGAATACACTTTGACAACGTATTGAGGGGGTCTTACATAAATTTCATGAGCAAAAAAGTGACAATGATATTTATAACTAAAGAATAATGAAGCTTTTTTGGGTTACGGTAGTGTATTGTTATAGAAGGTTAACAGGTATTAGGGGAAAATTATTATTTTTTTTGTATCCAGTAATACTTTTAAGAAACTTAGGTGCCTTCAAATTTACAGTAAATACTTTTTTTTTTAATAAATGGACAAATGTCTGGTTTTCGCAGGTCACTTAGAAAAGAAGTGTCAAAGGTGATTCATACATAATAAATTATTCAGTGCTTGATGTTACCTAAGATTGAATTCCCAAGTACTAAACCGATAGGTATAATTATTAAGTAAATTTGGTTATAAAATCAATAAATAATCTTATTTTATAACCAAATTTACTATATAGCATAGACGCCAAAAACAAAATTTCAGTTTGTTCAAACACGTTTTTTTCCACAGCCCTATTGTTAGTTGGACCATAACTGCGCCTAACGTAATTGAATTCGATTTAATTAAAATACAATGACAAAAGTTTCTACTGCATTGGACTCCTTTGTTCTATTAAATCTGTGCTTGCTTAATGCTTGTAACTCGCAGTCATTTGCGAACAAGTTACTCTGCCTCCTACAACAAGTTCATTTTGCAACACCAGCATTCCAAATAGAGGACAACTGCATTTAAACATACATTAAAACACACTTAAGAATATATGAAATGCGTTTAGTTAATAATTAATTTCGTCTTACTAATTTTGTTGTAAATTATGTGGAAAATCTGCCTCTGACCGCAAACTGTTTAAACGAATTTATTGCACAATATTTCCTTGTTAAACTTTCCAATGTAAATAAAATTCAAATAACGAAACTGTTACGTTGAAATATCGTTGTCATAAAAATAACTACAATAAACTAAATTGCTTGAACACTTTTTCGTTGCGTTGTTTTTAGGCACGGCAAAAAATTTAACATGTTTTACGTACTCACATAAATACACACTAAGTAAGTTATATCTCTGTTCATTATCTCTAGGTATTTTGTAGGTGTTTTTTTTTTAATAGATGATTACATTAAATAGTAGATTGCCTACCGGGGGGCCTAGACAAGATCCCAACGTTCAACGTTAACGTAAAACGAAACGACCGTAATGTATGGGATTTGACATCCGCGAACGTTTGTGACGTACGTGACAGTCGTTCGCGGATGTCAAATCCCATACATTTTGGTGCCAACATTCAGCGTTAACGTTGAACGTTGGCACCTTGTCTAAGCCCCCTGGTCTATCTCTTATCTAACTGAACTTATATCATTATAACGACCTTTATGAAGTAAATAGGACCCAAGGGACATTTTTGCACGTCAGTAATTAATAACACTTCGGATAAAAAAATAACGGCACTGGGAGAAACGCCGCAAGAAACCCGTAAGTCTTTTTTTAAATAAGATAAATAAAATATAACAATTTACATTAATTTAACAACTTACACCAGAACATAAATGAAGCAGTGAAAAATGCGAGAGTAAAATGACTAATGTTTTATAAATTATTATGATATTAGAACCGCAATCTTGCATAGATATTTTATGTATATATTTTATGTGTGCTTACTCAGAGGTTTTCATAAGTTCGGCTGGTTGCAACGTTAATATCACTGAGCTGACAAATCGGATCGGGAAGGATCTAACTGCAAGAGGCTTTGGTCCGAACTACTCGGATGTATCGAACTTGGCTACTTTCCGTAGCTATTAATATTACCACACTACTGTAATGCTATTGGAACATATCTATATCTATACTAATATTATAAAGAGGAAAGATTTGTATTTTTGTATTTTTGTATTTTTGTATGTTTGTAATGAATAGGCTCCGAAACTACTGGACCGATTTCAAAAATTCTTTCACTTTTGGAAAGCTACATTATCCCCGAGTAACATAGGCTATATAATATCACGCTAGGTCTTATAGTTGCGGAGCAGTAACCGAAAATGTTTCAAAAACGGGGGAAAATTATCGTTTCTGAGGCCTTAAAAAAATCTTAAGTCCCCCCGTGCGAAGCCGGGACGGGCCGCTAGTAGCTGATATAGTGGAAGTATGTAATAGAAGACGGAGACAAGTAAAATAAATATGGATGAATTGTATGATAAAAAACGGTGTAGATGATGATGCAGACGTAAGGAAGAAATACATGCAGTCAAATGAAAGGTTAGGATAGCCTATACATAATAATGCATTTAAGTCTGATAAATTCTATTATCTAAGTTAGTACTTTTTAATTTTATTGTGCCTCACAAAAGATTTACGTAAATAAAAATCTTATCTCAAATACTCAAATAAAGCAGTTAATATTAGACATAAAACTAGGCAGATATTATGTCAGAACAATTTGGATATTGTCCCACGGGTATAACAAGGCTTCGACACGAAAATGCTATCGGATATATTTCGCAAACATTTCGAAAAACGTCTATTAGATACAGATTAAGTTTAATCCTTAGAGAAGTGACAAGTGGTGTTTGATATATTTTAATATTCAGTCGTGGACAAAGCTGCATTATTGGTTGCATTCCAGCGAGGTAAACGACAGCGAGCCTTGCGTTGTGGCAAGGTCGATAAAGTGAAGGGAGTCACTAAATTGTTCATTGGTGTCTTTTGGCTTACTACCACTTGGGATAAGTTGACGAATATCATCTGATTAAAAGGATCTAAGTATATCAAATGTGCCTTCTTCAATGATTAACTGATCTCACCTTCTTTAGTGTAACATGTGATTTTCAAACTGATTTTGTGTTACGCAAAAGAGACATATCATTTGGGACTTAGTGGTGTTTTTTTAATCACATAATTGGGTTATATTTAGAGAAGGAAGATGTTATGATTTCCGACATTATTAGGACAATGTTAGCGTTCCATTAATGAGATTTATTAGAAGATTATAATAATTATTATAGGATTTACACGAGCGTGCGTGATATATCCTGTTTGTTGCGTTGGTGGCGGATTTGGGCTTCAGTAAAATAAGTAACAGGTAAGAAAGGAAATTTACTGGATCAGAAGTCAATATCAACTATTATATTACCACTTTGATTTTGACTAAGTTACAACATCATCGTTTTGAGAAAGTCGAATGAGATCGTTATATTATGATGTATGAAAATTTATAATAGACATGACGACTAATTGACGGACTATATGGAATTTCGTGTTTACCTAGTCGTCATTACTATTCAATTTAAGTACAGTTCTATTAATATAGGTATTTTGATATATTAGGTATGAAAGGTAAATATTCCCAATCGCATTATTGGAATTTAATGGGTAGGCCACACATTATTTGCTCCGTGATTTAATAACGCATACCTATACCAAGAGCAAGTTAATAAATATTTGCATAAGTAGACAGGCCCTACACGATGGCGCAAATGTATGGAATTATGGCACTGATAATTCTACGAAATATTTACTAAGTAAATATCTTCTTTCTTTAGTTTCGATCCTCTCGCAGCTTACATTTGAATATTTGAGGTTTTGCTATGCTCAAATTAATAGTTGTCAGCCATGCCTTCGTAAGTTTAAATCAGTTATAATTGTATAGGCTTCACTTCAAGGTCCCGTGATCAAGAATATATTAAAGCTTGATTAATATATTCACGACTAAATAATCACGGACTGTGAAATGGTTGGCCAGAGACCATTGGTCGCTAGAGTTGCTCGACTGGTCGTCCAACCGTTACACAGATTCTTACACGTTTCCTAAATATGTATGATGTTGCGTTGAATGCTAATTAGCGTGTTTCTATGCGGACAGTCGTAAAATCCGAAGGTGAGGCGATACCGAACCCTTGGCACAAGAAAGTCACTGGAAAGTATAATAAAATATGATTTATCTTCTGTAATGGTTTTTCCCTAGCCCTATGTAAAATAACTACCTATAACTAACTATATCAATACCTAAAGGTATTTTTATACATACCTAGTTAATCAAAATGGCCGAAATTAATGTGATCGTCTATTACCTACGTAGGACCCAATACGTTGTGTATAAATACGTTGTGTTTTATGACGCAAATACAAATACTATCAAATAAAACAAAAGAATATTAAATAAAATAAAGCAAACACTCACGTGCCCGAAGAGAAGTCTTCTTAGTTGTTGAGAATAAAATTAATAAAATTAAAAAAAATATAATACTTAATTAATATGTCCTGATTATATCTCCACCTCCTGCATAAAAAAAAGAATAATACAACGACGAATCTGAAAACCCGAGCACAAGGGACCTGTTTGATATATAGACATTTAGTCTATAAATGGGGAAACCTAATTCAATTGGATTAAAAATATATATATAGGCCTCCCAACACTCCTTATAGCCTATGCCATGATATTTAATCGTAATTAGCACTCGCCCGATTAAAATATCCCATCAAATCCATCTACTTTTTTATCGCCCTGTTTCTATTATTTTCTTTTATAAAGTTTCATTCAAACCTTCTCTTCATACTGATCACTTAAATATGTGATATCTTTTGAATTAACAAATGACATGATGTCTTTTTTTTATATAGTATTGATGCTTTACGAAGTGTGTGAGGCTTCGTGCAGCGTTATTTCCTTTTTTATATGTATGTAATTTCTTTTATGGTTCCTTAGAACTTCTTTATATTTTGTAATATTAAAGTTGAGACAGCAGACGGACGGTATAGCAGACGGACGGTATTCCGTATTAATTATCATCATTCAAAGATATATTTTACAAAATGGAAACTATTACTTGTGAATAATAGTTTTCATAATATGAAACAATCGTTCAGCCTTCGCCGAAATCAATCACTCAGTAATATACACGGAACAAGCCGCAGCACATGAAATAAAGATGATCGGTTGTGTGTGTGTTCTTTTCGTTGTTGGGTTTTTTAGGTAGAAAAATAGAGATTGGAAAGATTGTGGCGGCGAGTTGACCTCTTTTTCTCACACACCGCAGATTGGTCCGGATACATTCATGAACAATATAATTCCATAAGGTTGTGATTAATGATAATTATTTTTTAATATAAATATTTGAAGACACATCAAATGTGCATTTCAGAGTATATTTCAGACTGAAATTCATTTCACTGAAGAAATGGTTCAGGTGATAATTAATTGTATATAGAATTTTCACACACACTAGGACATCGTTCTATTGTGAACGACCTCGAAACCGATTACAGATGAAATTTGTTTCTTAGGTTAAAATCCATTATTATAAATCATAGATCTTTAAAAACATACATAGTCATCATCATGACTTCAAACAAAGATAAATCTTATAAGTGGTTCAGTAGTTCTTGCAGTCAAATTACATACAAAGAGAAATCTTTTAGAACGGTTCAGTAGTTATTTCAGTCGGATTATGTCTTTTATCAAACATAAAACTTTAAACAGTAGTTTGAGCTTGCATAAAAATTTGCAATATAACACAAATGTCATACAAGTGATCGAAACTTGTATTAAACATCATAGAATCACAAGTGATCGAAACTTGTATTCTTATTTAGTCATGATTTATATACATCAATGTCATTTGTCTCTTCCATACTCTCAAATTATTCATACATCTCACAAATCTCACAACCATTTATTTACCTACCTACTAATTTTCTAACCTAGCTAAAGTCTACCCAAAATTAAAATTACTCGTTCAAACTGCGAACTCCTGAAATATAATTGAATCCAGACAAGAACTAGGTAAACCATTAAAACAGCACAACGGAGTCTAAAAACAAAGGAACCAAACATACCCTCGATGATCTGCGTCACTCTTGATAAAGAAATAAAATTACTTGAAATAATATTATCTTAAGCTAACACTTAAAGTTTATTAACTTAACGTTCTTATTTTAATTTACACTCGCGACGAAAAACGCGGCCCCAACTCTAATTATATTTCACTATTACTAACTTAATTAATACCTAAGCAAGTAGGTCAGTACAACCCTTATTATATGCGCACGCGTTGTGTCTTTAGTATAGCTAAATCTCGACTGCCTCGACTATGGTCAAATATTCCCTCCCATATCCCCAAACTTTGCACCCCTCACTCCTCAGGTCTCAGATCCACGAAACGTTCCCAGGTAATAAATTATACACTTGTTTCAAATAATCATCTCATAGAACGCAAAACTTTAAGGTTCAAGTGTCAAAACGTTTCTTTATGATATTTGACTCGCATAACATTTGTACTAAAGTGGTTCGTAATTTTTTGTAAGAACTAATAAATTACCCACTTCAAAATGTTTTTGTATTTAAAATTTGTACTAAAGTGGTATGTTAGTTTTAGTAAGAAATATTAAATTATCCACTTTAAAAATTTGTTTTTGTATATAAAAAAAAAAAGTAATATTTACTTTGTTAAATGTTAAAATATATAGGTACATAAACAACGTTCGTTACAGTCGCCCCTTGGTTTTAGAGAAATTTTGATTCTTGAAGTAAAATTTAGAGAAAACCACAATAGCTTTTATTTTCTTTAACGAATGCGCAATTGTAATGCTTATAAGCTCTATTTAAACAATTAGTAAGTCATTACTTAAACTATTCATTAACACAATTTAATAGCTGCTTTTAAGTGTTTGACACTCATCCCGTCCCTTACATATTCTACAATCTTGCATATGCGCACACGCCCCTACATTAGAATAACCTGTTAACATTTACTAAAATGTTGTATAAAAATCAGAATAAAACTTGACACTAACGAAAATAATTTTATCCTGTAAATTATTTACGCCCCTACTCCAAAATAGCAGTGTCATGAAACTAATACCTTCATCTTAGCATAATCAATTTAGTTAAATAAATATCCTAACCAACGCAATGTAAATTGTTTAATATCCGTTTATTTTCATAGAATCTGAACAACGCCTCTCCATACAATTAAAACAACTAATTTCAAAACTCCAATATTATTTGCAAAGTTACATCTACTAAACACTCAGTACATACATACTTAACATACCTTCAATTCATAGTACTATCTAAGTATGAAACTAAACATACTCTATTACATACATAAATACCTAACTACTTACAAAAACTAAATATCGAACGCAACAAATAGTTCATATCAAGTTTAATTTCTGCAACAAACATCATACATACAGAGAATGATTATTGAATAATTAATCTTTTCCTTAATCATCAATTCCCCTTTTTTTTTTATTAGCTTATGAAAGTAGCAATTGAATTCACTTATTCATTGCCAAATCAGGAGTAGGAATCGAACCCACAAATATTTTGTTTTAATTTCAAATGAACTTTATATTAAATCGTACTTGACTTACATCTTATCTCGGTACAAATATCAGTACATACAAATTTATATCACGTAGATACACAAACAAATCGATGGTAGGGATCGAACCCACCTCGTACTTTGAATATTTTAAAAAGTTAATTAAATTGTTAAAACATATAAATTTATCAAATTTTCAAGCGGGAATCGAACCCACTTACGACAATAACTAAAGCTGTTCGCAATCTATGCTCCGCAATAAATATACCTCAACAAAAAAAAAAGGTGACCCTTTTTTTATACTCTTCTCAGCTGATAACATGATATTAGAATACTTGACCTCGAAGTCTAATAAGACGCCCCTAACATTCTAAAACAAAGTTGTAACCTAGGTTCTTTTTATTAAGTGTTTAAATTAATAGTAATTTAAACTTGACTAACTTAATATCCTGGTCACGGCACCAAATGTAATGGTTTTTCCCTAGCCCTATGTAAAATAACTACCTATAACTAACTATATCAATACCTAAAGGTATTTTTATACATACCTAGTTAATCAAAATGGCCGAAATTAATGTGATCGTCTATTACCTACGTAGGACCCAATACGTTGTGTATAAATACGTTGTGTTTTATGACGCAAATACAAATACTATCAAATAAAACAAAAGAATATTAAATAAAATAAAGCAAACACTCACGTGCCCGAAGAGAAGTCTTCTTAGTTGTTGAGAATAAAATTAATAAAATTAAAAAAAATATAATACTTAATTAATATGTCCTGATTATATCTCCACCTCCTGCATAAAAAAAAGAATAATACAACGACGAATCTGAAAACCCGAGCACAAGGGACCTGTTTGATATATAGACATTTAGTCTATAAATGGGGAAACCTAATTCAATTGGATTAAAAATATATATATAGGCCTCCCAACACTCCTTATAGCCTATGCCATGATATTTAATCGTAATTAGCACTCGCCCGATTAAAATATCCCATCAAATCCATCTACTTTTTTATCGCCCTGTTTCTATTATTTTCTTTTATAAAGTTTCATTCAAACCTTCTCTTCATACTGATCACTTAAATATGTGATATCTTTTGAATTAACAAATGACATGATGTCTTTTTTTTATATAGTATTGATGCTTTACGAAGTGTGTGTGAGGCTTCGTGCAGCGTTATTTCCTTTTTTATATGTATGTAATTTCTTTTATGGTTCCTTAGAACTTCTTTATATTTTGTAATATTAAAGTTGAGACAGCAGACGGACGGTATAGCAGACGGACGGTATTCCGTATTAATTATCATCATTCAAAGATATATTTTACAAAATGGAAACTATTACTTGTGAATAATAGTTTTCATAATATGAAACAATCGTTCAGCCTTCGCCGAAATCAATCACTCAGTAATATACACGGAACAAGCCGCAGCACATGAAATAAAGATGATCGGTTGTGTGTGTGTGTTCTTTTCGTTGTTGGGTTTTTAGGTAGAAAAATAGAGATTGGAAAGATTGTGGCGGCGAGTTGACCTCTTTTTCTCACACACCGCAGATTGGTCCGGATACATTCATGAACAATATAATTCCATAAGGTTGTGATTAATGATAATTATTTTTTAATATAAATATTTGAAGACACATCAAATGTGCATTTCAGAGTATATTTCAGACTGAAATTCATTTCACTGAAGAAATGGTTCAGGTGATAATTAATTGTATATAGAATTTTCACACACACTAGGACATCGTTCTATTGTGAACGACCTCCGAAACCGATTACAGATGAAATTTGTTTCTTAGGTTAAAATCCATTATTATAAATCATAGATCTTTAAAAACATACATAGTCATCATCATGACTTCAAACAAAGATAAATCTTATAAGTGGTTCAGTAGTTCTTGCAGTCAAATTACATACAAAGAGAAATCTTTTAGAACGGTTCAGTAGTTATTTCAGTCGGATTATGTCTTTTATCAAACATAAAACTTTAAACAGTAGTTTGAGCTTGCATAAAAATTTGCAATATAACACAAATGTCATACAAGTGATCGAAACTTGTATTAAACATCATAGAATCACAAGTGATCGAAACTTGTATTCTTATTTAGTCATGATTTATATACATCAATGTCATTTGTCTCTTCCATACTCTCAAATTATTCATACATCTCACAAATCTCACAACCATTTATTTACCTACCTACTAATTTTCTAACCTAGCTAAAGTCTACCCAAAATTAAAATTACTCGTTCAAACTGCGAACTCCTGAAATATAATTGAATCCAGACAAGAACTAGGTAAACCATTAAAACAGCACAACGGAGTCTAAAAACAAAGGAACCAAACATACCCTCGATGATCTGCGTCACTCTTGATAAAGAAATAAAATTACTTGAAATAATATTATCTTAAGCTAACACTTAAAGTTTATTAACTTAACGTTCTTATTTTAATTTACACTCGCGACGAAAAACGCGGCCCCAACTCTAATTATATTTCACTATTACTAACTTAATTAATACCTAAGCAAGTAGGTCAGTACAACCCTTATTATATGCGCACGCGTTGTGTCTTTAGTATAGCTAAATCTCGACTGCCTCGACTATGGTCAAATATTCCCTCCCATATCCCCAAACTTTGCACCCCTCACTCCTCAGGTCTCAGATCCACGAAACGTTCCCAGGTAATAAATTATACACTTGTTTCAAATAATCATCTCATAGAACGCAAAACTTTAAGGTTCAAGTGTCAAAACGTTTCTTTATGATATTTGACTCGCATAACATTTGTACTAAAGTGGTTCGTAATTTTTTGTAAGAACTAATAAATTACCCACTTCAAAATGTTTTTGTATTTAAAATTTGTACTAAAGTGGTATGTTAGTTTTAGTAAGAAATATTAAATTATCCACTTTAAAAATTTGTTTTTGTATATAAAAAAAAAAAAGTAATATTTACTTTGTTAAATGTTAAAATATATAGGTACATAAACAACGTTCGTTACAGTCGCCCCTTGGTTTTAGAGAAATTTTGATTCTTGAAGTAAAATTTAGAGAAAACCACAATAGCTTTTATTTTCTTTAACGAATGCGCAATTGTAATGCTTATAAGCTCTATTTAAACAATTAGTAAGTCATTACTTAAACTATTCATTAACACAATTTAATAGCTGCTTTTAAGTGTTTGACACTCATCCCGTCCCTTACATATTCTACAATCTTGCATATGCGCACACGCCCCTACATTAGAATAACCTGTTAACATTTACTAAAATGTTGTATAAAAATCAGAATAAAACTTGACACTAACGAAAATAATTTTATCCTGTAAATTATTTACGCCCCTACTCCAAAATAGCAGTGTCATGAAACTAATACCTTCATCTTAGCATAATCAATTTAGTTAAATAAATATCCTAACCAACGCAATGTAAATTGTTTAATATCCGTTTATTTTCATAGAATCTGAACAACGCCTCTCCATACAATTAAAACAACTAATTTCAAAACTCCAATATTATTTGCAAAGTTACATCTACTAAACACTCAGTACATACATACTTAACATACCTTCAATTCATAGTACTATCTAAGTATGAAACTAAACATACTCTATTACATACATAAATACCTAACTACTTACAAAAACTAAATATCGAACGCAACAAATAGTTCATATCAAGTTTAATTTCTGCAACAAACATCATACATACAGAGAATGATTATTGAATAATCAATCTTTTCCTTAATCATCAATTCCCCTTTTTTTTTATTAGCTTATGAAAGTAGCAATTGAATTCACTTATTCATTGTCAAATCAGTAGTAGGAATCGAACCCACAAATATTTTGTTTTAATTTCAAATGAACTTTATATTAAATCGTACTCGACTTACATCTTATCTCGGTACAAATATCAGTACATACACATTTATATCACGTAGATACACAAACAAATCGATGGTAGGGATCGAACCCACCTCGTACTTTGAATAATTTAAAATGTTAATTAAATTGTTAAAACATATTTATCAAATTTTCAAGCGGGAATCGAACCCACTTACGACAATAACTAAAGCTGTTCGCAATCTATGCTCCGCAATAAATATACCTCAACAACAAAAAAAAAAAAAAGGTGACCCTTTTTTTTATACTCTCCTCAGCTGATAACATGATATTAGAATACTTGACCTCGAAGTCTAATAAGACGCCCCTAACATTCTAAAACAAAGTTGTAACCTAGGTTCTTTTTATTAAGTGTTTAAATTAATAGTAATTTAAACTTGACTAACTTAATATCCTGGTCACGGCACCAAATGTAATGGTTTTTCCCTAGCCCTATGTAAAATAACTACCTATAACTAACTATATCAATACCTAAAGGTATTTTTATACATACCTAGTTAATCAAAATGGCCGAAATTAATGTGATCGTCTATTACCTACGTAGGACCCAATACGTTGTGTATAAATACGTTGTGTTTTATGACGCAAATACAAATACTATCAAATAAAACAAAAGAATATTAAATAAAATAAAGCAAACACTCACGTGCCCGAAGAGAAGTCTTCTTAGTTGTTGAGAATAAAATTAATAAAATTAAAAAAAATATAATACTTAATTAATATGTCCTGATTATATCTCCACCTCCTGCATAAAAAAAAGAATAATACAACGACGAATCTGAAAACCCGAGCACAAGGGACCTGTTTGATATATAGACATTTAGTCTATAAATGGGGAAACCTAATTCAATTGGATTAAAAATATATATATAGGCCTCCCAACACTCCTTATAGCCTATGCCATGATATTTAATCGTAATTAGCACTCGCCCGATTAAAATATCCCATCAAATCCATCTACTTTTTTATCGCCCTGTTTCTATTATTTTCTTTTATAAAGTTTCATTCAAACCTTCTCTTCATACTGATCACTTAAATATGTGATATCTTTTGAATTAACAAATGACATGATGTCTTTTTTTTATATAGTATTGATGCTTTACGAAGTGTGTGAGGCTTCGTGCAGCGTTATTTCCTTTTTTATATGTATGTAATTTCTTTTATGGTTCCTTAGAACTTCTTTATATTTTGTAATATTAAAGTTGAGACAGCAGACGGACGGTATAGCAGACGGACGGTATTCCGTATTAATTATCATCATTCAAAGATATATTTTACAAAATGGAAACTATTACTTGTGAATAATAGTTTTCATAATATGAAACAATCGTTCAGCCTTCGCCGAAATCAATCACTCAGTAATATACACGGAACAAGCCGCAGCACATGAAATAAAGATGATCGGTTGTGTGTGTGTGTTCTTTTCGTTGTTGGGTTTTTTAGGTAGAAAAATAGAGATTGGAAAGATTGTGGCGGCGAGTTGACCTCTTTTTCTCACACACCGCAGATTGGTCCGGATACATTCATGAACAATATAATTCCATAAGGTTGTGATTAATGATAATTATTTTTTAATATAAATATTTGAAGACACATCAAATGTGCATTTCAGAGTATATTTCAGACTGAAATTCATTTCACTGAAGAAATGGTTCAGGTGATAATTAATTGTATATAGAATTTTCACACACACTAGGACATCGTTCTATTGTGAACGACCTCCGAAACCGATTACAGATGAAATTTGTTTCTTAGGTTAAAATCCATTATTATAAATCATAGATCTTTAAAAACATACATAGTCATCATCATGACTTCAAACAAAGATAAATCTTATAAGTGGTTCAGTAGTTCTTGCAGTCAAATTACATACAAAGAGAAATCTTTTAGAACGGTTCAGTAGTTATTTCAGTCGGATTATGTCTTTTATCAAACATAAAACTTTAAACAGTAGTTTGAGCTTGCATAAAAATTTGCAATATAACACAAATGTCATACAAGTGATCGAAACTTGTATTAAACATCATAGAATCACAAGTGATCGAAACTTGTATTCTTATTTAGTCATGATTTATATACATCAATGTCATTTGTCTCTTCCATACTCTCAAATTATTCATACATCTCACAAATCTCACAACCATTTATTTACCTACCTTACTAATTTTCTAACCTAGCTAAAGTCTACCCAAAATTAAAATTACTCGTTCAAACTGCGAACTCCTGAAATATAATTGAATCCAGACAAGAACTAGGTAAACCATTAAAACAGCACAACGGAGTCTAAAAACAAAGGAACCAAACATACCCTCGATGATCTGCGTCACTCTTGATAAAGAAATAAAATTACTTGAAATAATATTATCTTAAGCTAACACTTAAAGTTTATTAACTTAACGTTCTAATTTTAATTTACACTCGCGACGAAAAACGCGGCCCCAACTCTAATTATATTTCACTATTACTAACTTAATTAATACCTAAGCAAGTAGGTCAGTACAACCCTTATTATATGCGCACGCGTTGTGTCTTTAGTATAGCTAAATCTCGACTGCCTCGACTATGGTCAAATATTCCCTCCCATATCCCCAAACTTTGCACCCCTCACTCCTCAGGTCTCAGATCCACGAAACGTTCCCAGGTAATAAATTATACACTTGTTTCAAATAATCATCTCATAGAACGCAAAACTTTAAGGTTCAAGTGTCAAAACGTTTCTTTATGATATTTGACTCGCATAACATTTGTACTAAAGTGGTTCGTAATTTTTTGTAAGAACTAATAAATTACCCACTTCAAAATGTTTTTGTATTTAAAATTTGTACTAAAGTGGTATGTTAGTTTTAGTAAGAAATATTAAATTATCCACTTTAAAAATTTGTTTTTGTATATAAAAAAAAAAAAGTAATATTTACTTTGTTAAATGTTAAAATATATAGGTACATAAACAACGTTCGTTACACTTCATGGCTTTGATTTCAACTTGTCTGAGATATATAGGTATCTGTAGATCCTATATCTGTGACAAATAAAACGTATTATTCATTGTCAATACAATTTGCAGCTATGGATTTGTTTGTTCTTGGATTTATTTATCTGGATAGTTTTAACTAAAAAATTAGGAATCACAACTTTTTGGTTAGGTACCTACCTATTTAAAGTCTTTCTTATTTATAAGTAGGTACCTAGGTACTTAAGTATTTAGGTAGGCCTACTTTCGAAATTTCAAACGAAAATAAGTTTTAATTGATATCGAGTTAAAATTTATGAGTTCAGTGTATCCAATTCATTTTAGTGAGTATAAGCGCCAAATGCCATTTCTTACTATTTACCATTGTGTTTCTGTGAAACATCTGTTTGTAAGATTATACCTTATTGCGTGGGGTCAAGGTCGAAATTCGTTGGATTTTATGAGATAGTAAATTTGTATAAGTGTCACGTTGAGTCGTCGGATGCCGAGACAGGAAGCACGGATTCTCTCTGGATAATCGAATTCATTAGAAGCCTTTGTACTGTAAATAGTGCGGAAGACTACCTCCTTGTTACGGCATAAAGTGCACCATTCGTTTAATATCGTAATCAGTCTTCTTGAACAACTTAATCAAATCAAATTTACGGTGAGCACCCAAATAACCCAAGCGTAAGTAGGACACTTTGAAATCAAACGACGTAGATATAAGTACGTACAAGACTAAGTGTTAAAAACTTACAAACATGTATTTTTACAATGTAAAATCTTATTTTATTATAATGATGATATTACTAACGTAAAAAAAAATCCAAAAAATAAATAAAAAAGTAAAAAGATATTTCGATCCTGCCAGGATTCGAACCTGGAATCTTCTGATCCGTAGTCAGACGCGTTATCCGTTGCGCCACAGGACCCATGAGAGAAGTCGACGAAATAACGTTCTTATTCACCAATGTATTACGTCACCGCGAGCGAGATAACGAAACTAGTTGTATAAATAACTTTGATACGCAAATAAAATCGGTTCATTTTAATAGATTATACTATCAGTGTTGTAGTTTAGTGTGTTACCTATTTAATATTTAATGTAGTGCCTAGGTTATATTGATTAGGTATTAAGTGTAGGTATTACAGAAAGTAAATACCTAAGTAGTTTTAACAGGAATTACTGTTGATAATGAAGGTAATGCTCACTTTTTATTCCGAATCTTCTTTTTGTAAGTACCTATAACAAAGATAACAGGTAAAATTAATGTCAATTAAAAATCAATACTAAACAATATTCCGGTTACAAAATCATTCCTACTTAACCTATTTTTAACTCTTAAATTTCTGAATTTAAGTGTTAAAACTCATACCAAATAGCTAAGTCTCATAATAATAATATTACCCGACTTTTTACACATCTTATTTAATTAAGAGGGTTATTCTACAATCCCTACTAATATTATAATCCCTACTAATATTATAAATGCGAAAGTAACTCTGTCTGTCTGTTACGCTTTCACGCCAAAACTACTGGACCGATTTAAATGAAATTTGGTACAAAGAAAGTCTGAAGCCTGAGAAAGGACATAGGCTACTTTTTAACCGACTGCAAAAAAGGAGGAGTTCCACGCGTACGAAGTCGCGGGCAGAAGCTAGTTGCTAATAAACGTAGTGGTCGAAAGCGCGATGTCCGCGCGTGACCCGCTTCGACGTAACGGAGTAACCGTTGTGTGTACGCACACTCACTAGGGTTCCCAATTAGTTACGATCCTTTTTCTAATCGTACCTACGTCGTCGTACCTACCTAGTCGTACCTACCTCGTCGTACCTACCTCGTCGTACCTACCTCGTCGTACCTACCTCGTCGTACCTACTTTTAGAAATAAGTTGGTTTCATTTTAATTGTGGTTTGTAATAATTCCTGATGCCTTTTATTTACACGATGAAATGAAACATTTATTTAAGTATAGGTAACGGATTTATTGCACATCGGAATGAAATAATTGTTTATAACATTAGTGCTAGACTATTGTCGGCGCAGTCGGCTACGAATATGGGAACTGTGTTGTTTTTGAAACGGTAACGTGAGTTAAATCCGTATTATTTTATTCCAATGCGGTATTTGTGTTGAAGAAAAAAAATGCTGAGCGAATTTAGTTCTTACGCTTAGTACGTTTAGGTATATAATGGCATAAAATACCACGCTTGTATTAAATACCTAAAATAATTATTATCACAAGGTAATAATAATTTCAAACAGCAGGTAACTGAAATTGTAGACAACCGTTTGTTTTATTTATCTGTAATTTTAAGTTACCTACCAATTGTTTACTTTTCATGCTAAATAGGTCTGTATTATTTACAAGCCATTCCGTAGAATTAATATTTTCAACATTGAATATTTGAATTGAATATTCAAACTTCTATTTTTGAATAAAACGAGTTTTATAACTATTTGACAGAATCTATGACTAAGTCATTCTCTTTACACAGAAACAGGATTAGATCTACCTTTAAAAATCTTAATATTTCTTTATCAAAACTACAAATTCCAACCTTATTCACACTACTATTAGCTTCAAATTCAAAATAAACACGTTGGATGTAAGTCCTTTTAGAAATTCACTCTTCAATTACCATAGCAACGACTGGCAACCCTATTGACAGATGTACGTTGCTGTTATGTAAGTAAGACAAACAGAGAGTTAATTTAGAGGCACTGTTCTGAGGCAATTATAGGAGCCATAGACTATAGGCGACCCGTGTTGTGTAAGATGACCCAACAGAAATGCTAAAGTATTCTCACTTACGTTTCAAAATTGTTTGCACGGACAAAATGTGAAATGGACGTAAGTGGATCCCACAGTTTTTCAATGATGCGACCTTTTTAAGATAGTTGTATTATGGGAAGAATCTTTCTATACTTACTTACCTACTTAAGTAATAAAACTTTTTTTTGTAAAAAATATATTTATCTGGGATTTTATAAAAATAATTAATATTCGTCAATTTGAAATTAAACTTTATGGCTGTTAGAAGTTATCTAAGTCGGATAAAATAGAAAATTTAAAAAAGGAACAAGTCGTTCGATTGCGGGCACTACGATTTTGGTTAAAGAGGAAAAAGGAATGTCGAAATTCGAATAATATGTATTAGGCCATTCGAATTGTTCAATACTTTTAAGTTTAATTTAATTTAATATATAGTTGTACGAAAAGATAATTTAGTATTACCTATCTATTTATAAAATTAGAAACCAGTTTTGTATAGGTACATGTAAGTATGCTTTATACTTTAGGGCGTCACCTTCTTTAGGGTTAAGGTTTTTTACCAATCCATGTGTGCATTGTGCTAATATGAAAACGCGTTAGTTCTCCGACTTGCATAGTGCACACAAAAGTCAAAATTCAATTAAAGTTTACAAACCAAGTTTCCTAAGCAAAGCAAACATTCTAAACACATAACCTGTATTATCTAGACTGTTACTATAATGACTAGGTTGCATTCTGTAACGATAATGCTCTTGACGCGTTTAATTTTGACTTAATTGCTGAACAAGCCGGCTTCACTGCTTTGTACTGAGGCTGATTGTTCCAAGTTATGTTAAGATAAGGTTGCTTTTGAAGGTAAGACGGTAGCATAATTCGAAAATACTTTAGGTACTTACATGACGTCTCATGTTCGAAATTGGAATTATAATTAGACTAGCTTCAGCCCGCGACTTCGTCCGCGTGGAACTCCTCCTTTTTTGCAATCGGTTAAAAAGTAGCCCATGTCCTTTCTCAGGCTCCAGACTTTCTTTGTACCAAATTTCATTTAAATCGGTCCAGTAGTTTTAGCGTGAAACCGTAACAGACAGACAGACAGAGTTACTTTCGCATTTATAATATTAGTAGGGATTGCTCATAAGCTTAAAGTGTTCAGAACAGTCAAAAACTTTACTAAGGTGTTTCTGTAATTACATATAATATATAATAGCAAAATTTTAAATAATTTTCTAATTGCACCTACTAAAGATTTAATGTTTAACTAGGTACTTTTAGGGTTCCGTAGGTACCTCAAAAGGAAATAACGGAACCCTTATCGGATTACTTTGTTGTCCGTCTGTTTAGTCCGAGTAAGGTGCGTTCTGGTAAGATCGGACACGGGGTAACACCGTACGATGTGTATTTACGCCTAATCGGGGAGATTTTTATAATGCTGGCAACATGACATAACGCGCCATTTCATAGTGCCCCTCTGTTCATTTCGCGATAGTCGCTGCGCTGAATTTTACCTGTGATATGCTCCGTAACGTAAAAATTGCCTAATTTTCACAAATTAAATCGATCCGAACTTCACCTTGCAAAGTTTTCTGTCGATAAATGGCAAGTAATTGGTTTTTTAATTACAAATAAATACCTATGTGTGTTTTTAATGGTTAATAAACAGATCTGTATATTTAAAACAGAGCTAGGCCATCTGTAGACAAAGTTCCTATCTTACCCGTGGCAGCTGAAGATCGGATGAAATTCTATACCACAGTGGTTCTCAAAGATTTCTCAGTGGTATATTATACGATTTTTTCTGCAATATTTTAAATAGGTGATATAAAATAACAGAACAAAGTAATTTGCCACTTTACCAACTATTACGTTATACGTAAGTATATGTAAATATAACCGTCGTTAAAAAACACTTACATAAATAACTAAGTGAATTCATCATATTCCTCATATTGGTGCTTGGGCAACCCTCCAAAGTTTGAGAACTGTGATTTTACTTGATTTTGTTAAAATGGGTAAGATCGGACAGCAAAAACGTAAACAATAGTTTTTGTCTAAGAAAAGTCGTGTTTAAAATAATACATACATAATTCTGGTGTATATCGATACACAGGATAATATCGGATATTTCCCACTAATAGACTTTATTTTAGCGACAATAGAAACATTTTTGAAGCCCGTCCGTTCTTCCCCAACCAAGCGAAATGTCGATCAAGCTCTAAAAATTTTCTGCCTCAACTTTGATCAACAGTCACGTACTAACCTTAGCATTAGGAACATTGATTAAATTCACACATTAAAGCCTACTTTCTATAATGCCTTTGCAATAGATGTCATCCCTTTATCATTAATACAAATTGAGAAAAAAAATATTTTTTGGCGTCATTCGAACATGTCCAAAATCCGTCCGATCTTACCAGAACTCACCTTATTTGATATAGGTCCTGCCTTGCAGCTGTGAAAAAATCCTCTAAGCCCACGAAATCAAAAGGAACAGCCTTTTAGATGCAAATTTTCGACACTCGCAACTTGTAGTTTTAATAACTGTATGTTGTTCTGTTTAACAAACATACATTTTATATCCTAACTAACCATATAATAATATGTTTAAGATAGTTTAATATCGCTTTAGAAAAGTCTTGTAGGTTTCAATAAGTCGAAGATCCGAAGCTTGTTAGCTTCGGATAGCTACTTCTTTCTTATTAATTCAATCTTGTCTCGAACGAGTTTTGATTATTTTTTACTAGTACACAGACGAAATGAGCTGACTTCGTAGAAACTTTATTATTATCAAGAACAAAGCGTCCAATTTTTCTATCTTTTTAGAATTACCTTCATAGTTAATTCCGTAACGAATGATTTTCTCTCAACAAGTGTTTTCCAAGCTTCATTTAGGTACCTATTTGTATGAATTATAGCGGTCCCGGCAGACGTCATCCTGCCCGTTCGAAATTCAAATTAGGTAACTTTAGTTAGACAACGTTTGTATGGGAAAAGAAAATGGCTGTTTTTAGGGTTTTCCTGGCAATTATTCGATTTTTTCTTGCCGTAAGAACTATCCTTGGACTTCAACGAACATTTAAAAAAAAAAATTGGCCAAATTGGTCCAGACGTTGTCGAGTTATGCGCTTACCAACACATTTTGCGATTCATTTTTATATATAAGAAAGAAGAAGAAGAAGAAGATGAATAGGTATGAACCATAGGTTATATGAGTTAAAAGGAATCGTTGTGTGACTAGCATGCATGAGCTGAATCTAGTAATTAACAGGCATGCTTGGCCGCCCACGCCAGTTTAACTAGTTTCTTTGACGACCACATTATGGAAGAATTTCTTACGATTTGAAAATAGATACTTCAAACAAGTATTTCAAACGAGCGAGTTGTAAACTATTCAACATGAGATGCTATGAACTAATCAACATATTATAAAGCCTTGAATGCACTTGTTATCATAGCGAATTATTATAATAACATCTTACGAAAATTCACACCAATTAATCTAATCCCAAACTAAGCAAAGCTTGTACTATGGGTGCTAGACAATGGATAAACATACGTAAATACATATAAGACATCCAAGAATCAGATCTGCTCTTAGCTGGATTCGAACCAGCAACCTTCGGTTTCGTAGTCAGGGGCTCTGATCACTAAACCAACAGGCCGTCAAATTTTCAGAGTTTTAACCCAAACTGAATTGCCCCGCGACTAAAAATGATAGTGAAACAGGTCATAATAAGGTTGAAAAGTATCATTGTGCAAAGTAAACTTTAGAGAGCCATTTTAAGACCGTTAGCAGTTTCCACGGAGTAAAATTACAAATGTTAAAACACAATAATGGAACGTGACAAATCCGTAAACCCCAATTTCATTTGAGAGTATAATAAACAACTAAATACCGCCGACACCGGAGAGAATGCAAACTAAACAATTTACTGTCTCGTTATTTAATCTGAGAATACTGAAATTGGAGAACAGTTTTGATAAAAGAATTGAAATTACTTTATATAACTTCAGGGAATGTCATTTGATTTATTCGTTGTCGGTACGTTTCCATTTATATATTTTATTAAGTAATTATTAAAATTATATTACTTACAGAAATACTAATTATCTATTTTTTACTAGGAAAGAAGTTTGTAGGTAGGTAGCCTTAAACAGTAACTCATATGTAGGTACAGTCTCAGTAGGTAACCTATGGAAATCCTAACTAATATTATAAATGCGAAAGTAACTCTGTCTGTCTGTCTGTCTGTTACGCTTTCACGCTAAAACTACTGGACCGATTTAAATGAAATTTGGTACACAGATAGTCTAGAGCCCGAGAAAGAACATAGGCTACTTTTTAACCGACTGCAAAAAAGGAGGAGTTCTACGCGGACGAAGTCGCGGGCAGAAGCTAGTATAAAATAAAATATATTACTTACAGAAACTCTTTACTTCTATTTCGAACTCCACAAACACACTCTAAGTGCGATGTATCCTAACTCTTTCATAGTACAATACAAAATAAGATGCCTTTGTAGCTACAACTGCCTGATAATGCAGATTTTTACATAAATGAAGATAAAAGGGGTGCACTCAGCCGGATCGTGAGTAGCCGGGTAATAATGCAGCGGGGGGGAGGGGGGAGGAACCGGTTCAACCTCATCACGAGAAGCTCCCTGTGACGGCGAATTCCATAAAAACAGACGAGAACGTTAACGTAACTGCGTCGAAGGCACGTGAGCTGTTCAGACTTCTTTTAAGGTAATCCTAGTTGCCTTCGTCTAGCGTTCTATTCAAATCTAAAATTCGATGGAACGATTTTGAAAATGCTCCACGTAAGTTTTACTACAGTTCTATAGTTAGAATCGGGATTTTGCCCTTGTTTGCGTTCCTTGGGTCCCTGCGGTGCTCGCGGATGTTAATAATTTAAAATTTATTCTTTCCTTAAATGTGATTGCGCCTCAAAATCCTCTTTTACAATGATTAAAGTATAATCTCCTCAATTTATCATTTTTCATCCTTGTTGGCATACCAATTTATCACCGTTAACATACGAACTGGCATGCTCAATAAGCTACCTTGTTTTAATATTCTTCCGAAGTAAAACCGGCCAGATAAGACTGGCGAATTCGCCAATCCGTACCGATTTCAGCTTGGTGGATTAGCTATAGAAAAGTATGCAATATAAACTGAGAAACGATTTACAAATCCAGTGAATATCCACCGCTTTCCACAGTGAGGTGTTGGTCAATAAACTACAGCGGTTAAAAAACTGATGACTTAAAAGGAAGCGAGTTCTAGCTGCGCGTTGAAGTCTTTGCCTTGATAATATGTCATCGAGCTTTAAATGCATTCCTTGAGCTTGCGCCTTACTAACGTTGGCTTTATAAATATGTCAGCGCAGTAACATAAGATCTCCTCTGAATTCTGATAAAACGTGTATGATAAGTAATATGTTGCCGGAAGAAAGTTGCCCAAGTGTACGAAAGCTGTCCCGCGAGATCGGAATTTTGGTCGCACACGTATTACTGACACAGCGGGCGCGCCCACCTGCTAACCACACCTGAACCAAAAGTATGTCAACAACGTTGACTCTTCGAACCCGACGATCGATGGACGGAACTTTCACATTACCTTAAATTACCGGCTAAACAGAAACTACAAGTAAACCTTACCTTTTAAACCTCGTTCCCAGTTTAAAATATAATCCAACACTATCAGGGGTTTGGGTTATTGCACCCAGCACTGAGTAACACAAATCACTACACTGGAGTCACAAGTCTGTCACATGATAGGCAGGCCGGTGCGGTCGCGTCGGCCGCCAGGTCAGCACTGAGGCTTTCTTCAAGTCGTCGTGCGCCGGCGCAGGTAAGAACGGGAATACGGTTCTCGCACACAGATGCAGATTATTTCACACAGGTATAATTTCTTGTGTTATGCTCACCGGTGTGCGCTAGTGTGTTCGGATAGCGATGTGAGGTTTACCTGACCACGGAAGAAGAGAGTAGGTAAGATGCTGGCACAGGTATTGTACTAATCGGAGATGGCTGAACGCGCTATTACGTGGTGAAACGGTGATAAGCTGATCAACACGCTTTGCGATTATAATTGTTATCATTAACTTTAGTATTTAGTATGTGATTCGCGATCTCATTTGTGTATATAACTGCCTAATTGCAATTAACTCACGAATTGAATTGTACATGTATTCGTACATATTTACAAAATTATTTTTTTTATTCCACGTGGTATTATACTTCGGAATAATTGCAACGCTCATCGTTTTGCGGAGCAAACGGTATAAACATGTTTAAATGTTTGTATAAGGATTGCACAATGTAATTCTAAACTAAACAAATCGTTAGAAACCCACTTCTGATTCAGAAACGATGTTCCAATCCTCCACACAGTGTTCATCAGATATTCTTCGCCACAAACTCGGCAGACATGTCGTACATAACAAATACCAACCTAAATGCAGAAGACAACGGCGGCACTCACACAAGTAAAGGCAAGTGAGCATAGTTTAACAAGCTTTCTGTCAAGATATTTTGGAAACAGATTCAATATTTCAAGTTACCTTTCGAGGGAAAGGTAACTCTCAACAGATTTGTAGTTTCTATCTAAAATGTTCAAGAATAAGTTAGAGAAGTTAACATCATTAAATAATGTGTTAGGTTTTAACCGTGATTTTGTATTAGAGGTTACTTCGGGTAGATTAGTGATTAATTAACTTCCATTATAAACTCGCCCTTTTTACGTCCTTAAGAAATTAGACTACCCTACGTTCTCCGGGGTTTAAACCATCTCCATATTGAATCTCATCTAAATCGCTACAACGTGACAGAGAGACAGACATTTTTTTTTCATTAAGAAATTTATATGACTCCGCTAAACGGTTGTACGATTTTGTTAAACAAAGGAGTCATCTATTGCAATGAATGGCTACGAAATTTTAATATCTACAGTCCTTTGTTTCTCAGAATCAATGCGTAAAAGGATAGTAGACAATCGAGCTCAAGAATGTAGAACTTTCCCCCAGCGCGCGCGCAGGCTCGGTGACGTCATGCGGTCACCAGTGTCAGTATGAGTAAGCTGTCAAAATCCGGGTCAATACCGGCAGGTAGTGTCCTGCATTATAAAAATGAAAGAAGCATAAATAGTGTTATTGCTCCTAAGAATTGATATCGTCTTTGCTAACGTTGATAATTGTTAAATTAATCAAGAAATTTGTTTTTTTTTGTTTTTCCATGCAGCAGGTCTACTGCGCTTTAGTATAGGTACTAACTAAAATAAAAACAATCAGTCTGAAAAAGTTTCACTTATAAGAACTAAAATAATAATAATATTCTGGAATACGAAGCTCTATAGTAAATTCATATTTAATTGGATCATTAATGTTATATAATTATATATGTTAATGTGGTAGATATATCTATTGAACCTTTATCAAAAATAAAAAATAGTTTTCGTATAAGTTTTATGAAATTCCTATATTGTATCTACTTACCTACTTATTTTCTTCAATGCCAAACACAAATATATAGGTAAGTAAGTAGCAAATAATTAATATTACTTGAACAATAAAATGCTTAATCAAGAAATACTATTTTGATTGTTTGTCCTTTTTTATTGATTCTTGGATATTGCTAATTAACGTGCATTCTCAAATATTCTTATTTATGGTTGCATTGCAAAATACCTACAAGTTTTAATTGAGGTTTTGGTTAGCGAAGTTAATTAATGAATTGTATTATCACATAAATTTTATGGGAAATTCAAAGTGTGCCGTGTTACTGGTTAAAAACACCTGCGTCATTCTCCAAAAAATATTATGTAAAACATTTGTGTCATAACTGGTGGCAATTACATTTATAATTGCAGCCGATCGGATATATTAGCAAACAAATTAAAATTTCGATTTGTTTGTTACGCAATCACTAACGATCGCAAATTGCGTTGTTATGAAATTAATTGCTTGTATCCAGGTAACGCTTCCGAATTTTGACAATTTGCAAAATTCTTACGTAGATTTACTAGCCGGCTTAAATTTTATAAAGCAACGGATCAAAACAATTATAACGGATTTAAGTTATGCCGACGCTCCGAAAACTTAACAATTCGTTCCATACGACACGACTTGTTTAGTGTTGAACTATTAACGATAGTCTAACTCTAGTCCAAGACTTCCGAGTTAGATTATTGACGATAGACTAACACTAGTCCAAGACGTTAGTGCTAGACTATCTGGGGGCACGGCTGTGCCCCCACCAAGTCGAGCAAAAAACCGTCACGGCCGTACCATCCTTTTCAGCAATTCAGACCATTTTCTACCCCCTGTAACTTCGTTGTGGATAAAACTAGAAGATTGACGATAGTCTAACACTAATCCAAAACTTTGGTGTTAGACAGTGACTATCGACGATAGACTAAAACTAGTCAAAGACGTTAGTGTTAACTATTGACAATAGATTAACACTAAGACCATACCAAGACAATAGTGTTAGACTATTGAAAATAGACTAACACTAAGACCATACCAAGACAATAGTGTTAGACTATTGAAAATAGACTAACACTAAGACCATACCAAGACAATAGTGTTAGACTATTGACGATAGACTAACATTAGTCCAAGACATTAGTGTTAACTGTTGACGATAGACTAACGCTAGTCCAAAACTTTAGTGCTAGACTATCCATTATCAGCTCAGTTAGCTACGAATAAGTATGGGAACTAATATAGACACGACCTTAGGGAATCACCGCGCGAGATGACTTTTTTATACTCCATTACTTACATGTGCACCAACATGTAGGTACGAGAAAAACCTCATATCACCACTAACACACACACACGCACATACATCAGAATCATAAACATCAAATAAAACGTCAACATCTTGATTATTTAGCATGTATATAATAATAAATGTGAGTCATACTTGCATATCCCATTCCAACATTTTTAAGTTAATTATAATTAAAATACGAAAGAAGTGATGGTGACTTTGTAGTAAGTAATTGAACACTATCAATTTTTTTAATCAAAATTTTAGTGTTTTTTAAACTGAAATGGTGGGCCTTTACTGCAAAATCGAAGGTATAATATTATACCTAACTATAAAAAAATCAGGAACAACATTATGAAAAGGTTTGTACTTACGCGTACCGGTTAGATTATTTAAATAACTTTTTTTCAGATAATAATCTCATATTATGATTTCTTACTTTTTGCCAAATCATAACATTTATTGCGTGTGAAATCCTAAAGTCGTTCCAAGTAGACCTAAAGACCGCGTCGTATAGGAACTTTAACAAAAAACTTCACATTGTTACAATTGCAAAACCCGTAACAATCGATTGTTTATTTCGTGAGAGAATTTAGTTAAGGAAACGTGGTGGTTCCTGTATTGTTTTAGCTCTGTGGTTGCATCAAGTAACTTCCTTGTTATGTCTCTTAATTTAAATATTTATCTTATACTGCTTTTTGACCTAATTCATCTTACATACCGTTTACTTTTTAATTTTTAGTGCCAAATACTGAAGCTACGAGTAATAAGTATATTGTTTATATAAAATTTAAAGTAGGTACCTACCTATATGTGTTTATAAACTTAAAGTTAGTTAGTTACTGGTCGATATTGACGATTTTCTTTACATTATAGCTCGGGCTTATCGATCTTTTCGCCTTAGTGTTTTGGTTATCTTCTTACCCCTACGGAGTTGTGGTTTGAACATATCTATACTAATATAATAAAGAGGAAAGGTTTGTTTGTTTGGATTGAATCGGCTCCAAAACGGCTGGTCCGATTTGAAAAAATCTTTCATTGTCGGAAAGCTACACTATTCCCGAGTGACAAAGACTGTAAAAAAAGGGATTCGTGCGAAACCGGGTCTGACAGCTAGTATTATTATATACTTATAAAAGCATGAAGAATAAACATGTTTTTCCGCTAAATATAATTAATAATGGTTTTCAAAGTACCTATCTACTCAGGACACACTACGAAAAAAATTTGTGGTCTTCATCACTGACGCCTTTAGTGAATCCGGTAACAAAATCTTCCTCAAAAGGTGATGTGGATTCAAGTCTCTCTGGGGTTTTGATTTATTTCCCACTAATTTCTGCCCGCGACTTCGTCCGCGCGGAACTCCTCCTTTTTTGCAGTCGGTTACAAAATACGACTAAGAGAAAAAATATCATAACGACATTTTGTTATTTCCAAAAATAATGACTTGTTTGAATTTTGTGTATTTCTTTGTTTACTTATTTATTATTGACGATCTCACTATTAGTACATATAAATACAATGTAATTATGATGTATAAAATATTGAGAAATAAATGAATCTGAATCTGAATAGCCTATATAAAGGACAGGCTCCAGACTTTCTTTGTACAACATTTCATTTAAATCCTTCCAGTAGTTTTAGCCTAACAGACAGAGTTACTTTCGCATTTATAATATTAGTAAGGATAAAAAAAAATGTATTTATTATCATTACAATAAAGGTACCGGTACCTGAATAATTCGTCACAGTTTTCCACCTTAGTCTGCTACTTCCACATCCAAAGATAAACTTGGAATGGTTTATTTTAAAGTCAAATACGTCTGACCTAGTTCTTAATAAATTTAGGTCTAGCTAAATTTAACACGATTGAGAGAAGCCCGGTAATAAGATATGAAATTAATTATAACTGTATTTTACATTGTTATGGCTAAAAATAAGTTTCCCCAATTAACTTATTATGAAAAGTCTGGTAAATTCATATTAAGCTAAAGTTAATTATAAATTATAATGGTTACCTACTTATCTTCACTTGAGTTTTAATAACATTTAGGGAAATTTTCTACTCAACCATTTACCACAAGTACGGTAGACACTCAAAGCATACTTGAAGGTAGAAAGGGGGAGAATCAACTGGATAAGAAGGCTGGTGTATAATACAAATAAGTAATTTCAGGCAATACATAATATGTTCAATATTATTCTAAGCTGTAGAAACTAGAAAGGCTCTATGGCGGAGACAAACTAAGAATATATCTAAGGTTCCCTTGCGAGTGTCGTAAGTTACACTCGCAAGGGAATCAAAACCTAAACGGAACTTCTAACCTATACCTCGCTACACCCTTGGCAGTAGGTAGGTACTAAAACCGATAAACGAAACACATTCCTGTTTAGTAATTGTATTCTAAAAAGCGTCCTAAGTCCGGCAAAGTTGTCGGGATAACTTGGAAATGGTTTGGTGGCATGCCGGCCATATTCGATTTAAATTTGCGTAGCGTAGTTTCTTCAGCACTGAATTTAAATTTGAATCTCTTTTGCGTTAAGGTTTGCGCTACGGCTGTTTTATGGAGTGAGGATGTCACCTTCATAGTTTTATATTATTATAGAGTTTGTTATTCTCTACTGTCTCAGTTTTACGCAATCTATGAGTAAGTGTACTTTAATGCATTATATAAATAGCTTTGTACAATTATACATTGGATATATGTACCTGTAATAAGTTGATTGTTAACAAAAGTTAGAAGCTAAATGAAATTCTATTTATGGCGATCTGTAAATAACTGCTCCTTGAAACCGTTTCAGGGAAAAGTTCTTAATTACTTGTTTTTAGCAAGAGAAAATGAGTCCACGCATTAAGAGTGTTTTTGCCTAGACCATTTCGTTTATTTGGTATTATGTACAAATGCCAAAACACATTAGGCATTAGTCTCGACAACAGACATTTTTGTTATTAATATTGGATGTCCTTAGTGAAACTAAATTTCATTGAAAATGTTTGGTAAAATTATATCTGCACCTACAGTAGGTACCTTTAAAATCTGTATTAACACATTTTCTATGATGCTATAACTATAATAATTATATTTATTTCATCATAATTTAAACTTGCAAGTTAACTATTTAAGTTCGTTAGTGTTGAATCTACTAGTAAAACAACAATAATGTTTAAATTATGTTATTGAACACCTGAATTTGTATTACATATAACGAGTTTTTAATTAAAATAATTTATCATAGGCTCCTGGCAACAAAAAATAGGAATGATATGGCTTTTGTATTTCGTATGGCGCCTGATCATATTATCATGGCAAGATGTGGCGCAGTGATATCGCATTATTGGGTTATAAGGCGTTTATACAGATTCATGTATACCTGTCCTCTGCCCAAAGACAATAAT
Organism: Polylopha cassiicola; assembly: GCA_038024825.1. Lineage (NCBI taxonomy): Eukaryota > Metazoa > Arthropoda > Insecta > Lepidoptera > Tortricidae > Polylopha > Polylopha cassiicola. The sequence goes on from CP149055.1 coordinate 7,561,431, forward strand.
AATATTATTGTTATGTTACAGTAATAATTTGTAGAGAAAATTCAAAATGATTTGTAAAAGAAATGTGGTAATTTTCACTAGCTTTTATACTATTATTGAATGTAGCCTATATTACTTACTATAGAGTTAACCTTAAATTTTAAGGGTTCCTCACTTAATTATCGAATTACTGATATCCCGTTCAGAACTCCATTAATATAATATAAATAATAAAATATAATATAAAAAAATGGACGAGAATAAACAATTATCCTCTTTGTGATATCAAGCAATTGCTGGCGACGTGTTTGATAATATCACAAGAAATCTACTTAGGAGTAGTCCCTCTAGAGTAAAAACGTTTATTGCTGTCCCTTACATTTTTACAATGTTAGAGAGTAAAAGAGCTACTTGTTAATGGTCCTTAAAGGTTTCTAAATGTTACTGCGAAACGGGAAGTGTCGCTGGAAAATAAATCCTTAGGCAAATCTCATTAGCACGCTCACAGGAGCTATATCATCTTTCATTAACTTTGACGTTACTTTTAAAACGGAGTCGTTTTAATTTAAAATTATTATTGAGGATTTTTAGGTTAAAGGATCCGAAGTCAGTGGACTAAATATGGAATGTTTACTTTAAGACTGTATAACGTACATCTAGATCTAAAGGGAGCTTAAATAATACTCGAAAACCTGAAGATTTGGATGAGTTATGTGCATCATCGAATTCCTTATAGCAAAACCTACCTACCAATAACATATCTAAGCCAACTCTTCTTGCTTAGTTATAAAGAGCTTAAATCTATACAGAAAACTCCTTCAGTGTACATGGACATCAATTTGTCGCCTTCTGATAAAATAACTTTTTTAAGTTATCTCCATTTAGATTTATGTGTGCGAATAATCTTATGCATATTATTTTCGTTTGATATTAGCTATGGAATAGGAGTTAATTACATGCAGTCATTTACAAACATAACAAATCAGGAACGTAGAATTTAGGGGCTAAAACTTTAAACTCCACGCAAGCTTAAAGACTTTGCGAGAAGCACGTAGATGTTTCATTATATCGAGAACGTAGGTTTCAGTTTCAATTTCAGGTTTGAATAGTTTTCCGATAGACACGTCCACTCACCCATTCCTCTGTCAATTGGATTGAAAATAGAGTCTCCAAAGAAAACTTCACACTTATCGCGGTATCTGCTCAATAGCACTCGAAAAGTAGCAACATTAATATTAATACAGACCCCAGACTTAGAACAAGCTTACTCTCGCAGACAAATAGAATATCCTCTAGTGAGACTATTGTCTAGGTGTGTACATTGGTAGTGTAGCACTAGTCTCGTCGTTCGTTCAGCTATAAAGCTAGCAATGTATTTGTTGCGCGAGACAAATTGCGGTAAAGTTGTGCACGTTTTTTGTTAAAGTTGCGGAATGGTGCGGAAGCCACGTATCTCCGAGCGAGTCGTAAACTCGTTAGGGTAAAATGAAACCGTGCGCTGTTTGCGGTTCCTTGGGGAGTTATGTATACGTGTGCGGGCCCTCTGAAAGGATTTTAATATTAAAAAAGGATGCCAGTCAAAACATTCGAGTTGCGAACTTCCCCCGAAGATGAATATTTACTGAAGGTTCGACGAATAGATTTTTGATCGTGTTCTAAACGACGCAGGACATGTTTGTTAAAGGGCTACACTTCCTGAATAACCTTATATATTATTATATTTGAATGTGCGATATTGAAAAATGTTTCACGTATACACATGTCTGATACAATAATATGATAGGTAACAATAAACCTATATAGTACTTACCTACATGTTTGTATCGTAGCTATTATTCGATTTGAAGGTGTGTGTTCATAATTTCTATGGGTAGAGGTACAATATTGATAAAATAAACCCTGTCCAATTTGTCCACCGGTTAATTAGTTCGCAGCAAACAGTCTTACGTTATATCAATGGCTACACAATTAGTCGAATAATTAATAATATTTCTAGACTATCTTCAGCTTGTAAAATTATTCTCTTATTGTAAGATTGATATTATCTCCAGTTGAATACCTAAGAATAGGAAGTAGGTATTTTATTCACTCAGTAATCTTGCTTTTGATCGTCCTCTTAGCTCGAATAACACTTTTCACTTATAACGTCTCTTAATTGAATCATAATTATTAATATAATTCTATAAAATCTGACATAATCCTGGCAGTAGCGTCACCGTCACATTAATTATCATATTCCCTTTAATGAATATTCAAATCATAAAACCTTAAAAGCGTCTTTTTGTATATAAAGCTGGGGCCTTTCTTTAACCAATTTCTGAAGTATTAATGAATTATGCTTCATTTATAATCCGTGTTATTTCTTTTTGCGGTAAGCGAGAAATTGTAATATTATTTATTATCTACCTAGTAGAAATTGAAAAATAATCGTCAATGAAACTGATTGCCCATCCATCAATTTTATTGGATACCTACTACAAACATTTTTCACTATTACCTACCTATATCATAAAATAATTTCAATAATAAGTTTATGTAGTGCTAAATCCTGCGACTTTTCTTCAAAGTGAATGATACAATTTCAGGATCAAAATGAGACAATGTAAAATTTTGCTCGTTCCATATTCCTGAATTATATCCACAAATCCCAAAAAAACAAAGACGGCTAACGGCAGCCATCAAAATTGTGTACATCAAATTCGTTAATTCTGACATTTGCGTAGGTATCTGTCGAAACATTTTTAATTATTTCGTTCCCTCCAGGAAGGATTACGAATAATCTGGCCGAGTTGATTTCACACAAGTCCTAAATTTAAATAAACAAGGGACCTCAACACCCAAAGGTAGGCTCGAAATTCAAAGATGTACTTGGAATTTTAGGGCCTCATTTGATTTTGTGGGGTCCTGGGCATATACGGCTAGCAATATAAGATAATTCCGCAGTAAGTATATGGATATTAATGTACGGTGTAGTCGGCAAATGTGTATACTTAACACACAAATTAATTGGTTAATTCAAAGCCTACCTCAGAGAATTTATCATTATATTACAGGGTAGTTAGCAGCGTAACACAGGTCATAATTCGACTATTACATTCTGGGTAATGAATTTGTAATGTCTGAAGGTTTGATTTAATTACACCTTCAGAACTTAGGATGGGGAAACAACTGAATATTAGATCGATGATATAAGTGATACCTACTATAGCTCTTCCTTTAAAAGTTGAACTGTTGACCTATATTTCGAAATCAATTGTTTTTTTTCGAAAATGTAAAAGATCCTTAAGTTTTAAATAATTATAATCGATGTCAATAAGCTTTAAATTTTGTGGGCAAATATCCTCCCTAGCAAAGCGAATTTCTCGATCTCCCGATATTTATCCTCTTACAGAATCTGTATTAACTTTCTTCTTAACCTGGTTCATGGGCGCTTGCCTCAGTCTTCCCTTCTTTATATTCGTTCAACGTTTTATCGATAACCATTTTATGTACTTTCTTTATTTGTTCTTCTTCAATAGGAACAGTTTCAAGTTCATCTTTAGATTTTTCTTCTTTTCGCATTTCGTTTAGAATTTTATCATCTAAAACTCAATCTCAGGGAGTAACCCTAAGAGTTTCAACCCCTTAATTACAACGCCAAAGTAAACAAGACCTTAATAAAAAGATAATACTCTGTACACCTTACAGAGTGATTTGTCTGGGTGTTATGGTATTAGCGAGTGAAAATATGAGGCGACATAATGAGGGTACAGATGCTGTGCGTCTCATTTCGTCTTAAAAGTTTAATATCTTTATTTTATGAGTTGAGATATTATGTCGCAAAGGGTACGAAATTAGGTTACCTTTGTTTTCTTACTTGAATGGCAGTATTGTGGTATCTTTGTGAGTTTTGAAATATGAGTCATTTTAAAAATAAGGTGGTAACCTTATCCTACTTAATAATTTCTGATGCCTTCGCGGTTATTACACATTGGAATGAAACAACTATTAACGGATTTAACTCTGAGTTTCTTGCGGCGTTTCTTCTCAGTAATGATGGTCTTTCCGAAGCGCTAGTAACGCCCCCTATTAGGTTTTAATTGTAATGTATAAAAGTAATTTTTTTTTGCGTAAAATGTAACATTAGTACTTCATAATTCAGAATAGGTTAGTTTTTCAAAATATGTAATTTAAATATAAGGTAGTTTGCATAACTGTATAAATCACTTTAGCGTTAGACTATTGTCAGCTCAGTCGTGCTACGATTATGGAAACTGTAAAGAATCCGAAACGTCAGCTAATAAAATAAAATAAAAATACGCGAGTTAAATCCGTTAATAGTTGTTTCATTCCAACATACCCTACTTACTTAGGATAGGTAAGTACTAAAATGTTTGACCTACCAATATACAAGAGAGTGACATACTAATAATTCATATTGATCTTAAATCAACCATTTATTTCAAACATTATTGATAAATAAAATACACGTTGTGTACTTATATCAAATTTACTTATGGCAACATAATGGCAAGGTGAAAAATATATTTTATATTGCTTTTAATTTCTGTAAGGCACTGAAGTAACGACCAATTGGTCTTTATTGGCAGGAGTCTAGTTTAGGTTAAACTATGTGTGTTTTTATTACTTTAGAATTAAAGTTTATCGTTGTTGTATGTACCGATCGCAGTAAGTTTGTGTTAAGTTGGATAGGTAAGGTAAATGACCCCTATTTCGGCATGTTAAGGCTCTCAAGAGTTTTTGATTTTTTCTTAATTTTTCTGAACATGATAATACTTTGTAAGCTTTTCAGTGGTGGATATTGGTATTTTGACAGTAATTTAATGCATGAACTATATCATTTCAGTTCGAACTTTTTTTTAAATGAATTTATTTTAGGACCTCTTATTTGGCTCCTATTTCGTGATAAAATTTAGCTCTGCTCCTAAGTTCGTGAATTCGTGGCTCTTGGTTCGGGATAAAGTTTTTTGATAAAAAAAAAACAACTACTTAATGTATTTACTAATTACAGTAGAAACTCGATTAACCGGACTAATTGTTGTCGTTAGGCATCCGGATAATCGAAAATCCGGTTAATCGAATGTATGAAAAATAGGGGTTTTATGCATATGTTGCACATAATGATATGTGTTAATTAAAAATAACAAATGACTTGTAGTTATTTAATATATTGGTCGGGGTTAGTCCGGTAGTCCGGATAATCGCGAATCCGTATAACTGAGGGCCGGAAAATCGAGTTTCTACTGTATTTGTAAGGACAACATTATTTAAATAATAAAAAAGATTTACTTGAGAGTGAGATCAATCTTACAGTTTTTATTGATGCTTAGGTAATTAAAACTTAATTATAAGTGCGTAATGTAATAATTAAAATTATTTGATAAGGCACATTATACAATTTTGAAGCTCTGTAAGCCGTCATTCCGTCATGCCTTACTGACGCTAATGCCTGTTCTAGATTTTCTGCACTGTACTTTTTGTACGGCATTTTGTCGCTTGTCCCTGAAAATAAAAAGAACCAATGTTTCAGTATATTCTCAAAACAGCCTATCTATTAGGATCACACTTGTTTTTGCTATAAAATAATATAGAATGAACCCTAAAATTTTACCTGGTGCATTAAAGTAGGTAGGTATCATATAATATCACAAAGATACCTACCAGATATTTTAAAAATGCCCAAAAAAAATTCTTAAAGTGTCGATAATTGGGTGTTTTACCTTACCATTATCTATCACGAACTTAGGAAAAAGTGTCAAAGACGAGTCCCTTAGTTCGTGTCAGTGTTTTATTTTGAATAACCGCGCTTAATTTTGTAGATAAAGTTTAAAGTATAATAATTAATCATTGAATATTCTTTACGTCATAATTATACATAAAAATAACTAAAATTAACTGAAATATAAATAAAACTGTGCGAACAGTACATATGCATATTCACCTTAAAAATATAAACTTGGGTCACATTCAAACGTGTTTAATGAGAATTGTAGTGAACAAAACATATACCGAAATTAGCTCAAACGAAACTTAATTAATCAAGTTATATATTTTTTAATACACATTTAAATAACTTTAGTTTTTTATAATAATATACAAGCAACCTAAATGTTTCAACAAAATCCTTAATTCGGTAGTATCACGAAACAAGGGACACATGAAAAATAACTTGTCCGCTACTTCGTGAGTCGAATTATTGCAGTTTTAAGGGATTTCTATACTTACGTATGATCATTTCTTATGCCCAATTAATTCTGTAGAAACCCATACAAGCACTGTTAAAAGTTTGATTCAAATGGACTTACCTTTGCCGTTCCATAAGCTTACGAAGTCGGAGAGTAAACCTTACGTCTACAAGGAGTACGCACTCACCGCTCAGCTGTTTATGGCCGACTGATAGTTTGGAGAGTCGTATTAATTTCAGTTTTGACACTATAAAATAGGTACTTGGTTTCTTAAATAGATTAATAGATAGAGATTTTTTATTTATATTTAATTAAAATAAATAATATTTTAGTTGCTTATTTTTTGCGCCAGAAAAAAAACTAACGAAATTACGTACTATCACGAATTAGGAGCCTTTTACCTTATCGGAGTTTCGTTTCAATTCTAGCTGTAACTATAAAAGGCAAGTTTAGTTTCGAGTTACATTATTTGTACCTACCATATAGTCTTATTTATTTAATATTAGGTAAGTACCTACCTAATATAATCTAAAAGAGTCCGACTTAACAATTTAATTTAAAATAACTTGCATATTCTAATATTCCATTCACACAGTTATTTTGTTTGTTATTTTTTAATACTCTGCTTTGAAACAGAAATAATCAAGTGTAAGTAAGTACTTACCTACATAGTATTATGCAACAATAAATTAAATATTGAAATTTTGGTTGGACGAAGTTACCTCCCCTAGGGGTAACCAGACTTTACTGTAGTAACTAGTTACTTTATGTAGGTACCTACACTACCTACCTAATGATATTGTATACAATTGGTAAGTACCTACCAAATCCTAAAGAGTAAGTATGTATTTGTCACTTATTTTTTATTGGCATCTATGGGGCTATATTACGAATTTGCTAATTAAGTATCTACCTACTTACCGGAAACTGTCATAAATTAATTTCTTACATAGGTTATTGGTTTACGTTTTACTGTAGCTATGAGTATGAGGTTTTCCCGCTGACTATTACTTATCTAACAGTAGGTACCTAATATAATATTATAATACATTCAAAAGTAATTTAAACTCACTTAATAACTTATTCTGAGAAATCGTACGCGTTTAGGTGCCTATTCTTATTACTTAGTTACGCTTTCGTCTTACTTTGTCTTACCTACGCTATAACTTCGTAATCTCTCAATCGTCCAAAGGTTAACTGGAAGAGATCCCTTAAAGGGATAAGTTCGCCTTTGTACATTTGTGTTGTTTTTGCTTCTGTACTTATTTCGTTGTGCAAAATAAGTTTACATAAGTACCATACTTTGCTTCTTTTGTACTTATAGAATAATGTGAGATTTAAATCAGTATATGGGTGATTCCATGAAAGTTGGGTAACTTTGTGTTCCAGTGATTATTTTCATAAGTTTATAGTATGTACCCAATATAAAAACGTCTGGTAATAAAATAAACTATTTTTAATCATGTCACTCACTTTTGCGATGATCGTATTTGTTTTTTGTCAGAAAAATGACGTTTTAGCTCCCTAATATCAGTCCCTAGCCATGTCACATCTCCGAAATAATGTTTCCGTTTGTCGGTTTTGAACATACCCAGATGATATTTGAACTTTATTTAACATAAACACACTATAAATTAGATCATCTTATTTACCGAAACAATTTAGTAAACAATATTCATTATTTTACATGTTATTTTTTTAAACAAAAAGTGTCATCGATATTTATGGTCAGGCCCTAGCCACTCAGTAAATTTGAAAATGCGCGGCAATCGAACGAAACGAGCATTTTAAAACCGAAGCGTTCCAAAGTAATAACATGAAGTTAGCCACACACGTGGGCCAGCCAATAGCAGCCATCTTGGTGTCAGTGCGGTCGGCCTCCCCGATGAGCAAACACCCGCTGTGCCAGTCAATCTGTCAGTCCCTAGATGAGTTGTTTATTAAAAAGTTGAATAGTTAATATTCTCTTTTGTATGTGAGTATATGTGCTTTATTGGTGCCGATGTTGTAATTATCTACAACTTAAGGCATTTCATTTTGAGAGTAAACTAAGAGTGATTTTGTACTGATTCGTCAGTCCCTAGACCATCAGGCCCTGGCCGTAAATGTACTAGGGAAGGCCAGGGACTGACGATAAGACACGTTGAAATATATTTTTCAATCTAAGAAACGGTTGTTGGTTTTAGAATATGCCGCCTAAAAGAAAATACCATTATCTAAAGAAGAAAAAGCAAAAAAAAAGTCTGAACAAGAAAAAAAACGTTTAGAAAAAATAATGAATGATCCAGTTTTATTAGCGGAGTACAAACAGAAAGGAAGATTAAAATACCTCAAAAAAAAAAGAAAAAGGAAAAAGAAACTCTTATTATTATAATATTTTTAGTTATGTGATCTCAAGTACGTCATTTAAAGTATTATAAGTACTGTTATTCTTGTTGGTAAGGGAGAGACTAGAAGTATCTCGAAAGACTGCTTTATCTATAGTTTGATTGGATTTTGCTAGAAATGTATCAATTAATAAGATAATGATAAGAATTACTAAATAAATACTCATTATAGAAGATAATAATGTAATTTTATTGTACTAACAATGAAGGTCATCAGTCCCTAGCACAGCCCGTCAGTCCCTAGAGCACAGATTTAAAAAAAACACCATTTTCTCCATAAATACAAAGTAAAGTGACCGGCCTCTTTGGATACAAAAAGTATATTATTAAAATATTTGTATTTACCAAAAACAACTGTAATTACTATTTAATAACACTTATGGCAAAATATGTGTGAAATTTACCCAACTTTCATGGAACCACCCATATCGTTATATACCTACCTAATGGGAAATTAAGAATACAGAATTCATTAACCTAACGTTTCTGAACCCAATGCGATAAGAGTTCATGACGCAAATCTCGAGATGGTAAACAAAATCTGCATTTTATGTGTTTTTATGATGCAAAAATTTTCCGAACCGGTCGAGAGGTCACGTTTTTGAAGCCTTAAGTTTATTTCATTAAAGCTTATGGATTTTTCTTATTTTTAATATTTTTGACATTGTTGTAGGTAATAGGCGTGGCGTGACTATTGTATTTTTTTTCCTTGTCCAACAAGTATTTATAAAAAATATTGGACGCGTAATTTTTATTCTCTCAATTGAATAATAAATGACAAAGATAAAAGCTTCTAAAGTTCGGGAGTGTAGGCAAATGACGTCACTTTATGGTATAATTTACATCATCTTACAAAAGGAACGTCAAAGGTTAATCAATACCTAATAACTACTTGCGATGTGGCTATTATGTAATACACTAATAAATATTCCATCAAATTTAATGAAAATTTTAATAAACTTGGCTTTCTGGTTTCTTTGTTATTTTGAGTCTAATTTGTATAAAATAATTTAGACGATGACATCATAAAATGCCTACCTGATTATAAAAAAGTTACCAAATATTTTACTCAAATTAGGTACTAATAATACGCTTTGATTTTTTAAAATAAATTATTCAAAAATTTTAATTATTTGAAGATTTCATGAATATCTATGATGTGGACTAGGAAATCGAATATTTTACTTACGTAAATCGATTTGATTTCCGTTATCAATGCTTTATCTATCGGTTCATACACATTTCATCATCATCGAAATAATATTACCTACATCACTACTGTAACTTAGTTTGCTTATATAACGGTGGTAATCAAGATGGATTAATTAAAAAGCAAATAATTTAGTTCTCATGTAATAAGGTAAAATAACAATGTACCTATTAATTTAATAATTTGCAGCAAAGGGGCAGTTATATTTATTGAAATAATTAAGAATTTTAACTTGAGCAAAATTTCATTTATTTATTACAAATTACTTAAAGATAAATCTGTTTTTAATACTTATTGTAAATTCATATAAATTTATAAATCACTTATAAAATGTGACTACAACCCACAGCCAAAGTTTACTTACTTACTAAATAATTAGGCATATAGGAATTAAAAAAACCTAAGGTATCTTCTATCACATGTTATTAATAATTAAATGTACAAAATATCAGGCTTTGCAAATGCTTTAAGTAGTAGGTAAAAAGATTGGGTAAATTACAACAAATTTAACTCATCTAATAATTATTATAAATATTTAAAAACAGCTGCAGCTTAAAGCCATGACGTTATTTCTTATAAGTAGGTACTTACAGAATTTTTCATAAATCGAGAATATCATTGGTCAGTGGCACTACCATAGAAACAATCGTTACGTACTGAACGATTATATATTTTACAACAATTACATAGATACCTACAATAATCAAAATTGTGCGGTACCTATATCCACGCCTTGACACGAGTTCATAAAACAATCCGACACGATGAGGAATTCATGTAAAATTATATACACACACACGCACACCCACCCACCCACACACACACAAACACATACACACACACACACATAAACGTGCGCGCATACTCACAAACGTTTAACTTATATCACCCTGTCGTTTTGTGACTGGGGTTAGGTTCAAATCACTTATTAACTTTTCCAGAGAAATCGTTCGGCTGTGTTCTCATCAGCTGCTTGCTTTTACTCATCAGGGCTCCATAGAAATTGGTCATACGGAGTTCTTCGTCATACTTTTTGCAGTGTTCGAAGAGTATGGGGTAAAGATAATCCAGTTCAGCGTGGTCTAAGGTGGGGAACAAATGGTGAAGGCCATGGTCACCAAACCTCGTGAGCGATTTAAAATGGTTGCCAACGTACTCGATCCGCTCTACTATTGTGTCTAACTGATGGAGACCCCAGTCCAAATTCTCTGCCCTGTCAATTAAACAATACAATTGAAATATCTATACTAATTTTATACAGGGGAAAGGTTTGTTGGTTTGTTTGGATTGAATAGGCTCCAAAACGACTGGACCTATTTGTAAAAATCATTCACAGTTGGGAAGCTAGACTATTTGCGAGTGACATAGGCTATTAAAAAAAGGGATCCGTGCGAAGCCGGGGCGGACAGTTAGTTCGCTTATAAAAAGACAGTTAGTACAAAGACAGAATATAGTAGTGGAAAATTTTGTCGACTCAACTAGATGCTAAATGACTGTGATTGTAAAGTAAATATAAGTACTTAACTTATTTCTTCCTTTATAATTTGATTTTTACTGTTGATATAAATTAAAAATGAAAACAATGAAATGTTCTAGTTAATGCAGTACAGGTAAAGTCTCTATCCATCTTTTATATTGTTTACTAGGTAGGTTTTTAAAAATATATAGGACTAGGCACACTAAGAATGATCTTCTTTAAGTACGTCATTTGTGTGTACATAATTGCAATGATTGTACAAGGTAATAAAAACAAGATCTACTGATAATTTAAATCTGGTGTCAGTATGCTATGAGGAAAAATCTGAATTACTTAATTATATGTACACAAAGCTTGGTTTTCATATTATAACATCGTTATTACTAGATTAATGAAGAAATATATCTAAATATCCTAATGTAAATTACATTTTTCAAATCGCATGTTACGTCATCAAATTACTCAGAATGTTACATTCCTGCATATAATCATTTCTGATGCTTTCGCGGTTATTACACATTGGGAAGAAACACTATAGGTAACGGATTTAACTTGCGTACTACAAGTAGTTTTATATTCGGAGCAGTCAGCTCAATCATGCTACGAATATGGGAACTGTAAAGTTTTCGAAACGTCAACAAAATAAAATAAAATACGCGAGTTAAATCCGTTATAGTGGTTGAATTGAATATACATATGTTACATACAGTTAACAATATAATGGCGTTTACCTTGGTTTATCTCCTTCAAAAAAGTTTTTATCTGAATGATGTCCAGCAGTCAATCCAAATACCATGAAAAAGAAACTAGCTGACATGATAACAGCAAGCCAAGTAAACGCAGTCCAAGGTACGGATAATCCTCCTAAGTACCACATCCAAACTGGCAGCAACAAGGGTAACATATTTGTCCATTTGATTTCTTTGCCATCAACATTTAATATTGCTAGAACAACACTGAAAAAACATACTTAATTAGGCATCGACAACTACATAGGAACAATAATTTACCGACTCATTATCAGTATCATCCAAAATTTTGCAGAATTAAGCCATTACCTATGTCAGAAATTTCTAAATTATGCCCTTTAATGTTATGTGAAAGAGGTAACAATTAAACAAAAGAGCAAACCTTAAAGATACTTACTCTGTTAGTCCTTGGCTCAGCATAACAAAAGGGTAAATAATAGGATAATACGCAGCAGCTAACTTCATTCCAAAGGTCTTCTCATGGGTTAAATAGTGCATAAAAGGCTCCAGTAACGTTAGTTCTATATCATTTGCTGTATTAGTGTAAAGATGGTGCGACATTGCGTGAGAAATGCGCCATTCTCTGAAAAGTACATTAGATGTCAACATTCTGGAAAATTTTATACAACTAAACAAGTTTTGGTGACAGAAGAGTTGTATATTGCAGGAGACAAACCTGCAATCCCTAATCTCGAAGATACAAACCGGTTGTGCTTAAGTTAAGTAGGTATAAAAAATAATTCAATGCGACTCTCAATAGTGGCAAAAAGTGATTAAATACTCTGGTCTTATAACATTGAAAATGTTGAATGTTTATAAATAATTATTCTTGATACTTACGAGTATGGCATCCCAGAAAGGTTAAACAAGTACATTCTCCAACTGTCAGCTCTGTGGAAGTAGTTGTGAGCACATACAACTACACTAGATAGTAATAAACCGTTTAATACAGCCATACCGACCCCAAGAACTAAGTTTTTAGCCATGATAAGGCAGGTCATTGGACTTAAAATCATTAATGCCAACAGCAAACTGTCTGTAAGGGTGTCACTCTTCTTTCTAACATCTTTTGGTATTTCTTTCATTTTTTCTGCCACCTTTAGCTTCAGAGTTTTATAGAATCCGTCCTCTTTGAACGTGAACGGATAATTTCTTGGTTCATTTGTATGTTTTATAAAATATTTGGGAAGCATTAATTCAGCCATGCCTTTAAGGTGATGAGTTTCGAACGCTTCTGTGATATCCGTTCCCTGAAAAATATATTTTTGCAGGTAAATGCAGGTTAAATGCTTTTGAAAAAGTTTGCTCGGTTTATCTGTGTATAAGTTCCTTTGAGGTGGTAACTCAGTAAATAAATGAGTCACACAACATCCTTTCATGTGTAAAAAATACCTTAGTGTCAGCTATCCATTGAGATCCACCGGGATGTGTTGATATTAATCCAGTCAAATCGTACAGCGAATCATGTATCCGCCATAAATGTTGAGCGTTATCTTGCAATTGTTTGTCTTTCAACCATTTCCGTGCTGTTTTTGGCTTCGCCGTATCGCGGGTAGCTGGGTATTTCAGCTGAGGGAAGCTTATTTGTCGTCGGTCTGAGTCAGGCGCCATTGTTCTGTGAAACAAAACTTGGGAGTTAAAAACTGACTTTAATTACTAACGTACATTTGATCGGAATGCGTTTGTGTTACGAAATCACACTAATGATTAACTATAAGTGAACATAACACATCATTTGTCGTAAAAAACCTTACATTGAACGTTTTTTACAGTCGCCTGTGGTGTGGTCCTACTTTTTTCTACACAATGTTAGTAATTTTATGAATATAAACCTCACGGTCAATAATGTACCTACCATCTAAGTACCTGCAGTTTTTTGTATGTACCAGGTACCTTATAAATTATAATTATTTGTTTCTATAGCTAAGTTTCTATACCTACTTAGTAAAAACTATTACACGATGTTTTGGTTACGTTATTATTTTTTGGACATTACAAGTGGTTTTAATCTATTTATAGTAAGTACTGACTACTGCCAATATGCGTGTGCGCCAGCACGTACATCGAGTGAATATTAATTACTCAGGTTGTACCTGAGTACTGTACTGCCAAAATAAGACAGTATATATGCTTTCATATTTTGATGACATAGCCTATATATAATAGACTTTTTATAATAATATATTTTTTTTTATATTTACTAATTTCCATTAAGTATGTTTATTTTAACAGTATGTCATGTAGGTACTTATATCCGAATACCTTAAGATTAACGCAGGAGTCTCTATTTTATCAGGTTCTTTTTTTTACTTTCCATGTTATAAGGTATGCAGTTGATATGACGTAAGTATTCGGCCATATATTAGGTACTTTTAAAAAGTTTAAGGATTGCAAATATTCTCGTTTTGTTTGTTCAAGTAACGCCAGGTCTGGTTTGAGATACCTTAAAAAAAATACGAACTCGTCCTGAACCCTTTCAGAAACAAGAAAAACAAGTTTTGTTTTTTTTATTGCGCGACCCTGGCCCTTGTAGTTTACTTGATATGACAGCCGTGTTCCACAAAATTATATATAATCTTAGCATACCACCTATTTCTCGATAGACAGAACAAGACGTGTCATTTACAATTGATTACGAAGTATTACGTCTAAAACGGTTGAATTTTATGCATGGCCGAGTGATATAATCAAGACTAAGTCCGCGTAGAATTAGTAATTAAGGCAGTCTATGTTTAATATAAATATTTCACCCCCTCTTTTAACCCCTTACAACCCTTTTTTAGCCTATGTCCTTTTACAGGCTTTACGCTATATGTGCACAAAATTTTATTTAATCGTTCAGTAGTTCTAGTGTAAAAGCGGGACAGACAGACAGAGTTACTTTCGTATTTATAATATTAGTTAGGATTAGGATACAGAGATGTGGCTTTGTGCTAAGTATTTGCAGAGATCAGAAAAGTAATTGTAATATTATACGGTTAACATTGAATTCAGCATAGTTGATTATTATATAGGTACTACTAGCTTCTGCCCGCGACTTCGTCCACTTGGAACTCCTCCTTTTTTGCAGTCGATTAAAAAGTAGCCTATGTCCTTTCTCAGGCTCCAGACTTTCTTTGTACCAAATTTCATTTAAATCGGTCCAGTAGTTTTAGCGTGAAAGCGTAACAGACAGACAGACAGATAGAGTAACTTTCGCATTTATTATATTAGTAGGGATTAGTAGGGATGTACGCTCGTTCTTCTAACTAGGTAGGTATATAAGTTCGTTTTACTAATTATGTATAAATCAATTGAACCTACTAATACGTTTTTTATGTTCTACTTACTATTATTCTACTATAACGGATTTAACTCGCCTATTTATAAATTATTTGGTTTTTTATTTTCACTAATATATAGATCAATTTACCGACCTACCTATATATACCTAGTACCTAGATATAAGATAATCTAATTATAATTTCTGATGCCTTCGCTGTTATAACACTTTGGAATGAAACAATTGTAACAGATTTAACTCGCGTCTTTTATTTTTATTTGCTAACGTATCGAAACTTTACATTTCCATTATTACGAATATGGGAACTGTAAAGTTTTAGAAACGTCAGCAAATAATACAATACGCAAGTTAAATCCGTTACAAATTAATCATGTAGGTACTTAATAATAGTTGATAGATGGTTTGTGTTACATATGTAGATATATTATGTAGGTAAGTAAGTATTAAATATACTTATTAAATCTATTAGATAAAAACTTAGACATTTGAAATAGGTCCTTGAACTTATAATGTATGTCAATCATGGTTATCGAACAGCGAATCGTTGATAGAAAAGCGACACAATCGAAATGTGTCACCACGCAAATTTAAATTTTAATGCGACGGCTTAGAGTCTTAAATGGAGTATCATCATATTTTAATTTTAATATAATTATAAAATATGTAACGATGCAATATTATTGTACTCAGATAATGATAACAAATGCATTGCGTATTTAAGTAAGTACATGTAATCAAAAAATAATTAACAATTAGTTAATTGCGTAATTAAAATTATGTGGATCATTGACCAGAGTCACGGTTTATTTTTAAACAGTTTTTGGTTACAATTGAAATAAAATAAAATACGCGAGTTTAATCCGTTAATAGCCTAGGTAGTTGTTTTATTCCAATGTGTAATAAACGCGAAGGCATTAGAAATTATTATGCTACTGCAGTTAAAAATCCTAGAATAGACCTTTTTACCATTACAATGTAATGTGAGGTTCTACAAAACTCACCCGACCTAATAATTTTAACTTTTATATTATACTCGTATTGCAAGAGTATTTCTGTGTATGCAAATACAAAGTTTGATTATTCTGCATTAATATTGCAACTATATTTCGAATAACTTTATACATTTTGCTGTTATTAGAATAAATCTACAGTTAACTATAGGAATGAGGAGAATGGATAAATAACATTTTAAATTAAATACTTACATTAAATTCGCTTTTGTAATAAAATAGTGACTGTTGAAATGTATCACTTTGGTTCATGTCACAATAGGGATGACGACTGGGTAATGAAAACGAAATTCGTTTTTAGTCAGTTACCAACATTATTATAAATTATTCAACACGTATTTTTTCATTTCAAACAAACAAACAATAACAAAGATAAGAGTTTCTAAAATCCGGGAGTGTGGGCTTTGACGTCACAATAAATATGTTACAATTTATGCTATACCGTGGCGTCTCAAGCCCGCACATGGTCTTTTATTGTTTATTATTTGATTAAAGCAAAAATACGTTTCCAATATTTTTTGGTAAGCTATTTGGTGGACTATTCTATCAAAGCAGCAAATTGTTATTTTGATATTATTGCGAACAGAAAAGAAAAATAATGTTAACGTTGACAATAAACTTTCAAACGTGTAAACTGTGTCAGAGGCACAATAAAACATAAATAAACAGTATAAAAACACTAAATAACTCACACACTTACACTTACTTACTTAAAAACAATTGAACACTGTAAACACAATACGAAATTTGTTGTCCAAAATAAAATTTCACAAGTAAATAAATTGCTTTTAAAACTCCGTTACACCGGCCGCCTTCACCGTGGCTGCGCAAGAGTCGATCTGATACTTTTCGGGGTCCCACAATACAAGTTACCGTTGCGTTAATGATACTTGACCGCAGTCATTTAAACTTGAATCCATTATCTTAGATATCATAGTAATCTTGTACGAAATTTGTACCTACTATCTCAAGAGTGTGATAAATTTCATTATCAATGGTTTGTTTATTCCGACTTCATGAAGCGACTGTTCTGTACTAAAGTAATTAAGTATTCTGACTTATTTACATACTAGTTCATACAGCTACACCAAAGGGTAAAGGTGCCTCCACAATTGTCTTATTTTTCCTCGTACAAAGTCGTCTCTAACAAATAACATTGAGTAGGTATACCAAAGGTTCATAATTTTCAAAAAAATGCTTATGAGGAACCTTTAATAAAGTCGCTTAAGAATGTGAAACACGATCCATCTTAAACCGGTCAGGTAAATCAATATCGATTTAGATCGACATAATTACTAGACTAGGTACTTTGTTGGCCTTAACCTGCTATTGCATAGATCAAGACTTTATTCGTGATGCAGGCCCTTTGATTATTGTTCGCGGTACAAAGTAGCATACAATAATTATTAATGTATGGCCGGTTTTTTAATTGAACTAGCTGTTGTAGATATTTTTATACTTATGTATGAATTCCTCTCTCTCTAATTAGTGGTAGTTTTAATTGTCAAACATTACCAATATGGTTTATTTTCACAGTTACTTTTTGTGAGGAAGGTCTGTATTTACGCTTCGATTTCTTTTAATACTAATAAGATTTTTTGAAACAAGGTAGGTTCATAGATAACAGGTATGCCTTGATATTAAAATATATTACTTATGTAATATCTGTGATTTCTCATATAATTTAAAGTTATTATTCCATTTTGTTGAGTTGCAGTTATATTATCTATGACAGTATTCTAATAATATGATAAGTTTCTTATCACAGTCTAAAGTCTAAGCACGGCTAGCATACACTATTTTTAACTTTCACACAAAAAGAGGGCTGTAGGTAGGTGCGTGCAGTGGAGGGATCGTAAGCATGGCGCCAGGGTAGGCACTCCATATATTAGTGACACTACCTGTATGGAAAGCACGCCCTTGGACTAGGTACTATTAAGTTTTCTATGCCATAAGAGAATAAAATTATACGTCCCTTTTCCACACAGATAAGTTATTTTTTTTAACTTTTTAACGAGTCATGTGGGAAAAGGACGCGTGTGATTACCTCTGGTTTAATAATATAATAATATGGTGTCTGTGTTTTAAATATTGCGCGTTAATTGACCAAATTCAATTTTAGTCCAGTCGAAACAAATTGAATATAGTTTGAGCGTATTTTCATGAAAATATATTTACTTTTAATGTAAACTGTTGGACAAAGTTTTAATAGTAGTCGTGGTCACGACGATATTATCTGCTTACTTGTATTAAATTTGATTTAGAAAATAAAACAAAAAAACTGTTCATAGTATTTACTCGTATGTAGTAGGTCTGTACCTAATACTTTTATATAAGTACATACATACTAGATGATCCAGAAAACTTTGTACCCCGTTATTTTTAAGAATTTTATTCAAAAAGGGTTGATGCTAGGAGATTGAAAATTTAGGGTTGTATGACTTTTATGTATTATTTATTTCAATGCTGAATCATAAAAAAAGTACAACAAATTGTCATAAAATAAAAAACAAAATGGTGAAATCGGTCCAGCCGTATCGGAGGAGTTTTGTATACCTACTTATTAGATACCGTAATATTGTCCAAATACATATTATGAGCTATAAATAAAATTAAATGTGACTAAATATAAAGTAACGAATAATAATGTGTTATTTTAAAACACGGTCACAAGGCATGTAAGTTATGAAAGCGGTCATTAAAAATGCAGTGATTACATAAGAGAATGCGTAACATCACCTCACATTTGGCAATGGAGAATCAAATTAAATACATTTTTTATAAAGTTGTACAGGTAAGACGTTCTCTGGCTTTGTTTTTGTACAAAATTTGGAACTAATAATTTGTCGAAAAGGCAATTAGTCCTTATAAAAGGAAACGGATTTATTTTAGTCAATAGTTCAACAAATCAAAAAACAGGAAAACGTCGGTTGTTGATAGAATAGAAGAATGGTCACCTATCTATATAAATTATACAATGTATGCAGCGTGACCTACATGAAGATTATGTTGTATATTTATAATATGTACCCATATGTAAATTTATGTCAAACATATTAACTTAAGTACTGAAACTATTTGACCACGGACCAGGAAATGCAGCGTTGGTTACCCACAAGGTGGTTCATAAAGTAGGTGAAGGTCGCTGGAATCTGTAGGAGTAGGTACATACGAATTCCTACTGGAGGGTGCCGAACCAAGTGGGCACCCAAAATGTCTGATGGCCTAACAAGCAGGCTTTCCGTCGAGACATCACAGTCGAATGCGCAAGTTATCCTGTGGTGTCTCAAAACACGGTGAGGGTAGATGCTGGTTTTTAGTGGGTAGTCTGGGCATCTGCTCAGGAGTCCCACATAACCAACCGATGCTTCCCCGGGCTAAGGTGGTATGCGTAATGCATTTTTCAGCGATAAAAAAAAAGGTACTTACGCATTACGCAACTATTTGCATTTTCTGAACCACTATATAACGATAACAAAAGATTAAAAACGTAACACATTGATAAATTTCCAAATCGATATTCCAGTGCAATTTGATACGTTCCATTTTTCCGAGTAAATAGCTTGATTCCACTCCACGGTAGCTTGATGAGAGCTCGGCGACAATTGAGATTTACACCTCGGCACCTTATTGAATTTGTTTTCTATTCCCTGTAGTGAAAAGCACTGCCAACACTTCCAATTCATTTGTAAACCGTCCGCGGAGCATTCGCGTAATGACTTCACCCGTGTTTCTATACGAAATTAAACTCCATTCGGTTATGATACGGCGCAATTTCCTTTGAAACATCCGTCGACAGTTTGTCATTTACAGCCACTGAATAGTCAAAGTCCGTAGGAGCTAAAGCACGGTCATTTATGGGAATTCTATGTGCGTTAATTCAATGTAATGGTGTTAATAGTTTGGGATAATTCAAGGGTTGGTCTTTTGATAGGAGGAATATAAAGTACCTAATGTTTAATTATTTTTCTCTATGATTCCTCTTTAGAATTGGATTGTTAAAATCTGTTAAAGGTTAATACACTATTACGGATCTTCTATTCAGACAAGTAGGTAGACATTTTTATTATGTGCATCTATCTATTCTAATCATTTCATAGCTTAACGTAACACGAGGTATTTCGCATGCAACACCAAAATAAATAATAATAAAAATCCTTATAATTAAGGATATCGTTTAATTATCATTATCAATGTGCCTTTTCTATCACATTTCGAGATTCATCGGGAATAAAAATTTAACAAACCCCCGACATAAAAACCTAAAAGCCGTTTAAAAAGTATAACAATAATAAAAACTTAATATTAGTTACCTAAATATTAATATTTCTACAAAGAAAACGTCATGTCGGGGGGCCCGCTTGTCATTTAGGTGTTACTAATTAATACCTACAATCTACCTAAACCTACGGTCCCCCCGACATGACGTTTTCTTTGTAGAAATATTAATATTTAGGTAACTAATATTAAGTTTTTATTATTGTTATACTTTTTAAACGGCTTTTAGGTTTTTATGTCGGGGGTTTGTTAAATTTTTAATTTATTTTTTTATTTCATACTTTTTGTAAGTAGGTATCCACTACATAAATTATTATTTTAAGTAATTTCCATTTCACATGGAATTTTGTAATGTAGGTACATGTTATCCTCTTACATTTACTTAATACCCCACTCGGGTACATTTCGCACCTTGATAATCAAAACGTCATTATACGAAAAAGTCGATTTTTGGCTACGAGGGTTTGAAGTTTACAATCAGAAAAAATGTGACAAACATATACTTTTTTGATAAATTCGTATGTTTAACTACGGTTTTACTAACCACAAGATGCCTTTTATTATCTCAGGTATCCAAATATTTTTTTTATTCATAAATGGCTTCATTATTAAGGTTTATGTAATTTTTTAGTGTCAATATTCCACAAATTTTTACATAGTGTCAGTTTTCCATATTTTTGTTTCTACATTTTTTACATTTTATGGGCAATAATGACATCATACCTTTTAATATGTTTGCATTTTATTTAAAACACAGTTTAAAAGTATTTAAACAACTTTAGAAGTAAGGGGTTTTCACTTCAGATTGTTTAGTTTGTCTATATGATTGAAATTTCTACTTAAAAAGCCTATTTCATGCATGTTTTTAGAGTTGTTAAAATAAAACCATCACCAAATTCAATTTTTAAAATTATCCACACATTTCAACTTGAAAAGCTTTCTTAAATCTTAATAACGTTTTGTCCAATAATTACGTAATGTAAAACCTTATAATTACATTCAGAGATTCGCTTGCATTCGAAGTGACAGTGAATAAACTGATGAAAAACTGTAATTCGTTTCGGGCATTTTCAGATCTCATAGTTTCTGTATCCTCTGAAGATGAATAAGGTAAATAAGCGCCGCATTATGCAGAGCAGCAAAAGAATGAGTTAAACCGAATTTCAGTTAACAATCACCAAATATTCAAACAGTTATTTGGTAAAAGTCAGACATTTTTGCAGGTGTTGCAGAACATACACTAAAAGTTTCCATGACAGAACCTGAGGTGCATGGCAATAGGTACATAACACATAACATAACAATTAATGATTACATTACTTTGACACTTTATTTAACTACTAAAAGCTAGTAGAAGAATTGACAGAGCTAGATGATGAAGAAATGCTAGAACTGCTCGACAGATTAGGAGGTTTTTGGCACTAGGAAATTTGCTTCTAGTATTTTTATTGGTTTTCGTGGTTTGGCAACAGTTTTAGATGAGCAGGATAAGTAAATAGTAGTATTCTTTCATTATAATAAAACTACAAAAACAAATTGTATCATTATTAGAACAGAAAAAGTTTCGTTTCAAGTTAAGTAGGTACCTAATGTAATTATCCCCTAAATAGATTACCGTCACTATACCTAAAGTGACTCTCTCCTTTGATTAAAATTTATTTTCCGTGATGGCTAAAAAACTGGTAAAAGTTACACTATACAAAATAATACAATAACCCTGTCTTAGTTAAGTCGATTTATAAAAAGAATACTGTCATTAAGACTAAAGTGACGTTATTACTTTAAATTTTAATTTGCAATATTAAAAAAAATACGTTATGTAAAAATGACATTTTTCGTATAGGATCATTATTCCGTTAAAAAAGACAGCACTTTCATAATAATTTTAAGACGTAACGACATTAAACCAAAAATGACGAGCTTCTTCGCCGAGAAACCTCTATTGCTGTCAATTCACGCGTTGCTAATGATAAAACGCCACTATTCCGATGAGTCGAGGTCTCATCCCCACTAAATGACAAAACGACACTAGCGCCTCCAGGCGCTGTAAGTGGAGTTAGAGCCACCAGTGTCTTTGTATTATGTAGTTTACTGTTAGCCCAACTAGATGGCATTATTAGTTTAAAAAGTGCGTTTTTCGTATAGTGACGTTTTGATTATCAAGGTGCGATTTGTCGATATTGGGTTTACCATTTACAATTTTACTTCCCATAATTTTTGAACTACTCAACCGATTTTCATTACAATTTCAATTTTGTAATCTACACGTGATCCTCTTTCATTTGATACCCCACTTGGGTATATTTGTAGATATTTGGTTTTCCATCCCCACTTTGACACCCTATATTTTTTGAACGACTCAACCGATTTTCATTATAAATTCCATTTTGTAATGTACACGTGATCCTCTTTCATTTGATACCCCAGTCGAGTATGTTTGTAGACTTTTATTTTTCCATCCCCTCTTTCACCCCCCCTAATTATTAAACTACTGAGTAGATTTTCATTAAACATAGCTAAGAACACTCCCGACATATACACCTTTCAAACAAAAAAAACAGAATCAAAATCGGTTCATGCGTTAGGGAGCTATGATGCCACAGACAGACACACACACACACACACACAGACAGACAGACAGACAGACACGTCAAACTTATAACACCCCGTCGTTTTTTCGTCGGGGGTTAAAAATAGCTTTAATACATTAGGTACTTCCAGAAAACCTACAAAACCTTACCAAACTCAGGTTTTTACTACGTTCATCCATAAATTCCATCCAACTCCATCTAACTCAACATACATATCTACTGCCTTATTGCAAGTGTAGAATTCAGTATTTAATAAAACCATATCGACCCAATATGGGACAGTGGATAGTTCACTGAACTTCGTGTTGACGTAAAATCTAGAACTGGATTTTATTATTGTTATGCCCAAAACTGACTGGTAATACTGGTCCTCAGACCTGACTAAAATTGTACAAAAAAACATACACGTGACATTTTCTTTCCATATACATGTCACGCTTTGGTCTCAATCGAATAGGTATTATAGAAGACTTCCTAGCTGACCCAGGGAACTTCGTAACACATGTATTAAGTTTTTTTTTTAAAACTTGGATTTGATGGCAGAAGAAAATTTTAAGGTTGATGGTGGACGATTCTCAGACCAACCCGATATGCTCACAAAATTTCTTAAAAATCAGGCCGTTTC
This sequence comes from Polylopha cassiicola, assembly GCA_038024825.1. Taxonomy (NCBI): domain Eukaryota; kingdom Metazoa; phylum Arthropoda; class Insecta; order Lepidoptera; family Tortricidae; genus Polylopha; species Polylopha cassiicola. The sequence goes on from CP149055.1 coordinate 7,585,205, forward strand.
GGAGGAGTTTGGCAAAACACCGGAACACGAGAATTTACTACTTATTTAATATTAGATGCTTAATTTAATAATATAAAAAAAAATTCAAGAACGATGGGAAATTTTAAATAAGTAATCATTAAAATCTGATTTCTTGAATTTTTAACATCGAATTTGGCGCCTGCTAGTAATAGTATAGCAATAATGCTTTCATATGATATTGTATCTTATGCCCGCTGCAGTGTGTCAAAGCGAAACGCCGCAAGGAACTCATCAATAGGTAATAATTGTCTTTATTATAATATTATGTAGCTACCTTAAAAAGGTTTTTACGTCTGATTAAAGTACAAGCATTCAAAAATACTGTCAAGTTTACAAGCATTTATTGATATAATCATTATTATAATGTCAACGTTGATCAATAGGTATTTCTTAATATAATTTGAATTAAATCATATCTTTAAGCTTATACATTTTCGTACATGTTTTTAAATATTATCGTAAGAACATAATCTTTATAAATACATAAACAGTTTATATCTCGTAAGATAATAACAATAGGTATAGTAGCCTTCGGAAATGTTTATTGACAAATAAAAATATTATTGTTGTGATAAAAGATTATTAAATCGACGTACATGAAGACCTATGGACTTGTATATCTAAAACTTTGTAAGATAACGTTTAACCAGGAGGTATATAATCATTATTATCAAACTATATTACACCCTTATCCTATAGGTAATTATTATGATGACTTTAGTAAATACTAGAATTAGCGGGAAAACCGAGCTATGCTCAAAATATGTCATCAAAAATAGCTGGTTGTAAGTTGTGTAAAGAAATTTCGACACGGCGTCATCTTGTATTTGAATAGATATCTTAGAATAAATTTTAATAATTTACTTGGTAATATTTATTGTAATATATTAATAGTAAGAACAATCGATAATCTGAATATAATATAAGAAGATTTTATACAAATTACTTCATAGGTATGATTTTAATAAGTACCTACCTAAATGTTAATGGATAGATAGTATAAGAAAATGAATCACCCACTACTTACATCATAAGGTAATGAGTCCTTTGCGAATTAATAGTACATTACGCACCGAGGCCAGTAAAATAAAAAATGTCTCAGACCACATGTAATTGTAGTCCGAGGCGAAGCCGAGGTTGACAAAAATGTGATCTGAGGCTTTTTTATTTTCTGGCCGAGGTCAGTATACTATTCGACGAAGCCAGAAAGCGACAACTTCATTTAGCGCAGCGGCCCGGAAGTTGGTGCTTTCTAGCCGGAGGACAGAAAAAGATATTTTTGCCGTTTGAAGTTGCTTTTTATTTAGTACGAACCTCTTTTGTTTTTCTGGACAGCTGTCTTAGTGTTACCTTCTATTAACTGTTCTAATAGTTCTTTGTCAAAAAGTTTCAAATACCACGAAATTAATGGAAGTACTTTTAATGAATTTTAAAACTATTTTGACGTAAAAACTTTCAAACCGTGTCATTTCTTTTCCTTTAAAAAGCGTGAGTCGGCTAAAATTAGGAATATAAGTTGGTGCCAAGTTTGAAGTTTCTCATGACAAACTTTCCTGCCTCGGGGCTGCGTAAGGAAAGTGCGAAATTTTAATTACTTCACTCCCATTTTTATGGAAATTTTGGAGTGAAATTAATTTGCGAACATAAATCGACTAATGGTTGTGACCAGAACACTGATCATAATCATTGAGGGTAGGAGGGGAGGAATTGGGGTATGCAGCTTTAAAAAAAAATATAGGTACATACGAAAATCCGAGTCGTAGGTATAGTAAGTCGCTTATATGAATAATCATGATACATGAACCTTTAAATGTTTACCACCTTTATATACCTACTCTCACCTGTCCCGTTGTCTATAATCAAATCTTGCACGTTAAATTTAAAATATTTTTTAACTTTTTAGTTCATTTTATTAATAAGTACCTAATAAAAGTTTTTAATGACGGATCTTTAATTATATTTGATTTTTTGCCGCGCATCAGGACTTTGGTCGTAGGAATGGACAGAATCATTGGGCGAAGTCAAACCGTCTTTCGTCTAATTCAACTTTGCAACACGTTTCGATTTATTGTATTTTTTTTTAAAGTATGACGTCACAAATCTATATAACGATTGTGTGCATGCATAACGAACGTATCGTATCCATAACGGTGGACCCACCCTTGTAATGTGTGAGACATAAGTGGCTAAACGACAAAGAATCCTTCAATTTTACCTTCTACTCATTATTAGCATTGAACATAGCACTAAGACTTTAGCTTAACACTATTGTTAGCTCAGTCGTGCTACGATTATGGAATCTGTAAAGGCAGCGAAACGAAAGCCAATAAAATAAAATACGCGAGTTAAATCCGTTTAAAGTTGTTTAATTCCAATGTATAATAACAGTGAAGGCATCAGAAATTATTGGAGCACTAAAGCCTAGCTTAAAAAATCGACTGAGAATTGGTACCTATATTATTTATTACCTACGCGATATGATACGCCTCAAATTTTGTTACGTCATGAGGCATGATTATACTGTATCATGACGATGGTGATTTATAGTTGTGGAAATCCAATATGTCGTATAACATACTTTAGGGTTATAAATTATACCAGTTTTATGTGCATGAAGTAATTATGGGTTTGTGTTTGAGTTTCACTTTAGTTAAAATTTGCGGACTAGATTTATGAAATAAATCGTGGTAAAAAGGTATTTCTGAATTTTATTAAATAGTTCCCATTTTTTATTTCTAATCCCTTCGCGGTTATTACACATTACACGACTGACTGAGCTGAAGCTAAAACACACTTTAGCGTTTGACTATCGTCAGCTCAGTCGTGCTACGAATACGGGAACTGTAAAGTTTTCGAAACGTCAGCAAATAAAATAAAACGCGAGTTAAATTTGTAGTTAATAGTTATTTCAGTTTGCATTTGTGTTCCAAACGATATCTATATTAAATGAAAAATATTACGAGTCGCATATTTTCTTCATTTCCGCGTTAAGTCTTTCTAATACAACGAAACACGCTGAGAAACAATTTCCTAGAATAACGCTCGCCGTCACTCCGGGATGCTTTCATTCAGCATTAAAATCGAGAGATATTACTATTTCTTAGCACCTCATAAGCTTCAGGGAATGGCCATGGAATCGTAAAGCACTTATTGTTGTGGAGTTTACGGCTAACACCGATGGTTCTGATGGATTTTTATATTTCGCACACCTACATCTAAAGGGGGCTAACTCAAAAGCCTGAAGATTTAAGTTATCCACATCGGATTCCTTACAGCCAAACTCACCTACCACTAAATCAAATTTAAGCTAACTTTGCTAGCTTAAATCTATACAGAAAACTCATACGTGCATATGAATCAGTTTTTCGCCTCACCTGAAAAAGTAACTTTTTTGAGTTACCTCCCTTTAGATTTAGGTGTGCAATTTTATACCACGTATATGACGTAAATTGAATTTTAACCGTCGCAGAAATGGATATTGCCTTTTATTGTTATAGTTGTGTACTAAATAATAATCGAGGTAGTAATGATGGTACTTCATTACTTGTAGGTGAAAAGGCTAAGTTGGAAAAGTATAAAGCGCCATGAAACTTTGTTAATAACTTTATCTTGGTATTAGAAATGAAGATCTGTCGAGTCTTATCATAATTTAGGAATCCTACCTCGTCGGGATATGGATAAGGGGAACAAACTAGGCGAGTACTGGCAAGTATAGGGTATCTATGTTATTTTTTCGCGCTGAATAGAATTAGAGGATCAATATTTTATAAGTTTTTATATAACTTGCAATTTAAACAAGTGTGTATGTAATTTTAAATATATATATTTTTTATGTAAAATTTCCTTATTTTATTTCCCTTTAGAGGGTAGGACATCTTAATTTTTGCAGCACTTCGAAAACCCTTCTAGTGCCAAGATAAAGTTATAAACAAAATGGCGGTACAAAGTTTACCGCCAAACTGCCGTATTTATTCTTATTTTACTTGTATATTTATATTGGAATGAAACAACTGTTAACGGATTTAACTCGCGTATTTTTATTTTATTTTATTAGCTGACGTTTCGGATTCTTTACAGTTTCCATAATCGTAGCACGACTGAGCTGACTATAGTCTAACGCTAAAGTGCTACGATTATGGAAACTGTTAAGAATCCGAAACGTCAGCTAATAAAATAAAATAAAAATACGCGAGTTAAATCCGTTAACAGTTGTTTCATTCCAATGTGTAATAACCGCGAAGGCATCAGAAATTATTTTGTATATTTATAGTTTAAGGAGATAATTGTAATCAAGATGTTAATTCATAGCATCGATCGAATAACACCAGAACACTAATCTGGCTTCAACATTGATTGGAAACTAATCTCTTGAGAGTGAAATCCGTATCGCAGAGATCAGTTATACCTACATTGTCTATACGTCACTACATGGAATACCTTGCTAGTTGCTATATTACGTATACGGTAGGTATAGTCCGTTTTTAAATATATATTTTTTATAATGATATTTTTGTACAAAGACAAGAGTAGAAAAAATCTTAGACCCCCAGTGGGATTCGAACCCACGCTTATGCCTTTACTAGCGGCAGCGTGCTAACCATTACAGTCATTACACCATGGGAATCGACTAAATCGATTAGTCGATTAAAAACTAATGGTATTGAACCAAAAATATTAATCGAATTTCGATTAATAGATTGTAGTTAATATTATGTATTTTTTATCTTTTTGGTGTCAGCTTACTGAAGAAATAAAAACAAGTTTTTATTTAAATAGTCTAGAAATGAATTCTATTTTCCCAAACATACAAGAACACTTATAAAGGTTCAATAATAATGAATTGTAATTATAAATAAATAAAATAATGTAAGTATATTATATTTGACCACCTTATCTTTGTTAAATCACTTAACTTTGTTAAATTATCGTCAGATGAGTCGGCTACGCACATGGGAACTGTAAAAAGTTAAAATGTCTTTAAATAAAATAATATATGCAAGTTAATACAATTACAGTTGTTTCATTCCAATGTACGTAATAAACGCGAAACCATCAAAACTTATTAAAGTTTACAACTTTTAAACTCTAATATTTTTAAATTAATCAAATAAAAAATATTTTTAAGCTAAACTTCTGACAACAAAGAAATTTATTAAAGGTTAATTAATTCGTACAACCTTTAGTACGTGTTTAATCGCTTTTTTTTGGTAAACATTTTCGACCCTCGATCAAAGAAAAGATCATAACGAAATTAATTGAATGGTTTCATATTTTAAAAGGAGAATAGCTGTATGGAAATATACGTATTCGTGAAAATAGCTTTTTAATGAATATTGAAAAGAAAAAATAAAATGATTGTTTGGTGTGAAGTCAAAGGTGATTTGGGATACTTTCGCAATTGATTCCAAGAATATAATATATTTGAACAGGCCAATCCACTTATGTTTTCCATTTATTATTTGTAGGTGTTGCTATTTGGACGGGAAAAAAAAATACTATGTAGGCATTGGAATTAAACGAATAACGGATTTAATTCGCGAATTTTATTATTATATCGTAGCTGATGGAACCGGCGATAGTCTAACACTAAATCCATTAATGTTTTTACATTTTGTTGACTCATTTGTAAGAAATGAGTAGGTACTAATTTACAGTTACCCGAATTGGTTAAGTTTTTGAAGTTGTGACAATTGCGAACTGTCAAAGTCTAGTGACAGTGACAGTTCGTTAATGTCACGCGTGATTTTGTATAAAAGGAGCCGTTTTCGATAACTGGCAATCATCGTATAGACGTTGCATATGTAAGTAAGTATTTAAAATATTTTTAGTTACTTAACAAATTGTTGTGTGTTATTGTTGTGAACATGGTAGTTAACAGTGTGCATATCGGCGTGTCGGTGTGTCAGTGTGTCGATGTGTTGGTATAAGTAATTTTTTTAATTGCCAGTACTGGACCGGTAATCATATATATATCTACACAACTTCACCTTACTAATGGATGCATTAGTAGGTACAAGCGTACGTAATATAATTTACAGGGATAATTTGTTATCAAAGCTTAACTAGGTAAAAGTGACAGAAAACAAAGTTACATACATTATTACCTTCCGAAAGTACCGTCAAAAGTTAGGGACATTCTTGTTTTATGGCCGGCATAATATGGGTTAGAGAGTGTGCAGTTGATGATAAAATCCTCTCCTTGTTATGGAGTCATAGTCATTACACTCTTGATGAATTACTTCTATAATCCATTTAATATTAATTAGAAAAAGTCTTTTATGTAGGTACACAAGAAGCAAGTATATTACACTACAAAATATATAAAAACTTAGCTTTAGACTGTTGTCAGCTCAGTCGTGCTACAAATATGGAAATTGTAAAGTTTTCGAAGCAGCAAATTAAATGAAATACGCGAATTAAATGCGTTATAGGTAGTTGTTTTGTTCGAATGTGTAATAACCGCGAAGACATCAGAAATTATTATTAGACATTCTCGCAGATGCCACAAGCAAGTCCTGGTCATGTCAGAATATCAGTGCTCCGTTTTCGTAGGATAATGCTGTGTCAGCGCAGTAGCTTTTGTACTATAGGGGAGCACTAAGAAAGATTTTTTGAAAAGTCATCCACAAAGGAGGCGCAGACGAAGTCGAGGGCAGAAACGATCACCTAGAAAAACCAAGAAGAACAAAGAGACAAATATCTAAAATATTGATTCAAAATAGTAATTGTAATAGTGTAAAGTAGAATACAAAGTTTTGTTAGTAATTTTACTGTTCTAAAGTATTTTACTATTTTTAATATCCGTTTTGTATTTCTACGCAGCAGATATCTAACTAAAAAATTCTGTTTTGGCGCGTCGGTTAGATTTAAAACAAACATTGTACACGTATTTTTTAGATTGTTTGATAAACAGAAAATGTCAACGGCACTGTTTATTCATGTTCCGCGTGACGTCACAACTTGGTACAATTTTTACTTTGGAAATTTCATGATCTTTGTCATTTTTTTTATAAAAAAAACATTTTTTTTATTTGTCAGGTAATCATTTGTGATGCCTGTTGTAACTCATTGGAATATTAATGAAACGAATGTAACTGATTTTAAATTTTCGAGTTTTCGGAAACTTTACAGCTTCCATATTTGTGCACGACTGAGCTAGCGATATTCTAAGGTAGGTATCAAATAATTCTTTTTTTAATCTAGTTATCTCCATTCTAAAATACAATTCGTAAGTATAGTATACTCTAGTCCTCTAAGGGTTTAACAGTATTTTTAATTATAGGTACTTAATGATATTTTGTACTAAGACAAGAGTAACCCACGCTAGTAAAGCAAAGCTAGTAAAGGCAAGGCTTTACTAGCTTTGCTTTACTAGGCAAGGGCATGGCCGTGGGTTCGAATCCCACTGAGAGTCTCAATTTTTTTACTCCTGTCTTAGTACAAAATATCATTCGGTATAATTAATGTCAAAAGGTATTGAACCAAAAATATCGATCGAATTTAGATTAATAGATCGTATTTAATATTGAGTATTTTTAATTGTTCAAAATTTGTAATTTGCAATTAATATTAGCTTAATAATATTCCAGCTCATTAAGTATTTTATTATCTTAATAAATATTTCAGTCTCTTGACAAGCCTCGTATAAAACTATGCGTCCGTTACCTAACTTAGTTAGTACTCAACTTTAGTTATTTAACAAGCGATTATTATTCAGAGCTCTAGCCGAAAGTTGGTTTGTACGTGAGTTAAATTAATGGACGCGTCAAATTGTGGTCGAATTTCGTTTGTCATTGGTCATTTTGACGCTGCGTAATCCACAGATCATTTTTTAAAAGTGGTAAAGTTATATTGACATTGCTTTTTAGATGGGAAGGTATTTTGTCAATATAAAACATTACGGTAAATAATTTCTGATGCCTTCGCGTGTAACCATATTATGTGTAACCACACATTAGAATGAAATAAGTATAAGTACACGATTATGAAAACTGAGAAGGTTCCGACGCGTCAGCCAATAAAATACGCGAGTTAAATCCGTATAATATATAGTTGTCTCATTACAATAAACGGGAAATAGGTATTAACAAAAAGTTCTATGATCGTATATTTTTAAAGCTACACGCCAAGCTAAGCGCGAAAGCATCAGAAATTATTTTCCAATCTGAAATTGTACTGTAAAATCCACATCAAAAGCATGTAGATGATAGGTACACGTATTCTATAAATATAAAGAGTAGGTGCTCTAAGAGGATTGAAAGTGCCCAATGAACCTTGAATGGAGTGCAAGTATGGGACTAGTGTGAAATGCACTGTGCACTGTAAACTCTTAGAAAAACTTATCTTAAATATAAAACTCTTTAGTTCTGTGAACAAACGAATCGAGCGTAATGTTTTCTCATAATATCATCACAATTAAATAGAAATATTATTATTGTTATAATCATTTCTGAAGCCGTTATAATCCTTTAAGTACTTTTATAATACTTTTATTTATTATTATTTTATAATAAGTAAGTAGGTATAAGTCTAGACATGAAGACTATCTAGGTGTGGACTGACGTGAAAGTTACCTATTAAGCGTTTTAAAACAAATCAATATGTAGTGACACAACATGAAAATAATGTAGGTACTTACCTATTACTACTTGAATTACAAAATATTTTAAGTTTAGTAAAGTGCAAGCTTTGCTAAGTTTGGGACTAGTTGGTGGTGTGAATTGTCTAAGGATATTATTATTATAATCACCAAAAAACTTTTAAATTCCATTTTGCCATAAGCATCTAGATTCCTTAACCTCTTCTCATTATTAAGCAACTCCACCTTATGTGAACGAAAATAGTCAATTTTCGAGGTAAGGAAATCGCTGCGATGCCGAGATAAGTTGAGGCGGGCACTTATTCTGAATGAAAGCAATTCCGAAACTCGCGCGAAAGCAAATTGTTTAGAATTATAACACCCAACGAAGTTCGTGTGGAAAACGATGAAAATTCGAGGGCATTTTACTGAGATAACCTCGTAATTAGACCTTCCACAGAATAAATATTCGACCCACGTCGGGCCGGCTGGTTCTGGGCCCTATTTAAACTTTTTTTGGTTGCTTGTTTATTTAGATCATTACCCGTTGCTGAGTCACGAGGTAAAAAGAAGGGCGTGTTATACACGTTAAATACAAGGGAAACCGTAGGGTAGGTATTAATAAAATGACAATGTGGTACTTAATGAAAAAGTTAATAGACCGAAACTTGTTTAAATACTGAAATGAGCTAGGATTTGTGGTTGGAATAGTCAAATTGTTGTTAATATTATGCCGCATTAATCGGGATTACACGTGTAAAACTTTGCTTTACACTTCAAATGCGTGGTTTGAAATTTAATTGTTCAATTTTGGTCAAACACAGAGCCTATTGACATAGTGCAGAATTTCAATACCTAATAGACACAAAGACAGCGTAAAAATTCCGAATGTTGTGGGGCTCTAAGTTATTGAATTTGAACTTAGGTGTAAGTGGAGAGTTTGTATTCCCTATTGAATTAATATAGGTACTTATTATAAAAATACTCAACGCCAACGTCTTTTCCAAGGTCTTACACCGCGAAACCGGTAATATACCTGTATGGAATGAAAATATAAATCAATAAGTAATGTAGGTAAAATTTTAAAACAATGTTTTAGAAATTAGCTCCATAAGTTCCAATATTACTGTGGGAAAATCGCGGGTAGCTGTGGACGGGACGCCGCATGTGTTGCCATCGCAAATAATTTATGTTTCGTGGATTATTGTATGCAATGATAAGCAAGCGATAAATTACATTTTCGTGTGTTTCTCGCTTAACACGGAATAATTAATGTTTTGCAGGTAAACATTTTTTAAATGCGCCGCTTTCATGGGATACGTAGATTACCTACTACGTCATATGGAATGAAAATTCGTTTCAATTTGGTTTGTTAATATTAAGTCGCACATGTGATGAAAATGTATTTCATAAAGACAACTAACTCTACTTATATCTCTAATATCCAACATTTATGTACTTTAAAATCTGATGGATATATATGACATTTCATTCATTATTTCAATATGTATTTAATTACATGACAACTAACAGAAAAGTAATTTATAGTGACATACATCTAATTATTTTTTTGATTCCTGGTATTTTGCCATTTTACTTTCTATGCTCTCACTATAGCTGCATACAATTTGACATAATATAATATTGTATACAATTATGAGATATAATATAAGTGTATAAAATATCTTGCTAAAAGACAAGGAAATTCAATTGCGATACAAAGAATTCTATAGATCCATCTTTTGGTCGATTGCACTTGACTTTAGTTCATCCATCGACAAAGGCAGTGGTCTCAATTTTGTTACGTTTCCATTAGAGGAGTCAGTGGCTATAATCTAATAGTCCATACACTTTCAACGGCGACTCCGTTGATAACTTGGTTAGCGTTGTATTGGATATGGCCCTGATTGTGTAACGCATTTGCTTAGAAAGCTATTCGCATAGGAACACATAAAGAAACAACATTATGTGATGCGAACCCGCTAGTTGGTTAGTTTGGGAAGTTACGCGTCTTCTCGTCCCAAACACCGTATTTTCTGAAGACGAAAGTCTTTGAATAGTTTGTGTGATGACGGCACTGAAAGGCCCAAGGTCACTCAAAAGAGAATAGAAAGACAGAGTCTCTCAAGGCCGTATCTGAATTTAAGAAATCTGCAGTAGGTTCAAGGTTACCGATATAGCCTAAGACTATTGTCAGCTCAGTCAATAAAGTTGTTTCATTCCAAAATGAAATGAACGTGAGCCGCGAGATTTTGTGATGAAAAAGGTGAAAGGTTCTTTTCCGCTATTGTCTTCAACGAAGTCAATTGAATTCTGTTAAATATAATCGAGGCACTACGTGATGCAAAAGTGACCGTTTTATTCGAATTGCTTTCAAGTCAAGTGCGAAACACAATCGGGGAGGCAGTCGACAGCATATTACGGTTTGACTTGACATTTCTGGATATTCTCATATTCCGTATAGAACTAGGGGATCAATCATAAAATAGTGAATGTTTGAAAAATACGTATGTTCTTAAACAGACCGCAAATGAGGATTTCCTTGAACCAGTAACGAGGGTGCACTGATCAAAGGGTCGACATGAGTGTTTGAAATGGAAAACGCATGTGTATTAAAAAATATTCCCTTAATTCAACTAATATGAACCTTATTTAATAATACTTTTAGACAAAATCTTCTACACCGATTGTACTCAATTTAAAGTTGTTGCACATATTAACATAAGGGGATCAACCTATGTACATATCTATGGAACATTTTTGTTGTATTCATTTTTGAAGCGAAGAAATGCGATGTGTCCCTTTCGTGGAAAAGGGCGTCAAAAGCACTCCAATAACAACTGACAAAGTTAATGGTTAATGGCTGGAAGTGATTCGGGGACTGTCTTATTATTCTCGGTGTAGGTAGACGATATTTGCATTTTTTTATCATATCGAAACTCGAGATCAGTTTATTCTACCTATTTGTAAAAATGTTTCTACTTGCATAAACAAAGCGTTCACTAAATTATTTGACTTTGAAATCAGTGGCATGGTGACAGCTGGAAAAAAAAATTGAATGAGAGTGAAAAACATTTCACGTAGGTAATCGAGAAGTAGACTTAATATTGTGATAAAAATAAAATAAAATTTTCTATGACAGCACGTTCACTTTTCCAATGACTTTTTTGTCAAGATGTCAATATAAAAAAAAAAGTTGGTCGGGACCGTCTGTCCGTATTCGTTTTTTAGCAACTCATGCGAACGACGAGGAAAATTCTTCAGGTGGAAAATATTAGCGTTCACTAAAAAGTAAATATACGCAGATTGGTATAACTGAAATTGAATTAAGAGTGCTTTTTCAAAAAAACTTTTTTGGAATAAGGGATTTATATTTACTGAAGGCAATAACTCTTCACGTCAACTTCTCCTTTTAATAAGTACCTACCTATAATAATAATATGTAGATTTATTTTGGAATTAATTCGTGTGAATTTAAATTAACAAAAAGCAATATTTATTTCTACATTTGATAATAGCTAGGAAAGCCTGAAAACATTACGTCGAATCAGAAAAGACCATCCATGTTACGGCACGTCAATAAGCATGATAAATGGTTTATCTATAACATTTTTAACGGTTATAGTGCAAAATAGTGTTCTCCATATGGCTAGTGAAATTTTCCATTAGCGTGAGTGAATTATTTAGAGTAATAAAACCCATTATTGCAGGTATTGTAGCATTGAACAAAACAAAGTCAACGTTTTAGTTATCTGCGGTAGTGTTCTTAGTTTACTACTGCTAAATAAATCTTTCGACATAACCCTTAAAAAAAAGATATTTTGTATTTTCATGCTAAAATTGGTGTGAGCAAAATAAAATCAATACCTACATATTACTTGAATCTTGAAACTTGAAAATAAAATAAAAATACTTACTCATTAATTATTAATATTCAATTCCTGAAACTTGGTAAGGAGGTAGCTTAGAACAGACATATTTTCCTAAAATCAAGTACCTACTTAAGTCTCGGGTGACTGGGATTTAAAATCATATTATAACAAACAACGTAAGATGTCATTCTCGTTGGCACCTTTCTCTATATTTCCCGACAATAATTCCGTTTGATTTCATATTTTCGTAAAAAAGTGGTGCAAGTGGAGCTTGAAAGCTGGAACAAAGGGCCACCCCGGCAGCGCCTGCATTGTTGTCCATACAATACTCTATTGACGTCAAACTGTTAGCGGAAAAAACGTTCAAAGGTATTTTGTATGTGGATATGCTGGGTGTCATCACGGTACCTACCTATATTGGAAATGGGTACTCGGTCAAACGCGTTCTATGACAGTAGAAACTACATTAAAGCATCCTTTTATTTTCTTGGAAATTATTACCAATAAACATTAATACGCGCTCGAACTTGGATACCTGAGTAAGGATGTTATACGCATTAATTACTTTTGCTATCGTAATTAGTTGTCCTCAAGCCACTGATGTTGAAAAGTTGATTCAAATACGTTCCGCAATTTAAAACTTTATCCTCGCTATTCCACATAGCATCTAAACGTAGAGGAGAAGTGGCAACGTTTTCTAATATCATTTTAATTTCATTTAGATATTTTTTTACCTGAAAGAACACTTTGAAAGAACCCCTCATTCATAATTTCAGCGAAATAGGACATAGCAGTAAATTTGGGAGATAATTTTAATATGTAGACGCCACTATTAACATAATGGTACTTTGAGGGGAAGAAAATTAAATTTTTGTTATGAGTTTAATACCGCGTTACGGCTAAAGATGTTTATCTAGTAAACCGCAGTACCTCAATAACTCACGCTTATGTGAGGATGAATGGCCAATTTGTGGAGAATGAATTGCCGAGATCTGAAGATAACTTCAGTCTGCACCTTTTCAAAATAAGCGAACTATAGCTCGGCTGTAGGTAATAAAAGTTAACTAACTGTAATTTTTGCAGCATCATCGATTATTGATTTTAATGGGTTTATTGCAGATATTGAAGAAAGAAGCGGAGGATTTAGCTTCGGTATTAATTGGTTGTTTTATGTAGCCTGGGAAATTAAATATGGTGGCGGTTCTGTTCATAAATAAAGGTTTTTGTTTATATGAAACAAACACAAAGTTGCCATTGTGACTGATAAATTTTAGAAATAGTATCGATTCTAGGCTAAATTTACGTATAATGAAAATAAATTCATCATTACGCTTACGCTTCTAGAAGTTTAAACAGACAAAAATAGAGTGGAGGAGCGTGGGTAGACTACTTAAGTAAAACTAAAAGTGTCTTCATAATTATTTATATAGTGAGTAGTTAAGAATTTAATTAAGAGTGACAGTCGGAAATTCGTTCTGTAAATACATATTTGCTCATTATTTATGAAAAGAGATTTAGTTCGCCAACACACAAAGGCTTATCTTTCCACTGGTAATTTATTGGCTTCGTAATTGGACTGGTAGCGACATAATGTTCTGAACAAAATGGCCATGTTGGCATCAATACTAGTGGTTTTTCAGTGAATGTTTTCAGAATATATTTTGTAAGGCTAACGTTACAATAAAATAATTCAATTACTTCAGTGTTATATAACAGTACGTAAAGATTTAAAATTAAAAATAATCAGATAGTAGACAATAAGTTTAAAATATTATCCGCGTTTTACGTTTCAGTGTTTCAACCTTTTCCTGCAATTAGAGTAAAGCTAATTTGACGGAAGTTGTTTAGTACCTACTCGTAGAATATTAAAACATTTTCATTTATTTTAAAAATACAGACGTACAATTCTCTTGAGATAAAAACCCCGCTCGAAACGCTTCACTAACTGAGAATGTTTTAATGAACTTGTTTCATAATTTTTTAATTACAATCTCATTTTTTCGGCTCAATTACTCCGGGACTTTTTTAACTTTTTGAACTCTGTTCGCATCGTCTCCTTAATTTGTGCGATTACCATTTTAAATTGCGTAGACACTTTGTAATTTGCGTGGCACTTCCCACATAAATCTACGAAGATCGTATGTAAGTACTTGAGCAAGGCGTGGTCGAGGGTCGGGAACAAGTGATGCAAGGCGTGGTTTCGGAATAGTGTCAGCACAGTTAAGACATTGCTGTTTACGTCCTCACGATCGAAGAGGGCCTCTGTTTGATGTATGCCCCAGCCCGGGTTCCTGCTTCTACAATTGATGGTACAACGAATCAGTAAATTATTCAACCAGACAGATTCAACCTAACGTTCAAATTAATAGCTGTTACTAAAACTTGTTTATGTTTTCAAACTGCGTACATTTTTCTTTGACGCAATTTGTAATAAATGATTTACTTTTATTACGGGACTCGAGAAATTCTTTTTCATTTTACGAGTCACTTGTTTCTGAGTGGGTACAGGCGTTATTAAACGGAGAGTTCTTTTAAGTACTGTCCGCCATACTGTGGTACGCAGCAGCCGTATATTAATGCTGTTAACATTAAATAGGTAGGGCAAATTGAATTCTATCAATAAAGTTAAATTTTGCCAACCTTGAGTGGTTGACCTTTTTGATGACGTCTGGGTGATAATAAGCAACAATGGCTTAAGTGTAGGATAATATGAATCAACAAGCCATGTTGTCAAGGTGCGATTGAGGGACTGTCAAAGCGCTGGTAACGAAATCCAAGTTAGTAGTATCGGCCCGATGGCATCTTGCCAACGGGATGTGCTTTCCGAAAGACATTTGTAGATAAAATTTACCGCAATTGTAGATAATTCTTAAATTGGTAATTTGAAATGTATTATTTATGTTCCAACATAGGTACCTACATGTGGAGACAGGAGACAGAGTGGGTTTTTGCTTACGGACGCTGTAATAGGACTTTATAAATAATCAAGATAGTCATTTTATGTTAAACAAGTAGACAAGTAGATAGTAAATCTATTGTCTGAAAAATTGGTTTATTGGAAAAGTGTCAAAAACCTATTTTATATTTAATTAAATTTGAATGGATCGTCTTCTTACTAATATTTGATAATTTCTGATGCCTTCGAGGTTATTACACATTGGAATGAACGCATTTAACTCGCGTATTTAATTTTATTTACTGACATTTTTATTTTTGATACGTTTCTACTCACAAATGATGAGCATGGATTCAGTGATGAATTTAATTACATGACGTAATTATCATGTTACGAAACAGAGCTACGATGATACCATAAAAATGCGAGAACAATATTATATTCCAGATACTCACCTCTTGAAGATCACGGATATAAAAGGAAAGAGTGCAAATACTGTACGAAATCCAATTCTTGGAAAGGTTCTCCTCGGATTGAAGAATAAAAATTGAATGACGATACTAATCTTAGATTTATATTATGTAAGTTTGTGTAGTGACGGGATATTGCGTTCGATATAAGGAAGTAACTGAATTTACAATGCGGTGTAAATTCTCGACATTATTTAGAGGACCTAATCCATCACGCGGGTTCAATGCGGGTTGGCGGATTACACGCCAATCATGGCAGATTGCATCACGAGGTTTTCCTCAATCGGGAGAGCGAATGCCAGGAAATGTAGGCAGAGAAACAAACTCTTTTTAGTTCAGTTAGCTCAAATTATCTTTGTTATATGAAACAAAACATCTACCTACCTACTTATTAAAGTTTCTTCTTGATCTGTGACGCTTATAGTATAGGTACCTATTTGGAAAAAAGCACGGTACCTCCCTTTATTATATACTTAGGTGTGGATCCAAGTCTTATTGTGTTAGTCTTGGTAGTAAAATCATTTTCAGCTTTTGAATGTATATCTATTGCATGCTCCGTATTTAAGGCGATGTGAATGGTGTATTCGCACACGTTTCTAATTTTGTTAGAGTTTTGTGTTCACAGGATGTATAATAATTTTAAAGTTAATCCCGGTTTCCTGAGGTGAATTATTAATATGGCCTAGTTCTAATTACACGCTCATTAACGCAGTAAAATTGTGCTTGAATATATAGTCTGTAAGTTACACCTTTTTTTAAAAATTTAGTGCAGACTTTACGTTATATCCATTTACTTGATGCAGTGTAATAATTAAGTTTCTTTGGATTGATATATATACTATAAAAGGATATACTCGCGTGTTTTATTTTATTGGCTGATGTTTTGAAACAAGTTTCCATAATCGTAGCGCGACTGAGCTGACGAAAAATTAAATACGCAAGTTAAATCCGTTTATAGTTGTTTCATTCCAATATGTAATAACCGAGAAGGCCTCCGAAATTAATTACGTTTCTATTATACATGCAATCACGCTTAGTATTAGTGATGCATCTATAGAGAGATAAAAGTTGAACCCTGATTTATTGAATAGTGTTCACGCAAATAAGTAATGTATGAATTGGAAAATCTCCAAGATCAGAAACGGTTCTGAGTTCAAAGCCATTTCTGATCAACGATAGTTGAATGACTTTTATTAACATTTTTTAACTATGTGATATCGAAGTAATTGTGTAAGCAATGTTTACATTCAAAATTGTTTATAAAGCAATAAAGATAACAAGTTGATACAATACGTCGATGAAAACAAGTGGTCTTTAATTAAATAATAAAAAAAATGCAGATCATTATATTTATATACATAAAAGCTTTTTCTATAACAATTTGGGTATCATTTGTTTACTTTTTTACGTAAGTATATTTCATTTGACTCTGTTAGTCGTATCGTCTGCTAGTAATATGGGAATTTTAAGTAAGTACCGTTCTGTAAAAACATCAGCATGAAATTATGGAATCGTCGATTATTTTTGATTGCATGACTCTGTTCCAAATGTTATTTATAGTAGGTACTTACTCATAGTATAAAGCTAAAATTATAAAAGTTTTGGGTTCCAAGTGTAACCGATAAAATGCTATAATTATCATATTTTGTTGTTGACTAAAATATAAAACACTAAGAGGTTAAAATGATACTCCTATCAATAACAAACAATCGTTATTATAGAACCGCGTCCGTTTATTGATCAGTACATCATTTGAATTTCTTGAGATTGCATGTGTTTCTGAATCAATTAGAATATTATTTTACTATGGCGCCAAAAGGAGCCGAGTATGTCGAAATCGCCCATAAGAGGCAGATTGAAAAGAAGACGCATGTCAGTTTTCCGCAATTAAAGTATCCGTCTTTAAGGGATGCTACTATAAAAGATGCGGTGACATGGCTGACTGGGAAAGCCATGGACGATGGTGCAGAGGGCTTGTGGCGAGTGCACGATGGTATCTATGATTTGACATCCTTCGTACAGAAGCATCCTGGTGGAGCCGACTGGTTAGAGCTTACGCAGGTACCAAACCCTTAATAGGTTAAACTATTTATATAAATTATGTTTTTTAAAAACTGACCATGTAATCGGCCTAACTCCCTTAGACAATTGACATTCGACGATTCGAAAGCTATAGAAAGAAAAAAATAAGCGAACGAAAAGTGGTGGTACCTAATTAGTTATTTAATTTTAGGGCACTGATATTACTGAGGCATACGAATGTCATCATCTTAATCCAGCAGTGGACAAAATATTACAAAAATACTACGTGAGGAACGCAAAGACGCCTCGGAATTCACCATTTACATTTAAAGATGACGGATTCTTCAGAAGCCTTAAGAGGGTGGTTATAGAGGAGTTGAAAAAAGTACCAGAGGGTACTGCGAAGAAATCTGATCATATTATAGATGGATTATTCATAACGTATTTGTTAACAAGTGCTTTCTCTTGTTACACGAAGATACCGTGGTTGGTGAATGCTTCGTATTTGATTGCATCCTTAGCAATGGCGTGGACGATGGTCGCCTCCCATAATTATATTCATAGGAGGTCAAACTGGAGAATGCATTTATTTAGCTTAGGTGGATGGTCCTATAGGTGAGCAAATCTTCTTGAAATATCCCTTTATTATACAAAAATGATGATTTAAGAATTCGATTTGATATGAACCCATTTGAACTTGACTGAATTGTGCTTAGATAATTGTAACATGCCTATCAAGCCAAGTCTCGAAATAAATCTATAGAAAACTCTTTAGTATTTTGGTACTGAGAAATTTTCAACCATAATAAATTTGATGTAAATAAATGTGAACTCAATTTACATTTCAATGGGTTTTAATGCATTTACCTTTGTATTATCAAACTATGGCTTAATAAAAAGAATTAATATTGTTTTTACAGAGATTTCAGAGTTTCGCACGCATTGTCTCATCACTTATATCCTAATACTCTGATGGATTTAGAAATAAGTAGCTTTGAGCCTCTGGTATTATGGAACCCTAGACTTGGAAAACCGGTTTATGCAAAACTATCAATATTGATTGAATTTTTATATTTTCCTTTTGGGTTCGCTGTTAACTTTTTCACCAGGTAAGCAATAACCGTCCTAATTTATTCATTTTTGGTCCATTGTTTTTAAATCGAAGTATTAGACTTTCAACGACTTCTATGAAAGCTTATACCAAATTTCAGTGTAGTAGGTTTCTAATTGAAGAATGAATCCTCTGACTTTGTATTTGAAGAAAATTTGAGTAATTAGGTCTAAAGTTTAATTATTAGGTCTACTTTGGGAACAACTTTTGAAACTTCTGCAGATAAAAGTCCTTATTATATAATTTGTTTCCCGAGTTATATATTTGAGGCATAAACGACCGTCTAGTAAACTGACAAACCAAGTTTGTCAAATAACAAAATAATGATGATTGCTTTAAATTCCAGATTATTATCAGCGTTCTTCCGCGAAGGGTACTACACCAAGCATTTTAGGTTCACAGATCTTATTGGTCTTGTCGTGCCGTTTTGGATGTCTTTTGTCAGTGGGTGCTCTCTGTGGGATGCGTTTTACATGTGGCTATGGATAGTTTGCACGAGCAGTTTCATTTTCTTGAACATTGGTTCCAATGCTGCTCATCATCATCCAGATGTATGGAAGGATGGAGACGAATACGGGTACGTCCTTAAATTTTATACAGTCTAATGATAATAAATTAATATATATACTTACAAGTATCTACAGACTTGAGTGGTTTGTTGTTGTCAATTATCCCGTGAAATTCTTATAATTTCCAAAATAGCTTATGTTCATAAATGAAAACTCATTTCCTTGAATTTCGCAGGATGTAGGTAAGCGATTGTGAAAGCCTAAATTGAATATTTGACTTTACGTTCCGCTCAATAGACATATTGTAGACTTCTCACGTATTCTTCAATAGAACCTGTCAGTTACAAACCTATTGACAAATCCCGAACAAAATTAATATTTTACTTGTCAGAACGGTTTTATGTTTCTTTCTGAGAGTACGAGTATGTTGGTCGGTCATAGTATTTCTTTTATTTCAACTGAAAATTAACATTTTATTTTGAATCAGGTCTTTTGTAGCAGACTTTTGGCTCCGTAAAAAGTTCTGTTATAATACAAACTTAACGCAATTTTGAACTTAAGAAGAAAAACTATTTTTTTCCAGAGTTGAAACGCAAGATTGGGGAGTCCACGAAGTGGAAACTTTGATGGATCGTAAAGACGTTAATAATGACCATTTTAGGATTATGACGTTTTTCGGTAACCATACCATGCACCATCTTTTCCCTACAATCGACCACGCTGTGTTAACTCACTTGTACCCATTTATGTTAGACTATTGTGAAAAATACAATGCTAATTATAGACTAACTGACCAATTTAATATGGCCATTGGACAATACAAAAGCTCCACGAAAAATTACTTTTCATTGAAAGATCAGTAAAAAAATAAGCTTGCTCGAGAAAATATGAAATAAATGAATGGTGATTATTGTAAATTTTTATATCTGTTTTTTTTTGTTATTAGAGAGTTTGTTGGTTTTTTGTTTTTAATAATATCAACCTGTTCTAATACTTCAATGCATTGACATTTTAAGTTTAGGTTAATTTTGTTATTTACCATTTTTGTTATGATGTAAGTATATTAAAAAGTCAATATCGCAATAATTATTAATGTGTTTTATTATTTGTAAAATCATTAATGTTACAGTTACTCCCTTATTCGCATACTAATTTAAATGACCGTTGAAATAATCGCGTAGGCCTCTTAGTACCTATGTTTTATTATTATTAAGTATATTCGTACTTATTTGTGTACTCCGATAACATTTGATCTTTGTGAGGTGACAAGAAAGCATTGACTCTGACCTGTCATTATCATAACCAAAACATGTTTATCACGTGTATTGATTACGTGGTAAAAACAAATGACGACTATTGCATAATATAACATGTCAAGTGCATTGTGACCACTTAGTATAAATAGGACTTTTTTTAAGTCTTGGTTTAGTGAAGTACTAGTTGAAATGCCGCTATGCTTGAAGAAAGTAAATTAAATTATAAAAAAGGTTGCAATAACATTTTGATAACGTCAAGAAAAGTAATATTGGTGGCCGTAATTTATAGAAAAAAGTTTTGGCACGACGCCTTCTTCTATTGTATTGGAATTATATTTTCAAATTTCAATGTAATATTTTGTTATATTTATTATATTACTAGGCATGAAACCATTTAAAATTACACCTAGATATCGATAGTAACTATTTTTGAAATTTTGGTGGACATTGGCATTGTCATTATTGAGATTAAACCTTTGTCTGTTCTATGTTTATTAGTTAAGAAAAAAAATCTAGTGTAAAAAGCGCAGGGTAAAACGGGTCCTACTTGGGCGAGGACTTTAAGATTCTCTCTGACACTATGTTTCCTAAGTCCACACTTTTTATCAAGAACATTTTTTGCAAAACTTTGCCTTTTCCAGCCAACAAAAAGTTTCAGCAAAACAGAATTTTTGCATCGAAGCACCAAAAATCACATCCGAGTGGTGCATTGTACGAAATTTCCGACGGTAAAATGTTTCACGTTTCAATTTTATAATGCGGTACATTGAAACTTCCACATTCGGCTTACGGCTCGGAGTTCCAAACTGACTAAGACGTATGACTTGTAGTGACCTCAATCGATTTTACTAAGCCCTTGTACACGGTAAAGATTGATGGTTTAAAATTTACGTATTGTGCTGATACTTTCGCGACTGTTGTTCGTAAGCTTGATGCGACTAGATCATTCTTTTTAATCCAAATTTGATAAAAGATAGGTCCTCTTATTAAAGCATGTTTTGTAGTTAATATTTGGTAGTTATCTCTATATATTTTCGGAATGGTGACACAGTATTTTTTGAAAATATAGTATGTATTCTACTAAATAAAAATCTAGTTATGAACTATCTCACCGAGACATAAATGAACCGCTTTCACAGAAAGGTCCTTCCAACAGTAGAACAGGTCGTGTTTATTTATGTATGTTGTATTTTTGTACAATTATACTATTTCATATTTATGTAATTTTGGTTTTCAGTAATTGCTTGCACCTGCGAACTGTTTTTCTGTACCGGTAGAGAATTCCTCAAGGTATTAAGTTCGCTTTTAGTAGTTACTTGTGTTAGTAGTATTATTTTAAGATTTGTGCAATAAAATATAACAAAAAGAATCAAATATAATTGAATTACGTGAAACAAGTCCAACTTTATCGCAGATATATTTGAACCTTGTTCACAAATGCTTTCAATAAGCAATGAGCTTTTTGAAACGCCGACACTACACAAGCTCTCATTGACTTACAAAACAACTGCTGAGTAGGTGTGATCCTTTTTTCAACTCACGTACAGAGTTTATTTTTTTCTATCTTCTTTGTAGGATTCGATTACGGTTTAACGTTTGTGTTGAGACAGATGACCAATTCTGTAGCACCACTTTTACGTGTACAAATCGTTATGTTTGTGAAGTCATTTTTAGTATACTTCTCATTTCATTGCTTTTTTATTATTCTGTCTTGTCCGTGAATTTTATTACGAATTATCTGAAAGCCGTTATGTCGTAGAATGAGATCTTTAGTGTAAACCAATTTGATTAATCTAATGAACGAATTTATGGAAAATAAGGTTGAAAATGCTTTTTTATATGATTTAGCTAAAACAGGAGTTTAAGAAATTTTGCTTTATATTCGTGTTTTAGCTTTGAAAATTTAAGGACAGTTTGTGTAAATTGTCAAAACTATGGACAAACTCTGAAGTTTAATAGATTTAAAAGTCTTAGGAGGTACTTTTTATCCTCATTTTAACTAATAGACGTTTACTACTGGACAATAGACATATGTCTCCCACAGGAGTACCCATAAGGACCGGTCTTGTGTCCATTTACAGTAGATGCTTACTACTTTCACGTTGTTTCAGAAGCTTATTGGCTTGCCCTTGAAAAGAACTGATATAGTGGCCAAACTGTCTATTATTATCACTGCAAACAACATTTTCCTGATAGAGGCAAATGACAGTGTAATGAATACAAGCATGTGTACTTGAGTAATATATATCTATCTAATATGTATTTGTGTATGTCTAATACTTACAAAGTTTTGGTTATTTTTATAAATTTAATCTACTTGTAGAAATACTCATGCGCTTACATACCTAACTACGTAATATAACATTTGCTCGTTTTAATATAAAATGATTTATTTTCTACTAAATCTCTTTATATCTGAGAAGAGTCAGATATAAAATTAACAGACATTTTCAGATAAACGCGGCAGCCGGATCATATAGAAAAGAAGGTTAGGACCTAGCTTAAGATTGCGACTCGTGAAATTCAAATTTCTACCAGAAAAGTGTGTTATGTGAGGTAAAAACTGCGACAATCCGGCTAATCGTTGAACCGTTGCGTTGTATTACAAAACGGCCTTGTTTTGTTAAACAATGGATTATACGATCCGCCTGCGACATATCAGGTATTCATTCAAAAAATTCGCATGAACGGGGGTTGATGAAAAAATTTGAATTAAGAATGATAAGCGTCGAGTCGCCGCCGAGGTATCCGTATTCAGAAAAAAAGCTAACGAACCGTGAAATGAATTACACAGCAAACGTCGGCGTGGCCTGTAATTTATGCCACGTACAAATGCGGCAGCCTGTTAAAATCACACACGTTCAGATAAATAAAACGTTTTTCACAAGTCCGTTGGTTGCCTTGATTTCGTTGTGGAATAAGGTAGTCTTTTTTTGGAGTTGAATAGAATACACCGAATCTCTGAACTCTGATATCGGATTACTTATTTAGCAAGGAATTAACCTTTTGCACTTTAGCTATAGGTTGACTAGCTACAAACAACTATATCGGATTTAACTAGCGTATTCTATATTATTTGCTGACGTTTTCGCAAAAAATAGGTTTGCTTAATGTAAAATCACTTTTAGTCTTAGACTATCGGCAACTTAGTCAGCTACGAATATAAGAATTGTAAAGTTCTACCTAACCTTTATCATTTTATGATGTTGGTGGCAATATATCCAAATCCATATAAGATAAACAGCAGGAACTGCTAGTTCGATAAATTGAGGTATTGCAGACTTGGTAGTAAATAAGCAAGTAGTTTGCTCCCCAAGGCAGTGAGGTGCTACATCAGCCTACGCGTTCCTTGTGAGATCTATGAATAATTCTTTTACACCTCACCCTATTTTCTCTACGTTTATGTTGAAATTTTCATACCCCATGTATCAATTTGGTACGTCTTTCCCTATTTGACTTTAATGTCTTATGATTTTGGGAAGTGCCAGTTACGAGCGGTTGTTGAGTGGATTGAATAATTTCTTGTGGCGGTTTATCATTAAAGGTTGCCAAATTGTGCTGCCTTTTGAATACGTGAGCAAACGAGCTTGATTCTGTTAAAATGCAGAGAAAGAAAATTTTGCTACAGATAAGACTCCTCTAGTCCTCAAAAATCTCAAATATTCCAGATTTAGAGAGTTAATTTACGAATTCATATTGTTATGGTAGGTACCATCTCAATAATCCTACTTCCTTTGCATATTAATACAAAAGTAATTGAACACTCACAGTTAGCTACAAATATAAATCCAAGCAGGGTTTTAAGTCTCAAGTTCCGCATATAATATGCTACTTGGTAGTGTGTAATAAAATTTTCACCCTCCTGAGGTAGCCAATATATTTAAACAATGCTATTCACCTGCCGAATTTACGGCTCTTGTAATAAATCCATACGTCAAATTTTCACCCTCTTGTTCAGTTCATATAACAGTACATATTTACTTTATTTCATTTGCTAACGAATGGCGTTTTACGGCACATAAACTCACAGCGATGAAGGTCGTAATATCGTCTAGTGATAACAAGGCTTGTCGTTTTATAGTACAGAAACCAATAAATGATGGACTTCTACTCTCCTTTATTTGTACTGGGAGTAGGCGATAAAAGGGTAACATAGTGAAAGATGCAAGCTCTCTTATCATTGGTCATCTTACAAAGAACATCGGAACGGTCCATGCAAAAGGATATTTCTCTTGGAAACTTGAACAGCAACAAATCTTTTATTTTCTTTTCTGGGGTAATGATGTGTACGACAATCTTTGTACTGTTTCTGTAATGAAACCGGTAATTTAATGTTTTATCTGATCCTGTAATTTTTTTTCGTGTATTATCTAGGTATAATATAATATGTAGGTGGAAATTAAAGAAGGCGTTTTTTAAATGAGGTCAGTGGGGTGAATACGTCATTTAAACAATGGATGTCGTTCACATTCATTATTAGTGTCGGGAAACCGTTGGCTGCACTCCGCCCATATTTGCAACCGCTTCTGTCGTTCGTGAAACACTGCGAGCAAAATAAAAGAATATACACTAAAGCTTGCCAGCGCCGCTTTTTTGCATGGTTTTCTTTTTGAATTTTTAATATTACCTCACTCAATTTTCGGTCGGGCGAAAATCAGTATGTACACTTTTGTATCTTTTGTGGCTGAAGATAAGCCTTGCGTTTTTTTACTTCCTTCATCTTTGCCGATACCGACACCATACTTACAATTTCCTGCGGGTTTAACACCAGTAAACACCATTTTACAAACTCCAATTTCACACTTAAGTACTTACTTGAAATTATTAAAAAAAATACAAACTAAGTACCTATTTCATTTGTCCGCAAGTGCACAGAGTTGGTTATTCGCACACAATGGCCACATGGTAGCGCATGTCGCAGTTCCGCCTCACAAAAACTATGCAAAAAGCAAAACCCGCTCGCGATTAGTGTCTTTAACCCGTAAATCTTCCAGCGTATAAAAACTTAAAGTGGCTTTTGTTTGCTATCGAGCGCTTATTTACTATGGGGTGCGAGGAAAAAGCAAATTAGAAGTGCGATTTACTTTTACAATTCATGCATTATGATAGTAACTTAAATAGGTACATTCGCTGAATAGAGAAAACATATTTTCATGGAAACAAAACCTAGATAGATCGTCTCCTTGACCTCAAAAACCTTAATATCGTGTGTATTGTCGAAGTTGTTACAGTTGATCTAGAGAACTTAGAGACATCATTGTATTGCTAGTTTATTATTGGTATAGTATACGAAAACAATAATATTATAATCTAGGTATGAACTCACTTCATTTTCTAAACCAAAAAACGTAAATGGTTTTTAAAAAACGCATAAACAAATATTCTTTGTATTTGTTAAAGTCTCCGATAGTTCAAAGAATAATAAAGCAGTAAACAATCTCCAATACTACGCTTCATGAACATCGAATAAGGGTTAAAACAAATTGCTTCACAAGACAGTGTCGCCTCGATCCTTGCAAAAGCCCGCAAATCGTATTACGGGCAGCTTACAACGAGACCTAATGGAAACACCCATTTGTTCAGTTACCCGATCTTAATGAAAAGGATATCGGTCAATTCTGTTCCACGTTTAAACCTTTCTTTAAAATCGGATTAAAGAAACTCGCTGTTTGGTATAGACATTCTTGTAAGTGAGGAAGTCTCGTATAAAACTAGCTGTCCTCAGATAAAGACGGTGGTAACAAAGACGTACTGTAGATTACTTTGTTCCAAAGATTTCACGTTGATTGAATTTGAAAACAAAGTTGTCTATTTTGATCGGGACATATACAAGAGTTTTGCGTTGCGGGATGTAGCTTAAAACTCTAACCGGATCTTTAGAGCTCGTGAAAATAATGATACAAATGCGGATGCGTATATCTTCAATACCTCTCAAGGTTCCCTTTTAACTAAACCAGATTTAGGACCATAAGAAGATAGTTCTTCTTTTAATGTTATAAAAATGTATTATTGTATTTTAGGATGATTTAGTTATAGTTTGCTTTTAACCTCAACTTAAATCTATACGTTTCCGTAAATTCTCAAGAAAATGTTATTTTATGGTAACATGTAATGTAAACAGTTCTAAACAGCGTTCCAATCCGCCATGATTAAAATGACACCAAAATGCGAAAATAAATTTGGCAGAATTACTACCGCTAGACTGGCGAGGCTGTTACAAACGCAACGGGTCATTAAGTAGCCGGATGGTTATTACATTACATTATACGAGAACAGGAGAAAGTACAGAAAATAGCCTTAAAATAATTCCAATATTTTGCCTCAGAGTTACATATTATTGTTAAGGTTTTTTCCCACCAGATGTCCAATATTAAAAACAAATTGACTAAGGCTATTATAATAGTAGTGGACGGTCATAGACGGTAATAAGAGGTCATCTATATACCTATTTTATCAGACTCACTGAACTCACCAAAAACCACCCTAATGGAACTCAGCAGTTAGTTTGCCTGCTCCAAATCTTCCATGTCTCTTTCTAAGAAGTGATTTACGCCTTCCTGTTGTCGCCCTGCCAGTCTCTTAGTCCCAGGCACCTACAGTAGAATTTATTAGTCATACCTAAACCTAAAATGTTTCGCTCCTGGGCACAAAGAGTACGCTTTGCTATCTTTGACCAAATCCTGCCTTAAAGTATGGACTCGCTATCTCCGTCGTTGTCTTTTGATAACCTATAAAAATATATCTGTCATCGGCCGCATCAGAAATGACGTATCAAGATAATGTTGCCTTATGTCAATTCCTGTGTACGGGATTGGCACCTTGTCAAGACCTCCAATTGTTTAGGTTGGTTGGATTAACAAACTACTATGCCTTTCGGGGTGAAATAGGATATTACCTCGTCATCTTACCAAAATCATATCATACTTAGACAATGTTAATCACGGATTCACGGAGCAGAGCTAGCAATAAGTTAATATTGATCTAAAGTACCATTAGTACAATTTGGATTTTTAGATTATTTGTTGCTAATTTAAAAATATTATTATTAAGAATGTCAGAACAACAATGTAGGTACCAACAGAAGTTTTTTAATCAAACCCACTGTTTTGTTATGCTTTGTGTTATAAGCAGAGTCTGAGAAATCACCGCTTTGAAATGAAATAAGTCGTAGCTCTCGCTAGTTAAATGTCTGAGTGAAATTTAAGTCCGGTACGGGTTTAGTAATCTTAATTTAAATATGAATTGGCTGTAACTGAGACGCAAATTATTTAATCCACCTTTTAATTAAGAACAAGGCAAGATACTCAGATTCTCATTTGTTGAAGACTTCTTCAACGTAAGCGCATTTCTGAAAAACGTTTTTTATCTTTATAGTAAATATTTTATTATGTTAGAAATGAGCATTAGACGTAGATCTACAAATTTTCAATTTTTGTCTGATTAATTGTTACATTACTTACCTCTTTTTCTAAATGGGTGAACCAAAGATCACATTAAATTATCTTTACTCTATATCAAAATCCATGATAAGA
Organism: Polylopha cassiicola; assembly: GCA_038024825.1. Classification (NCBI taxonomy): domain Eukaryota; kingdom Metazoa; phylum Arthropoda; class Insecta; order Lepidoptera; family Tortricidae; genus Polylopha; species Polylopha cassiicola. Next base: position 7,613,472 of record CP149055.1, read on the forward strand.
CTAAAACCAATCTATCTAAGCACACCTTTTTAATCACTTTTTGTTATTCCTGCAGTAAATAGTTTATAGGGGCTTTAAATCTTTGGTTTGCAACCGCTAAGCTTTTTCTAACAGATGTGTGTGGTTTTGGCTAGCTCTTAAATTTTAGGACTTAGTTAATGAATACGGACAGTAAAAAAATGTGATATGTAAATTTGTAAAAGCCTTTGTTAATGATCAAATAGAAGAGTAATTTGTATCGGCGTTGTTTAGAGAGTTTTTCGAAGCGGCCAATCAGCACTAAATACCTATCTACTAATATATAAACTCACGTATCAAATATAAAACGGTGAATATTTTGTGTAAAATTCTATTCTTAGTGATAATCTCAAACGTCGGAACGTTTGCGACGTTATAGGAAGTCACAGTACGGATCGGAAAAGATTGTCGGAAATTGTCTCTGCTCCCAACTGCCATTTCCCGTGCAGAACCACGGATTCTAAATACACCGGATTTAATATATCTGTCTCTTGCGTAGGTTTCAGACCGCACTGTCAAGCTCAACATGATTATAATAAGACTGCAAGCTATATTTAGTTACATAAGACAAAGATGATCCGTAGAGTAGTCTATAATGAAAATCGAGGCCCTTTACATAAGATACATCAAGATATGAGCGATTGATAGAAGATTTTTGCATTTATCGTCAGTAGGTATATAAACATAATATAAACATCTTGGTAAAACTCTGTATCGCTATTGATGATGTTAAATAAAATATATTTTTAAGCACTTCTTAAATAGAAGTACTTACAATGTTTGTTAGTATAATCTTATTTCTAAATCTTCAATTTGGCAGCATAGATACTGAACTGTATTTCTCTTGTATTAACCTAACTCTAATGTATTACTTACTTACATGAACATGTTACAATACGTTTAAGTACTAAGACGATGAAGCTAAGTATTTACAGAGTAAAGTAATAGAATGAGAAAAAAAACGAATTGCTAGAAATGTGACAGTGCTATATAGAGCACGTGACGAGCGTTAATATACGAGGCAATATCTCATGCCTCGCATTTGCAGGAACTCGTTTTAGTTAACTGTTCTATTACAATGTTAGGGACTTTGTTGGTTTCACTGCTCTAAAAAGTTAATTACATAGTGGTACGGGATGTGCTGTGCAGATATTATGATACATCACAAATGTTTTATTAACTAGCAAATAAACTGTGAAAGGATAGAAAGCCATATGGAATGTGATCACTTTGGGTAGTATAGATTGATGCGTTAATTACTTTATTTTGGAAATAGCATATTTGCGGTTTTATTAGGATTTATTACCATTTCTGATGCCTTTGCGGTTATTAAAAAAAAAGAAAAAAAAACATAATATAAAATAAAATAAAAATACGCGAGCTAAATCCGTTAATAGTGGTTTCATTCCAATTTATTTGGATTGTCAAAGTCAATGCTGAAGTAAAAATCAATGTTACATTTTATTTGTGAAACATAGGCAATTACAGAGATAATTCATTGATAGGTATGGTTTGTGATACAATTAACTGTGTAGGTACATAATATTCAAACAGGAATGTATTTATATTATAAATTAAATGAGATTACATTTTTATTTTGATTCCCATGTGACATTGTTGCGTTGATTTACAATTATTATTTTAAAGACTTTAATATGATACCTAATAGATTTTTTGACATCATACTTCTAAAGCAAAAGAAGAAAATGATTCTGCTTTAAAGAAATCATTAAAAAAATATTAAAAATGTAATATAATATCATGCTATAATAATCAAGCTTATTCCTGCACCACTTCATTTTTGTTAGCACCACATGTCTTATTAGTTGGCTTTAGTCGTATGACACTATCTGCTGTTGAGTAAATGATATTGTTATCTCCATCTACAACCATTCCATGAACTTCATCAAGTTTAGCTAGTTCTTTTATATTGTAGTCTTCTCCGATGCTGTAAAAACCCGATGGTGTCGTAAAGAACAATTTCTTACTTTTGTCAGTTGATAAACTATTCAAATTGTATTCACCTAATTGCACAGTTTCTTGTTCAATTTTTTTATGACAAAATAGACCCGAAGAGTTTGAAAAATAAATGTCGTCTTTTTCATCAACAGCTACTAGTAATGCTTTAGTTTTGCTTAATTCTGGAACTTTAGTTACAACACCGTTTTTGAATGTGTATGCTACTTCACCAGGATAGGTAACGAAATAAAGTTGATCCTTATAGAACATATTCCAAATATTATAATTTTCCGCTCCAATATGTTGTGCTGTTTTAGTGTCATAACTGAATTCATAGACGCCATTGCTACCTCCTAGATAGACTTTTTTTGTTTCGCTATCCACAGCATTTGCAAATCCATCTTTTACTTCATTGATGACACCGTATTCATTATTTTTCAGGTTTAAAAAGGCGGAGTCGTAATATTGTTCATTTTCACCATTTGAGGTGTAGCTGAAAAACAACGTGTTTGTGTCGTAGTCAATAACCATTTGGTACGGTAGCATGATGCCGCTTTTTAAAATTTCCTTCTCATGGTTCACATTACGGACACTTACAAGGTCACATTCTTCAATCACTCTTGCGTGACAAAGTACAAGCACTGATAATCCAATAATGAACCGCATCTGTAATTAATACATGTGAATGTGAATAACATATTATAATAAACTAGCGACCTGCCCCGGCTTCACACGGGTGCTATAAACCTTCCTCTTGAATCACTCTATCTAGTAAAAAAACCGCATCAAAATCCGTTTCGTACCTTTAAAGATGTAATCGTACATATGGATATAGGAACAAAAAGCGACTTTGTTTTATACTATGTAGTGATCAATCAACCTCTCTCGCGGCTTCGGGCATGTAGTTGTACTCGTCACGATTTCTAGTATTGGACGTGGATAATAAAACGCGTTACGGGTTATTTTTAATATTAACAACGATGATTGTAATCTAAGTACGTATTTATTAAGTGTACCTACTATCATTACTCGTCAGTGAATATTAATAATATGTAAAAATACGAATAGAAAAAAAAGTATCCAAACAAAAAAGTATACCGAAAAAAATTAAGGCACTCATTATAAGTATTGAGTATCGCTCTAGTAAGTATTCCGTTAAATCAAGGGAATAAACAATACTTAAGAAAGAAATTGAATAGGTGTAATAATTACGATACGCGGAAATTCTATAATAAACTTTATTCTTTAGTAGAATAAGGTAAAGAATATTTATTAACGAGGAGCATTATTCAAGAAATAGAACATTACTTATGTGTGTAATACACATTCATCGATGGTATTTAAAATCAAGCAGGCAGTAAATAATTCTTATATGAGATATATATCTAATGACGAACAAATTGTAATATAATTATAATTAAACACTTACGTTGTATCGTCTTGAAGATGCATCCACTATTAAATGTAACTATAAACAAAAGCTAAAGTTATTTTAATTGCTGTTTTTGTAACAGAGGTGACCTGTTATCATCATACCTAGGTACCTACACAACGCCTAGGTACTTAAGATAGCATTATAATATTATCAGTCTTAAAAAGAGACTGTTATTGGTCTAGTGAGTACACAAACTGTTTGTGGGTTCGAATTCTGCTAGAGGCAGATATTAGTGCTATGAGTATAATTATTTGTGCCCGAGTCATCGATGTTTAAAAATATGTAGGTATTTAAGAATGTTTACTCGTTATCTAGTATCCATTATACAAGCTCTGCTTGGTTTAAGATCACAATATAAAACTGTGACAATAAAAGTACCTATAACTCTTTTAATATTGTGTGATTTGAAATGTTATATATCACTAGGTACACTATCAAAAGGGACGATGCAACGAAGAATTTGGTTTGCTTATAATAGAGTAGTTTGGCAGTAATGGTGTGTCCTTGGAATTAAATTGTAAGGTATGGTTTGTGATAAAATTAACTGTGTAATAACATTTAAGAAGAAATTTATTTATATCATTATGTTATAAACATTTTCAATAAATGTGCTTAAGCATAAAGGTCTCAGTCCTGCACCATTTTATTTTAGTAATCACCGCATGTCTTATTGGTTGGCTTTAATCGTATGATATTATCATATGTTATATAAATAATATTGTTATCTTCCTCTACAACCATTCCATAAACTTCATCAAGTTTAGCAAGTTCTTTAATATTATAGTCTTCTTTGATGCTGTATAATCCTTTTGACGTCGTAAAGAACAACTTCTTACTTTTGTCAGTTGAAAAACTATTCACTTTGTAGTCACCTAATTTTACAGTTTCCTGTTCAATTTTTTTATGACAAAATAGACCAGAAAAGTTACGAAAATAAATATCATCTTTTTCATCAACAGCTACTACTATTGCTTTAGTTTTGCTTAATTCTGGAACTTTAGTTACAACACCGTTTTTGAATGTGTAAACTTCTTCTCCAGGATAGGTAACGAAATAGAGTTGATCCTTATAGAACATATTCCAGATATTAAAATTTTCCGCACCAATATGTTGTGCTGTTTTAGTGTCATAATTGAATTCATAGACGCCATTTCTACCTCCTAGATAGACTTTTTTTGTTTTGCTATCCACAGCTTTTGCAAATACATCTTTAGCGAAAACACCATAGTCTTGAGTGTTGAGGTTTAAATAGACGGAGCTGTAATTCAGCTCGCCTTGTGGCGTGAAACTGAAAAACAACGTGTTTGTGTCGTAGTCAATAACTATTTCGTATGGCACATGGACGCCGCTTTTTAAGATTTCTTTTTCATGGTTTATATTGCGGACACTTACAAGGTCACATCCTGGTTCAACCACTTTTGCTTGACAAAAAACAAGCACTGATAATCCAATAATGAACCGCATCTGTAATATATACGTTTATGTGAATTATGTATATGTAATATGTATATTAAACTTCAGAAGCGTCTTCGAAGTTATGTAGGTGTAATCTCCATGAATTCTAGTATACTATTATTATGTCATAGTAAACAAGTTAAAAAATATAGTAGGTAGGAAGTAAACAGGACTGATTTAACAAAAACATATAGGAAACATCAATAACATTATAATTAAACACTTACTTTGTATCGCTATAAAGAAGCACCCACTAGGAAATACAAATATAAACTAAAGCTAAAGTTATTATAATTGGTGTTTTTTATTTCAGAGGTGAAGTGTTATCGTCATACCTACACTGTACACAGCACCTTATATTTTATCTTAAAAGAGTCTGTTACATAATTAAATAAATGGTACTTATTATTCAATTTTGACGTCCTATAACCTATTATGTAATATTAACTACGATCTATCAATCGAAATTCGATTGATATTTTTGGTTCAATACCATTAGTTTTTAATTGATATCTTAATTGATATTTTTTGTACTAAGATAACCAATTAAGTACGAGACCGAATTGAAAGGAGTAGATAAATTCGATAACCTGTCAGTTGGTCCCTATGGTGTAATGGTTCAGCACGCTGCCGCTAGTAAAGGCATAGACGTGGGTTCGAATCCCACTGCGGGTCTAAAATTTTTCTACTCTTGTCTTAGTACAAAAAATATCATTATAATCCTGACTACGAAATCAGAGGTTGCAAGTTCTAATCCTGCTAGAGCGAGGAGTATGAACTGCTGTGTAAGCTATATTATTGTCTTTATTATATATATTTATGTATGTTTATTCATTGTCTAGTACCCATAGCAAAAGTTTGTCTCAGTTTGAGACTAGATCAATTGGTGGGAATAGAGATGACGACTGGGTAAAGAACATGAAATTCTATAAGTACGTCAATTAGATTGTTAAAAAAATTAGAGAGGTATTTTTTTCTTTTTTAAAACATTACGAAGATAAGTGCTACTAAAGTTCTGGAGTGAAGGCTCGTGTCGTCATTTTATAGTATAATTTATACCATACTGTTACGTCACTAGTGCTCATCTTTATCATTTATTATTGGATTAAAATAAGGAAATATAAGTGTCCAATATTTTTTGTAATCTATTTGACGGACAAAGAAAAAGACCATCACCATAAAGTTATTTTTTTCATCAATGATCTTGTGAATCGGCTAACTTGTCCATGTCTTCTATATGCTGACGATCTCAAAGTCTTTACTACCATCAATGATCCTCGTGACTGTTGTAATCTTCAGAACAACCTAAATGAAATAACCGGTTGGTGCAATCGCAACAATATGGGTCTAAATGTCAATAAATGTTTTGTCATATCCTTTACAAGTAAGCAACAAAAATTGACATATCTTTACTCAATTTGTGGTGAAGCACTTACACGGAAGTCGGTTGTCAGGGATCTTGGTGTACTTTTTGATACGCAACTTACTTTCAAACCCCATTATGAAGCAACTGTTGCCAAAGCTAAGCAACTGTTAGGCTTTATAGTTAGATTCACAAAACATTTTAAAACCCCTCGCTCATTAGTAATTCTCTTTAATACCCTGGTTCGAAGTGTCTTGGAATACGGCAGTTCGGTATGGTCACCTTTTTACTTTGTGCACATCAATCACATTGAAAGTGTGCAGAAACATTTTTTGAAAATACTAGCTTATCGCTACGGTGTAGCTCGACAGATTTCAAGCTACGAAAATAGGCTTAATCAATTTAACATTAAACCTTTGCATGTCCGTCGTAAGGTTACTGACTTTTTACTTTTGCACAAGATACTGCACTCCATAGTAGATTCACCAAATCTTTTATCGCTCATCTCTTTCAATGTTCCTGGCTTAAGAACTCGTGCTAGTAAATTATTTGCCCTCCAAGTGTACAAGAACAATACTTCCTTTTACAATCCAATAGTAAGAATGTGTAGGCAGTACAACGATGTGGCTAGAAATGACGAGATTGATATTTTTGACCCGCGTCCTTATTTCAGGAGATGCGTGATCAATATCCTCTACCAAAATAAAATAACATAATTGTTTTGAGTACTAAGAAAGTGTATATATTAAGTTTTATCATTAAGTATTTTTACACTTATTAATCATAATGTGTGTACTTCCCTTGGATCTCATACTAGTAAAAAACTGTTTAACACCTATTTTATCACATTGTATATTATCGTATGTTATCTGTTTAGTATGCCAAATAAAATAAATAAATAAATAAAGACATGTTTATTTCAATACACTTATTTAGGTACGTATCTAACCATATTTGTTTAGTAACTTATATGGTTAGTTCTTCCTAAATATACAAGATATGAATTACATTATGATGATCATGCCCTTATTTTATTTGCCATTGATTATTACTAATGGGTTCATAACACTTCTATACTATATAATATTATGAAGAGGAATGGTTTGTTTGTTTCTTTGGATTGAATAGGCTCCAAAACGGCTGGGCCGAATAAAAAAAATCTGTCACTGTTGGAAGCTACACTATTCCCGAGTGACATAGGCTATAAAAAAAGGGATTCGTGCGAAGTCGGGGCGGAGAGCTAGTAATTTATATAATGACGTAGTATTTTTAAAATAATTTTGTTCTCAATAAATATTAGTCCTGCACCATTTAATTTTTGTTAGCACCACATGTCTTATTGGTTGGCTTTAGTCGTATGATTCTATCTTCTATTGCGTAAATGATATTGTTATCGCCATCTACAACCATTCCATAAGTTTCATCAATTTCAGCTAGTTCTTTTATATTGTAGTCTTCTTCGATGCTGTAAAAGCCTGATGGTGTCGTAAAGAACAATTTCTCGCTTTTGTCAGTTGATAAACTAATCAAATAGTAGTAGCCTAATTGTACAGTTTCTTGTTCAATTTTTTTATAACAAAATAGGCCCGAAGAGTTTGAAAAATAAATATAATTTTTTACATCAACAGCTATAAGTTTTGCTTTAGTTTTGCTTAATTCTGGAACTTTAGTTACAACACCGTTTTTGAGTGTGTAAGTTACTTCACCAGGATAGGTAACGAAATAGAGTTGATCCTTAAAGAACATATTCCAAATATTATAATCTTTCGCTCCAATATGTTGTGCTCTTTTAGTGTCATAATTGAATTCATAGATGCCGTTTACACCTCCTAGATAGACTTTTTTTGTTTTGCTATCCACAGCATTTGCATATGCATATTCTACTGCATAGATGACACCGTATTCTTTAGTTTTGAGGTTTAAATAGGCGGAGCGGAAATATTCATTGCCTTGTGCGGTGAAACTGTAAAATAAGGTATCTGTATCGTAGTCAATAACCATTTGGGAGGGCAGAACGATGCCTCTTTTTAAAATTTCCTTCTCATGGGTTACATTTCGGACACTTACAAGGTCACAACCTGGTTGAATCACTCCTGAATGACAAAGTACAAGCACTGATAATCCAATGATGAACCGCATCTGTAATTAATACACATTTTAATTTAAATGAATTATTAATATTATATATAATGAACCCCTCACGAGTCTACGAGCATGTAGGTGTACTCGCCATGAAGTTTAGTAATCGACGTAGGTAATAGGACGCGCTACTGCGTAATTGTAATATTAACCATAATAATGATTCATATAGCCACATTATTACAATTATATTCATATATTTACTCGCCAGTGAATATTACTAATGATTAAAAAAATAACAAATCTTACATATAATAAAACAGTAGAAACCGCGTGTCTGTACAATTGAAATTTTTAACAAAAAATGGGTGTGGGCAATAATAAAAGAGTAACAGAACGCAAAAATGATTTTTTAGATTTTCTTTTCTGTCTGTCTGTCTGTCTGTCTGTCTGTCTGTCTGTCTGTATGTATTCGCTAATCTTGAAAACTACTGAACAGATTTTGACGCGGCTTTCACTAATAGATTAAGCTCTTCCCTGAGCAACATATAGGCTTTGTTTCATCAAAATCGGATGTCAAATAAAAAAGCTATCGTCTTTTAAAGTTTAAAGGTAATTTTTCTATAGGAGATTTTATAGTTACATAATATAGTACTAGATGGCGCCTCAAGGCAATTAAAACGCGCTATAGCTTTTTCTCTGAAAAGTATAATAAATACAAACTGGTTGTTTCTCTACGTTTAAAACTATTTAATTTTGTTTGTCTTGCGATTCGGTTAGTTGATGATTTTGATGTTATACTTGGATATGAAAATACGGACTCTGAACTTGCTTTGTGAATTAGTTGAAAAATATCGGATATAATCTATAATCTAAAAAATATTGCCTACGTAGATTTATTGAAATAAATATATGTATTATTGTATTGTATGTATTTGCTTTGATTTTAAAAATGCCCAGACGAAACGCTTACAACGCATCGCTATTGAGAAATCTTACTCCGCCTAAATTGTGCAATGGAACCCGACTTAGAGTAACTTCTTTACAAAGAAACTTAATCGAAGCTGAGATTCTTACTGGATGTAGTGCAGGTGAAACTGTATACATACCACGAATACCAATCATCCCCAACAATTTCCCATTCCAATTCAAACGGACACAATTTCCAGTGTCCGTTTGCTTTGCTATGACAATTAACAAGTCGCAGGGGCAGACGCTAAAGGCTGTTGGAGTTGATCTCAGGTCGAATTGTTTTTCACACGGCCAACTATACGTGGCTTGCTCGCGGGTTAGTAATGCGGATAACCTTTTCATATTAGCCCCAGAAGGAAAAACTGTTCATGTGGTTTATAAAGACATTTTATAATTTACATTTGAAATATTAAATACATACCTATATTATATTGTTTATATTATTTGTCTGTCTATCTGTGTGTTCCGGCTAATCTATAAAACAGCTGGACTGATTTGGACGGGACTTTCACTGGCAGATAGCTTATGTAATAAAGAGTAACTCATTTTAGAAAAAAATCTTTAATTATCCATACTTATGTCCCAGTACTTAAATTCCACGCGGACGAAGTCGCGGGCACAGCTAGTAATAAATATAGTAAGTATATCAAAACAAAAAATAATAACGAAACAATAAAGCCTTACTTATAAACTTTGAATTCAAGGAAATAAACAAAAACTAAGAGAGAAATTGACTTGGTATTATAATTGCGATACGCAGAATTTATGTAATAAACAAATTTATTTTTATAAAGGAAATGGATAGTACAGAGAATATTCTTTTACGACGAGCATTAATGAGAATTCATGTGTAATCAATGCCATCAATAGTGTTAAAAATGTGTTAATAATTCATATCTGATATCGCTATATACCCACTGTGTCAGCTTCTCTTTTTATATGCATACTAGCTGTCCGCCCCGGCTTCGCACGGATCATCTTTTTTTATAGCCCATGTCACTCGGGAAGAGTGTAGCTTACCAACAGTGAAAGAATTTTTGAAATCGGTCCATATGTTCTGGAGCCTATTCAATCCAAATAAACAAACCTTTCTTCTTTATAATATTAGTATAGATAAAATTTAGAAGATGACTTAATGAGTGACATATTAATGCAGGGACTAAACTATAAGGTTCATTAAGGAAAATTGATCCTTTCCTAACCTATAGAGGAGCAATAAGAAAGAATTTTTGAAAATCCAGCCCCTAATAAGAAATGGGGGTGCTTATCGCGGACGAAGTCGCAGGAAGAAGCAATCTGACATAGGTAATATAATTATACACTAATTACCAATTAAATGCCGAAAATAGAGAAAAATGGTAGAGAATGCCGTATGGCATTAAGTCCGCCTTTTGTACATTTGTTTTATTGTGCAATAAAGTGTAAATAAATAAATAAATAATTTAATACTTACTTCGATTTGTCGCGAAGATGCACCCACTAATGAATATAACTAGAAACTAAAGCTAAATTTATTTTAATTGGTGTATTTATTACAAACGGTGACGTGTTATCGACGTGCCTTACTGTTCACTATACCTATTAAATAATATAACATAATAATATATATTTTAAAAATGAAGTATGTGAAGAAACGGCAATATATTCGATGAGGTAGGTATCATTTCTAAAAAAATACATAATTATTTAAAAATCCTTACGAACTAAATCAATAAAAAACTAATTAAGAGCACGATGCAAATACTCCAAATACCAAAAATGGAATAATTATAATTATCTTATTGAACATGTACTGAAGCGATGTTGGCCTGCTGCAAGCCTTTACTGCAAAATCAGACTATATAGTATATAATTATGTTACTTACTTGATACATACATACCCACGATTACGCAAAAACTATATGTAGGTTTCTGCGACCCGTCCAAATTCAAACATCCATAATCCAATCGATTTCATGGCAAAAAATATTAATTCTCTAAAATAAAATCTTACGTTCCTCGCGCTACAGTTTTCATCTCGAATTTCTTGCGATACCGGCGAACTCTCTTGATCGTCATAAGGGCTCCATTGGGGTTTCCTGCGAGAAATATGGCTCCATAAATTACTGTATTATCGGACAGTCGATTCTACCCGAGCCCAGACTACTTCATTACGGCGACCAGCCACCACAATAGACCATGTAGGTACTCGTAATTGGTAGAGCATTGACAGTTTGTGTACCGTGCTAGGTGGCCATTTTTATTTAATACTAACTTTCAAGGTTACTGTGCGAGCGTGACGGCACTATTAACACGCGCGTGCGACAGAGACAAATAGAAAAAGGGCAACGTTCGTTTTTCGCTGTGCTCGGCGGCCGTCCTTTAGCTTTGGTCCACGAGTTCGTCTGCGTAGAATTGACGCTCTAACGCCTTTGATAGTAGGTACCGATATATTCCAAGGTTATTCCAATTAGGTTTGGGTACTAAATGCTGATGCTTTCGTGGTTATTACTCTTGGAAAGCTAAGCTCAGTCTGCTAAAAATACGGGAACTGTATTTTTCGGAACGTCAGCATAAAATTAAACATGAATTGAATTCGTTTTAAATGTTTTATTCCAATCAATAATAGTAGTTACTTAGACGTCTGAAGTTAACTAGAAATTGCAGTGATAAGAATACATTATGGACTGTTAATTATTTATTATGCCTCGTTTGTAAAACAGTATTTATCTACAAGGAAAATGTTAAAACAATTATGACAGGAAAAGTTTGCTGCAAAGCGTTATTGACTAGTTATTTTACAATACAGTACCAATATTCTTCATGCATAATATTATGACATAAAGAAACACTTTTGACAACTGATACCTACTTAAGAAAAAATAAATGTTTTGTAATTTTCAATAATCTAACGGACTAAATATAAATACTTATAGTCGTCATCCCTAAAAATTACTTAACTAAAGTCTTAAGCTTTAAAATCTAAAAACAAAAAATTCAATAACACAGTACCCACGTACCATTATTAGGATTAGGATTCATTTTCAGAATTAGAGCTTTGCCTATTTCCGAGAATCTATATTTCAGTCCATTAGCAAACAGAAAAACATTAAAAGCAGTAACGCCCACAAAAATCCAGCGTAGTTTAAAATATAAGAACCAAAAATAGAACATTTTTATTACGTAGCATTCAATCCAATTTTCATAAATTCATTACCTACGTATCGTTTCAGTTTATCAACTATTGGATTAAGTTATATTTGGTGTGGCCTCCAGCGAATGTTGTCAAATTTGCCGTGTGATTGATTCGTAAGTTGATATACAAGTTTACTAAAGTATCATTTTATTGCAATAGGGACAGGCGTTAAATTGACACCTGGGGCAAAATGGCGGGACCGTTTAATGGATATGTCGCAGGATAGTAAAAGCTGTCATGTGTATAAAACTGATTTCTGCTCTTATAAATAATGCTAAATTATACATTGGAATGAAACAACTGGGGGCGTAGACAAGGTACCAACGTTCAACGTTAAACGAAATGACCAAAATGTATGGGATTAGACATCCGCGAACGTTTGTGACGTATGAAACTTTTTTACAAGTTAAACTCTGTGTACTTAATAATCCGGTCATTTTAGCTTATATTAGATAAGAATCTCGGAATTCGAGATACCCGGCTGTAATTTTGTAAATAGTTGTATATTGACATCCTTAAAGTTGTCTCAAAACCTACATATGGTAGGGTGTGAGCTACTATTAAATTTCAAGGTCAAAGTGTAAAAAAATCGTTATTTTTGTAAATTTCTCATTTCCTATGGGTTTTAGCTTTTTATCTTTGTTGGCAATATTGTAGAATACAAAATTCTCTACAAATTTTGTTTAAAAATTTTTTTTATACGGTGAACCGTATTCGAGGTAGGGGCAGTAAAGCGCGCCGTCACAGCCAACAGGTGCCACGGTCGAAATTACGACATATACAGTTGATGAACTACAGATATTATTAATTGTTGATGTTTACGCATGCTACTGTGTAATGCTTATACTTATATAGTTATATGGAAGTTTTTCACTATATATAAAAAATAAATTAAAAATTTAACAAACCCCCGACATAAAAGCCCTTTAAAAAGTATAACAATAATAAAAACTTAATATTAGTTACCTAAATATTAATATTTCTACAAAGAAAACGTCATGTCGGGGGGCCCGCTTGTCATTTAGGTGTTACTACTTAATACCTACAATCTACCTAAACCTACGGTCCCCCCGACATGACGTTTTCTTTGTAGAAATATTAATATTTAGGTAACTAATATTAAGTTTTTATTATTGTTATACTTTTTAAAGGGCTTTTATGTCGGGGGTTTGTTAAATTTTTAATTTATTTTTTTATTTCATACTTTTTGTAAGTAGGTATCTACTACATAAATTATTATTTTAAGTAATTTCCATTTCACATGGAATTTTGTAATGTACATGTTATCCTCTTACATTTAATACCCCACTCGGGTACATTTGTCGATATTGGGTTTACCATTTACACTTTTACTTCCCATAATTTTTGAACTACTCAACCGATTTTCATTACAATTTCAATTTTGTAATCTACACGTGAGCCTCTTTCATTTGATACCCCACTTGGGTATATTTGTAGACATTTGGTTTTCCATCCCCACTTTGACACCCTATATTTTTTGAACGACTCAACCGATTTTCATTACAATTTCAATTTTGTAATCTACACGTGATCCTCTTTTATTTGATACCCCACTTGGGTATATTTGTAGACATTTGGTTTTCCATCCCCACTTTGACACCCTATATTTTTTGAACGACTCAACCGATTTTCATTATAATTTCCATTTTGTAATGTACACGTGATTCTCTTTCATTTGATACCCCACTCGAGTATGTTTGTAGACTTTTATTTTTCCATCCCCTCTTTCACCCCCCCTAATTATTAAACTACTGAGCAGATTTTCATCAAACATAGCTAAGAACACTCCCGACATATACACCTTTCAAACAAAAAAAACAGAATCAAAATCGGTTCATGCGTTAGGGAGCTATGATGCCACAGACAGACACACACACACACACACAGACAGACAGACAGACAGACAGACACGTCAAACTTATAACACCCCGTCGTTTTTGCGTCGGGGGTTAAAAATGAGAACATAATCATACTTACGTAATATTATAAAATCAAAAGCAAATGATCAATGTGCATAAAAAATGATAATTTCTTTAATTAGTGCTGTGCAATTAACCTTATTAAAGAAATTATCATTTTTTATGCACATTGATCATTTGCTTTTGATTTTATAATATTACGTAAGTATGATTATGTTCTCATTTTATATATAGTGAAAAACTTCCATATAACTATATAAGTATAAGCATTACACAGTAGCATGCGTAAACATCAACAATTAATAATATCTGTAGTTCATCAACTGTATATGTCGTGATTTCGACCGCGGCACCTGTTGGCTGTGACGGCGCGCTTTACTGCCCCTACCTCGAATACGGTTCACCGTATAAAAAAAATTTTTAAACAAAATTTGTAGAGAATTTTGTATTCTACAATATTGCCAACAAAGATAAAAAGCTAAAACCCATATGAAATGAGAAATTTACAAAAATAACGATTTTTTGACACTTTGACCTTGAAATTTAATAGTAGCTCACACCCTACCATATGTAGGTTTTGAGACAACTTTAAGGATGTCAATATACAACTATTTACAAAATTACAGCCGGGTATCTCGAATTCCGAGGTGAATTCCTAATTTGACCGGTCTATAATGTGTTTTTTCATAAAACCTGAGATTAGCCGACTGAGATAAATAAATATAAAAAGACACTGACATAAATATCTAGTTATATTTTATTTCTACATACCTATTATGACTCATATTTCACCCGAGCGAAGCAGCAAACGTAACTAGTATAATAATATTCCAGTATCGAATAATACAAATTGTTTTTTGCTTCTCCTGAAGAGTTGCATTTTGGCTTATTATATTTGAGTCTAAAGGTATCGAATTATGACAGCAAAATCTCGATAGACACATTGTTATTTTAAATAAACTTTTTAATGTTGGCATCGAATGTCTTTTCAAACACAAAGAGTGGGTTCTTAATGGCCGATGTGTTTGTGAATTTCCACACGCTGTTTTTTCCGTCCCCATTATTTACATTGCAGAATAAGAAGACGGGGCTGTAGCGTCGAACACAGCTGTCGACTTCATTAAATGAACAATCTTCTTGGAAGTGTGGAATTGGGTATGTAAGAAATTTCACCGGTAAAAAATTAAGAATTTTTCCACACGAGGTTTTTTAACTTTTTACTGTGATGTTGATTATTGTAAAGTTTTATCAAAATCCATTTACCTAGTTGTATTTACGTGAAAGAGTAACGTCCAGATATCCATTCTTACATCCATAGATTCTTACAAAGTAGGCTTTATAATATTAGTAGGTAAGGATGTCCGTAATTTTCATCAGTTTTACAGGTATTGTCGGCGAAAAATATTATCATTATAATATCAACTGAAAAACGCCCACTACTGGACATAAAAATATATTATTATATATTATAATATATTATAGGTCTCCTACAAAGATCTCCATAGTGACCGAGATCCCACGCCGCTCGCATCCATCTGTTTCAGAGACTACCTTGTAGGGGGTCTACCCACGCTTCGTCTGACTGAAATATGTATACCTACAATAGAATTTTAATTTATTTTTTTATTGTGGTGGCTGTTTTATGTTTTTATTCAACTTAAAGTGAGTTTGAACAAATTTAACATTTAGTTTTATAGGTTCATTAACTATAAGTATTGTTCCATGTAGGTATGTATTGATGTTAAATTAAAATTTGTTACAATTGACTGAACGTCTGTGACCTAAACCCTATAAGTTTATAGTAATACTTAGTATTTATTTACTTATAGGGCAAACGTCACGTATACGTTATAAGGTTTTTCATTAGTTACTTTGATTATGCGCCAACACCACCTTTGTTATCTTTCTGTTGCTTGTTTATTATATTAATAACTAAAGAAGTCTTGAAAAATACCTACTAGAAAGTCAATCACTTATTTACGTTACAGTCTAATTCGCATTTTATTCCATATTTAAAAATGTTGTATCTCACGATTCACATAAAACTAAACTCTCCTTCAACATTTGCATATTCCACTGGAACGCAACTGTCAACATTTCGTCCAAGAAAATTATGAATAACAAAATTATCGTCAATAGTTACCTGTTCTGCGTTCCGACATTTCTCTTTAACTATTCCATTACCGCTCTCAATTATACAAACTACATCTGAACGAGTGTCGATTGTGAATACCAAATTAGATCTATGCCCCGTAATTGCTTTTACGGACGCGTTAAAAGTTAAATCGCTTAAGTTGATTAATCGAAAAAGTTTTTTCTCTTTTTGTTAAAAGTTTTGATAGGTGCCGAAATACTTTTGTGCGCGGAACTGTATGTGAAAATTGAGTTCTGTGAAGAATCCTCTGATCGCTTTACTGTCTGCCGAAGTGATATTAAAAAAATGTTCAAATCAGAATAAGAAGAAATAATTTATTAATAAAACTAGCGACCCGCCCTTCATTCGGGTACAAAAGGTAGGTTTATAAACCTTCCTCTTGAATCACTCTAGGTATCTATTAAAAAAAACCGCATCAAAATCCGTTGCGTAGATTTAGGGGATATAGGGACAAAAAAAGCGACTTTGTTTTATACTATGTATTGATAAAGGTACAAATACTAGTAACGGCGTTAATTAGAATAGATTTTATTGATCAAATCAAAATAAAAGAATACTGAAAAATAAGTAGGTACCCATAGCTAAAATTGACATTGAAAAGTATTCTGTGAAAATATAAAGTTAGTTGTATAAAGTTATAACAATGTTCATATCCATTAATCCCAATTGCATTCCGTCTATTCGCTATTGAAAGGTATTCAAAAATAATTTCCGTTTCATCGTTTTTATTATTTATTTGCTGTTCCAATAAATCTGTTGAAAATAAAACATCAACTGGTTCTTTGAACGGTTATATTAGGTTCGCAAGGTTGACATTTCAATCTTCTCAAGGGAGAAAATACAGTTTGATTGATTTCCACAGAAATGTATCGCCGTCTTACATCGAAATACTTTTGCACCTCAATATGAAGACCTTGATTTATCACGGATCCTCTTCACTGTCGAACAAGAGCAATTTGCGAGAATATAGCCAAACGTTTTTCCTTACGTATTGGCATGCCTTAAATGGAATTCCTTTTAAAGGTTTGCCGAAATACGTACACAGAGACACAACAGTCTTTTGTGTACTTATTAATTTTCACAGCTCTCCGCATTCTCTTATAAAAGAAACTTCATTACTGCCAGACCGTTCAATTTAGTTAACGGCGCCTTAGGAGAGATTGATAATTCTAACCCAGGCTTTATTACTTAAATTCCACTGAATTTGTTTTTGGTATTTACTCTGTAAGTATTTTAATTTATTCATTAATATCCTTTGTAATCCGCCCGCTATCGAGACGTTCGCCTTTTGAAAGGATAGTAAACAAAAAAAGGTTTTTAACAGACCTCTTTTTTAGTTATTTTACTAATTTGATAAGTAAAATAACTAAAAATAATATTTATATTAATAGCTTCTACCCGGGACTTCGTCTGCGCATGATAAGCACCCCATTTACCCTCTCAGGGGGTGAATTTTCAAATATCCTTTCATAGTGCTCTCCTATGTTATAACAGGAACCCCTGTGTAAAATTTTAAGTTTCCTTACCCTTATAGTCTAGGTCCTACGTTGATATGTTGATCATTAATTCAGCTTATCCTTTTATATATCTATACTAATATTATAAAGCTGAAGAGTTTGTTTGTTTGTTTGAACGCGATAATCTCAGGAACTACTGGTCCGAATTGAAAAGAAACTTTTTTTGTTGGATAGACCATTTATCGAGGAAGGCTTTAGGCTACATAAAATCACGCTGCGACCAATAGGAGCGAAGAAACAGTGGAAAATGTGTAAAAAACGGGGAAAATTCCACGCGGATGAAGTCGCGGGCACACTAGTTATTATTATACAGAAAAAGCTTTTAAAGAATTGCAATGCAGGCCTCACAAAATACGCCCACGCTAAAAACGCTTAAATGAGAATTTTCCTTTACAATTCGTGCATTATTGGATGTACGGATAAACGAATATCGTGTCGTAACCAAAGATAAGCACGTTTGACATTTAATTTTGCAAGGCAATTCACTGTAGCGTACATCAAAAGCGGGATTGTAAGGAGTCTTACTTTTCTCGGTGCTCGAGTACTAAGTACGTTTTCATGAATCACAAACTGAGCACATTTAAATGACATTCGACGATGATTTTTTTTTTTTTTTTTTTTTTTTTTTTCGAACTGAATACTGAAGCGCAGTTGGCCAGCTAATGGGCCTTCACTGCAAAACCGGACGGGTGGCGAGACTCCTGAAAGGAGACTCTTAAGCCTTTTGGGTTTGGTTTAGGGTTTTTAGCCCTGACCGACCCGAGGGCCCCCCAAGGTGGGGGTCGCACCTCGGCTCGGGCCGTCAGGAGGTGTGTTGACACGACTATTATGTTGCAAGGGGACAGAAGGTCCCTGCGGATAAGTCCGACGCGCGCCGGGTGTATGTGGACGTCTTCGACCCCGCCGGCGGGGCCGCTGTAACACTATCGAGTATGCTAGGTGTGGGTGAGGCCGCATGCCGCGCGGCAGCTGCCTGTGTGTCGGTGTACGGTTTGTGTCCGTGGGAGGGGGCGCGGCGGCCGCTATGGCAGCCGTAATCGAATCGGGCGGGTCCAGGAGGACGTTACGAGGGCGACGTTTACGAACAGTTTCGTCAGCGCGAACCGTGTATTCGGAGGCTTGAACGACTAACGGATTTGGATGATGCGGAGCTTTATCGAAATAACCGCGCGACGCGGTTTGCATAAAAGTCCCCAGAGTGGGGAGATCGAGGTCCCTATGGAGATCCCTATTCCTTTCGTAACGACGCGCGCCTACGGCCATACGCAGAAATTTGTTTTGAATAACTTGCAGACGTTGCAGTTTGTATTGGCTGACGTGTGCGAACACTACGCTAGCGTAAGTCATGATGGGACGCACACAGGTTTTGTAAATTGTCAGCTTATTTCTAAGTGACAGTTTACTCCGCCCGTTGAGCATACAGTATAAACGGCCTAGAACGAAAGCGGCCCTATTCCTAACTATTTCTATATGCGCTCTGAAGGTGAGTCTGCGATCGAGGGTGACGCCCAAGTACTTTGCTTGGCTAGACCATGGAATTTGCCTATCGAATAGCGTGATCGGGAGTTCGTGGGTTCGATAGAGTGTCTTGCGTGTGAAGCACACAGCGGCACTCTTCTCTGGATTGACTTCTATCCTCCAAAGACGGAACCAATCGCCTAGAAGGTTCATGGCCCGTTGGAGATATAGATTGAGACGGCGGGGGCTCTTATACGACGCATAGATGGCGGTGTCGTCTGCAAATAAGGCATACCTAACTTGAGGGTTCGACGATGAATGCCTAACACCGTACGAATTCAAATATTTATTTGTATGCCGACATATTCAACATGTTTTGCATCGTGGAGACGTAGGTACTCCGTGTGAACATTACGAAAATGATGTCGCCTTTTTATACATTATTTGAATTCCAATGAACTAAACATGCCCCCAATATGTCCTAAGTATGTTTGGAATGTATGAGTGCATTTGCGAAAATTGTTTTTATTTACATGTTTTCATTTTCTATTCGCAATATGCTTAGAGTTACGCCTGCGATGTAATGAAATATGTATTTAGTTTATTTTGTAATTGAGGTATAATTTGAAATGTAAAGTAAAATTCTTTGTAGTTTCACTTTAAGTAGAACCGAGCAATAGCGTGATTGCGGAAAAACCAAAGCAATATTTGTTATAAGGAAATATTTAATAATTTCTGATGCCTTCGCGGTTATTACACATTGGAATGAAACAACTGTTAACGGATTTAACTCGCGTATTTTTATTTTATTTTATTAGCTGACGTTTCGGATTCTTTACAGTTTCCATAATCGTAGCACGACTGAGCTGACAATAAAAATACGCGAGTTAAATCCGTTAATAGTTGTTTCATTCCAAAGGAAATATTTTTTAATGATAATATTATACTTAAAACATGTTGGTAGGTAACTATTATTTTTACAAATTAATCAAAATACACCAAAATCAAAATTTTTGAGTTATTCAAACATAGTCATAGGTAGGTACTGCTGACTCGAAGTTGTTTGAGGTGATATTGCAAAGAACTGTAAAGTGTATTTATTACTTTAGTATTCCAGAATAGAAAAAAAAATGTTTGAACATACCTTCTCCGTTCCAAACAACACTGCTACTTTTTCCAGCATTGCAAAGACATGTGTTTTACAATCTTAGGAGGTGTTACGACAGTCGTACATCATTGTGCAGGAAGTGCTTTGAAGTGGGTAGCAAAAGGGAAAAAATGTTCCCTGAGGGATTTCACCATAAAGGAAGTAGTCAACAAACATTGCGGGAGTTACAGACAATGCCGTAGGTACAACGTTGTCTTTACAATTTCCTACGTGCACCGCCAACAATGTGATTTATGGATTTGTTAATTAGGTAAGACTGAACCTTCAGCATAGTGCGTGCGATGTTAAAATCAAAATTATATTTTCAGTTACCCGTTAAGGAGCAGTTCAGTGATATACACACGTACCTGTAATAGAATTATATATTATTATATGTATAAAGATGTTTCTAAGGGTATAGTTAATTTTAATTACTTATAAGAATAACTTTTGATTGGAATCAAACAACTAGGTGTAACGGATTTAACTTGCGTTAATTTATAATAATATGCTACTGTTTCGAAAACTTTATATAGGTAAGTACCTTATTATTATACCTATTTCATAGATTTCAATGTTATTCTCTAAATACCTACTGTCAATATATTTTATCTATGTAATCTACCTATGCGAAATGGAATAAGTAGGTAAAAATGTTTTTAGACGTAAGTAGGTAAATGGTATTATTATATTTTTGTTCCAGGTATGAACGTAAATCCGAAACGAATATCAAAACCTTAAAAGTACACCGAAATAAATCGTGGATAAAATCTAGTATTCCCGTAAAATGATCAAAAGCACGTTAAAAGGTTTCATCGCTCATTTAAATTGCTCGAGCTTATAATTTAAGATTAAGTAAATCAACTTAATCTCCTAAGAACAGTTTTAATTTAACGTTTGAATAAATTTTGACCCAATTTTCTTGACAAATTGTCTCAGCGCAGTGGTCGGTCTTGTATTTTAACTCGCTCTTTGGAATAAAGGGTAGAGGATAAATCTAGTGTAGACGTAATCAAATCGTCCTCATCCGAGAGAGGAATGTCCCTCACGTGTGTGCTTTCGTTAAATTTACAACGTTATTTTGCAAATAATCCTCTTCATTAAGCGTGAATAATCTCTTTAGAATATTAATGATCTTGTTATCTTATGGCATTGTTTAGAAATAAGAAATTGTGTGGCATGGATTAGAATAGAATATGTATTAAGTACTTAGTCAATTTATGAGAAGTTTTTTTAACAGTACAATAAATTTTGGAATGAAACAACTATTAACGGATTTGACTCCCGTATTTTTATTCAATTCCAATGTGTAATAACCGCGAAGGCATCAGAAATTATTAGAACAATATAATATAATTGTTAGGTACCTGCAGTATATATATTATAGTTACACTGATTGCTTTGCATATTTTTTTTTAAGAAAACATAAACGCGATGTATTTTAAAATAACTCAGACTCATGAAATTTTATACAGTTTTTTTACTGTAGGTACCTATAATTAATGCCAAATATTATTATTGTAAGTATATATATTATTATTGCCTATAAGTGGTATATTTTAATGCTTTCGCAGTTATTACGCATTTGAAAGAAACAAGTATACCTACCAGATTTAACCGTGTATATTGATTTAGCATACGCAGTCGACTAAACTGACACCGGCTACGAATATGGGAACTGTGAAGTTTTATAAACATCAGCATATAAATTCATATACGAGAGTTAAATTCGTTGTAGTTATTTCATTCCAATACCTAAAAAATGACAAAAACATTACCTATCCTAAGAATGACGGTGCAAATAGGAAAAACAAAAGAATAAACGGCATTTGTTTATTTCCAAATAAACCAGAAACGCCAAGTTCAAATGAACCGCTGGTATGAACCAGAGTATCCGTATCACTTATCGTAAAAAACAATTTCGATGTGACTCGGTCCACTGAACCTCGGTATCCGACCCAGGATCAATCGAGATTCGATTTAAGCAAGATCTTTTGACGGACACTGATGGCAGGTGGTTCGTATAGGGTCCCTGGACATATCATTATTTAGTTCAAAGGACGCGTGAAATTGAATCGCTGCTATCTATTTACATTGTCGTTAAGTCTTTGTATTGAACGCTAGTGGGTTCTTATGTGTCTTTTGGTTTGGGACTATAGTGATCCCGTAACAATTCAAACTTGGGTGATCCCACGGGTGTTTCAACTGCTGTCTCTAGTTCTCAATACTGAGGAGATGAGCTACACCAAGAATGACGTTTTGATGCAACGACATACTGCACTCTTACATGTTGTTAGAATTGATTGAGTTTAAACTTATTGTAGCTTATTTCTTCAATATTCAGGACAAGGGACTAGGGTTAAAATGCCCGTGGAATTACTTACTTATGCTATAGATCTGGGCAAGTATAAAATTAAAGAGAAGATAAATAGCTGAAGTCCTTTTTAATTCAGTCGAGTGGTGACGGTATAGGAAGTAGGAGCCTTAGAAGTTCAACCAAAACCCTAGGTGGAACCTATCGCTGTGGAGGATCTTAGGACCTTGCTATATTCAGAAGTAGACGACAAAAGGTTGCCGATGATGATGCTGATGAAATAAATAGGAACCTAACGTGAATTAAGACGATTAGAATTGAATATTACTGTAAATATTACTACGAATAAAATATTAAATTTTATGCAAAGCATGATGCGTCTCTGCGCTATAGTAGAAAAGGTGCGTAATGTGGTTTAATGCAGAAAAAATATGATCTACCTACGTTGTCTACATGCATTTTATGATTATTTACTTTTATATAGGCTGGGGTAAAATTACTTTTTTTACAGTCTAGGGATTAATGTCGTGTATTTCCGTTTACAATCATGTCGTTTTAAGGTTGTGTCATAAAATATCCTGCGGTTAATCCTTTATTGGTCTCGATTTACGTTCATGTTATGTCATAAAATATCTATAGTGCAGAATAAAAAATGTAATTTATTTTTAAAGCATGTGACATCAATTATTTTATACGGACCCTATTCAGTTCTAATGATCAAGGGTGCGAATTTTCAATTTCTTTTTTTTTGAAGTCTAGAATTCCGATTTATTAATGAGGATACTCGACCGGACGTAATGTACGCCACATTTCACTGTGAACCTACAAAGAAGGGTAAACCTTAAAGGGAAAGCTATTTCTGTGCCTTTTGAAAATTACGCTCTCTCATTTATAGGCTTAAAGTAGATTTGTCAGACTCGTAATGATAAATAACGTCAACTTTAAAATACTTTTAGTATTTGTAGCAAGCGTGTTTTCAATTGTTATTAATTTATCAAAATTGCTCGGTTTTTTAACAAATCTAATAACATTCCTGACGTGAATCCGAAGTTCCATAAGTTGTTCCAAAGTTTGTTCAGAAATATACGATAAATGTCACAACAATTTTCATTCACGACGACTAAAATGACAACGAACTTAATATCATAACTCAATGTTTTATTCTTCTAAGCATCAATTTACGTTTATACGCTGTCCAAACTAAATAACAAAGAGTTCATTTTCAAAGTCACAAGCCCTCTGAACTCATTCACATTTTGTATAAGTTCTTTCACTTGGCTTTAGTATTTTAGCTTAGATGTAGACTCAACGGTTTACGAAACCACAAGCAGCCGCGAGCACGGTAAGTACCTACTAAATAATGGAATGAGCCTCCGAGGTGCACTAGAGCTCACGTGCATATTCAAGCTGTATCAGGCAGTTAGCTTTTCTACCGTTGGGATCCAGTCGGCTGAGATCACAGGTATGCAAATCGCTTACAAAGGATTTAGGATCATGCGAAAGAGATATTATAAGCGAAGTGTATGAAGAACTTTCTGTGGTGTAAAGAGAAATGCAGGAGAAGTAATGTGATTAGTTTTTCGATGGATAGGTTCTTGGATAGTTTAATTACATAAATCTGGTATTGTCAGAGGTAAAGATATGAGAAGCATTTGTGTGTTAATTAAAAACTGAATTTCATGACAGCTTTCTTAAAATAAGAGACCAAATTACTTATGTATTTTTTTTTATATTTTCGGTGAGTGTAGGATATAAAATGACGATCACATTAATAATAATTACCTAACTAAACATTTTGTCACGACAAAAACCGTTAAATATAAAAGTTCGTCTTCAGCAAATGTTAAAAGTAAGTAATCGTGAAGGCGTAAAAAGTTAAATTGTCAAAGTTTTTTCGAAAACTCATGAATCCCTTTCTCGGTTACTCCTGTTATGAAATTCATAAAGACTGAAATGACATTTCATACTTTTAACTTGAGATAAACGGGTTTTTCAGATTAACTTTGTTGAATAATCAATTTCATGAATGAATTTGAATAACGTTTGAAATATTTTAAACTGCTTAAGCTACCTGTGATGTAATTTGGGAAATTACATCAGGGTATTGGTGCTAACTTTAAACAGCCTTATCTTAAGTAAAAGTCTTATTTCTCCGCGTCACGAATTGTCAGGACTACATAAAACACCCTCTCACCCCGTCACACGGGCTTCATGTAAATTACAAATTTTAATAAAGAAGGATGCCTTTTGTAGGTATAAAAGCACGAATGTGATGCTGTGATGCCCCTAATGTGTGCCTAATGTGTCAGAGCTCTCTCACCAAATTCGCACTTCAAATTAAGGACATTACCGAACCCTTGTATGTGTAGTGAGAACGTACGTACATACTACATGCCCATTTGCGGCAGTGTTAATGGTTGAACTTCCCTACACTCTCTGTAGGCGCGTGGGAATCCAACAATGTGCTCGCTGAATTTGAAATTGTTGCAAAACACACATTATGCTTGCATTTTGGGTTGTCCGTCATCATTGGCGACCTAGTTGGCGCGATGTAATTGTTTTTGACAGTTCTGATGTCATTTTTTTAAAATAATAATATGAGTGTAAAATCCAAAGGGATGAACTGTATGTGTTTTTTAGCTTTGTCTTTTTGTATTATTTCTTTTGGTATACTTTGTCTTAAGAAAATTATCCTAATCCGAATAAAAATAACCTCCTTTCGTAACATGTACGTATTAACCAATACAAGAAATAGAATTAGTTATGTACAATCTCTTTAGATTAATATTTTAAATATTTCTATCGGCTAATGATTCCTATAAAAATTTACTAGGCACCAACAAATATAATACTAGACTATTCGCGTTCACCTCAACCTATTCCCATTTATTCCTCCGATCTACAATCTCCTCCAGATAGCTCCCGCAGATCCGCCTTATTTGAATATTGATCTCGAATCATATTAATGACAAAATGCAAGTGAAGCGTAGGATATCCATTCCTCGATGGAAGTGAATTTTCACAATGTCTGCACTCTGGCAGATATTCAACGTTAAATATTCATGTCTAGCACCACGCCAGATTTGCTTCCTTAGCCAGAAATTAGATATGCGTTCCTCAGCAGGAACTTCGGCATTATGGCCTCTGAATACTAAAGCGTCCTTAGCAAATTGTACCTACGCAATTTTATTGCTTGTAATGATAAGGACGCCATGCGCAATCCGTTATGGACCTGCGCACAGACTTGTGATTCGGATTAGTTTCGTGGAAGATTACTGTTCGAAATTGCCTATTTTGGAACTGAACAAAAAACTAAAGAGTTGATAAATAACTAAAGACCTTTTTAAATCAGTCGATTGGTGGAGGTATCGTGGGTTAAAACCTGTGACTAACATCTTAGTGCAGGCTTGGATTCTTTGGGTACAAGTCCTGCGCACAGGCTTGTGATTCGAATTAGTTTCGTCAAAGGTTACTGTTCCAAATTACGCTTCTTTTACTAAGATTTCTGAAGTTTAATCCCAAATGGTTGCAGTGATCGTTTTAGTGTTCTTCGATAAACTGTAATGTAAACTTTACCTCTGAATTAACGTGAAGTCTATCATAGTTGTCTGCATCTTGCTGGTTTCGAATGCAATTAGTATAAATTATTAGTCGTAAGTTGTTGTGTTTTTTGTTGATGTACATAAAAGTATATTGCAGATCTAATTGATGGAAAGATTCGAAGTAAGTAAATATAGAAATATACGAACCTGTTTTTCAACCGGAGCTGATTTATGTTTGCCTACTTGAACTTGTGACGTTATCAGCGACTTTTAGATAATTTTTAAAAATGAAAATGAGTGTCGTAAATGTCGTTGTGTAGCACCTTTTAAGTAATTTTTAGAAAGGTTTGTCTAAAAATGTTATGAAACTTAATTATGAAGGAGATTTAAGTAATTTAAATAACTTAGGGTATAAAGGTAAATTTTAGACCGATTCTCTCATTATAATTGGGACAGAGACATATAATTCTCTTAATGAGAAAATACGATAACTTAATTTAAAAGATAAATTCAAACGTAATAAAATTATGCTTTTTGTGTCTCACTGTCATAATAAAAGTTCGTAATTTTAGCAAGCTCTCATTAGTAACAACAATAACATTTCTTAATTAGGAACCTACCTACACCTAATTATTTTCGTGAATTAGACGTTCGTATAATTTTGTAGGATTTTAGTAAATAAGTAATGATATTTAATTTTACTTTATAAATGTTGTATTATTTTATGTATAAAAGACTAAAAATGAAAATTGGAAGAAAAAATTCATACTCTCCTTGACAAATAAGTAGGTAAGGTTAAAATAAATATTATCCAGGTTTTATTTTTTTCGTTTGCTCAACAGGAGGAAAAATAAAATCTGCTATCGCAACTAGTTAGGAAATCCTGTTGCTATACCTACAAAATATCTCAGTTGACAACCAGACTATTTACGTATTAGAAAAAAAACAAGTTTATTCCACTCCGAAAAAACGAATCCTAGAAATGGTGACTCACACTTTTACGTAGGTACCTACATATTTAGTGTACATAACCTTACTAATATTATAAACATGAAAGTTTGTAAGATTGCATAGCTATCTGGATGTATTTTTGTTACTCTTTCACGCAAAAGCTACTGAATCGATTTCTATAAAACTTTACAATAATACATCTTACACATCAGCATAACATAATAATATAATATGCTATACTTACGATATTGTATAAATTACTCATCGTGCTCAGACGAAGTCGCGAGCAGATGCAATACACAAATAGGATAGTAACTCCTTTTTCCTCTGGCTGGAATCGTAATCAATTTTTTGTTCAACAAAGAAATAAGTAAAAGCGTCAACTCGCAAAAACAGTTCATCAAAATGGAAACAAGCAACATTTTGGAAACCCCGGATGGAGTGCAATTTCCATGTGTCGAAAAACGGAAATGAAGGCCGAGTGTCGATAGGCGATCCGATTCTGGCCGTGCTGATGCTCAGGACGGTCAGAACAATATTAAAAATAGGAATACCTATCGAGAACTTCCGATAAAGGTAATACCTACAAGTGAGAGTGAGATGCCTAAGGACAATGCAAATGGGTTTAGATTAGGAATTTCAAAACAGAGAAAATCCTAACTACGTAGATGATTTGAGCAAACTCATCTGCTGTCAGTATCGGCAGTCTCGCTCTGTACTCATTTGTTTATAGCATACGCTGTCTGTTAAGGGGGGCTAGACAAGGTGCCAACGTTCAACGTTAACGTTAAACGTTGGCAACTTGTCTAACCCCCAAGGTTGAGCGTTAGCGAGCATAATAATTAGGTATTATAAGTAACTGATTTTTTCGGACTGAAGCGACGTCCTACAGGCCTTTACTGCGAAATCAAAGTATAGGCGAGCATCAGATGGACGCATGTTATATGTTTTTGATCATATTTTAACAATTTCATAGCGTGCATGTACACAAGAGGCGCTTTATTTTCTCTGCAAGCATGAAGCACAAAAAGAACAACCTAGGTACATACAATAATTTCTGATGCCTTCGCAGTTATTATACATTGGAATGAAAAAAAAAATAACATAATACCTACTAAAAAAATATTGTCAGCTCAGTCGTGCTACGATTATGGAATCAGTAAAGGCTCCCAAACGTCAGCCAATAAAAAAAAAATACGCGAGTTAATCCGATAAAGTTACTTCATTCCAACCTACATATAACTATCGCAATATTGAATTTCTGTCTCAATATATATTTTCTATTATTTCTACGTTAATTAATTATTTACTATTTCACAGTCAAAAGAAATCTTTAATTGTTTTCGGACAGCAACCAGAAAATGTATCAAATTAAATACTCCAACACATTTTCTTCAAAGAAATTAAAGGTATAACCTCTGTTAACGCAACTGGCTAAAACTTGCTTCATAAATCATTAATCTTTAGTAATTCTGCCTAAGAACAAAACAACGCTAAATCAAGAAACTTCCTACTGTATTAATAGCTTCAATTCGACTTTTGCGTCCGATTACCTTCAAGTCATAACGTAGATTACAAGTTAACTAATTGTATGCCGTGACTTTACCTTAATTAACCGAGATTGGAATAAATTCCTTTTTCATTTTACATCTCTCGTCATACCAGAGTTCACTAAAATCGGTTCATCGGTTCGGTCGTGAGAAACTAAACAATCAAAGAGACTAAATAAAATATATGGGTACCGTCGAGACCCCAAACTTCGCCTGGATTTTGGCATATTTTGCAACATAACTTGTTAATTTGAAAGTATTCTAGACCGTTCAAAGAAAAAAATTAATTAAAGGACTCCTGTCCATCTTTAGAGACCATTAGAGCATTGAATTTCAATGGCTAACATGGCAAAAAATGAACAAAATGGAGCTAGGCGAAGAATGGGTATTTTTCCCTAACTTCGCCTATGTATGCCTGACCGCTTATAATAAACATTGATGGGATCTACTCACGACAAGTCTCTTCGGTTTGAAGTGTGATAATATAGTATGAACTTAAACAACGTCAGATTACTGTTATTTCCTAGAAAAGAGGGGTAGGCGAAGTATGGGTGCAATATGACGTTAGTTACATACATTGACAGTGACGAAGCTAGGGCTGCCAAAAATCACGCATTTATCTAGCATGCCAAGAAAAAAGAGGGTATAGTGTTTTATTCAACTTTATTTTTTTAAAATAATTTCATTTCATTTATTTTAAAAGGAGTTTTTTTTTTTGCACGGTTGCTTTTTATGGTTTGTAAGTATCTCTTCAAAAAACGGTATGCCCACTTTCTGCCGGGTAATTTATCAGCTAAAATTGAACGCTTTTCACTGGGTTCTAAGTATCTGATAATTTTAAATACTCCACTACACTTTACAAGTAGAAACAAGTCTTATTATTCATTTAATTGAAATCTTATAATTTTTATATAAATTTTGTACAGTACATTTGCCATCCCTAGGGGCAGGCGAAGTTTGGCACGAACATGATGACTAAATGCCCTAATGAACAATTATTTTTATTATGACTTAAAAACGTAATATATCTATTAATTAATAGTGTCAATTGATAAAGCGATAGTTATAGCATATACCTGTATAATAAAAATAAATTTATCTGGTCTGCAACACTCCTTAAAATCAAAGTTCATTCACGTCTTGAAAAAAACGTGCGGTCGGCGTCACGAATAAACTGCACTAGACGCCAACCATATGAAGTTAGCCACATATTGTCCACAGAATATTGCCAGTCATAAAAAATACTTTATACTTAGAGTTATTATATAAAGCCTGCCATAGAAATAACTTGTAAATTTGAAGTTATGTAAAATTAGGCGAAGTATGGTAGTCTAGATGAAGTTAGGGGTTTCGACGGTACTTACATAGATGTCTAACAATTGTTTTACGGAAATACCTTACACCAATATTACCTACTCAGATTGTACTAACAGTACGGTCAAGACCTTATCTTATAAATCTTATAATGTTGTTTAAAAAAATATCCCTTGACTATTTTTCACTTTAAGCAACTGAACTGCATTCTTTTCACTACCCACATTTAATTTTGGGTTTATAACCCACGTTGGAGATTGTTATGTTCCACTTCAACATGTTACCCTGTTCGCTGCAAAATTAAAAATATAATATCCTTGAATGATTTAAACAGTATGAAATGTTGAATTGACAAACACATTGCATTGAAATATGCAGCTGCATTGATAGCAAGCAAATAAACTTATAGAGTTAATGAATTTGCGTAAAGGGTTGGTATGCGCTGGTCAGTGAAAAATCCCATTTGAATTTTAAT
Organism: Polylopha cassiicola; assembly: GCA_038024825.1. Lineage (NCBI taxonomy): Eukaryota > Metazoa > Arthropoda > Insecta > Lepidoptera > Tortricidae > Polylopha > Polylopha cassiicola. The sequence continues at coordinate 7,644,291 of CP149055.1, forward strand.
TGATATTCGATGGAAATGAACCGCCGTGAGAGCAACGTGGTGTTCATTAAACCATTGTTTATTTATAACAGCAAAATCTGTTTTAAACGAGAATTAAACAACGCCCAAGTCAAAGTTACAATTATTGTTAGGCTTTCGCAGAATTCGCTCATTATTTAGCTAATTAGGGTTCCATCGCTCTTTTGTTTGGACTGAATAAATGTTAGTATTATTATTAAGGTTACGGCGATAAACAATCAAAATTTCGAGGTACCGAAATCAATTGTACTTTGATTCCAATGTATCAAGATGCAATATAAAAGAGATAATAATATTTCCGAGAATACTAGTACTTAAAAAGCTTAATATATTGCAATCGGTCCACTGGATACCTTGATATTTTATTACCTAGATAAAAACTCTTAGTAGAATAAAGCTAACAATTTAAAGTGTTCTCCATTGTATTAATAGTGGTTTTCATAACGTTAGCGTCGTTATTTACCTCATAAGATAAATTTTCATTGTATGAGCTTGACTATAGCTGTCTAGTCAGGCACACGTCACGTCCACATCCGGTTTCCGGTAGGCTGCGCTTCAAAACTGCTATTCTCGCATTGCAACTAGAAGCACTTTGCAATGAAACGACGTGACGTAAGTACTTCACTAGACGCTTACTATTTTGTTATTGTAGTAAAATTATGTATTTGTCATTGGAACGAAACTATTAACGGATTTAACGTATTTTATTTTATTGGATGGTGTTTCGAAAACTTGGATTGGGAAGTGTATCCATATTTGTACTACGACTCCACGACTGAGCTGACGATAGTCTAACGCTAAAGTGTTAATACATTATGCAAACTACCTTATATTCCAATTACAAAATTTAACTACCTACTACCTTGTTTTAAAATATGAAATATTTACGTTTCATTCTACGCATAAATTAATTATTTTACAATACAAATAAAATAAATAGGGGGTGTTACTAGCGCTTCGGAAAGACCATCATCACTGAGAAGAAACGCCGCAGGAAAATATGGAAATCATAAGGAAGTGAAAAGAGGTTAGAAATAATTCCATTATGATATTATAATGTTATTAGTAATTAAGAAAAAATATGGTTTGCCATGTTATTGTGGTCTTAAAAATGTTTTTTATCTTCTTAATTAAATTATGGTATTATGAACCTACTGCACAGGTTATGCTCTAAAGGATAGGTACTTAATGCTGATTGGAAGAAGTTGATGTTGTAAATATTTCAAAAGAGTGAATTTTTATTGTTATTAATACGTTAAGCTAGATGAGAAAATAGTATTTGAGGATTGAGAGTGCAATTAATTAGGTATCAGAATTAGGGGTCAGGCAAACCCTATTTTCGATAATTGCACTGAAATCACATAACATTTGATAAATTAACAAAATATTTAAAGTAAAACTGTGTTAAATGAACGACCAATTATGTCCCCAAGCCTTCTAAATGCAAGTTTGCGTCGGAAGGCTCTCTCGGTCACGTTTTTGCTTCGTCAGCTACCACTTGGAAGACACTACAAAATGTGCATGCTACCACTGGAACCCGGCCAACTGTTTATAAATGCAGTGCCTAGAGAATAACGAGCGAATTCTTTGAATCGTCAGTGTAATTGCTATGTATTCAGATTCAGGCGTTCCAATTAAAAATCGTTTTCTGAAGAAATATAGTGAACGGACCTGGAAATATAACAAACGAATCAGGTATTCAATTCGGAACGCCGCATAATTATTTATACACGCAGTTTGTGTTTTATATTTTGTCCAATAACAAGTGGAATAATTTCTTTCCCTGCATATTGCGTTTCGTGAATAATATAGGTAAAGCTAAAACACGCGAGTGCTGGTAGCCATTTGTATGCGTGACACGTAGCGGGGGCGCGGTGCAGCGTTCAACATACAGTTTTTATTTCCTGCTCTATTCAGCGACAAACAAACATACTCTCGTACATTCTTTGTACCGCTAGTCGCTACATCGTATGTAATATTAAACCTCTTGTACGGGAATATCGAATTGGTTTTTAGTTTGAAATGTTTATGATTGTTGGTTCCGTTGTTAATAATTACATTTTGATTTTACATAGGTATTTACCACGAAATCACATTTTCTCTCTGCCATAATATTGGGTGGCAAATAATAATAATAGTTAGTTATTCAGCCAAAGGTAACAACAGAATATTATAATCACTAGGGATACATTCCAGTAAATATCTACTAAATAATTATTCAAAGTTAACATTTGAGTGATTATAATTATACTCCGCGTACTAGTTGAAAGCTGAAGAATTGGTACTACACTTTCAAGCCTAAACTGTATTTTTTTTGATATATTAAATTTCTATATAGTTGGGACCAAGGAAAAGAACACATCTAGGTACATTTTATTGGGATTCCGCGGGATAATTGAATTCAAAATAGCAAAACCGCGTGGCATTATTAATTCAATATAAATGCTTAAGTATCAGGTTTTAGTGACAAGTGGAGAGATGATCCGTCTTTGTCCAATATAATTACTTATATCATGTTATATAATAGGTACTAGCTTCTGCCCGCGACTTCGTCCGCGTGGAACTCCTCCTTTTTTGCAGTCGGTTAAAATGTAGCCTATGTCCATTCTCAGGCTCCAGACTTTCTTTGTACCAAATTTCATTTAAATCGGTCCAGCAGTTTTAGCGTGAAAGCGTAACAGACAGACAGGCAGACAGACAGAGTTACTTTCGCATTTATAATATTAGTAGGGATTTTCTAGTAGATATATATTTACAGTAAAGAATAAAAGTGGCTAAAAATAAACTTACCTTTAAGCGTACCGTAAATTTTATTTACTCAGAACAATCGGAACTTGTGAAACTTTTATACGACGTTATTGCGGAACGCTAGAAATAAATTGGTATCTTGAAGAGAAATAAATGAAGGCAGCTAAGGATGTGAACCACATCCCTTGGGGCATACGGTACCTACTTCCTACATTCATAACTACCCACGCTACAGATAGCTACACTATTTCAACTAAGCTAGGTACCTACCTATTTACCAACCAAGTGTAGGTAACAACTGTTTCTTATTTGAAAAGACCTCATAAGCAGCCACTGTTTCTTATTTTAAAAGTCCTCCAAAAGATTGGAAATATTAAACACGTATTTTTTCTCATTTAGCTAATGATAAAGATAGTCCGCGTGACGTCACGCTTTGATACACCTCTTACCAAGAAATAACGTCACGAGCAAACACTTTAAATTTTTGTCGCGTATCTTTGTAATTATTTTATTTAACTGATGAAAGAATAAATATTTATGACCTACTTATATGAAATTGATACCGTACCTACCTAAAAAAATATATACTTTTTTCAACAAGCTAGCTTTTTTTAAGCATAAAATGACTAAATTTGGTATAATAGATAATAGGTATCTTGGAAGACATAATTTGTTTACCATGACAGTCTTTAAAACATGGGCTTAAGAATAATATAAATGTTATAATAATTTAGCATCCTCATGACTTAAAAAAATTGTACGCCCAAGGCAAAACATAAGATTAAGTAAGTACACAAAATACCATAACACCTATATTTTACAAATGAATAAACGAATTCTAATTAGAACAGTACCTACCCAAAGACTGGAAAATGCGAATCACCATTCAGTAACATGGAGTTAGTTATGATTTAGATACCGTCTATAGACAACGTGAATTTATGAATATACATTCTTTTAAAATATTGAAGTATATGAAGAGTACTCTAGGGACTCATAACGTTAACAAATTGCCGCAATTTCCAATGTGTAACACATTCCGATGGCAATTTACTCGGTTGGAATGACTCTCAAGTACCTTAGCGCTTCGCTTCCCGTTTTCATATGTCATCAGAGTGTTTTTACTTCGTTATTTTGAATTGGAACGCTTTTAAACAATTGAAAAATAAGTTGCAGGTTGAATAACCTGACCAAAACGATTTACGATTGTTATTGATTTTCGATTAATTATCAAATATCTTTGGATAATTCACATCAATTAATCTAGTCTCAAAACGAAGCAATGCTTGTACTATACTCAGGTACTACTAAAGTTAAATCCGTTATAATTGTTTCATTCCAGTGTAAAAGAACAAAATTGGATTTTATTTATTCAACTCAGTTTTATGCTAACAATATTTTAATAATAAATAGACGTTGGAGGTATAGGTACATTTTATTTTTATAAAAAATCAAAGTAGGCACTTATTTATCCTACTACTATTATAAAGGCGAAAGTTTGTAAGTATGGATGTATGGATGTTTGTTACTCTTTCACGTAAAAACTACTGAATGGATTTGAATGAAAATTTACCACAATATAGCTTATACATCAGAATAACACATAGGCTACAATTTTTGACACTAGACTAGACGGGACGAACCTGAAGTCCACGCGAACGAAGTCGCGGGCAAAAGCTAGTTATGAATAATTGTATATATGTATGCTTAATTGTGGAGTAAGTACCTTTTAAAGAAAGTGGTTTTTTGGGTAGGCGGCCAAAAAGTCATCCTACTAATGATGTTATTAGATTTATTAATTACTTACTTAGGTAAGTAACTGTCCAATATAAACCAATATTTTCTATGAATATTTTAGAGGAAAAGAAATGTTTGCCATGAATCAAAAGTATTTTTTTCCGGGTTATAAATCACGAACATTTTTGTCGATAAAGTTACTTTTTCAAGACAAGGTTAACTGGAATAGATCCCCTAAAGGATAAGTTCGAATTTGTACAGAAGTAACATGATTGAGTGAAAGCAGCTGGTAGTCTATTGTCTTATTAGGTATTTTAATCTGTTAAAAAATATCTTTTTGGGAGAATCACATACAATTTTTGGGTTAGATTTAGCAACGCTTTCTCTTCTCAAACCAGTTTCGTTTGTCATTGCAAAAACACATATAATTAGGTTAACAAATAAATAAGAGTATAGTGCCTAGAAACTCAACATGGAAGATGGTATAATAATTTCTTATGCCTTCGTGGTTATTACACATTGGAATGAAACAACATTTTTACTTTATTTGTTGACGTTTCGGATCCTTTACAGTTTTCATAATCGTAGCACGACTGAGTTGACAATAGTCTAAAGCTAAAGTGATTTATAAATACAGTTATGGAAGATGGTAATTCTGCGTGTGAAACCTTAAGAGCATCCGCAACTTAGATAGGAAGGTATAAGTTACAGAGCATTCTGACAAGAATGTTACGTAACACTCATCGATCATTATTAGCAAACAGAGCTTAATTGTGGCAAAGCTAATTGAAACCACTGAAGTCTAGAGTTGATATATCACTGCGTGGTGTCATATATTTTCCTCACCCACTACAAATGAATATCACTGTCAGTATGTGATCCTTCCATATCTAAATTACTATTTAGTCACTGCTAATCTTTCCGGTCACTGCAAACTCAAAAAACATGGCACAAACAAGCGCTTGAAGGAAGACCCTACATGTAAGTTTTGCCAAAAGACTGAGGAGACAGCCCTGTACAAAGAATGCTCTTCTGTATGTGCAGGGATACATAGTTACATACATACTGAACTGTATACAAAAAGGGCCGGCACAATAGATCAGAAATATCCTATGCACCACCAATGGGCGCAAGAACCCAATAACATATTAACTATCTTTAGCACCTGATAGCTATGAAATGGCCGTTTACCTAAGTTAGCGGGTATGCACTCTCTTTAAGTAAGTAGGTACTAATGAAAAACTAGGATTATGTACAAGCGCAGCTAGTGCGTTTATTGTTAACGTTAGATCTATGTTCAGAACATCTTCTATATTATGTAAAAAGATTACATCAGCCAGTGTTATATTCTAATCGGTATTACCACTAGGTACTTAATCCCGTAATATAATTCGTGAGCAAATAAAAGGTAAGGTAAAGTCTGTCTGTCTTATCTTGTACCATTAGTAATGTTGCACATTACAACTCAGTTTTATACCTACAGTAAACATAATTAAATACATATAAGACATCTATGATATCTCAGGTACAGATGCCAATGGTCATTCATACTGACATACTAGCAGGAATCGAACCCACAACCTCCGGTTTCGTAGTCAGGGGCTCTGACCACTAGACCAAGAGGCCGTCAAAGGTACTTGCTATAACAATTAAAATAGCAGCTAAGGTGCCCCAAGTACCTACTAGTTAGTTTTATGTTGCTGTAAATAGAATTATGATAAATTATATCTTATTGTCTGACTATTTTAAATATACTTTTTGAACCTACAATTTTATCAGTGCTTGACTTACTAGCCAGAACTATATTAATTACCGCCTATATCAATTGTACGCCTAAATAAATACAGAAGCAAATTAATTACCTAGGCTTCCAAATTAAAGGGTCTCATGAATTTGGTACATTAATTTGAGTTATCCATTCAAGAAAAGTCCTATCTAATAATGATACATTAATTTGATGTTCAAAGGTTTATAAATAGGTATCACATAAATGATATTAAGTTGGTTTCTTATTTAGAAATATAACGTACTTATACCTATTCAAAATTCGAGTAAGTAGTAGAAAATCGTAATTATAATAGACCCCCACCCATCTCAGAAACGCAACGTAATCCCTACTAATATGATAAATGCGAAAGTAACTCTGTCTGTCTGTCTGTCTGTTAAGCTTCAAGCTAAAACTACTGGAACGATTTAAATGAAATTTGGTACAAACAAAGTCTGGAGCCTGAGAAAGGACATAGGCTACTTTTTAACCTACTGTAAAAAAGGAGGAGTTCCACGCGGACGAAGTCGAGGGCAGAAACTATATAAGACTCCTCGTCCCACCAAATTGGGTTACGCAATACTTAACCGATTAGCATATTTAAAAGAGTTATCAAAAACTGTAACAGATCACTTGATTGCACTTGAAAACATAAGATACTATCTAAGGCCCATAGAGTTCGAAATCAGATAGTACAATCGGCTATTTTAAACTTTCTACTGTATCTTTGGCGAGACAGTTCTAGCTAAAATAGAATCGAAACCTATATAGCTCTGACGTCATAGAAGAACTTTGCAGGGTACTAGGTCACGGAAGTTTTTGTCGTTATGGCAGACTTTTATAGTTAACCATAGAATTGGTTTGATTTAAATAATATAATATTATAAATATAATTGATAATACACAGAAGAGTAATTAGGTAAGTAATTAAAGAAGGTACCAGTGGATCAATAAGGCACTTGCCTTATAATATTCTCCAACTAATCATGCCATAAGTTAGCCAATTGTACCTACGTATAAATTGTATGTTATATAAATAATTAAAGGGACCAAAATACTTAAGGTTATTAAAAAAAATAGTTGTCCTGGACTTATCCTCTTTACATTGGAATGAAACAAATTTAACGTATTTTATTTTTATTGGCTGACGTTTCGGAGCTTTTACAGATTCCATAATCGTAGCACGACTGAGCTGACAATAGTATAACCGCGAAGGCATCAGAAATTATTATCCTCTTTATATAAAAAAAATACTGATGTTATCGTAATAAAAATACATTTTATTGTAATCCTGAACTCTAAGTAGGTTGGAAACATATTTGTAGGTAAATCTAAGACATCATACAAAAAAAAAATGTTTTCTATAATGGCGTTATCCTAATGGTACCCTGACCACGTCAAGGAGTCATGTCAGACATCTAGCATTAGCTCTATTTAAAACTTATATTACAAAAAATAATGTGATCCGTACATTTACGACTTCGTTTATGTTTATACGTGTAACTAATTGATCATAAAATCATACCAACAGCACGTTTTTATAATAAAGTGCAGCGCAGTAGGATTGCACTCGACACAGTATTAAGCAAACCAAGTTCCTGGTCCTTTTTAAGGCCAACCGGTCACGAGTAACAAATTGTTTGTCGTATCAGATTTTGCTTTGGACACGCATTCCGTTTATTTATAAGTTAAAATATGGAAAGAATCAACTTGGTCTGTGTTCACTGTATTTATTTGTACTTCCTATCTGCAGGACAACTAAACGTACTTATAAAAGAACAACGCGTAAGTCATTGGTACCTGTTATTAAAATGCAATATTGTTGTTGTAACTTTATCATTTTACAATAGTATGTCATGTAGACTGTAGTATAATTAGGTGCCTACCTATCTAGTCTTTAAAAGTACTAATTGGTATAACGGTAACGGTAGTACTAATTGGTATAAATTTGGGCGGATCTTCGAGCTTTTGGGATGCCGTTATTGTCTAAGTGTATCGTTAATGGTTGCAAAAAATATTAATTGGTATCAATTCAAACATTATTTGTGTCAGTACCTACCGGGAGATAATTTAAACAGGTACCTATCAATTTAAACAATATTAATTAGTGTCAGTACGGGGAGTTAATTTTACATTGGAATGAAACAACTATTAACGGATTTAACTCGCGTATTTTTATTTTATTTTATTTGCTGACGTTTCGGATTCTTTACAGTTTCCATAATCGTAGCACGACTGAGCTGACAATAGTCTAACGCTAAAGTGATTTATACAGTTATGCAAACTACCTTATATTTAAATTACAAATTTTGAAAAACTACCCTATTCCGAATTATGAAATAAGTACTTAAGTTACATTTCACGCAAAAAAAGTTTTTACTATTATACAGTACAATTAAAACCTATATAATAGGGAGCGTTACGTTCCAATGTGTAATAACCGCGAAGGCATCAGAAATTATTGAGTTAATTTTACTTATTTTTTTTTTATTATTGATTCTGTTCTTAGATACAGTCTGAGACTGCAATAACGGCGTTTCATACGCTGGAAGGTCTACCCTATTATGGCCGCGAGGGTTTTTTAAACTGTGATTTTGTTTCTGTAACTATCTACGTATTATATAATTATAATGATGGGCGATGTAATAAAAAACTACGTAATCTACTTTGTAAATGTGCACTATAAAGTCTAACGTCATAAAAATACCATTAGTGTTATGTTATTACTCGGTAAAGTTGACGATTGTTATGTACAAGAACGATTAGGTAAAAATGGCATTAAAAACACCATTTACATCGCACGACGTATGTACTTACTTATTTATACTTAATTATTTATATAATTATGTCGACTTTTTTTTTAAGGAGATCTACAGGATATTTCATTATTATACCTTCTTGAAGCCCTGAGAATTACTTGAATGGTATTACATTCAGCGCCGCAAAAAGTACCGCAAACCAAAAAACGTAGCGTCGACGTACTAACGTGTTGGTAAAGGACTATCGTCAGCTCAGTCGTGCTACGAATATGGGAACTATAAAGGTTTCGGAACGCAAGCAAATAAAATAAAAACGAGTTACCTAAGTATTAACGAGTTAGGTCCGTTATAGTTGTGTCATTCCAATGTGTAATAACCGCGAAGGCATCAGAAATTATTGAAATGTTATGACCTATTTTATGCAAAAAATTATAATAAAATTGTGCGTACAAAATAATAAGCAGATAAAGAACCGTTACAATGTCAAGACCACTCAAGATATTTGACGCGAACACAAAATACCGATTAAAAAAGATGTAACACTCAAAGCTCGCGATTTCGTCAATTGATGGGAATTAGCATAATTTTGATTATTTTCGAGGTTATTTTCGTGTACGCCGCAAATTGAATTTGTGTTACCTTCACATATAAATCAGGGTTATAATATACGATAGAGGGTCATTTATGACTTTAACGTTAGACTATCGTCAGCTAAGTCGCGTTACAATTATAAACTGTGAAGTTTTCGAAACGTCAGCCAATAAAATAAAACGCGAGTTAAATTCGTTTATAGTGGTTTCATTCCAATACGATGGAGTTTCAATTAGGTAAAGAGTGAATATAAAGACAAGATACAATTATATATACCTAGTCATCCTTGTGTAATGTGTATTTCTCGACTAAGGAAGCTCCTTTTTTCGCTGTCGTTTAAAGCCTTCGCTAACGAAGTTAAACCTACAAAAGACAACAACTGATCCTGAGTTTTGTTAACTCAAACTCTTTATAATAGTTTACCATTCCATAAATAACTTTTTATTTACTTGATGTCACCCTTACAACTCGCAGTCAGAATTCTATTCTAATTTACAGTACCTAATCCTAAGCAGGTGCGTGCAGTGCTGCGACAGAGTAGGCACTAATCATCATACACTTGTCACATTGTACCAGTATGGAATCACGCCTTTTATCGTTACTTTGTTTACAAGAGTCAACTACAAAAGTCCTGTTTGCTTATACATCTCTTCAAAACATACCTACCAAATATCATACATGATTAATACTTACTTACATGATAAGTAAAAGTAAATAATGGAGTCTTAATTATGTATTAATAAAACAAGTATTAGGTAATAGGTAGGTACAGTAATTACTTCTGGAATTAAACAAATTATGGTACTCGTTTATATTAATATTAAGTTTTCTTTGCCGTTTCGAAAACACTGCAGTTCCCATATTCGTAGCAGTATAAGCTGACGATAATATAACACTGAAGTAATTTACATAATGCATTATTTTATTTCAGAAATAACAAAACAAAACGACCATTAATAAATGGGCATAGATTTATTATTTTACAATGCGAGTCTTTTATAATTGTTTTATTCCTATAATAGGTATTAATCATAAACTTATTAGGATTTTATAAAATACACTCGTTTGTGGGTTTAATGAGTACTAGGACCTTATTACAATAATATGTAGGGACTTTCCATGCTATTTTAATTCTGTTTTCATTATGCATAATTTTTAATGATTCATTGAATATTTTTCCTCTAGCAAATGACTTTCTATAATGATTAAATGACTCAAAGCTGCCCTTTAATATAATGGAAGGTCAAAACGTACAATTTATTGTCGCTAGTAGTTTTATCCCTTTTTAATAAATACTTAAAATGTATCAAAATGCGTATATATATGTATTTTATTATCTATCTACACTAATATAATAAAGAGGAAAGATTTGTTTGTATTGAATCTGTTAGAAAACTACACTATTCCTGAGTGATATTGGCTATGATATTAAATTTGAAAAAAAAAATAGGGATCCGTGCGAAGCTTGTGTAATTATATAATACAACCGATTTCAAGGACAAGAAGTGTACCAATTGGGTTTTTAAACCAAATGCGTTGTTAAGGGCCAGATTCGCCGATATTTGTTTATTATGTTGTTCAAACTTTACAGTTAACTGCTATAGTTTCTAATAATCGTGTAAGCTATTAATAATAAATTATCCAATGCATTTCTTTTGCAATTATGTAATCGTTGTAACATCTGTGTGATTAGTAATTTCTGATGCTTTCTCGGTTATTACACATTAGAATTAAACAACTATGACGGATTTAACTCGCATATATATTAATTTGTGTGCTGACATTTTGAGAACTCTACAGTTCTCATATTCGTAGCCGACTGAGCTAAGGATCGTCTAACTCAAAAATCATAATAGGTAGGTACCTAATTCTAATACATCTATGATTATTTAATTACTACCTATTACAATGCCAAAATGAAATTATTATTTTTCTGACGATATCAATGTTTTATTATATTATTATTTAATTATATATTTAAAACACTTTTAGATATCATGTAGGATAAAAGACTTAGATAATAAAAATTAAATGAAGTAAATATTTTTATAAATCTAACGAGGTTCGATACGAACAATCCCAATACCGTTAACTGTTTAATATTATTCATTGAGTCAATTATAAAAAAAACACGCGAGTACCTTTACCTTGTTGTGTGTATTTAATTAATTATTATCACACTAAATAGGCGATACACCTTAAGCCTGCTTTAGTTGATACAATGCAGAGCTCCGGTATAGTCGCCCCAGTCAGGGCCGTTCTAGTCATTCTTAGGTGAGGTTAACTTATTCGGTGGAGTCAGGAACTTATCAGCACTACGCTATATTTGAAATATGGCGCTATCATTGACCACTCCAGTCAAAGTCCGCTAGGAATTAAGAGATGCAGCATTTTAGAAAAAATGCCTTGTGTTAAAACTGCATTATAAGCGTTATGACATCGTGTTATATAGGCACGTTGGTGAAATTGTGTGTGCTGTTTTCGAGGTCACGGTCAATTGTGATGAGTTTGTGCTAATAAATATTATATAATTAGTCCGTTGGTTATTATCAAAAAATGTTGAATGCGTATATTTCTTTTGTCGATCTTACAAAAAGTTATAAGGATAAAGTGGGACAAGTAAGGGAGTGTGGGCTCATGAATCCTTATTGAAAAGTGTGGTTCGCACGGGACTTCAACATAAGTACTTCAGTTTCATAATTTCTGATACCTTCGTGGTTATTACACATTGGAATGAAACAACTATAAACGTATTAAACTCGATTGCTACGATTATTGAAACTGTAGTAATTTAACTCGCGTATTTTTATTTTCTTTGCTGACGTTTCGGAGTCTTTACAGTTTCCATAATCGTAGCACGACTGACAATAGTATAACGCTAAAGTGAATTATACAGAATCCGAAACGTCAGCATACAAAATTAAATAAAAATACACGAGTTAAATTCGTTTATAGTTGTTTCATTCCAATACTATACCTTAGTCATTTTTTGTTTGACAAAAGAAAACGTGTCTAATATTTTTTGATTGTCTAACGTAGACTAACTGATTCAGTACACAAGCCCTGTTGGTAGTGACAATACGGTTTGTTTGTTTAGCTTACTGAGCGTACCTCGGGTGGAAGTGGCGCTAGCTAGCTCCGGATTAAGCAATTATACTTTCCCTGATGGATTCATACTTGGTGTTGCGACTGCCGCTTATCAAATTGAAGGAGCTTGGAATGAGGGGGGTGAGTATTTTTTTTGAATTTATCTAAAATTTTAATTGACGTTACTCTATTTGCTTTAATGCCGTCATTTAAATTTGAATTCTCGTGTCACTTTTGCTTTAGTCACTATTTTACTAAACTAGTTGTCCGCTCCGGCTTCGCACGGATCCCTTTTTTATAGCCTATGTCACTCGGGAATAGTATAGCTTCCCAACAGTAAAATTTTTTTTCAAATCGGTACAGTCGTTTTAGAGCCTATTCAATCCAAACAAACAAACTTTTCTTCTTTATTATATTAGTATAGACTATGTTTTTTTTTTTTTGCAATCGTGTCACTTACATAGTTCTTAGTCTCAAGGTACAGAATGAACCCTGTAAGGGCATAGCAATTAAGATTTTTATCATTTGTAGATATTTCATTATTTTATATTTTTAATAATAAGTCGGTTATCTGCCACTATTTCATCAGATAAATCATCGTTGCAAACACTTACTGGTCATTGGGTAAAACTTTTCTTTTATTTGTGAGTGATCTAATCATTTCCAATATTTATTGCTATACATATTGGAATTAAATGAATGAAAAAATATTTGATTTGAGCATTTTATTTTGTTTGCTGACGTTGCGAAAACTTTACAGTTCGCATATTTGTAGCACGACTGAGTTGACAATAGTCTAATGTATAGTATTGACGAAGCCTGCGTTGTGAATTTGACATTTGTATATTATGATTTAACTAGCTTTTGCCCGCGACTTCGTTCGCGTGGACTTCAGGTTCGTCCCGTCTAGTCTAGTGTCAAAAATTGTAGCCTATGTGTAATTCTGATGTATAAGCTATATTGTGGTAAAGTTTCATTCAAATCCATTCAGTAGTTTTTACGTGAAACTCCGTGAAAGAGTAACAAACATCCAAACATCCATACATCCATACTTACAAACTTTCGCCTTTATAATAGTAGTAGGATTAATAATTATGATTTATTAATAAATATAAAAAAAAAATTGTATAGTTACATGTTATCTGTGAAATGTTAAGCCTAGGTACCTGCAATAGGCTTTCATTTGATGGTACCATTTTGTGCCTAGTAACACATCTATGGTATTTCCCTGTCTAGATAAGGAATTCTTAAATGAATGATGACAGTCAAGATGATGGTGTAATTGATATTATAATGACAGCAGTAGTTGATGATTTTCCTTTATGATTTAAAAACGTTGGTAGGGTTTTACCGTTACATCTGAACAATACATAATGCAACAATGTAAGTGTTGATTCATATAAGTATATTGTATTCAGTCAAGATCAGTCAAAATTTTACGTTACTTTTTTTTTACCAATTTTGAAATTTCATTTTTGTACAACGCTCACTATTTCAGCGAGTGACCAAGAAATAGTTCCATTATATGTTTAATATCACATGTGTTTTATTACCATTGTTAACATAAGTGTAAATTAAAGTAATGTGTACACTGACGATATATGAACAAAATAGGTTACTTTCATATGCCGTTTTATTTAGAAATCTTTTCCAAAAACATACCCTCAAGAATGGAATATAAGGAGTTCAATTAAACGAAATCTGTTAAATGGAGAACCGAATAGACTAAAAATGACTAGCGACCCGGCTTCACATGGGTGCTATAAACCTTCCTCTTGACTACTCTTGACTACTATCTATGAAAAAAAGCCGGTTCAAAATCCGTTTTACTTTTAAAGATTTAAGCATACCTATAGGTACGTATAGACAGCGACAGCGGCTTTGTTTTATACTATGTAGTGATGATGATGACATATATTTGACATAAAATGTATTGGGATTGTTGAAGAACGCCTCTTCATAACATCGACGGCAATGACGTCACAGCGGCCGCTGTCATATGAAAATTCAAAGATCAACGACCATTGCGATCCGACCGTCGAACGAGTAACACCAATTTTGTTTGTTACCATTAATCTAATTGTATCATAGCAGTCCAATATATTAATTTGTAAATTTATAATAAATATGTTTATTGAAGAACCCTAAAATATCCCTAATATTAAATTAGGACGTTAGGGCAGAAACAGGGATGACTTTATATATATCAGGGAGACGGCAGAGGCTAAAAAAGTTATAACTTATAACGTATTTTGTTCTAATGTTACCTGTATTTTCCACCATTACGTAAATTAGTTACATGTAATCCATTTATGCTAAGGAAATATATAAAAATGCATTCTGAAGTTTACATTTCTCCGCAAAACGTGGAATAACCCGATTGACGTCAATAGACCATGGTATCAGATAATTGACTTATTTATAATAATTTATGATATTATGTACCTATTTAATAATTTATAGAGCAATGAGTTGATATAAGTGAGTAGCTGTCGAGAGTTAGGTTAGTCTAGTCTATTTTGAATTTATATTCAGGTTTGGTTACGTAACTTCTAGACTAAAAATTCTATACTATTAAATAAGAAATAGCTTCAAGTAATTAATTATCTTTAAATAATAATAAAAATATCTTTGGACAATTCACACCAATTGATCTAGTCCCAAACTAAGCAAGGCTTGTACTATGGGTACTACTTAGACAACGATTAAACATACATAAATACATATAAGACATCCAAGACTCAGGTACAGATGCCAGTGTTCAACACACTGACATCTGCCCCTAGCAGGATTCGAACCCGCAACCTCCATTTCGTAGTCAGGGGCTCTGACCACTAGACCGTAGCAGGCCGTAAATAAATGAGTACTTATGATTCTACTTAAATGAAAATAACAATATGAAGTTGCGAAAAAGCCTACCTTATTAATAATACGTACCTAGGTATTATATAACTTAAAAATTATTTTATTTTACGATTGCTTAGCTATATTTTTGTTGGTGAATTTTCAAGATGAATAATTCACTTTTTATATAGCTTAAGTATTTCGTTACACTCGCATTACTTAATCATATTACATGTTTATATAGCTACCTAATCCTACCAAATATAAAAAGAAAATAGAAACAACTACTCTTGAAACTACAAACAGGGTCTTTAGTAAAAGATCTGTTCTAAATGCTAAAACGTACGTTTAGTTAATCTCGTTATACCAACTAGTGGCTAGAACGACATCTCTCAGGAATCCCAATTGGATTAGGGGCACTTGTATCCACATGTCTTTGATTTACTTTGTTGGAATTATTTACTTTGTATCGACTGCATATCCTGGTTTAATATCATTATAATAATCTTTACTAATATTATAAAGAGGAAAGCTTTGTTTGTTTGTTGTAATGAATAGGCTCAAAAACTACTGGACGATTAGAAAAATTATTTCACTGCTAGGAAGCTACACTATTCGTAAGTGACATAGGCTATATTAAATTTAAAAAAATTAACCGCCGCTATTAATAATATAAAGATTGAAAATAAAGTACCTACTAAGTAAGTAAAGTAGTGTAAAAATTTGGGATTGGAGCATTGACATCCTTGGTGAAATTATGTTAAATACCGTTACGTATGTGGGAACTGTAGTTTTTGAAAAATCTTATAAATAAATAGATACTCGAGTTAAACCTGTTATAGGTATTTTCTAATATGTAACACCCGCGAATGTACCAAAATTTATCAATTTAATTCTTGCTTAGCTAGGTGTTACAGTTAGTCCATAATAGAATATTCATTAGGTATACCTACTAATCTTTTGTAAACTAATCTATACTAATATTATAAAGAGGAAAGATTTGTTTCTTTGTTTGTTTTGATAAAATAGGCTCCAGAACGGCTGGACCGATTTCAAAAATTCTTTCACTGTTGGGAAGCTACACTATTCCCAAGTGACGTAGGCTATAAAAAAAAGATGATCCGTGCGAAGCCGGGGCGGACAGCTAGTCTTTTGTATATTTACTTTGAGATTACGACACAATATAACACTGTCTTCTTTCCAGGTAGAGGAGAAAGCATGTGGGATACATATCTTCACAAAAATCCCGATTACACGCCAGACCATTCAAACGGGGACATAGCAGCCGATTCCTACCACAAATACATGGAAGACATTAAAATGATCAAACAGTTGGGTGTAAGCCATTACAGATTCTCGATATCGTGGCCACGGTGAGCTTGAATTGTAACCAATAATATAAGCCACTATGATTGATTTAAGTTACCCTTACAATAAGCTAGGTTAACCTGGCTTACTAAGATTAAACTAGAGGTAGGCTTAGTTGCCGACCTCAAATTAGGTAATACAGTTCACGGTAATAATCGAGGTAATATAAGCGGTATTTCCCTATCTATAGAGGCTATTAGGGAGGCTATCGCTTGTTCACCCTCCCTAGATAGCCTTTGTATCTAGAGTAATATATGTGATAGCCTCCCTATTCAGGGAGGCCATTTAGGGAGGTTATCGTTTGTTCACTCTCCCTAGATAGCCTACCTATCCAGGGACGCTATCGCTTATATTACCTCGATTGATTAGATTATAATATATTATTCGGTTTTTAATTTCTGATGCCTTCGCGGTTATTACACATTGGAATGAAACAACTATTAACGGATTTAACTCGCGTATTTTTATTTTATTTTATTAGCTGACGTTTCGGATTCTTTACAGTTTCCATAATCGTAGCGCGACTGAGCTGACAATAGTCTAACGCTAAAGCAAATCAGCTAATAAAATAAAATAAAAATACGCGAGTTAAATGCGTTAATAGTTGTTTCATTCCAATGATTTTATATTTGTTCGATTGATTTAGATAAGTACCTACTTAGATAAGTGCCGTTCGATAATAGCGAATATATATAAGCGAACGAAAACTGACCACATGAATTTTAGTCAGCATCACCTTGTTTAGCCTCACTGATGTACTGTCAGTGATGTATTAAAAAAAAGATAATACCTATTTTTCCTTAAGTGTTTACGGTGTAGGAACGTATATAAAGTAGTTCAGATTAATTAGTACATGTCGGTTTAAGGATCAAATGCTAAAACCTGATCGGTACAAGATTGCCTTAGTAGTTAGAATCTTCATTGTAAAAAGACCATGGCACTTCAAGTAATCTTGTAACAGTTTTGTATTAATGAACTCTTAAAGACCTTGATCCAAGATTAAACACATTTAGACGAAGCTGATGCTTTCGTTATAAAACATTGGAATAAAATAACGTCATTGTTTCGTCTTTTAGGTACGTAACCAGTGACAGGAGCTGTAATTTTTTTGAAATATCGGCACATAATATTATTTTATACGCTAGTTTTAATCTACACTTATATACAGATTAAGACAGATTAAATTTTTTTTTTATAAATTATGTACCAGCCTAGACAAATAACATGCTATATTGTGAACGGAATAGAATGGAATGGAAAAAATATCGAATTGATACTGACATAGGAAGTTCACAAAAATTTACGTGGTCAGATTTCGTTAGTATCAATTACGTGAATTTTTCATTGGATTCTAAAACTTTTGCGAATGTCGAATATTACCTGTAATGGGAGTCATTCAAGTATTACGTAAGCAGATTCATTAAAATTATTTACCCTCCCTACCTGACAAGGGCCAGCAAAAGATAATATCTAAAGCAGATACCCCCATAGTGCTTACGTAATACTTGAACGACTAGCATCTTTTCCTAACATTCCAATTATTCAAACAGATTATTACCAAACGGCACAGACAACAATATCAACGAGGAAGGTATAAAGTACTATCGTACGGTGATAGAAGAGCTTATTAAAATAAACGTACAACCTGTAGTGACGCTGTTTCATTGGGATTTGCCTACTCCCCTCATGGATTTGGGGGGCTGGATGAACCCAAAGATGGTGGATTACTTCGAGGATTACGCACGGGTTGCGTTCCAACTGTTCGGCGATGTGGTTAAGCTGTGGACGACTATGAATGAGCCACACCAGCATTGTTTTAACGTAAGTTCATTATGTACTAAGTCATTTTGGGTGTGTAAGTTATACGAGTTTAACTTTGTCATTTTCAAGGAGGGTAAAGTTCATAGTATTATATACTTACCACCTCTTCTTTTATAAACTATCTACTTAAGTTAGGTTAGTTAAGGCGTGTTTCGCACTGTTTAAAGTTGTCTTATCAAGGTCTTCGACAGAGTGAAGTTAGGTTTTACATTCGAAATAAATATTTGTTCGAAGATAACTTGAGCACCATTGATCCGACCTTTATGAAATTTGACAAGCGCGCAGATGATCTTTTTAGAATTTATAAGATCCAATTTTTAAAACATATTCGTGATGAGGTATCTGTTGAGGTAGGTGAATCCGAAGTATGAATAAGTATAACGTGATTTTACGTATTAACTGCAGGACTTTTTATTTTAAAATGACAACCTCTTAACAAACAATAATAGAACATAATTATTACTAAGGAAACCTAAAAAGTATGTATACATACGTGGCAGATATGAATTATTACCAATGTATCAGACGAGATCTTCGTTCTGAGTAAAGTACTAGTCTTGCAATAAATCAAAATTAAATGTGATATAATTATATTATACTCATTTACGTTAAAACCAAAAGGCAGTTTCGATAAAATCGGTGTCAAATGAGCGCTATGAGGCATTTATTACGGGAACGCGTTAATTTTGTACCAAATTATAGCCTCTCGAATGGACGATATCATTCGCTTTATTCCGCGTAAGTTACGAGCCCTTTACATAGCTGAAACGTCCTCTGTGTAATTTATGTTCCGAAACTGCAATATCCATTGCTGCCAGTGATCTGCCAGCTGAAATTGTGCAGGCCTTTTCAGTGAATCTGTTTAAGCTAAATATATTTAACAGATTTCATTAAAGTTCTGATTATGATTATCATTGCTTGAAAATTGTTATTCAAATGTGGTATTTCAACGGTCCCAGCTGTTTTGTCTGCTTATCTTTTTTTGACGACATAGACCTGATAAAAACTACAGATGTCATAAATAAAACTTTGAAACCAGCAGGCGTGTAAACACGTTTTTTTCACCTAAGGACTTGGAATTCAGGTTCAAACATGGATATTTTTGGTCCTTATTCTAAAGTAGTGCATAGCCATATTATGTGCCGTTCTAGTACTGGAATCTACTAAGATTTGAGTCTTTTTATGCTTTCAAAGCTCGTTTTATGACACTGTCTAGTTCTTATTAGATCCTCGAGTGTCAGATAATATGAATTCCTCACTGGCGTCAGCGTGAAGCTTCTTGAGCTTGACTTTTAATGACACTTTACAATACAGTTCGTATACATCAGAATAAAATTTACCTACAATATTTTATTTGAGAATTTTAAGTAGATGTAATCAAAACAAATTGTCATAAAATTCTGGATTCCCTAATAGACTTTTGATTTCAGGGATATGGAGGTGATTATTTTGCTCCAGCACTGAAATCACATGGAACCGGGGAGTATCTCTGCGCCCACTACATCCTACTGGCACATGCCCGAGCATATCATCTTTACGATAAAATATTCAGGCCTTCTCAGAAAGGTAAATGCATTAACGTTGATTGCAGTATTACAATGAGCATCTTATTATTTCTTAGCCAGGCGCTTGTATGTACTATCTATGAAATTCCTTATAGAAGCATCATAATATCTCACATTTTATAGAGGTACCTAACCCAGATAATAGATATGCTATGCTTTTTGTTAGGAAGAAACGTCCAGTGTAATGTGTCGGGTTTTCATTTAAACTTGACAGTACTTAATGCATATATTTATGCTATTATTGTCAAATTTACCTACTTATATCTGTTATTCATTAAGAGTGGTTTTTGTATTTTTTAGCATGTTATTTTAATTTTTTGAACATTTTTTTTTAATTTTATATAATTCAGCTTTAAAAAAAAACAACCCTAAATGCTCATTCTTCTACCACGAACCCATATTTGTTAATAAAATATCTCAAAAAACGCGGTCCGAACTTCACTGGGTCAGCTACTATAATATATAAGTACTTAATATTATAATTAGGCGATTTACTAAGCAACTAATTTGGATGTAGTGTTAATTTTCTAACCTAAATCAACAGGAAAAGTCGGAATAACATTAGACTCGTTCTGGGCTGAACCAAAGAACCAAACAAGTGAAACAGATCGGGAAGCTGCCGAGCGGTACATTCAATTCCATGTTAGTGCCTCTTATTTATTACATTTTAATACATTCTGTGCTAATCACGATACGTAGTCGTGATATCGGAATATCCAGGTGGTCACGACAACGTGTCGTTAGTGAAGAATGTTCAGTAATTTTGAACTTCAGCTTTCTGTATGTTACGTCAATTACTTTTCAAGATATTGAGTTTTGAAATTAGCGCGCGTGACGTCATAGTACAACTTTAGCACTCGAGTCGCGATACTTACTGCTACATCTACTAATGACCACGCGGAGTGTTGTACAATGACGTCACACGCGATCATGCATTATGCGTGTTTGAAATCTGTAAAATCATATATTAAATTATATTCTACTAACTACTTGGTATTTTTGAATGGAATAAAAACCTTTTTAACAGTAATTAACAGTAATAATAAATGAATTCAACGTTCACAATAATTCATACTGTTTATTTTTACAGTTAGGAACTCTGGCGCACCCTATATATTCTGAAAAAGGTGATTATCCCGCTATAGTTCGCGATAGAATCGATTCCTTCAGTTTACAGGAAGGGTATCCAAGATCGCGGTTGCCAGTTTTTTCAGCAGAAGAGGTAAAATAAACAAAATACTTATTTTGTGTTTAAAAATATGTTCTTTAGTTAGTGTTCATTGCACTTTCGATCCTTCTTTTAATCTTGGTAACTTCATTTAGATATCTATTCTATTAACTAGCAGTCCCGCCAGACGTCATCCTGCTCGTTCGATTGTTTCGTCAAAGATAATATGTCAGTCTTCCGTGACATACCGTCAAACACTTTTTGTATGAAATAGAAAAAAAAAACTTTAGATCTAATCCATATGTTTTTTTATTGAATTTTCTTATATACAAATCATGGCATGAAAATAAGAAACACTAAAAAAAAAATATTCAATTCAGTGTAGTCGTTCAGAAGTTATCCGCGTACCTACATTTCGGCGATTCATTTTTATATAATAATAATAATATATTTAAGTGTGAAAAGTTTATTCAATACTCGACTTACACCATATACTTACCTTTTTATGTAACAACTAGCGGCCCGCCCCGGTTTCGCCCGGATCTCTTTTTATTATATGTCATTCGGGAATAGTGTAGCTTTCCAACAGTGAAATAATTTTCAAATCGGACTAGTCGTTTTGGGGCCTATTCAATCCAAACAAACCTTTCCTCGTTATTATTTTAGTATAGAAGATAACGAATTATATTTTTCAGATCAAACAATTGCGTGGCAGCTCTGATTTCTTCGGACTAAATCATTATACAACTTATTTGATATCCCCGTCTTCTTATGAGAAAGAGTGGTTGAAACCATCCTTGGATTATGACACTGGTGTGAAGATGGAACAAAACCCCAGTTGGCCTAGACCTGGATCTGATTGGTTTTCGGTAAGAATCTCCGTAATTGCTAACTATACTTAAGTTAGTTACCGAGACAGATTGAATTAAAAAACTTTACAACATTATTAATAATTATAATAACTGAATTTAATCAAGAGAAACGTGTAAACATACATAATTAAAATATAGAATACTAGCGGTTCGGCTGCGCACGGATCCCTAATTTTTTTCAAAATATTCTATAGCCTATGTTACTCAGGGTGAATGTAGCTTCCTAACAGTGAAAGAATTATTAAAATCGGTTCAGTAGTTTTTGAGCCTATTAACATCACAAACATACAAAAATAGGTACAAATCTTTCCTCTTTATAATATTAGTATAGATAGAACACTGTTTCGTAATCTATACTACAACCAAATTATTCTCGTGTTAATTCTCGGACCGTTATTTACTGAGTTATTAAAAAATACATTATGAGTCTTAAAGATTAATTATCATTGCAAAAAGGTATTAGCTAAAGTTTTCCGAAACCAATCATCGACAATTCTTCTTTTTGCGACATAATTCTCATCATCAGTCATAAATCCTTGCGTGTTACAAATGTAATCATCAAAGACATTTTGAATATGCAATTTAATTAGATTGCATTCATGAAAATTTAATTGAATTGGGGTCCTGAAGCTTGATGACTTGACTGACAGTACTGTGAGTGTCGGAAGAGAAACGAAGACAAAGTGTCGTAATTAAGATAAGACGAATTAATTAACATGGGTGCGTATTGACTGTATTTCGAGGTATTCTCAGGTGTTACCTGTAATTTTCTTTAAGAGGCAGCCGCCACTTCTATTTAGAAAAGCCTTTAAGCTATGATTTGAGCAAAAAATGCTACTTATGTAATTGACTGAGTTAAATTCTTAATTACACACCTCTACTAAAAAATGTGATATCTAGATATAATGTGTTACTCCATTTATGGCTCTCAGTCCGCACATTTAAATTTGAATTCATGTTTACACATTACGAGTTGTCACACTTTTCTAGTAGGTGTGATTTGACTTTATTTCATACCTACGTAACTAGCATTAATGTTATGTTTGGTGCGTAATTTATCCAAATTAATAAACAGGTAAACACGGGTGATTATATTTTGCTAATTGCTTATGCAATGATAAATTTAATGGCTAAATAAGTTGTCCATAATTGAACAATTAAATGGAGACCGTTAATATTTTATTATGTAAGACATGAAGACCTAATTATTAGGTACCAGGCGAGCAAGTTTAATCAAAATATTTGTCAATCAGTAAGTCAAACTTAACAGTTTAATCTTGGTGTTTACGATCGTTAAGTATGGAAATTTTGTTATTTATGTCAGCAAGTTTTGGGAGTTACCCTTAGGCAGTCAGTTTGCATGGGAATCTGCAATAATATTTGAGATGTAATATTATGCACAGTTTGTTCAGGTCGAAAATTTTTTCAGTGCTTCTTAGCAGTTTGACTTCCTGCATATATTATTATGCTTGATTAGCACTTGTGAAAGCGGGGATGGTTTGGTTAGTTTGTTTTTATAATAGTAATGTAACAAATATATCTCTAGAATACAAGTACTGGCTACTATCATTTTAATAGATAAATTCATAAATTCTGCTTTTTTGATCATACTGTGTAGTAAATATAGGTAGTAGTAAATATAGGTATGTTCCGGATAAAAAAAACTTTTTGAGAAATTTCATTTTCAACATTTTTTCATGTAGGACCAATTCAAGAATATCGAGATAAAATTTTATATCAGTTTTATAAGACTTTGAGCTCCTTTCTTTACAGATTCAAGACGTTTACTTAACTTTCCGAGAAACGAGTTTGATCATTAGCGATAACCGATGTTTTAATCATTTGAATCATAATTCTTAAAGAAGAAACAATTACGACATTTATTGACTTGATACTAAAACCGCTTCAATAATGCATAAATATAATTATTGAATGAATAATCTCACGATAACATCATAGCGACTGCATTTCCGTAACACCATAATAATATGTGTACTGGATATTATTTTACTTGCAAATAAGAGATCAGTCGGTCAAGGTTATATAATCACGATGGTTGCAAAAAAACGTGTCGTTATTAACAATTATGATTAGCTACTGTATTAATTAAATTAATGCTCAACTATATAATTGATCAATAATAGATCAATTACTCATTCAAGGATCGATAAGATGTAGCGTTGACTACTTTAAGTGGAATCATGATATTAATTGATCACGAGATTTTTTTGTTGATTAAATTTGACATTTCGTAGAGCATTTAGTTAGTGGAAATGGAATTATAAGGGCCGGGCCATAGTGGCAGCGGAGAGCGGCCTGCGGTAAAATGAAACCTATTAGTCTAAGATCCGACCCTACATTGACTTACACCGAGCTGATAGTATAATGAAACATATAATTTATGTTATAATGAATTAAGTATATTATAAATCTATACTAATATTATAAAGCTGAAGAGTTTGTTTGTTTGTTTGAACGCGCTAATCAAAGGAACTACTGGTTCGAATTCAAAAAATATTTTTTTGTTAGATAGACCATTTATCGAGGAAGGCTTTAGGCTATATAACATCACGCTGCGACCAATAGGAGCGAAGAAACAGTGGAAAATGTGTAAAAAAACGGGGAAAATATGAAGCCTTATGAAGAATTACTATTCCACGGGGAGGAAGTCGCGGGCACAGCTAGTAATAATAATATAATTAAAAATAGTCTGTTTCGGAGTTTTGTAGCCAACCTCTTTTTAATATAATTTCCAATATACCTACTAAATTTATTAAAAAATATATTATGTTTAATAATTTCTGATGCCTTCGCGGTTATTACACATTGGAATGAAACAACTATTAACGGATTTAACTCGCGTATTTTTATTTTATTTTATTTGCTGACGTTTCGGATTCTTTACAGTTTCCATAATCGTAGCATGACTGAGCTGACAAAAGTCTAACGCTAAAGTGATTTATACAGTTATGCAAACTACCTTATATTTAAATTACAAATTTTGAAAAACTACCCTATTCTGAATTATGAAATACTATTGTTACATTTTACGCAAAAAATTTTACTTTTATACATTACAATTAAAACCTAATAGGGGGCGTTACTAGCGCTTCGGAAAGACCATCATTACTGAGAAGAAACGCCGCAAGAAACTCAGTAGAAAGTCATTTTTTAGGACACTTATATATTTACAATTAAAAAAATATTATGACATTAAAATTAAAATTATACAAAACCAAAAAATTCAAAAAATTCAATTAAATTAAAAATGAAAACTAAGTCTATGCAGTCTTCTGTCCGCTTAGGATTTGATGAGGTGGACTACTGGATCCCAAGCTGCTGGAACGGAGAAACCATCTTCCCTATTGAAATTCGGGTGTTTTTGAATTTCAATTGCCTCGCGAAGCATCCTAGGTAAGTAACGGACTTCCTTCGCAAGGACCTGGGCTTTATCAAATTGGATAGAGTGGTTGGGTTTATCCATGACATGTTCACAGACTGCAGACTTCCGGAAACGGCGGTGTTTCACATCAGCTATGTGTTCCTTCACACGAGTAGCAATACTTCTCTTTGTTTGCCCTATATAAGAGAGACCACAATCACAGTCCAGCTTGTATACTCCTGCATCTTGTAAGGGGATGTTACATTTTACTGGTCTCAAAAGTTGAGAAATCTTCTTCAGCGGTTTAAAGTATGTTTTGATGGAAACACGCTTCAAGATCTTCTCAATCTTGTCTGTAACTCCTCTCACAAATGGCAATACGGCAGGCCTCCGCTCAACTGTAATTGCTTTTTCATGACGTCTGCGACGTTGGCGTGGTATCTCCAGCTTGTTGGCCTGTAGTACTTCTCTAACATGCTGGAGCTCCACAGCCAGGTGTTCATTGTCACAGATGCCACGTGCTCTCTGAAACAAAGATTTGCCCACGGTAGCTAGCTGACATGGATGGTGGTGTGAATCACCGTTAAGGTACCTATCTGTATGAGTTTTCTTTCGATACACTGTATGACCTAGGTGGTTATGGACGCGTCAAGCTACAATGAAAAAATCACTACTTTGTTGTCCGATACAAACACTTATCGGAAGGTAAATAAAGACCCTACCGCGAAAATACTAAAGGCCACTTCAAACTTAGTGTCTAAATATTCCGAGAAATTGAAGCTTGACGTGAAAATGTTAATTCCTTCTTGTCCTAAACCACCTAGAATGTATGGTTTACCGAAGGTACACAAGACCGATGTTCCACTACGACCAATTGTTTGTCAGATCGATACACCAACTTACCGACTGGCTCAACATGTGGCGAAAGTGCTAGCTCCACTTAGAGGAAACACACAAGCATATGTACGGGATTCTTACCATTTTGTTAGTGAGATTAAAGACCTACATCTCACTAATAATGAAACT
Organism: Polylopha cassiicola; assembly: GCA_038024825.1. NCBI lineage: Eukaryota > Metazoa > Arthropoda > Insecta > Lepidoptera > Tortricidae > Polylopha > Polylopha cassiicola. The sequence goes on from CP149055.1 coordinate 7,671,042, forward strand.
ATGGTCAGTTTTGATGTTCAGTCGCTTTTTACAAGCATACCTGTCAGAGACTGCATTGAAATTGTTCAAAGGAAGTTAAGGGAACATAACTTGTCATTAGAATATGCAGAATTATTAGAACATTGCTTGACATCAGGCTATCTTTTGTGGAATGGAGAGTTCTACATGCAAATCGACGGTATAGCAATGGGATCACCTGTCTCTCCCGTAGTCGCCGATATATTCATGGAGGACTTCGAGGAGCGTGCTTTACCTGTGGCCCCGGCTGTGCCGAAGATGTTTAAACGGTACGTAGATGATACTTTCACCATTCTTCCTAAAGATAGTGTTTCTGTTTTTCTGAACCATCTTAATTCCATTAATAGCAAAATACAATTCACAATGGAGTTAGAACATAATAATACCTTAGCTTTCTTAGATGTTTTATTGAAAAGAAAACCCAATAACCACCTAGGTCATACAGTGTATCGAAAGAAAACTCATACAGATAGGTACCTTAACGGTGATTCACACCACCATCCATGTCAGCTAGCTACCGTGGGCAAATCTTTGTTTCAGAGAGCACGTGGCATCTGTGACAATGAACACCTGGCTGTGGAGCTCCAGCATGTTAGAGAAGTACTACAGGCCAACAAGCTGGAGATACCACGCCAACGTCGCAGACGTCATGAAAAAGCAATTACAGTTGAGCGGAGGCCTGCCGTATTGCCATTTGTGAGAGGAGTTACAGACAAGATTGAGAAGATCTTGAAGCGTGTTTCCATCAAAACATACTTTAAACCGCTGAAGAAGATTTCTCAACTTTTGAGACCAGTAAAATGTAACATCCCCTTACAAGATGCAGGAGTATACAAGCTGGACTGTGATTGTGGTCTCTCTTATATAGGGCAAACAAAGAGAAGTATTGCTACTCGTGTGAAGGAACACATAGCTGATGTGAAACACCGCCGTTTCCGGAAGTCTGCAGTCTGTGAACATGTCATGGATAAACCCAACCACTCTATCCAATTTGATAAAGCCCAGGTCCTTGCGAAGGAAGTCCGTTACTTACCTAGGATGCTTCGCGAGGCAATTGAAATTCAAAAACACCCGAATTTCAATAGGGAAGATGGTTTCTCCGTTCCAGCAGCTTGGGATCCAGTAGTCCACCTCATCAAATCCTAAGCGGACAGAAGACTGCATAGACTTAGTTTTCATTTTTAATTTAATTGAATTTTTTGAATTTTTTGGTTTTGTATAATTTTAATTTTAATGTCATAATATTTTTTTAATTGTAAATATATAAGTGTCCTAAAAAATGACTTTCTACTGAGTTTCTTGCGGCGTTTCTTCTCAGTAATGATGGTCTTTGCGAAGCGCTAGTAACGCCCCCTATTAGGTTTTAATTGTAATGTATAAAAGTAAAATTTTTTGCGTAAAATGTAACAATAGTATTTCATAATTCAGAATAGGGTAGTTTTTCAAAATTTGTAATTTAAATATAAGGTAGTTTGCATAACTGTATAAATCACTTTAGCGTTAGACTTTTGTCAGCTCAGTCATGCTACGATTATGGAAACTGTAAAGAATCCGAAACGTCAGCAAATAAAATAAAATAAAAATACGCGAGTTAAATCCGTTAATAGTTGTTTCATTCCAATATATTATGTTTAATTCTATCATCAGCTCGGAGAAGGTTGATCTTCGGTTGGATCTTCTACTACATAGCGACGTATGAAGAAAACACCCACCATGTCGCTTACTGCCGATATCGTGGCCGAGCCACAATAGGCCTTTAAGCTGCTACTGTTAATTACTTAATTGCATTATATAACTTGTTTACGTACGCAACACTTGTTTTTATATTTACTTTGTTTAAGCCTCATTGTAACATGTTTAATACTAGCTTTACAGATTCCATAATCGTAGCACGACTGAGCTGACAATAGTCTTTAGCATAAGACAATTGTCAGCTCAGTCGTGCTACAGTTGTTTCATTTCAAAATAAGTAGGTACTGTTCCTAATTACCTACAGCTACTCTATACTAATATAATAAAGAGGAAAAGTTTGTTTGTTTGTTTGGATTGAATAAGCTCCTAAACTACTGGACCGATTTTAAAAATTCTTTCACTGTTGGAAAGCTACACTATTCCCGAGTGACATAGGCTATAAAAAAAGGGATACAGGCGAAGCCGGGACGGGCCGGTAGTAATAATATATGTGTACTTTGTTACAGGTGTATCCCCCAGGATTCAGAAGATTAATTAATTGGATAACAAAAGAATATGGAAAGAAAGTTCCTATTATTGTAACCGAAAATGGATTGAGTGATTTTGGAGGCGTTAAGGATTACGAAAGGGTGTCTTATTACAATGAATACATGAATCAGTTATTGTTGGCGATGTATGAGGACAAGTGTAATGTTGCTGGTTATTTTGCATGGACTTTAATGGATGATTTTGAATGGAAAGATGGGTATACGTAAGTATTTAAACACTTTTATATTTACGTAATAAAACCATTCAATGAAATCATTACATTTTTATTCTTGACAATTGAATGACAGACAGAATTATTTCTTTTCTATCAGTAATCATAGACACGACAGTCCTCCCTCACGAATCTAACGCAGGCGTAGCTACTGCTGACCGCAGCATTTGGTCTACGTGGCGCTTGCACCTCTCGCCACGCTCCGTCTCCACTAGATAGTGCAGGCGACCTAGAACCTGCCTTACGATTCCAAATTCCCATCTGTTATCTGTACTGTGATAGCTGCGAATTTGGACTCGTTCTCCCACGCTGAAGGATCTCGCAGGCGTAACGCCGGAATGTCTAGAAGAAGTTTATTCTGGTCCATCGTCGCCACTTTTATATTTACGTAATAAAACCATTCAATGAAATCATTACATTTTTATTCTTGACAATTGAATGACAGACAGAATTATTTCTTTTCTATCAGTAATCATAGACACGACAAACACACAAAATAAACTTTATTATATACTAGCCTATCTGCCCGCGACTTCGTCCGCGCACTGTAAAAACCCCGTTTTACTTCGATAGGGGGTGAAATTGCGAATATTTTTGGCCCTGCTGATATATCAGTCATTAAGACAGTTTTACCTTTTATATAAATACTAGCTGTCCGCTCCGACTTCGCACGGATCATCTTTTTTTTATAGCCTATGTCACTCGGGAATAGTGTAGCTTTCTAACAGTGAAAGAATTTTTGAAATCGGTCTAACCGTTCTGGAGCCTTTTCAATCCAAGAAACAAACAAACAAACCTTTCCTCTTTATAATATTAGTATAGACAATTAAGTACATAATAATAATATAGGTATAGATTTCTAGTAAGTTTGTGGAAGTATTATAGTACTGCAGCAATTATTGTTAAGTAGGTATATAAAATTTGTACTTACAAAAAACTTTACCAAAATGATAGAGTAATTTTTAATACCGAGTATTTTTTTTTGTGTAAATTGTTAATATTTCAAATGTCATAGATAATAAAGACTAATGATTTAGGCAACCTTAAGAAAAAAATGTTGTAAGTTGACATTGTACTAATTTATTTGATCACCTTGTAATATAATTTAATATTGCGTCAGATTAAAGATATACATTAGTAGACAAATTAGTTACATTGTCATCATAATATGTCAATATAGATATACTATGTCAATTAAATTAAAGAATTACCTAAAAGACATAACGTAGGTATAATTTGTTTTTTTTTTCTGTTACACAGAATACTAAGTAGGTATTATAAAAAAATATTTGAATAGAATAAAATTATATCAAACTTTACGGGTCATAGTTTTATAGGTATCTTTTGATGACAATTTTTATTAACGTCATGAATTACAGAGTATGTGGATTCGAATCCTGGGCGATTGACAAAAAAACTCAATCGTATTAACATCACTTACTACCATAAAACATGGGTTGGGAGCTAAAAGTACCTAAGTATATTTGAAAGTAGTAATATTGACTTTTAAAAAATACATATTTTCTGCTGAGTTTCTGTAGGCGTTACTTCTAGGCAATGTTGATTTTTATAAAGCGAGTTTCAAAGTTACATAACTAAAAAACCACTTATATAAAACAACCAGCGACCCGCCATTGTGCTATAAACCTTTCTTGAATCATAATATTTGTTAAAAACCGCATTAAAATCCGTTGCGCAGTTTTAAAAATCTAAGTATACATAGGTGTAGACAGCGGACAGCGAGTTTGTTTCCTACTTTATAGTGATAATATCTACTAGGTATCTATTCCCTAACACCTTCCACACTGCACAAATTAAATAATATAATTATTAATATATTTCTTGTGTGTTTTCAGCTCCAAATTCGGGTTATACCACGTGGACTTCAATAGTGAATACAAGACGCGTACACCCAAGTTATCGGCGGTGAACTACCGCGAAATAGTTAGAACCCGCCAGATAAATTTCGATTTTATAAAAGTACCGTCACGAAGAACTCAGTTAAATGGAATATAACTTAAATTATATATTAGTACAAATTGTTATGCATAAGTTATTATAAGTACAATTATGAATTTCTGTGTTTTATTTTTCACTATGGTCCTGGCAGACGTCGTCCTGCCCGTTCAATTGTTTCGTCATAGATCTATCAGTCTTCTGTCACATACCGTTAGGTACTCTTTATATTAGATTGCCAATAATAATTCTGATGTAAGATATTTTTTTGGCTAAGTTTGTATATAAGAAAATTATTTCTTACATACAAACTTAGCCCTGGCATAAAGAAACATATAAAAAAAATCATCCAAATAGGATCATCTTCAGTCGTTCAGAAGTTAGGTATCTACATGCATTGCGCGATTCATTTTTATTTATATAGGTAAAATAAGCGCTTCCTAATTGCACAGATCTACGCTAAAAATCCTTCCAAATAATAAATGACAAAGAAAGCCTCACCAAAACTTGTAAATTTAAAGATATACCTAGGCAAATAAACAGCCAGATGAGATCACACTATCTTTGTCATTGTTAAAATAATATACCTACCTATTTTAGAAATCAGATCACAGCTCTCAAAGATATAAATCATCATTTGCTTATTCTCATTGGAATAATTTACAAATAGTTTCTCCATTACTTTACAAGCACGTACCTACATCCAGTAGTGCTCTTATGGACTTCATTTACATTAACCCTAAGGCATCCTACACTGTGCTGTTAATCAAATTATCGCCGCATCGTGCAAATGTATAATTAAAAGGTCATGTTGCATTTCCTGCAGAATTCATTATAAATGACTCAGTCTTAATTAGTCAATTAGGGTTTTCACAGAAGCAGAGGTTTGTGGCTAGTCCGTGATTTAAATGTCATATACACCATAAATATAACAAGGTAGTAAGCACATTTAACTGTTTATGTTGATATGATCTACCTTGGCAAAATCTTCCATTTGTTTAGAAAAGTGGGAAGATGTAGCGTGTTTTGTAACGAAATATAAATATCTTTGGAGACTTCACTCGCGTTAATGAAGACTCAGTTATTATATATACTGGCTTTTTCCCGCAACTATGTCTGCATACTAATTAACTCCGTTAGGGGACAAGTTTCAATATTAAAAACGTCTTCCACAAATTGTGTTAAAGAATATTTATGCAAAATTCTAAATATATTAGACCGCGGAATCAGGTTATTTCATACAAACGTTGCCCACCCGTTTCACCCCCTACGGGGTAGAATTTCTGAAAATCCTTTCTTATAGGATACCTACGTTTTACAAAAAATACACACAGTTTGGGCTGTGCGCATATCCATCAGTCAATCAGTCATCCAAGATAAAACATTTTATATGTGTAGTAACCCACATTTGAAGACCACACGGGAAAAACAAAGAATGTTAAAAAAGTACAATTAATAGAAAAACAGTTAATAGAATGTTTCCCTAAAAAGCTAACAGATGGCTTTAAAACATCAGTTTCACAAAAAGGTGACATTAATTGTTTTTTCCCGTGTGGTATTCATTTAAGATTCTAAAGAACTTTCGAGCCGTTTAGTAGTACTAATACGTAAGGTTTATGTCGCACGGACAAATATCTGTCACGATTGATTTTTAAGTCATTGCAAATATATTAGGTATATGACAACACAGTTTTCTGGCACGATACAACTTTACGTGTTCCCCATGCAGGAACCTGAAAGATATAAGTGTCATGAAATACAAAACGGCCATGTCTAGTACAAGCTCTGTTTAGTTTGGAAAAGATCCAAAGGTGTATAAAGTCCCAAACCATTTTTTAATTTAGTAAGGTATTTATTTACACGTATAAATTAGCATTTACAGTCCGACTCCACTCGCTAATTACTTAGAGTATTTTTACAAATGTCTAAGATCCGAAGTATGGTCGTCCTTCATTTTTGAAATAAGATTCTCAACATAATTTGATATGGCAACCCTCTAAGAAATGTTCATGAAAATTAAAAAAATAATATTCCTTACAATTTGCCTACCAAACAAAACTAACTCCAGTGAAAAGTTTATAATATTATTATGTTGAGAAACTTAACTTAATTCCATAAAATATTACTTTCATCAATTATAATATATATATAGTAGTAATTTATTTATGTTTAAATTTTCATATAAAAACTTGAACTAATGTGCGACCCTCCACTACACATGTTACGGTTAATTCATCCGAATTGATTGCGACCCCACTCGAGATAAACAGCCTGAATCAATTTACAAGTATATTTTATATACAAAATACGCAATTCTAAATACGGGCAGGGGAAAAAAGGAATCATAAATAACAGAACGACACCCACGGGCGGATGTGTGTGACACTCCCTCACACAGTGTATGAATAAATCAAGGAAAGGCGTTGAAGTAATGATTTATAGTCAACTCTTTTTTCCCGACGGAAATCGAGTCCAATCCTTCGATACCTTGATTTACGTTGGAGCAAATAATTTCCTCTAAAAATCCCCGGTATGAGGGCTTCATTAGGTAAGCGATTCAATAATTTATTTTTGGGATCTGATTTTTTTACCAAAGTCAGATTTCTGTGTATCTTTATAGTAATTTAAACGAAAATAATAACGCCATCATATTAATCTACTTTAATCGCAATTAGGCGACGGAGACGAAAGAAGATCTAGGGTAATTGCTGGAATAAGGCTGATTATCATTGACAAAAAATACCTTTTAAGGTGTTGCTCGCTAACCCGCTAATTAAAATGCATACCTACATTGATAAAAACAGTTATTAATAATATTTATTTTCAAATACAAATTATGGTAAAAGAGCGTGCGAATTTTTGTTGTAATGCAATAGTATCAACATCGCTATTAAATTTGTAACAGTATAGATGTAGTATCGCTACTAACATGCGACTGTACCGATGCAGTGTCGCTACCAATTTCTGCAGTATGGCTACTTACTTGCAAAAGTATCGATGAAGTATAGCTACTAACTCAATCAATGAACATATCATAATTGGATGGCTACCAAATTATTCTATTGGCTTGTCACTAAATAAGTACAATAAAATATTATTATATAGGAAGTGCTCGTATTAGATAAAAGATGTTGTCAGCAACAATTAAGCAAGGAGTGACATTTTGTTTACGGAGAACGTTACGCTAAAGTGGAGATGTATTATTAGATTATTAATCTAAGGCACAGGGTAAATATTTTCTATTCGCCTAAAAGCCTTTTTCGATCAGAAAACTCTCATACAGTAACCCGATGGACTTGGAAGACATCCAAAGCTATTTATGAAGTTTTCGGTGACTCGGTAACAGAAGTCTTGCGGCATTTCAAATAGCTCGAAACTGGCAAAAACTGCTCGAGCTTTGAGTGTTTTACTTATCTTCTTATTGTGTAAAAGTTGGATAATATTGTACTTCCTATTACGGTAGCATTGAAATATTTCCCCGGTCAAGGCCTTTGTATTACGCCAAGGGAATGGATATTGCAACAGACATAGCGGCGGTGTATGGCTTGTTCACCCAATCTTTGTTCTTGTTGTCTACTCGTACGAAGGAACAGTAATATCCCAATTTTAATTAATAATAATATTAATATAATCCAACTAAATTTATAAAAAGAGCTTGTTCTATTGTGAAATACTAATTGAAGCAAAAGAAATAATCACACTTCGCTTATTTAAAAAAAAATACCTAGAAATGTAGGGAAATTGAGATTTAACAATAAAACACATTAACAGCATAGCTAAAATGAAATGTTTCATGAAAAGTTTCATATTTAAGATATTTTTGTATATAAATATTGTATACATGTATTTTGCACTAAATGCAAATAGATAAATTAAGTCATAGCTCGTTAAATAACTATTTACGTCTTTACAAAACAGGAAACTCTAAATTTTATCAGTAAATTCGTAGATTTACGGAATCAGTAAGTCAGTAGTGTCGTAAATCTTAAAATTTCATTACTTAACACAGAGAACAGGTAAGTCAAGACACAAATAAACCCACTCAATAAAATATTAAACGTACTAAATCGTCGACATTAGACTAGCAGACGATCTAGGAATTTTGCACCGATCTGCATCAGTTGCAAAACTAAGTTATGGTAATCTGGCTATAAGTTACAGGCTTCAGCTGGTAAGCCTTTCAATTTTATTGGAAGATAGGATACTTTCAGCTTTCGCTCCAGGCGAAATTGAATTAATTCACCTTTTTAATACAATTTGCCGTTGAATCAATTTAATTTGAATTCAGGTGTCGCTAATGGCAGCTAACTACGGGCTTTGGCCACGTTAAATTTTCGTTCCATTTTAACTTTCGGCATTAAGATACTGGAAGTTCTTTGGAGAATGGCTTGATTTTAATTGATTTACCCTTGATATTGAAATTATTAAATTTCATTACCTATTGCCTAACAATGCAAAACAAATAATTTGTTTGTGTCATTTCAGTTTTGATAATAGTTATTGTTAAGAAAATGCTATGTAACTCTGCCATCGTTTCACAAAAAACATTTTTTTACTAAATATAAGGATACGCAATGTTTAATTAATTTCCTATGTATAATATTTAATGAGGGTAAGCATAATGAATATGCAACCACATTACAACAAATTTTGTCATTCAAATACAAAAATGTTCTAATATTACTGAAAAACGCTTACATACATAAGATTTCCAATAACCCTAATTGCGATGACTAGCATTTAAAAAACATGCGAAAATTATTAAATTTGAAGGAGACCAATTAAAAACAATGCAACGCTTAAATTATACATCATTTTCTACGTGTCTGCTATATTAAAATTATAAAAGGGATATTACATTTTTTAAATCCTTCTATGAACGATAAAAATGCTTTGATATTAAAACGTCTAACGCAGTGTTGTTGCCAGGCAAGTTATTTCCGGGGAACCGATGTACTGACATCAATACCTAACTATAAAATGAACTATGCCTTATTTATTCAGTGGTAAATACATTCAGGACCTGTATTTGATCTGTACTTAATTACCTTGGTATATAAATAGTGGGGAAATGCGACAAAAGCAGTGGTGTATTTACCTGTTGTGTGAAATAAAAGTGTATGTGTTTTTGTGGACGTTTTTAAATACATTGTTTTTGTTATAAAAATATCGAACAGTGAAATTTATCACGTATCTCACGTGCCTTTTATTTGTGTCTTAACTATGAACCATTTCAATTATTTAATTTCCATTCCAATAAACTATGTACCCAGTTATCCAATTCAAAAGTTGTAAGTTTTAGGCCACGTAAAATTAAATAAAATGAGAATAAGTTTGTACAGATTTTTCATATAGCTACAAAATTAACTGCATTATTTCATAACTTAATACAATACAAATAACACAATTTAATAAATCCTCTTTCCTTGGCATCGCGAAAGAATTTAAGACCCCGTTAGAAACACACGAGGAACGTTTCGGAATTTTATGTTGGCACAAAATTTTCCAATAAAACTGTGGCATCGGTTTTCTGAAGCGTTTTATGATTTATTGCGTTCGCTTCAAACTTTTCACAGTGACGGATGCCGGCGGTTGTGACCACCGAACCCAAAGATCTTAAGTACCGTCTATAACGTTATATTTTTTTCCTAATTCGTTTTATCGAATCGTGGAAGGCGATGAATAATTTTGAACTAGAAAACATTTTCGAGATTGTGTCTTACGGCCTTATGATATGATGGATCGGGCGTCTTCACTTTGATATTTTGTTGCTCGCACTGAGGGAAATTTATATCGGCTCAATATTTTATGTACTGAGGCATCTTGACATCAGGTGAAACTTGTAGTCTCATCTAAAACTTTATGTTTGAATTAATGTTGATGTTTCGTCACTTTTATTATAAAAATATAGATAAACAGAACAGAAGAGGGAGGCCAAAAGTTTGGCCAAAAGTGTGGTGTGTGCAAGAAATTTGGCCAACATAAAAAGAAGATTGGAAACTCTTACTAAGATTCACTGACTTGAATCATAATAAATGTTAATGGTAATCAAAATATATGGAAAGTCAAATAGGAAAAACTAAACTAAAACAAACATAATATAGCTGAGACAAAACGGAAGTAGATAATAGAGGTCAAAATTTCGTCACATTTTCGATTTTATCTAAATTAATAAGATATGCGGAAGGGTTGTTGAAATGCTTTTTCGTGGTAGGTACCTACTCTGATAACATGATTTATTCAATATTTAAATTATATTTGAGAATGTTAATCACTGTCGTATTAAATTTCTGACTAAAACACGGTACTTAATGCAGTTAGCCTTCTATCGTTTAACGACAAGGTAGTTATTTTAAGTATTTACTTCACCTAATACTTAACGTACTTGTATGGTATATTTTTGTACACAAATATTATGACATTTGAGCATTAAAACTAAGATAAATAGGCTACATTATTATTACATAATTATTGTGACCATTAAAATTTAATTGATAATATGATAATACAGATATAAAAATATTATTCCAATTTTCGTCATTAAGTTTTAAAAATAATAAATAAGAGATGCAAATTATGATTTGGTTTCAAAACATAATTAAAGTATTTTGAGAGGAACCTACTGATTAGTACTGATTGCATCAAGCGTGAAATCCTACAGTTGAATCCCACAAAAACGAATCCAACGAAGAACCTACAGATAAATAAGAAGTTAAGCGAATACTTAAATTAACGTTCACAATAAAAAAAATATTAAAAAGAGCTCAACCATTACCCTCGAAATAAACATGAAGCCGCACGTCATTATGGGACGTAAAGAATCGCGCGGGGCAAGTTTGCGTCTCTTAAACCGTTTAAGAGCTGAGCTTCATTATCAAGCACTCGACGAGAGCACACTCGTCAGGGTTAAAGGCATCCAGTACAGCATCATTCGCATGCGTCAACCATCCTACCCTATCAGTAGCATTCAGTACAGGACGCAACCCCAAGGAGGGACGACGTCCCTGTTACACCCGCTCCCGAATACGATCGCGACCGTTACAAATGTTGAAGTTTTAAACAATAAAATTCCGTGATCATTGTGCTGCTGTGTTGTGCTCAATTGTGTGGTTAAAAATGGAACTGCTTTCGTAAATTTGAAATCAGAAAAGGTTTGATTACGAGATAAGATCAAGTTGTAAAGTCTTCAAAAAGATGTAACTGAAGTAAGTAACGCGGATGAAAATAATGAGCTGTTACGTTGATTTGCAAATGAGGTGGGGAGGTTGTTTTGAAAATTCGTATGTAAATGAATGAAAATTGGATAAAAATGTGCGTCTGGTGCTCGTTTTCACGGCGTCAAAAATCAATTCTGCATAATGCGGCCTAAAGCGGCGCAGACAAATCGAGTTAACTTGGCGAATGTTCGCAATTTGTCGTTTGTGGGTGACGGAGAGCTGGTGTGCACGAAAACATAGCCGTAGCCTTCTGCCAACTATCCAATTAGGAAAACGAAAAACTTCTTAATCGCTGCATTTGCTTTAATTGGAGTGTCATTTATAACTGAAAATTATTCTTAACTGGAGAAAAGGAACCTTAATCTTTTATTTGTTGAATCACTTTTATATCATACGAAACTAGGTCTTTCTAGTGCATCGGCATATTTGTGGCAGACGTTATTAATATAATTCTCGATCCCACTTAATTCGTGTACTGTTTTAATAGCAGATGAAGTTTTAACTCTCGAAATCGCAAGATTCGGTGACCTTCATTATTTCGTGGGTCATATTCTAAGATAAGAAGGCTATTCCCTTTTCTATTTGATATTCTCTGTATTCAAATTAGGTCATTTAGTTTTTGCGTATAAAGAGAATTCAACACTGTAATTACGGTTATAAATATACCATACCAGCATAGCGTCAGTCATGGGACAGTCAGCGTCAGATATCTGAATGGAGTCAGATAGACCTAATAACGATTGACAAGATAGATACGCGGCTGTTAAGTTAAGTCAAGTCAGATTTTCCAATGCTGACTGTACGGGTCTAGAGGGTCCAATTTTACAATATTCAGTAGTTTGTTCCTCTTAAAACCTTTTACCTGTGATCACTTCCTGGTTTTGCATATGATACATATCTTATAAATCAATTGACTAAGCCATACTATAAGTTTGGCCAGATTTTACATCCAAAATTTCATACAGACAAGAGCACTGCTTAACGGTCAATATCTGATGTACAAGTATTTCATGTAATAACTATTGACTATTATCGAAATTCACTATAACTTTGCTTTTTGCAAGGCTGGTTTCAAATAGGGGACTCTTCAACGACCGGATGAATAGATAGAGGAATTTTATACAAATTCTTATACTGATATGATATGAATTCAAAACGATAGCTGATTCTGGAGTCTACAGTAGACTCGTCTTCTCTGATTTGTGTTGTATGAATAATCACCTAATAATTATTAGAGAATCGTTCTCATTTACAACAAATTTTATTTTCTTCTGCTATTAATTTTCTGGTAATGGATTTCTTATTAAGACTAGGTACGTTAATGTTTATTTCAAAACTGACTGAACTTTATTTTAAATGTATCGTAGGTACTTTAAGCAGTAGGTATATTATAAAATGTCTGCTTGTAGTGCATGCTCCATTTTCCATAATTATAAATAATAGTAATTCTAATAGTCACTTAATGAATAGCAATTCTTCATAAGGCTTCATATTTTCCCCGTTTTTTTACACATTTTCCACTGTTTCTTCGCTCCTATTGGTCGCAGCGTGATGTTATATAGCCTAAAGCCTTCCTCCAAAGATTTTTTGGAATTCGAACCAGTAGTTCCAGAGATTAGCGCATTCTAACAAACAAACAAAGAAACAAACTCTTCAGCTTTATAATATTAGTATAGATGAACATTACATAATTTAAACTAAAAAGGCGTTTTAACTTAGCTTTTAAAATGCGATATTCAAACATTTTACTACACAAAACAATAATTAATTTTGGACATGGCAAGGCTATCAAATGAAATGATATTTGAAATTGGATGGGAGCCGCAATATTAATTTATGACTAATGATAGTTTCTGAACCTGACAACAATACGCATAATAATTATATTTTGCAAAAGGAGTTCAATGAATGCAACCATTATCTATACTAATCTATACTAATATTATAAAGAGGAAAGATTTGTTTGTTTGGATTGAATATGCTAAACAGCTGGACCGATTTGAAAAATTCTTTCACTGTTGGTAAGCTACACTATTCCCGAGTGGCATAGGCTATAAAAAAGGGATCCGTGCGAAGCCGGGGCGGACAGCTAGTCCTAAATAAAATTCTAATACACGAACGTGGTCCAGAAAAAATCTTCTTCTTCAAGCACGGTGGGAAATGAAGTCACCCAAAATAGAATTGTTCCTCTATTTTATCTCTAACAAAACCCGTATTTACTCAGAGCTCGTATGTCGCGAAACCAGAAGGCGTGGCTTTTGGATTTAACCACTTGTGATATCAAATTAGCTTCTCGCTCTGTCCATTGGTTATTCACAAACGTCTGCATTTGCATTACTAAAGGACCGGAGTTGTACGGCGCACTGCAGGTAAAAACGCATCTCTGATTGCATTTCTTTGACGTGATGTGCATGTACCTAAGTAATTGAAATCAAGGATAGGTAATGTTTTCTATTAAATAAATAAATAAAATAATATAAATAAATATAAGAATGTAACAAATATACGTTAAAGCCTTAGCGATAGACTATCGTCTATCCGCTCAAGTAACTGTAAAAACTGCAGCAAATAAAATAAAATATGCAAGTTATTTGACGGCCTGTTGGTCTAGTGGTCAGAGGCCCTGACTACGAAACCGGAGGTTACGGGTTCGAATCCCGCTAGGGTCAGATGTCAATGTGATGAGCACTGGCATCTGTACCTGATCTTGGATGTCTTATATGTATTTATGTATATTTATCCGTTGCCTAGTACCCATAACACAAGCTTTGCTTAAAATGGGACTAGATAATTGGTGTGAATTGTCTAAAAAAAAAAAACAAAAAAAAAAAATGTCTGATATAGTTGTTTCATTACAATATGTAATAACTGCGAATGCATCAGAAATTATAAAAGAAAAAAAACGGTACTTATTATAAATGGCAAAGCTAGCTACTTCTTGATCTGTCTTGCTGTTCTTGTATATTTTTGACCTTGACTGCACATCAATGTACATGTCATGCCAATTTAGTACGTAAGTAGATAGTTAACTAAATTCTTCGCATTATTAACAGTGAGTAAAAAGACAGACGCATCATAATTTGAATGAAATTTTAGATGATCATTCATATTTGTCAATTGCACTAAATTTATTTGTGAAAGTGTATAAGATGTTGTTTCACGCTTCTGTCTGTACCAAATTTTTTGAAAACGATACTGTGCTAGATTCAAATTTGTATCATACTTTTTTTTAGGTTGGGAAATTTACATAAATATTTCGCTCCTAATTTTTAATGCTTAATTGCAGTTGTCTTTATTCTGACTTCACGCTTTTATTGGATTAAATATCAAAATTGAAAATATATCACAACACTATATTATTATGACAACAAAGATGAAGCTTATCAAAATGGCGGTGATTAATATACTTAATTAATTCCAAGTCACGTTACTTAACGACATTTTACGTACTCGTGCCTACAATAATTACTGTGGCTTAACCATAAATGCGATATAACGGCTGTATATTAGGTTGAAGATGCCATTCATTATTTGTCTATCACTGCCTTTATGAACGAAACATGTATGATCCAAGCGATTTTCTATCTTATGCAAGTATGAATAGAGCTCATTGTAAATAATATGTCGCGTTCCATATTTCACTACCCAATATATCACATTGTTCTAAGAATAGATAACCTTTTTAATTTGTGGCATTTTCGTCTCATAGATGATATTGACTTTAATAACCGCCGAAAAAAAACTAAAAGGCAACAAAAAACAATAGCGCACTAAAAAGAGAAAAATAATAATTTTGTCTTTTATAACAACTAGTATTTTGGTTGTTACGTTGATATTTTTGAAGTCGGTGCCAGCTAATGCAGCAACTCTTCACTCTCAACTCTTCACTAAGGTGCTCAAGTTTGTTTGAGGCTGGCACCGACTCCAAAAATATCAACGTAACAACCAAAATACTAGTCGTTATAAAAGACAAAATTATTATTTTTCTCTTTTTAGTGCGCTATTGTTTTTTGTTGCCTTTTAGTTTTTTTTCGGCGGTTAATTTTTTTTATTAAAAAGTTATTATTTTATAATTTTCTGTGGCCATAATTTGTACAAATTATTACATGCTTAATTTTGAATTAGGTACTTTTGAAATAGCTACCTACCATGTTTTTGCTATTAACTTTTAGTGAACAGTAAATTACCGCTATTTTCCCACCCTTTAGGTAGGTTTCTTTTTCCAAATTTTTATGGGATCAACTTTGAGGTATGCCCTATCCAATAAAAAAAGAATTATCAAAATCGGACTACTCTGTAATAAGTTACGCGTGGTCATACGATACAATCGGTGCGTGAAAAATTAACTCTCTCTCAATCATCCCCTCTTTTCCTACCCTTAGGGTTGGAATTTTTTTTCCAAATTAAAATGGGACCAATTTCGAAGTATACCCTTTCCAATAAAAAAAGAATTATCAAAATCCAACCACTGTGTAAAAAGTTATGCGTGATCATACATAAAAAAAAAAATAAAAAAAATAAAAAAATATACGCGTCGACTTGAGAACCTCCTCCGTTTTTTTCGTCGGTTGATAAAATACTCAGTAGTTTCTGATGCTTTTGCGGTTATTACACATTAAAATGAAACAAATATGCATACTTAAGGTACCTAAATGTGAAATCACTTTAGAGCTAGAATATGATCAGTTGTCGCAGCTCGACGTTACGCCGTGCTACGATTATGGAAACTGTAAAGGGTTCAAAACGTCAGCCAATAAAATAAAACGTGAGTTAAATCCGTTTATAGTTGTTTCATTCCAATGTGTAGGTAATAACCGCGAAGGCTTCAGAAAGTATTTCGTTATATTTGTTTAATTCCAATGAAATACCCACATTAGTCATTTTTTTTTAACTTTACATGATACGAGTTTTTTCCCGTAGGTTCGCGTAGCTATTTACATATTTATTTATATTTTGAACCCTTTAGTACATCAATTTGGAAACACATTTACTTAATCATTTTTTGAAATCCATTGTAAAAATAAAAAGTATGATACAAACCCTCCAACCCACTTATATACCTACAGGTTACCTAGTAAATAATGGACAATCTTCTATCTACCTCAGACGGTGCCAAAATTGGACTTGTATCTTTAGTAAAATGTCTGTGATTTTCGAGATAACCTTTTTCTTAATTTAAATATTTAATTTAATTTAATGGCCATTTTTTTGTTATGTTCATTTGAACTTTTTTAAAAAGAAAATATCGTACATTTACTAGAAAAGTAACATAACAAACTCTAATTCAGTACTTTTAAATTTCAACTTATGTACTTTTCTAGTAAAGGTACGTTATAAATATCGCATTATTAGACAGTATGTGTACCTATTAAAAATAAACGTACCTAAATAAATAAATGATTAGTCGGTGTAAAATTAGAAAATGAGAAGGCAAAATTGTTGACTTCATCAAAATCTGAAAGCTTAGACTTTGAATATTTATTCCTCCAAAACGTTTCTTTCCGTGGCACAGTAAGCTCAAACCGAACTAGTTCATTAAGAAACCTTTTCGTGTAATTTAAAATTCCCTTTCCGTTCCTCGGAAACGTAGGTTCTATAAAAAACCACTGTCCTCCTAAATTAAAAAAATACGCGACACGAATCGGGAGCGTCTTACAAATTTAAAAATTGATAAAACCAAGACACCGCCGTTTTTAACGTTTAATGTTATTCCGGGGAAATTTCGTTTATAACGAATTGATATTTTTCACAGCCCTTCAGCGTAAGGAGCGCCATTTATTACCTAAAGCAATCTGTTTTCTACGTTTATCATTATTTAGGTGCTTTGATTTTATGAGATTACGAAAATGTGAATTTTAATTTTCCTTATATACTCCCCTACGTTATTTGGGTAAAGCCTATTTGGGTACCTTAAATTTGAATTAGGTATAATAAAATATGTTTATTGTGTTTGAGAACTTAAATAAAAAAGAGGTATTGTGTTTTTCCTTATGGCTCATATAAACTCAGTAAAATAAAAGAATTCTATTAGCTGGTCGTTTGTTTTAAGAGACTGACTAGCTAACTGAATTACCAATGATACCTATGTGTAATGTTACATATTGTGAAAAATGTACCTATGGAATTTCTTTCTCATCGCAGTTTTGTTTTTCGTAAAAATAACGAACGAATTCTTAAGGACAGTTTTTTTTAATTTGCGATGATTTTTTTCATTTATATAACTAAATGGAAATGCGATGGATATCATAATATTTCCGCCCACGTTCCAATCATCCACGTTTTCTTAAAAATATTGAGAGATTACAACCTTGTCCGCCTCATCTAAAACCACTTATCGGATTCCACTCTGTTTGTAATAAATACCCGCCCAGGTAAATTTTGGATATGATATTCGAATTTAAGAGAAGATTAGGATATTACAGAACATTTTTTTCAGTTTAATCTACAATAATACTAAACCCGAGTAAACTGGCGTTCAAGCGCATGTTGCGAAAGCATATTCTGAGTCTATATTCATAATATGTTCTTTCTGTTATATATTCATCGGTATAACTAGGTATTTAAATGTATGTATACGTTGTATTGTATTTAGTATTTTATATCTCATGTAGTGTTGTGAATTGAGACGCACTTAGGTAGTCATTTTTATTATCTGAAAAGTGTTTTGTCCTGTCCTGTCGTCGGTCTCAATTGTTAAGTAGTTACCTCAAGTCTAGATTCTAAGGTCCCGTTGGCCAGTCCGTTGTCAGTCGAAGGAGGTCAAAGAAAAAGGAGGTCAAACGCCACGACATACAGTATCCTAATATTGTTTGGTTGTCTTTACTTTTGTTATGTATGCGAACTGTTTCTTCTGTATGACCCTAAGCTTGACTGGTAAGTGGTAAGGAATGCCTCAAGGCATTAAGTTAGTCTTTTGTACTTATGTTGAGTTTTGTGGAGTAAATAAATCAAAAAAGCTATGGCTAGAGGTTGTCAATCTCGTATGTTTTCTTGAATGAAATTCCTTGTGAATTTCTTGTTTAAATTCCCTTAACGAGTTTACGGGACGTGAGGTCAGGCATGTTACTTCCGCACGAGATACGCGATACTAGAAAAGAAAAATAAAATTGTAGGTTATTTGATCACTGGAAAAATAAAAACTGTAACGGATTTTACTTGCGTATGTACCTATATTTATAATTTTCTGCTGATATTTAGAAAACAGTACCCGTCTGAGTTGATGTTGCTATCTAAAAATATCTTCATATTATCATGTTAACCATACACGAGTTAAATCTGTTTTATTTTTTATATTGAAAATTGCAAAAGCATCAGAAATTATAAAATTACCACCAACACAATTCAAACATTCAAGATTCGGTTAAAAATAATAAATAATTGAATGTAGTAAATAAAATACGCGAGCTTAATCCATTATAATAATTATGTAGTTATTTCATGCCAATGTGTAATAACCGCAAAATTTAAGGGAAAACAATTTACAGCATTTAGTATAGGTACCTCCTCCTGGAATACCTACCTCATATCTAGGTAGGTATTCAATTTGGAACCAAATTCTTCCGTACGATATAGGGAGTAAAGAATGCTTCGAAATGCCTTTATGCTGTCGCCCACACGTATTCATAAATTACGAGCGGTAATAGCTACCTACCGCACAACTCGATAAACTCTTAAATCACATTCAATGTTCGACAGTCAGTAATCAAACCTTCTGATTTATTAGCCACTTATCCAAAACTATGGACATAATTTTGTTACTGTTAAATAATAGTTACATAAAATATGGTGAATAAAATGGTGCAAAAACAAAACAAATCAGTGAGGAAGACATCGTAGTTCGAGATGCCAAGTGTGAGTGCACTGACACGATGGTGTTAGAAGTCGCAGTATGACAACGTGGATGGCGCTGTTTGGGCTAGTATGGCTGCTGCGCGTGCGTGGATCCCTCTGCGGGTGCGCAGCGTGCAAGCGCGCGCGCCATGACGCGCCTGACCCGCGCACGCCCAGTCCCGAAGAGCGCGCGCCCTTTGACGTCATCACCTTACAGCAGTATACGCGTGACGTCACCGTTCAGACTGACTTCGACGATGAAGCCGAGGACCTTGACAAGATCGAGCTGCAGATTACTGAAGAATGTAAGTACCATTCGAAACCGGTTGGTTAAAATTAGCCGCAGCTGTTTGCATGTTTTGATAGAGAATTTTATAGGAACGATTTAATTTAATAATCAAAGTAGCCAGTCATATTATGTGCTTTGTGCAGGAAGCGTAGGAAGTGTAGTGGTATTCGTTACGAGAAAGTTGTGTTCGGTGATAATATAGGTAAAATATCTTTAGTCCTTTTAAACCGAGCGTTTTAGATTTTGGAGCTTAGCGCACCATCAGACCTAATTACTTTTTAATAGTGTTATCAAGGTCTTATTAGTATTGGCAAGCTGATCAGTTTTTTTGGTGGTATGTCTGTAGGTACTCTTAACCGCATAAACAAGTGACCCAATCAGTATAAAAGCAATTTTGCACTGATCAAAATTGTACCCAGTTTGTTAGGTAAACTAACGCCTGGCCACTCATTCAGGCTAAGTGCTTCACTTCATATAGGCTTGCCCGGAGCCAAATTGTCTATTGCCACTAGCAATCGCTTTTAACGGTTATTCTGGCTACCTATAGCTTCTTAGAAGTATTGGTACTTTGGATCAAGTATACCTAGTGTAATAAACAGATAGGGCAGATAATAGGTATAGGTTTGCCGTAGGTATGCTGATTTTAGACTGATTAATATCGTTCATTTGATAGGTAAGTAACTAACTTAAGCAAAATCTCGTAGGTACTTTTTTAATGGTACCTCAGTAAAGAAGGTTCATATTGATAAACAAGAGGATACATTTCAAAATATAGCAATACGATATACAGAAATGCTACCAATGTGGAAACAGCTTTACTTCCAATTAAAAAAGAAGTCTTTTTTAAAGAAATTATGTAAATATCTCCGCTGTAATCGAAGAATTGAATATCGGATGATAAATAAAAGCCGAGAAAAATGTATCCAATTGAAAATTGCATAATACTGGTTCATTTAAATTTTAAATTCTATTGCTTAGCCTTCCGACTAATAAAATATTATTGCTCAATTCACAATCCAGGCGTTTTTATTTAGACGACAGACGCGGAAGGATTCCAATTTGCTTTTGTTTCATTATGAGTTTTTCTCGTTTTATCAAATTGGCTAAAGGAGCCAGTATTTATCAATGAAAATTGCTGTAGATCCCTTTCCTGAAAAAATATTGTGTTGTTGGGAACTGAAAATACTTTTGGAGATTTACTTGTAAAGCGATCCTCAACAATGGCGATTGCATTTCTATAGCAGGTTGGGCATAAAAATATTATTTTCACTTTGCAAGGTGAAAAATGAAAATATTTTTTCTATAATAATATATGTATGTCGCAGCTAGCCGTTTTACAAATAAGAGCCGTCTAGCATTTCGACGGTTCAACGATTAGCCGTGTTGATGGCTAATTGAAGATTTGATCTTAAAGAAAAATAGTACACAGGGTATTGATAGGTACATATCTTTATTAGGTACCTACGTATTTTATATTTATGTAGTATAATTTTCTTATGGTATTTTTTTGGTTATTTTTACTTATGTTTTACTCTTTTTCTGACTCTAAGGTTCATTGGTAGTTCGCCTTTTATACACTTAGGTAGGTATTTCAGTTTAGTACAATAAATTCATAAAATTATATTATTATAGCTATTGACAGGTGGCAATTATAAAAACAGTAAGTAATGTTATTTTAGGACGTTGAACTTAATAAAGTTTATTCTCTAATTAACATTCAAAAAATTAACATAATTATAATTATTTTATGTACCTATGATAATAATTGAATAGACACAGGTGCTTTTTTTATACAAAGCCGTAATTAAATATTATTTCTAGGTAAATAAATAGTTACATGTATTGATTAAGTTTCAATTGTCAAAATAAATTCAGAAATCGCTGTTGTAAAACAATTGACACAAATTGAAATATTATGTTAAGTATACCATTTAATATTCTAAGCCGTTACATTTAAATTTGGATTCACGTGGCGACACATTTTGAGTTACCTAAGCCCTTATTCTTTTAAAGCAGCATATAAGTAATATTGAAAATGAAAAATGAAATACGTTTTTAAGTAAATAGGACTTTTTAGTGGAATTCAAAATGTAGGTTTCAATAAATACATAAAACTGTTTGATGAGTAAATTTGTATTTTTTTAATGGAATAAAGGTAGGTAAATGGAGAAATTCAGTCTTGAAATAAGTGGCGAATGAGTTAAATAATTACTCAATGAAAGTAAAATAAAATTTTATTAATAAAAAGAGTATCGAATTGAATGAAATATCGTTTTTCAGTACGACACCTTTTTTCTTTTATTCAGTCATAGGTACTATAAATAATATCTTTAAAGTAAACGTCTTTACTACAGGAAAGTACAAAAGAGTAAATATGTACCTAGGTAAAATAAGATTGTTATAATATTATCTTATAAATAAATCGCAAAATGTATGATTTCATCAGAATTCTTTTTTACTAGCGGCCTGCCCCGTCTTCGCACGGATCCGTTTTTATATAATACTAGCTTCTGCCCGCGACTTCGTCCGCGTGAAACTCATCGTTTTTGCAGTTGGTTAAAAAGTAGCCTATGTCCTTTCTTAGTCTCCAGACTTTCTTTGTACCAAATTTCATTTAAATCGGTCCAGTAGTTTTAGCGTGAAAGCATAACAGACAGACAGACAGAGTTACTATCGCATTTATAATATTATTTAGCCTATGTTACTCGTGGATAATGTAGCTTTCGAATGGTGAAAGAATTTTAAAGTAGTTTTTGAGCCTATTCATTGCAACCAAACAAAGTTTTCCTGTTTATAATATTAGTATAGACTAGTATAGAGTATAGAAAAAAATGGTAACAAAAAGTACATATTATATTCCTTAAATTAAATATCTACAAGTTTATTAAAACATATAAGTCAAGGTTTGCAAATTTGCATTTTAATTTAACCAACCCTGACATCCGCGGTCGTTGAACTTGTAACGTGTATTGCAAGTAATTAGTTTTCAAAAAGATACAAACATTTAGGTTAATTCGTCAGATATCTATTCGCACCAATAAATTTCACGTATTCTGAGCAAATATTTCACGAGTTCATTAAACTTTCACAAGATTATCATATCAACCCGAGTTCATTATATCTGACTAGGCAACATACTTTAGTGAAGTATTTTAAGACTGTACGATTTAAAAATAATTGGATTAGGGCACCAAGAAAGATTTTTGAAAATGCATCTACCAAGATCATCAGTCATTTTGACAGGGGTGAAAAATTAAATCAAATTGGAACGAAACAACTGTTAACGGATTTAACTCGCGTATTTTTATTTTATTTTATTAGCTGACGTTTCGGATTCTTTACAGTTTCCATAATCGTAGCACGACTGAGCTGACAATAGTCTAACGCTAAAGTGATTTATACAGTTATGCAAACTACCTTATATTTAAATTACAAATTTTGAAAAAACAACCCTATTCTGAATTATGAAATACTAATGTTACATTTTACGCAAAAAAATTACTATTATACATTACAATTATTAAAACCTAATAGGGGGCGTTACCGCGAAGGCATCAGAAATTATTAATTAAATCAAATGTTTAAATCCTCCAACAGATTTATTTATTTATTTTTAGAAATATTTTACGGCAGAAAGAGAAATTGAAATCTTTTTAGAACTTAATACTTTAAGGGGTTAAAATAAGGGGTGACAGTTGATATGAAACTTTCTAATACATAAGCTTACCTACTTAACAACTATAGACGGATTTAACCCGCGTAAGACTATTGTCAGCTCAGTCGTGCTACCATTATGGAATCTGTAAAGGTTTCGAAACGTCAGCCAATGAAATAAAATACGCGAGCTAAATCCGTTAATTGTTGTTTCATTCCAATGTGTTATAACCGCGAAAGCGTCAATTATTACGTATTAAGGATTATTACGTATTTAAGAATATAATAAGTCTTATAGGTTTTAAAAGGAAAAAAATAAAAATAAAACTGGTATCTACTTCTATAAATCCGTTAGCGGAAAACTACTTAGTACCTATGTAATCTTAAACAAACATACCATTACGTAGTACCAATAAGGGACTCAAATAGTTTCCAAGTTCCTAAGGTCGACTTTGCAATCTCTGGATAGGTAAAACTTAGCTGTGTAAATATATTGCGTTCCGTTTCAAATTAAATCTGGTATGTTTGCTCTGGTTAGAGTTTCGGGTATGTCGATTAAATATTGAATTAAATCTCACTCTGTTCACATTGCTCAAATAGTTTAGTTCTGCTCAAGTTATAACCAGCATTAGAATCTGAGTTATAGAAAGTTGTGTTGTAATTAAATTTCATGAGAGGAACATTGAATTGCAATAATCTTTATAACTTCTTATGTTTCTTAAAATTAAAAAAACTACAATAATTACACGCACCGGGTAAGCTAGCATTCAAGCGTAGTATGTTAAAGAAGCATTTTATTTACTTTTAATTTTCATCATCTATAATTGCACTGTTATTTATATTAATATAGTATTAATTAAATTTAATACCATTGAGTAATAACTGTGAAGCATTTGAAGTTATTATTGATTTTCTGTTTATTTATAAATTTCATGCACATAACAAGTACCTTAGGTAATGTACCTTCATAAAATTTTTGATGTCTTCGCGGTTACTAGGTACTCATTGGAAGGAAATAACTATAAACGAGCTCAACTCGCGTATTTTATTTAATTAGCTAACGTTCCGGAACGTTTATATATAGTCTCCATAATCGTAGCACGACTGAGCAGATAGTCTAACGCTAAAGTGTTCCGAAAAGTTAGCCAATAAAATAAAATACGTGAGTTAAATCCGTTTATAGTTGTTTCATTCCAATAAGTATTGTACAATTTATGGATATAGTGTTCTAAATGACACGCGAAAAGAATAGAACTTTTTGTTTGTTTTCTTTTGTTATTTGTTAATGATTTTTATACAACAGTGTTTTATCTATTAACCAATAAAAGTCGATAGATTCTTTCTTTTCCTAGTAACAGAAAATAGTCTACTTGTATATTGTATATTCCTTCACACGTGTGCTAGAAACCTTCTCCTTGAATCACTATATTATCTATTAAAAAAACCGCATCAAAATCCGTTGCGTAGTTTTAAAAAATTTAGCGTACATAGGATATAGGGACAGAAAAAGCGACTTTGTTTTATACAATACTAGCTGTCCGCCCCGGCTTCGCACGGATCATCTTTTTTTATAATCTATGTCACTCGGGAATAGTGTAGCTACCCAACAGTGAAAGAATTTTTGAAATCGGTCCAGCCGTTTTGGAGCCTATTCAATCCTAACAAACATATAATCTTTATAATATTAGTATATATACCTACCTAGTGAAATTACCTAATAACTGATTTTTTTAATAACTTTAAAGAAAATCCTCTATCAAAGAAATAATATTTGCCGTTTCATTTGCAGCAAACGTCGGTAACTTCGAGGGAGGGCGGGAGATGGGACAGAGCCCGGAAGGAGTGAGGCGCGCCGTGGAAAGTTACCAGGTAACGCTCTACAATATTATCGCTGTGACACTTTTGTTCGCATTTATACTACTGGCATTTTTATATTTTACTAGCGGCCCGCCCCGGCTTCGCACTGTTTTTTTCAAAATTTGATATAACCTATATCACTTGGGAATAGTGTAGCTTTCCAACAGTAAAAGATTTTTTCAAATCGGTCCAGTTTTGGCGCCTATCTAATGTACATCCAGGCATCTACATCCTTACAAGGGGGGATCAAACGTACGTTTAATACCCCTTTTTTGATGATTTTCATTAAACTTTACGATAATATAGTTTACACATCATCATTTAGCATACCCACAGTCCTACATGTTACTCTAGTTTAATTAACGCTATGTTTAAATTTGTACGTAACTATACAGATTATGGGATTACAATTGTGGCCGACTGAGCTGACGATAGTCTACGAATATGGTAACCGAACGCGGGTTAAATAGACTACATAGGTACCAGTTGTCAATGAGTCGATTCAGCACATATAAGTTTGTCTTTGCACAATTATTATCTGTCCAAGTTTTGTATAAATACAATTTAAAGTCGTAACATAAATACGTTTTAATTCATAAAACATTTTACAAACGTATTCGTCGCCATCTCGGTGGCATTTTAACGCAATAAAAACATAAAACGTGTTTTATTTTTTTTCCGTAATTATCTTTCGAATGTTCTCCACCGTAAAGCGACGTTTTGCTCTTTCTCTGTCTGTTTTATTCCTGTCTCATACACCGACAGATTTTTTTTGTTTATGCAATGGATTATTTTTTTTCTGGTGATGCTTTGAGTTTGTTAATATGCAAACGAATTCTGCTTAAAAAACACATAACCATTGGAACAACATAACTGTAATGGGTTTTATTCGCCTTTATTGATTATATATCTACTGACGTTCAGAATTTCTGCTCTTATTTTAGTTGCCACTGTATTTTATCCTATATTTTTGATATGTAAATGAGATATGAGACGTTACATTTATCAATTCGAGGACTATAATTATAAATCGAAATGAAACAACTATAATGTTTTTAAATTAGCGATAGTCTAACGCTAAATGTAGTAAGAGTTAGAATATACGCGAGTTAAATCTGTTTTAGTTATTTAATTCCAATGTGTTATAACCGCGAAGGCATCAAAAAATAACTATAATAAATAATAATATATAGATGATCTCATTTATCGTAATTAATGCTAATACTTTTCTGTTTGATTTTCACGCTCAAAGTTTATAATAAAATTATTAATCTGTGTAGGTAACAAATTTGTTTGACTACTAAATTAATTATAACTTTTAAGTAATAATATACGTGCAAAATGAAAGTACACGAAGCGTGAAATCTTATATATTAATTAATAATTAGGTTTTATTAAGTATATTAGACAATATAAGTACTTATCTAAATTTTTTTTTCGTAAACGCAGATTCCTGTTATAACCCTCTTTTAACTGATGTATTTCTATAAACACGTGGAATCAAAATTTTCATATATAAAGCGACCAATTTTTATCAAAAAAAAAATAGCGAACTTCCTCCCTTTTTAGGACATCGATTAAAACAATACCTAAACTTGAATTAATTTGAATCCGTTACCTAAATACTATTTCATCGTAATCTCATTAAGACAGTACCTATTTGACTTATTTCCTAAATATCTATACTTATAGGTAATAAAGAGGAAAAGTTTGTTTGTTTGGATTGAATAGGCTCCAGAACGGCTGGACCGATTCCAAAAATTCTAAAAGCCACACTATTCCCGAGTGACATAGGCTATAAAAAAAGGGATCCGTGCTGGCCGCTGGTTGTTATTATAAATTTAATATTCCGCTGGAACGTATCAAACCGTTTTGTCATCTGAGCGTAAGCAGTGTGTACTTGACAGGTGGGAGTCTTGCGGCTGACGGTTTATTCAGACCATTATCGTCATTAGAAGTTCGTTTTATAATGCAAAAAACATTATTATCGTATACCAAAGGGAGACGAACAATAAACATAAGTTAAGATGGGTATTATTAAATTAATTAATTATGGATGTAAAATTATGTTCGAAATAATAGTACATTACGCACCAAGGCCAGTAAAATAAAAAATGTCTCAGATCACATGTAATTGTGGTCCGAGGCGAAGCCGACGTTGACAAAAATGTGATCTGAGGCTTTTTTATTTTACTGGCCGAGGTCAGTATACTATTTTTCTGTTCGACGAAGCCAGAAAGCGGCAATTTTATTTAGAGCAGCGGCCACAAAGTCGCTTTCTGGTCGGAGGACAGAAAATTAATATTGTTATTGTTATTATTATAATATTCAAAGCTTACTGTAATCAAGCGTTGTTTATTTTTAACTCTTGTAACTGATTGCTCAACCGTCTTAATCCACAGATTAACAGTAGCGTTCCGAATCATTAATGTTAGTATTATTTTCGAAGAAACTAATGTACGGAATTAAATCATATTAATAAAAAGTGACGTGGTCAGTTTTCTTTCGCTTAAATCAGTTTCATACAAAAATATATGTTAGTGTTAGGTTCCTAGCCCATTTATCGAGAAAGGCTATAGACTACCTATAGGCATATCGCACGTTTGCCGAAACAACGTGACATATTGAAATGTTTTAAATTTAAATGTGCAGACTTAGAATCTTAAATGGAGTAACAAAATATGTCACGTTGTTCTGGCAAACGTGCGATATCATCACGCTAAGACCAATAGGACAGGAGCAGAATTTATTTCACGCGGACAAAGTCGCGAGCAGAAACTAGTGGCTGTATAAGAGCAACCTTTATACAGCTCAGTTACCTGGAAAGAGTCACCGTCTAAATCTTCAAAATGTTCCTTTGTAATTACGTCTTTGTATTTTGTTTATTAGCGAGAGGTCGTACATTTAAATTTACATTTAGGTACGCCTAATTATAATTAACATAGAATTCTTGGTAAGACATTTTTGGAATAACACGATTGCCGCGAAACCAAGTGTAGGCGTTTTATATATAATATATCTACATTCTCCACAATGATAATGCTTATAATGAGTTTTTTTCATCATTATTATTAAATGTAACATATAAGCTTTCTATGATATGATGACAGTCTTATTTTAAAACATAGGTAAGGAAATTCTGTAAGAACCGGGCTTAATTATGCTTTGTTTTCTGAACGTAGGTAATTCATGAAACAGATATCATTATCAAGCGATATGGCTAGCATAACTA
This sequence comes from Polylopha cassiicola, assembly GCA_038024825.1. NCBI lineage: Eukaryota > Metazoa > Arthropoda > Insecta > Lepidoptera > Tortricidae > Polylopha > Polylopha cassiicola. Next base: position 7,699,547 of record CP149055.1, read on the forward strand.
TATACCTTCCTTACCACCCATAAATAAACTTCCATATCGCAATAATCTTCCGTCAATATTCCTGATACCGTATATGTTTACAGCAAACTGATTCCGACAACGAATCGGTATGGGAGACAGCTGACGTGACCCTGGAGCGGGGTGCTGGTGGTTTGGGCCTCAGCATAGCTGGTGGCGAGACCGGCGGTGACGTCAGCATCACCCGCCTCGCCGACGCAGGCGCAGCGCGGCAAGATGGCCGGTTGCAAATAGGCGATATTTTATTACAGGTAGGTTATATTGTACTGTTAGAAGATATAGAAGCGAGTATTTCAGAGATACATTATAGAGCAGCTTTACTTGACGTGAGTTTTAATAGAAGTAACAAAACAGAAAGTTCATACAGAAGTTTAAAAATTAGAAAAATAGATTATACAATATCCAGTATACAACATGTACTAATAGTGCAAGTCTATGATGAACTGTTTTGTGGTAATAGTAAGAATATAGAAATAAATAAATGATTGCAAAAAGTTACTTCAAATTGTGATAATGTCAAACTTATACATTAAGAGTTATAGGTTCTACATAAAGAGTATGCAACTGTTTAATATTAACGTTACCTATTTGCGATGTGTTTATTAGTTAACAGATGAGAGAGATATATATCTTATTATATATAAGAAAGTCGTGTTAGTTACTCCTTTTATAACTCAAGAACGGCTAAACCGATTTGGATAAAAAATGATGTAACTCAAAACCAGGAAAAGGACATAGGATACTTTTTATCACGTTCCAGTGAAAAAAATATATAATGACAGCTGTCAAATCGATTCTTTGCCGGGCGGGACGAAGTCTGCCAGGATCGCTAGTTTCTTATAAAAGGAAATCCTTGTGAACGCTTGGGAATGGATAATTAGGTAAACCATCAGTCATTTGTTTTTCTGTGCAAAATGCATTATCTATTTTTAAAAAGTTGGCGTTGCCGCAGGATATGTTTGGAACTCGGGCCAGCTGCATTGCGTAAATTCGTAAAATTCACCACAAAACGGCCTTTAAAAAATGTTTTAGAGTGCTTTGAGAATGAACGCTTTCGACGTTGCCTTTATTGTGGATAAACTCTTCTTCCTCTTTAGATGATATTATTATGCTTTAGAATAGAATTCAAAATAAATAATTCAAAAGTTTGTAAGTACATTGTTCGACTTCAAACGTGTCGGTTCTTAGGTACCTAGTCATAGTACCGAGAATAATGTTCCCTGTTGTTTCCTTGGTTGTAGTCATATTTATACTTGACATATTTTAAAGAAACACCAAATAATAACTTGCCTTTAATTAACTGTAGAAATCAAGAAATGCAATAAAATAAAATTATACGACAGATAGGTAGGAAGGTATGTCATACGGCGGGTGTCACAGCCATAAAAAATGCACAAAAAGGTACCAAAGGTACCTACCGTACGAAACTGTTCACAAATAATTAAATATTCGATTGAAACAATTATATCTGATTTAACTTTAGAAAACTTTACAGTTCCCACAATCCTAGAAGACTGAGGTGACGATAGTCGAACACTAGTAAACCAAATAAAAATAAAATAAACGAGTTTCTAATGTTTATTCCAAAACGCAATAAGCGCGAAAGCATCAGAAATGAACACTTCAATATTTTGGAAATGTTATCGCCTTTCAGAATTACGATGATACTGCCTCATATAGTTTAGCTGTTTCAGCCCACTTCCATAGTTACCTACTTTAATTTATCGCATTTTTAAGAGCTACTTAAGGCGGGTTCAGGCGGGACTAAGTGGGTCAATGACACCCCGCCCGTAATCTCTCTGAGCGAAAATCTTGTGAAGTATGAACGACGAAAAGTAATTACCTAATTTTCCAATTTAGCGCTAACTTCATAAAATATGAAGCCTTCCCTTAATCATTATGAGGTCAGGAACTTAGGTACCTACTAGCTGGAGAACCGAGTACGAAACATTTTTATGCAAAAATATTTTGACAACGTAGGCTCGACCATACAGAAGTTAATAATATCTGATGCCTTCGCGGTTATTGGAATGAAACAACTAAGTAAAGATGGATTTAACTTGCGTATTTTATTTTATTGGCTGACGTTTCGAAGCATTAACAGATTCCAAAATCGTAGCACAACTGTAATGACGCGAGTTAAGTCCGTTTATAATTGTATCATTCCAACATACATAATAATATTAAGATACATAATAATATGTTGTTTGCAATTAAAGTAAAATTTTTGCTGAATTATTGTACACTGATTTTGAAATTTTCATAAAAAAGTAATATCGAACGTTCTAGTTATAGTTGAAAAGGACATAATAAATGTTACATAATACCTAGACAAGACGTAATAGGCAATAAATAAATATCATATAAGTTAAAGTGGCGATATAAAAGTCCTAGCTGACCTCTCCAATATTCGATAAAACATTAATAACTTTCGTACTGACATAAAAACAAATACCAGATAAAGGTGGAATATCCCATAAAACATTTCGATCAAGGTCAATAGAAATCATTGACCTTTACAAATGTATCTTACTATTGTTTTAATAATTTATAATAATGTACCTATTTAATAAATCAAAAGCACTAAGGATAACAAATTCGAAGCAAATCACCTCTCAAATTATTTAAATGGTGAAATAAAATACGAAAGACCATCAATTCTGATTTTAAATAGATTGCACCGAGAATTCATCGTTGTCTTATACAAATTATTAAGGGGTTGAAGAGGGGGAATTTTCGATATTTGTGATTGCAGGTTCAAAAATTATAAATTTAATTATATGCATTTGAAAATGACCCTTGTGACTCTCCAAGTTTCGGTTTATTCTAGCTTCGGAAAATTCTATCATCTTTAAGAATAAACCGCGAAAGAAACCAGACAAAAGTCATTTTTCAAAGTCAATTACAAAACTCAAACAAACGCAGTGATTGTGTGTTTGCAGAAACCTTAATAATGCTCTGCTGCAGTATTTCTCAAGCACGAAAATGGAATAGAAAACTTTTACGACGTCTAACTTTTTTTATCACGTAGTTAAGAACTCCTCATGGTTTTGTGAAAGACGTACGTTATGAACTTTTTCAGCTACTTATTTAATGAAAGGGTGTACGTAAGTTAAATTATACTTTAGGGTTAAATTGTGTACCAGTACTGGGAGAGGAATAAACTGTTACATTTTCTCATGGAGACACGTGTACGTAAAGTGAGTTTACTTTCTGTTTGATACAAATAAGCGAGATACAAAAATGTTATTTGAAGAATACATCATTTATTTTAGTTTCATTTATACCTACACGAGACGTACTACTTTATTCAGAAAGCTAAAAAGTAACTTTGCGCAACAAATAAACGTAAATCTACTTTTGTTTTATTCCCTTTATGTTCGTTATGGGTTGGGACATAACGTAACTTTATTCAGCAAAACGAATTATAAGCGACCTACGTAGACCCGAACTATTTCATTAACTTGCAAATTTTTCTCATAAAAATCTTTATTTTTAAGTTGGTCGGACAAATTCGTTTAACTTTTGGCGTTTGTTTCAGGTAAATGACATTTCGGTGGAAAACGCTCCGCATTCGGTGGCGGTGGATGCTCTGCAAAAGGCTGGCAATGTAGTAAGATTAGTAAGTATATTTTTAATTATAAAATAATAATAAGATTATAAGTAAAAAATATTTTTCTAAAGAAGCATTTACCTATAATTTTTAATGTAAGTACCTTTTTCAACCTACATGAGATCCTCTTTCACTCGAGTAGGTATAGTTGTGGACTTTTGGTGTTCTACCTTTCCTCTCCTCCAATTTTGTCTACTATTCTAATAGGTACCTACTTACACAGTTTTATTTCTGTTATAACTTATAGTCCTGTGTCCGGCTGGCTCTATGCAATAAGTTAAATTCCATAACAGCTACTCTAAACTAACTTTGATCAGGATATCTCAAGACAAGCAATCAGTGCTAGTAAACTGGTAAAGGAAGCCCAGGGTGTTATAATACGCTTCGATAACACTAATAAGCGCCAGATTGCTTATCTGTAACAGCCTCTCGCCTGAGTTCCGTCCGTCTAATACAAACTGTCTCCAACTCATGCATAATGTATGCATATCTTGGTCCTTGCATATTATACCTATAGCCCTTAATTACGAAATTAAGTCGGGTTTTTCCTGGTTGTGTAGAAATTTGAGTTTTAAGGGAACGGTTATATAGATTTAATTATAGACTTAATATTACTGATATTTTCATTTGAAGATTGTCGTGCCTTTGCGCTAAACAAAGACTTATTGCATTTGAAATCTCTCTTTAGATATGATGTCAAAAAACCCAGATAAAGTAGAAAAAATCAAGTCGTTAAAAAAGAAGAACGACTCCAGTAGGTACCATTTTATTATTTCTTCCATGAAACGTGCGGTATAAGGTCAAGCAAATCTGTATTAATATTGTATGAAATACCTTCAACGTGCGGTGTTCTTTTGAATAGAGAGTACGACGAGCTCGCCGACCGAGGGTAGTGACATTGTGGCGAGGGGCGCGGGGGCTCGGACTTGGGATTGCGGGCGGAGCGGACGACGCAGCGGGTGGCGGAGGCGTTTTTATCTCTCACATAGCGGTGGGAGGCGCAGCGCACCATGACGGCAGACTGAGGCTAGGCGATAAGATATTGGCTGTTAGAGATGAAGATGTGAGTACAAATGATACCTACATTGTAAATTATAAAACTAATTTAGGTACGAAAAAAATACCTAGGTTACGGTGAAAACTGTATCAGACTGTCATTTTTTAGAAGTTAGTGAACAAACAGTCAAGAATAAGACCGAACAGACAATATCTGGACTCATTTATTTACTAATATAATTATTAACGAGCCTAGTGAAGATACGAACACAAAATGAATCCTAATTAAAACAATATGTCTAATATTAAATAGCCAAGTTGGTATGTAATCAATACAAATGAAGTGGTACCCATCTATATATTGTTTTAATTTCTTTAGGGCATAGAAACTTCCTTGATAGGAGCAACTCACGCGCAAGCGGTGACAGCGTTAAGAAACACTGGCGAGCATGTGACCCTTGTGGTATTACCCGCTGGCTCGCTTCCGCCTGTGGCAAGAAGCGCACCTCTTTATTCAAGTAAGTTCATAATAACGTCCTGTTTTTGCGGTCTAGGATAAATTAACACAAAGGAATCTAATGTAAAATGTATTTCAAAGCCAAACTAATTTTGAATATGATCATCTCTGGTCTGGAGTTGACTAGCTTGCATATTACAATATAAATTTTTGAGGCTGAAGATTATAATGGATTATTTTCAGTTAAAACCTCAAGTTCATTATGTATCCCACACAAAAGTAGGGGGTAGATTTGGTGTTGATTTGATTTGAAAAATACAACTAGTACTCTCATAGTTCTTCAAAAATACTTTGAAGGCATAAGTAAGTAGGTATAACCTACAAGATATTAAATTCGTTCTATTGACTAAAATCAATTACTGTAACGGTATGTGGTAATTAACAAATACCTAGACAGGTAAGCTGTCGACAGCAACGTATTAATTACAATTTACCTGAAATCTGAGACAACTAGAGACAAGACTTACTTAACTCAAAATATTGTTATAATTTCTGCGACAACTTAAGTATTAAATAATTACGTTAAACTAGTTCAAGCGTATGTTCTAAGGAGCTTACCTAACTTACTGACAACTATTTCACTTCTACTAACTTGTTTTGCGTAACTATACTTTAATGTAGGTATTGTAAGCTTCTGATCTCTAACATAAATACCTCCTACGTACCATTTTGCTACAAATCTACATAGTTCATCAATTTTGAGACTGTCTCGAATTTTATTCTGTTTTGTTCGAGAATCGCCGTTAGCTACAATTTAAACCGTCCAATTTTCAAACTGTTCGTCTAAATTGCAACAAGAAGCGCTACTACTGTGATCCGGTTTATTAGCCTTTAAATCTAAGTAAGAACTTTAATTGAAGAATGGTGTTAAATGTACATTCATTGCTGTAGCTAAAACTCAAGCCACGTCGTGTTCTACTCTCCACGAGCTTCTGGAAGAGGAACCCAGTGAAATTCCGAGGTAAGTACTAATTTCCACGTGGAACCGAGTAAAATTACTGGATTAGTATTCCAGTTTCCACATGAACCAGTGAAATACAGAGGTAGGCGCTCTGGTTTCCATGCACGTTTCATTTAGCTCCACACACTAAAGTGTTGCCATCGCTTCTTGGCACCTACTCAAAAACTATAAAACGTTAACTCGCAACACCCCTTTTTGGCAAGAACGTATCGCGTATGCCTGGTGTTACAACAACCGTTCAATGCGATTAAAATTACTCAAAATGGTTTTAGCTTCAAACATTAAATTTGATTTGTTGAAGTCGGTTATGGCTGTTTTATGGTTGTGCCAAAAATATTCACTATTCTAAAGCTATAAAGACTTGAAAGAGCTACAAAGCCTGCAGGCTCTGTAATAAGTGAGCGATAAATTTCAGTTGAATGTGATAAGTTTGATTATTATAATTTGAAATTGATGTTTAACGTGGTAATGATCAATGTGAACAAAGTTACTAAATTCACACTTGGCTGGTTTCAGCGAGAGTTCAAAGAGATACCTATTATATCTCTTTTAAACGGAACAACTGTTTCTACCACATTATTATAATGATTGCCAGTAACACTTCATATCAAAACTATTTATGTAAGAAACCATACAAGCGTTACGCTCTAACTATAACCGACTTGTATCTTTGTTGACATGAAACGTGTCGTGTTAAATCAATTAGTAGCTACTAATTGTTTCACACATTATGAGTGAAAAACTAAACACAAGGTCTTATATTTACCTTGAAACTAATTAGACAAGTACCTAATTAGTACCAAGGTAAATTAGGCGCCCTATTCTTATAGGGCAAAATAGCTTCTTAGCTATTTTTAGTAGGTACAATAGCCTACAAGAGTCTGAGACTGCTTCAATACTACGTAAAAATATTACCTCATAAAATTACGTCTCTTCCCAATAGAAATTTATCTATATTACATACTAGTGCCCCGCCTCGGTTTCGCACGGATACCTATTTTTTTTAAATTTAATACATCCTATGTCACTGGGGAATAATGTAGCTTGCTATTCAATACAAACAAATAAATTCTCTTCTCCTTATTATATTAGGGTAGATTATTACTAAAATTTAGCGTGAGGATTGAGTGAGAAGCGACCGGAGAGAATGGGGTGTACAGCGTTCGTGTTAAACGCATAGAAACTCACGCGCACCCAGTACCTTCTTGTGTTTTACATGAACGCCAACGTCCCGCTGTACGAAATTCAAATCATCCAATTACAATTCGCAGATGCGTTCGAATGGTGCGCCTCGTTCGATCTGGTTCCCGTCTTGGGATGGACATCGTAGGTGGATTAGGGGGTGAAGTCGAAGGTACGAGTGGGGTCGAAGACGATGCCTGTGGGGTCTTTGTGTCCGGGGTCTCGGTGGGTGGAGCGGCGTACGGCATGCTGCATCGAGGAGACAGGATCCTGAGTGTGGATGGACGGGACTTGACGAGAGCCACGCATGAACAAGCTGCTGCCGCTTTAAAGGTTTTTATCTATTTCAATTTTTGGCGATACACCTAGTCAACATAATAAATATTAAAGTGTTGTATAAAAATTATATTTTATACACAGTAAAACACTTCATGGTTGGTAATAAAATGGAATAAGATGCATATGTTTATTCAATTACACAGTATTGAATGAAAAAAAAATATACTTACTGTAAGCTATTTCGTTGATTTATAGGAACTTTGGAATGAAACAACTATTAACGGATTTAACTCGCGTATTTTTATTTTATTTTATATTAATTATATTAAATAAAATAAAAAAATACGCGAGTTAAATCCGTTAATAGTTGTTTCATTCCAGTGTGTAATAACCGCGAAGGCATCAGAAATTATTATAGGAACTTCTCAATAATTTCGTCTCAATTGGTTACGAATATGGAAACTGTAATGTTATTGAAAAGTCAGAAAACAAAATAAAATAGGAGAGCTCAATCCGTTTGTAAATGTTTCATTCCAATTTTCAATAATTGCTATTTTCAAATTTTACAAAATAAAAAGGAGATCTCATATTTAGACCTACCTACAATAACACCTCACACGCAAAAGATGCATGTTCCAAAACAAACTTTCGCAAAATTATAGCCTTTATGTTCAACTGTTAACGACCTTATTTCCTTAGCAATACTCAGGCACAGCAGTGTCGATAGCGGCGCAATACCAGCCGGAGCAGTACGAGCGCCTGCGCGCGCGCATACGAGCGATCAACGCAGCGGCCGCCATGTCACCGCATACGTGAAGTCGACACTCCACTCATGTACCGGTTCATCCTGATGTCCATGCTATGTATCCAAGGTAACTTTTTTATTGTTTTTAGCATAAGACTATTGTCAGCTCGGTCATGCTACGATTATGAAATGTTTAAAATATCAAAGTTAGCAACTCAATAAATTTGTGTGTATAAAAATCCCTTTAAAGTTGTTTGATTCCAATGTACTTATAATAACTTCGAAGGCATCAGAAATTATTATTTTACTATTATCATAGGATAGATAATAATGGTATTTTAAAAGTTTAAAATATTATTAAAGTTAGGTACCCTCTCAATAAATTTCATATCACATCCATAAAAGAAAAAGAAAACTTAAGAAAATAAATAGAAAAGTTGTGTGCTTAATTTTTTTTTCTGATTATTATCGTGCGAAATGTTTGTGAGTACGCGGTTAACTTCCGATCGACTGCATCATATTGGATAATTTTTGTTTTATGTTTATTATTGTCAGGACAATGTAACTACTCGTAGTATAAAAGAATTATTTTATTTGAAATTGAGTAAATATTTATAAATAAAATTTGGCGGAACAAAGTTTGCAGGGTTGGTTAGTTTATTATATTTTGCGTGATTGAAATTGTAACGATAACTCTTAGTAAAATAAAGTTGAGGTTTCGTGGTTTTCCGTAATAAACCCGCATATCATGCGTGTAATGTGTACAAAAATGCAGCGATTGTGAAATAATAAACAGATAGAACCTTTATTATACAACCAGTAATATATTTTATATTCATGTTTAAATTCGTTTTCATTTAATTTTCTTATAAAATTATGAAATTGATAGCAAGTTCAATGAATGTGAAAATGTATTTTTTTTTGTGCTTTTTATTACAGTACAATTAATGCCCGGTTGCCAGAATAATTTTAATACTGTTATCAAAATCAACAAATTAAACCTTTAAGTTAATTTAAATTTGAATTGTTTATTATTGCATACGGCAACATTAAACTTATTAGTATCTCTTTCTCGAATACAAATTCACCTATGATATAAAATTCTCGTGTGTCACTGTGTTTTTTGCCTAACTTCTCCAACACTGAACCCATTTTTATGAAATATTGGATACCTAAGTCTGAGAATCGGCCAGCATCTATTGTTTATACCCAAAAATTTTAAGGGTTGTGGTTACCCTTAAAATTTTTGTGTATAAACAATAGAATAACAATAGAGCTTTTTTAAATTTTGGACCATTTTTTTATTTTTACACGATTCAGCATTAGAAAATACATACCTACAACCCTAAATTTTCACTCTTCTACCGTCAACCCCTATTTTTTAATAAAACATCTCTAATAACGCAGTACCCAGTTCGCTGCATCAGCTAGTTTAATTATACAAATGTTCCTATTCCTAATAAAAATTAACGATAACAGTCCATATCGCATGCAATAAGATTCTACGTTCCTATTCCTGCAAAACACTAAGCTTCTATTGTTTAATCAACAGGTTCTTTGATCATTCAAACTAAATCGATTTTATCTGTAATCGCGTTTCAAATACAAATGAAGGTTTAGATTGCTACGATATGAGAAGCCTAATCGTTGTTCTACTTTGTAACGATTCAGCGATTAGATCCGGTCGCATAATATCGGAATTTGATTAGCATACAAATTAAGTACTTTACACAAGGACAAGGGATCAGATAGGATGTGTTAATGTGGTCTGATTTTATACTTGGCTATGCTACTGTATAAAGGTTAGCATTGATACCTACTTATGAACTTGTAGGCTTCGGTTCTTGCATTGATACCTACATGAGAACTTGTAAGCCTCGGTTCTTAAACGTCCTTTAAAAAACATCATATTGGATTGAAACAACTTTAACAGATTTAACGGACGTAAATTATCATCCTTATAATATATCTTCAGTTTGTTGACAGTGAATACACTGCTCTATCATTTGGCGTCTTGCAAATGTTGAAACATATACAAATGGGATTAGATTATCTTGTAATTATCTAGCTAGAATCCACGATGGATTGCAACCTCTATAACACCTACACTATTGTCCTATCTTCAGTATTTTTAACTCAGTCATAAAATGCCTACGTGCTGATTGCGTAATGCATTTGTTTCAAATCGATCCCAATGAGGGCCACCGCGTGTCAGAAATCCGCTAGATGCGCTATTGTAGAATGAGGTCCAGCTGTCATGTTCCACCAATGAGAGGTAAGCTACTGGCCTGTGATTGGTGGAACATGACAGCTGGACCTCATTCTACACTAGCGCATCTAGCGGATTTCTGACACGCGGTGGCCCTCATTAGTCGACGTCATTTAAGTAATTGAATCACTAACTTTGTAGTGCCGTGAATTGATCATTTTAGTGTTTTGAAACAAATCATTTGAGATAGTTATCAAAGGAATATTAGACTCAGGGGGTTGTTTCAAAGTCAAACTAATAAGACGTCCTCACAAGAATGGTTGAGATTTGATATTTCAGGAGTTTGACCGTTAAGTAATCATACTAAAACTAACGACGGAATTCATTCGGATTGACCGTAATTATCACATTATCTTATAATTGAAGTAAAATCTACCTACATATTTAGAAATAAACAAACATCCCTCGAAATGTTTTCATGAAAATGGTATTTTCATGGTATACGTTTTAATGCCTAATTGTACAGTTTTATTTGATCATTGTTAATAGCACAACCATTCCCACATTATTTCATTCATTGCATAGTCAACACGTGAGTCAACTACATAATTTCATTCTGTGCAATAATTTCAGTGCAGTCAAAATGTTAAATACTCATTCACGATATTATTTATTGAACGTCGATAAAATCAATTCGGCGGTACATAATAGATATTTTATGTACTTATAAATTATATAATTTTTAATTCCTACAGTTTGACTTCGTAATTCCGTGAGTGATCATACATAGAAACTTTCTTATCCCACTAAATTCAGAAATCGTAGATTAACTGACATTTGTGAGTGTGACATAATTAGGTTCATTCGTAAATAGAAGGGGCCTAGACAAGGTGCCAACGTTCAACGTTAACGTTAAACGCTGGCACCGAAATGTATGGGATTTGACATTCGCTAACGACTGTCACGTATGACGTACGTAAACGTTTGCAGATGCCAAATCCCATACATTTTGGTCGTTTCGCTTTACTTTAACGTTGAACGTTGGCACCTTGTCTAGGCTCCCTGTACTGCTATAGTGACGTGTAAAAACAAATGACATTTTAGCTCGATGGCTTGCTATGGCCGTCACTACAATACACACTTTAGCTATAATTATACTGTATGGTATGGATGCGATTATAATAACCTGTCACAAAGTGACAAAGGTATAGCGATTGTGCGTTACACCTTCATTATAGATTTTTTATTTAAAACATGCGTCGGTTTGAGTGTATGCCAGATAGGTACTCATAATTTATGAGGCCCAAATTGTTCAATACCGTAAATGTAGCAATTTATATTTTGTTTCAGGTAGCAGGTGAGGTGAATGGCTGTGAAACTCAACATTTTATAGCAACTGTCTAAATATTTGAAAGAAACACTACTGTTTGTATAATATTTAACGTTTTTATATAGAACTACGTACGTTAAACATTCGTTTTAATATTTTTTCTATTATTTAATTAATTAACTTAATTTTGTAAAGTTTTAGATAAAAAGTTCCGATTTATTAAGATTTTCTAACTTAACGTATTGTTTTCCTTGTTACAATATGAAAATATATTCAATGTAAATTATTACAACAAATATTTTACTGTCAGTATAGTAATGAAGGAATTATTAAATTAAATAATAAGGTCCAATTTAAGACGAAAAACGAAGAAGTATTTTCATTTGCATTTCGATAATAAAGCAAAGATGTTTCATTATATAAAATAAAGATGTTTTTAATTTACTTATGCACATTGAAAATAACACTTTAATCATCGTTATTGTTGTTAAAGTTTGTAATAAATTTCTTTGCACTTCTTCTGTAAACAATTCGGCGTGCTTGAAAACGTTTTGTTCTGTGGCAACTTGTATTTATGCCACTGGTAGGAAATCATGGTGAATTTATTAATAGTAAATTTCTGTGCAAAGCATTGTTATATAGGCGAAGAAAAACTAGCTAAGAAATTATGTAAATAAATTTTACGATTGTAAATTATTTCTGCAACTGTGATATTAATATTAATGTTAGTGTATTGTAAAAAAATAATTGATTACATGACACGAAAAAAATATGCTGTTTTTTATTGACTAGAAACCCTTGATCCTTTGATAATATAAATTGCGCGGGTTAAATCCGTTTCATTCCAATGTTAATAATAGTTTATATTACACTTCGAAGCTTCGAGAACTTCGGTATGTGAGCCATGAATCCAATTAGTACTGAAATTCAATTCGTAATACTGTTATGTATATATGTCCATCAATAGATACTGCTAGCATCAAACATATCGCAGCAGTCAAGGTGCATGAATATATCGAGGGCACGTCTAAACTGCTCTGGACGACTTAATTACTGAATGATTAGGTACTAAATGATTACCTACGAAATACTAAAATACTCTGGACTTACAAAATAGTCCGGAATACTAAATTACTCTATAATACTAAATTACTCTATAATACTAAAATACTCTGGACTACATAAATAGTCCGGACAACTAAATTACTCTATAATACATACTAAAATACTCTGGACTACATGAATAGTCCGGACAACTAAATTACTCTGTACTACATAAATAGTCTGGATTGCTTAAACACTTTGGATTAGGTATATCTATCATCTATTCGATATGTACCGAGCATTTCATATGCACCTAATCATAAATCAAATGATAAAAACCCGCCAGGTGCGAGTCGGACTAGCGCACGAAGGGTTCCGTACTATAATAAATTAGGCAATTTGATCATTTCTCTCATTCAAACCTATTTTCGCTAGTAGTTTGCATAGTAATACACATCATATATTTTTTTCAGTTTTATCATACCCATATTTTAGAAGTTACGGGGGGGGGGGGGGGGGACACGTTTTACCACTTTGGAAGAGTCTCTCGCGCAAACTTCAGTTGAGAAAAAAAATATGTTAGAAACCTCAACATCACTTTAAAACACCTATCCATAGATACCCCACACGTATAGGTGTGATAAAAAAAAATTTTTGAATTTCAGATCTATATATGGGGAATTTTTTCTGATTTTATTTTAAAATCTTAATGCGGTTTACAGAAAACATCTACTCACCAAATTTCAATAATGTTGCTCTTATAGTTTCGGAATAAACTGGCTGTGACATACGGACGGCCAGACGGACGCGTTTTCATTGTCATTATCATTACTTTGAACCTATTAGTTCAGGGAAAGTAATTCAGAATTATCTATTTCACTAACTTGTTTCACAATATTAGGATAAAGTGATATTACAGTACCGAGGCGTTTTACCTTTGAGCTTCTAGCAGGCAATTTTCTAAAGACCTTTGTACAGCACACAATGCAATGAAGTCGAGAATGAATTTGACGCTATCGCTAGTCTTCCTTTGGCTGCACGTTTGTAAATAGTAAATTAGAGCAACAATACTGGCACTTTGCTGGTATAATTTATATGTATTATTATTATCTAACTAGCTAAGTAATTACTATAACTTCAAATTAAAACACATTTTCGGATATTACAACTTTGATCTTAGGTTGTACAATTACAAGTCTGCCGTTTCCGTTTGTAATTATATATATACAATTTTATAGTAAATATAATAATATAATAATGTGAGGATCATATTATTATGATCTTCTTTGATTTGATACCCCATTCGGGTATATTTGTAGACATTTGGTTTTCCATCTCTACTTTCACCCTTAATAACTATTATAAATGACTGAACTGGTTTTCATCAAACATAGCTAAGTCAGAACACCCCTGACTTATTCACTTCATCTTACAAAAAACCGAATCTTAATCGGTTAATCCTTTTCAGGTGGATTTGACAATAAACACCACGACACGAGAATTTTATTATTATAATATACCTATTAGATGAATTGAATCTACCTATGTATAAACTCTTTATTTATCATAGTTATTTTTTCTCAAATGGGATAAGGTAGCCATACCCAAATTACAATATATCATATGTATAATCCAAAGAGGAGGTTATTTACAAAACATGTCAGAGGTCAAAACATTAACATTCTCATTAACGAGAATAACCCCAAATGCGCTCGTAACCGCACACAAAACGAGCGAATGACCCAAAATTCACGTGTTTGTTATTAACCGTAACGCTGTGTAAATGTGTATGATATGCGAAATAGGTGATTTTTAAAATTTATTATGTCATACTCGTGTACCATACAAACATACAATTTATCACAATTTAAACGTTAAGTATTATGAAAAGCATTTTTAAAATTATACTCGTAGTTGCAAGAATAGCACGTATAATTTTTTTAAGTACCAAATCCTCTTTTTCAGCGAGTCATTAATCACTTTGTTAGGTAGGTACTAGCGACCTGCACCGGCTTCGTTTGGGTACTATAATCCTTCCTCTTGAATCATTCTATCTACCACCACTTCAAAATCCGTTGCGTAGTTTTTAAGAGAGACAGCGACAGCGACTTTGTTATAATAATATACTATGTAGTGATAGTGAAGTAGGATAAGAAATAGGTTAGCTGCATTTCTATACCTTGTAATGTGAATATTATTTTTCAAGGAACTTCCCAACAAGCAAGATCAGTACGTACCTACTTAAAACATCCTCAAGAATATCTTATTTTTACTATTAAGAACGTGCTGTAAACAAGGCTATAGGCGCAGTTATAGAATCAAATATTTAACTAACTAACCTATATTTTTTTCAGGACTACTTTGATTGTTAGATTGTATAATCCTTACTAATATTATAAATGCGAAAGTAACTCTGTCTGTCTGTCTGTCTGTCTGTCTGTTACGCTTTCACGCTAAAACTACTGGACGATTTAAATGAAATTTGGTACAAAGAAAGTCTGGAGCCTGAGAAAGGACATAGGCTACTTTTTAACCGACTGTAAAAAAGGAGGAGTTCCACGCGGACGAAGTCGCGGGCAGAAGCTAGTGTATTATGTTATAGTAGCTAATCAGTGATAATCGGAATTACAAAGTTATACACAGCATAAGCACGTAACACGATTAATCCATTTGCATTGTATGCTTCGAATTTAGATAATGACAGATGGATTAGGACAAAACTAATATAAACTATTAGTAAGAGTAGTAAAGTTATTCTGTAATTAAGAGCATTGCTCAAATAGCACCGTGACAATATTTGGAAAACAAGTAATTAAGGAGTTTTGGGATTTCAAACTAACTCCTAGGCATTCCGTAACTTAAAGATAGAAAAACAGCATTAAGAATTTTATTTACTTTTGCTCGAGACTTCGTCCACGTACTTTTTTACCCCTAGGGGATGATTTTCAATGAACTATAAAACACATACTTAATGAATTGTTTTTAATAGCATGATTTTTAAGTTTTGTCAAATTGTTTCTAATGTTTCACTTGTTTCTAATTTTCTCATACAAACTTGCAACACTTAATCTATGTCTTTAGGGTTATTTTTTAAATTATTTCTCAGTGTACATCATTTCATATTATCATTTATCATTTTATATAACAATGCTACCTGTCCCGGTGAAATTCTTACCGCCATATTCTGATTTTAATAATAATATAATATAATTATTTCTTTTAATTTTCTTCTATACAAACCTGCTCCTGATAACAAACACAAAACCAAGGGATTATTTGTTTTGCGAACTTCATCTTATTTGTTTTGGTATCTCTGAACGAACTATATTTTATAATATAAAAAATTACCCACTTATCCTTCTAAGCAATTTTCAATTTTCCTTTATGTATTACTCAATGTGTTTGTAAACTAATCAACGGTAAAGTGAGTTTAACCAGTAGTGTTTGTTCGCCTTTATTTGTTCTAGCTTATGAAAGGTCAAGAATTCCAATACGGCTTAGCCAGTAAAAATACAATATTAAAATTTACTAGATTCCTAGATTCTGTTTAATAAGCTTCAGATTTTATCTCAAAGTCTATTGCAATTTGCTTAGTCATCAACTTTTGAAATGCTTTCTTAGAAAATTGCTAGTGGCAATTAAATTTTATTTGATTTAATGAATTAAACTTTATTAGCTAATTAATAATGTAAGTAACTATGGATTTTCTTTTGCTCAAAATTATGCTGAGTAAAGTTACTTTGAGAAAATATTGGTATCTTGTTACTACATCTCAAAAAAAATATCTAACCAAGTTATATTCTTTTCATAGTTCGCTTAAATTTATGACGAGTCCTTAATATTCCACTTTGATAACTTTTTCCATTTAGTTACGGAACCTAAATATTCATTGCTCTGGGAAAACAGGTATCATATCGAGGTCATGTCCGTTTAACAAAATGACTAAAATGTTAAAGGTGTTATAAATTTTGAGCACGTTCATTAGAGCGCGTGGAGCCTTCGCCCCTGCTTTTAGCCGAGGACACACGTCGGAATTTCGTAATAAGATTTCCTTAATTTAAGACTTCCACCCGTACACTCATTAAAGAAGTGTTGCCCCACGCGGCGACTCAGATCGACACCGAGGGCGTAAAATTACCTACTATTACGATCACCAAATTGGATGTGGTCTCCCTTTGTGTTCGGCAAGCCTCACTCTCATCAGGAAAACCCGTGCTAAATGTTACCTGTATATAGCATTCTCGTGTCTTCTTATGTCTAAAAATAAAATAGTAAAGTACATAGTAACTAGCATGAGTGAATGTGAGTAGAAAAATCAGGAATGATTTTTAGTAAAGATTAAATAAATCAAAGACATCGCAACTGTTTTACGACACTCTAATGAAGAGTGATGCGGGTAAGCTCAAACAAAGTGTCAAATTGAAACCTGTTGTGTAACTGTTTTCAATTCACGATTTCTCTGTCTCTGAACTTCCCAAAATCTGTCGCTTTACAGACAATTATAATTCAATTTTGTACCAATTCTAGTTTCAACAGTTCACGTCTGATGTCTATTAAAATTCTTCAAATATCACAAAGCTTCACGACGTTCTGAAATCTGAATATTTAGTCTGATAGCATTTAGCTCTGAGAAATCCTCTATGTTGAATTCGTGCTACTGAGTACCGTTGAGGAAACTTGGTTTATGGGGCAGAAACATAAAAGTAACGAGGCCATTAAATGCGGATCATTGCACCCGGTCAGCGTAGTTTTATTTGAATTCAGGAAGCATTTTATACGTAACCCCTTTTTACCACGTTATAAGCCTGTTGTCATTAAACTGCTATCAACAAATTTCCGAGGAGTTCCGATGCGACAAATAAAGCCTACACCGTTAAACGGCACTAAAACATAAGGTACACGTCTATTGCAAGGTAAATGTTTCAGGCACTGCATTCAAGGGTTGGTGGTTTTAATATCAGGGACCAAATTAAATGTTTGTCGTGCACAAAATAGGCTGTAGATTCTACGGTACAAGAAAATGTTAATTAATTAAGTATTTGAAAGTTCACGAAAGGGTATCGTCAGTTTATAACTGGTTTATTAGTTGCTACAGAACAATAAAGTTACAGGAAACTTTACTATTACCAACCCATTACATTACGTAACTTGTTTACGATTCCATTCATTTGCGGTTTCTATTACAATTTTCCCTTTGAAGATACAAATTGAATAGGTTTCGCGTTACGTCACTCATGGCTTTGTAATTGATAGATGCATAATACTGAATATCCGCAGGGACTGTTCTAGGCCCACGTCTTATATCACCAATCCTAAATCTGACATGACATTGTTGGCAGTGCTAGTCAATACTGAATGCCAATATTGATAACTAACCTATAAATTTATTTTAACTTACGTATATGCTAAGAGATTAATAGTTAGGTACCAGAATAGTGTTTATACAATCTGTAAGAACAAGTCTTCTTTCTTTATAATTTTTTGCACATAATGAAAGATCACGTACTTCTTACGATGAATGAAATATTATTGTAATGAGCAAATATTAATAAATGGAAATAGGGAAACAAACAGACAATATTTCTAAAATGAATATAAGTAAATAGGTACGTAATAAAACAAATAATAAATATTACTATGTTAAGGAAAAATATTTTATTTTCGCTGTTTGATCACTTTGCGGCATTTGCATCTAATACTTTTATTCAAACTAATCAAAAATTCTTACTCCAGAAAAGGGGAAAACGTTTCAGAGAAACTACTATTACATTGTTATCCACCACAACAATATGAAACCCGACATAACTTACATTCCCAAGAACAACGGGCTTACGCGTATTCGCTTGAAGACAGGCCTTTTATTTCAACGCCTGAATCAAGTACGTAAACAGGCTGAAAACAGAAGAAACTGCTGACAGACGTATTTACTGCTAAACGCAGCTTTCCGTTTCTGGGACACAATCCAGCTAAACAAAGCAAACGTTGATACGCTATATCCTCTAAGACATATCTGGAGGACGCCAGCGACGCCATCTCAACCGCTTGGGAAATAAAGATTACTACACAAATAACTCAAAGGAGATCCCGCCCATGTTTTTTTAGATGCGTGATAACCTCCTCCATTATTCCTCTTTCGACATTCCACTGTCGGAGTAGCGGCCCATTTACATAGGACCATTTGTTCTGGTTTAATATAGATTTATGTACGTAATCAAAGTTAGAGGAAATCTAATTGGGGATTTTGTATTCCCATGAGTCACACGTTTATTAGCAACAGAGCAGTGTATAACACCTAGTCGACGGTTAATCCAATAATAACGGTAGTTTATACAGGTGGGTGCTACTACGGATTTACATCTCATTTCACGAGGGGACAAAACACACAAAATACTGTCGTTATGAAAGTTTGCCGCGCGAGATCGAATTTTGTTAGAAGTTTATGGCAGATGTTCTGATTCTACGGCCGTTCGTTTACGGGCAGTTAACTTTGGGTACAAACACCCACAGACGATGGCTAAGCTTATCACTTGAATCTACAGGATACGTTTATAGCCAATTGAAGCTTATTTATTGAGTTGACGTAAACGATAGGGTCTCAGAGTAACCTAAGTTATATAGGACTTTAGGTTTGGATGCGTTTCAAGCTGTGTAAATTTTTGTAACTGACAATTTATCGCTGAATCAGTTTATGCTTTGGAATAAAATAATATAAGAGATTGGAATGAAAGAACAACAACATATTTAACTAAGTACGTTTTTTATTTGCTGACGTTTCGGATACGTACAGTTCCCATATTCGTAGCAAGACTGAGCTAGAGTAGTCTAATGCTAAATTATTGTCAGTTCAGTAGTGCTACGAATAAATTTAAGCCATTTAAAGTTGTCTTTTTTCAATGTGTAATAACCGCGAAAGCACCCAAAATTATTAACTATAAGAGTTTCAAGTCGCGTATATTATTTTTTATACTGTCGTTTCAACACACTAAAGTTAAAGTCTCTCCGTATTCCGTTATAACCTTTTTATTCCATCATTTAAAAACCGCGAAAGCATGAGAAGTTGTCATCTACTTCTCATTTGAAGTTTAAATTGAAATCAATCGTGTATTTGAAACTATATGTACGAATATATAATTATGTAGATACAAACACCTAACGTGATACAAACACCTCCTTTGAAGTATCATGATCTTCCTACATAAAGGCTCTGTATTTCACGCCGGGTCGCCTAAATGAGTTGAGATAAACGCAGCCAATTAGAATAATAAGACGCACTTAAATGTATGCCTCAGACACCCGCAGAGTGAATAATTACGTCTAAAATACCTTTTGGTTGGGAAATGATAAGACAATAAAAGCAATGATTAGTACGGAAGAGGCAAGTGAAATAATAATTTCATTGTATACGTAAGATTTTTATGATGTCGTACCTAATTCTTTACTGTTAGAGCAAGCACCTTCTAATTTGCAGTTTTATACAGTACCTAGAGTGAAATATAAAAAAATGTTTCTTCAAACAGCTAATAAAAAGTTTTACCCAACTTAGTTCAGAGAAGTTATTTACACTGATACCTGATATGAATGAATGCAGACGGAAACATCTTGAAGTTTTATTTCACTTTACTTGTTCAAGTTATGAAGACAAGTATAAGTTACAGACGAATAAAATATAGACCAGTAAATTCATAAATGACATTTGGAGGGCCGAGAGCAAACTTTCCCCAACTTATAAAGTTACAATAAAAACGTCACATAAAGGGCCAAATGCTGCAATTTATCGCACAATAAAGTTGAGCAACCTTCGGAAGTTAAGGAACGTCTGTCTAAATCCACTATCTGTACTCAGAAACCATATTCGGTGCTTCAAACCCTAACTTAGATTATGTACTTAATAAGGATTTTTGGAATTATCTCACTAAACATACATTCAACTTGAAAATACGCGTGTTATAGATATTTTTCCCAAAATATTTTAGAGCCATGTGTGTGATTTTAGGGTATGATATGTAACGGGCTAAAACGATTTTATTTACTGAAACTCTTATATGAAGCTTCTTTAACGCTTTCGAAACTAAAACAAATCAAATAATTTATTAGTAAATAGTACTTTTACCCGTCACATGAACCTACTAGCGCTTCAGAAAGACCATCATTGCTGAGACGAAAGGTTGCAAAAACTCAGCCGAAAGTCATTCTTCAAAGTCAATTTAAAAACTTGTACTCACATATCTACTAAGAATAAGAAAAAAAACCTTATATAAGTTATACAAGTAGATGTACAATACAAACAATGTAACATAGGACTAGTATGATATCTCCAGTCAGGTTTCAGCATTGACTAACCAACCCTATTGCAGACCTGAACAGTCCGGTCCCCACAAACAGCACTAGTTCTTGAGTATGACGTGTATCTCAGATATCGATTATTATTAGTTTTAACTTTTTTTCTATACAATTGATTTAACTCCATTATCTATGCCGCTGAAATATCTGATTGCGCATTTGAATAAGCCCTACAAGTTCTAGAATTTACGCAAAAGTGCAACTTTTGCTTATTACCAAAGATCGGTCGCCGATGTTAAGGCAACGTGTAAATATAGAATCAAATTAAAACTTTATCACAGCCGCGCTTGTACTTCCCAGAACTAAGCCAAGTATAGCAACCTCAAGGAAATGTAAAAGGTTGCATCAATAGCTAAAGTCGGCTCACTAAGTCTAAGGGACCGCTTAATTAGTCGCCAGAGAGTTCCTGAAGTATTGCCCTGCGGCGATAGACATGCCCGTAGCGCCCGCTACTTAATGGCTAGTTGGTCCCAATTTGTCCATTTTAGATTATGTCTCAGCGTTCGGTATAAAACAAAATGAAATTTAAGGATATTAATTAGTAGGTACACAAAGAAATGGTTCAACCAGTGATTAAAATATTGGCATTCTATGCTGCGTGCTTTTCGAATCCGCTACGAGTTGACGGGACATGACGAAATCTTTAATTGTTCTTGACTGAAAAATTCATTGAATATTGTTTAGAAATGATGTTTCCAAAAATTTTTATTGTTATTTTAAACTTCTCTGTTATTTTAGTTAAAGTGCTCGACGTTTAAAAGTGTCCCTTGGTTATTAACTTGAAAAAAATAATGTTTTATTTATTGATAGGTTGTGGAGAAAAAAAAAATACATTAATTTGAAAAACTATAGGTATAGATATAAAACTACAAATTGTTGAGTTTTATTGATATCTTCAACATAAATTATCCAAGAGATCGCTTAGATCATAAAACTATTAATAAATAGGTATACTTAGTTGTGGTACTGATCAGTTGACTAGACTTTTATCAGCAACGGACTGACTCTTACGATTGAATGATGATAAATGAAATAATAAATACTTAGGAAACAATACCTCTATTAATGTTCTCACTTTATATATGAACATTCTATGTAAGACGAGGATAACATTTGTTCAAAAGCGCATCCATTATTTACTGCTCCTAGATTATGCAAATATTTTCTAGATCACGATGCATGGTATTGCTTAGGGTGTTGGGACGCACCGGCTGTGTCACGAGTAATATAGTGCTGGACAGAAAGTGACATGAACGTACATGTAGCATGTATGCTATGATAGGGGAACCCATGATACTAAATTGGGATGTACTTAGACGCCTTATGGATGGTATATTTGAATTATCTATTTAACAAACAAGGTGGTGTATTTAACGTTTAATACCAACTGATAATAGCAATAAAACAAAGCACAAGTATATCTAATTCTTCTAATGACAAACAAATGAAAAGAAATATCAAAATAGGTGCGTTCGGAACACGCCTTATTCGGTTTCGCTCAGTGTTGGCACCTATTGACTGGTCTTTGTTTATTAGGTAAGAAGAAATATAACATGGTATAATTTCGCTTTCAGCGATGGGAAAAGCATTTACCTACATGTTTTTAAAAATGATAAAAAAAAATAATAACATGAAAATAATCGAGCGTAGGTAGCACTAAGAAAGGAAATTTGAAAGGGGGCAAACCGCAGGCAGAAGCGAGTATATTATAAACAGATATTCAGAGTTAAATTATATGTTAAGTGCACAAGTATATCCTAAAATCCCCTCTTGGACTCCCTGTGTATAGCAAATGATAAAGTATTATAAAAATCTCATTCTCGACACGGATTCTAAGAAGAAATATAATTCAGTGAGCATTTCCAAGCGCTTTATTTATTTGATTTTTCATTGTTTACCTATTATATTATTTGTCACCAGTATTGGGTAGTTTCGCTTTTACATTAAAATCAGATTTAATACATTTTGGTACAGAGGTTGTACACAGGAACTTAAAAAGTTATAAATGTTACTTTTCATATACCTACCTAAAACCGTATTTATACTAACATTAACGAACAAATACGGGGTTCATGCAGGTATAATTAGAAATAACAAATATATTTAATCACCTTGGTGAAAGCTAGAAATTTAAGCTAGCTAGTAGTAAGCTAACAGAACGAAACCACTTAAATATCTACAACTATACAAACAATTATGTATCATAAATCCTTTCATAACCGTTCTACCGACATAATAAAATTCCACGTCAACAATTCATGTAGTGGAACAGTCCAAGTTCTATCCAACGAACACTAAGTTTATTGTCTATGCCAATCCCAGGGGAAATACGTTAGTCTGTATCGTGGTCGATCATTGCCCAAATTAAATTTACTACCGCCGGCCGCTCCAATTCAGAGTAACGACATAGCAACCGCCATTTATTGCCAATAAATATCATTTTACAGGCCCTTGTATCGTTTTTCAGAGAACTTGGCCCCTCGTAAATAAGTGCCGTGTTAATTGAGCGTATAATATGTTTGCTTATACTTTTTCATTCTCTAGACATTTTGTAGATAAGAGAATAAGTAGGTACCTATGTAGATTCAACATCTTTGACATTTCATACCTATGGGAGCTGACGTGTGTCAAAATCAAATAGATGCGGTTGTGTTGAATGAGCTGTCATGTTCCAACAATGAAAGACAGGCCCGTGATTGGTGCTACATGACAGCTGGACCTCATTGATCTAGCCTGAAACCTAACAAAGCTGGTACTATGAGTACGTCCTACTAGATTCGCAAATTTCGGGTTTTGCTTAAAGAGTTCCTACAAATAAAAAGATCTTTCAAGATGTACGTACCTATCTGATAAACATTTTTTTTTACTTGATAGCTTAAAAAATTAACGTTGACAGATGCTCTTAAGATATAATTTGTATTACAACGCGACGAAGAGTTAAATGTAACTGATTAAGTTTCTTTTGTACGAGTGTTCATAACCTGTTTCTGTTCCTATGTAATTTCTTTACTTACCTACTTGTATTTTGTTTTGCCTAGGTACATTATTGTCCTTGGAACTTTACCGATTCGGAATATTCGTAACAATCTGGGTCAGTAGTCAGATTAATCAAAGGCGCCGCATTTATCA
Organism: Polylopha cassiicola; assembly: GCA_038024825.1. Classification (NCBI taxonomy): domain Eukaryota; kingdom Metazoa; phylum Arthropoda; class Insecta; order Lepidoptera; family Tortricidae; genus Polylopha; species Polylopha cassiicola. The sequence goes on from CP149055.1 coordinate 7,723,910, forward strand.
AGCACATTTATTCTTATGTACTTGTTTATTTGATTTGGTTGTTTATAAATGCGTAAAAATAAAGGTAACGGAAAAATCAAGAGTTCTATTTACTATACCTACTTTCATAAAACAGCCAATATAACCCAATAAACATATTTATGTTGAAGAAAAGAATCAAATATCTTAACAAAAAACTGAAATTGAAAATAATAAAGAATACGAAGATTCTTCCATTGATCTCAAAATAGACATAAAAGTAAATGAATTGGCGAAAGAAGTCGAATAATCATCGTTGCGGGAAAAATGTGAGTTTGCGTGCAATGCTCAGGCCGGAAAGCTTTCCTTCCTTTTAAATAAATGTAAAAAGTCGGTATGTTACTCAAACACAATTGAATCGATGAACCAATCTGGCAGATATTTGACGGAGAGATAGCTTTGCCCGCGAACAATGCAGAAGCCCGTGGAAATGCCAAAAAGCCACAGGCAATTTAACGCATTGCAGGATAGAATTCGCGTTCCAATTAAAAATATTCCACCTTTACTCAATTCGATTTTTATGTAAAATAAAAATAGCGAAGTCCGATTATGATTTTTAAGGCGCAATATTTTTTTAACAAGGTTTTACGACGTACAAAATTGTGTTTTAAAAATTGGATAAATCAACCGCGGCACCGTAGCGTATTATAAAGGGTTTAAATTGCGTATAGGTATTTTATGATGCCATTTTGAAAACTTTACCTAGGTACAGTCCCAACATAGTAGGAGACTGAACTGCCTATAGCCTCAACACTCAGTTAAGTACTTTTTAGACTTACTCAGTTCACATAATAAGTCACATATACGCAGCTACTTAGTTTGAAAGTAGGTACCTACTTATTATATTCCTGTTTTATAAAAAATAACTATACCTACATTTGGTTAGCAACTTTCATCTGAACCGCTTGGTTAAGATGAATAATAATCATTATAAACTTGTTGTAAGTATACCTAAGTAATAATTTCCAAAGCATTCGCGGTTATTTCATTCTACTTATTTTATTTTTATTTCAATTAAATACAACTTGATAATATATGTTAGCGTAAATTTCATAATACCTAATAACTTTGATATTTTGTACCTACTTACCAACACTAGATTTTTTTGTATATTCTCTTAAACTATAACCGTGTCTCATATTTTGGGCCCATAATTCTGTGTAGACGGATAACCGGATTGGGCCCAAGGGCGGCCCAACGTGTCAATTTTTATTTTACGCACGGTCGCCCATCGAATGGCATGTGTGTGATATGAAAGGATTTTCTGTTTCACTGACTTGTCACGAAATCTAGCACCGATAACAATCCTGTAGGACCCGATAAACCGTTAGTCAATTCTGGGAACCTTTTTAATCCGGTAGCTTAGCCGAGAGTTGAAACTATGTTCACCGTTTAATACTTAATAGAATAAGATCACAGGGTCGCCAGACATTACTTATTTTGTTACGAATAATATTATTATGTAGGTACCTACGAGATATGTGTAATAACATGCTAGTGTTTACTTAAGCACCTGAATTATATTTATGAATTGGGGTAATACACACATTCTAAGTAAACTCACACACTATATATTAGCACTACCTACTTAAAGCCACAGGTACTTATATATTATTTTTGAGAAAATAAGACAATATTTACCTAGTAGACCAAAAAACGGACTTAACCATAGTCAAATAAAACATAAAAAATATTGTATGCCTATTGTAACACCACATAAAACCAATGTTTTACGAATAAATTAATTTATAATGTAGAACTTTGTAAGATAACCAAACAAAATAATTATGATAAAGGGCATTTGATAAGATGATGAAATATTTCCAAGAAGTTATTAAGAACAAGATTAGAGTGGTCTGTCTCGATGTATTATGTTTACAAACCTTTGGCTTTTTGATCTCAAATTGATAAGGATTGCTTTAGTAGACTATATTTGGTATTTTGTTATTAAAACTAAACAGATAGAGGTATTTTTTATGTAAATAAATATAAGTACATAATATTCTGATTTCTCTTCAATATCACCAAAGCTCCAGTTAACAATATACCTGAATCTGACCATTGAAAAATATTACTTGACACCCTAACTTGATCGATGTTTATTTAGCTCAATTTTTGCGGTGCCAAAACTAACCTCATGAGCTTAAAAAGCAAGTCAATACGGTTCATTTTCGATTGCCAAACGAAAGGTTCAACGGTTCTATTTATTTTGGTTATTGTATTAGCAGAAATTCCAAGTTTGTGGAGTATTTGAAAGGCGCTCTTTGTTTTCTGAGACGTGTACAGACAGTTAGAGGTAACTTTTCCTTTTAGTCTCAAAGTTCAATTCTTCACTATGTCCACTTATTTGATTTTCTTTTATAACAAGCTACTAACCTGTGCGACTACAACTTACCTTACCTACTAAACGCTAAAATGTAAACTAAAAAAATCACCGATCATGAAGGTTCCTTAGAAAACTTAATTTAGAATTATGTAGTTATTTTTTCTAATAGGCAACTTGTTTTTTCCATCAAGTACTCGAAAAAAATATTGGACACGGATTTTTTTATTTACGCAATCGAACAATTAATGACAAAGACTGACAACTGACTGACAAAGACTACTAATCTGATAGAATAAAAAGAAATCGTTTTCTTTACCTACCAGACAACAGTGACTTTAGCATTTATAATATTATTATTAGAGTAGGGGCTATTAGGATTACTTGTTTACATTAAATGAAAAGCTGTAAATAGGCTCAAGGGACAATTTTTGAGACCAGTATTTACTAACGATCCGGATAAAAAATGGAACTCGTCAGCTGCCTGTTTTGAAATATTATAATGAAATATAACATTTACTAGAACATAAATTAACAATGAATCCACACAAGATAGTACGTTGAACGTTCAATAACGACCTAAACTAACCAGCTCGAGCTCACAGTCCTCTCAGGCCACTTTACCCTATCCTGAGCTGCGACGCTACGTCAGTTTCGATATCAAAAACGTGCTCAACGCCATATTCGACCGGTACTTGATATGAACAAAGAAATAACCACTTAACCTAGCTCGCAGCACGTTTACAGGCTTTAAGGCATGTAACATTATAGTTAGGGCTGCCCCATTGTACTTTTACACACATGGTTTTAGTCGAGAAAGTATTTGGAGGGCTGGTCCGTAATCTTTTTGTCGTGTTAGAAAGTATTTCTCACTGTCGTTCTGACGTGATGTGAAGTGACATATTGGAACAAAACAATTATATAGGATTTAATTCGCGTTTTTTATTTTATTCGCTGACTAGCTTCTGCCCGCGACTTCGTCCGCGTGGAACTCCTCCTTTTTTGAAGTCGGTTAAAAAGTAGCCTATGTGTTATTCTGATATATAAGCTATATTGTGGTAAAGTTTCATTCAAATCCATTCAGTAGTTTTTACGTGAAAGAGTAACAAACATCCATACATCCATACATCCATACTTACAAACTTTCGCCTTTATAATAGTAGTAGGATGTTTGGAAAACCTTAATTCCCAACTTCGTAGCACGACTGAGCTGACGATAGTCTAACGTTAAAGTACTACACTGATTATATATATTTTAAAAATAACGACTGGATATTAAAGTTTTGTATGATAGATGGAGCTTTAGCGGTATACTATCATCAGTTTAGTCGTGCTAGTATGGGAACCATAAACTTTTCAAAACGTCAGAAAATAACATATATTAGGTGGGTAGGTACACTTTGAATGCGTTATAATTGTATTATTCCAACATGTTATAAATGTAAGGGCATCAGATTTTATAAGGTGGTAATCTTATTTGCGTGACAATTAGGTAGGTACCTTACATGTTAGTCGTATCGTTACTGTTATACCTACTTTTCAGTATGAGAATAAGCTAAAATCAAAGATGGTTACTCCCGCGACAAAAAGCCTACGTGCTAGCCCCTGGCAAGATATAATAATGATATTATCCTTATCATTATTTTGAAGTATCCCCACGGGTGTTGGATATTGTTAATGTTAGGAAGAAAGGAATTTCTTTGAGTAAAAATAACTATCGTTGTCTATCCTTCTCTAAAGTAGTTATTATATTTATGTATCTAAATTCAAATTCGAAAATATTTTTATTTAATTGAGGTTGTCAAAAACTCTTATGCAGGTCAGAAAATACCACCGTTTTCGAAAATATCACACTTGAGAAGAAACGGCTAGAAACTAAATAAGGCATCAATCTTTCAAAATATATAATTAGGTAAATTTACTATACAACAAAAAAAATCTGAAATTAAACGAACAATAGAAATATATCAAAGCGAGCTAATTCCTTTAAGCAATTTCCTCCAGTTAGTAATCAGAATTTCAAGGGTTTTTGTAATAAAAACCATGACTACATAATTATAATGTAAATTAACTGTTATAAAATAAGTTAGGTATAGACCAAAAAATAAATTGTTTATGTTTTTGACAACAAAAAAAATAAGGTTAAAAAGCAAATAAATTCGTGAATCAATGTAAAGGAATCCTCTTTCAATGCTTCACAAGATCCCACGTCGCTGAAAAGAAAATAAATATTGCTTCGATTTTTGTCGGAAATACGAGGAAATTTCAAAGGCTTGCAACCTCTTCTAAAAGAAAATCTCTTCATACTTGTGTGCGTATATTAAATGACACGCCCTTAAGGTTGATCCCCTTCTAAGCATCGTGACACGAACGATGCATTTATATTTCAAGCTTTCTCATAAAATATCGAAATATTGAAATTTACATGTACTGATGGAGAGAGCTATAATATAGCTGCCATGACACATGGCGACATTTTGAAGCGTTGAAGTCACGTAGCGTTTGATTTACAGTCGCGTGACATTGTCGTTATTTATGTAAATAGGTAATATTATTATGTAAAAGAAGAAAGCTGACTTAATGATCTAAACTATAAACGTTAGAAACTTGAGTGAAAACTGGAGTTAATTTATAACGTAGGTGACCACTAAAAAGGTTTTTTGAAAATTCACCCCCTAATGGGTAAAGTTTTGGAAACATTAGCAAATAAAAAAAAATACGTAAGTTAAATCCGTTATTGTTTTTCCAATGTGTACCTAATAACCGTGAAGGAATCACAGAAATTATTAACTAAAATAGTTAAAGTTCCATAGATCAGTTAGACATTGAAAAACAGGCTAGGTCTAAGTTACCCCTTAGGATTAAAGCAATCCAACTTTTTGTAGGTACAGTAACCTACCCGTGATAAAGAAAGTACTTACCTAAAATGAACGTATCAAAAGTGCTTCCTAATTCTAAGTGAAATCGTTATTTCCAGCCCGAGTTCTTGAAAAGGAAGCAGTTTAATAGGCTAATTAAGATTACGAGACTGAAATGAACAAACGAGATGCAATCTGCTCATTCTTTGCTGATGGAATCTCTTCAGTAACACCGTTTCTTTTACTTAACGATAATTACTTGGACAATAGAAGTTAAAACGAAATTATTTTAGTTTTATTTGTATGATAGCTCGTTCAACCAACGTCAGTCCTATATATTTTTTTATTTTAGAAGGTTATATGCTTAACTAGTCTATTGTGATAGTTTTGTTTAGGTAAATAAATGTCTTTTCTTCCAACTAAAGTAACCAACATAATTTAAATACTGCCTTCATCTTTTTAGTATTTGTAACACTTAAAAAAATATACTTAAATACGAATACCTATGAGTTTCTTTCTTCATTCGCATCTTAAGAAAAATATTTTTTTTAAATATTTTCGGTCGAATCTATAACGAATCTATGGATTATTGAAATCTACGCAGATAAAACCGCAGTTGAAACGAATAGAAAATAGTTAGCTATACTTATTAAACTGGAGGCAAACAATTCCCTAGAAATGCGTAACAAAATATCTTACAGCAATATATTAATGACGGAATCCGTAAATAGAAGACTGATAGGTAAACTTAGTTACATACGATTTACCTTAAAGATTTTTTTTCTATATAATCTCAGTAGCAGACGTGTGATTGATCGCAGATCCAATGGTATGTTACTATATTCTATATCTGTGGTAAAACTGCTTAGCATAGATTTAGAATCAATAGATACGGCCGTACTAAAGCGTTGAATAGGATATCTTAAACACGTTAACATCAGAAATAAGATTAAAAGCAAAAAACCTTTCTAAAACATGCTTTTATAATTTTACAATGTACAATGTCCTCTTTCATTTGATACTCCACTCGGGTGTATTCGTTGACATTTGGTTTTATATCTCCTTTATATCGCCCTTATATGGTTTTAGAATGACGTTATACAGTCCGTTATTGTCATTCAAACTTCGCGTGTATACAAAATTTCAGCGCAATCGGTTAAATATAATAATAATATTATAATATGCTTCACAATTGAGTTTATTTATTTACTTACACTTTATTGCACAATAAAAAACAAATGTACAAAAGGCGGACTTAATGCCATACGGCATTATCTACCAAACAAACTTAAAAGCAAACAGAGAGCATGTGTAGGCGCAAAAAGAATAATAGATACAATATAAAATAGGATGATAGGTATTACACTAGAAGCATAATGTTTACTACCTCTGTTACTCTTTCAGACAAAAGTTTGGGATCAAAATGTATCAGTGTGAATGGTCAATGCAGAAAAATTAACACGTCATGTAGTGACATGTGAAGAAATATTTCCCACTCTGTGGTAAGTAAGGCAACATAGATTGAAAATAAAAAATTATAGAGTGAGAATCTATTATAGAGACAGGTCTATCACACACTAACTCAATGCGCGTAGCAACTTATAGGGGCGAGGAAGAAGTTCTTTAACTATTTATGAACCATAAAAGTCTACCGATAACGCTTAAATCCGAGCAAAGTGGCTCTTATCTAGTTTACCCTTTGTGCCGCGTGTCGTTTATAGTTTGCTAAATACAATTACAGTGCAGCTATAGTTAAGGTCATTATGACCGTTTTAAACTTCCTTAGATTAAAAAAAATGTTTTTTTTTTCATTTCTAAACCTGTTCAGGCAGACTTATTTATATATTTAATATAGATCGACAAGTTGTTAAATTATTTGTATGATAGGTGAAACCTGAGATTATACCTAGGTATATTTTTTTTATTAACTAATACCTAAATCCGTCCCGCCCCGTATCATACCATATCGACCAAAACAATCAAAATTACGTTTATTGTATTGGAGCCCTCTTAAATAATCATTTTATCTGTTTTTTAGTATCAGAAGTCACAGAAATACATTATCTGTGTAATTTTCAACTGGCTGGCACGGTTCATGATATACAGGCTGGTGACAGACACACGGACGAACATCCCATACTACATGGGTATGAAAAAAAGGATAGTGTACTAGACTTACAGATGTTAACCAGCCTTAATTATACAGTGCAATTAGAATGAAAATAGGTTTGAGATGTTGAAGATTTTCATACGAAACGCGAGAGCAATTTTGATACCAATAGTGATACACAATTACCCTTTGTAAGTTTATGTCAGCCCGCTATCATTATTGCAGATGATAAGGGTTAGGTTAGATATGACACTATAAGGAAGGCTGTAATATAAAATATATTTTTAATATCATATGGGATAAGATATAAGATTTGTGTGGTACGAGTAAATAAGTTTATTTCAAGGAATAGGTAACAAACCACATGCAAAAGAATATCAAATGTTTAATGCATTCAAAATGTCCTACCAATCGGACTAAATAATTTAGTGATTCTATTTTCAATAAGTATATTAATATCATTATTTACTCATCGGAGATAAAGGATATTGAAATTTTAACCCTTTTTGTCTTACTTTTTTATAACACATTTAAATTAAACACCGTTAAACTCAGTTTAGCGTTCAGCTCGGTACAACGAATATGGGGACCTGTAAAAATTATAAAATAAAATAAAATACGAGGTAATAATAGATACATTAAAATTGTTACTTTTTTTGTAAAATAATTGACACCTTTCACATCAGAGTAATCATGTATATTTTTCAGTCGATTTTACATCATTTTATAAATTTGTTGTCTTTTACCTTACTTACCGAAGTAACAAAGTTGGAAGGTAATTTAGGACCCGGAAGCATCCAAATATTACCTCCCGAAATTGGCAGGAGGGCAAAAATTGTGTAACGAGGCCTGTCCAAAAATCATATTACAGCAAAAGAATTTAATCATAATAAACGAAACGTACGAAAATGACTTAATGTCTTTGAAGTGGTTTTTCGGGTTATTTTTGACGTGACTGGGTAACAGTTTAAAGGTGAATGAACTTAAATGTCTTAAATTTGTTTTTTGAGAACTGTAATTATTATGAAGAAACATTTTGGTATTTTCTTTAACAATAATATTCTGTAGTATATTGTTTTGTTGTAATTATAAGGCATGATTTATTTTATACTTACCACATAATATTTTTTTTATTTTTTTTTATTATACACTAGCGGTCCCGGCAGACGTTATGATGTGCGCTTACCAACACATTTTGCGATTCATTTTTATATATAGGTATATATTATGACTGTATGCCATTAGAGAACGTCAAAAATGCAATAAAGGTTAGCTTGACATAATATATATCCAAGCAAATCCCAAATATTTTACAAAACTTAAATGTATTATAAATTTTGTCTAAGCTGCATAATAATATATACCTATTCGTATCTATAATTCATTGTCCTAGTTCGAATTAACATGTTAATTTTCTTCATCGCATAATTTTATTTTACTTTCATAAAAACAGCAGTAAGAATATTTATTTTTCATTTACAGAATGCAATTTAATACATTCGACGGGGAAGTGCGAGGCTTAAAATTGAATGGGATTAAAACACTGAGAAGTAAAGCGACGCGAAAGACGATTAATTACAAAAAAGCCTGTTTCGCTTAAAATATCAACCTTATTAAAAAAAATCTTTAGAGTCCCATAATTGATATTGATGATTGAAGCACGCTTTAGCAGCAAACGTAAATATCCCTATATTTATAGAAGGAGAAGCTGACTTAATAACTGACATGTCAATGCAGGGCCTAAACTGCAAGGGTAAGAAAATTGAAATTTTGCACTGGGTTTGTCCTTTAATAACGTAGCGAACTAAAAAAGATTTTTTGAAAATTCTCTCTAAGGAGGTAAAAAAGAGGTACAAAGTTAGTATGAAACTTTGCCATTTTAGAAGTGATCATTAGAAGCGGAGCCTAACTATTCCACCTGGACAAAGTCGCGGGCAGAAACTAGTAAGTATAATATATAAAGACTGCATAGTAGCAAACAGCCTTACACAGCCCTTATACTTCCAGTTTTTCTTAAGATATACTTCTTATGGACTAAAGACCAACCACCCCAATAGAGAAGAACCAATTGAAAATAGCAAACGAACGAAACATATACTAAATTGTAAAGAGTTGACATTAGCGAACTCAAATTGGGTTTCCTTAAGTGAATTCGCTATTATCGTTTGGCGCTTATCTAGGAACCTAGTACTATTGTAATCCTGCACATTGTTTGGCGTTTCCTTATTTAAATAGGTTATAAAATAATTAGTTATCCATTAGGAAACGTAAGGGGGTGTTCATTTCTTATCTCCACTCAGTTCAATAAATATGCTTTAAATCCTTTATATACGTGTAATGAAGTGTAATGAAATTTCATACCGGACCTGGAATTCGGATTCAAATTTCAGTAAGCAATTTTCCTTTATCTCCCAAAATCCGTATCACAAAGGCTCTCATTTTTATAAAAAAAATATATTATTTTATTTACTCTGGCCGCTGTTACCACGGGCTGTCGACTGAACTTTTTTGTTTGATGATATTATGACTTTTAATGTTCATTTAACTTTATAAAATAAAATATTTTTTTTTGGAAAATCTTAACAGTTGTGTTAAATTAACAACACAGAATATTTAAGTACGTACAGAAAATAACATGGCAGTTAACTTCTTATCTAATTTACCTACTAATTAGCGATGAAAACATTGTCGTGATATTTTGTCTGATAAGTGGTACCAAATCCTTATAAAATTTAAGATACCTACGTATAATAAGAGTTGAATTTATAAAAGTTAAGACTATTATAGTAATTGCTACAGTCTTTTAAAGGTGAAGTAACTACACAACTAAGCTGACGATAGTCTAACGCTAAACACGACTGAGCTGACGATAGTCTAACGCTAAACACGACTGAGCTGACGATAGTCTAACGCTAAACACGACTGAGCTGACGATAGTCTAACATTAATCATACGACTGAGCTGACGATAGTCTAACGCTAATACAAGACACACTGAATGTGTACAGATTTTATATTTGAGATTATACTATTACAATCGAATATTTTTATTAACCAATATTATATCCTTCATCACTATAATCTCAAAAGCTATCAAAAATAAACGTCATAATCCACATTCAATTATTACGGTTCATTCTAGTTCTGGTTTGTTTTACGACTGCCGTCTCCCAGATGGCCACTTTTTATTGAATACCCATATTAAGGTACGGACGATTTATGGTTTCAGAAACTTATAAAAACGTCCCCAGTTACATTAGGTTTGTTCATATATCATCTTTCCTTTACCTGCTTACGTATATAGTTTTAAACATCTTGCATTTCCTTTGAAGGTAGAACCAAGTTTAAGTAAGGCTATCTAGTACTTAAGTTTGATAGTAAGTTATATCCTATTATTAGTCGTAGTTTTGCCTTATCGTTGTTTGTAGGTATATCATTATTTATCCTACTACTATTATAAAGGCGAAAGTTTGTAAGTATGGATGTATGGATGTTTGTTACTCTTTCACGTAAAAACTAGTGAATGGATTTGAATGAAACTTTACCACAAGATAGCTTATACACCAGAATAACATATAGGCTATATTTTATAACGATATTGTGTGAAGTACTCATCGCGCGCAGACGAAGTCGCGGACAGAAGCTAGTAACTAATAACTCTTGTTTCTCGGAGTATTTGTGTAAGCATATTGTGATACCTTGTAAATACATTTCTAAATAAATAAAATACACAAAATCTACAGCTCCGGAGATCATTCAACCCTTTAGTCGTTTCATCAGCAATTCTAGCACTCTCATTGATCATTTCATTCTGGAAAGCAACTTCATATTTCTAAAAACCCAAGGATTTAAGTAGGTACTAACATTACCGTTTTGATTGAGTCTATTTTATTTGAATACAAACGGTTCCCGCTCTTCACTACACACTCGTAAACCTTTGTGATTACCTTTAATTGGAGGATCAATTAGAATTAAAAATAATGAACTGTTTATTGTATAACAACCCATTATCTTTTTTATTGGAAATGATAATACATTAACAAATATTTTTTCTACTAATTCCCACATTTTTCATTTTAATTTAACTCACATCACTACATTGTTTTCAAATATTTATTTCGTTCATACATATACGCGCAAGGAGTATGAAACACCATTTCTTCATCATTCATTTAGTTTCCTTCTTGAAAATAAAATTCATTTTCAAGTGTCTCTTAACGACATTCTAAACTTGATTGTAGGATATGATTTGTAATCTTGTTCTCATTTTTGATTGTGGTCTTTGAAGTTTGACAGTTGACCCTTGTCACTAACTTTTTGGAACTATTTTTAACGTCACTAGAGACTGTGGGTGACACCAAAGTAAACAAAAAGATAAAACAGTCAACAGTTGATAAAACTTCACTTAATTTTGCTGAATTCCTTTTTCCTTTTCAATAACTTTAAAAGAAAAAAAGGATTTCATTTGTTATAGTATATAATGTTGAAAAGGTGACACTGAAACTAAAGGAACTATAAAATACGAATATTTTTCAATTGCGTATTCTCGTATGGTTTGCATTAAAAATATATTTATGTACCTATATGCGCCTATAAAATATAAATGTAACTATTAATACCCATACAGACCTATGAATAAAAAACGTATACTTTTTGACCGGAAATTACATTTAGATAAAATAAAAATAATAACAGTTAAAGAATAATACAAACTTACAAAACTTTACTACCTACTATTCGGTAAAACTATAAAGTAACTCAAAATACGAGACATTTCCGTATATTAATGTTGTGAAAATAACTGATAATTATTTCCAATCCCGAAAAGGGTTGTAACATATTTTTAAAATTTCCCAAACTAATTATCCTGTTTTGAGGATGATCCAATATCACAACGCAACGGTAGGAAATTTCTGCCGCGAATATACAGAGTAACAAAGCTAATAGGCAACTTGTTTTTTCCATCAAGTACTCGAAAAAAATATTGGACACGGATTTTTTTATTTACGCAATCGAACAATTAATGACAAAGACTGACAACTGACTGACAAAGACTACTAATCTGATAGAATAAAAAGAAATCGTTTTCTTTACCTACCAGACAACAGTGACTTTAGCATTTATAATATTATTATTAGAGTAGGGGCTATTAGGATTACTTGTTTACATTAAATGAAAAGCTGTAAATAGGCTCAAGGGACAATTTTTGAGACCAGTATTTACTAACGATCCGGATAAAAAATGGAACTCGTCAGCTGCCTGTTTTGAAATATTATAATGAAATATAACATTTACTAGAACATAAATTAACAATGAATCCACACAAGATAGTACGTTGAACGTTCAATAACGACCTAAACTAACCAGCTCGAGCTCACAGTCCTCTCAGGCCACTTTACCCTATCCTGAGCTGCGACGCTACGTCAGTTTCGATATCAAAAACGTGCTCAACGCCATATTCGACCGGTACTTGATATGAACAAAGAAATAACCACTTAACCTAGCTCGCAGCACGTTTACAGGCTTTAAGGCATGTAACATTATAGTTAGGGCTGCCCCATTGTACTTTTACACACATGGTTTTAGTCGAGAAAGTATTTGGAGGGCTGGTCCGTAATCTTTTTGTCGTGTTAGAAAGTATTTCTCACTGTCGTTCTGACGTGATGTGAAGTGACATATTGGAACAAAACAATTATATAGGATTTAATTCGCGTTTTTTATTTTATTCGCTGACTAGCTTCTGCCCGCGACTTCGTCCGCGTGGAACTCCTCCTTTTTTGAAGTCGGTTAAAAAGTAGCCTATGTGTTATTCTGATATATAAGCTATATTGTGGTAAAGTTTCATTCAAATCCATTCAGTAGTTTTTACGTGAAAGAGTAACAAACATCCATACATCCATACATCCATACTTACAAACTTTCGCCTTTATAATAGTAGTAGGATGTTTGGAAAACCTTAATTCCCAACTTCGTAGCACGACTGAGCTGACGATAGTCTAACGTTAAAGTACTACACTGATTATATATATTTTAAAAATAACGACTGGATATTAAAGTTTTGTATGATAGATGGAGCTTTAGCGGTATACTATCATCAGTTTAGTCGTGCTAGTATGGGAACCATAAACTTTTCAAAACGTCAGAAAATAACATATATTAGGTGGGTAGGTACACTTTGAATGCGTTATAATTGTATTATTCCAACATGTTATAAATGTAAGGGCATCAGATTTTATAAGGTGGTAATCTTATTTGCGTGACAATTAGGTAGGTACCTTACATGTTAGTCGTATCGTTACTGTTATACCTACTTTTCAGTATGAGAATAAGCTAAAATCAAAGATGGTTACTCCCGCGACAAAAAGCCTACGTGCTAGCCCCTGGCAAGATATAATAATGATATTATCCTTATCATTATTTTGAAGTATCCCCACGGGTGTTGGATATTGTTAATGTTAGGAAAAAAGGAATTTCTTTGAGTAAAAATAACTATCGTTGTCTATGCTTCTCTAAAGTAGTTATTATATTTATGTATCTAAATTAAAATTCAAAAATATTTTTATTTAATTGAGGTTGTCAAAAACTCTTATTAAGGTCAGAAAATACCACTGTTTTCGAAAATATCACACTTGAGAAGAAACGGCTAGAAACTAAATAAGGCATCAATCTTTCAAAATATATAATTAGGTAAATTTACTATAAGTACAACAAAAAAAATCTGAAATTAAAGGAACAACAGAAATATATCAAAGCGAGCTAATTCCTTTAAGCAATTTCCTCCAGTTAGTAATCAGTATTTCAAGGGTTTTTGTAATAACAACCATGACAACATAATTATAATGTAAATTAACTGTTATAAAATAAGTACGTATTTTATAAAATAAGTTAGGTATAGACCAAAAAATAAATTGTTTATGTTTTTGACAACAAAAAAATAAGGTTAAAAAGCAAATAAATTCGTGAATCAATGTAAAGGAATCCTCTTTCAATGCTTCACGAGATCCCACGTCGCTGAAAAGAAAATAAATATTGCTTCGATTTTTGTCGGAAATACGAGGAAATTTCAAAGGCTTGCAACCTCTTCTAAAAGAAAATCTCTTCATACTTGCGTATATGTTAAATGACACGCCCTTAACGTTGATCCCCTTCTAAGCGTCGTGACACGAACGATGCATTTATATTTGAAGCTTTCCCATAAAATATCGAAATATTGAAATTTACATGTACTGATGGAGAGAGCTATAATATAGCTGCCATGACACATGGCGACATTTTGAAGCGGTGAAGTCACGTAGCGTTTGATTTACAGTCGCGTGACATTATCGTTATTTATGTAAGTAATATTATTATGTAAAAGAAGAAGCTGACTTAATGACCTAAACTATAAGCGTTAGAAACTTGAGTAAAAACTGGAGTTCCTTTTATAACGTAGGTGACCACTAAAAAAAAATGTTTGAAAAGTCACCTCCTAAGGGGTAAAGTTTTGGAAACATTAGCAAATAAAAAAAAATACGTAAGTTAAATCCGTTATTGTTTTTCCAATGTGTACCTAATAACCGTGAAGGAATTACAGAAATTATTAACTAAAATAGGTAGTTAAAGTTCCATAGATCAGTTAGACATTGAAAAACAGGCTAGGTCTAAGTTACCCCTTAGGATTAAAGTAATCCAACTTTTTGTAGGTACAGTAACCTACCCGTGATAAAGAAAGTACTTACCTAAAATGAACGTATCAAAAGTGCTTCCTAATTCTAAGTGAAATCGTTATTTCCAGCCCGAGTTCTTGAAAAGGAAGCAGTTTAATAGGCTAATTAAGATTACGAGACTGAAATGAACAAACGAGATGCAATCTGCTCATTCTTTGCTGATGGAATCTCTTCAGTAACACCGTTTCTTTTACTTAACGATAATTACTTGGACAATAGAAGTTAAAACGAAATTATTTTAGTTTTATTTGTATGACAGCTCGTTAAGCCAACGTCAGTCCTATATATTTTTTTATTTTAGAAGGTTATATGCTTAACTTGTCTATTGTGATAGTTTTGTTTAGGTAAATAAATGTTGTTCTTCCAACTAAAGTAACCAACATAATTTAAATACTGCCTTCATCTTTTTAGTATTTCTAACACTTAAAAAATAAACTTAAATACGAATATGAGTTTCTTTCTTCATTCGCATCTTAAGAAAAATATTTTTTTAAAATATTTTCGGTCGAATCTATAACGAATCTATGGATTATTGAATTCTACGCAGATAAAACCGCAGTTGAAACGAATAGAAAATAGTTAGCTAAACTTATTAAACTGGAGGCAAACAATTCCCTAGGAATGCGTAACAAAATATCTTACAGCAATATATTAATGACGGAATCCGTAAATAGAAGACTGATAGGTAAACTTAGTTACATAGGATTTACCTTAAAGATTTTCTTCTATGTAATCTCAGTAGCAGACGTGTGATTGATCGCAGATCCAATGGTATGTTACTATATTCTATATCTGTGGTAAAACTGCGTAGCATAGATTTAAAATCAATAGATACGGCCGCACTATTGCGTTGAGTAGGATAGCTTAAACACGTTAACATCAGAAATAAGATTAAAAGCAAAAAACCTTTCTAAAACATGCTTTTATAATTTTATAATGTATCTGTAATCCTTTTTCATTCGATACCCTACTCGGATATATTTCACCTCCTTTGTTTTCCTCCATATTTGGTTTTACAATGATTGAAAAAATTTAACCATTATTGACATCCAAATTGAACATACGAGAAAATTTCAGCTCAATCTGTGAAAGATAGGTATCTGCTTTATAATTAGGACGCAAGATTTTACACGTACTTACTTACATTGCATGTTAAATAAAATCTTTTAAAAAGGATTAGAAATAGGATGTTTGCTATCTCTGTCACTCTTTCAGACAAAAGTTTGGAATCAAAATGTATCAGTGTGAGTGGTCAATGCAGAAAAATTAACACATTGTCATGTAGTGACATGTCAAGAAATATTTCTGTGGTTCAAGAAAGGCACCATAGACTACAAATATAACATCATAGAGTGAGAATCTATTATAGAGACGAATCTATCACTTTGTAACTCTATGCGCGTAACAACTTATAGGGGCGAGGAAGAAGTTCTTTAACTATTTATGAACCATAAAAGTCTACCGATAACGCTTAAATCCGAGCAAAGTGGCTCTTATCTAGTTTACCCTTTGTGCCGCGTGTCGTTTATAGTTTGCTAAATACAATTACAGTGCAGCTATAGTTAAGGTCATTAGGACCGTTTTAAGCTTCCTTAGATTAAAAAAAAAATTTTTTTTACACGCCTAAACCTGTTCTGGCAGACTGATTTATATATTTAATATAGATCGACAAGTTGTTAAATTATTTGTATGATAGATGAAACCTAAGATTATACTTAAGTATATTTTTTTATTTACTAATACCTAAATCCGTCCCGCCCCGTATCATACCATATCGACCAAAACGATCAAAATTACGTTTGTTGTATTGGAGCCCTCTTAAATAATCATTTTATCTGTTTTTTAGTATCAGAAGTCACAGAAATACATTATCTGTGTATTTTCAACTGGCTGGCACGGTTCATGATATACAGGCTGGTGACAGACACACGGACAAACAGCTAAGTCTCAGTACCATCCCATTCTACCATATGGGTATGAAAAAAAGTATAGTATACTAGACTTACAGATGTTAACCAGCCTTAATTATGCAGTGCAATTAGAATGAAAATAGGTTTGAGATGTTGTAGATTTTCATACGAAACGCGAGAGCAATTCTGATACCAATAGTGATACACAATTACCCTTTGTAAGTTTATGTCAGCCCGCTATCATTATTGCAGATGATAAGGGTTAGGTTAGATATGACACTATAAGGAAGGCTGTAATATAAAATATATTTTTAATATCATATGGGATAAGATATAAGATTTGTGTGGTACGAGTAAATAAGTTTATTTCAAGGAATAGGTAGCAAACTACATACAAAAGAATATCAAATGATTAAATGCAATTCAAAATGACCCACCAATTGGACTAAATAATTAAGTACTTATTCTATTTTCAATTTTAATGTTTTAAAACAGAATAGCAAATTATTTAGTGTTATGTATACACTCATCGGAGATATATTAAATTTTTTACCCTTTACTCATTACTTGTCTAGTCTTACTTTTTACTCATTTTAGCGTTCAGTTCAGTCGTACTACGAATATGGGACCTGTAAAGTTTTCGAAAAGTTATCAAATAAAATAAAATACGCGATAATAATAAATACATTAAAATTCTTACTTTTATGGTAAAATAATTGACACCTTTCACATCAGAGTAATCATATATATTTTTCAGTCGATTTTACCTCATTTTATAAATTTTGTTGTCTTTTACCTTACTTACCGAAGTAACAACGTTGGAAGGTAATTTGGGACCCGGAAGCATCCAAATATTACCTCCCGAAATTGGCAGGAGGGCAAAAATTGTGTAACGAGGCCTGTCCAAAAATCATATTACAGCAAAAGAATTTAATCATAATAAACGAAACGTATGAAAATGACTTAATGTCTTTGAAGTGGTTTTTCGGTTATTTTTGACGTGACTGGGAAACAGTTTAAAGGTGAATGAACTTAAATGTCTTAAATTTGTTTTTTGAGAACTGTAATTATTATGAAGAAACATTTTGGTATTTTCTTTAAGAATAATATTCTGTAGTATATTGTGTTGTTGTAATTATAAGGCACGATTTATATTATACTTACCACATATTTATGACATATTTTTTTATTATACACTAGCGGTCCCGGCAGACGTTATGATGTGCGCTTACCAACACATTTTGCGATTCATTTTTATATATATAGATTATGTATGCCATTAGAGAATGTCAAAAATGCATTAAAGGTTAGCTTAACATTATCCAAGCAAATCCCAGATATTTTTACAAAACTTAAATGTATTATAAATGTTGTCTAAGCTGCATAATAACTACTCGTTCCTATAATTCATTGTCCTACTTCATACATGAATTTACATGTTAATTTTCTTCATCGCATAATTTTATTTTATTTTCATAAAAACAGCAGTAAGAATATTTATTTTTCATTTACAGAATGCAATTTAATACATTCGACGGGGAAGTGCGAGGCTTAAAATTGAATGGGATTAAAACACTGAGAAGTAAAGCAACGCGAAAGACGATTAATTACAAAAAAGCCTGTTTCGCTTAAAATATCAATCTTTTTTAAAAATCTTAAAGGTCCCATAATTGATATTGATGATTGAAGCACGTTTTAGCAGCAAACGTAAGTATCTATATATTATATAATTATAAAAGGAGAAGCTGACTTAATGACCGACATGTCAACGCAGGGCCTAAACTGTAAGGGTAAGAAAATTGAAATTTTGCACTGGGTTTGTCCTTTAATAACGTAGGGAACTAAAAAATATTTTTTGAAAATTCTCTCTCTAAGGGGGTAAAAAGAGGTAGGTACAAAGTTGGTATGAAACTTTGCCGTTTTTGAAATGATCGATAGGAGCGAGGCCGTACCTAACTATTCCACGTGGACGATGTCGCGGGCAGAAACTAGTATAGGTAATACATAAAGACTGCATAGTAGCAAACAGCCTTATACAGCCCTTATTAAATACTTCCAGTTTTTCTTAAGATATAATTCTTATGGACTAAAGACCAACCACCCCAATAGAGAAGTACCAATAGAAAATAGCTAACGAACGAAACAAATGCTAAATTGTAAAGAGTTGACATTAGCGAAATTGGGTTTCCTTAAGTGGATTCGCTATTATCGACTGGCACTTATCTAGGAACCTAGTGCTATTGTAATCCTGCATATTGTTTGGCGTTTCCTTATTTAAATGGGTTATAAAATAATTAGTTATCCATTAGGAAACTTAAGGGGGTGTTCATTTCTTATCTTCGCTCAGTTCAATAAATATGCTTTAAATCCTTTATATACGCGTAATGAAGTGTAATGAAATTTCATACCGGACCTGGAATTCGGATTCAAATTTCAGTAAGCAATTTTCCTTTATCTCCAAAAATCCGTATCACAAAGGCTCTCATTTTTATAAAAAAAATATATTATTTTATTTACTCTGGCCGCTGTTACCACGGGCTGTCGACTGAACTTTTTTGTTTGATGATATTATGACTTTTAATGTTCATTTAACTTTATAAAATAAAATAAAAAATTGTTTTAAAAGTTCTTAACAGTTGTGTTAAACTAAGAACACAGAATATTTAAGTATGTACCTACAGATAATAAAATGGCAGGTAACTTATCTAATTTACTAACTGAAGATGAAAACATTTTTGTGATATTTTGAGTGATAAGAATAATGATCTTGTTAAAATTTAAGATACGTAAGATAAGATAAAAAATAAGATTAGTAATTGCTACAGTCTTTCAATGGTGAAGTACCTACACAACTAAGCTGATGATAGCCTAACGCTAACTACACGACTGAGCTAACGATAGTCTAACGCTAAACACGACTGAGCTGACGATAGTCTAACGATAATCCTACGACTGAGCTGACGATAGTCTAACGCTAAACACGACTGAGCTGACGATAGTCTAACGATAATCCTACGACTGAGCTGACGATAGTCTAACGCTAAACACGACTGAGCTGACGATAGTCTAACGATAATCCTACGACTGAGCTGACGATAGTCTAACGGTAAACACGACTGAGCTGACGATAGTCTAACGATAATCCTACGACTGAGCTGACGATAGTCAAATATAGATTTTATATTTGAGATTACTTATTACTATCATATATTTTTATTAACCAATATTATATCCCTCATCACTATAACTTCAAAAGCTATAAAAAATAACGTCATAATCCACATTCAATTATTACGGTTTATTTTAGTTCTGGTTTGTTTTACGACAGCCGTCGTCTCCCAGATGGCCACTTTTTATTGAATACCCATATTAAGGTACGGACGATTTATGGTTTCAGAAACTTATAAAAACCGGCCAAGTGCGAGTCGGACTCGCGCTCGAAGGGTTCCGTACCATTATCTATAATAAATTAGGTAATTTGATTTATGACGTTTAAAAACAAAACTACTGCCTACATCTCATTCAAACCAATTTTCGTTGGTAGTTTGCATATCATAATATATTATTTTCATTTTTATCATAACCATATTTTAGAAGTTACGGGGGGGGGGACACATTTTACCACATTGGAAGAGTCTCTCGCCCAAATTATTCAGTTTAGAAAAAAAAGATGTTAGAACACCTTAACATCATTTTAAAATACCTATCCATAGATACCCCACACGTATAGGTCTGATTAAATAAAAATTGAGTTTCAGTTGTATGTATGGGGGATAATTTTGGATTTTTTTCTGATTATATTTTAAAATCTTAATGCGGTTTACAGAATACATCTACTAACCAAATTTTAATAATGTAGCTGTTATAGTTTTGGAATAAACTGGCTGTGGCATACGGACGGACGGACAGACAGACAGACAGACAGACATGATGAATCTATAAGGGTCCCGTTTTTGCCATTTGGCTACGGAACCCTAAAAACGTCCCTAGCTACCGTAGGTTTGTTCATATATCATCCTTCCTTTACCTGCTTACGTATATAGTTTTAAACATCTTGCATTTTCTTTGAAGGTAGAACCAAGTTTGATGTTTTTAGCTGTATGATGATGCTTAGTCACATTGCAGTGTTTGATAGTAAGTTATATCCTATTATTAGTTGTAGTTTTGTCTTATCATTGTTTGTTATAATATCACTATGTGTTAACTAATTAGTGTTGTGTCTCGGTGTATTTGTGTATATTGTAAACTATGTGTCCGCCCCGGCCTCGCACGGATCCCTTTTTCACTCCACTACATTATTGACATATTTGTTTGGTTCATATT
Source organism: Polylopha cassiicola (assembly GCA_038024825.1). Classification (NCBI taxonomy): domain Eukaryota; kingdom Metazoa; phylum Arthropoda; class Insecta; order Lepidoptera; family Tortricidae; genus Polylopha; species Polylopha cassiicola. The sequence goes on from CP149055.1 coordinate 7,745,157, forward strand.
TATATGCGCAAGGAGTACGAAACACCATTTCTTTATTATTCATTTACTTTCCTCCTTGAAAATAAGATTCATTTTCAAGTGTCCTTTAACGACAATCTAAGCATGATTGTAGGATATGATTTGTAATCTTGTTCTGATTTTTGATTGTGGTCTTTGAAGTTTGACATTTGACCCTTGTCACAAAGTTTTTGGAACTATTTTTAACGTCACTAGAGACTGTGGGTGACACCAAAGTAAACAAAAAGATAAAACAGTCGACAGTTTATAAAACTTCACTTAATTTTGCTGATTTCTTTTCCCTTTTGAAAGAAAAATAGGATTTCATTTTAAATGGTACCTATAAGTATAATTTATTACTAACTGAAACCATAGGCCTTTAATGATGAAAAACGTTAGTTTACAGTTATGTAAAATACGAATATTTTGCAATTGCGTATTCTCGTATTGGTTGCAATAAAAAAGAATAGGTATATAGTGCGCCTATAAAATGCAACTGTACTTAATAATATATAATACACCTACGAATAGAAAAAACTTGTAGGTACTTTTTAACTTGGACCTATCTCCAGTTAAAATAAAAAGAAGAGCAGTTATAGGTACAATAACATACTTAAAAAAACTTTACTACCTACTATTCGGTAAAACTATACAGTAAGTAACTCAAAATATAGGTATAAACAAAATATATAGAGACATTTCCGTATATTTATAATGTTGTGAAAATAACTGAAAATTATTTCCGATCCCGAAATGCGTTGTAACATATTTTTAAAATCTCCCAAACTAATTATTCTGTTTTCAGGATGATCCAATATCACAACGCAACGGTAGGAAGTTTCTGCCGTGAATATACAGAGTAACAAAGCTATGTGATTGGCGGTTAGCTTAACTCTCAAAGTTTTTTCATTAGTACGTCTGTTTTGCGAAACACTGGCTTCATAATGAGTTTAATGCAGAGTGGAACGTTATTTTCGACCTTACAATTCACAGAAATTAAAATGACTAAATCAGATAAATAACACCTAAGTGTTCACAAAAAAACACATGATAAAATGTGGCAAAAAACACCGCGACACGAGAATTTTATATTATTACTAGCTGACCCAGCGAACTTCTTACCGCGTTTACCGTTTATCGTTTATTTTTTTATTATTTTCCAAGTTTTAAACCTTCCCTGGAGATCTACAAACATTTCAAAACTAAAATCAGCCAGATCGGTTCAGCCGTTCTCGAGTTTCAGCCAGACTAACGAAAAGCAATTAATTGTTATTTATATACCTAGATACCTATATACTTAGATAGATTATGATTTTTTATAAAATATTGTGTGCATCCTGATAAGGAAGGTCCGAGAATCGGCCTATAGATACTTATCTATTTTATTACCTCTTGCAAAAGCTAGCATAACAAGCAAGCAATCCGCCCATATAAAATACATTGATATAATTGTCAGTAAGTATTTAATTAGTAGACAAAAAAACTCTATAAGCTATATAAAGGCTGTAGGTGTAAGGCAGTTCGCTCCCTTGGCCTATAGACTTAAAATCTAAATCGATTTAAAATCTGATATTCTGATCTTAATAAATTGAACGAAAATATAAAATTAAACGTAGATTAAAATTCTTTACAAATTCATCTCTAGGCTATTTAGAATATTTTATGAGATTAAATATCGGTATTGGAAAAGTTGTTTTCAAGTAATCGGCCAAGCTTCTAAGAATTTTGGTTTTGTTCAAACTTAGAAATTATTGCTTACTTAATTAATCTTTACATAGAATAATCGTTTCTGTTGAATGGGTTACAAAATACTTATCATCATAAATTTAATTTATACATGACGTTTAAAAAATAACAAAAAACAAATAACGATTATATTATAATTTGAAACCCAGGTATTAACCGTGTTAATGGAATTATAGAATAACTGTACGAAATAAAAACTACGAAACTTATAAATACACAAACGACAGCTTCTAACCATTTTAGATAACGCAAAAGGCTATAAATTTGAAAACAAATTCACTTAACGCAGGTGTTTTATCAAAAAACAACGGTGACTTGACAAACGTTCAATTTATAGACATCGATTCTTATTTATTGCGATTTATTTGGCGTCACTCCAAACACGCTAAAATATATTTTTTAAACAGCCCTGTTTGTGAAGACCGATATCACTGTAACTACATATCCGTAAAATAAACAAGGGTGTCAAACAATGGACAGTTTACGGTGCCAGCGAAAATAGCTGCCGCGTCAAAAAATTCGTATATTTTTAAAAGCTATTATTTTAGGTTACCATTTATTCAGATCGGATATACGGATGCAAATAGTATTTTTCATGTACATTCTGTCACGTTTATACGCATGGGATGTGTTAAAGTTATTGTTGCCTTCAGAAGAGTATTAAAATATGATCTGAATAATGTATTCGAATTATTAATTACCTACCAATTATTCTTCTAGTACGAAATTCGGCTGCAGAATCATATTGTTTACATGCATCGCATATTAACTAGAAACTAAATATTTACGCATATTTAGTTATGTTTAGGAGAATGTAGACCAAATTGAAACTGTTTTTACAAGCTTTTATTGACCTGTCCTGTTGTCCGTTTTTCTGTAATCAAATCTTGCAAATTATTTTTGACCCACTATTCGGTTTCCGATTGAGCTGAAATTTTGCTTGCATGTGTAAATCGGATGATAAGGCAATATTATTGTAACCTAGAGCTGACCTGATTATGGAGCTGGACGATGGCCATAGGAACTCCGTAATTAAACGACGCAACCCCATCGAGTTTGGGCTCATTTGCTTCGTCTTGACGAGTACTTTCAAAGTCGTTACTATTCAAAATATTTGGAGTTGATCTTAAGTTGTTTTTTATTATGTTTCCATCTCTTTTCATCTGTTCGGAAAATCATATTAATCCAACAAAGCTGTAGGCTGTTCATTTCATTTTCGTCAGTGTTGAAGGAGCCACTAGTTTTGGACGCCCCCGAGGCTTTTAGCTAAACATAAAGGAAACTCGCTGTTGTAATCAAATACCTAATAAAGAGATCCCAAACAAATTCTCTTGCAACGTTAACAATACTATTATGAAATATCTAACTCATTCATAGAACGGTGAAAGGTCAAAGGAAATTAAGTTTGTATAAAGCAGAAGGTAAACATGTTTTCACTCTAGCTGACTCAAACTGCTTTAAATCTTTCGTCTCTCAATCTGTCTTGGTGATCCATTTGCGAAGTCTGCTTAATTCAAGCAAGTCTAGATTTAGAAATAGGGCAATGCTGTCTGGCTTGTTTAAACTTCGTAGCATTTACTTTGCCTATCAAACTGCTCTGTCTAAAAATATCTGCAACATTGGCTATATTTTTAAAGTTATGGAGTAAGTTTTGGCAGATGTTTCATAATAATGTAACTAGGAAATTAGATTCCATCTATGTTATGTATCAAAATAAAAAGGGCTGTAATGCTTTGGAAATATATCAAAAGGGGTTAAAATATTAAAACAACACATTAAAAAATATTAAATGGTAAAAGAATTAAAATAGAATTCCTTAAGTTTTGACTAGTCAGCCGGGTAAATAAGCAAAGCCCGAGTCTTCCTCTCTCTTGGGAAACACAAAATGACTATTTTATACCATCTTGACGTAATAAAAGCACTGCAGTCGTGTGTAAACTCTAACTAAGCCGGGAATATTGTCTCAACAAACAACTTTGCCTGGGCAAACTTTCAGGAAGCATTGCTTTGTAATATCCAAAGTTACAAAAATAAACAGTGACACGGGATCCCACGGCTACTCTGCGGCTGTAGAAAGCTTGTTTACACAACGCATTTCAGCCATTTTGCTTCCGTTTTTATTATAAATTATGTGACAGAAAATTTCTCCAAATTTTAACATTCATAAATGTAGCTTTAATTAAACCCGCTCCTAGGACAATTATAGTCTTATGTAAATACAATAGGCAGTCTGTAATAGTTCCAATGCTGGGAACAGGCTTTTATTAGGTAACTTTGTTTATATACCTTTAGGCGCACCTTCCTTATTGAGTTTCTTCTCAAGTGAGGTTTTTTCGGAAACGGTGGGTCCTTTGTTCTTCATTAAAGCCTGTAAAACCTAAATTTATTTTTGAATTTGATTTTATGGAAATATAAGAAGGAACCTAATTAATCCATCAATAATCCAATAGGGGTTTGTGCATACAAGGCATGTGGTTATTACAGAGAGTTAGATATTTCTGATGCTGATTATACCTGCCACTATGAATCTCTGATCATAATAAATAAATGCCTGTTAGACTTCTGGTGTAATAAGATATAACGGTCGACTTTAAACATTTGAAAATTACTTTATTAAGAAGAAGCGACATTTTCCTTATCGGTTTACGCAACAAACAACTTGAAACAACGTTTCAGGAGGAACGAAATAATAATGAACTCAAAAACTTCTTTACAACAAAGCGGATTTGAAAGGAGATTTTTTTATTCTTTATTAAAGTATTTTTTTATTGAAGTCATAGGTTTTTTTTTATATTGGGATTGATAAGATATTTTTTTTGTAAAATAAATACAAGCACGTACATTCCGCGAAAAATTATTCAGGAGATATAAGAAAAAGTTAATTTCTATGTACATCACGTCCCCTTACAGAAATTCCCTCTTTTATCTTTTTCGGAATTTAAGGTGAGAATGTGTTAAATTTTCATTAAAACCCCAATTTTCCCATTGTCCCGCTTTGTAAACAAATTGCTAAGGGTACATTTTACATTTTGCATTATTTGCTGTAAATCTGCCAGAAACGTAGCTTATCTTAATTATTTTGCATTAGATAAGAGTTTTTGTGTTTGTATTTAAGTTAATTTTAATAAATCTTTCTGACGTCTGCCTGTTTCAGTGCATAACTTTGAACTCCGGTTTATACTGTCGTTTTAATTAACATCAGCAGAACAGTTTTCTTAAATGAACTTGGAGTAACCCAAGTTACCTCTCTTAAACTAGTTTTCTCGTAATCCGATAACCGTCCATATAAACACTTAAATTCGAATACTTAATGGACTACGTAAAAGGTTCAGTACATAAGGACATTACTTTTAAGTTGTTTAGTATTATAAAGCTTTTAACTAATATGTTGCTATTTTATATTTTAGGTAGGTACCCACCTATACTAATTTTTGGGTTTTGCATGCATTTATCAATAGACGCATTTTTTTTAGATATTAAGGGAGGATAAATCCATGTTTACGGGGTAGCAACTTTTGCCCCAGGGCCGCCATCTTGAAAAAAGGGAGTCAAATGGTTTTATGGTTTATCTGACAAACACAACCCCAAATGTATCTTTTCAATGGAGTATAGGGGCTGAAAATGTTTCAGCCCCTATTCCATTAGTACCTATAATATAATAATAATATTATACAAACACTCATCTGAAATGGAAGAAAAATAATAAATGCCAGTAAAACAATTCACCCAAAACGGTTCCTTAAACGGAACTTCCATACTAAGCATTTGTGTCTAATTCTGGGAGAATCTCTTTTTGTTTTCAATAAAAGTAAATTTATTGCCTACGTACCCGCCTCGCAGGCAACGTACATACCGTTCTGCTTTTTGCTACACATTCGTATGCTGATATGGGGCCTCTAATAAAAATAAATGGTATCTTGCTTGATCTAAATATTAGGATACAAATTCAAGCGAAACAATATAGATCTTTCCCCGCATAAACTATGTTTGTTTCGCAGAGAACTTTTGTTCTATTGCTTTCTTTATTTTCTGTACGTATTTTTTGTTACCAGATATTATTTTGTCAGTTATTCAACACTGTTAACTTAATTAGTTATTTTTCCTTGTTGTTAATAAATTGTGAGCCGGATTTAATACAGTTTTAATGGTATTTAAGACCTTTACAAGATCTTTAATGGGTGCTTTATTTGTGAATTGCTCCTCATTAATTATTCACAAATTAGCTTTTAATTTTTTATTAGCCCAAAATTATGACTTGATTGTGATTGTTAATTTTTTAAACGAAATTGCTTATTTACTATAATAGATAAGAAAAAAGAATTTATGCCTTAGTGACGCGGCGTAGTGGCGGTTTATCCAAGTCCGGCATAAATTTCCGCTCCAGAATGAAGATGCGTTTTTAACTTTCTGTTTTCTGTAAGTAAGATAAAGGAATAAATACTTAACATAAGTAGTATTGTAGGTAACTCATGGAATAACATAATATTATATATGGACTTTGATTTTTGTATATATAACTTCAGGTGTAAGAGTTTATTTATAACTTAGGAGATTGATTGGAAAACTTTGACAGCTACAGTTCCCGCCGTTGCTGCGAGCAAAAGTCCATAGGTAGGTATATAATATCTTTTGTATTCTTGTTATAAGGTCAAGCTGGTATCCGAAACACATTCAGAGGCAAGAGAATAACAGAAGCTTCGACTGATATGAACGATGCCCGAGGGCCCTCCAGCTCATCGCCGGGCGCAATCTGCTTTCCAACTCGAAACACACAGTCTAAACACAACTCATACTATCTCTTTCCAACTCAACAACAACAAACGAGACGGTTGCAAACAGCTCAATTTGATTTCGAGGCAATAACTGCGTAACCAAACAGTATACGGGCTTTGGCAGAGATTACATCGGTTGCAGAATCATTATTCACACACGATTCGCTTAGTGTCGAAAAGTTCATTAAATTATCGGTTACAATGATATATGGTTGTGCCATTTTCGAATAAAGCATGAGGTTTATATATTATGGTAGTATTAGCATTGTTTATTATGCTATTATATACCTATTCTGAGATCAATTGAAAGCAATCCGATTAATTCCAAAGGTGTTAATAATAACGGTATTTGTAAAGATGTTGTTTGAAGATTAAACCTAAATCGATGTGGGTGTTTGGGAATTAATCTGAGGTAAAATAGATGTAGGTAACCTTATGTAGTTCCGTGTTGCAGCTACAAACTCTTACCCCGGGGAAAATAAGCGCAAGGTAAGAATATCCCATTCAAACAATACTTAAACGTTTTGCAGAAATTTTCAGTGATTTTGAATGTTTGTTAGACCTAAAATCATGTTCTTACCTAATTGTTTCTTATCTAAATTATAAATATGTTTCAATTCACATCGATTGATTAAGTTCCAAACTGAGTAATGCTTGATATAGATAAATACGCAAAGGACATCCAAAACTCAGTTACAAATTCCAAATGCTTGACGGCCTGTTGGTCTAGTGGTTAGAGGCCCTGACTACGAAACCGGAGGTTGCGGGTTCGAATCCCGCTAGGGGCAGATGTCAATGTGATGAGCACTGGCATCTGTACCTGAGTCTTGGATGTCTTATATGTATTTATGTATATTTATCCGTTGTCTAGTACCCATAACACAAGCAAAGCTTTGCTTAAAATGGGACTAGATAATTGGTGTGAATTGTCCAAAGATATTTATTTATATTTATTAAATGCTATCAATCAATCACGTTATACAAAGCCGTAGTTTTCGAGATTTCCTCAAAAATAATCCAGAAAAGAAACGTGCATTTATCTACCTAAAGACGTCATCATTTTTAGTCGCATATCCAGTAGGTTTACTTCACTAAGCATTGTCGGAAAATGAATCAATTGTAACTAAATTTAAGAACATAAAGTTCGAAATACAAACCATATTTGTGAAGAGACAACCCTTCAGTCGCTAGTCGTACGCGTTTCGAAGAGATATTGCCAGTAACAACGCTACAAAGGCAGAGCAAAGAGCAGTGTTCAATTTGTTACCTGTCGAAACTGTCACAATAAGGGTTGAGGACTGATTAACGTTCTGGTTGGCATTACTGGGCTGATAAAAATAACTTGTAAGAATGATTTGTTCATTATACAATAGGTGCTCAGTTTCAGTCACGATAATGATTTCTTCATTATACAGTAGGTGTGCTCAGTTTCGAAATAACGTAATTTAAAAGTTGTGTTAATGCCATGGGCACTGATGAATAAAATATAAATAAAATACTACATAGATATGTTTGTACGTTATGTTACGAACTGTCTTCATAAACGTAATTTAAGTCTTCGTTTTCTGCTGCTAGTCGCACCTCGATCTCTTCACGAAATGAAAATTGTCAGTTTATGCTAAATGAAATAGTGTTTTTATTAAGAAGTCTAACATGAATTTCATTGAAATATTGCCTAATCCCATTTAATACTTTTGTTTCAATAATGCATTGTGGTATAAAACAATTATAACAGCGTAGCAGTAAGTTCAATAGACAAGACGTGACTCTCACGCTAAACTTTAGCATTACCATCGTCAACTCAGTCGTTCTACGAATATGGGAACTGTAGAGTTTTAGAAACGTCAGCCAATAAAATGAAATACGCGAGTTAATCCCTTGATAATAGTTTCATTCTAATTTATAGGTATTATTTGTCGTAATAACAAATAATCACGAAGAAATGCAAATTCCATCGCTATCTATTTGTGAGAAAACTTGTGAGCTCAAAGCCATATATTACAATGCAGCGCATTATATGGAGGAACTAAAACTTTCCTCTCACGGGTGCACAAATTAAGTAGGTGCCGTTACAGTTCTGAAAGTCCAAGAGAATGCGTTTACCCAAGTCTCGTCTGATAACGAAGTGATTAATGTTGAGAAAGAATAATGACTTGTCACGGATAATGAGTCTCGTACAATTAATTCACTAAAATATTCAGGCTAAGAGATCGGGTGGCTGTGATTGTTTATTGTATTCTTTTATAATAATAAATTACAACTTTCATGATATCTCTAGTAACTACGATCCATAAATCGAAATTCATCAATATTTTTGGTTCAATACCATTTGTTTTTAATTATAATGATATTTGTACCATGACAAAAATAGAAAAATTTAGACCGCTAGTGGGACTCGAACCCACGCCCATGCCTTTACAACGGCAGCGTGCTGACAATTACACCATAGGGACCCACTGATGTGTCGTCGAATTTACATGACAGTATCTCTCATGTTAGACTATCGTCAGCTCAGTCGATTTAGAATATATGATGTGTAAAGTTTTAAACGTCAGCTAATAAAATAAAATACGCAAGTTAAATCCGTTGGAATTGTTTATTCGAATATTATATAGACAGACTCAAGATTTGTGTCGAGTAAACACGGTGTAATCGATACTTCCATCCCAAACATCAGTATCGGATTGCAACTTTAAGACAACCTATCCATTTCCTTTGTGTTTTTCCTCTTGCAAAAACTAGGACAACTTACATAAAAAGAAGTCTTATTTAACAGTTGTCAATTTATGTTACAGTTTCCATATTCGTAGCACGACAGAGCGGAGAGAGAGTGAAGTCATAGGTGGTGTTACAGTATTTATATTAATAATTAAGAAAATAAATAAGTTTATTTTAGTAAAATATTTTGTATTTTGGTTTAATTAAGCAATGTAGTTTTACACTTCAATATATTAGACAGAGTTTTATTTATAAGTCAGTGAAGATTTAAGTGTCACCAGTACCTACTTGTACTTACGGTTATTTTTTTTTACTTATAATTATCACAATATTTTTCCACTACTTTACTTCTTATAAACCTGCTAAATTTCTTACGGAACGAATTAAAACTATACTCAAGTCATAAAAGCCCAGCCCATGTCCAGTAAACTAAATTTTACTGCTTTACTATTAAGGTAAAGTTGAACATTCTCAGTTCAGAAAGGAACAATTAATTAAGGTACAAAGATAAACAAGGAATTATGGTGCAAAGACAATCATATTCAACATAGAGATGAACAATAATTAATTAAGATACGAAGACTAACATCCTCATCACAAAGATGAACAAAGTAAGGTAAAAAAATAAAGATTTTCAGCACAGAGGTGAAGAAAGAATTAGGGTACAAAGATAAACCCTGATTTGAGGTAAAAAGACGAACATTTTTAGCGTAAAGGTGAACAATGAAGCTCAAGATTTTTAGTAAGTAGGTAGTAGTAAGATTTTTAGTAACCTACCTCTAAAGATTAACAATGAATTAAGGTACAAACATGAACATTGAATTACGGTACTAAGATTAACAATTAATTAAGGTACAAAACTCAACATTCTTAGTAAGTATGTACTTACCTAAAAAGACGAACAATGAATTAAGGTACAAACATGAACATTGAATTAAGGTACAAAGATGAACAATGAATTATGGTACAAAGATGAACAATGAGTTATGGCACTATTCCCATCACGTACCCACGCCACACGTATTTCAATTGGACTCGATCTCGGCAAATACAGTAAGAGCTCAATGAAAGGACCGAATTAATATCCTATAATAATATCCATTATTTCTTTTGTAGATTAATCTGCTTCAGGCGGATAATATGTACAAAATAGGGTCCACTAGTATTGCTAGTTATTCTTCTTCTTACTAGCTATCTTTCTTGTGATTTACCACATTGATAGATAGACATTTAATACTGTTAAGTTAACAGTATTAAATGTCTATCTATTAACAGTGTTAACTACAATAATAGCTGTTAAGTGATAACGATTATATTTCTATACGATTAAGTATAAAAAAAATAAGAAGATAAGACAGTAGATATAATATCATCAACCGGGGTGTTTAGGAATGGCGAGATGGATAGGAATGAAAACCCGGAAAGTTATAACACTGGTATTTAAAAAAACTTTCAACGACGCGTATCACAGTGTGCAAGCGAAAAATAAGGCCAAAACACAATCAATAGAAATTAAGTTTTAGATAGTCTGTCCACCAATTTAACAAGAGAGGAGGATAATTACAAGTAAGCCATCAATTCTTCTGTAATCTCACTCCTTTAAGAAATGAGATACGGTCCCGAAAATAATAGATTGATCAGGAAAAAGAAGATCAAAGTTGTTGCTGGAAGAAGTCAGATGAAAGTTATACTGAGAATATTGCTGGTACTAAAAAATTGCAAGTTACACGCCTGAATTGCAACATACCAGCTGTGAACTGTATCTAACTAATTATCTTCATTTAACTATTAACATTTAAAATGCGAGTGGTTTCTATCACTGTTTATTACCAACTAAAAAACAACTGATAATTTCGAATGTAAAACAAAACACAAATATAAAGATTCTAAACATAAAACACATAAAAAGTATAAAACTATAAAAAGAGGTTGAATCGTCAACATTCTCCCCTTTTTTGATAAAAAGCAGCAGTCTAGGGCGTCAGCAACAGCACGCCCCCTCGGCCTCTCTTCGGCAGCCTCGTAGAAAGCTCCGTTCGATACGAGAACCAAGTCTAACACGCCAGCACTCGAAATGGATTCTTAACGTCGTCGAGCTAAGGCCAGCAGGTACTCGTTTAGCTCTCGCTGCTCAGCCAGCCGTACTGCCCGCCTCTATGTAATCCTGTCCAGCACGTCTCCTTTGTCCAAAACAACGGGAACTGGACGACCAGGTGATTCCACAGGTAAGTGAGATGGTGTTGGTGCCTCCTCGCTGCCAAGGGCCACGAAGCGATGATCACGGGCCGACGATGGTATAGCAACCGACAGTATGGCGGGTCGCCCCAAGGAATTTTAAAAGCGAGACGGTAAGGCTCGAACCGTGCTCCTCTGTTTCGGCCGATGCACACTACTTCCGTGTTGGCATGTCCGGTTATCTCATGTCAGTGCTCGAGAAGGAGACAGGCTGCAGAATGTTAACCATCGATTCTTATTCTTCATACCAGGGCAAGAGCAGGAAAACGGCTGGATAGATGAACAAATCATTATCATTACATACAAGTGACACGTTGAATAAACATAATATGTCTCTCAAGGCAGGGGCAGATGGCTCGTCGTACTAATAATATCTTCTTTTAAGGAACCCATCTGGCTTTGGCGTGTTGTTAGTAGGTAATTCTGATGAATCTATGTCTTGCGCAGTCAGTGCATAAGGGGGGCTTCTGTGTGTGCTAGTGTGCTGGGATAGATGAAGCGTGACCTGAGTTTGGACAAAAGGTTAGTACATTCCCTCCCAAGCGAATAATAAAATGATATGTACATGAATCCCCATGACTGAAAACTACACAAGCGCATAACATAAATAGCAATAACAACGTAAGTAACAATAATAACAATAATGTTATAAGCTGATAAGCACTAGCACGAACCAATCTCAACCATATAATGAACCGCTGGCTAGCTGAGACAGGCTTGGCTTATAAATACTTATGTCATTTATGAAATGAGTGACTAAATGATCATGAGTTGATGCGAACAGTGACGGTGATTTCAACTCAACATAACCTAAACAACTATACTAACTACATATTAGAGCGAGCTTGATATCTCCGTTAACTTAAACAAAACAATAACAAACAAATACTAAAAACTCGTGCGACAGAAACGGTATTAAGCTCGCTTTTATCGAATTCGAGCTTTCTCAGATTGTAGCGGCGTGGAATCATCAACTGAGACACGGAAAGTTGATCTTGACACCAGATCCTCCACGCTGAGCTATCACTCTGAGACTGCTTCTCGTTCCAAACTACACCCTTGCGCCAAACGAAATTCTGAAAAATAATACGATTAATTATAACATTTGGAGCAAGAATGCCTACAACTCGTGGCTGCCAGATTAATGTGCCGTCGGGATCTAATTGAATAACTACATTACTATCTACAGGTGAATTTACAGATGACGACTGCAAAATCACATCCTTTGGCAGCTGCGGCAGTGCCTCCGGATCATTTGATATCAAGCTACGCACCTCAAAGCCGGCTTTATGATTAATACGAATAACGGCTTGAGGTGCGTCTAGATAGCAAGTTAAACAATCAACAGCGTTCGTATTCTGCTTATAATGAACGTTACACGACTCGTGATTAAAAATGCTAAAAGAATCGAATTTATCACGATGCTTATTTGACTGTTTTACGGTAACAGTATCATCAGCATACGACAAATAATCGTGCACTGATGCGTGGGCAACAGTCTCGACAACCGCGGTACGGTTGCAACCAAAGCCGAATAAAACCCAACCAAGTGCAGTTTGTATTGCAACTGGTTGCGTCTTAGCTCCTTTGCGTGTAGCTCTGGAAACGCCGAGATGCCAGTTGTCAATACCTAAAATAATAGTGGGACTCGCCTGCTCATAAACAAACTCATTTGCTATGTCCGCCAAATACTTATATTGAAGCACGCTGTCCTTGTGCGCTTCTTGTCGCGATGCGCTCAAGCTATCTATGGACCTAGCTTTGCGAATCAAGTGAGTTTCTTTAGAGCGTCGGCCTCGAATATGGAAGTCCACATACTGAACCTTGGCTTTCTTAGCCAAGCCACCGACGCAGTCGATGTGAATAGAACCCTCTGGCCCCTTGCAACCGATCTGCTCCGCGACTTTCGAATCTATGAAAGTGGCCGTAGAACCGTCGTCTAAAATCGCGAACGTATCTACTGAGCCTGCGGGTCCGGTAACAGTAACGGCGACAATCTTTAATAGAGGGCGAAGGTTTTTACTAACTAAATACTCATTAGACGCTACCGTGGAAGTATGCGTATAAACTGCCTGCTCCTCGTCTCGCTGCGCTGTGGCCGCAGTCGCGCCGTGGGCGCTAGAGACCTGCGACACATCGCCATGCGGCGCCGGCGAGGACGAAGGCACGGTGACGTCCATGTCGACGTTCTCGACACTCATGTCTACGTTGTCGATGTGTGCGGCCACAGCTGTTGCTACGTTCGTTCTGTGCAGCAACTTGTGGTGACGGAACGTGCACCCGCCAATACCGCACAAACTCTTTACACTACACTTATATATACTGTGCAAACCTACTTTCAAACATCGATGACAGACCCCTTTTTTCTTAATCAAATTCCATCTGTCATTTATTGTCAAACGTAAAAACTGTTGACATTGGGTCAAAGCATGATCTTTATTACAACAACTGCAAACTAACTTTGACGAAATCTCATGCATGCTTTGACCAATGACGCGATGCGCGGCATCGCGGTCCCTCCCGGCACCATGCGACTGTACGACGTTAGTCATAGAATGTGCGGGAGGAGCTAAGACAGCCCCAAATCTAGCTTGTAGGTCGACTTCATGCGCAAGAAAGTCGGCGAAAAGCTCTAACTTTGCTACGCCAGCTTCCTCGCGCAAGGAGGCGAAATCCACCCACCGCAGCCGCAATAGTGAGAGCTTACCGAACAACTCTTAAAATAGCTCCGGAGATCTTAAATAGTCGTCGCGATTCAAAAGTTTCACAACCTCTACGCTATTGCGGACGCGACACGAGAATAAAATTAAGCCCTCACCTACGTCACTCACTTGAGGCATGGCTCGCACGGCAGCGAGCTCACGCAGCACGATGTGGTCGGGGCTGCCGAAGCGAGCGGCGAGCGCGCGCAGCACCGCGCCCGGCTCGCGCGCCGCCACGAGCAGCGCCGCCACCGCCTCGCGCGCGGCGCCGCGCAAGGCGCTCGACAGCCGAGCCATGTTCTCGACGTCGGTAAATGAAGCTTGCGTGTCTTCATATACCCGACGAAAGCTAAGCCACTCCAAATGGCATTTGCCGTCGTATGGAGGGAGGTTTATATGTTTATTACTATTATTGTTTACCTTATTTATCAGTACTTCGAGGGCCTTCAACAAGCCGGTCTCGCACGACGATACCTGGGCGGGTGCTCCACGCGGTGGAGCATTTTTAACTCGTACCGATCCAGGCTCAGCGAAATCGCCGTGGGGGCCGGGCGTACATTCGCGCCGATCGACATTCGGCGGCGGTACGTGGTCCTCGATTCTAAAACACGATAAATCAGGTTTACTATGTACTACGGTGTCCGCTACCCATTCGTGAACACTATTGCACTCGGAGTCTACACCCTGGCTGGCGCTCGCTTCTATAGCGGCCAGCTCCGCTTGTAGTTCTATCTCAGCGGCACGCTTCTCGAGAGATACTAAGCGACGCGCGTAATTCGCCTCAGCCGCCAGTTTGCGGGCCTTCACTGTCGCGGAAGACCGCGCTGACATCGACATGGAGGCGACGCTGAGGGCGCGCGCCGGGCCCGGCTCGGGGAGTGCCGTCGCGGGGGCTGCTAGAGGCGCGCCCGGGCTGCCTGGCCCGGGCCGGATAAAATCCTCCGCTGCGTGTCCCGCCGCTTCCTCGCGAGCCGCGGCTTCCCGTCGAGATGCTGCCGCTCTGGTCTCCATCTTTTACGGGCTCGTAAGGACCAAAATGTGAACTGTATCTAACTAATTATCTTCATTTAACTATTAACATTTAAAATGCGAGTGGTTTCTATCACTGTTTATTACCAACTAAAAAACAACTGATAATTTCGAATGTAAAACAAAACACAAATATAAAGATTCTAAACATAAAACACATAAAAAGTATAAAACTATAAAAAGAGGTTGAATCGTCAACACCAGCATTACAACTAATTTTATGTCGCATACAGATAATGTAAACATACAAAAAACTGGCCCTAGTAGAATTCGTAAAATAAAACCTAAAGGTATTATAATGATTAGAAAAAATATTAAAGCATAGATTCATCTGAATCATCATCTGATGATAGCATGAATATAAAAATGCTTCCAAAAATATAGACGGCGCATTATAAGTAGTCTGATTGACTATTTGAGGCAAAGATGTGTTTCCGCTACGCTAGCTCGACGGTCGGAAGCAAACCTAACGACACATCGGTAACGAAGTAAACGGTACAGGTAAGACCAATAATAAATCCCTCATCGAAAAAAACTAAAGTTAGTACACAAGATATTATAGCTCAACCAACTGAAAATGTTGATACAAATGAAACTAGTTCAATCTTTACGGACTTCGCGAGACCTGCCAAGAAAATTAAACGCTATAATGAATTAAGTTCTAAAAGAGGAAAACCGCATAGTAAATATTAACAAAAGAAAAGTGTGTAAAAGGTCAAGGCATGTCTAACGAGAAATCTCTCGCAAAACTATGTGCAAGTAGAATGCCTGCAAATGTTATAACTAATTTGAATAAAGAACTTAATAAAGACTTGACAAATATTAAGAGTTCTACACCGAAACGTACCAAAGAGTTTAATGTTTTAGAAGATGAGAATTAAAATTTAAATCCAAAATAATACTCCACAAAACAAGAAGAGCATGAATTTAGAATGTAAGTAGCGACTTCATTGATGATATATTAAGAATAGGAATAGAAAATGTACCTATAATATTTGGAGACGTAATGAATAATTATGATCCAAGAAATAGAAGTTGACTTATTTGCATAAATAGTTGTCACGAATAAAGAAAACAACATGATCAATATGCAAACACATAAGACAAATAAACAAATATCCACCCAACGAATAGATGTGAAACAAGAATTCTCCTCCGAAAAAAAAAATACTCAATACTCAATAAGTACTTTATTTGCATTCTATAAATAATTGTTTTACAAATAGTATTACTATATACTTATAGACCCTGTTGGGCACAAAAATTATTTGGGTACAGCTTCTTAATGTACAATCATAAAATTATTAGGTACTAATTCTTAAACATTAATAAATTATGTACTTATATTATTAAATTTGAGGTAGGTACAATAAGAGGTTTTTTAAATAATAATGATTTATGCTTAACTTACATACTAACAATATAAATAACTACAATATTGAGTTCATTCAGAGTACCCAAGTAGGATCACCTAAGTACAGTTTACCATATTTGTGACAACCCTGACCATTTATCATGTTTGATATACCAGCTAAGTAGGTTCTATATGTTTATTCCTACACACCGAGGCACCTAGGCAGTTAGTCACACACTTGGGGCGTCATAAACGGGGCCTCCCATTAGCAGTAAGAACAAAACTTGCACTGTACTTCGTTATTTAAGCGACGGTGCACCGGTCTGAGTGCACCAAATGGATGGTAATGGCACCGGTGGCGATGCACTTAGATGAATAAAATGTATTATAGCATACGGATTAAGTGCACAATGAACAACGTTACAGGTGCGGTAATTTTTAAATTAAATTGAGCTTTTAGCTGTTCTGCGACTCGTGGTTGGCCCGTTAATTGTGTCTATTTTTAAAATTAATGACCTCGCTTCAAAAATGTATTCCAGTAGAATTGAACAATTATAACGGATATAACTCATGTGTTTTAACTTTACAATTTCCTTTTTCGTAACCGACTCAGCGCTTTGGAAACGCCGCAAGATATTCGGCAGCATGTAATTTTTTTTAAGCGTAAAATGTGCGAGTTAAAAATAATATTATACTCATTTACTTTAATTATTTCTTAGTGTGGAGTTTTCATTGATCATGACTTGATCATTGGTGCTTAGGTATGGTGCAATCGGTAGCACTACTCTCCCGTGAACCAAGATAATGTATGTGGGTTCAAGTCCCTGTGGGAGTATTAGTTTTTCTATCTTTCTTTTCCTTTGTGTAAACATCGTTATCCCATTTTTCTTTTAGTATCTAATATAAGTTAAAACATCTAATGTCTCCCATTTTTCAACAAAATTGTTTTATTATAAAAGTTTAATTGTAAAGTTTCTCACACTCGCAAGTAATCAAATGCACGATCACACGAGCCAACTCCGAAACTTGTTAACGTATAAAATTGTACGCGGAATTCGTAACGAATGGAGCATACAAATGTCTGAAGATCCATCATTAACAGTACGGTAGGCATCTATAAAGCAACTTTGCCAACGAGCGTCAGGTGCGTCCGCAATAATTCTTCGCAGGGCTATATGTACAACCCTACAAATTTAATTTTGCCGACGGTAAACTTTGGAACTAACAAAATTTCCTGCGAATACGACGCAATATATTAGAATTTGTCGATCGTGGTGACACCGACGAAGGAAAAAGGAAGTTGGTGAGACTGAAGATAACGCCCTTTCAAGTATACTAAGGAACCCTTTGTAGGTTCAAGAGGAAATAATAAGCGGGAAGATTTAACCTGTGACCAATGACTGCTCTCAAAGGAATCTCACCGAGTATTGATATACGATTATAATATTGAGATAAATATAATTATATTCGAATGGTCTCGCAAAATAATCCAACCTACCTATCTACGACCTAAATTAAAAAAAAACTTAAATAAATAAATAAAAAAACTCTTTAAGAACTTTTACGGAGTTCATTTTAGAAAGACTTAAGTTATTTAATTTTATAGTAAACATTTGTGATCCTCTTTCATTTGATATTTCTTCCACTAGTAGACATTTGGTTTTCCATCCCTTCTTGTACCCCCTTAATTTTGATTTAGATTGATGTCAAACAGTATCGACGAGATAAGCATTAAATATTTGACAGGTACAAACCCCAAGAAAATTCTGGGAAAAGTTTTTTGTTTTCTTCGTTAATTTTTCAATGAATGAAAATTTTTCGAAACAGAGTCAAATCGAACAAAGTAAAAACCATAAAATATTTTTTGTGTTATACGAGTAAGTGTTTGCACAAGCCCGACTGTTTTATATATATATATATATTCCTATTATATATAAAAAATCCGTGTCACAGTGTTTGTGGTCGCACTCCACCGAAACGGCTCGACGGATTTTCATCAAATATTGGTAGGTACTCGTATTTATATTTGAACAATATGTTGTAAAGAATATTTCGGCTAATATTTTTCGTCTACAACTAAGTACCTATGTATGACTCATGAAATACTGATAGGTATCATTTTTTCAAAATACAAAATTAAGTACTTATAATTTATTCTTATAAACTAAATAAAATACCGCAAATGTAAAAGGTCTCCAGCGAGGCTATGATGAATTGTCGAGTCAACATCTCGTCATGTCGATATCGTCTTATTCTCGCGATGATCTGTCCAAAATCAACGTTGTCGACAACGAGAAATCTTGTCATGTCGATGTCGTCTCTTATTTCTACATGTCGATAACAAAATAATATCGTAACGACGAACCTTTTGCTTGTTGACAACATGTTGTCGACAGTTCATAATAGGCTCGCAGATGTCAAGAAACTAATTTAAATAAGTTTGTAAACAATAAAATACAAACAAAACATAATACATACGACAATGATGTCTCCAGTCGAATTTCGTCCCAAAGCAAAAGCATGTTTATTAATATTCCTCTAGAATTCTCGTATAATAATTTGTGTATACATAGTGTAAAACAAAGTCGCTGTCGCTGTCTGTCCGTCCCTTATGCTTCTTTAAAACCACGCCATAACGCAACAGATTGTGAAATGGTTTTTTTAATAGATAGAGTTGTTCTAGAGGAAGATTTTCAATGACCGGCAGCCACGGCGGATTGCAACCTCTACAATAGCTAGCTAATAACTATTACTTAACCATAAGCTACAAGACAAACAGAGGCAGTTGAGAATCAATTATTGTTACGCTACTAGTGTAATAATGGTCCTAGATCTCTGAATACGTCATTATGCTGAATTGGTACAATTGACAATAGGATTTGTAGATTATTTGTACTAAGCAGACCGCAATGATTGGATGTTACCGTTTACTAACTAATCAAATTAAATAAAATAATTTAATAAATATATATATGACTAATATAAATATATAAATCACTTTAGCGTTAGACTATTGTCAGCTCAGTCGTGCTACGATTATGGAAACTGTAAAGAATCCGAAACGTCAGCAAATAAAATAAAATAAAAATACGCGAGTTTAATCCGTTAATAGTTGTTTCATTCCAATGTGTAATAACCGCGAAGGCATCAGAAATTATTATATAATATATGACTTTCAAGTTGCCTGGGTAGTACAATTTTTCATGAGATTTTTTATTAAAAGGACTTGGAACACATTTCCTGAATTATATACATAATAATATATTATATAAGTACCTACTTTAATACATACTTAGATACTCAGGAAATTCTGTATATATTTTCATAAGTTTCCTTACAAGACGTATAACTTATATATCTATTGAATAATATCGTATGTTCCACCCGAGCGAACGACTGATATATATCACTACTTATCTCACACAATATACCTCAAGATGCTTAAAGAGGGGTTTCGGAAGAATGTACGTATTTTGACGATGCATTAATAACGTACCAATATAATACCTTTATTTACAGTATATTTCGCTTTTTGTTGTGTAAGTGTATTTTGATCACTTTGAAATTTAACGATAACAGATACCTGGCCATTAATATTAATTATTAGGCATCAATTTTGCCTAAATAAAAGATTCCTTAGTAAGTTTATGATTGGCTAGTATAATAACTTACCTACTCGTTTAGTATTATACGTAGTCAGGTGTTTGGTTTTAACATTTTAAACGTATAATTCATATTCGAGTGGAGGGCTGTCTGTGCGGTGTGACCCATTTATTTTGGCAAAATTGTTGAGGCTGCTACAGGCAGAGGGTCGAGTGACCTATATTACATAGAATCAGAGTTGACCAAGCTTAGGCTGGACATACACCTACAGATTCTGTTCTGATATTCTGAGAACTGCATCCGTGCAGTTCCATGTTAGGTAATAGTATGAGAGCTATATGTTTGCTAGTTTTCTGTTCGCCTCAAATACCGACCCAAAAAAAATGGTGGTAATTCTCAGGCTATAACATAATATTATAATGAAAAGGATTGAAACAGTAGGTAAAGTTAAAAACAATATAAAACGACCCGGTTTGGTAAGAAGGTGGCTACCGGTAACAAAATTCTGACCGGTCAGAAAATGGCATACATTATGCGCCAAAATTAACCGGGTTATACGGAGGTAGGTATCTAGTAAGGTACCTCCGTATATCCGGGTTAATTCTGGCGCTACACCGGCGGTTCAACCTATGCCTGCAACTATTCAGTTGTAATTATCGTGAACGATTATTTTGACATTTCAAATTAATTCATCGTCATCCATTAAGATTATTCACGATGTATTTAAGTACTTTCGTGAGCAAGCGCTAAATTGAGACTGAGCAAGTATTAAGAATTCAGAAAAGAATTAAGTTATCAAATCTGTTCTATAAGAACTGGAAAAAATAGAACGTAATCGGTAGGTGTGTGCCCAGCCTAACCGTTTTAATATATTTCGTGCTTTTTAAACAACCCTTTGAAAACCAAAGTGACACATTTGAGAAATTGTTTTAAAGTACGATGTGTGAAATATCTCAAAAAATGACCGGAAAGTCCTTTGATTTATTATAGGTACCTATTATGTTTAGATAATTTATTTGTTCCTACAATATATTTTCAAAACAATAAAATGCCAGAATTATACACCAACTTAGTAAATTTCAATAACGTTTTCATTCCAAACATAGGTACTTTTAATCGATTGGAATATTCGTTGTATAACTTTAAAAAAAACGGTATTGTAATAATAAAATTCGTCTCCCTAAAATACAACGAACGAGCGCAATCACCACAAAAAATCCAGGACACTTCAACAATAAGTACCTAATCGAAGCACGTTAATAAATTCACTTTACATTTCTCTCCCGGTTTATACCAAGAACAACAACTTCAGAGCAAGTGAACCGGAAAAGAAGGCCGTTTGTCAATAAACAGTGCTGTGGATTTAATATATCAGGCCCATTTAGAAGGCTGTATTCTTCTCACGAGTTTCGCATTACGGATCGAAAGTGTGCGAGGACAAGCGTCACGACCCATCTTACGGCTTTTCAACTTTACCGTTTAGTAACGCCGCTTTTCATGAAAATTGGCTGCTTTGGTCATTATGGTAATTGTATTGTGAAGTATCTTTGTTTACCGAATATTAAATTTCTTTATGTCGGGTTTCAGTTTTAATTCAATGAGTTTCAAGAGGTCCAAATTTATACCTATTTAAAAATCGATCGATATTTTTAAATTTAATGATAACGATATTTGTAACACGTTTGATGCCTTCGCGTTTATTACACGTTGGAATGACTAACTATAACGGATTTAGCTCGCGTATTTTACTTTATTTGCTGACGATAGTCTAACGCTAAAGATAGCTTTAGCGTTAGTATAATATAATAATATGTACCAAGACAAGAGCATAAAAAATCGAAACCCCATAGGTAATAGTAATTAAATACACACCTATACATAAAGCAAGGTATCGTGTTTTATCCAATTGTAGGTACACTATAAGCGTCACTGAATGAATCGAAAAAATATTCCACTATCTTTCTTTGTACTTATTTGGTACTTATTTTACAAGCGAACCGTAGCTTCATGCTGTGTGTAATGTACGAACACGTTTGGATTGCCACAAATATCATTAAAGACTTTCAATTGTTATAAACTTAGGCATTTAAAAGTTGGCGAAGACATATATTTCTATATTTAAAAGGTCGTTACGACCCACCAATTTATGACTCCATTGGACCTAAGAGAAATTCAAGAGTCGTAAAAATTTACTTGTTTAATGAGAAACTTTGTCGGGCTCGGTCTTGAAACGGCTCGGTTAACACTTTGAATTGTAAAGTTTTATACAAAGAAATTATAAAGTTTTTAACTTGGATTCAATAAAAGGTTCCCCGCAAACTTACAGGATTTTTTGTACCGCTATTTTCCTTTGTCAGAAATTAAATGGTTTAAGAGACTAATAACATTTTTGTTTTTTAGAGAAATGCGTAACTTTTAAAAATTTATGTTAATCTGGATATGTTTTATGTACAATTTTAAATGGTGATCTCTTATATTAAAAAGGCATGTTTATATTATTAATGACTAGCGATCCGCCCTGGCTTCGCACACGTGCAATGTTGATAGTATTAGAAACCTCTAAAATTATCAATGTTTCACTAGACCAGGGTTTCTTAACGTGGGGTCCATGGACCCCTTAGGGGTCCGTAGCTTGTATGTCAGGGGTCCGCAGTAGGTCAGTCAGTCTAAGCATATTTATTAGTACAGAACATATCGTAACATATATTTTTTTTATTTCCAAAAATATTTATGGGTGGGGTCCGTGGTATAGTTTAAATTGTAAAAGTGGTCCGTGACTGCAAAAAGGTTAAGAAACCCTGCACTAGACAAACACTGTAAAAAATAATGTTAGTAATATTATGCGTGTATTATAAATATTATTATAAACATTCCTTCTGAATCAATGAATCAAAAATAAGAAATGTCACCATACAATAAAAGCAGGTAAAATTTCCTTTCGAACAATATATTAATGAAATATATTTCTGCTCACAATTTGATTTCAATTTAAGCAATATCTAAGCTTCGTTTCTGTTTGTACAATAGAATTAAATTTCTTTCTATGTCAACAAATAATAAAATTCTACGCTTATACCTCTTAGAGTTCAATAAACAATCATTTGAGCTATAAATGTTTGAACTAAACCTTCCCAAGGTTGGTGAACTTCGAAATCATTACATTTTACTGCAAATTTTGCCTGAAGGTACCAACTAAAAATAAAATAGCAAAAACAAATGAGAATGCAAATTCAACCTTTTCGCTGTCTGATTGCTTTGTTTAACAAACTGGTATAAATGTTTTTATAGAAATAGCTGAAATTGCTTTTAATCTTTGCGAGTACACATTTGTGTAGGGAACGCAAAATATGATATAAACGACGTTCATTACTCGTGACCATTTCAAGTTGAAAGGCATTAAATAAGCTTGAAATTGAAATAATATCACATAAACATAAGCGGGGCTTGTGAGTTCCTTAACAAACTTCGTGCTGTTTAAAATCTGTGGTATTAGAATAAATTTCAATATAGAGTACCTATTCAATAGTTATACAATATTATTCAATTACATTCACTCATACTTGAGTTCGAAAAAACAAGAGAAATGCACAAATCACACACCTAGATCTAAACAGGAATAACTCAGTTTTTTCAGGAAAGGGGATAAAACTGATTAATGTGTCCCTGTGCACTGTAGGAGTTTTCTGTATAGATTTATGCTTTTTATATAAAGCTAGAAGAGTTAGCTTAAATCTGTTTATTGGTAGGTAGGTCCTGCTGTAAGGAATTCGATGGTGTGCAAACCTGGAATCTTGAGGTTTTCGGGCTAGCTCTTTTTAGATCTAGGTGAACGATATCAAAACTTATTATTAGATGGTATAAACTCGAAAGTCGACCGTGATTTGAATAGAACTGCAATTATTATAGTATGTTTTGTTCCATTCATTGTCATAGTGGACATTAGCTATTACAGTAGTTCTAACACGTTTATGTTTTTGACGGTGTAATTAATTATGCAAATAACCAGCTAACATTTGTACATTCAGCGAAAGCAAATGACATCGTCCTGTCGGTGAAGCGTTCCATAATAATTGTTTTCTATTATAATTTATCTTTGTTTTAAGGTATGATGTTTTTTCTTCACTTTTTTAGGGACCATCCATAAAATGCATCTCACGTTAAGGACGGATGATGGGGTTCTAAGTTTCGTGACGTCACATTTCGGAATGTAATAAGAACATCTAACAAAGTGTTAAAATATCAAATTTTAACTATTAAATTGCAAAATATATGACGTCACACTAGGGAGAGTCGGGGGTCGCAAAAATCATCTGTGTTAAGGGGGGATCAAAAATTCATGAAATTCATGTGACGTACTTTATGGGAGGCCCCTTCCGAATAAAACATCCTTACAAAAATATTTATTTAAATAGGTACTTAAGTACTATTTTTTTTTTTTCGTTTTTTTTTTTATTCTGTGTTTATTTAAATTATCGTTTACTGATATTTTAATTTAAGGGATATTCAAACAAAAAAAAAAGAAAGATATTCAAACAAAATTTTGCTTACTATAACTGATTAATACGTATTTAAATACATAATAATTATAAATTTGTAGATGCATTATCTAAAATTTAATAAATAATAAAATAATTACAATATTATTGGGTAACCGGAGACGAGAAATCAATGTAATTTAATTATGTAATAATAACCCTAGGTATCACTAATTATGCATTAAATACCTACAGCAATTTTAATAGATTTGATAAATGCGCTAATTTAAAATAGCCTTATTATGTTCCTCTAATGAGAGACGAGCTACGACCTATGATTAGTGTTCCATAAAAGCTATCGGATTTTAGACACGTGGTGGCACCCATTCAATCCTATGCCCAGTGTGAGGAAATGTTTGTTTGTTTTGAATTAGCTCCAAAACGACTGGACCGATTTGAAAAATTCTTTCACTGTTGGGAAGCTACACTATTCCCCAGTGACATCCCTACTAATATTATAAATGCGAAAGTAATTATGTCTGCCTGTCTGTCTGTCTGTCTGTCTGTTACGCTTTCACGCTAAAACTACTGGACCGATTTAAATGAAATTAGGTACAAAGAAAGTCTGGAGCCTGAGAATGGACATAGGCTACTTTTTAACCTACTGTAAAAAAGGAGGAGTACCACGCGGACGAAGTCGCGGGCAGAAGCTAGTAGGCTATAAAAAAGGGATCCGTGCGAAGCCGGGGCGGACAGCTAGTAAGATATATTTTGCTATTTTTTTACTTTTACTAAGCGCTTTTTAATGTGCAAGCCAACCTTGATACCAATTTTCTTACACACAGAATATAAACCTCATTTAAGCGTTAATCTATCTTAATGAACTGGCTTGAACTGTAAGGATTTATAAAGCAATTAAATTCAGACAAGGATTTTTAGCTACTTACAAGGGTAGGAGCAGACAAAAACATTCATTAACTTTCGTCCGACCCCCGGCTATGCATGTCGTTAGCAACCTGATGGATGGTATTAAGAAACTGTTTGGATAATAATCTACCATTATTATAATTTACAGCCTGCTGATCAAAGTCCCCACGAAACCGGAGGCTGCTAGTTTGAATCCTGCTAGGGGCAAATGTCAGTAGGTACAATGAACACGAGCTTCTGTTTATGTATGTTTAACTGTTGTCTAGCACCTAAAAGTACTATTTATTGAATTTTATAAAAGGACATACGCTGTTTGTATCCTGTTGAAATAAGGATCTTGCTATTTTTTTAAATTTATCAGGTATTGAATAGTAGGTACTTATCACTCTTATTAGATCGAAAATATAAACATAATGGGAAGGTATCTTAGACATCGCAAAGAACAGTCTTTTATTTTATATTACCTTCAATAGCGAAAGGTACAAAGGTTACGGAATAAGGTAGTACGATAGGCGTTATTAATAATGGTACACTGACAGCACCAGATAAGAAAAGGGCCAAATAAGGGACGGCTCACACCAGATAATTATCGTTTACGTTTGCTTGAAAATAAACGAAGATAATCTATGTTCCTTTAATATAATATACTATCCCTCCCCCTCCCTGGGGTCCCTTTTTTCTATAGCCTATGCCACTCGGGAATAGTGTAGCTTTCCAACAGTGAAAATTTTTTTCAAATCAGTACTGTCGTTTAGGAGCCTATTCAATCTAAACAAACAAAGAAACTTTTCCTCTTTATTATATTAGTATAGATAATGAGACACGGTCCATGAGTAGGTCAAGGGACTCTATCCCAGTACCTTATGCAAGTAAATTTTGAAAAATGACTATGACCTATTTTCACTAAAGAAATTAGGTACTTATGGAAAGTGTTTTTTTTTACAGGTCATCTTAATTGACTTAGCATCTGAATTAACTATAGCGGACTAAACTCACTAGCGAATATTGTTTTTTTTTTCATATTTACATTGTTAATCAACTACTTAGTCTGCTACGAATAAAGGAAGTTAAAGTTGGAATAAAACAACTATTAAATTAAGTTAAAGTTCTCGATACGTCATTATAAAATAAACGTTATACCTATTTGTTTTATTTCAAAATGAAATAATTGCAAAAGCATCAGAAGATAATATGTATTAGTGTCTATGTCGCAACCGGGTCGTACAATTCGTCGTATATATATACCTATTACGGCTAACCGTTTTGTAATACGGCGGTTCAATTTAAGGATTAACCTGATTGTTGTATTATAATACAAAAGAAAATAACAAAGAAAAAAAAGGTTAGATTAGGACTGCAACTTTCGTGAAATCCGTATTTCTACCAGAAATTACTTACTTTTCTGGTTTAGTTGAAACTACGACAATCCGGCTAATCGTTGAACCGCCGTATTACAAAACGGCGGATAGTACGATCCGACAGCGTCATCTATATTTTCATATTACCAGCCATTTTCAGTCACATCGATTTGTCACTAAGCCTCACTCAAGCGGCGTAAACTAATTCAATTAATAACCATTACATTGTTAAGATCTTAGTAGAGTATATCCCACACGAGCACGTCAACCACTTAACATTAAACTCGTAATTAGTCATTAATTATCCTTCCCTAACGAAGTATCTTTATGAAGTTATCGTGATCTGGCCTGGCCTTTGTACGTGTACGCTTATGAACTGAACCATATGTTGCCAGAAATTCAAAATTTACCAGTCTACCTTAATTTTCTTTCAAAACTTACCCAGCATGAAATATTTTATAACTCAAATATGATAGTTTAGAACGGATATGTACATGTTCTGTTCTTTACGTGGTTATGACATTGGAATGATAACCATAATATATTATTAAGTATATTAAAAAAATATCTGGAAGTTAGTTGACTTAAGTGACTCGTGGGTTTTTCTAAGTTTTTCGAGATTTTCTTGTAAATCTCAAGAATGTCGTTTTTCCCTTAGCCATTCAAACCTTCAAATACAATAGGTATATTTATTTTTTCTATTGCTTTTTTTTCAAAATTTCTCTGTCTGATTTCAGCATTTAAATATTTAAAGACATTAATTATTACCTACAAATCGATAATAACAACCGAACGAAACGAATGCAAAATTGTATGGAATCGACATCAGAAAACGAAAAGTGACGTAATGTTTGCTGTTCGGTACTAGTCTAGAGAATTTGATGTTTAAAAAAAATACCACAAATAAAAAATGAGACTCATACATATAAATACTTGTAAAATAATAAATGTTCGTACCTATCGTATTATTAAATAAATTACCTTTATTACGATCGTTTGCATACTTTTTACGTTTCATTAAAACTGTTTGCTTCATTTACATTCATAACAAGCATTGTAGCAACAATTTAATGTTACCAGTACCTACTCATAAACAAATTTATTATGTTCATTTATGAAAAATTACATTTATCTTGGAGTTTTTCCTCGAAATGAATTCCAATTTAGAGTTGTACGTATATTGTTGGAAAAAGGTGGTAACTATTACGCATTTAACTCGCGAATTTTTAATTTATTTTATTTTCTGTTGTTTCAAAGTCCGTTATAGATATTAATAACCGCGAAGGCTTCAGAAATATATTACATATCTTGATTAGTAGAATGCATTATTTATTTAAATTATCTGAACGCGTACTAATATAATAAACGCGAATGTAATTATGTCTATTGAATCTGCAAAGTAGGTAACTCTTCAAGCTTAAACTGCTTAATTGATTTGGTTGAAATTTTGATTTGGATATAGTTTTAGTCCCGGGAAACGTATGACAGTTTCCTGTTATAAAAATCATTCCTAAATGAGGCAAAAGTGGAACGTACCTATCTAATTTACTCCGAAAAACCGTCTTAATTCACGTAAGCTATCACAAAAGTTTTTAATTCCTTGCTAAATTAACGTTATACAATTTTAATTATTTTTAACATAACAATCGTAGGTAGAAACAGGTGAAGCTATTTATTTTCATATAAACATAGAATATTTGGCACACGGGGTGTTTCAAAATACTTTCACGGTAAACACACAACCCCTTAAACTTTGTCCGCATTCCGCTGTTGCCACGTAAAAGTTGAAATTCTAACCGCCAAACAAAATAGTTGTCAGAAATTCCAGTCTTTGTACGTAGATGTACTGAATTTACGGTTAACATTTAAAAATCCCTTTGCGAGAACATATAGGATAGTTGTATATAAAAATTTAAACTGATTTTAAATACAGTCTGAAGAAATAGCATCTGAAGGGAATGCTTGACAAGAAGACGGCTGTAAATCATTTGCATCTAGTTTCTCGCATATATTATTTATTGTAATTTATTTCTTACTGGTTTTGTTGTTATATCTAATTAAACAAATGAAGATTGAATATATTTGATATATATTTTGGTGCTAACGTTTAACGTTAACGTTATGGTCAGTTATCGTTTGCATAATATGTCAATTATAACATTTGTTCGGTTGCTATTGTCGATTGTCACCTGTCTATTGACCAAAAATAAAAAATATATTTATTCAGTTTCGGCTTTCACAAGCTTTTATGAAAGTCAGAAGAAGATTAAAAGAAAAGGTTTAGAATTCTCTTTTTTAAGATACAAGTTATCACCGTAGCACTCTATTTTTCAGTCTCTTTTAAGTACAGTAATACACAAAAGTGCAATATTTCAAAGTTAATAAAAATCCGCTCCCGAGTGTTATATATCAAACTCACATAATATTTTCCAGCACAAACTAGCAAAACTTCAAACATGAATAAACTTTTAACGATTTATGACATGAACAAGTGATACGAACGTAAAGTTGGGCCCACAACCGATTCTATGAACGGCGATAGTTCTCGATGCAATTTAAGTTTTATCTTCCTGTTTGAAAATACTGTATTGTTAACAAATCTATAATGCAGCTTCAACTTCAAATAACACAATATTGTATAAAATGTGAAACTGCCTTAATGACCGAGATTTCAACGCAGAGTCAAAACTATAACGGTAAGAAACTTATTTTTTTTGCATACGGGTTCCTTTCTTAACGCGGAGGAACATTAAGTAGTACGGTACCTAAAACGTCGGTGCTTATCGTGCACAGACAAAGTCGCGGGCAGAACCTAGTCCGCAGAAAGCACAATAATTTGAAACTCGAGTAGATTTATATCTCTAGGTATATTGTTTTACAATTTATATTACATTAGGTATAATGTACACGTACACTCATACTGAGATCGCCAAAACAAATAATATAAGATTTGATAATAAATAAATAACATACTCGTATATAATATAAAAGTTTCAATAACGCACAGCAAATAACGTCAAGAAACTTTTATAAGTACCTTCCTTAACCTCAAGCTTATTAGAAGGGTACCTACCTAAGTATATATGTACTTACCAACAAAATGTTCAAATAATATTCAAATTATCTACAGAGTTAGGTAAGTACTAATAAGATTATAAGAAGGTACATCTAATTTGTCTTCCAATAATTTATTCGGAAATTTATAAATTAAAGAAATGGTTGTTCTATATCATTCAATACTTAAACTTAAAACACTGGGGTATTAATAGATTATTCATCGACTTTTTTTAATTAATGTCCCGTTTGTTTCCTTTTCAACTCCACTTAAGAAAACCCAAGTAACTTCGAGTTCTTAAGGTTTACTTGTAACTTCTCTGACAGATTTCTTTCAAGTTAAATACCTTAAGTTTCTTAATTAAAATGTACTTTTCAGAACATTTTACATGGTGACATAATTATTTTTGGTCCGAAAACAATACAAGGGCCCATAGACAAGTGACAATCGCTAAGAGCAACAACGTATTTTATGCTGACAGCCAATAACATAAAATAAACCCCGCGAGTAAAATCCGTTTATAGTTGTTTCATTCCAATCCGTTATAGTTTCATTCCAATGTGTAATAACCGCAAAGGCACCAGAATTTATCAGGTGGCCAGTTTTCGATTAGTTATTTAATTACAATTGACATTTGTCTATTGGGAAAGCTACATAATAGCATCGGTTCATTTACCACGTTATCTATAAATATAAGCACAAATTATAATACAAAATACATCTATCTTGTTCATATTCGCTATACGTAACAAAGGCGCGCCTAATCTCGTAATTTGTCCTAACAAAGGATACTCAGGAGGGGCTAATATCACCCTTAACACGCATTGCCT
Source organism: Polylopha cassiicola (assembly GCA_038024825.1). NCBI lineage: Eukaryota > Metazoa > Arthropoda > Insecta > Lepidoptera > Tortricidae > Polylopha > Polylopha cassiicola. The sequence goes on from CP149055.1 coordinate 7,775,958, forward strand.
TCTATTATTTACTCTAATAGACTGCTTTCTTCGTGTAATAGTGGCTGGGAGGAATAAACGGGAGTACCCTAAGGAAAATTTGGGAAATTTTAATGATGTCTCAGCAATGATTTTGAGTAAGGTATCACTGGATGTTATCTTTGTTTTAGGAGCAAGTTCAGGCTATCGTTAATGTTGTTTTTCTTGTTGGTTTTATAGTGATATTTGATTGATTACACTTTGGAGGTGTCAGCATATAATACAGAGTCTTTTTGAAATTTATTTTATAATCTTAAATATACTATAACATAGTCTAGGTAATAGATTCCCATACTGAAATACCTACTTTACATTTTGAAAATTAATAATTGATGATGATGATGCCTTCGCGCTTATTAAACATTGGAATGAAACAATAAGGGATTGAACTCGCGTATGTCACTTTTATGCTGACGTTTTGGAAGCTTTACAGTTCCTATATTCGTAACAGATTGAGCCGGCAATAGTCTAACGTAAGAAAAAATAATAAACCTACGCTAATTAAATCCGTTATAATAGTTTTATTCCAACGAGTAACTAGATGCGAAAGCATCAGATATTATTATTCGTTTTTCCTATGATTTTCTATTACGTAACTAAACCAATGTATTGTGTGTATTAACGCAAGTCGCCGGTTAAATGGGCCATGTAGTTCCTATAAAGATAGTTCGCAGCGCTGCACGCTGCACTCGAGTGCAAGAGCACTGAAACGTCGCATGCACCGATAAGGCGGACTAGAAATTTAACTGCTGTTGGATAACTTTCTCAAGCTTTCAAACAGTTTTTTAAAGTATTAATTTAGTAAAAAACAAAAGACGGTTTTAAAAGGACCTTTTAAAAGAGCTCTTTTTCACTGAAGATGGAAGTTTTAATAATTGCATTTTGTTATTTTTTTATTTTATTATTGACGAGCTTCGTTGTATTAAATACTTTGTCAGAGAACTTTTTTGTAATATTGTCTTGTAATTTATTTATAGTTTTATACGTTTTTTTTACTTTAGTTAAGCACAGTCTTTTTTTAAAGTAGTAAATAGTCAACCAAAACCATTCTAATTAATTTCGAAAGCAATGATTTGTATTGATGACTAATCAGAAAATCCTATTTTAACATAACATCATTATGTAAATCATTAAATCCAATGAACTTGATCAAAAATATTTTCGACATAAAATAAATTCAGGAAATTCGTGTAAACTTGTCGGCTGAATTGTGGACTTCTTTCATTAGCCATTGGTAGTGTAACACGGATTAAAGTCTCAGTGGTAATCCCCTACTATAAGTGACAATTAAATTTTAATTGCATAATATAATTTTATGGACTTTACTTTTATGGACTAATGTCTGATGCTGCGTAAGTAGGTACCTACCAATATTCATTAACAGCATATTCATAGCCAACTGAGCTGATAATAGTTTAAGACTGATACTTTAGCGACATAAAATGTACATATGTACCTACCTGTTCAAATACCTAGCAAATATACTCGTACATACAAAACTTCATTAAAATCGATCAAAGGGTCTTGAAGAAATGCGACAGCTAACACCGTGACACGAGAACTTTATATACCTACTAGCGGTTCGCCCCGGCTTCGCACGGATCCCTATTTTTTTCAAAATATTCTATAGCCTATTTTAGTCAGGGTGAACGTAGCTTCCCAACAGTGAAAGAATTGTTAAAATCGGTCCAGTAGTTTTTGAGCCTATTCATTACAATAATTACAAACATACAAAAATAGGTACAAATCTTTCCTCTTTATAATATTAGTATAGATTACATGTTCAAAATTATCTAAGTAGGTAGATATTTTTTTCTTAGTATACCTACTAAGGAAAAAAAAATGTTTCATTTGTTTACCAATGAAAAAGAAATTAGGACACTTTTTTGCAATTTTCCCGAAAGTAAGTTTTGTCAGAAGGTCGCCTTTTTAGAAATGACGGCAGTATTAGGTAGATATTTAAAATGATCTAAGCAGGTATTTAGTTGTTAACCTTTTTAACGTTAGTTATTCATTATTAAGAGTAGGATTACCTCTTTAATATATTATATTTTTTAATATAAATGTAACAAAAGAAGAACAAATTATATTTACGTGAAATTATTTAATAACGCAATTTAAATTCCGAACAAAAAGTAGTGGCAACTAGCTTTAGTCGGATTTAGTAGTTTCCGAAAGCAAAGGACAGGTGATTCGAGTCCGCAAAAACTCCAAATTGGGTTCGTGTGTTAATAGACTTTTTATTACTTAAATGGAAAGCCCTTTAACATAGAGTAGCATGTGAAATCTCTTGTTTATTTTACACCAAAGCTTTTAAAAACGGTTTGGATTTAACAAGCGTTTGATTTGTACAGGAATCCCAATGAGGGTCATGCCGGTTTTTTGTTTTCAATGTTTAAACTGCGAGAAATGTTTTTTAGGAAGTTATATAATGCTGGATAATAGATATTAAGTAGGTACGTTATAATTTCCTATTTCTTTCACTTTTACTACACATTGGAACAAAATAAATGACGCAATTATTAACAGTTTTTTAGTACGGAATATCGATAAAGGATTCAACTTTATTGATATTCCGTACTAAAAAACTATTAATATGGTAATGATAAGAATGATTATTTTTCTCACATATTTTCTATCAAATGGAATAGAGACTGTGGTTCACCGGGATACCTAGTTAATTCTAAATTATCAATAGATGCTTTTCTTTGTGTCTGTATTATAAGAAAAGCTACCCTTATCAAAGATAGATAACGACATGAATAGGTAATTATTGGCCCAGACTATTTAATAAGGCTTATTCGCTAGAAAACATATTTACTTACATTTTCAATAAGCTTCATATTACAGAAATATGATATCTATTTTCTATTAATCCCTAAAATATTTAATATTCGGATATTAAAAATATATTGTAATATTACAAAGTATAAACAGCCTCAAAATTGTAACGCACTTATTTGGAAAAAGTCTAGACGTTACAAATTGTGAGTAATATTGAAAATGACACGTTTAATGCAATAAATAAATAAAGATAATTTTCAATAAAATCAGCCTACCAGCTTATAATTTCCCGTCAAATTACGGGCCTGTTTAATTACTCGGAAAATATTGTAACTTTAAAACGTTTCAAAACAAAAGTTAAAGACTTGTCAAAATTAACGACCCCTAATGCCGATTAATTATTAACAAATACAAATAGAATTGTTCAAATCAATTATTTAAACGAAACGAGTTATTTATTTGAACGGGATTTTCAATCAAGGTTGTCATAAAAACTTAGCGCAGTTCGAGTTGATTTGTGAAGAGTTTACAGGTGGCCAACAATTCATATAGGCTCTGTAAACCCCTTTTCAGCTTCACAAAGGCTTTCACAAAGTTTTAGAGCGTTGGCTTACTTCGTTAATGCTCGCAGGCGATACTTGCTTTGTTCCTTTTGAGTAATATTTAACAAATCCGTTATAGGGAAAATGTTTTTGACATTAGATTGTAATAGGTACTGGAAACTGTTTATTTGAGGTGGGTTAACTTGATTGAGATTTGAGACTAACAAAAAAAAAGTCTTTACTTAATAATTTCTGATGCCTTCGCGGTTATTACACATTGGAATGAAACAACTATTAACGGATTTAACTCGCGTATTATTATTTTAACGAAACGTCAGCAAAAAAAAATAAAATAAAAATACGCGAGTTAAATCCGTTAATAGTTGTTTCATTCCAAAGTCTTTACTTTTTATAAGTATTTCCCATATTATGATCGGATTACTTTGACCCTTTATTTTAATATCTTCAAATCACACAATTTTTTCTAAATGATTTATTTAATTACTCCCCTAGAAATTATATGACTTTTACGAAACTATCTACATTATAATTTTAAGAAATTTAGCGGAATAAAAGCAAAATGTGCATACTTTAACGCAAAATATTTTTGTTGAAAACAAAATATTAACGAGTAAGTGTGGTATTTTTAAGTGAGCCGTTAATCAGGCTGGGTTTTGCAGCTTGAATATAATCTAGCCTGTGTACTTATCGTCACGGACTTGATATTTTTCTTGTTTAAAATTTAAATCGTACGGTTTACGGGTATTTTATTTATGTTTGAGTTTGAAATATAGGTAAATTATATCTGCGTTTACATTTACCAGATTATTTTAATAATATGCATATTGCATAGGTACTGGACAGTTATAATATACCACCAGATGTATTAAAAAAATAGTACATTACGCACCTAGGCCAGTAAAATAAAAAATGTCTCAGATCACATGTAATTGTCGTCCGAGGCGAAGCCGAGGTTGACAAAAATGTGATCTGAGGCTTTTTTATTTTACTGGCCGAGGTCAGTATACTATTTTTCTGTTCGACGAAGCCAGAAAGCGGCAATTTCATTTAGCGCAGCGGCCAGAAAGTTGGCGCTTTCCGGCCGGAGGACAGAAAAAATACATTAAAGGCGCTTTTTTATTTTGAAAGTGATAGCAGGTAGTATTACCTGCTTCCAGCTTTCTACATATAATGTAGATAGCATTGTATTACTTTATCTTAATAGTATAATGTGTCGCTGCCGGATGCTGCCGCTGCCGCTGTCGTCCCGCCGTTTTATAATCCGGTGGATCAAAGATTACCCAGATTGTCGCAGTTTTAAGGAGTCTGCCCACTACACCGTATCATACCATGACCGTGCTATGAATGTGTCAGGCAAAAAAATATTCTTTGTATAGAAAAGCATGATACTATGTCCACTAGACCGTTCCGTCACCGACTCGTACCGCCTTACGTATTACCTTCCGTGCTTGATACGTTCATTGCACGGTCATGGTATAATACGGTGTAGTGGGCAGACTCCTTTAACCTAACCTACTTATCTGGTAGTAATTCGAATTTCATGAGGATGGCAGTCTTACTTGTTCTTTATTTTGTTATTTTCTCGCTAATTATTAAAACATGTGTTGCAATGACAATCTGGCTAATCTTTACAGGTTATACGTTCCGACTCTCACATAAATACTATAATGGGTGCAAATAAACTTAATTTAGATTTAGTTAGGTATTGTGAAATATACCTTAAGGTTTACGTTCAAGCTAGATTTTCCACACTACAGAAAATTTTGACGTCGGAACAGGATACTAAATGCTTGCAAAGACTAATCAGAGACACAGTATCCAGATTAAACATAATATGTTAAATATATTATATTTATATGATGTGTAAGGTTTCATTGTATTTGAATATAAATTAAGAAATTAAGCGCTGTACTGACTATTCTGGTGACATTTGGCCAAGTGTCAGAAACGTCAGTAAATTAATTGGTGGTATTCTCTGTCGAACACTTCTACTGAACTGGGGGGCTAGACAAGTGCCCAACGTTCAACGTTAACGTTAAACGTTAGCACCAAAATGTATGGGATTTGACATTTGTGACGTACGTGACAGTCGTTCGCGGATGTCAAACCCCATACATTTTGGGCACTTGTCTAGAGCCCCTGATGTGGTAGGTGTTTTTTTTTTTAAAACTGATCTTAATATCATAGAATTAGCTGACTCATCAAATGTTATAATTTCTTACTATAATCACCTAGCAGTATAAAATATACTTTGCCACCTATTCGCATACTTAGTAAATATCTTTATCTTTATATATTATTATATTATATAAGTCTTCTGTACGTGTGCTAGTCATTGAACTCCTTCTAAACGGCTGGACCGATTTTGATTAAATATTTTGGGTGTATTCCAGGCGGTTTGAGGATGGTTTACATTCACAATGCTGGACTGATTTTGATGATTTGTTTTGGGACAGGCAGGACAACGTCAGTCAGGTCCGCTAGGATTTAATGAAAACTGGACTAGCTCTTTGGAAGAGTGCAACCATAAACACCGTTACGAGATTTTAATATACCTACTTAATAAAATATATTACATGAAACTTTATTTGTTTGTCATTCTGTATTAAAGCGTGTACCGTGGCCCTTGTCTCCGAAACAATTGACCACCTCAAAGCAGAAGTTTCCTTGTAATTTGGCAAACATCATACTTGAGCTAACGATTGTTAGAGGAGTTACCTATTAGGTACCTGATGTTAACAAATGAATGACGTTGTAACATAATAAAATGTGTCTGCTGATGTTACATATTGGGTTTAAAGACTTTATTACTCACTAGCGGCCCGCCCGCGACTTCGTCCGCGTGGAACTCCTCCTTTTTTGCAGTCGGTTAAAAAGTAGCCTATGTCCTTTCTCAGGCTCCAGACTTTCTTTGTACCAAATTTCATTAAAATCGGTCCAGTAGTTTTGGCGTGAAAGCGTAACAGACAGACAGACAGACAGACAGACAGACAGAGTTACTTTCGCATTTATAATATTAGTAGGGATAAAGAACAAATTTAATGTTCACTTACAATGAGCTTAATTTATAACAATAACTTAAATCTATACATTCCAGCTTATCGAATTACTTTAATCATAAATCGTTTCACTTACAAATTGTTTTACTTTAATTTTAAACAGACGTAAGGACTTGCAATTTTTGACATCATTAGGTAGATTATTATACAGCTGTGCTCCCTCGAACATAAGGCTCCTTTTTCCGTATCCATATTTTGTTATAAATATAGGTACATGACTTTTTAATTAAAGGTTTGTAACTCTTGCCTATGGAATAGATATGAATAAGAAACTTCTAAATCTAATAATTTGATTTATTTTTCAAAATCAAAATATGCAAGCATAATATAATTATTAAACAATACCTAGTTTACTTTTTCTTGTATTAAAAACTTGAAAATGCATACGACGATTATCTGAATACCTAGTCTGTTATGAAACATAATTTTAAATACATAAGTAAGTACATAATAATATATTATATAATTTGGTTATATTTACCCGGGGAACATTTTAATGCCACATCTAGCCTGGACGAAATTATATTACTAATCGCAAAACAAGCTTTTAATAAGAGCTTTACAAAAAACACGACAAGACAACGTTATGGAACAGCAAAAAGCTTTTTGGCAAATATTATTGCCAACAACTTGGGAGGCTAACTTGATGCATTAAAGGTATTTAGTCTTTTATCTGTAAAAAGTAAGTATAACTTCAAAGTAGTTATTTTCAGGATAGTCGTCTGAGCGAACGTAAAAAAAAAACTGTAACCTTGTGGACAACGAGAAATCTTGTCATGTCGGTGTCTTATTTCTTTATGTCGACAACGAAACAATATCAACACGACAAGCCTTCTTCTTGTCTACTACGTATTTGTCTAATATATAATATGTCGACAAAATGTCGACTCGACATTTCATCATAGGCTCGCAGGCCAACATCATGATACATCACACCTTTACTAAAAGTGTGACATCTGAAATATTTTGTTACTCCATTTAAGACTCTAAGTCTGCATATTTAAATTTGAATTCATGTGGTGACAGATTTCGGGTTGTCACACTTTTCTTATAAGATGCGATGCGATATAAGAACGTGAATCAATTCTCTCAAAGCGTAAAATGAATTATTTTTTCAATGATACTTTTTGTTGCCTCGGAGTATAATGCGAAAAGTATCACGATGGCCGATCTCAAATCCCACGGGACAGTCCAAGGGCCAATTCGATCCGGATCAAATTATGTATTTTATTAGCCCCCTGGGATTCTTATCAGACTAACAAGGTTCTCGCTTTTACTCGGGACGTGCCAGTAACTCTAACGAAAAATAAAATCAGTTAACGATCTTACGCTGTGTTAGAAAGTTTCAGTTTCCGAACTTTAAGTAGATCTCATTATTATGAAAGTTAAGTCCAGATTTACAAATAAGTTTAGGAGTTATCCTATTAAATTGTTAAGCCTACCTACTTGACTAAAGTCAATAAGGAAATATATAGAAGTTTTCTTGAATTTATAATAGGTACTCATAGCATGAGTAGTACAAATTAATTTTATTATGAATATTTTAAAAAGAATACAAAAAGGAGAAGTGATAATTATAGCATTACCGAGTTCTTTAATTAGCTCACGTTCGAACTTAAAAGTCCTATTATTATTTTTTTCTCACTTTTCAATTTTTTTGTATTATAATATACTCAAGTTATTGTCGAACAAACATAGGATCCTAAGCCATCTCCCTACCCAAGAGAAATCTAACTAATAACATTATAATAATATATAGCCAAGTCAACCTAAATATATAAATAGTATAATAATATACATATAAGATCTACATACGTATACATATATTTCACACAAAGAACACAACAAGCTTGCCGCACCTTTGAATTTTCCATAACTAATTAATATATCTGGCAATTTATAAACCAAGACAAATGAACCCACAAGTGCAAACTAATTAAAAGTCTCGCAAAGCCGAAGCGAATAGGAAGTCTGCGAAACGGCTTTTTCGAAAACAGCCTTCAGCAAAAAAGTTTGTTATTACGTAAGATATCTTTTGAAGTATTGGTACTTTATCATGCACAGGATTATTATAAAGCATTTAGCAGAACCTTATTAAAGTTAAATTTTGTTTGTTTGTTAGAACACACGCTTAATACCAAATGTCATCATATAGGTATATGTACCTACCTACCTAACTAGGTATAATAGTATTCCAACGCGGCGTTATTAAGTCTGTATTCTGTAGTTCATCATTATTCATACATATTTCGACATAGTTTTTGTATTGTATGATCTGCTACAACTTAGTTTTTTTTAAGTCCACATTCAGTAGATAATATTAATTTAACTTTCCAGAACTAAATAAATGTATTATTAAAAATACAAACATAAAGAAAACAAAATTAAAATTACGTACGTTTCCATGATATTGTACCTGCAGTATGAGCAGTCAATATACTTCTGCAGCAAAAATATTCCTCGGCTACACAACAAACATTTTTGATAGCTATCGAAATTACGGCTAGCTAGTGTTGCTATATTAAATGAAACTTTTCGAATGCGTTCACTATTGGTTTGTCTATAGTAAACATTTTTTTTAATATTAGCGGTGGCCACAGATAAAATCTCTCCAATATCAAAAATCCAATTTTAACTAAAAATCGTACTTTTCAACAAATATGAAATATTTCGGTCATAAAAAATGTAATAAATATCAGGAATACTGTGCAACAAATAATTCAGAACACGAAGTTTTCAATGAGTAAATAAAAACTGCTACTAGTTATTTCCCCCCCTGTACGATGACCTCAACGGATAGCTGTTTTCTAAACGGTTTTATTTAGCTTATTTCATACGACTTTTACCTGTTCTTATTATAACTGAAATACGTAGCTCATCGATTAGCTTACTTGGTTTAATAAAGATCAGATCTACGATACCTAAGTTTTAAATACTTACACAGTGCTGTCGTTCCCATATTCAATCCCATAAATCCAATCAAAAACCTTATTTCAAAAGAGTACATTAAACTTTAGTTTCACTACGAATATGGGAACTGTAAAGCTTTTAAAACTTCAACAAGTAAAATAAAATACGCAAGTTATAGTATAATAATCGCAAATGTATCAGAAACTATATACTTAAGTAACTAAATATTTACTGTAATGTATCAATCAAAATTCTATTGTTCAATATCGTTACTTTGAATGATAATGATATTTTCACCTAGACTTTTGGAACTTAAACCTATCTTATACATTGGAATGAAACAACTATTAACGGATTTAACTCGCGTATTTTTATTTTATTTTATTTGCTGACGTTTATCTTATACCTTAACGCGAGGTATGGTGCTTACCTAAGTAGGTCCCTAGTTACCTATAATTGAGAAAATTACCATAATACATCATTTTATTCTCAGCTGCAAAGTTATTCCTCTAAATCAGCAACTTAGATTGCTGTAAAAGGTTTAATTTTACAATCTCAGAGTAATTAAACTTTTTAATTAGTTTTGACATCGTCCAACCAGTAACTTTACCACACCTTGGGCATTTTAGCTCATTTGTTTAATACTATTTAGCTACAGAATAGATCCTTTGATCATGAATAGGTACTTAATTTTGGAGTGAAAAAAATATAGAGTAATAATTTCTGATCCCTTCACGGTTATTATACATTGGAATGAAACAACTATAGACGGATTTAACTTCTTCTTTAGCATAAGACTATTGTCAGCTCAGTCGTGCTACGATTATGGAACCTGTAAAGCTTCCGAAACGTCAGCCAATAGAATAAAATACGCGAGTTAAATCCGTCTATAGCTATTTCATTTCAAACTATAACGGAATTAACTCGAGTAGGTACCTATTTTGTTTTATTTGATGAAGTATCGAAATCTACAGTTACGATATTCATAGCCAACTGAGCTAACGAATGCTGACGATATTCATACACTAAAGGGATTTTAAATTACAGAAACTAACTACCATGTTTTAAAATATTAAATACTTATGTTTAATTCTACGTACCTATAGATTATCTATTTTACAAATATATCTAAATACATCCAATAAACCCACGACCGTTATGGAAAGACTATCATTGCTGAGATGAAACACAGTAATAAACTCAGCAGAATCCCATTTTTTCTCAGTGAATGTATGTAAAATATTATAAATTTTCAAATACGTGACTTAAATATTATTATGTTATGGTTGTTTTATTAAAATGTGTAATAACCGCGAAAGCTTCAGAAATTATTTGGTTCCTAATTTCTCAAATACGTAAGTTCCTCAGTAACCCGCCGTGTGGTTAACGAAATTAGAATCTTAATGAAACTGCATGACACGCTTCAAAACAGACATTTATTTAATTCAAAATTAGGAGATGAGACGTAATTATTTAATCTCGGTATTATTGTAAGAGGCTTTTCACTAGGATCATCAGTTATTGTTTATAGTATACCTACTCGATATGAATAATCTAATGATAATAGATTGCACCCGGGTGGTAAGGAAATACAATGTCTTTTTAAAAATAATTTTAAAACCTAAAATATAGGTAAGTACTATAGGTAATAATATCATGGTAACAGATTCCAAAACTGAGCTGTTCTTCATTTCGGAAGTTGTTAAAAAAATCTAGAGAAGAAAACCTTTTGTTAATATGAATTAGTTGCTACTGATAAAGCTTTGTTATTAGCGGCTTTATATGAAACAACTGACAAAATCATAAAATATAAAATGCCCCAAGCACAGCACAGCTCAGCTAGCCACATCATTGCAGTCGTCAAAAGACTTCCCTTCTCTAAATTCTATTAGCGTCACTCTAATTAGAAAATGTTCGGTGGTCCCCAAATCGTGTTACCGAATAGTTATGGGGTTGTCACCCCTATCCGTAGGGAGGCCGATTATATGAAAATTCAATGTAGCGTTTACGTAATTTCGGTTTTCCGGGTTAGCGCGTCGCGTAATAGCGTGAACGGTAACGTATCCGTGTCGCACCAACGCTTAATGATATGATGGCACACGTTGTGCGATCATCCGATAATTCCAGGCTTCCCCTCCCCCCTAAAGCCTGGAGCTTAATGTCCTTACAGCCTTATGTACCTTTGAACGAAACGTTCTCAATTTCCCACGTTTGTAAGTTATTTATAAGTTTAATTGAGATCTGAGGACGGAGGTACGTCTAACAGGTTTTAGTTTGCAGTGTGACTTTAAGGTAGAATTCTGCTTTTCCGGTTATATGGTAAAATAAGGTAGTTAACGTAATGTTAATTCACCTCAGTGTCTATCGTCAGCTCTGTCTGCTACTACGTTTCTGAAATGTCAGCGCAAAATTATCTTAAGTAATGGAAACTTTGAAATTTAACAATATCCATATATCCAATATAGCTAATATTTAAAGCAATTAGTTTGAAAACGTTTCAAAATTGTTTGCTTCAAAACACTGCAACGGCCACTTTAGCGTCACGGAATTTAACGCCATTAATTTTCAAACCAAATCGATTTAATTACTGACCGCAGATAGAATAAAAATATAGCTCTAACCAATATAAATGGATAATGTTGATTATTTAGTGCCTCTGCCTATGCCATACGTTTTCTAAGTAGGTACCTAAGTTCTGAATGGTCGACTATTCAATTATCCATACTTACACCTAGGTAACCGAAAGGTTGAACATCTGTTCCATATCCTATTTACCTATGTTAATAAAGAATTGACTGTATCATGAAACCCTATGATAATATGGAGGAATTTTATGAATAGGTACTTAAAAATACGCACAAACATATTCGCAATGCTACAGAAAACTGTCAACTAATATAGAACCATAGAAAACACACAAAAAGCCAATAAAAATAAACCTAATTACAAAAACGGCACAAGGAGTTCGCAGCAACCGGTTTAAAAACACAAACAATGCCCATCTATGAAGTAACTAGCCATGTAAACATTCTCAAACTGTCATTTAAAGATTCATTGTTTAAAAAGAAGAATCTTTTATGAAATGCACATGGTTCAGATATGCTAAGTGCCAGCAGACCACGCTTCGCAATTTGATCCCCTAAACCCTAAATCAGTTTCATGTACGCAAAGTGGCTGTGCCGACATAAGCCTGTCCGTCGCTGATCCTGCTACGGATCACTAAACCCCGTCACTCGGGCTACGGAACCACTTAACGTCCTTAATTTCTGGCGCCGGGGAGAAATTACACCCTTCCATATGAAATTTCCATGTAATTGGATATTCCTTAACATTACCACGTTACCTGCTTGGACTACCCACTAGGGAGGTGTTTTGCGTTAGTAAGCGAAACTGCTCATGTTATCTCTTACAATGTTATTTTAATACTAAAATTGTAAATGTGCACACATATGCATGCCTAAGTACGTAATTATGAGTAGGTACATTTAAACTCTTTTTGAGTTGAACTTCAGTCACTAGTAGGGCTCTTTCGCGTCAAGTGTCTTTAATAGTTTCTCTATAGAGCCGTCTCTTGACTCCAATTTAAATCGTCTTGGATTTAGAACCATAGACCTGATCTTCCTTAACCAGTCTTCATTATTTACATATTATTATTATGTAATCATAAAGAGGTATCAGGAAATAAGTCTGGTGTCCTTATATTACAAGAGGCTTTTTAAAATTTTTAAGGTATTTGATATTTTTAACACGTACATTTCGAACCGTTTCAAAAATAATTTAAAAACCTTTTAAATCGTTTGCGCGCGCCTGAACCTCAATAAAAACGGCAGTTCTGAATAACATTGGCTTGTTTACGTGAAAAATGTGACCATTTATTCGGCGATGGACGCGAATCGACAATCAACGGTATATATAGAGGATGGATACTCTTGGATAAATGGAATCAACAAACAAATGCTGTACGATATTGCACGAACTCGATGTTTCAAGACAACGGGTATTCAATTACAAATTACTCGTCATTATTCGAAATATCATATCCGACTCGTATCCATAAACTAATTTAAATTATTGAGCGAATTATTTTCTCAATTCTCTTATTAATATTTTCTTAGTGGATAAAAATATTTATATTAAAATTGCCGTATAATTTTACATCGGAAAGCTAATATAATATTCAATTTGCGTTAATATAATTTATTAAGTAGGCAAGCAATTTATAATCATAAAGCTAATTTAATTCTGCTTATTAATATCACGGCTCGTTATAAGTACCTACGAGTTATAAAACGAATATCATTAGGCTTTCGTTTAAAATACAAACTTATGAACTAAACTTATCAGAAACTCCGTAAAGATAAATTATGTAACTTTGTAAAAAGGACAATATTTATAACGAAAACTTATAAAATTTCAAATATTAGTCTTGTTAAGGGCAAAAATATGTCTTAAATGTCCTTTGCTGATCTTACACCCACAGTTTCAGTAATTTTCTCCCTAATGACTGGTTGTATTTTTAATAAATTTTATAACCAACATTTTTATACAAAATTCTGAAAGCAACATTTCCGGTGCCCGAGTGAAGTTATTTCTTAGAAAATAACAAAAATAATTCCATGAAAGCGTTATCCCCGAAGGACAAACAAGGATTCGTATTCGATTTATAAACAAAAATCTGGCAAAGGTAAAGGCTGTCAGGATTTCTGTCACTTTTACGCATCGCATCGTCTGAATACCGTTGCTTTTGACGCAAGTAACAATGCCAATCTATAGCATTATCTTTGTTATCTGTACCTATTGTTACATAACAAATTCGTTTACTTCGCAGCGAAAAAACTCATGAAATTGCAAAAACCTTCCCATCATTGAAATAAGATCCAAAGTTCCTTATCCTATAATCTTGAGTATAGATAGGCCAAAGTAAATATAAAACAACGTCATTACTAAGTAACCCAAAGAAAAACTGAAAGGGTCGGAGATAACGTCGATCAATGGAAAATATTTTATTTATACCGAATGAAGATGGGTAAAGTCGGGAAGGTACAAGGGTTTTTTAGGCAATAGAAAGTCATTTGTATTGTGTGTTTCCTTTGGATTGTGTTCACATAAAGGATTATATTGACATAAGATATATGTATTAAGGAATAGCGTATATCTCTTTAATATTATAATGTGTGCTTCAAATCGGATAATCCGCACATTGTCATATAGCTCCATAATAATACCTTGAGCGAAGTTACATAGTATTAGGGATGAATTAAATGTAACACACTAGTGCAAGAGTAAGATGTCGCACCATATAGCGTATCTCGTATATTATATTCTAACTGCATGCGATTTCTGAAGTCCGTAATTTTCATTTCGATTATTTAGTAAAATCGACGATTAAAGTGTTTAAGATAAAGGGTTACTTTATTTAAGATTCTCTGGAGAACATGGGACATTTTAAATTAGGTTCAGTGCGCGATTTTTACCGTTTTGTATGTCTTCAAGCATGACTTGATTTTCATCTTGATGTAATGAAAAACGTAAATCGTCATTAAAGCTAATACAAATTTTTATAATTTGTTTTTTTTTTAGAGTATTTTTATCGAAGTTTAAAATCATTTAAAAACTGAAAGTATTTTTACTGTGAAACGCAACACCAATTTCATATTATAGAAACAAATTTTACGATTATTTTTAAAAACTTTACGCCTACCCAATCCATTATGCTAATCAGGCTATTTGCACTTAACAATTGAATTTGTTAAAAGCTTATCTAAATTTCAATTCTTGTTTGTTTCCATTTTACGTGAACAAGTTCCCTAACTCGACGTAAGCAATAGAGAAACCGTTCCTACCTTGTTCCTAATTTCATTACTGGAGTTATCCGGTGGATGTACGGCCATTTAGACTCTAAGTGATTCTTATTTCAGTTGGTACTTTACATTCATTGTTACTTACTGTGGTTATACTTTGATCAAAATAGATACTTTTGTTCCCTTTTTCTTTTAGACATTTGACTTTACATCTTTTAGACATGATATCTTGAGTAGGCATCATCTTATTTCATACTTACTGTCAATTGCAGTAAAGCTGTAATTTTTTAAATTTATCGGGGACTATTATAATTTAAGATTTTTATTATCAACGTGCCTAAACGATAACCAATTAAAATACGACGCCAATTAATATATTTTTTTAATAATAACATACAAAAAATATACCTACCTAATTAATTAATTATTTTTTTAGGATATGTAAAAAAATCCAAAGGAAATATCGACTAATAAGCCAATGATTAAAGGAAGTATTGTGTACATATGAAAAACAGATCAAGGGATTTTTTTAAAATGTTACCTTTGATAAAAACAAGCTTGCTGAAAATTTTGAAGTTGATATCGATATCAAAGCAGAAATAAAATGGAAAGGGCGCGTGAATTTTCATTTAGTATAGACCCTCATAAAAAAAGATTAAATAGACAATTACTATAATGAACCTTGGATCTGTGATCGAGACGTTGATGTATAACAAGAAGCTTATCTCAAGTCTCGGTGCCATAAAAATTGATGAAGCTTCCTCTAACCTCCCCTCCTATCCCCTCTTAATGGGTCCGATAATTGAAAACTTCGGTTTAATCTCTCTTGTGTAAATTGAAACCCGGTGGAATAGAAGGTCGTCAGAAATTATTGAAGAAGCTAATCCAACAGTCCATGATTGCGTTCAGTTTTGTATCAATTGGGTAATCGTATGAGAACACGCTTACATTCATAGTATAAGAATGTGTCTTTTAAACCAGAAAAGTGTTTTGGAATATCATATCATTGGAGCTTAAGCTCGGTTATTGAAAATGCGAGGTATAGGTATTTGGCTCGTCTTGGAGACTCTAATTTGGGATAGTCATTTTCCTACATAATAATTTCTGATGCCTTAGCGGTTATCAACCGACGAAAAAAACGGAGGTTCTTTTACATTCAATGAAACAACTTTAACGGATTTAACTCGCGTATTTTATTTTTATTGGCTGACGTTTCAGAGCCTTTAAAGATTCCATAATCGTAGTACGACTGAGCTGACAATAGTACTTTAGCATAAGACGACGTCAGTCAAAGTTAAATCCGTTAAAGTGGTTTCATTCCAACATTTTCCTACATTTTTAAACTTTCGAAACTATTATAGATAATGTCTCTAAAGTCAACTTTATTCTAGGTGCTTTAACGCTATGTTAAAGGGTGAAAAATTGTTTGCTCTTCTTTCGTCTCTCTTTGCTTTGCAGTATAAATAAGTACAGAAGACTTTATACTGCGAGTAAGTTCAGCTTCTCTAGACGAGTGTCATTCTACAATCATTAACGCTTAGAATAAAATAAAAGAAATGTTGAAATAATTTACCTATGTCAATTATTCAAATGTTTTTTCCCTTACCCAGAGCTGTGCTCACGAAAAGTAATGTGGTTAGTTTTTGTTTACTTATATTATGTTGATTTTCTTCATGCTTATTCATTACTAAGCATGAAGAAAATCATACAAATACTACTTGTTTAAAAGGGCTGGTAAACAAATACAAAAAATATAGATACCTTCAAGTATGATGATAACGGGAACCCAGCAATTGGCTTTTTATCAAGTTTATCAAAATCCTTAGAGTTGAGTCATGTGTAGGTAGTTATTATCACAAGGGCCGTTCAAGTATTACGTAAGCAGTTTTGTTATAATTACGTGTATTTACCCCTCTCCCCTCTCTCTGCAAGAGCAAGTAAAGCTCTTACCATTTGTATTTAAAAGTAAATAGCTACTGCTGACGTAATTATTATCTAGACCCTAAGAGACCTATTGTGCGCTTTATTACGTAATATCTACCTGAACATGTCCTTTCTGTGCACACTTGTTTTGTGTATAGGGATTCTCTACTTCACCTAACATTTCACCCTTGGAATCGTTCACCGGGCCATACACATTTTCACACCCAAATAATTTTAGCTATTTGATTTATCACTTTTAAGTCCATAAGAAAATATTTTATGTATCTTATCCTAAGTTTGCTTAGATATTAATATGTTTATTGAAATAACTTCAAACAATTAATTTTAAATAATTTCAGTTGGTATAGCTTTATCAAAATAGGCATTAGTTTAAATGATTTCGTAATTTACGTGTAGGCATATTATAAAGTACTAGCTTCTGCCCGCGACTTCGTCCGCGTGGAACTCCTCCTTTTTTGCAGTCGGTTAAAAAGTATCCTATGTCCTTTCTCAGGCTCCAGACTTTCTTTGTACCAAATTTCATTTAAATCGGTCCAGTAGTTTTAGCGTGAAAGCGTAACAGACAGACAGACAGACAGAGTTACTTTCGCATTTATAATATTAGTAAGGATAATATTATTATATACCTTAAGGTTAGTTATTTAAACATTATACAGGTAGGTATTCTGCAAATCACCGGCAAAACATAAAAGAATTAATTGACATGATATGACAAATGGAAAACAACAGTTCGGAAACAATTTTGTTCGATTCGGCTGATGCAGAACATTGAAATTTAAAAGATAAATTTTGTCATAAAATAAAATGAATCAACGTTTTTAAATGAACGTTATGTTTTTTACAATAGGTAAGAGTATCAATTGATATACGTAATTGGTTTGTTATAACATTTTCCATTAAAAAATGTTAGAAACTTAAAAAAAATGCACTAGAGATTACGGAATCTCGAAAATATTATCTCAAAATATTTTTATTGAGCGAGCCGAAATTCCGTGAATGGAAATGTAAGGAAACTTTTGCAAATTCTTTATCGAAAATTATTTAATAACACTCCCTGGGTCTGTTGCGCTGTTTCTCCTGTTATTTTGAAACATTATTGTTTGAGAAGAAATAAAGGTACCTAATGTATTCTATCGAATTTTTATTATTATTAAGTTGGTAGGTACGGTGAAAATTAATATAGATAGATACAGATTCACACAATTACTGTCGATAGACTTCTGTATCTCAGTGTCCTAATCATAATGTTTTTAAAAAGTCACCATAAAATTATGTAAATTTTACCTCACATAAATCGTATAGGTAACTCTTTTATTCCAATTACAACTCTGTTAAACTGTTTAAACCAATACAAATAACTAATGGGCTTAAGGTCTTTAGACTAATGCCAATCGATAATAGCGACCTAACGAAACGAATACAAAATTGTTGAAATCGACAAAAAACAAAAGTCCTTAAATCAAAGATAAAAAATCCAGTAACTAATTAAATTAAATGTATTTAAATTATGCGTGGCAATCTGAGTGATTACTTCATTAATTCGTTTTAGAAATGTCTTTCATTAACCGATTAAGGATGTACTTATTTTGCAAATTTTCCGTTAGTTAATTTTGAAGAATTCCTCGGATGGACGTTATTGAGAAACTTTTTCCATTATTTGAATAGGAAGCGATGTTAAATTGAACGATTGTGGTAATTTTACCCCAAAATTCTTCGCCTGCAACTTCTGTATTTAAAATTTAACTTTTGACTAAAGAAGTGGAAGGCATGTAAACATTTGCTCTTTTTGTAATAATCTTATTTTATAAATCTTCAAAGCTTTAAAAGTTCAAAGCTGCAAATCTTTACCGAGCAAATAAATTTGTAAAGATTGGATAACGGAAACATTTCTGCGGTCGATACTTCTCTAATGCATTCAAGGAAACTCAATTGCCTTGTTATTGTAAATTTATTTACCTACATAATAACAAATATATACACTATATCATATGTTTATTAACTGAATGGCAAATTTTAGGAGAATATCTAAAGATACGCAAAAATGTTCCAGTCCAGCACATTTTTTTTACAAATTCAATTATAATTATGATTTTGTATACTCCAAAGCATGAGGAGATTCAGTAAACTTTATATTTACTACAATGTATTAACGGAAATCTGATCGATATCTATATATGGTTTAATACCAACCATTAATTTAAATTATAATTATATTTGTACCAAGAAAAGAGTACAAAAGAGTAGATTTGAATCCTCACCTATCAATTATTAAATCGACGAAATTTGCTACCACTACATTCTTTCTTGTTTGCAAGCGAAATAGTCGCTTGAGCGCCATCTGTGTGTAGTGCTTTGCAGCACTTAGCACTTAATGTGTATACTTTACTAATAACATAGGTAATAAAAAATAACAAAATTTTGGAATCACGAAAATTTCTTGGCCATAAGATTTTCTATGCTGAAAAATATACCTTGATTCTTGAGCTTGAGTAATTTTGACAAACGAACGGTGCAATCTTATAACGAAGGGTGAGGTTTGATTAATGTCTTAGAAGAAGAGGAAAAGGAATTCAATTAGGTACCTGCGGTAGCCGTGGCTTGAATATGAAAACGCGGCAATCTGTTTCGTGATATTCCTTAAGATATCAAGGTAAATTCATTCATAAATACATCTAGAATGACTTATGACTTGCGTTCTTGCTTATTGACACAAGCTACACTGTTTTATTCAGCGGTTTTGTTATTTTTTTTTAGGGTTTCATACCCAAAGGGTAAAACGGGATTCTATTACTGAGATTTCGCTATCCGTCTGTCCGTCACCAGGCTTTATCTCATGAACTCTTAACTCTTTTTTTATCAGTAAAGTAATATTGGTAAGTTTGGATGGGAAGGATCGAACAAAAAATCAGCAAGAGAGAAAAAACGCATATTAAATAAGTGTTTATTGTAATAAAAAAAACAGAAATCGATCAGTGAGACTAGACTTGAATGGATGGACTGTCCTTTAAGGCTTTTTGGCTTTGATACGTAAAAGATACCTACGTTTTTTATATTTATTTTTATATATAAACATGTTGTTGTTCTCTTTGTTATTTATTTAAGCGAAATAGAATATTTTCTTTCTTTTATTCAGGAAAAAACTCTACTCACTTCAATAAATTAGATAGGTCTGTATCTACCTAATTTATTGAAGTGACGTAGACAGTGTTTCTACAAAAGACCACTAAGCGACAGATGCGGGTAAAGACCAATAACTAAATTAAAGTCTTTATTGATGAGGGTAATTTCCAACTTAATTCACTTTTACGCTAGAATTTGCAAATTGCGAACCGCCCTTTAGGTGGACGTTTCATTTTCTCGTACTTCACAGCTGGTTTAATTATCTACGGTGGAATTTTGGTTAGAACTTTACGTAATTTTCTGACAACATCTGTTATATGTTTAAAATGAACTTAATATCGTCAAAGATATTATGAAATAGGTAAAATTATAAGTAGCTTAATATGACTGTGACTGTAAGAGGCTTGTACAAAGCTATTCAAATGAAACTAATAATTCAATTTTCAATACCAATAAAATTAAATTCTGCAGGGTAATATTAGCATGTCTGCATTTATATAGGTATTATTTCTACGACAGATATTCAACATAATTTATTCTGATACAAAATAGTTCTTAGTGCCAAGATACATAATTTTTCCTTCTGCTAAAGAATCCAAACCTACTATTTTTTTCGTTTTCCATTTGCCTTACCTAATTAAAAAACTCCATAAGTACCTCTAGAGTCAGTCCTACTTCCTCACGTCATTTTGCGCAGTCTAGATTGCATTCATCTTTCATGAAAGCGAAAACAAGTGGTGGGTAGGTACTAGGTATGCTGCTAACACTCTTGTACATGAAAGCTTTGTGCTAAGCAAGCTATGTTTCTAAAGAGGATCTTTAGATTATACTCTTTGCCTACTCCATTTTCCGTGCTCTTGCATAGATTTTCTTGGAACTATCTATCTTCTAACTACCTAGAAGCGGTTTTGAGTTTCTGCTCCCTTTGTTCTTGATTTCTTGTCCTATTAAATATAGGGTTGATCAACGAGGCTGAAAACCATAATGTAATGAAATCAGATGATTTAGTATAAGTATAATAATATTATAAAAACATTTCAATTTTGACTACCTACTAAGCTATTTTAAATTCCTTAAATATTTTATAAATATTTGGAATAAGCTAAAAGTTACCATAATAAACTTAGTAATTTTTTAAGCTTTAACCATGATTACATAGCCAAAACCAATTAAAAATATTATGCAATGATGCGACCAAGAAAATGAAGTCTCTTCACTGTTTGTTCCATATTATTATGCTTATTCAATTTTATCATATTTTGTGTATTTCTTTGAGAAGATTATCGTCTTTCAGATAATGTTAACTTTGATTAAGGATGTTGTATATAGGCAAACGGGATAATAAGCCGTGCCACAGATGCTTTCAACAATTTTCATTAATACTGTCTCAGTGCACTTCCATTAGCGTAATGCAAATATAAAATGCAAAAGCAGTAAATCGCATTAAACGCTCAAGAACGAGTAGTCTTAAGCCGTACTCTGCTAGTGACAGCTCGGTATGATTTAATTCTTATCAATTGCTATACATTATTTTTTAAGAAGGCAAATGACGGGTGTCTCGATCTATCTTACAATCATGACAATGTGTTTTGCCCTCTCAGACAACTTCTTTAATGATTTAGGTTTTAGGCGTATGAATATTGTTGTAGTAGGTACCTAAGGCACTTGATCTTTAAAAATTATAAAAAATACGAAAAATTCTAAAAATCAACGCGTACAATGAAATCTAAATTTTGAAAAATGCCTTCAGCATATATCAAATGTATAATATTGTTATTATATCTCGCAGGTAGGTAACATATATTATTATAACTATGTTTTTATCATAGCTGGGCTGTTTAGGAAAATTAGTATGTATATAGGCATGTTTTTAGTCCTGCAAGTAAAATTATAAAAAAATATCGGCATTTGGAATATAAATTAAACGAGCACGAACCCCAAACCAAGATTTATGAAGCGCTTATCTTTGTCATTTTTGTTTATTTAAAAAAAATATTCAATATTTTGTAATCTGACTGACTGACTAAACATGATGAGGATTTCATTTCCTACCTAGTCATCATCCTATTGTCATCAAGTAAGTTACGAATTAAAGTACTAAACAATCTATCAGTAACACCGGTCCTGGTGTGTGTATAGGCGTTTCCACCCAATAAATGTTAATAAGCCCTCATGTAGAGGGATTATTTGCTAAGGCGCCTCGTCTGTTTGTTTTGTCTATTTGGATATCGACCGAGCAATTAACTTAAACTTAAGCAATACAATCCAACATATAGTTTAATTATAAGAAATTTTTATTTATTTATTGGATACATGGTAATTGACAGGTGTTTTTACAGTGGTTAGTTTTGCATGTTTGACGGCAAAGCAATATAATATGACTTATTAATTTATTAATTATAATATCTACGAGTAAGTATATTTTATTCCAGTTAAGACATGCATTGTGTTGACTGTAGATACACAAAATTAATTTAAGTACTAAAAAAAAGTCAAGATTATAGAGAGAAACAAAAATAATATATATCTGTAGGGTTTATGACTCAATTATTCTGTCAAATAAAAAAAAACTACAATTCCATAATAGTATGTCATTAAGTATACATATTACATAATTAAAATTCTAAAGGTCATGTGTTAGGAGTTCATCTTCTGAGTTTTTAACTTTTTTTGATATGCATACATGTATGTTTTGTTCAACTTTATTAGATTCTGGTAATTTATATGAGTCAATTTTTTAATAACATAAAAGCATCGTAAATTTTAGGGTACTCTCTTCGTCTCGCGAACTAAGGGGAATAGGTATGAATATATGCCAACATTGTAAGAAAGACAAAACTTTTCTCGGGACCGTAACCACTTGTTAAAATATTCACACGCCACTTATGAAACTAAACTTTCCGCGTTAGAGTGTTTTGTTGTGTAACATAAATATAAATTGAATATCTTCTCTTCACAAACTACAATTGATAGCTTTTGTGTGATGCACACTTAATATAAGGTACCTATAGACTATAGTCTACCTTTCACTATTTATATTGTCATAAATTTAGTTAACAAAGAAAAAAATAGAGCGTCTTTTAAGTGTGAGCTTAAAAGTTTTTTTTTTTCTAATAAGTGTTTTATTTTGGTAATTTATAGGTGAGGTATAATTATGTTACAGCCACACGATTATTTATATATCACATTATTGCCTCGCAAAAATATTTTTAGGTTAAAATGACACGGTGCACGCGGTGTTATAACTTTGCACACTTTTACTTCAGCAATTATGAGTTTAGTAATTTCTGAAGCCTTCGCAGTTCTTAAACATTAGAATTAAACAACTGAAACAAATTTGACTCGCATGTTTAATGTTATTTGCCAACTGAAAGTTTTCGAAGTGTCACCACATAAAATATAATACGCGAGTTAAATCCGTTATAGTGGTTTAATTCCAATGATAAGTTAATCAAAGGCTTATGAGACAACTAGGATTGCTACGCAACCATTAATTTCCCTCAAACAGCCCATTCAATTAAACCTATTTGCACTCCAATTACGAACGTAATCTTCAACAAATTCGCCTGCTCCTGACTAAAGGCCATTGTTACTAAATGTGAAAAATCTCAGAAATATCATTAGCACTTAGCTCTGTCTTCAAACAATAGACGGTAGACAATTTTAGGAACCAGATCTGCTTTGAGATATCCTGAACAATTCCAAGCGTACCTTCGTCAAACGGGGGACACCGCAATAATGCCGACATCGGAATTTATGTCGACCCCAGGCGCCCTTATCCCATCGAAATGGTCACTTTGAATAAAGTACCTGACAGTCTAAATAATACCATAGGCTCTGTAGGTACCTACGCTCTTTAACGCAGACGGCCACCGAGAAATGGAGGTGCGTGGATACGTGTTTGTGAATCGAATTCGGCAATTCAAATTTAATGAGACAGCAAATGTTGTAAATAAATAACGAAATATTGGTTACAGAAGCATGAGTGACTTAAAATGATATTTTATTTGTAACTATAATTTTATGAATTAAATCCCTTAGGCTCTGTAATTACCTATTTATCGTGGAGTAAGTAGAGTGAGTCAGTACTAACTCTACTGAAGTGATAATAATTAATAGGTATAGACTTCTTTATAAATCAGAAATAAAATATAGTAGAAATGCTACTACATCTTTAAAAATGTCAACTAGTATTTTTTTTATATTTTTATAAGCGCTTTTTATTGTACTTATTCATGGTTATCTAGACAAATATACCTAGCAGATACCCAAACAAAAATATAACGAATTGCATACAATAAATGATTTAAAGTTTTAAAACCTGTTCGTTTCTCCATTTTTTCTTGTTTCGATTATTAAAAATATGCCATGTTGTCAAAATTAAATTTTCATTCACTTGGTTTTCATTTGATTATATTAATTTCTTCCTCGCTTCGATACCTCTTAACGGGGACGTTATCCAATTAACCTGTTTGCTTTCTTAAACTTGGAAACTGAATATTCAACGGTATTCTCCACATTGGAATTCAGAAACAACTATAAACGGATTTAACTCGCGTATTTTATTTCATCACTTTAGACTATCGTTAGCTCAATCGTGCTTAGATTATGGGAACTAAACATTTTAAAGTCAACTAATTTAATCAATAAAATAAAAGACGCGAATTAAATTTGTCTATAGTTTTTCATTCCAATCTTTATCTTTATCTTTACTAATATTATAAAGCTGAAGAGTTTGTTTGTTTGTTTGTTTGAACGCGCTAATCTCAGGAACTACTGGTTCGAATTCAAAAATTATTTTTTTGTTGGATAGACCATTTATCGAGGAAGGCTTTAGGCTATATAACATCACGCTGCGACCAATAGGAACGAAGAAACAGTGGAAAATGTGTAAAAAACGGGGAAAATATGAAGCCTTATGAAGAAGTGACAGTTAGAAGACTTTGACAGATCTTTGACGAAACAATCGGACGGGCAGGACGACGTCTGCCGGGGCCGCTAGTGTGTAATAACCGCGAAGGCATTTATGATTGGTATTCTCCACAATCTTTCTGAGCCATAAGACAATTTTGTAAAAAGTAAAGAATGCATTTCTTAAAAACTTACGAGAAAATAGTTTTCAATCGCACCATGTCATTTGGCATTAGACCAAATTGCAAGTTACGACGGCAATTCCACTTAAAGACGATAAGTGGATTTCGAACGGTGCTGAATTTAATTTAAGGTAGCAGATTATGTTTAGTGCAATTGAATTGTGTTTTGCACTTAGTTGCAATAGTTATGTGTGCTTGTAAATTTTACTGGTACGTAAGATTTTTCTCTTACCTTCAAGCTTCCTATAATGCCTGAGTGACTTTTTTATTCTCTAAATACACCATTTTAAGCCCAAGTGCAAACACACACAATCATAGTCTGTAATATACCTACAAAATAAATATTTGTTTTTATTGATAAAAAAAATAAAGTAATTATTCACTCATCCGAAATGAGCAATAATATTTAGGTTATTTTCTAAATCTTATTATTTTGACTCACAAATAAATTGTACCTAACATTCTGTTTTTGATATCGAAATGTACGTATAACATATTTCCGACGTAACAATACGTAGGTTCCTAGTATCTTAATCAAAGAAAAAAATCAGTTTATAACGACTTGAAGCTCTATTCATTAAACTGAACAAGACCCGTGGATTTCTAGGAAGATAAATACAAATTATTTACCAAAATAACGAGGCCAGATGAGAAATTTATCGTCGGTTTGTTATTATTTGTCGAAAATAATTCTTATTCTAAATTTTGTTGTTTATTCCTCAACATTTCCGAGTGATTATTTTTTAAGGTATCTCAGTACCTCTTATTTTTAACCCCCGACGCAAAAACGACGGGGTGTTATAAGTTTGACGTGTCTGTGTGTGTGTGTGTGTGTGTGTGTGTGTGTGTGTGTGTGTGTGTGTGTGTGTCTGTCTGTGGCATCATAGCTCCCTAACGCATGAACCGATTTTGATTCTGTTTTTTTTTGTTTGAAAGGTGTATATGTCGGGAGTGGTCGAAGCTATGTTTTATAAAAATCGGCTCAGTAGTTTAATAATTAGGGGGGGTTAAAGAGGGGATGTAAAAATAAATGTCTACAAATATACTCGAGTGGGGTATCCAATGAAAAAGGGGGACGAGTACATTACAAAATTGAAATCATAATGAAAATCGGTTGAGTCGTTCAAAAAATATTGGGAGTGAAAGTGGGGATAGAAAACCAAATGTCTACAAATATACCCGAGTGGGGTATCAAATGAAAGAGGATCGCGTATACATTACAAAATTGAAATCATAATCAAAATCGATTAAGTAGTTCAAAAATTATGGGGAGTAATAGTGTAAATGGTAAGCCCAATGTCGACAAATATACCCGAGTGGGGTATCAAATGGAAGAGGATAACATGTACATTACGAAATTCCATGTGAAATGGAAATTAGTTAAAAATAATAATATGTAGTAGGTACCTACGTACCTACTTACAAAAATAAAAATATAAATTAAAAATTTAACAAACCCCCGACATAAAAACTAAAAGGCCCTCTAAAAAGTGTAACAATAATAAAATCTTAATATTAGTTACCTAAATATTAATATTTCTACAAAGAAAACGTCATGTCGGGGGGACCGTAGGTTTAGGTAGATTGTAAATATTAGGTAAGTAAGTACACCTAAATGAAAAGCGGTCCCCCCGACATGACGTTTTCTTTGTAGAAATATTAATATTTAGGTAACTAATATTAAGATTTTATTATTGTTACACTTTTTAGATGGCCTTTTAGTTTTTATGTCGGGGGTTTGTTAAATTTTTTATTTATCTTTCAAAAACCTTTAAAACTGGGATCATCCTGAAAGGAAAAATATTAATGAAATTAAAGGGCTTCCTCTTAAGATCTTAAAGGGAAATTATTTAATCAAGGAACTGTTATTTTTCTATATAAATTACACTAAGTACTGCAGAGGTTATAAGCTATATACTGACCGTTGATATACCTATGTAAAATGTTTTTATTTAAAACTAGCTTCATCACGCGACTTCGTCTGCTCACTGAAAACACCCCCGTATTAGGTACCTCTATACGGAGTGAATTTTCAAAAATCCTTAGAATACACCTAATAGAAATCAAACCGAATAAGATTACAAATGAAGAAAAAAGCTAATAAGTAATACATCTACTACGAAACACGCAGTCACATGATCTAACAAGAACCAAATTACGTAGTGGAGTAAATTTAGAAAACACTGTACTACGAAACGGATAATAGAAGTGACCCCAAAATAGTGTGGAAACAATTCTATCGTGTCAGGCCACATCTGTGTCCGACCATTCCCTATTTCCTCTAACGTACCCTTTGTGGACATATTGGATGATTTTCCCATCCAGTAATAATGTTTCCCATTGTTACCGGACTTGTGGAAAAAGTAGCCACCTTTGTATATAAACAAACAATTGGAAACGAGGGGCATCAATGTTCATTACATTTAATCTCTCGAATGAGAAATGACAAGAATTCTATTTTTTCAAATTACTTACTATCATACGTATAACTACTATCATATATTGTTAAAATTAGTACATCGAAAGAGCTTTTATTTGATTTTTTTAGGAGAAGGGTTTCCCGAAATCCCTCAGTGCTCATTTAAGTGACATGAGAGACCTCTATGTAAAAGTTAGGAAAAAGCATTAAAACTCGGTGGTTTCGGCTGTACCACTCAGTTTAGTCTATCAAGTATATAAAACACTACCTACCTGCCCCGGCTTTGCACGCATCCTATTATACAAACATTGTCCTGACATAAACCCACACAGCAAAAAAGGAATTATTCAATTTTGTGCAGTTTGCAGTCGTACGGCAATTATGCGCGTAAATACGTCTGATTATTTTTTATTTATATAAGTAGATATATCTATACAAACGAAACGAAATCTCATCTCTACTGTCCATAAACAAATTTAAATGTTTACGTAAGCACGATATGCCTTTTAAACAGAGGGTTTGATTAAAATTTTTCGCATTTTAGCACATAAGAGAGTCAATTAAACTTACTACATACAATGTCATTTTAGTTACTCCAACAGTACGGTCTATTGAATGTAAATGTTTATCTAAAGTAAATGCCGAACTATTTTGTCTTAGTAAATACAATGCGCCTAGTATATTACAATCCTCTGGCCAGCAATATGCAGTCAGACGAAATTTTCATTTACAATTTGCACATGAGCTATGTGTAGGGGTTTAATAACAATTGCCATCGGCCCGTTATTGTTTCCAATTGAAAGACCCAGGGGGAAACAGGGAATATTGCTATTTATCGGGAATAATACAGCAGTTCATGTCGTTGAAGCAATATCAGACTTCTCTTCTTTGTCCTTGGAACTGAAGTAAAAACAGTTGAACATCTGATAGTATGTAAACCAGAGAAGTTAGTCTGGAATCTAAAAATAATTTTCAAGTTTCACAAGATTCATTCTGAGGTTGGAGGAAAATCCTCGACCAAAAATTTCCGGTCATAAAATACCATGTTACAATAAGCATTCCAACAATAAGCAAATGATAATTTATAAACTGATTGTATATTTTCAAATATGGTAAAAGAATAATTATAATTTGTCCCTAAGTTACATTATCATAAATGTTTAACATTTTTTGGAGGCTCGTGTCATCATATCAGGAACAGTTAACGGTAGTCTAATACTAATTTACTGTGTGTTATCATTCTGCTACAAATATAGGAATAGTAAAATTCTCTTAATATCAAAATGAAATCAATAGACGTACCTAAGTTAAGTTCGTTATAGCCGTAAAAGAACCAGAAAACATCACCTACATTTTAAAAGAAAACTTCGAATAACTATGTAAATATATAAAAAAAGTAAGATACGAAAACGTATTAAAATAATTCTCATAAAAATTCTACACAAAATGCAGTCTGATGGTATTATCATATTAAGCATGGCCATCCTTCCTCTCCTGCCGTTTCTTTTTATTTTATCGCGTTACGGTCCGAATAAAACTTTATCCACAAGCCTTTTGCGAGTACTTCCTTGAAATAAATTACCTCGATTTTACATTGTTATCGAGGGTACGCTTATAAATTCAAGACTGAGAGTGTCTGAGAAATGATTTGGAAAGGACGGGACTTCGAAATTGATAGGCGCCGTCTGTCACTAGTCTATTCTAAGAAAAGGATTGATGATTGATACATGTGTCATTTTTGTTAAAACTCAACGTTACTGAGTGTCGAAAGTCCGCTAGATGCGTTATATAGTGTTAAATGAGGATTCACACCAATTGATCTAGACTCAAACTAAGCAAAGCTTGTACTATGGGTACTAGACAACGGATAAACATACATAAATACATATAAGACATCCAAGACTAAGGTACATCTGCCCCTAGCAGGATTCGAACCCGCAACCTCCGGTTTCGTAGTCAAGGGCTCTGATCACTAAACCAGCAGGCCGTCAAAATCTTGCAATATTTCATATTCTACCTATCGCTATTGTCTGCTTTGAAATTTTGAACGCACTGACAGGATATGATCAGGACAGATTTTTAGAATTCCGTTTTAAACCTTAGGCCTGCCAACTGTGATAGCAAGCTCAGATTTGCTGGATTTCTCTTGTTGGCCTTGTCAGTTGTCACCTGTCTGTTCATAAACTGTCAGTGTATGAATGTGTCTATTATAACCGTAGACCCGACTATATTCTGTATGAAAAGTTAAGGCTCCGAGCGACTCTTAATTGAGATATATTGATTTTCTGTATTGAAATACGTACCTACATACCCTTATCAAAAACATCTCTACTTTGAAACGTAATACATAGAAGTAAAAACCTATACAACATATAACTGGTATGATAATACTAAAGAACCAATTATTGAACCAATTTGTCCATAATTAATCGTCATCTTGCATAATAATTATGCTACAAATTATTTCTTTTACATTTTATTATAATATTATATTACGTTATTAATAACATTCGATCATCCGTTAGGATTTGATTTAACCTCTGGCATAGTTTAACCAATTGTTGCTAATTAAAATTAACGACGATACCAATTTCACCGCTGCTTATCCCACAGACCTGACAAAATCCTTAATATGTTTCTGGTTTATTATACTATCCTTACTGCCAACTACTTCCATGAAAGTGATTTTTTTTACAAAATCTTATTCTTCTTTTTTCTTTAATCGCTCATACCTTCGTAAGCTTACACTATCAGTTTCTAGTATCCAATTCGCTTACTAAATTGTTAGTATACTTTAAGGTTGGTTTATTTTAAGGATAAATTTACCAGGAGTAGGTACGGACTTCAGTCGTTAACCTTTATGTGGGTTGTATGAGGTTTTTATCATAAAGCAGTGTAACAAAAATTTCGTCTTGCAGGCGCCAGGATGTCGCTCTATTATTCCTAATATGAGGTTGTAGGTTATTTATCTAGCGGTCAGAAGCCTAAATCGTTTTTGTTACGACACTCTGTCTTTCTCTGTCACCTCTTTGTATAAAAAATAATTGTAGATACGTAATATGTACCTATATATGAGCATTTATAAGCAACTTGAGAATGGAATATATTATGACGACGCGTGAAAACTATTAATGATGACAGGTGAAAATAATGCGAATCTTCGACTTCGAATTTTCGACTGTACTTATCTAATAATTTCTGATGCCTTCGCGGTTATTACACATTGGAATGAAACAACTATTAACGGGTTTAACTCGCGTATTTTTATTTTATTTTATTAGCTGACGTTTCGGATTCTTTACAGTTTCCATAATCGTAGCAACGACTGAGCTGACAATAGTCTATTTCTATTTGACCGTTGAATTGATGTATCACGAATATTTTGTTCTGTAGTAGTTTGCATAACAGTTTTTTACTGGCTTGTTGGAGAATGCGATCACTACCAAAAATATCATTTTTCGGTGTTATCTTCACGCACGTAGGAATAAGATTCTCGTTGCGGCAAATCTTGAGAAATTTGAGAGCATTTACCGCACGTCCTTGATGGACTCCAACCGCCGAATTTTATTGGCAATGTCCAGTCCGTACTGGTTAACATAATAATTTCTGATGCCTTCGCGGTTATTACACATTGGAATGAAACAACTATTAACGGGTTTAACTCGCGTATTTTTATTTTATTTTATTAGCTGACGTTTCGGATTCTTTACAGTTTCCATAATCGTAGCAACGACTGAGCTGACAATAGTCTATCTTATTTTTTTTTCATTATTAAACAGTTTTGGAAAATTCAATCGTTACACCCATTATGAATAAAAAACACTTAGGTCGTACTATTTAAATCCAAACACTTACGACAAAAGCAACATTAGGTACTTTAAAATAAACTTAATTCGCAATCCAGAAAATGAAGTGAATGATATTATTATAATAATTTATTTAGTACACAAGCACTATAAAAATATAGTAACACAAAAAGAATAGATACCTAATTAAGTTTACGCACTATTTTTAATGAATCCGGTAGCGGTAAATCGATATAAAAACTGGTTATATATGGTGTAAATAAAGATTGGAACCTAATAATTACCTTCTTACTGATATTGATGCTTGAAGTGTTAAAGCACTAGCGATATTCTGTAATTAATGGTCGCCAATAGCTACTTATCGCTAGATATACCGCTATTAGCGGCGAGACTGTCGCGCTAAGCCCTGTGATACATGTGTGGCAATCTGCCTGGACATAAACACTGATGTGCTAGTGCCACTATTTTAGCCATTTTTATTAGGCACTTCGACGTGTTAAATGGTCTTTTGGTGGCTCTTTAAACTTAACACTCTTTACGGGTTTTTCAATGGAAATAAATGACATTGGGTTTTTTGTTGCGTTAAGAAAGACCTTGAAATAACTGTTTATTTGCGTTGCGTTTTCCGACGTGCGGTATCGAAAATTGAAATAGTTGTCCATGTCCACTGGGGATGAAACAAAGAAAAATTGTTATCGTCCAATATGTTTTTTTTCCTTATATACTAACAATACTTGCTTATGTGCACGTTAGTGTCATACAATAAGAAAAACGAGTAAAAACGTGTCATACAGTAAGATAAAAATCTATAAATTAGAATCCTTAATGAATTCACAGTCTTCGGGTTATTTTTGTACATTTCAAAATTAATTAATATCTAATCATTTTCTGAAAGCAACGACTATTTTCAAGCTCTTAGCTACTGGAAACCGATTGCTTTGTCGTTAAAGCCGGTGCGGAAATAGCCACCTAAATATTCAGGAATCATACGCAATATGTACTCGATATGGCTGGTATAATATCTAAGCTTTAGTCTATGCCCATTTTACTTGGCATTATGGTAGGAATATCGCGTTCATTCCCCGAATGACCATGTACTCCATGTAGCTAGTATTTCTCTTTAAAGGCTACCAAGCTATTACGTAATAATGAGACGTATGGTATAACGAGACCAGATGTCCCGTTTTGAATGGGACTTTTTGTAATTACGAGTCTTGGTGTCCCCAAAATAAAGGGACGCAAAGTTGTCCCGTTTTCAGAAAACAACACTCTTACAAATTTTAGCTACATTAAATTATGTGATCCTGTTTCATTTGATACCCCACTGTATTTGTGGACTTATACGAGCTACGGTTGAGCCGATTTTCATAGTTTTTTTTGTTAACTACCTGTTAATTGACCTAAGGAAACCAATGTCCCGTGTTGAGTCATAAAAAAATATCTTTGAACAATTCACACCAATTGATCTAGACCCAAACTAAGCAAAGCTTGTATGGGTACTAGACAACGGATAAAAATTTATAAATACGTATTATTATGTAAGACATCCAAGATCAGGTCCAGATGCCAGTGTTCACCCCATTGACATCTGCCCCTAGCAGGATCCGAACCCGCAACCTCCGGTTTCGTAGTCAGGGGCTCTGATATCTACACCAACAGGCCGTTAAATTTTCAGTTTCTTAACCCAAACTGAAAATAGCCTGCGACAGAAAATGAGAGAGAAGTAGTTAGACCACTAGACCAACAGGCCGTCATGTAATGGTTGTTACGTATGCACCATGAACGGTAATGGGTTTTCATGATTCGTCTGCGTAATTTTGCATGTCAGTTTTCGTTGGTTCCGCAGAACAGATGATCGATGGTCTCTCGTATGGATTTCGTTATTCGGAATTATGAGCATGTT
Source organism: Polylopha cassiicola (assembly GCA_038024825.1). Classification (NCBI taxonomy): domain Eukaryota; kingdom Metazoa; phylum Arthropoda; class Insecta; order Lepidoptera; family Tortricidae; genus Polylopha; species Polylopha cassiicola. Next base: position 7,809,378 of record CP149055.1, read on the forward strand.
TTGACGTTTTCATTAGTGATCAAGTTACTTGTAATGCATAAACGGAAACAAAAGAAAATCAAACAATGAACTATGTCTATACTAATATTATAAAGAGGAAACTAGGTTTTTTTTGTTTGTTTGGATTGAATAGGCTCCAGAACAGCTGGACCGATTTGAAAAAATATTTCACTGTTGGTAAGCTACACTATTCTCGAGTGACATAGGCTATAAAAAAAGATGATCCGTGCGAAGCCGAGGCGTACAGCTAGTATAATATAAACTTAACTATTACTAGAATAACTATCTATTTAAAATGTCCTCATTGGTCTTCTTTTAAAAAGTGTTTCTTTAACTTGCAATGTCAGTAAGTATATAAGTATGTACCTACGAGTAAAATCTTGCAATTCAATTTTGAATTAAACAACTTTAACCGATCCTCTATCATTTGATACCGCACTCGGGTTTATTGTAGACATTTGGTTTTCCACCCTCCTAGTACAGGAGTAGGTACTTAAGAGGGCTTAATTAACCATGCATTTAGCTCCAAACTAAACTTGTATAAGTTAAAGATATCTGCTTAAAAATTGAGTAGCAAGATTTCACCCACACATACTTAATATTTACATACATAAATTGCTAAATGAAAGCTTTTAAAAATAATGAATTTGCTTAAGAAGAAAGAGATTGGTTAATCAAATGAAAACTTTTATTATTCTGGTATATCCCAGAAACATCTAAACATTTATCAAGTACTAGCTGTGCCCGCGACTTCGTCCGCGTGGAATAGTTATTCTTCATACAGGCTTCATATTTTCCCCGTTTTCCACTGTATCTTCGCTCCTATTGGTCGCAGCGTGATGTTATATAGCCTAAAGCCTTCCTCGATAAAATATGATCTATACAACAAAAAAAGTTTTTTTCAATTTGTACCATGAGATTAGCGCGTTCAAACAAACAAACAAACTCTTCAGCTTTATAATATTAGTATATATTGAACTGAATTCTATCAGAAATAGGTAATCTTGTCTGTCATCAAGATCTGCTCTACTTACTTATCGTAGAACAGGGTCTATCGACCCAGTTCTGCTCAGTAAAATAACTAAAAGCAACAAAACATTCCCTACAAGTAATCTAATTACGTCACGCGTCAGTTCGTCTCAGGGATGCTTGTACCTGTTTAATTTGTCCCGTTTCCCCGAAATGTTCCAGATAGATTGAAAGATCAAGGGAATTAGAACAAAAGGGAAATATGAACAAGCTGCCATATTATAAATTAAGAGTGATACCCTTGTTTACACAACTCGTTATAAATTATGAACGTCATATTTGCATTGCTTCCGGGAGTTGTGATTGTCTTGTGACATCCGTGACAACACAAGAACATAGGGGATTGAATTTGTTTATGATAATGTAATAACACAGTTATAATGATACATGTGATATCATTTCATTAGTACGAAATATGTTTTTGTGTTACGCTACTGAATTGGCTTCTGTCCTAGAGATATATAGCCCTTCACTGTTAATTATATATGAACAACATAATATAATAATGGATCAATTTACATTATACATTTATGAACTGGTAATTTTTGTCAAATCAAACTCGCACTTATTTAAAAAAATTAATAGTTTACGTCTAAAAAATAAAATTTGTGCGCTACCATCTCATACTGCATTATTTAGTAAAAGTGTACTCGGATTGGCTCCCCGAATCTATAATAAAATCCCAAACGAAATAATAGAAATTGAGAATTTTAATGAATTCAAAAATAAACTATACAATTTTTTAGTTGAAAAAGCTTATTATACTACTAGCTTTTGCCCGCGACTTCGTCCGCGTAATTTTTAACCCCGTTATGGGGTGAACTTCATTAGAATACGGATCTATATCTGAATCTCTAACGTTTTTTAACCTATTATTGATTTCCCTAACGTTTTATGTCATAATGATTATTAACTAACACTCTTATGACCTATCTTTTGTTTTCCTAACATCATATGGATGTTTTTTTTTCCACATAATGTTTTATTTCCTTAACGTATTTCCCACTTACCATATTAATTACTCATCCTAATTCTATTCGGTTTTGGCGCCTCGCCGGCTGCTGCCACGGCAAGCTCGCTTCGCTCGCTCGGCTTTCGCGCTGTACGGTCGCAGTTCAATTAATTAGTATACTGACAAAACCTGGTTTGTTAACGTTATGTCGTAAATATACTTTCATTAAAAGTACCGATTCTGACGCTTCGCCGGCCGCTGCCGCAGCATGCTCGCTTCGCTCGCTTGGATAGCAAGCTGGACGGTCTCAGTTCTACCTAACACTCCTCCTCGCTTCGCTCGTCGTCGTTCCTAAAGGAGTCTTTCATTTGCCGCTGCCGCGGCGCGCTAGCTTCGCTCGCTCGGCTTTCGCGCTGAAGGGTCGTAGTTGAATTAATAAGTATACTGACAAAACCTGGTTTGTTAACGTTATGTCGTAAATATACTTTCATTAAAAGTACCGATTCTGACGCATGACCGGCCGCTGCCGCAGCATGCTCGCTTCGCTCGCTTGGATCGCGTGCTGGATGATCACGGTTCTACCTAACACTCCTCCTCGCTTCGCTCGTCGTCGTACCTAAAGGAGACCTTCATTTGCCGCTGCCGCGGCACGCTCGCTCGGTTTTCGCCCTGTAGGGTCGCAGTTCAAGTAATTAGTGTACTGACAAAACCTGGTTTGTTAACGTTATGTCGTAAATATACTTTGATTGAAAGTACCAATTCTGACGCTTCGCCGGCCGCTGCCGCGGCATGCTCGCTTCGCTCGCTTGGATCGCGTGCTGGACGATCAGGATTCTACCTAACACTCCTCCTCGCTTCGCTCGTCGTCGTACCTAAAGGAGACCTTCATTTGCCGCTGCCGCGGCACGCTCGCTTCGCTCGCTCGGCTTGTGCATTGTTGGGTCGCAGTTCAATTAATTAGTATATTATTAGTATACTGACAAAACCTGGTTTGTATATGTTATGTCGTAAATATACTTTTATTAAAAGTACCGGATCTGACGCTTCGCCGGCTGCTGCCTAACACTTCCCTTATATTCGTAATAAATGGAGCTAACAATTATAGTTTAACATGTACAATATGCAAATTAAGTACATAAGTACTTACCTATCTTACTTTCGAAATTGCATAATTTATACAGCTACCACTGAATTCAACATTTTTTTTTTAATCGGACAAAGTTTTTAAAGAAATCATACACGTGAGGTTTAGCTGGCTATTTATTTAAGGATTGATTACCACACTTATTACAAAGATCTAACAAAACAACAAAACAATTTTACAATTCAATTCAATCCTACAAAATAAAACCTTATACCGATTACATACAATATAAGTGGTGTTACGTAATAAAACATTTCCCAGTTTGCCTCATTGCCTATAATGAGATAGTCTCGCAAAGCATACTCCTTATAAGCTCACTCGGTCTTGAGGATATGTTCAGGGTCATTTTCTCAGTCAGGAGCTCGCGCGAGCTTGCTTTACCTCCGTCTCGTCCCATTCCGTCACCTCTGTTATCACGGCTTTTTTATATGTCAGCTTTGGTCGCGAAGAACACTTCTATTTCTCTGCGTAATGACACCAGTTTCCCCTCGCAAGTTAAACGGGGTCTGCTTACTCAGGAATATTATTAAATAGTCCTCATTACACGATCCACGGGATATTACATAATAATGCCATTTTCGTTAACACTGAAGAAATCATACACGTAACAGTTTGGTATTTATTTAATGTCAGGAATGACATTAGCAACCGTTGCTATGCATACCTACATTATACTTTTTAAATATGTGTCAAAATCAAAAGCACTAAGTAGTATTCATATCAATTTGGAAGAAAATCTCCCTTTTAACCCCATTAGGGGGTGAATTTCAATAAAATACGAAACACGTACTCCATCAATTCTGTTAAAGAATGTTTATGTAAAATTTGAAATAGATCGGACCAAGGAATCACGTTGTTGCATACAAACTTTGCACCCCATTTTTAACCCCTTAGGGATAGAATTTCGGAATATAATATAGCCTATGTCCTTTTCCAGGCTCCAGACTTTCTTTGTACCAAATTTCATCAAAATCCGTTCAGCCGTTTAGGCGTGAAAGAGCAACAGACAGACAGACAGACAGACAGACAGACAGACAGACAGACAGAGTTACTAACGCATTTATAATATTAGTAGGGATAAAAGAATTTATGTTTGATTATTTATAATTAGTTAATGGAATGACCATGTAATGCATGCGGATGTCTCATTGACTAAAATAACAATTTGTATGCCTTGCGGCGCAACATAGAGTTTGTAATCATATTATATTAAGACCTCATGTACTCTGTACTGTACCTATGTTGAACAAATAAACGATTTGATTTGATTTGATTTGATCAAGTCAATATTTTACAAGCTCATGAAAAACCTTTCCGAGGCAAGCCCTAGAATGGATTCCCCAAAGAAAGCGTAAACGTGGCCATCCTAAATAGACCTGGCGAAGAATATGGGGAAAACCGACCGACAGAAAGCTTCCACAATGCGTTGGTAGTCACACATTGTGGGAGCTTTCTGTCCCATCTAGGGGACATAGGAACATAAGTCGAATCGAAAATTGTTATAATCAAGTGTTACTGATTGTTAAAGTATAAGATTTAATGTTGTCTAGTTGGGAGCTCATATCCTTGCTCAGGCTCTAGGCTATCTGTGTACCAAATTTCATTGAGTAGTTTTAGCATGAAAGCGAGACACACAGACAGAATTATCTACTTTCGTATTTATAATATAAGTTAAGATTAGGATAGAACAGGTAATTAATTAAATTTCTAGTTAGATAACCATAATACTGACGCTGTTGCGTTGCTGAAGGAAACATTATTCTGAGAAAACAATATCTCTAATAGTCCTACCTCCTGGAGATTGAAAGGCTGCGTCTGGGAAACTGTCTTATGCAGGTATAAGGCTACCTGCAGTTTACTTGTTCCTACAAATCACGAAGCTGGTAACTTGATTCAAGGAACGTGCAGGTAAGCTGCAACATACCTAAGTTTCATGGCATGAAATTTATTGAATACAGCGTCTTATATGTATTGAAAGTATATAATTTGATTTAATAAGCAAATTATATACTTTATTTTAAGCCGTACCTACCTATTGTAGGTACGATTTTTAGCGTTTTAATATTTTTACCGTCTATGAAAATATGGATTTAATTAATGTCTATATCGTTACGATTTGACTCCATAAAACTATTTGGGGCAAGATCCCACTCTCCCCAAAAATTTGTTTTATTTAAGTAGGTATAAGTACGTTATTTCTCAATCCGATGTATTGTAACCTGGCTGTCCGCCCCGGCTTCGCACCGACCATCTTTTTTTCTATAGCCTATGTCACTCGGGAATAGTGTAGCTTCCCAACAGTGAAAGGATTTTTCAAATCGGTCCAGCCGTTCTGGAGCCCATTCAATCTAAACAAACAAACAAACCTTTCCTCTTTATAATATTAGTATAGAAGTATAGATATACAAAAGACGAACATTATGCTATGTAGCTCTGCCATTATAGCACCAGTAAAACTCGACGTCAATCAATACGGTCTCACAAATACGAGCATCGATTATCGCTTTCATTGCACACGGATCCGAAGAAATACAGCAGGCGGAAAATGAAGCGCAATTGTATTATTCACGCGTTCTTTACGGACAAAACTACCTTCCGGCATTAAAAAACTAACCAGCAATTTGTTTCCTGGACAAAAGAGTAAGTGCTCGTATATTTTGCTAAAATTGCGTCTGCTTGTAGACGAGTTCAGAGCAATGACATTTGTAGGTATGTAACCTGAAAATTAATGCGAAGTTCACTGGATGCGGGCAGCATAAGACCTGTCGGGTGATACGTACTATAAAGAAGCCTTCAATAAAAATTCACTCTTTGAGCTTATATAACATCTTTATTCGCTAGCCGCACTATTACAATTCATTTCTCTTCATTCTCAGAATTCTCATTGGATCGCTACTTCTAAATAGTTAAGTACAGTAGTATTATGTAGTAGGATTAGGTCAAAAAGCGTTTACGCAGCGAATTAGGTTGCGTAGGTAGACATCATATTATAAGCGACCTGGCGAATGATGTTGGAATACTTTGGGTTCGGGCAGAAAGATCAAGGTCACACAGAGATATTGCGCTTTGTATGACCTTGAAGGTTCAAGGACTTCAAGGTCTTTAATGGTGCGGTCTCCTGACCACCACCCATGTACACAAATTGACGTATTTCGGTTGGAAAGACGCGGGCAGAAAAATCAAGGTCACACAGAGATATTCCGCATTGTATGACCTTGAACGTTCAAGGTCTTCAATGGTGCGGTCTCCTGACCAGCACACATGTACACAAATGGACGTCTTTCGGTAAGAAAGACGCGGGTAGAAGGGTCGAGGTCACACAGAGATGTTCCGCTTTGTATGACCTTGAGGATTCAAGGTCTTTAATGGTGCGGTCTCCTGACCAGCACCCATGTACACAAATGGACGTCTTTAGAAGGATCGAGGTCACACAGAGATGTTCCGCTTTGTGTGACCTTAAAGAATCAAGGTCTTGAATGGTGCGATCTCCTGACCACAATTGATGAACAAATTTCGATTGGAATAATGATGATGAGTGTAACATATACTTACGACTGCGACCTCTAGCTTCGTAGTCAAGTCATTAAACATTACGTCCTTTAAAGAAGCGATTACGCAGAATTAGCTCCGCTACTGTTAAACTTGGGTCCCGTGGTCAAACCTTTCTAGATCGATAGTGAAACGTTAATTGAATTTTTTTATCTCAGTAAATCTCCTGAAAGCCTCCCATTATTAGAGGGTTTGCAAGCCGCTGGCAATTAAGATGCGCTGTTTAATCGCCTTTTAGGCAACGAAATCTGTTCAGCAAACTTAACTGCTACGTGTTGGGAAAACGATTTTCACGGGTCTGTTTTGATGGAAATAAATATCGTTTAGCAGTTGTTATTTTTAATTAAATTAGGTTGGAAAGGTCAAAGGATAAGTCAATTTCTCGTTTCGAGGGAAGTAATTTTATTTTTATTTTAGCTGTTTTGCGCTTCTAATGGGATTGCGTTGCTCGACTAGCTCTTGGCCGGTTTTAATTTAGTAGATTTAATACAACAAACACTTATGATTTTAGAAAATGTATTCGAATGGTCTTTGTAGAATTCTTGTCGTTAGTCCTGTTCTACAATTCTACATCTTCCAAAAACCTTTGAATATATTATTATACTAAACGCGCCATAACGCACTTCACTCCATGCAAAATTAATGTTATATATTATTATGTCACTTCTGTTTCCGACTTAACTTTTCCCCAGCACGGTGTACAAAATTAAATAGGAAACCGCTGCGGCGAAAACTTTGTAAATATTGAAAGATACATAACTTGTTTCGTTTTGGTACCTACGTTATACTAAGGGAAGTTATAAATCAAACTGAAAGAAGAAATAGCTGAATGGAATAACTAAAAGTACGAACAAAATTATGTTTTATTATTGCGTTATTAAAAGGCGATTTCAGTTTAATATCCGGTTCTAAAATAATCATCAATTATAGTTTAGTTTATTTATATCTATACTAATATTATAAAGCTGAAGAGTTTGTTTGTTTGTTTGAACGCGCTAATTTCAGGAACTACTGGTTCGAATTTAAAAATTCTTTTTTTGTTGGATAGACCATTTATCGAGGAAGGTTTTAGGCTATATAACATCACGTTGCGACCAATAGGAGCGAAGAAACAGTGGAAAATGTGTAAAAAACGGGGAAAATATGAAGCCTTATGAAGAAGTGACAGTTAGAAGACTTTGACAGATCTTTGACGAAACAATCGGATGTATAATAACAGCGAAAGCATAAAAAATTGTTGAAAATAAATTTATTTCATTTTTATTTTTAGTACATTCACTACATTCCCATGAATGTACCTACACTACCTTTTTTTAATAAGCAAATTATAACCCCCTCATTATCCAAAGTTGAAGATATACAATAATAGTATTACTAAATAGACAAAGTACTTATAAACTCCAAAGCACCTCCGAAATTGAAGATGCAAGAGTAATCTGTATGTATATCTGTTTTTACTCTTTTTTTACAACGGTCAGTAAAGTACAGTAATAGCACAACTTAATTCCATTTCGTCGGTTTACAGGAAACGAATTCCATTTCCTTAACGTTTTCATCAAAAGACCTCCTAAGAGACCATATGAACATTTTACATCACGCTGGAACGAAAAACTCGTTCACCGGTTTGCATAGGGGTGCATATTTTACCCGGCAATGCTAAGTAACTTTCTTTCATTATTCCGTTTAACTACGACGTAAAAGAAAATACTGCGAACATTTTTTATAGCCAGGTATAAACTGAAGTACCTTAGAGCCCCATAAGCTAGGTACCGTCAAGAGATATTTCTTATTACCATTTTTCTGAAACATGTTTATCGTATGTAAATCGAACATAGGAAGATATGGGATCAGAATATAAATATACGACACAATTTCACTATCCTACTAAATAGGTATGGTCGTTTTCATTGATATAAAATGCTACGAGTTTTCCTATACTCGTAGCGCTTCCTAAGTATGGCGTAGTATAAGAACTTTCTATTGATTCACGGTTTCGTAGCACTACAAAGAGATGTAGGCAATTCAAACGTCATTTACTCAACGTATAGAACAAAAGGTTACTTCGAAGTAATACAAACCTATGCCAAGTAGCAAAGTAACAAACTAAACTAAGTTTGCACGGGGTCTGCGAGTTTGCAAAGGGCTTTCATTTTCTTTGGCCTTACAATTGCCTCGGCACTTATATAAAATAAAACCAAAACCTCATAAACAAACGGGAATGACCTTACAGTAGACTTAAACAAACAGCCAACGCAATTAAATTAATAGAGTTTCCTTTCTAACAACGAAACGCTTTATGCGCTATGAAAGAGATTTACCCGCACAGGATTTGTCTTGATTTGTCTTTACGACAAAATAACGGTGGACCGAACGAATGCAGGCGTTTTATTTGCGCAATTGTGCTTGCTGTGAGAATTGAGCGGAACGGGGCGAGAAATCTCTTGATCACGTGGGGAAATACTCACACAGCCTTACATGTGTGGAACGGCATGAGCGTACCAATTTTTTAGGGGTGGAGTAGAAGTAAGTAAACAAAGTACCTAGTAGTAAATTAAAAAAGCTTTTTATCTATTGAAGGATGCACTGCATTCTTTCGTGTGGTAGTTTTTAAATCCTCGCTTTGGATCGTATGTGGTCCAACAGATTTTCATTGGCATTCAGCGCGGTAATACGGCTGGTGTGATGGGAATGTTGGGATCGTGCGTTGCAGTGAGGTTAAATATTAAATGTTTATGGTATATGTAATAATAATTAGATTTGACGAACCATGATGCCGCTTTTATTATATTTTAACTGACTGAACGTTGCGGAATAGATATATGTTACGCTAAAATTCATCTTGATTACTTGAATAAGCAATCCATATTTTCAAGTAGGTATAATATATAAAAATATTTAATATTAAATATATAGGTACTTTTGTTTAATTTTGTCATTAGGTTTTTTAGTTTTGCCTGTAACTGCCCCTCAGAGTACGTAGAAGGAATGGATGTGGAACGAGTAGACAATTGTCAACTACGCTACGTGGTACTGGCAGCGGGCCACAATCAATTCCAATAGGGACATTTATTGCAACTGAACTAGAACTAAACAATCTGTGTATCTGTAAGCTTCCTTCGATAAGAACAGACTGCCTCGAATAAGCTTGGGTTTGTCGACATTGCATATCAGTTTGTAAAATAAAATAGCATAGGAATAATAGGTGTTTTTTTAAAACAGTGATATAGGAAAATGTACGTTATACCCTACAAAAGCGGGCCTTAATCGCGTAAATAAGTAACTGTTTTACGATACGTCAGAAGTAGTTTAATTAAATATGCTATTAAGTCTATTAAGTCCATTTAATTTAACGTCAATTAATGCTATTAAGTCCCAATCCAAAAAGATATCAGATTTGTATTTTTATACGTTCTTTTTGCATATTATTACACATATGTATATAATTTTACGTTCGTACAGTGTCCATATAAAGCCGATAATTTTACCTTTCTTTTCTGTTTCCATTTAAAAATGGTTTCCATGTTCCATACTCGTCAATGCTGCAATGGTTTGATGAAAGCACTATCATGGCGAAGATTTTTAATCAAAACTGGAAACCCAAGCCATGATGGAAAACAAGCACGTATATTAAATTTTAAAAAAGCACTGGCAAAAAGATAGTTGTTTATTTTCTCCTTAGACATGTTATGTTAATTATGCTTCTAAGCCAGTGTTTCTTTCATTGATGACTACTTAAGCAAATAGAATACGCTCGTTGTGCCGGCCAAAGAAGCTATCATCAGCCATATAAAAAATATTAATAGTAAATTATAATACAGATGTTGTAAGTTGATAATCGTATATAAGGCAAACTAAACTAAGTTTGCACGGGGTCTGCGAGTTTATTTAAACACGAGCACGTTAAGAGAGCCTAGTGTATAATTATCAATCCAAGCGAGTTTTATACGACGTGTTTACATCTTTACGAACAAGTGTGTTAAAAAAGTTATTAAGCGCAAAATACAAATATAAGTAGGTATTTTTGACGGCCTGTTGATCTAGTGGTCGGAACCCCTGACTACGAAATCGCAGGTTACGGGTTCGAATCCTGCTAGGGGCAGATGTCAGTGTGATGAGCACTGGCATCTGTACCCGAGACTTGGATGTCTTATATGTATTTATGTATGTTTATTCGTAATGTCTAGTACCCATACCTAGTACAAGCTTTGCTTAAAATGGGACTATATCAATTGGTATGAATTGTCCCAAAGATATTTATTTATTAAATTATATAAGTATAATTTCTGTCCTACACCTATGATGTACCTATTTCAAAACATACAATCGTCAAACAAAGGGCGTCAATACATGTGACATAATATTAAACGTCATACTGTCAAACCATCAATCTGTATACAATTTGCGTTTAAGCCACAACACGCGTCTACTACCTACACGTCACCCTTTGATTGAAACTGAACATTGATTAAGTAAATTGTAGAATTGTCAAATATATCTAAGTATCTAAGTACTGAATACAACGTTTACAAAACGATAGTCTATAGGTACTCATATTATAAAGAGGAAAACTTTGTTTGTTTGGTTGTAACGAATAGAGACAAAAACTACTGGACTAAGTATAGAATATTTAAAAAAAAAAGGGATCCATACGAAGCCGGGGCGAACGTCTAGTTTTATGATAATCTGATTTAAGAGTGAGATTTGTCACCCCAGATTAACGTGATTTAGTTTAGATTAGATTTAGATGAGATTTAGGAAATGATATTTTTAGGATTGGTAGTCTATACTAATATTATAAAGAGGAAAGATTTGTACCTATTTTTGTATGTTTGTAATGAATAGGCTCAAAAACTACTGGACCGATTTTAATAATTCTTTCACTGTTGGAAAGCTACGTCCACCCTGAGTAATATAGGCTTATATAGAATATTTTGAAAAAAAAATAGGGATCTGTGCGAAGCCGGGGCGAACCGCTAGTATAAAATAAACTTAGAAAGCATACTCGCAGCTAAAAGCGGTGCCGTTTTACAAGTAGGCTGGTATCGAAGGTAAACAAATCCTGCCATTTTTTTCCCACGGGTCAAAATAAAAATAAGCTATCTTGTTATTAATAAGTGCAGAAACAACTTAATCAATATTAATACATATTACATACACATGTGTGTATATTATGTGCTTTAATCATTTAAAGAGATAATATTAAGGAATTCATTAATTGGCTCGGTATGATACTTAATATAGATGAAAAAGAATTGCCTGTTGTGTAATATTATTGTCCAAAAATGTTTTGTCCGGACCCAAACAAGCCAACTTGTCAACAAATAACAAGGAAAGAATTTACTTGCAAACAATATTCAGAGAGGCAAAGTGGGTTAAATCGATACTTTCTGTAAGTATGACAAGGAATTGACTAAGTCGATTATTGGGTAAAAAAATTGAGTGAACTTTTGCAAAGACGGTGAGAAAAGTTTTCTTGGAGGTGATTATATAAGAGCTTTTTTATTTTTTTTTCCACAATCCGTCTTTATTAGGTACATTCGGCTGCGAAGTATTAATTATATAAAATAGCTTATTTTTGAAATTTCAATTATACATTTTTAAATTTTACATTATGTAAAATCACTTCAGTGTTGAACTATCATCAGACAATCTGCAACGAATATGAGAACTGTAAGATTTTCGAAACATCACCATCAAAGTCAGCTCAACCTGCTACGAATATGGCAAATATAATGTTTTCTAAATGTCACCATTAAATAAAATTATACCTACTCTTCTTCAACCTTATTCTACCCAATGCTGAGACCTACCTACAGCTACAACTCTAAATATATTTATTATATATACGTGAGTTAAATCCGTTATAATTGCTTTATTCCAATAGGTAGGTAAGACTTCAGTAAATAAGCTAGAACTTAAAAACTTTATCAGAAAACTAACTTTTGTAGGGTACAATTACCAGTACTTTAAGATAATCTTATTATTTAATCCTAAGTAACTACACTTAAGATCTAATCAAATTACAAATCCGCTACTGAATATAATTAAAGCGTTACGTAAATTATTATGATACATGTACGCAATTACCATGTATTATTTTACCCGTTAGATATATTAGCATATTCAATCAATGTCATTATAGTATGATAATTAACTCGTTAGTAGTTCAACTCCTGATTGAATAATAAATAATACATCAGGGCGCTATTCACAATGAAAGCAAATAAATTGATAATTTCTGATGCCTTCGCGGTTATTGCACATTAGAATGAAACAACTTTAACGGATGTTCTCGCGTATTTTTATTTTATTTTATTAGCTGACGTTTCGGATTCTATTGTCAGCTCAGTCGTGCTACGATTATGGAAACTGTAAAGAATCCGAAACTTCAGCTAATAAAATAAAATAAAAATACGCGAGTTAAATCCGTTAATAGTTGTTTCATTCCAAAATAAATTGATATCAATTTAAACATTAAGTACTTACTTAAGGGACTTTAAAATTGTGATGATTGATTCATTTAGTCTTACATTGAAATTATTTTTAATAATTTCTGATGCCTTCGCGGTTATTATACATTGGAATGAAACAACTTTAACGGATTAAACTCGCGTATTTTATTTTCATTGGCTGACGTTTCGGAGCCTTTACAGATTCCATAATCGTAGCACGACTGAGCTGACAATAGTCTTATGCTAAAGTGATCACTTTATAAAATACGCGAGTTAAATCCGTTAAAGTTGTTTCATTCCAAAAATATTTTTATTTCTCCAACAAAGCAAAGATAGCAAACATAAGTGCTTTTAAAATTCGGGAGTGGGAACTTGTGACGTCATGATATGGTACAATTTATGCCATAAAACGTGACGTCACGTTTTTTAATAATTTTTTAAAGCGCTTTTTTTGACATCGATTACGAGAAGAAAATATACGTGTCCAATATTATTTGGTGTTCTACTTGATGGACAAAGAAAAAAACTGTCTTCCAACTTATTTCAGTTACTATAATCAATGTAATTTAGATAAGTACCTACTTAAATTATTATACGGACTGACTGGTAGATACTGCGGCCTTATTTTGTTAATTTTTCCTTTTGTACACTACACGTTAACAGCTTATAAAGTAAAATTAAATAAACGTTCATATAATAATCTACAAACATAACTTTGCAATAACCATTAATTGGTAAAGCTCGAACAATGTTCATTCAATAAAAGCTTTTCATTATTGTGAAAGTTTTTTAACCGATACTGTTTACAGAATGGATGGAAATATTTTAGTTTCCACTATGTTAATTAAAAGACTATAAATAAATATTTAATTTTGAGTGTTCGGCAAATTGCATAATGGTTGTAACAGTAACTCTTGCATCTACAGAAAATAATGCTGCTTTTTTTTTTTTTCTACGTTTTACGCTCCACATATATTAATACAAAACTGATTTTCTTCTATGCATCCCTACTAGTATTATAAATGCGAAAATAACTCTGTCTGTCTATCTGTTACGCTTTCACGTTAAAACTACTGGACCGATTTAAATGATATTTGGTACAAAGGAAGTTTGGAGCCTGAGAAATGACATAGGCAACTTTTTAACTGACTGCGAAAAAGGAGGACGGACGAAATCGCGGGTAGAAGCTAGTAAACAATAATGACGACCTAAGACAAAGGAACTTTAGCATCTGGCTTCGATTCTACTTTCTTCTCACCCCTTTTTCCTTACTGGCAAAATAGCGTATCTACAGCATATTTCACGCGATTACTTGTCGTTTATTTACCCACATAATAACAAATCACTATCAGTAAATACCTTCACATACCGCTGTTTCGTCCACACATAGTTGTATATGACATGCTTTACATTTTAGCTCGGAAGGGTTGAACCGTTGAACCCTTTTATCGTGGCGTAACAATTTATTGCCGATAGCTATTAGGGATGAAACAGGCTTTTACCGATGAAAGAAAGTCTATAATCGATATTGATTTTACATGTTGTCCTTGTCATGGATTGGTTACATGTCCCATTGTCCAACTATGACATGTTATCACGTCATGACCCATTATCCAGCTACTAATGTTAATTATATAACACACTAGCTTCTGACTTCGTCCGCGTGGAATAGTTATTTTCCCCGTTTTTTACACATTTTGCACTGTTTCTTCGCTCCTATTGGTCACAGCGTGATGTTATATATATAGCCTAAAGCCTTCCTCGATAAATGGTCTATCCAACAAAAAAAGTTTTTTTCAATTCGAACCAGTAGTTCCTGAGATTAGCGCGTTCAAACAAACAAACAAACAAACAAACTCTTCAGCTTTATAATATTAGTATAGATAATATATCTATATCGCATGACCCCATTATCCTGCTATGAAAATGATATGACATATTATTGCCATGTCATGACCCACTATCCTACTATGTAAATTATATAACATGACTCATTATCCACCTATGAAAATGATATACTTACTCGTAACATCACGTCATGATCCATTTTCCAACTATTTAAATGATATGAAAATACCCATTAAAAACTTAAGTTACTATGTCGAAAATTGGAGCATAGGCAGTAGATGTGTAGGTACGGTCTATGCTTCAAAAATTATGTTTTTTATGAAAATTTAAGTTAATAAAACCTAATCAAAAAGTAAAACGGTTACTACATAACATGAACCACAACGTAATTTACATCAACATGAATACAAATTATATCTGTTTTATGAAAAAGTACTTAATCAACAGTGAAAGTAAGCAACAAACGATTGTCTATAAAACCAAACTCATGCATATTAAAGAAGGCGTTTTACTCCCTATAAAAGTAGTCATAGGTACATAGTGAAAGGGCAGCGGGTGCTATTAAGAAGTCCTTTCGGAAGCCATTCGACCGGCAGTCAGACATGTTGACAGTGACGGATAGCCATGGAGAGCCGGGAAAAGACTCCACCAATGTTACAACCATAATAAAATTTACAAGATCTCATATCCGTAAGAACAACAGGCTGATAAAAAGAGGGAATAAAATGTTTTGCTGACGCCAGAGTGATAAATGATTGTTTTATAATGATTAAGGTTGCATTTTTTATGCTTCTGCCGCAAACAGGTAGTTATATTAAAAGGTAAATCTTAAGTAGAACTCCTTATAATATCTTGCCTAAGCTTTTTGTTTATTTTTGAAAAGGGGGTTAGTTTATACATAATCTAACCATCAATTGGTATTCAATGAAACTGTAATATTACTTACATTTTATTGCACCTATATCCGAATGCCAATTCCTAATAACAATTAAACAAAACTAATTAGGAATTGACACACGGAACAAAAACTGTCCACGTGACGTTTTGTTCTTCAATTCCATACAATTTTTCATTTGTTCGGTTGCTGTTGGCAATTGGCTATTATCTATGGGTTCTTATCTATTCTTGACAGTTTAACCACTGAACATTTTTTAATGCAGTTACTATTAGAGACAACTTAAACCCGAAGAACGACATGACGAAGACGGAGTACCTTTTTATCAGCTCCGCTACAATTTGAATCAGTAAAAGTGTGAAAACAGTACAAAAATATCCACGTATTCTGTATGAGGAGCGATACAAGTCTGGAAAATGACTGTATGATAGAAACTCTTTTTGTGATATAATAATATAACAAGATACAGTTACAAATAAATCTAACCCTTTCGCAATAGTTTTGCAGATTACCTACCACACACATGGTACCAATTATGAAATCCGTTACAGTTCTCAAGAAAAAAATACTATTAGGTATGTAAGTAATAAGAAGCAAGTCGCTGTTCTCTCGTGTCGCTGTCGCTTTAATAAGAAACAACCCCTACAATAGCCACCTCCACAACAAACAAATAATGAGACACATCTGCTCATTTGCGGTGTAACCATCAAAGCATTCATTTGAACAATACGAGTCCGCATTGTAATTTCATCTGACACCTAAGCGTTTTTCGATTATTCGGAAGGCTATTGGAGAGATAAATAACGATACCCACACATTGTTCAAGCCCTTTATGAGTTTCGCAACACCAATAGATACTCGGCCTTAATTTAAAGCCCCGGTTTTAAATTGCGGAGTCGAAAGCAATAACAATCCCTTGGTTATTGTAAGGATTATTCAAATTGACTTCGACCGAGTGTATTGTTCTAGGTTAACTGAAGTTATGTTGCGGTATTTGGTCACTGTGATATTTACCTGCATTTATGCTGGTTCCTTGATTATGTAACACAATTGGTTTGAAAGCTATTAGAATTGGTTTGATTTAAAACGCTTAATGATTTAGTTTTATGATGACACTTGTACCAAAACGAAAGTAGAAAAAATAGAGATCCCCAGTAACTAGGGACTTTAATCTAAGCGACACATTTACCACATACACAGCACAGATGGCGCTGAAGCGATATTTCGCTTGTAAAAACAAATACAAAGACAAGGTAGTGGAAAATTTCGCCGACTTGATCAGTAACGCCTAAAGTGTAATTGGAAGAAGCACGGTATTTCGCGTCTCAATTTTTTCTACTCTACTCACGTCTTTTAAATTCAATTGTATTGGTTTGAAGACTATTAAAGCGTTCCAAATGATCTTTTTAGTGTTTATAAGCATACCAATTAGGATCGTTTTCAAACCAAGAAAACCGTTATACAATTAGGGGGCTGCTTGTTGCATGAATTTAATTTTATATTATTATTGGGAGTAAATCAAAAGTAGCCATTCAAGGATGTTAAGTTTAGGTAAGTACTTGACTTACTTCAGTGTATTTATGCTAATGTTCCTTGCCTTCAGCTCAGAAGCGAATTCCCGAATAGAAATACCCTATAGCCCTGCATTGTTTGAACTTTGTAATTAAAATTTATGCCACGTTGCTCTTTTTGAAAATGGTTTTAACCACCATTGTTTTAGTTGGGTGTTCAGACCACAAGAACTCTTGGTAAATTATAAATGTGGAATAACCTGTCCGTCTACCTCTCACTGTAATTTTATGATAAGATAAGTGCTTTGTTTAAGAAAAGAAAAAGTACGTGTCCATATTTTTAAAATCTAATTGACGGACTATTTAGTCCGAAATCCTATTTAAAATTTCGTATTCTTTACCCTGTCTTCATCTACCTAATAGGGATCCAACACTCTTTTTATTTCTTTCTTTATATGCATCCGTGGTATTTAAGGTAAGTAGGTACATAGGTAAGTTTCACATGGACCCGGATCGGGTGTTGCATATTATAACATTATAATAATATAAACAATTTAAACAAAAAAAAAAAAAAAATTTAGTTACTTAAATTTAAACATACTTAGCTTATATTATAATTATTGTTATCTATACATAGGTACTTTATATACTTTAGGTAGGTACCTATAAAAGAATAAGACTTAACCAACCTAAAAGTATATATACAACACCAATCAATACATAAATGGGTAACATAAAGATGTACTTACTCCAACGCTTTTCCATTTTCACGGCATCGCACATGATTCGTACATGACAGAGGAACAGAATTCGAGTTAATTACAAGTTGGATTGTTCCACAACTTGTTGTTTACGTGTTGCCGACAAGCGCGTGTTCTGAACATGTCGATATCAGACCAATCCCGTTTGATTTATACTGACGAGTTATCTTATTACAATACGTGTACCTACAGCAATTTGAGGCTTTACGCTTTCATCAGGCTAGCTGTCTGCCCCGGCTTCGCACGGATCCCTTTTTTATAGTCTACGTCACTCAGGAATAGTGTAGCTTTCCAACAGTGAAAGAATTTTCAAATCGGGGCAGTCGTTTAGAAGCCTATTCATTCCAAACAAATAAACTTTGCCTCTTTATTATATTAGTATATATATAGAACGCTAGCCTATCGTCAGCTCAGTCGTGCTACGAATACGGGAACTGTAGATTTTCGAAACGTCAACAAATACCATAAAACACGCGAGTTAAAATCGTTGCAGTTGTTTTAATAAAATGGAAAAATAAATACATTAAAAAAACGTGTTATTTAAAAATTTGAACCTATTTTTGTTTCAACAAATTTATTGAAAAAATACGCTTGCCCGTTCGTATACAGGGTGTGATAAACGACATCATTTTTATTCCAAACTGTGCCTACAGTCTGCCTGGGTATTTGTATTGTTAGGTACACGGTGACTAGCAATGTGTCTACACTTCGATGACTAATCGATTCACGAATATGCAGACGTGAATAAATGTTAGAACAAAACGAAACAATGTACAAATTCCCTGGCACATATTTCGTTGAAATAAATCAATAGGGCTGTACTCTCAATTTGTTTAAGTAGATATGTATGTTCTGGTGCTTTCGCGATTATTACACTGACAACTAACTCGGTCTGTTGCAAATTATATTATTATGAGATATAGATAACTGTGACACTCTAGAAACTTCAGTATAAGATCTATGTATTGGAATGAAACAATTACAACAGATTTTATTCGCGTATTTTATTTATTTGCTACCGCGATAACCTTTCCATTAACGATAGTAAAATGTAGGTATAGCTATAGTCAAATAAGTCGTGTGATGTACTGTACATTGGAACTATAAAGTTCGAAACGTTCGCAAATAAGATAAAATACGCGAGTTAAACAGATTTATGTGTAATAACCGAGAAGGCATCAAAAATTAAAACTTACGCGTGTTAAATCCGTTGGTTATAATCCCAATGTTTTTTCTTAAATAAAATCTATTATATGCCAGACTAGTCTGGTATGAAGATTCATTTATATAGGTACCTAAATGTTGATCTTCTCGACGTGACTTGCCTAACATCAACACTGAGATATTATTATGAAACAATATTACCAACAAGTGGAATTTTATTGATAGGCAACAAGTAAATAGGCGATCAACTATGTTATTTGAAACAATGGTATAATTAGTGTAGTAATTAGGTTGTGATCCTAGCACGATAATTAAGTATTAACTGTGTTTTAGTAAAGTGAAACAATTCAAATTAATATTATACTAAAACTAGTTGAAACTAGTTAAAACTAGTTAAGTACAGTCTGTTTCAAAATGTTTAAAATAGCATTTTGCAACAATACTGACAGACTGGTTTTCAGCGAAAGGTGACCACGCTCTATATATATCGCATCTTTACTAGAAAAGTGTGAAATATTTTGTTATTCCATTTAAGACTCTAAATCTGCACATTTAAATTTGAATTCCTGTGGACATTTCGAGTTGTCACACTTTTCTAGTAAAGGTGTGGTATGCGTTTTTATTTAGAACGTTATCATCGTAATCTTTTGTCCAATAATACTGATTTTCTAATAAAACAATTACTTATATCAATGTTATCTATTCCTTTGCCACATTTTGTAAATATTGGATCAACGTTACTTAAGTTATTGTCGAACGAATATGCAAACGTACAAAGGTCAGTCGTCCGCTATAAAACATTTTTTTGGAAAAAATCTAAATAAGCTCTACTAAGCAGGTCATGTTCTATTTGTGCTGTTATACTAGTTGTACAACATAGTGAACCTAATATTATTTATTTTAATTTATTTGTGACAGATAAAATATTTTTATTACAGTGTAAAAAGAATCTCATTAACAGCTAAAGCACCAATACAGTCATGTCATAAGTCAGAATAAAGTACCGGAAAAAATGGTTTCCACCGCAGGCTGATCGGGCCATTTCGTTTCACCACGCATCTCTTGACAAATGATATCATTTAATACTCGTATTTTGGTGCTATGCTCAACTCGTTTTCAGGTACGGTAGCCGGTTGAGCGTACTATGTATGCTTTTCTCATTGATATTAAAACAAGTAAATTACTAGGTGAAAAAAAGCTCTATGTATATTGGCCTGTGACTTGTTACGATTCCTATATTGTCTTTGGTTATTATTAAAAGTTTAGGATACATTTTTTTATGGATACGTGAATTGCTGATGCTTATAGGTATACGGATTATTTATATTATTTACATCAAATGTACCAGCGCTTCAGAAAGACCATCATAAAATGTATTTACAATGTCCATTGTAGTTTTTTCATTCTAATACTTACATTACAAACTTGTTATGCAGTTTCGAGTAACCAATAATTGATCTTAACGATTTTCTTTTTAAATTTATATTAGCTATGTACCCACCTACCTAGTTGTAGGCACATTGAACTACATAGTCGATTTGAATCTGCCTTACCCTAAAATTGTACTAAACAGCTGAAGGATTACAAAGGGGTTCAATTGTTATCTTTAGTGCCCCAAACGATTGGTGATAAGAATCTACTGAACATGCATTCCCATGGAGGGTTGACGTGAAGCAGATGGACAGTCGTAGAATTGAGGCCTTAACAGTAGATCTGTACCTACTTATAAAAATGTAAGGTACAGGTTCTACGGTTTTAAGAAATGGGATGACACAGAAACAAATATTTGTTTAAATAATCTTAAGAGCTTTTTGATTAAGAGAATAAAAACACTTCTTAGAAAATCACTAATTTTTTCTATCATTATTTTCAACGAGCTTCGGATGCGCACAAATTTTCAAAACATATTTCTTATCATATGTTATAAAATGTAAACCTGTACTATATTTCAAGTTCTGTTTATCGTACCTACGATTAACAGAGCACAAATTGTAAAATCCTAAAAAAATATTGTATTTTAGGGTCACCAAGTAGGTACTTCAGCATATTGACTGACACATACTAAACCAAAACCGACCTCGTTCAAATGAAAACGAAACCCAAAGAAAAGGGTTTCGGGATGCTATCTGCCGAAACTTTACCCAGCAAATTCGACCTTACGAATAAGTCAAGTTTGCTGTTCTGTCTTTGAATATAGTTCCCTTTAGCCCACAGTACCTTTCTACGCCGCAAAGGCGTTGGTCATCCACGTACCGATATCAATCTTTCTCTGTCCGATTTACTGCCAACAAATGAGGTACCATCAAAATAAAATAGTGTGGAAAACGAATAAGACACGTTGCGGTTTCTGTTTCATGGAGTCTGATGCCTATTTTATTGCCTTTTTGATACGTAAAAAGGTATAAATGACAGTTAAATCATGTTACCTAGGTACTGGAATGTTCCAATTTATAATCCCCAACTTTTAAGGGACGTGTTTGCACTGAAATCGTTAAATTGCAGGAGTGGCAATTTAAGAATCTCTCTAATTACAGACTTCAAGGTCTGTCATGCCTAAACTTACTTCCTTTTGTAAACGTGCAAACATAAATCCGAATTGTATAAAGACTGTTGCCCAGATGTCTTGACTTGCTAACTGGACTAGTTCAACATATTTTTAGCGGCAATAAAAAATATTTTTCAATTATAATGCGTTTGTCAAGACTGTTACCAATTGCCAGAATTACACAGAAAATAATATTATAATGATCACATTGGAATAAAACAAAACACGCGAGTAAAACTGTTTCATTTCAATAGAAAATATAATTAACAGAACGGTTTAAATCGCACAACAATCCCAATATACCGAACACAGCAATATTCAATAGCGCACGTATAATGTAATTACTTTGTTGAAGGTATTATATGAAAGATAGGCAGTATCCATATTTCCCTTGGCTGACTACCGGATGCCCAAACCACAACAGCGAAGGGGCACTCATTAATATCTGAGGAGCTTACCTACAAACCTAATTTGTTAGGCAAATTAAGTAGACAGGTAAGCGAAAAGCTTTTAATTGACAGCTGCATAAACAAGCCCAATATAAACATGACAAATTCAAATTTACAATTGAGTTGCCAGATTTAAAAGTCAATTATAATTGGTTTTGTCGATTCGGTTACTTACGCGTTTAGGATACAATTTTAACGGATTTCGCTCGCGTTTTGTATTTCGCTATTGTCATTTCGAAAACTAGTTATAATATTCGCGTCGTAGCAGAAAGTTGACAATGTCTAGGTAAGTACTTTATTAAGTAGATACCTACCTATTTAATAATTGTTCAATATTTAATTAGAAGTATAAAGTTCTCGGTCATACATACTTACATTGGAATGAAACCATTAGTGTATTTTTTTTAAATACTGAGTGTTAATAAGTGAAAGTAGGCTAGTTAATGAGAGTTTTAATCAATGTTATTTTAAATAATATTATGCAAATGTTCCAGGATCAGTTTATTAATTTGTGGCTTCATTATATTTTTTGGTACGTTTGTTTAACGAACAGATAAAATGTAAATATTGACTCCCTTTATGTTTTGTATTTGTTTTGCCTCAGGTAAATAAAAAACTATTTGCATTGTATTGGATCTAAAGTATCAGATCCGATGGGCAAATATTTTTTATTCACTTTCCATCCTGCTCTCTCAAAATTCTCAACATAACTACGCGAGTTAATTCACAAATCTTTTAATTTATCTCGAGTATTTAGTAATTATTTACTACCTACTTCATTCATTTGTGTATACCTATATAATAATAAATACAGTGAAACCTGGTTAACTGGGTCTTCCAAGGGACCTGTAAATTTGTCTCACTTAAAGAGGTATTCCACTTACACAGTGTCCCAGATATCTAGGTATAAAAAAATACTTGTCTTATTTACAGAGGGTTTCATTAACAGAGGTAAGAAAAGAGGTAATCTCTGTTATAGAGGTGTATTCAATAAAGCAACGTATTTATTTTGTAAACAATTCACTATTTTCCATAAAAAATATCAAAAATGTGGTTTAAAGACAGTTCTCCTGAAACTAATAATTCGTTGTTGACGTTTACAAAATTATTAAAAGTTGGAGGCAGATTATTTTACTGATTCGGGTACTGACGTTAATTTTAGTTTTTTTTCGTAATAATAAAGACTTTGTCCTCGTTTCGGTCTGTTTTAAATAAATACCCGATTAATAGAGAAACCGCATTAAAACTAAGTTATATAATGGCCGATTTAGAGAAGTTCGAGTAGGTAAAAGAGAGAGGAGACATCCGAGGTCCGAGGTAGCCTATGTGTACCTACTGACTTTATCCCAGTTACAGAGATAAATACACGCGACTTCTCAATTATAGAGGTAATTATGACAAGAAAATAGAAATAACTTATCCCAGATATAGAGGTTGCTTTTGTCTTACTAACAGAGGTAATTCATAGCCAAGGTGCCGGGACCTCAGCATGTGTTCCAGATATGGAGGTTTTTCACTTATCCAGGTCCCTCTTAAACAAGTTTCACTGTATATGTTATCGCTGAAGTTGCCTCAATATATAGAGGGGTTATTTAGAGCTAATTTAATAGGTAATTATATAGGTAGCTATCTTTCGATCAGTCAATAAACAAAATGACCTGTTGTTACAGATAATTTAACAATCACTAAAATGAATCTGACTCAGCTTACTTCCAATTTTATGCACAAGCCGTTATATTCCATCGAACATTCTGTAGAGTTTAAATTTTCCAGTGCAGTTTTCTTTGCTTGGGACGAAATCGAGTAGAGTACGTCACTAGGTACTATTATGCAAGATTGGTAAGGTAATAACTTTACTATCAGATGTTTTTGTAAACTAAATTTATTGAAGCACTTGTAGGTACTTAAATTTCAAGGTAAAAACTGATTGTACATATTTTCTCAATCTTATGTTTTAGGTATTTTTCTTTGCAACAAGATGGAAAGAATACTTAGCTGCTATGATTAAATTATCGTGTTAAAAGTAAATGCTCTATTTATTATAATAATATGAAGATGTACCTACGGACCTATACCTAGCTAATTTTATAATTATCAATGAGTACCTACTTACTGACTTAAAGTGAAGTCTTATACATTTAAAAAAGTAATAACCTAAACCCAACTTTCGACGTTCGACAAAAATCGCCATTATTTAAAAGAGCTGCGGATATCGACAAAAATCGACATTATCTAATAGAGCTGGGACTTACATTCAAATCTGCTACTTACGCGTAATGAATGCAAATACCGTAAGGGAAATAAAAACCTCTCAAAGAAAACGCTGTAAGCCAGGGTCCGTTTTCGGGGCCGAAATAAAAAGGCTATGCGAAATAAAAGGCAAACAAATTCAACCACAGCTGGTTAACGTGATATAGGAACATGGAAAAACTGGCACATAGAAAAGTAATTAAATAACTACTTACTTACATAGATGTAGTATAAAAAGATGTGTAAATTACAGCGCGTGGTAGGTAATTTAAATTTAATAAAAACTTTTATTAAATCGTATTTTAAAAATTAAATACATATATTCTACATAAATATTTATTTAGACACATTTGGAATAAAAAAATGAGCGTTAGATTATCGTCAGCTCAGTCGGCTAAGAATATGGAAACAATAAAGTTTACGAAACCTCAGTAAAAAATAATATTTAACAATAATTTTTTCTCGTGCCGTTAAAAACAGGAGATCATGACTTAATTCAAAATTTAGAAGCACTTATAACAAGAAACCAAAAAATACATGTCGAATAATTTATAATAATCTAACTGACGGACTAAATAAAATTCCCTTTCCTTTCTATTTTACAAAGTGATATTCATAATGGTCAGTTATTAATTATTAACTATAAAGATGCCTCGGTCAATCTTCCTGGGATATTCCACTTAGATTTTGAGAGCAAGTTTGTCATGGCAGCGGCAGCTTCCGACTACGACTATGAATCATCATTTATCCTTGTCATACCGCCTCTACAATGCCTTCTATAGGTGCCTATACACGAAGTAACGTATTTTTGATGTTACTTGCGGTCAGACATTGTGTCAAACAATGTTTGTCTATAACCTATCAATTTCCAATAGGTTAGAGGAGATTCTCTGATAACGTATATTGCTTTGAAAAAAACATAGGTAACTTATAATAGATATAGGTATGTGACTCTTGTGATTTTTTGAGATTGGTAGAAACCTATTTTATTAATGTACCCAATAGAATAGGTAGGTAGGCTTATTTGGAATCATTTCAGTAACTTAGGTACTACCAAAATTTAAAAAAGATTTCTGTACCTACCTTAAAAGTTACCTATCTTAGGTCTTGTATGTATAGAAACACAAAATGTACCCAGGTATACTGGCATATTTATACTGGCTTCCACGTTTGCCTAGAGATAGGTACTTTGAAAGTAAAGTAGACCTAATTAGGCCCCAATAGAAACCAAACTTTACCCATTCAATAATACCTGTGGTATTAAAGAAATAGTATAAAAGTTCCTCTAATAACTTCCTTTAGATAGTTAGAGTTCAAAACCTTGCAGCATACTCGTATGACGAAGTTTGAGACTAAATTACTTCCTTTACAAGCCCGTGAGTCCAAGTAATACCCTAGCGCACCGTAACACCGTTAATACCTAGTTCATTTCGTAAATGGCACATGTATATTTTATTCAACTCTCTTAATTACTGACGGTGTGAATAGGGAATTTATCGTGGACATTGATGGAACTACACCGCTAATGAGCGCGAGCCGAGAATAACTGATTGTGCTCGCCTCATATTTGATTCCAAAAGCGAATTATCGAAATTCTGTGTTAATGTGCTTAATTACCTACAGATTTATTCTGGGTTTAGGTATTACCTATATTATGACTATTACCTACCTTTTTTTTCTTTTTTTTTCCCGAACTGAATACTGAAGCGCAGTTGGCCAGCTAATGGGCCTTCACTGCAAAATCGGACAGGTGGCGAGACTCCTGAAAGGAGACTCTTAAGCCTTTGTTTCCTACCTATTTGTAGAAGAGCCTAAGAGCAGGTACTAAGTTCAATTTACCGTAACAACTAATGTATTCGATTGAAACAGCTTACATGAATTTCGCTCAGTTTTTGTGTTTAACAAATAAAGTCAACCCAAATCAAGCCAGCTAGAGAGGTCTCTCTTAGTCTTACCTAGGTAACTACCTAATTGTAAAAGATAATAGGTGAGTATATAATTAAGTTAGAAGCTAGGACTTAAATTATTTTAATATTAGGTCTACACGGCCTGAGGACGGTGACATTCTGTAGGTCTAGTGGTCAGAGCTCCTAACCACGAAATCGGATGTTGCGGATGGATTCGAATGCTGCCAAAGGTAGGTAAATGTTAGAATCATTAGCATTTACACAGTAAAGGTAAATTAGCTGGCCAACTGCGCTTCAGTAGTCAAAACGAAAAAAAAAATAGCACTCCGGGTGTGCCGGCAGAAGTGAAAACTTCAATATGAACGTTGTGTTTAATAATAAGTACAAAGGTAGGTACTATCATTTATGAGGTAGAATACAATGTTTATTTATTGCGCTATCGTACACAAATATGACAATTTGTCACCATCCTTGGATACGCGTGGCATGCTGTACATAAACACACACGACATTCGCGCAAGCGCCCTGTGCCACCTAAACGGAGTAGCACACTCAGGTACGGTGGAAAGAGTGGGAGATACTAGTTCCTCTCCCTTCCCCATCTTACGCATTTTCAATCAGCATCACGTGACCCTGACGCGAGTTTGAAAGTTTTTAACCATACAAAAAAGTGCTCAGCGCCGCTAAAGAAGTTTTCACTTCAAAAAACTTGGAACTAAATAAGTTGGTGTGAATTGTCCAAAGTTTTTTTTTTATTACCAAATTTAAAATTTAAAACACGTAAATTAATTAAACAAACATTTTTCATAGTATTGTTTCATTTATATTATATTAAAGTTTTTAACTGTGGGTCAAATAGCGTGGAATGTCATTATTGACAACAGCTGTCAATGTCTCTGTCAGGTACTGAACTGTCATACGTTGTGTATAAACACAGGTTATTACAAGTTTTATTTTTTATTTTATTACCTATTTACTTATATTATTTTGATAATGTGGGTAAAACTGCAAGAAGATCCACCATATTTTATAAAAACAAACCAAATCAACGGTATTGATATATTAGTTACGGATTACATTGTAATATGGTTTGTTAAGTTTAGCAAAAAGGACTTTATAAGAAGCTTAGAGGTAAAGTTTACATGTGTTTTACTTGTTTAATATTAAATAAAATGACTAACCTATACACTATGATGAGTGTAACCTCAATGTAAATTAAAATGTAACTTCTACAAACAACTTACGTGCATTCCAGGACAGCAATTTTGGTTTGGAAATGGAAGAGGAAAACCTGCTACAAAAAGGATTGCAAGTTTTATCAAATCCTGTAAATCTGAAAGAATTGAAAATAACAAAATCTGCATCAACCTTAGTTGTATCAATTATGACCAAGTCTTATGGATATCCATTTTATATTAAAATGGAGCTTGCTGAGGGATCTAGAGAAATTGTAGGTATATATATTTACAACCTATTTATTGTGGT
This sequence comes from Polylopha cassiicola, assembly GCA_038024825.1. Classification (NCBI taxonomy): domain Eukaryota; kingdom Metazoa; phylum Arthropoda; class Insecta; order Lepidoptera; family Tortricidae; genus Polylopha; species Polylopha cassiicola. The sequence goes on from CP149055.1 coordinate 7,837,319, forward strand.
ATTAAATTTAAACTAATCTTTAGCAATATCCATCCACTGGATAATTCTGATCTTGTATTTGTTAGGACAAGATGTTGTATCAGAAAATTGCTGTAGAAATTTCGCCAGGTCAGCTAGATTAGGTACCTAATAGAAAAAAATAATTATTTTATTCTCTTTACAGTTTTTTCAGAATGTATCTCAACTGTTACTGAAAACAATATCTGATTTAAATAACAGTCAACAACAACTAAGAAATTTACTAAAGAAAAAAGATAAGGAAATAGAAGAGTATAAATATGAGAGTGGTCTGGAAGTTGCCAGTGAGTTTAGACATCCATTCTAATATTAAAAATGTGAACTTGTGTCTATCAATCCGTATTTCACCTCATAATACTTAAACTGCTGAACCGATTTATAAAAATCGCTTCTACCTGTGACTTTGTTTGCATACAATAAGCATCCCTGTTTTAATCTCCTTGATGGGTGAATTTTCTAAAAACCTTTGTTAGTCCTCCCCTATGTTATAAAAGAGATCCCTGTGTGAAATGTCAAGCTCCTTACCCTTATAATTTCAAACCTGAGTTTATATGTCAATCATTAAGTGAGCTTCTCTTATAATATAACTTTTTAAAAATAGTTGATTTGCATCCTAGAAAAGGATATAGAATGCCAAGCTCTGTCTCTGATCATTATTTAATTAAAATTATAATTTGAAATATATTTTATTTCCAGGGTATTTGAAAACAACAATTTTCAATGATGATGAGCATATGAAAAATCACCAGGTTTATAATGAAAATGCTCAGTTGTATGAGATCTCTGAAACATTATTAAATAAATTAACTGGTACATGCGTTAATACTGAGATGTGAGTATATTTATAAATTTATTTAATAATTAATAAAATTCTGCCTATGGTTAATAATTTCTTGGCAGATTTTTTCATTTCTGACTTTACAGAAAATATGAAGCAATAGATACATCTACAGTGAAGACAGAACCTAAGATACCCGCAGTGGAAATCCAAAGTGCACCATCTCTTTTACCCTCAGAACGAATAAAAAATGAGATAAAAACGGAGCCACAACCTAAATCCGTTAGCCCGAGGAAAAAGGCTAAACTGAATTTATAATATCAAATTGATTAAGTATGGATTCTATGCTAAAACATTTCGAGAAATTACAGTTTCTATAATTGTAGCATGACTGAGCTGACAATAGTCTTAAACCCTAAAAAAAGTTTATAGTTTTTTCATACCCATGTGTAATAACCGCAAATGCATCAGAAATTACCACCAACTCTATTTAATATCATATTTATTGAGTGGATAAGGATAGAATAAAACACAAGTTGTATATAATAAAACTTTACTAGATAATATATATAACAGTAAAAACTAATTTTAATTGTGCTAGTGTAAAAATTGTTACAAGTAATGCAATTAATTGGAGATGCTAGTACCTATTAGGTTTTTTCAGAAACCAGAGGAACGACACTTCATGTTAAAAAATACTTCAATTATTCTGTATCTAAGTGAGCGCCATAGTACATAACGTAGATACTGTCGGTAAAACATTGGTATGTTTTAGGTTAAAAAAAAAAACTTATGATTATGACGCAAGCGTGAAATTAGTTTTGTGTTAAACAATTTCTAGAATCAATTACAAAATATCCAAATACTATTGATATAGAATTATTATAGCAAAGCTATTTTATGAATTATGTAAAGCATGAAATGATTTTTTTTTAATTATATGTACCTAATAATTGGAAACAACTCACCGCATTAGAAATCTTACTGACCAATAATAATTATGTACTTACTATTATTTGGTTTTATTATATTTATTACATAGGTAGGTACTGCTATTTGTATACCTACATAATAAATTGTGATAAAATAATATAAAGTAAACTTAGGAATATGTTTTAATGATTACTTAATTAATACAATGAAATAACACACCAAATGATATTCTATGTTCATAATTCGTTGTATTTTATGAAATTATGATTATAAATGCATTGATAATTTGTTAAGCCTAAACAGATTTAATAATATAATAACCTATATATAAATTAGCTGTTTTTGTCTCTCCTGCATTTAATATTACATCACTTCGAGGCCAGCCCGCTTGTATGTGCTTAGCACTTTTTCTAACTTTTGTTGATAAATTTAATAGGTACTTACCTACATTATCAATAAGTTTAAGTAAATCAATTTATGTTACATTAAGTACAACAAACTGATGTCCTTGTGTAGCTTTTTCTTTGTTTAAATTTATTCTCATCTAGGTACTTAAGTAATTTTATGATTCTATTTTTTAGGTATGCATACTAACTTGTTTTTATACAATTTCAAACATAAAAAACTTTATATATCTCCAATGTAATTACATTAATTGCAACGTTTTGATGAGATGCAATATTTTATTAACAAATACAATTTTATTAGAACCTCTCCTTTTAAATTCGTTTTCGTGTGCATATAGGTACCTCAGATTACTAGCGGGTTAATTGAATGTACATTATAGCATGAAATATGCGATATGACGCCGTTATGCAATAATGTGTCAATAGGTAGGTACACAAAATTACTAAAACCAATTCCTAGGTACTGATTACGCTTTACCTGCTCAACAAAAACGGGACTAAATCGCGTAATTAAATAAAATACCTAACTAAGTAAATTTCCTCCTACATTTCGAATACGATTTTGCAACCGTGGTCATACTGAACACAACAACGTGGACAGACTGTCTTCAGTAACGAAGATGCGGAAGAAATCTTAAAAACATTGTCCCAATTAATATTCCGATTTGCGATTAGGTCCCGTTTTTGTGTAGTAATTACTAAAATCAAAATTTTGTAATAATTTGCTTCAATAGGCTTCTAGGAGTTCTAAGTAAAGGGTACAGTATTACATACCGGCGTCGAAATACTTTGATTATAGTGCATAGGGTGATTTTATACCTACTTGCATCATTAAATGTCACTTTTAGTGACATTACATTAAACATTAACTGAATTACTTAAAATCAACTGTAAAATAATGTTTTTTCTTTTATAAATGTTGCTTTATACTGATATAGTCTACATACGCATAAAGCGAAATATTTGGGAGCACAGCAGTATCCCCACCAAACAAACAAACAAACAAACCAACTTGGGCCTAGATAATATTATATACCTACTTAGGTATACTAAAGCAATACCAGACATACAAGTTTTATCTATTGCTTACTCCTTAGGTATGTTAAATTTTTTGATGAAAATCCAAAGATTATTTCAATGTTTCATTAACCCGCTTTTAATAAAAATACCCTTGTGAGCAAATAGAAGTCGCAGAATTTTATTTTTTAATACATTATACCTAATATAGCAACAATAGCGAACAACAAATACATGCTGCCTTTTTGAAGAACAATTTATCTAATTTCATCTACTTATTTTGAATTGATAAGTATTTTATATATACTTACTACTTTGAATGTGAAGGAGACTGTGCCATATGGCATAATATTTTTGACAATGGTCGTTCTCATTTCTTGCAGGAATTAGTAATTACATTTCATTACCTATAGTGTAGGTATCTGGCAATCACATTATGGCTTAGACATCCCGAATACTACATACAGTCCTAATGTAGTGTAGGATGTTACTCTTATGCGATTGTATTCCTTAATTAAACGTGAACAGATTATTATTATACTGTAAAAAGACTGCCGTTGTTGACATTAATTATTTTGGCAATTGCTCCCTAATTTTTATTATTTATACTATTATTAAACAAATAATAGTTACAAATTCGTGGCAAATAGCTTATATTACTGATACCGACGTATTTATAGTGAGATTGACAAACAAGCATAGCGATCCCACATCAATAAGAGTTTTCGCGAAATGAAAATCCGCCAGATGTCGCTAGTCTTTTATGAGGTCCAGATGACATGTTTCACCAATCATGACAGGCAAATAGCTTGTCTCATTGGTGGAACATAACAATTAAATGTTACCTACCCAAGACTAGCGACATCTAGCGGATTTTTCACTCGCGAAAACCCCCATTGATTCAAGACATTTGGACGCACATAATCTATGAAAGCTTGAAATAAGTACACCTACTTAGGTACCTACATAATATCAAATTCGTAATGAATTTCTCCATTACATTTGCTTTAAATCTTCGTAGATTTATGAACTGGGTTATGGAAAATTTACGGTCATGTTACCTTGTAGGTACATACAGTTGTAAGTAACTATTAGATTTACAAAACATGTTTGCAGTTAATTTCTTAAGCAATGAACTGGAATACAATCCGCAGACATAAAATAATGCATTTAAAATGCAGCTCGCACTTTTAACACCACTTAAACCTATAAACGTAAAATAATAGATTCGAAATTCTACACTTATTTTCTGCCGTCAGTAAAGTTAAACAAGATTTTACAAGATGTCTGTATTAATTTAAATATTTGTAAATCTGCTGCAGAATCGCAACAGAGCAAGTTTATGGATATTATTTATTCATGGTTTGTGCTACTGGTATGAAAGACCAGGTAGGTTAGAAAAACAAACTATTTTGCAAAGCATAAATGCTTTTTAACATCTATACCGTCATGAGCACAATCAGGTGGGTTTCTACCCACCTATCTAGCAATCAGGCCCGCCTAAAAAAATCACACTGACAGGTCAGACATGAAAAATGTCAGAGCTATGTATACCAATGCCTACCTGCTACATTAATCTAACTATGATCCTCAATAATAATGATTATTATGATCTAATTTATTCAATCGTAAGACATTTTTTCCACACCGTTGCATGCTAAGAATTTGATCCTACGCTGTTTTCTACTGTGTTAGTAACTGTCAGCACCTATATACCTACTTTACCAAATCGTGTTTTAAAGATCTAATGTGCTGTAATAATGCAGTCGTAAATAAGTTAAACCGCTATAGGTTAGTGAACCAAAAATCGCATTGTAGGTACGTTTTAGAAGCGTCACTGGTTTTAGTGCCATAATGATTATTATGAAACTGTGCATAGTTGTAGCATGATTTTTTCAGTCTTTCTTTCTAATTATATTGTCAATTGCTTTGGCTAGTCATTGTTGCCAAATAACTTGGAGGATCTTTTAATAACTTGCCTGTTGTGACTTGAAGCTGATTTTAATAAATAAATGAAGCTAGGTTAACAGGAACATTTTGATACGTCTGTTTCGGATTCCGATGGTTTTATCACACTGTTTCTTTCCTTTAGCTCGAATGCGTCGGCCTGAAATTTTAAAATAAGCTCCTTAATTTAGATATCCAAAGCTGATAGTTTTACTCAATTAAACTTAATTTTAATGATATTACAGACTAGCTCATGTCCGCTACTTCGTGTGCGCACGATAAGCACCTCCGTTTTACCCTCTTAGGGAGTGGAATATCTAGTGTCCTGTGCCCTGCGTATGTAATGTCAGTCATTAAATCATCTTATCCTTTTATGTATAGGCCTATATATAATATAACCTACCTATAGATATCTATTAATTAGGTTCTTATTAGTATCGAGATGTAGGTAGTAATCACTTAGGTATATGACGCTTGGACTCTTAATAGGTAAGTACCTTCCTATTCGAATTCTTTATTACCTTTGTCTCTCTATATTCCCTAATTTTTCTTGCTAGCGTTAAAAATGCTTCTTCAATGTTTATATCATTCTTACAGGATACCTCGAAAAATGGCATGTCAAAGTCATCGGCAATCTGTAAAACGAACAAATTGTAAAAATTAACTATAAAATAGAGAACAATGTTGAAAACACGTACTATTGCAAACTGTAAGTACCTACATTCAAGTATTGCTTTTTGCGACGCCTGAACATAAGATAATGCAATAAAGATAGCGGTGCATTTTGCTATAATAATAGTTACAGGCGAATTGAAACCAAATAAAACAATATCGGAGGTACGATTCTTTTAAGCCATAAAAAGTTAAACGGGCGTCTAGTTAATAACATAAAATTTGTGACGAATATTAAATTTTAAACTTAGGTTTAAAAGTTCTATTTACCAAAGTATTCTATTTACCTTTTGGCCCCTCTCTTTTGGTACTGCTCGATGGTTTTCATGAACTTCGCATTTGTTGCCAACTAACACTTTAATAACGTCTGGAGAGGCATACTGAAATTAATGAAAATACATTATAAATACCTAGTAGGTAAAGGCGAGAGTGCTGTAAGCGTATTTCTAAATTGACATCATACTAATATTATAAAGAGGAAAGATTTGTATTTGTGTATGTAACGAATAAACTCAAAAAGTACGGGACCGATTTTAACTCGATTTTAATAATTCATTCACTGTTAGAAAGCTACGCTATTCCCTATTGACATAGGCTATAAAAAAAAGAGATCCGTGCGAAGCCGGGGCAGGCCGCTAGTATATGATGTAGGTACGGTCATTACATATATGTATATTCCTATTGATTTAAAATTAGAATGACTACTTACCTCTTGTATATTTCTCAGCCAGTAAGACAAGTGGTTAAATGATTCTAGATTGGTGACGTCATACATCAGTATAATGCCCATGGCTCCCCTGTAATACGCCGTGGTGAGCGTCCGAAACCGTTCCTGACCAGCCGTGTCCCATATCTGAAGTTTTATGGGCACCCCATCTAGATTTATTATCTTTTGTTTAAAATCTATACCTGAAAATATTTTTCGTACATTCAGAAAGAGAGAAAATTCTCAAATCCAATTAAAAATTATTAAAAAGAAATTTTAAACCTAGATAAAAAAGATTAGAAAATAAACTTAAGAATATTATGTTACCTAGATTGTATTTTTTTACCTTTATGTAGTAAAGTAGCTAAAATACTAATTTAAAAATAGATAGTAGACGTAAATAGGTACCTACAAGAACAAAAAGCTTACCTCCTACCTAAAAGCTATCGTGATTTTAATGATGAACCCATGACTAACTAATAATGTACCTATGCTTACAACAGCTTTAATACAAGCCTATATGTAGTAAGTACAGACATAAAAGTGAGTTTTATGGTACCTGCTGTAGAATAATTCGTTAATAAATAAAGGACGAAATAAACAGCTTTATACAAATGCAGGTGGTCACAAACTAGACATCTGGGACCGAAACAGTAAAACATAGTCTCAAATGCAGTTTTATGTCACATAGTCTATTGTTCCTTTACTCACTTCCACCATATAAAATGTAATCGAGGATTCGTTATATTCCAAACGGATACTAAAACCATACTAAAACAGCATCACCTGCGACAAAGGCTCGTAAAACTAAAACTAAATATTTTACTCACCTATTGTGGATATGTAAATATCGTAATATCTCTCGTCGCAATATCTGTGCACAATACACGTTTTGCCTACGTTTGAATCGCCTAGAACTAGAAGCTTGTAAGTGGCAGAAAAATCCAAAGCCATGTTTATTTTGCTACGACGCGAGCGTTCGCCCAAAACATCGGCTGAACTGTCAAACTTAGAAAAATCGATGAGGGTAAGTGCGCATGTGTGGAAGTACCCCTGCCTTGCAACAAGTAACTATATTATGGCGAGACAGCTGTGTGCGTTGGGTTTCCCACAAGGTTGCAATTTGAGGTTTATTGACACTTAATTGGGGTAGTCTAGTGTAGATGGTATGACTAAGCCTTGTTTACTTTTGTTCCGGATAGCCTCGTATCCATTGTTAAGCAAACTTTAGTTAAGTAGGTACCTTTTAGCCTTAATCAGATAGGTGTTATATTTCTAGAATAAAAATCTAGTACCAAAGTACACAATACACTAAGTCTAAATATTTAAGATTTTATATTATGTTTTTGGATTGCCTAAGTAGGCAAATTTATTATTAGTTAAAACCTCTAATTAGTTAGGTAGGTGTGTACCTACGTACACACGGTACTGTAGAAGTCAAAATTAATCGTGGACTAGATTTTTTTTGTACTTAATTTTTTTTTTTCGAACACAGAATGAGATTGTCATACGAGAAGTCTAGAAGAATGGTTGAATAAGTATGGAACAGACGAACAATAATAAATTGATTATTACGTAGGTACTTATACTTACTTAGGTAATTTGAAAGCGTTTGCATGAAAGCCCTCCTTAGGTATACCTACCTTAATTTTATTTCTCAAAATAGTAAAACATGTTCATGTTTAAGTTCTATTTAAAGTCGTCTGGCGTCGTTCTGTTCCTATTTTATTATTTAACCTGGACTCAGGTCTTAAAGTTCACGTTGCGGTTTTACGTCCCGACAGTATAAAAATGTTTATTGCGTCCATATACCTATTACAAATAAAATGTACTGAACACATATAGGTAATGTATAAAATATTATTTTGCTTTTTAAGTAGATATAGTAGGTATTAAAAATAGACATACCTAGGTAATTTTATTTATTTACAAAACACCTGTTTGATGAGTAGGGCGATACCTAAGTTTAGATAGGTAGCTAAATCACATAATTAACTAAGCGTAAGAATAATTTAACATTTTTTTATTACAAAAAATAAAGAACTACTCTGTGACACTCGAATTGATGAAATATTCCGTATAGTTTAGTTGACAATATTAATTACACCTACCATAATAGCCAAATTTAACTGGCTAGTGAATTTTCCACCCACACCATATTATTGTGCCAATTTCGCTACACGACATCTGATCTCAAAACTGACGAAATCTTTAATTTAGTTTTTAAGCATTAGGTATTTACTTACCAGATATACCTATATCAAAATTCGGTAAATGCCTATAAAAACATAGGTACCTACCTACCTACGTCGATTCGCTAAGCTATAACGAAACTGGTAAGCAACAAGGCAAATAGCATTGTTTGTCGTTAGATCTGCAATCCAGCTCTCTTGATTGTGAAACACACTTAATTTGAAAGCGATTCCAAATTTGAAATTGTGGGACTCCTCGATAACCTTTGATGCTACCTAGGATGCTAGGCTAATTGAAATGCAAAAATATCCTAATTTCAATAGGGAAGATGGTTTTCCGTGCCACCAGATTTCACTTCAGTAGACCAACTTATGAAATCCGAAGAAGACATAAACATATAGTAATACTTGGTCGATTTAATTTTATATTAAGAAATATTACAAATTGTTGTCCTAAACAATCGCCAGCTCAGTCGAGCTACAAGTATGGAAACTGTAAAGCTTTTGAAACGTCAGCAAATAAAATAAAATAGTCACGTCCGTTAACTTGCACAATGTAAAATTACATTAGTCATTACCATCATCATGTCGGCTACAAATATATAAAACAGTAAAATTTTTGAATCGTACGCATACAAATGAATATAGGTAGGTGCGCGTGTTAAATCCGTTTTAGTTGTTTTATTCCAATTGTGATCGATTTCAAAGCAAGTGCGTTAGACAATTAGGGTGCTTGTCGTAACCTAACCTAGGTCTAACTTTCCGGGTGTCGTGGGTGTACATATTAATAGCTCCATTTATTTCACTTAATCCCGATACTGACTATCTTGGCGATTCATCTCAACACGCCCGCGTTGTATTTAAATGTCTTATGTTTTTGTATGAACGCAGCTTGATCTGTTATCAGCGCCTTTGTGTTTTCGTCCTCCTGTAGTTCAAGGTTGCGTTTTGTGTTGGTTTTATTACGTTTCCTGAATGCTGTTTATAATCTGCACGTTTCCGCTGTAAAATAATTCTTTATTATTTTCTTTTTTTGATTTTCCTTGTTCCTATAGATTCAAACTGAATTGAGATGCGGAGTGTTAAGGATATCAATAGGTATTCTTATTTTTAATCACAAGTTTTTGTAACAATCTGTACCTATAGCATTGTTACCTATTCATAAAACTAATTATATGTACGTGTTCATAATTTTACTTAAGTAATTTTATTTGAGAATGAGTTCCTGAAAATGTGTTAATCGATTTTGTCTGAATTTACAGGGCGGTATACGGTGGTGATTAAAGAATTGATCTAGACGGCTTATATATATCGCTAGAAAAAAATATTCACTTTGTTTTTTTTAATCCCTACTAATATTATAAATGCGGAAGTAACTCTGTCTGTCTGTCTGTCTCTCTGTTACGCTTTCACGCTAAAACTTCTGGACCGATTTAAATAAAATGAAACAAAGAAAGTCTGGAGCCTGAGAAAGATCATAGGCTACTTTTTAACCGACTGCAAAAAAGGAGGAGTTCCACGCTTACGAAGTCGCGGGCAGAAGCTAGTTGGTTAATATAATATATATCTACATTTAGTTTTAAGTTAAGCAAAGTTTGGTAGCCCTATTACATAAGTGGAAAATCCCACTTAAAGTAAGATTGTTTACAAACACAGTTAGCTAACGTTTATAAATTGCAAAAAATAAATCACACGCCTTAAAAGCTGCAAATGACACGTCATTAAAGTGTCACCTTTAACTATCTCGACGCTAATTACGTAATTAGTAAGTTAACAAGATTCACAGAAGCTGGCCTTAATACTGTATTTCAACAGTCTTTTGAAATCTCGTAAGGGTGAATTACACACTCAGCTTAAGCTATCAATCAAATTAAACTCGCCTTCATGCTCCAGTGTTACAGATCTCAAGGTCGTAACCGAAAATATCGCACACGCAGGTCTAAAGGAGCTAACTCAAAAACCTGCAGTTTTGAGTTATGTTTACCATCGAATTATTTACAGCAAAAGTTGTTTTTTTTTAGTGAAACTAGAAAAGTTAGTTTAAATTTGTTTTATTGGTATCAACCACCTAACCTAATTTCTACCTAACAACTTACTACTTAATTCTATTAATTAAAATCGGGGTAGATTTTTCTGTAAGGAATTCGAAGGTGTGCACAATTTAGATATGCGATATATTAGTCAGTTTTTCGCCTCTCCTGAAAAGTAACTTTTTTTTGTTAGTTCCTTTTAGTTCTAGGTGTGCGATATTTTCGGATGATGGATTCGCGAAACGTGTTATAAATTGCATTTTCCACAAGATCACTGCGGACCTAGAACTTTATCTATTATAGCGACCTTCATACCGTTTTTGAACACGTGTTTCCGGCCTGATACGTGTTAAAGGTATAAATTTTCAAAAATGATTTTAAGAAAACTGAGACATTTTGAAGGAAAAAGTTGCATCCCCTATTGTCCTCTATTTGGGATGAACTCCCATTAATGTTCAAATACTTACCTATATTTGACAATATTTCAATCGGTTACTATCTACGAAAGTACTATTTTTTTAGTAGATCCAGAAAATAAGAAGTTACCTACCTTCAAACAAACTTTCATCACATTGTGGAATTCAAAGAACGATTTCCCAAAAACCAGTCCTAAGAACCCACTTACTTATGTCATATTAAGAAGCCTCCGCACAAGTAGGATTCCAAGCTTCAACACCTAAGGTTTTTGGCTGGGTTTTGATATACGAGTAATTCCGTCAGTTAAGTCTTTTACATAACTTATAAGACAGAAAAAAGCTCCATGAAAACACCTCTGCATGGATGTTGAAACGAAAACTCAGTTCAAAATAAATATACAACTGCATTGTTTTTTCTCCGCGCAATAATACTATCCGCATTGTTTTCTAAGCAGTGGTAGTTACTTTGTTTGTTACAAAGTAGGCATTAAGTGTGAGCTATGCTTTCTTACAGCCCACCACAGTTAAAGTACCTTACGGTTCACGAGCGGCGCCAACAAATGGCGCCACAGTTAAAAAAAACCACTCCATACTAGATTCACATGCCAGAAAGTTAGCAATCATACTGGCGCCTGGAGACAAGAAAGATAAAATATACAGTAGTTAAATTAATTGTCTAAGCAAGAACAAGACATATCGTGCAATTCGAAGCGCATAATAGCTACCTGTTTTCATTTTCCGTATAAAACTCAAGTATTTAGTCCAATTATTTTTCTATTGCATTTTTCGTCCAATGATGGTGTTGGGTTTTTACAACCACGGCGCCAACACTGTTGGTACCCATCAATTAACCTGTTAAAGGAAGATAGAAATGCATACTTAATATTATCATACTTAAGGAATGTAGGTAGTGTGTGTGCAAAGAATTAATTAAATTAGGCGTATCAAGAAACACGAGAAGTCATGTCCTTATTACAATATAATTATCCATCTATCGATAACTATCCAAATAGGGTCTTTGGTAGTTATAATAATTTTATACTTCCTTTTAATATAGTAGGTGCCTACTATTAACGAACAATGTATTTTAAATATAATAAATATTTATATATGACGTATACATAGGTACCTTTTAAAACGATCTTCTGATATCTGATTCAAGAGACCTACATCTGTATAATAGACTGGAATGTTTTCGTTTTGAGATTGAGCATATTTTTAAATGTAGATACTTAATATTTTTGATTATGACACTTGAAAACTCAAAGCTTTTTCAATTAAAATACTATTAACGAGAGCTAGAGGTTTAAAATGAGGCTGAGTTGTCATTATTTCACAATCACAGGTCACTAGCTTGCCTTTTTGGCGGAAGAGCTTGCATGTGACAAAGAACAGTACAAATGATCAGTGTTTTAAATTCACACATTTACTTAAAGCAGCTTTTAAAAGTACCTACGTTTAAGAGTAACGTAAAAGCACCGGTACTTTTAAGAGTCGTAAGATGATATAATATCTTTTAGTAATAAGGTAGCACGGCACATAGCAATTCCGTACATATAACTCGCCTACCACAACTTCATTTGTCAAAGCACCGCAAGCGTGTGTCTCTTGTTTTGATGTATTGTAAATACCCGCGATTGTGACGTTTGTATTAAGTTTCTCATTCAAGTGTACCGCTATTGGCTTCTGTTTCTATATAATTTAACGGTATGACGAATGTTTATAGGCTGTAATGTGTTTGCCTGCAGGTAGTCAGGTGGTTGGTTCCTTTGAATAGTGTAAAGTATTGCTTAGAATCCAGTATCTTTGTCATTTTACTGTTAAGCGAAATAGGTGACAACTGTAAATTTTAAATAGTATTTGATAAGGTATTACCAGGTTCTTAATTCTTTACTTTTCGATGCAACAACTAAAAAAAAATGGATAACAATATCTTCGTATACAGATTAACTAAAGGGACATGATAATATTACTCAATACATTATGTACTAATGCACGAAAAAAACATAAAAATATGGGTACTTAGTTTACTTTAGCATAGAGAACCGCCTTCCTTTTGTCAGGAAGTCGATTAAAAAATATGAAGCTCTTTATTTGTTAAAGTAAGTAATTTGTTTTTTCGACTTCCTGACTAACTAAGTATATTGAAAATAAAATAATACTTAATTACTAATGTACTTAATGACAGCTATTATGTCACGCGTATCCGTAGACGTAGCCGCGTATTGGATTAAGTCTCGTGGTCTCTCACCACATTCCTTATTGTTTCCACTGCCTCTCGCGACTTAAATATAAGGGAAGGCCTTTAGATTAAAGTCGTGAGTTTACGTTTATTTCATAATGCACTTAGAATCACTTTCTTTCGTGTAAAATGCTGTAATTTTAAGTTTCTTACTTCCTTGAAATAATGGGGTAATTTGAAAAGTTGTTAAGTGTTGATGAAATTTCAAAAACCTAGATAGGCAGCTAGCCTAGCCGTAACGGCATACACTTAAATAGTGTAGGCAACTATATACTTATTATTATGACTCAACATGTTTAAAAAATAACTTATTGTTTTAGTCAGTCAATTTATATGAACGACGGATAACAACTGGGTAAAGAAAACGACATTCCAATTAGTCCATCGGTTAGTTTATTGAAGAATATCGGATACGATTTTTTTATTTTCATAAACGAACAATTAATGGCAAGGACAATCGATTTAAAAGTTCGGGGGTGGGGGCTCGTGACGTCACTTTATGGTATAAATTGTACCTTAAAGAGACATCACGAGCTTCCAGTCTAATAATTTTTGGTAATCTACTTGATGGACAAAGAAAAAAAAACAGTCATCATGTCTATTTTTCATCTGCTTTTATGAATTGTAATATTTTTCCCATGCATTCGCGGCCAACCTATAATAACCTATTAATATGGATTGAACTCGTGTACTTACATACCTATTACCTAATTTTATACCGGAATTAATTAGCAACTTCGTTTTCCCCCTTTCCCCAAATCAGTGCCCATATCAGTCTAAATATACATACGTAATGTCATTCTTAGAACTCGATTGTAAATGCGTCACATTTTTAATTTCATCAGCGACTGGTCAGCAATTTACTAACGTCATCTCTGTATATCTATTATACTATCACTTTTGGTCGCTGAGTGCTCTATTGTCTGTGATATTATCTTTTTCTTCTAATGAGTCCGTAGATCCGGCTGATCGTTACCTAATCTGTGTAAGTTCTGACGCACTTGTGGGAACTTCGCATTGAGTAATTACTTATAGATGAACTTTATTGCTTGACCGCTTGTGGGTGGACTAACAATATACGCATAATAAAATATATATACGACAGATAGTTAGAAATTTTCACGCATACACGCTAGTTGCACTTGTCAGATGCTGTTAACAGCTGTTATAAGTTATTGTGACGTAGGTAACGTTGTTATTATTTTGAAATATTGATATCCTTACTAATATTATAAAAGCGAAAGTTTGTAAGAATGTATGGATGTATCTGTGTTACTCTTTCTCGTTAAAAGTAATGGATTTTAATGAAACTTTACAATAATATAGCACACACTTTAGAATAAAACATAGGCTATTATTTTCCGAAGGTATTGTGTAAATTACGTACTTACTAATTAAGATGAAGTCGCGCAAGATATTTCGCAAAAGCTACTTTAATGTAATAATTTCTGATGCTATAATATAACATAATGTAAATTATACCTACGAGAGTTAAAACCGTTATTAGGTAACTACTTCATTATTTAATTCCAAAGGTAGTTATGGAGTTCAATAGATTGATATAAATTTACTATGTAAAAATACTGAAATTATAGACACAATGACAATGAAAGACGTTTCAAAATTTGCCATAAGTTACCATAGTATCACCACTTAGGATGCATTCTCAAACCAACTTAGATTGCTTTGATCTACGGAAACAAGATGAAAAAATGTAATCAAAACTTCATTCAAGGCTGCAGCCGAAGGCATATAATTTGTAGCTAGCTTCAACATGAGTGATTGTTTCTTTCTTCAAAGCAAAATTGAGTTGATTCATCAATTACCCGGCCGACGATAAACGAGCTTTATGTTTATTCAAATGCCATTTTTATAACGAGTCAGTGAGAAAATAGTCTTACTTTGTTGCAATAAAAACAAATAGCTAAAGCTAGCTAAATAGCTTAGAGACAATATTTTTTAGTCTAAGTACGTAGGTACCTACTTATAGTATGTACTCATCGCGCAACCGGTCAGCATGGAGGTCCTTTTGGAGACCTGTGATTAGAGTAGATTTTTTTTTTCTTAATAGTCATACATTATAATTACTGGGTAGATAGATAAATACCTAGTAGAGTAAAGTGGAGTAGAGTCTGGAAATAGGTAATGATTAAAAATCTGTTCTGTTTGTATTTAACTGTTTGTTTGAACTTACCTTGTTTCTATTTTTTTTTTTTATTTTTTTTTTCGAACTGAATACTGAAGCGCAGTTGACCAGCTAATGGGCCTTTACTGCAAAACCGGACGGGTGGCGAGACTTCTGAAAGGAGACTCTTAAGCCTTTACCTTGTTTCTATCGGTGAGAACTTGTAATTGGCTAACTGTTTCTTATTAGTTACCTACTTGTTGTAATGTTTACAGCTATAAACATTACAATAAAAATAAATAAAAAAAATAAATGATTAGGTAAACAAGAACTATTCTTGGAATGAAACAACTATTAACGGATTTAACTCGCGTATTTTTATTTTATTTTATTAGCTGACGTTTCGGATTCTTTACAGTTTCCATAATCGTAGCACGACTGAGCTGACAATAGTCTAACGCTAAGTTAAATCCGTTAATAGTTGTTTCATTCCAATGTGTAATAACCGCGAAGGCATCAGAAATTATTAAGAACTATTCTCTTTAGTTAAATTAAATTTTCATATCAGGTACAAACAATATTACTAGAGTTTTGATAATAATATAAAACGGTAACTTCCTATAAAATCGATGTACATGTATCTACTTACAGTCATGATATACTTAAGTAAATCCGTTACCATAGCCTTCTAAATTTCAGCGGATTTCACCAAAATCCTTCCGTGTTTATGTGTATCGATTCTTTGTTACCCCATTCGAGGTCAAGGAGCGTGGGACCGGGTTCCGGGAGTGTGACAGCGCGTATTGTTCGCAAACGCAAGGCCCTGTTTAAATGTCAATTTGATCGGCGCCGGCGCCGCGCGCCGCCCGGGTGCATAATGGACGTATAGGACGCAGACTATTAAAGGATTCCATAAATTACTTCACGTTGTTTTGAATGGTTTCCTCTGTTTGATTTGAGGTTTTTTTGCTCGATATTCTTAACAGACTGAAATATTTTTCTTATAATATTTGTTATTATGAACCTTTGGTGCGCTTAAACACGGATGTGTACCAAATATAAGCATCACTTTTTGTTTTTTTTAGTAGGTAATCATTTTGTTAGCTTTAATCAAATCTGATGCCTTCGCGGTTATTACACATTGCAATGTGATAATTTTAGCGCTAGACTATCATCAGCTCAGTCGTGTTACGAATATGGGAAAGGCAAAGTATTCAAAACGCCAGCAAATAAAATAAAATATCAGAGTTATATCCGTTATAGTTATTTAAATCATTAAAAATTAGAAATATAGATTATAAAAATTGCCAGTATTATGCAATAAAAGCACTATTACACAGTAAAATATTACAGCAATCCTAAACCATCATTATTCATTGCTATTTTTACGAAAGTCAAGCAGTAAAAACGCTTCTAGGTAGACATTTAAACCTGTAAAATGCGTGTTGTTTATTAAGAACAATCGTTACCCACTACTGGATTCTAATAACAGTGCTATTGTATGCAGTCAAACAATTTCTAAACATAAATATAAGTATTATCCGCATATTAGCGTCATTATCGTCAATTTGTGGATTGCTTGCAGTAAACAAGTCACTTATTATGGCCTTTATGTCAATTTAACGGAGTTCTATGGAACCTTTTTAAAGGATAAGTTTAATTGGTTTATTGGAATGTAAAAAAGCCGACTATGCGGCTACTTTTTGTGATTATGCGAATTATAAAATTTTCTAAAAGTTAGAAAATTATTTAAATCCGTTTTATTTGTTTCAAACGCGTACGTAATAACCGCAATAGCTTGATGCTTATTATTATTGGTTTTTTTTCAACATTTCCATTTTAACTATTTTTCTTACTGAGGTACCTAATTAAAAACCATTTATAAAAGCTTTTAAAAGCTACTTTTTAAGTAATCCTAATTATTAGTATACCTGGCTATTAAAATATATTATACGTACCTACTTACCTACAGATTCACAACAGTCATTCTGAAATTATACTGCTGACGTTTCGAAAACTTAACAGTTTCTATATTCGTAGCACAACTAAACTGATAATAATCTAACGCCAAAGTATAAGTAAACATTTTCATTTTAAAGATAGGTATTAGATACTCCATTTGTGCACCACACAACACTACCCACACAACTTCAAACTGACAGCACTTCCTGGGATACAAGAAACTTTTCGTTCAAGATTTATATATCACTGCGTGAATGGAAACATAAGAGGATAATCATAGTGCAATCTAAGTTGCTCTGGGTGCATAATTTAATGGCATCCGTACTTTTAACGCTTAAATGGGTAGTACATCAAAGTCAGCGACTCTCAATAGGAAGTGCATAATGAATGCGCATGCACATCACTCGAGGAAGCATTGCAGTGCTGAGGACAAATAGAACCTGAATGTGGCATTATGAATATCGGAAATATTTTGCCATTTATCTATACTCTATACTAATATAATAAAGAGGAAAGGTTTGTATATTTGTTTGGATTGAATAGACACCAAAACGGCTGGACCGATTGTAAAAATTTGTTCACTGTTGGTAAGCTACGTTCACCCTGAGTGACATAGGCTATATAATATTTTCAAAAAAATTAGGGATCCCTGCGAAGCCGGTGCGAACCGCTAGTTTAATAATATAAAATTGTGTTAATAATGTACTACGTTAGTTAAAACATACTCTTATTGTGAGGTAACGATGCGTGCTTACCTAAATAACTTTTTAAGCACTTATGGGTTCTTATTATTAATTAGTAAGAGATAACCTTTGATAAAATCGTACGATAGTATCATATATCGGTGTATGATAATCGCCAAACTCCGCACAACCTACAATGGTATGTATGTATGAATGTTTTGAAACATCCATGATAATATTATGTATTAGTTACCTACTTTATTATACTTACCTATTTATAAAGTTTGTTTCATCTAGCCGCGCCATTACTTTTTAGAAACCCTAGTAAATATAGACATGTAAAAGTATCCCTTGGGTCCTATTTACTTTATGATTTTCATTTTTACAGTTCAATAATGAAATTGTTAAGCTTCATCCATTATTCTATGGCAGTGTTAATGTTTCTATTGATAGTAGGTATTCAATAGAGCAAATTATCGTCGGGGGATCACAACGGTCGAGGAAATGCTGTGTTTATGACGGGGCGTTATGCTTTGTGCCGTTTTGACCCGCGGTAAATCACGCGCATGTTCTCTATCAAATTATTTAACAGTATATTGTCATCTTTATAATATATGCAAGGTTGAATTGACCGACTGATACCTGGTCTATCAATGCTTAGCCGAAACCGCCTCGTCAAGAAGTATACCTATGAAATTTTACACTGAGATCTCGTATTGTCTGCTTTGTGTCATTTAGACCCGTAGTAGGTACCTACTTTAAGAACTATATAGACCAGGTACCCAAATCAATGATTGTGACTTTTTTTCTGAATCTTAGATAATAATTATTTTTTAATCATTATAACTTTTTAGTTACCTATTGGTAATGTAAAACATCCATATAACTAACTTTGCGAACTTTGGAATGATCTAGTTTCAATTGATGTTGTTTGTTCCTGAAATGGATTTAAATATTGTTTTTGTAAACTCAATAAAAATACAATTCTTTAATAATATTCATGATTACGCAGCACTACTTTTAGAGTCATTCGAAAGTAAAACCTTTACGATATAACAAAGGAAATGAACACAATTCCCACGAAAGAACATAAAATACAAAATATCTGTGACAACTGCCTTAATGAATACGATGGTATTTAAAATTAAAAAATAAAAAGTTGTCGAAGACTTGGGACTATAATTTTAAAGACTGTACGACTTCCATTATTGAAAGGACACCTAGGTACCATTAAAATAATGTGAAATAGCCGACATAACTTTGGCCTGTCAAGTCTTCGCGACTAATTTGTGAGCGAGCGTTTTAGTACTGAATTTATTTTTAACTTTTTAGTGTCACTTGAATGGGTGGAAAACATAATTTATACGATTTACGACATGAAATTTCAAAGTTATACTCGTACCCTAATAAAACTTGGCGAGTAAGTATCTATAATATTTATTGAACTATTCTTAATTTTAAAGGGAAAACAGAACACATGCCGTCGCCAGGTTTTATCTTTAGTTCTGACTTGAAGTTTCAAGCTTAGGTAACCTAAAGTGTTAAGAATTAGAACCCACACCTATGCCTATAGGTAGGTAGGTACGCGTGGCACTGTGTCCATTCCAGTTACACTATGGGTGTCACTGATTGAGTAGACGAAATTTGCTAACACTATAATATTCCGCCTTGGTACTTTCTTGTTTACAAACGAAATTGTCGCTTATTAACATAAACTTGCACATTTCTATTTTTTTTTTAAAACTACCTAGAATTCAATAATACAATTCATCATAATCATCCGAAGATATGATTACCTATCTAATTTATTATTGACACATTTTTTTTTTCATTAAGTACAAAGAATAACAAATCAAAATATTCAAAAAAGGTTATTTAATTTGCCTATCGTTAAACAATAACACAACTAACGAACTCGAATTGCATGTAGGTTAATTTAAAATCCAGTTGGAATACGTATATCAGTTTCGTTTTAAACGGTCGCGTTATTTAAGCAAAAATATCAACCTGGGTCAATTAGCACTTAAGATAATTACGCAACGATTTCTTAAGACTAAAGTAGGTATTATCATCCATTTCGATCACGTAAGAAACAAACACCACCCAGTTATACGCCATAAATCTTCGTAGATTTGCAATAAGGAGTCAAACCATTGTCGCAATTCTTAAGTAACTTTATAATTAGGAAAAAACACGACCTCCACTTTCGCGATCTCTTCCGATCTAAGTTATCGATCATCCGAAGATACAGATCTCTTATGATATAGTAATCGATGAGGGACAATTAAATGTGAACAATACTGAGCTATTCAAGATGATAACTGTTATAATAAAGTTATATAACGTAATGAAGGCGTTTAAGCTTTGTTACGAGATTTTAGATTTTAATCTAGACCTTTTAATAATACGAAAAGTTCAGTATTGTGATATTTATTCTAATTTAAGTTTAGTTTTTTATTACCTTGTTAGTTGATAAAAAATATAATTAATACTTAAATACTTATGTAGGTAACATAGCGTTCAACTAAACAAAAGATTTAGTGTGATATATATTAAAAATACAAGAAAGATATAAGAGGAATGGTCTCTCTGGTATATATTACAAAGCTAACCTTTAAGTTTTACTAACTAATTACCGTAACTATTTGCAAGTTCTTACGTCACAAAAGCAAGTGTACGTATCATATTAATTAAGTTTAGAGGTCGTTGACGTTTCATTAGCTTGTTTATTTCATGTGATATGTTACAAAATTTGAAATAGCAATTAGATGTCAACACCTAAAATATGAATGTGAATGGACTTGTTTAAGACCCTATTGCAAGAAAACATGTTCGGAGTCTTTGTTTTGTACCAGTTTTGTGGGTTTAAGCGAACAGGTGTGAATAAGACGCCGATTACTACATATGTATTAAATATTAGTGTGAGTTGAGTGACAACCCTAGCCTTAGGCAAACTTATGGATTCGACACTTGCAATATGAAAGTTAAATTGTAAGAAAAAATATTATTCAGATTACTGTAGCTGTCCTCATAGCTACTACCTATCAAAAACACTGAGGCATTTATGTTTTTAAATCAGAGTTGAAGAAGGTAGCATAATTATCACCCTTTAAACTATTTAAGGCTGCAAACATGGGGTGTATATGGCTGAAAGGTAAAGTAAGTATACCTACCTAGTACTACCTACATACAAACCGACACTCGAGTCTAATAGGCATTTTTATTGCACCACTTGTTTCATTCTAGTATCAAACTAATTAAAGCTTGTAAGTTCTATGGGTAGGTACTAGCCAACAAATGGACATACATAAGTACATATAAGGTATCTAAGACTAACATCTGCTCACAACAGGATTCGAACCGGCAACCTCAAGATGACTGCTGGACCAAAAAACCGTTGCAACGTACTTAGAGAATATTTTTATCAATATCTACTTATCTACGTTAAACATTTGACCTAACCAATAAGTATGTACATAGTGCAGAACTGTAGTAAATACTCTGCAAATAAAACAATTGCATAAATATTTGGGAGCCCATAGTCGTAAAATGACAAGCACTTAGTTTAAAAAATGTAGGTGAATAAATAAAGGTCATCATTAAAATGGGATGGTATTATGCAAGTTGTTTGCCGCTTGTCCATCTTGCCGATAATATTCACAATATACAATTCGAAGATGTCATTAAGTAATCGTGGTTCCGTTTTGAAGATCCGGTAAGGGTCGCGATGACAGCTGCAATCGTTGCGCTGACTCTTCGCGCGTTTTGATTTTGTTGCAGATCTTTTTCTTTTGTATCTTTATTTTATTGGGTACTATCGGTCTCGGCAGACGTCATCCTGCCCGTTCGAAGTTCAAATTGACTTTAGTTAGAAAACGTTACGTTTTTATGGGAAAAGAAAAGGGTTGTTTTTAGAGTTTTCCCGGCAATCATTTAAATTTTTCTTGTCGTATAAACCATCCTTAAATTTCAGCGAACATCTAAAAAAAAGAATTAGACAAATTGGTCCAAGCGTTGTAGAGTTATGCGCTTACCAACAAATTTTGCGATTTATTTTTATATATGTAGATTAATGGTATTTAGTAAAATCCTATTGCTAATACTTTTATTATGTGCTTGTACTATGTCGAAATTGTAACATTTATATTATATTATGTAATATATTATTTTTTTAACTGTATCATTTCGCACTAATGATACACATAGAAAATAGTTGTGTTGTTGTTTTGTACAACGCACCGATTCGCGCCAAGCGATTTAAATTTCTTCAAACTTTTAAACTTTGAAATTTAAAGAGTATTTGAATAAAATCTGAGATATTGGAAAAATAAAATGTGAGGTATTGGAATAAAATCGCACCTAACAAATTTATATCAAGTATACTTTGACGGCCTGTTTGTCTAGTCATTAGAACCCCTGACTACGAAACCGGAGATTGCGAGTTCGAATACTGCTAGGGGCAGATGTCAGTGTGATAAGCACAAGCAACGGTATCTGAGTTTTGGATGTATCATACATTATAGGTATGTATGTTATTAAGTGCCAACTAAAATGCCAACGTAAGTACAAACTTTGCTTTGTTTAGTACTAGATCGTGTGAATAGTCAAATTTTTTTGGTGACGTTTCGACAACTTCCATTCTAGGTTTCAGTCGCTCACTGAATTACTTAAGCCGCATTATCTAATAAGATTGAATGCTGTAATCGTAGTTTACATAGCTGATAGTAATTCACCAGGTATTCAGGTCGCATTCAAGGCCATTTCCACGGATAATCCCCGTGACAAATGCTCGAGGTAACTAGAGCGATCTTGAGTAAAAGTGACAGTTATGTAATAAAGTAGGTTGTGTTTGTTATTTTCTACGCTACTATTATAAAAAGGAAGATTTGTATTTTTGTGTGTACGCTTGTAATGAATAAACTCAAAAAATACTGTGCCGATTTCATTCTTTCACTATTGGAAAACTACATTAACCCTCATAATATTTTGGAAAAAAATAAGGATCCGTACAAAGCCGAAATCTGCAATGAATTAAGTTTGTGAAAACTTTTTTTTTTGTTTAAGGTACCTAAACCTATTTCTACACATGCTTAGTTTAACTACATAAGTATTTATAAACCGTTATTGATATTAAATAATATAACTAAAATAAAAATGAGATAAAAAAACCCAAGGCCTAGACAATTTTATATGAGGAAACTTACTTAGTAACTGAGTTGCGTAAAATAGGTGAAATATTGACGTTTCTTATTGATATTAGTAATCCGCTTTCAAAAATGTACTCATGTGAAGAAAGTGAAGTTGGAATGTCGCATAAAAATGTAAGTACAATATAACATTTCGTTTATGGCGTTATTGTAGGCGGAAGTTTACACTGACGACGAATGCACAAAAGAGTCTAGCTCACATCCGTTGAGATTAAATTTCATTAAAATGTTGCATAGGTAATTTCAAATTTTGTTGGAACGAAACAACTTTAAACGGATTTTACTCGCGTACCTATTTTATTTTATTGGCTGACGTTTCGGAGCCTTTACAGATTATGTTAGACCATAATCGTATTAGACCATAATCGTAGCACGACTGAGCTGACAATAGGACCTATTATGCTAAAGTGATAAAATTTTGATTTGGTTTTTAACCCCCGACGCAAAAACGACGGGGTGTTATAAGTTTGACGTGTCTGTCTGTCTGTCTGTGTGTGTGTGTGTGTGTGTGTCTGTCTGTGGCATCATAGCTCCCTAACGCATGAACCGATTTTGATTCTGTTTTTTTTGTTTGAAAGGTATATATGTCGGGAGTGTTCTTAGCTATGTTTTATAAAAATCGGCTCAGTAGTTTAATAATTAGGGGGGGTTAAAGAGGGGATGTAAAAATAAATGTCTACTAATATACTCGAGTGGGGTATCCAATGAAAGAGGGTGACGAGTGCATTTCAAAATTGAAATCATAATGAAAATCAGTTGAGTCGTTCAAAAAATATTGGGAGTGAAAGTGGGGATGGAAAACCAAATGTCTACAAATATACCCGAGTGGGGTATCAAATGAAAGAGGATCGCGTGTACATTACAAAATTGAAATCGTAATGAAAATCGGTTAAGTAGTTCAAAAATTATGGGGAGTAATAGTGTAAATGGTAAGCCCAATGTCGTCAAATATACTCGAGTGGGGTATCAAATGTAAGAGGATTAAGTACATGTACATTACGAAATTCCGTGTTAAATGGAAATTAGTTAAAAATAATAATATGTAGTAGGTACCTACGTACCTACTTACAAAAAGTATGAAATAAAAAAATAAATTAAAAATTTAACAAACCCCCGACATAAAAACTAAAAGGCCCTCTAAAAAGTATAACAATAATAAAATCATAATATTAGTTACCTAAGAATTAATATTTCTACAAAGAAAACGTCATGTCGGGGGGACCGTAGGTTTAAGTAGATTGTAAATATTAGGTAACTAAGTACACCTAAATGAAAAGCGGTCCCCGACATGACGTTTTCTTTGTAGAAATATTAATTCTTAGGTAACTAATATTATGATTTTATTATTGTTATACTTTTTAGAGGGCCTTTTAGTTTTTATGTCGGGGGTTTGTTTTTTATGTTTTTAGGTATATTTTGTTTGCGCGAATGCATGGGCGTACCCAGGGTAACTGCCCGAATTTATTTTATTCCGTTTTGTAGTATTTATTATTATAGCAGAAATAAAAGTACACGATCTGTAAAAAAATCTACTAACCGATGCGATGACCGGTCGCACGAATAGCAGAGTCCCACGATCTTTCGTAATGACTACCAAACACTCATATCCATTCATGATAAAGCGATGTTGGGCACCTCCAAAAATTCATGGTTACTTTTATAGCGAATAACATGTTTTTGTGTAGTGTATCTTTGACAAAACAACCGCGAACCTTCCCATAGGTATATGAATTAACCAAAACCCTATTTTATTTTTATTATTCCCGTTTATATTCAAACAATATTGCTGATTTAATTTAACAACAGTATTGATAAATAGTACACGAACACTAGCGACTTTATGCTAATAGTAGTGGAGCAAACATCGTGTTGTGCGCAGGCGCAGGCAATGTATAGGCGCCACCTGCCCACACTGGCGGGGTTTGTTTATGTCACTTCAATCTGATTACAGAATCTTAATAAGTATTATGGGATAAAGCTGTTAATCACGCCTGACTCTGAATGGGTTTTATTTTTTAATATCCGACCCGGCGCGAACTTTGTACCGCCATAAAAATCGGTCTAGCAGTCAGGAGTTTGGCAACCGCGACACGAGAGCCACCACCTTTCAATTTCAATAATATACAATCTCTCATGTCTGTCAAAGCGAATTATTATGGTCTCCCAAAGCGAATCTGCTCTGAAACTACTGGATGAAAAACCCTACTCACTTCCCCTCTTATTACGTCGCTACATATTATACAGTGGATACATAGCTGCATACCTAAGTATTACTATTACTGTCTAGTATTGTTTGATGGTAGATATTACACCAACTACCAAATCATCAAAACCAAATCGATCCAATGTAATTGACGCAGTTGATTTCAAAAGAGAAGATTGCCTTTTATGACTAGGATAAATATTCAACCCCATAAGTAGCCGATATCAATACTTTCAATCAACCAGTGCCTATTCTCATTGTGATTATTCAGATAACATCGTGATAGTAACGTGATGATATTTCATTCATAACATTCGGGTCGTCGATTACGTTTGCCGAACAATGCTTTATTGTGCAATTAAAGAATCGCCTCCATTTCATCTCATCGGAAACATCTTTTGGTCCGTCAATTGATTTTAGGACCCCAACTAAACTAGTTGGTACAAGTTCAATGATGCTTTTGATAAGAAAGAGCTTGACTGCTTCTAAGAATGAGCGTCAATGTATGTGCAATAAACAACACTTACGTTTTTCGTGTATCCGTTACGTCATAAACTTTGTCATCGGTCCCGGCGGAGTACTGTCAAGGTGCATATTGCATAAGCGCATCCGTGAGGTGTCATTGACATTACGAATGTCTTATGACTAAAGGGTATTTGTCATAACTCCGGTAATGAGAATTTGGGGAAATTTTTGAGGAATGCTGAGAGAATGCTTACTACAAGGTAATATAGTTTTTGGTTTCGCAAAGCAAGGTATTGGGATCGTGAGTTCACCAGAATGGTCCCGCGTTACAAGAAGGTTCAAGCAGCTGATAAACCTTTACTATATAGAAAACTATTACAAGAAAAAAGAAAAGATCAATAAAATGTTCCTTATGTCAAAGAGCTGGACCTCGTTGAACTTTCCATTTTTTATTATTTTTGCCTTAGTAGCTTACAATATGTTGTGGGTCTATAATATTGTAATTTTGAATGTGTGATTAATAGAAGTCAAAATAGGTAGACCAGGGGGCGTAGACAAGGTGCCAACGCTCAACGTTAACGTTAAACGTTGGCACCAAATTGTATGGGATTTGACATTCGCGGACGACTGTCACGTACGTCACAAACGTTCGCGGATGTCAAATCCCATACATTTTGGTAGTTTCGTTTAACGTTAACGTTGAACGTTGGGCACTTGTCTAGCCCCCCAGGTATATTCTAGAAAAAAATATTTTTCAGTCCTCCAAAATATTAGCTTCATTGTCGATAACGCCTCATGACGAATTTCTAACGAATTAAAAAACATATTTTAGGCGTCAGCTGCGTTTTAACTTTTAAATCCTGTCATCTCAGTCTTAACCGACCTGCAATTGTTTTCTTCTGGCCCTTTTGCAGTATTCTGATCCTTAAAGGACGGAGTCACTACGTCATCATAATAACATCACAAAGTCCACAAAGAACTACAGCTATTTTTAAAAACAACGTCCAAACGATAGATCACATTACGCAACAGTTTCCGCACGATTTTGGCCAGCATCAGAACCTGATCTGATGATTTATGGCACTGGCACACGGCGGTCGTGACGGTCTAATCGCGGCGAGTTAAATGCTTAATGGACACTAATGGAAATAATCAGATGAGAGCATCTGTGGGGACCGTCTGGCCCCCGAAGAGAAAGTGACAAGTCAGATTCGCGTTAAAGACTAGTTGGGAATTTGTAGAAAAGTCCTTGTAAAAATTATGTTGGTCTGTTTTTACGGTTGGATTGGTTCAGACATGTGTTTCGTTTAAACAGCTTGAATATGATAGAAGATAGATATACCTACAATTTAATAGGTAGTCTTTTTTTTTTCAGAAATTAGTCCGTGTTTTATCGGCTTTGTTTGAATAGGTAGGTACTTACTAACCTATATAAAACAAAAAAAACGGATCTCAGAAACATGAATTTTTATTTTTAATATTCGCTTAATTTGATATTTATTCTTATACATTATTCTCATTAAGTAAATCTACTTTATTCATAATAATGATGACATCTGTTACATATACACTTTAAATTAAATTATTCTCCTTCCCCTTAATATTAACTTGCAGATAAAACTGAGACTCTAATTTGTAAACAGTTACAGTTGTGCAAAAATAAATACAAGCCATTTATCCCGGCGTTTCCTGCTCTTGTCGACATAAGAGCTTGAGAAATAGCTATTAGTTCATCTTAGTAACTTTTAACTATATCTTAAATACTATTAGGACTTACTTAAAAGCAATTAGACGGAATCTATCTAAATCAAACATAGGTCCCCAATTTATATTCTACATTTTATAACGGCTATAATAAAGCAGAATTTTAATGACAACCATATCGTTAGTAAATATCCCTACTAACAATATAAATGCGAAGGCAGTTATGTCTGTTACCTCTTTACATTTAAACTGAACCCATTTGGAAGATTTTCCGTGTGATGAGTTAAATTTTGCGAGAAGGTATTTATCCAAAAATCTTTTCTTGATTTGGTTAAAATGGAAGAAGTAAAGATAGAGAATGAGGGAGAGAAACAATTGGTGTATTGGAAGTAGATGTTTCTTCACACAAAATACATGAAAAAAAATGGAGACAAAGTCGCTGGCAGAAGCTAGTTTGAAATTCGTACGCAACATTCGAACTACTTTTACCGGTTGTCAAGAAAACGTTTTGTTACATAATTGACAGATCAAATTTCGCTTGAGATTTTTAAAGGATTAGTTTTCGGTAATTAGGCGACATTTGCATTTGTGTGGTAACGTTTAATTGGTGCGGTGTGGGCTACCGACTACGCAATGAATGATATGGTGTTGAAAATAACCGGTCAAGAACGACTAGCTTGCGATACATTTGTGGACATTTGCCCCCAAAATAGGCTATAGAGGCTTTCAATGCAAACCCTCTTAAATATAATTAAGTAGGTATGAATTTATTTACTCGCTTTTGTTCGCGACTACGTTCATGTTTTAATCCCTATTTTGCACCCTTGGGGGTCAATTTTGATAAACCATAAAGCACGTATTACGTATTTGAACAGGCAAAGAAATGTTTTTTGAAAAGAGCGTGAATCTTTGCTATACTGTTATAATTATTATAATTAACATTAGTATGAACACCCCGAAATCCGTAAGCAGTTATTGACTGTAGGTCGACAAAACAAGTTGCGCTGCAAAATGCCTACCGCTGATTACGCGATGATTATCTGTCAATTCATGTCAAAACATTTTGACAGGCTCCCGCGAGCCGGACTGTCAGTGCCTTCTGTCACTGCTCCTGTCAGTATTCAAGTGGCGAAAATCCTCACTAATTATTACCAATAACATTAGGTAAATACAGTCACGGCGGCCTTTCATTTTTTATGACTTGGAATTTGCACATTGCAATATTTATGTAATTGTTTTAATTAAACAGTTTCTTTTGAACAGGACGTGTGGTGAATGCGTAATGTTTTGACATAGATTTCATCTTGTTGCTTGTAAACAGGTACATATTTAGAAAAACATATGAATTATCATGAATTTTATAGTTACCCATTACCTATATGTATTTATTTCTTAACTCTTGACTAATAGATGTTTAAACTGGAAGACGTGTTTATTGTCTATACATTCCAAGAATATAAAGGCAGGTAGGTATTTGATAAGTATCATGTTATCCCTCAGACATTTCAAAAATCGAAATACGTTATAAATAGGTACCTACAGAATTCTACTATCCTTCCTATCCATTGAAAATACCAAAGATGGCGAATTTTACTCAAACCTAACCTAAAACAACTTAAGGTCTTCCCTCACTTGAACAATTTAAATCAAAACGCGGCGCAAACAAAAGGACCCAAAGTTATGTTATTGTTAAAGTGAACGGGTTCATAAATTCCAGGACGTTTCTGTCTTGACAGTTTCCAGGTTACGGTGGAAATACAACGTCGGATTTCTATTAACTTCATAGTTATTTTAAATAATTTGTTGTTTTATCTCAGATCTATACGAGGCTTCGAAAAATCGTCATGAAACTTATAAGTGACCAATAAACGATGTCGAAGTTGAGTCGTGTCTTCGGCATAGATCTCCACGTCTCTATACCTGTCATTAACGGGTCTAAAAATTCATACTAATATTTACAATGCGTGTATCAGCTAAGATGCCTGGCATGGCAAGTGAGATTCAACAAACTTAGAAGAACGAAAACAAGTCTTTAATTCTGTAAATAATAATATAGTATTGACTTAAAAAGAACAAAAAGACAAATAAATACAGTTTTAATAAAATCGTGTAGTCCCCGCTTTAAATCTCCTTAGAGCTATTGCTTCTGTGTTTTGTGAGATGAAGCTGCTGTTATTTACAGAATCGTAGTACATTGTATAGTAATAGTATCTTCTACTTCCTCATTGTTTTATGCTCTTATACTATTATTGCATTGCGTTACATTTACTTTTATAAAGCGCTAGCCAGTAACAAATAGTCCCTTCGAAACTGATTTAAAGTCGTCTACTTTTAAAAGCCATTTGTATTCACTTGTTTTTTAATACATTTTTCAATTGTTATTTTTTAAGATTTTATGGGTGAATATTTGAGTTCGTACATATTGGGCAGTTGGAAAAAAATTCAGAATATCGTTTCAAATTGCGTATTTTATATTTTTAACCTAAGGTTTAATATATAAATATGGAAAAAAAATAAAGGGACGTTAATATAACCAATAAATAAATACATATTTCAGTTTTTATTTTTTTTTAACGAACGGTAATGAGTACTCATTACCGTATCAGAAATGGTAATCAGAATGTATGAAATATGCGAACGGTAAGGAGAAATAATACTTATGGTAGTGAGATTTGCTTGGAAATGGTAATGTGACCGTAAATGGTAATGATAATAAAATATTTTTTATATGAAAATATAAGTGTGATTTAAAGAAAATGAGTCTCGAAATATTAGTTTTTAATACCTACATAATTATAATTATCAAAGTTTTTAAATAAAAAATTAAAATAGCCTATCAATACACATTACCATTCGAAATATCTCACTACTGTTTGTAAAATAAAACGGGAATAAACGGTAATTTCAAAAACGGTAACGAGATTTTTACGAATTTTGACCATTGAGCATTATTAAATAGACTTAAAATTATATTTGACATATTAACATAAACACATACCACAGACACGTTTTTTGGTACATTCGGCTTTAATAAGATATTAACGAACTTGCCAATAAATCTTCAATGGTGAGGAGATAAAAATGTTGACAAACCGTATAAACGTACGAAGAGATCGTCATATTTTGGCGGGAAATCGTTTCACACGCGTGCGACTAGTTTGGCTCGCTAGCGACAACTAAGATCGATTGCCGCGTCGATATTTTGACCAATAATATGGCGCGAATATTTGTTTATGGCTTAGAACATTCTGACCAATGGTAATGAATGGTACCTGCATGGACATTTTTCAAAGCGATGGCAAACTACTTAAAAGTGCTCTTTAAGGTGTATAATTTTTATGATATCTAAACAAAGTTCTATTCTATAGAAATAACTACTTAAAAATACGATATTCGACATATAATTGAATCATTTTGATCATTCATTGATCAAAATTGGGATTTGGGACATGACGGGTAATGAGATTTGGCGAATATTTAAATTTATAAAAAATATTTCAATTCAAAAAATAAATATGTCATAAACTTCCAAACATAGAACTAGCTCTATTTGATGTATAAAAAATAAACTAACTCAGATTCCTCCACGTCTCAATAGTTCTTTAGTGTTTGCCGCGTAATATGTACGAACTCAAATATTCACCCTTATTCTTTCCTCTCGTGTTTGGTATTTGATGAAGTTTTAAAAAGTTACAACTATTAAACCTACCCGGTAGCGAACACCTACGGTGATTTTTCGACGGATTACTCATGACTTCGATTTTTTTAAATCTGGTAAGTGTGTGAAATCCTTAAACGTAAGTATTTTGTTGTCAGAAAATAAAAATGTCTCTTAGATCCAGTATTTATGTCACCATTCGTAAAACCAATATACATTCAGATTCCCACTATATTCAAATTATTCCTAAATTCTTATCTCCTATATCCGTCGAGCACGTGGAAAATATACTCAATAAAAATAATTTATTGTTCAATAAACAAATTCATACATCGACGTACCTATGTATTACCCAACACGCTTTACGCTTGAATCTATTATAACAAGATGCAGTTCATTTTATTTCTACAATAAATGCACACTCAATGCCGGTTAGTTCTTGTACCCGAGTGCACAATAAGCAAAGGCGTGACAAGATAAAATCTAGGGAGCCCTGTCGGCGAAACTCGAATTAAAATAAATAAATATCGCATTGAAAATGCACTGAATGGCCGGTGGGACGACATTAAGCGCAATTACTAGGCTAAACCGCCATTTACACGTATAGACTACGTTCAGGTAAAAAGAAGATATGTGATTCTACGCCCCGATCACTTCCATTTGATATATGATCGGCGGTGTGATTCTGTAAACAAAATATTTATGTAAATCATTAGTTTTTTGTTCCGGAACGTCAATGTATAAGTTGCTGACGTGAAATGTCTAAAGAACTGTCATAACCTTTAAATAGATTCGATATAAATGTACATACCTACCATAATTTTATTACTTAATAAAATTGAAAAAATAATGATTTTAACTCGACATCATTATAATTACACCCGCAAAATTTCGACTGTGGTATATTTTAAATTTTGTACAAATTAAAAAAAAACTTATTAAAATCTCCATTATAGTGCTTGTAAAATCATTTTTATTTCTGCTGTGCTGCTATAGTGCTATTTCGGAACGGAATGAAAATTGGTTAATGGACACAAAAATAAGCTTAATTCAACAAATATATAAACGACTAGCTGTCCACCCCGGCTTCGCACGGATCATATTTTTTTTATAGCATGTCACTCGGGAATAGAGTAGCTTCCTAACAGTGAAAGAATTTTTGAAATCTATCCAGCCTTTCTGGAGCCTATTATTCAACCAAACAAACAAACCTTTCCTCCTTAAAATATTAGTATAGATAAAGATCTGTTTTATATGGATTTATAGATATTGCAAGGTAAACTATACTCCGTTGTGTTCCGGAATGTAACAAAAATTTAGAACGATTTCCTTTCCCGTGCCGAATAACACCGCTGAAAGTATAAAATTACGCACTATGCGAAACACTTCGATCTCTATAATGAGATATTCTCTTGGGGCAATGCTCGTAATTCGAAAACCGTCGATATACAAACGCGATGCTTCGTTGCGAAAATTTCAATAGCATATGACTGCCATAAAATTTATTTATAGCGCGCGTTCAATGATTGCGCATAAATAATCGCGTAATCGTAAATTTGTACATATTTTATAATTGTAATGCAAAAATATCATTTGATTTCATTCTCTATCCGTGTTTTTTTTATAGACGATTTTCTGTCAAAAATGGAATTTGTCAATTCCAGGCGGATAGCGCGATGCAGGTGGTTTGTTTGAAGATTAATTGAGAGAAGTTATTTAAAATTACAGTTTTAATGACCAGTTTACATTTTAATTAGGTACGTAGCCACTAAAGTCATTGTTAAGTATTTTAATACTTTCACTATTGCAAATTCTACCGCCAACGTCGTACGAACTGTTCATCTTTAATTTAGACCTGTCACTACTCAGTTACTACTTGACACTATAATACGATAACCATTGTTTAGATATTTCTCTGACCGCCAAAATTCTTAATTAGATCGGCACGATAAGAAGCGATACGCGAAAGTCTGTGATGGACCACGGATCTCCTAATTGTTTTCGCTTTCATCTATTGCGTGGTCTATTGTTCCCATCGGCGGGAGAGCAAAGATGCTATCTCCCTGACAAATGGGATTATTACGAGATACCTGCAGATACGTATATTGCGCAATTTGCGTAATGTGACTTTAAATTTGCTTACGGACTTCGCACTTCGCCCGGTGCGAATTCTACAGTTTATTATATTTGAACACAATGTTTACCTCACTTATGTAACATACAATTTCCTGACAAATCTCTTTCTGGTACTATTTAGATAAGTCTTATCTTTAACGAACAATATTCTGTATTGCCACATAAGTAATAAAATAATGTAAGAGCATTTCATAAGCATTCGACACGTCCGGCCGTGACTGCCGGACATTCTGCTGTCACTCGGACAGCGTGTAAGCAAGAATAAAGATGCATTGTCCGGAGGAGACGGCCGAGTCATCCACAATGTTAACTACGGGTAAATAAGAAATGGAACGAGTTAAACACCTGTACTTAAAGTCGCTATTGGAATCAGATTGAGTATGGCAACTGCATCATACAGATATTTTACAAGCAATACGATAATATCTACTAGTGCATCGAGATTGCGTAAGACACGTGACATCGGCGCATCGACCGGCCACGCTGCCCGCCTCCTACCATCGTGTTACGTTTTCATTAGCCAAAAATGAACACCAATAAATCAATTCGAAGCTTTTAATGTCCGAATAGGTGTGTCGAAAGTGGTATGTTTAGGCGAGTGTTTAATGTTTTGCAGATAAGAGACGTATAATTAATTCGCGCAATCAAATACGCTTATGTAACGCTCATCGGCAAATTGTAGGTTATTTGATAATACTAAGAAAATATAGTCTTGTAGACTTTTACATTGTAGAAAAACCATTTGAACAATTGAGTCATAAACTGGTAATTTATGAGCGGTAGCAACCTCTTGACGACTTTAAAATAGTAGTCAAACGGGCGTAAGTATAATCGATGCAGTTGTATTACGTTGGCGACAATCTGCCTGTTAAGGCTTTCACTAGCATTGTTGTCGTCAATCGTATGCGCAGCCGCTGACACTTTCGCTGCGAAACTACACATTATTAAATGTTGTTTAACTTTTGCAACTTTTAGCTATTTCGGAATATCGACGTGCGATATTTGTGTTGCGTCATTAAAAAAACACTTAAAACAAATGTTTTTTTTTTCCGATACCGACCAAGACATCGGGAAAAATAAAAAAAAAGCACACATAAAATCTTAAGATATCTCCAAATGCATTTTATTAGAAATTTACATTCACATTCAAAAGTTTTATCATTAGTCTAGCGGTTCGCCCCGGCTTCGCGCGGATTTTTTTCCAAAATATTCTATACTCTATGTTACTCAGGGTGAACGTAACTTCCCAACAGTGAAAGAATTATTAAAATCGGTCCAGTAGTTTTTGAGCCTATTCATTACAAACATACAAAAATAGGTACAAATCTTTCCTCTTTATAATATTAGTATAGATATAGATATGTGAGTATAAAATTCTTTGTCCGGAATGACTGACTGCCTGATGGATATGCGCACAGCCGGAATCGCTAATCGTAGACAAACTTAGGAGACCTGAGACTCGGAGGGTGTGTTATTTGTATGACGCAGGCGTCCGATAAGAAAGTATTTTCGAAATTCTACCCCTAAGAAAATGGAAAAGGAGGGCAAAATTCGTATGGGATGAAGTAATTCCTTTGTCCATACTATTTTAAATTAAACAGAATTAATGAAAGACGTGTTCCGTATTTTATTGAAATTAGTCAAAATGTGCGCGCACGAAGTCGCGGGCAAAAGCTAGTATTAATGCATTAGAAAAGCAATAAAAGTATACACAATCTCAATAGGTAGGTACATATTTATAATTATTAAAGAGCGCTTAAAAATACATTTCCCAAACTGTGTAAATAGCTTAAAATTCAGGTCAATTAGCTTAACCAGGTTCAAGCACATAATAAGTGCACTGTTGACACCGTTATACCTACTCAATGGTGATTTCTTTAGAATTATAAACAGTAGGTCAAAAGTAGCAATCACTTTTAATGCTACTGTAAAGTCATTACATGTATTCATTATTGACCCAAGTTTGTCTAAGCCAAGTATTTTTTTGTTATCATTCCATAGATTAAAAGCTATGTTTTCGTCGTTTTTATTAATACAATGAAGTGAATAGCTAACTGGTAATTAATACAGCTTATCTATACTAATTTTATAAAGCTGAAGAGTTTGTTTGTTTGTTTGTTTGTTTGTTTGTTTGAACGCGCTAATATCAGGAACTACTGGTTCGAATTCAAAAATTTTTTGATAGACCATTGGATAGACCATTTATCGAGGAAGGCTTTAGGCTATATAACATCACGCTGCGACCAATAGGAGCGAAGAAACAGTGGAAAATGTGTAAAAAACGGGGAAGATATGAAAATATGAATAGAAGCCTTGTGAAGAATAACTATTCATTAAGTGACAGAAGACTTTGACAGATCTTTGACGAAACAATCGGACGGGCAGGACGACGTCTGCCGGGGCCGCTAGTATCATTAAAATTCGCTTTCTTAAAGAATAAGACGTGAGATTTTCGTTAGTCTTTCAAAATCCTCCTTCATTTTAAAACAATATCTCATTTTTCGTTAAGCCCCATTAGATGATGAGATACAGCTATATTAAAGCCGAAAGTAGATACAAACCGTTAAAAACATGAATTCCAACAATGTACTTCTAATCAGATATGCTTATCGAAATTCTAGCTCACGAATTGCACTCAAGAATGTGCTCATACACA
Organism: Polylopha cassiicola; assembly: GCA_038024825.1. Classification (NCBI taxonomy): domain Eukaryota; kingdom Metazoa; phylum Arthropoda; class Insecta; order Lepidoptera; family Tortricidae; genus Polylopha; species Polylopha cassiicola. The sequence goes on from CP149055.1 coordinate 7,873,476, forward strand.
GACTGAAGACCCGCCCATTTTAAAATTTGAGACGTATTTTGTGCAGTAATATAAAGAAAATTAGTTCTGTATGAGTATAAATTGACTGTAAATATATAAATGTAGTAAGTACCTATATAAATAATGTTATTATTTGTAATTAAATTGTGTCCCGCAATTTCACCTAATTGGGAATTTGTTACATAGGTACCAACGTAATCGGGTTAAAAAATACCTACCTAATCTTTGTAAGGTCCTACGTATTTTTGCAAATATAATATACTTAACTAATTTATTGTATTAAAAATCGACAAATGGCATCCAAAAAAGTTGCAAATTCCTCTGCCTGTTCATTTTTCGTCTCGTCTTGGCGGGTGCGCTGCAGTGCAAGTCAAGGTAGGTAAAGTTATTATAGATAAATTGAAATTACGAGTTTTCAATTTAAAGTTATTGAAACCCTATACGAGCAATCTTAAAATGTTTATCATAGCTTTATATTACTTCGCGGAAAATCAATTGTGTCATTCGATCGGATTCTAATAACTCGATCTATTGGAAAAATTAACGAACCGCAATGAAATAAGTAAGATAAATTGAATGAAATGAAATTTCATCATACATTCTTGTTGACTTTATCACATTCATTGCGAAAGTATTTCGAATCATTGTGTAATGTTTAAAAAATATATATTAGAAACTATCAAGCTTATTAATTTAGGTTATGACACTTTTTAGGTAGGTAGGTAAGTTTTTATTTTAAACATCTTTAAATCTCATTAACAATTGTATTATTTTCTAAAACTCCTCATCACTTCTCTATAAAAACGCTTACCTATTTTAGATTGTGTCCTGCACACAACTATACAGAATATACAACTTAGTGTCTAATTCTAAAAAGATAACCTACTTCCTAAAACAAATGAAGATCGAGTACCAAAGTAGAAAAGCAATTAAATACTTATACAGCTTAAAACTAGACAATGTAAAACCCTTCCAACATACTCATCAACAATCGACTACATAGTCAATCGTTTCATTTTACAGTGCAAAATAACTATGAACTTATCGGATACTGATGTAAATGACTCTATGTAGTAGCCATAAAAGTGGATTTATATATTGTAGGCTCTCATCGAGTGTTAATAATTGTGTAGTTTTATTATGTCGGAGAATGCGCGGGCTGTCTATTGGGCCGCAACTGCCAGTCATTAGTACGTTCCTGTGAGCCCAGAATAACCCTAATAAAACGAAGACTGCGCAGACCGGAGGGTAAGCGATAGGGTTTTGCGAAGTCTTAGTTCTTACTAAAATTATTATACTAGTAGCTCAGTGAGTCTTGTGACTGTTAAACTAGTAGGTTCGAATTTGCTAAGCGTTTGTGTAAAGTTTTGGAAGTGACCATTTGTTTATGAGTCTCTTTCACGCAAAAACTGGAGATCGGATTTAAATGAAACTTTACAATAATATAGCTTAGGTATACGTCAGAATAAGCTATATTTTATATTGATACTAGCTTCTGCCCGCGACTTCGTCCGCGTGGAACTCCTCCTTTTTTGAAGTCGGTTAAAAAGTAGCCTTTGTTCTTTCTCGGGCTCCAGACTTTCTTTGTACCAAATTGCATTTAAATCGGTCCAGCAGTTTTAGCGTGAAAGCGTAACAGACAGACAGACAGACACACAGAGTTACTTTCGCATTTATAATATTAGTTAGGATTGTGTAAAGTACTCATTTTCATTTAGTTATAAATTTTTCACTGTGATGATTGTTTTTTGCTTATTACTAATATCCAAGAGCGTGCATTCCATATAGGCACAATAGTGTAAATGTATGGTATGCCTACCCTGATGTAGTACATGCGCGAACCTCACTGTACGCGCCTGCTAATATTTATATCCAAAAATTCATTATGGTCACTGACAATGTTTTGTGCTCCAAACTATGGCATTGTTTACCATATTTCGAATACACAGCTCGTTAGTTCATATATTCATAAGCTTGTTAATAATTAAATAATTATTAAACATAATTATCAAGAGGCAACCTTAACACATAGTGCTCTTGAAACGGAGATAATTTTCCAGTCGCTCCTATAATTATTCACTTCTGGAGTACATGCAAATGAGTAGGTATGAAATAATTTTACGGTGACTGTCACACGCTCCTTGGGGTGCAATTAGCGAGATATCATCTTGGAATGCATTCGCGTGTTATTTATACAATGCGCATGTTAATCTGCCATCTGAAATAATTAGTCTACTGGACTATTATAATGGCTGGAATAAAAGGACTATTTTTACAGGTAAATTAAATACAGTATTGGTATGTTCCGTGATAATTACGAGACATTTTATTTTGATTTTTTTATGTTATGGTCACTTACGTTCCGTTCATTCCATTGCGACTTAAGAGTTAAGAGAAGGCAATAACTGGCGTAACTAATTAACAAGTAGGTACTTCTTTATAAAATTAATGTGTAAAGTTCGTACAGGACACACAGTTTAAATTATTAATGGAAATTGAAGGTAAGTAGTTATTTAAAAATATAATAACAAGACAATATTTTTTACAAGTTATATACGATATGATTTATTATATAAGTTACACGTAATAACTTGTAAAGTAGATAACAATGGAAGGTGATACGAATTTTGAATTTTTCGAAAATCCATCCTAAAGCAATTTAACGGTAGTTATGATAAGTGTGCATCTTAGACTAGGAGTTGGTTTAAAAATGAAATGATCAATCACCCACGTGTTTGTGTATTACACACAGTATCCACGTGTGTATTACACATACCTATTACCTACCGTATACTTTCACCTTTAGTTCAAAGATAAAGACTTTATTTTGTACTCCTTGCGATCACTTCTCATCTCCACTGACCATAGTAAACATATTAAATCAGTATTTACTTTGATATTGTATTCATATTTAATGGTTAGCCGTATTAATTTTCTAACAAAGTGATAATTTATTTCAGGTACGTTATCAAATTACATGAATTTTACCACACTTGCATGCCTATAACTACTTAGCAAGAGAACATTTAAGTAGGTAGTACGTGACCCTTGGGTAGTTCAACTTAAAGATAGTAACTATCAGATTCTGCCAAGTAAAAGGAATTACGTTCTAGGTATGTACCTACTTCAGATTTCGTTCCTAATATAAATTTTGCAAACAAACTTTTAGCTTTTAAAAATCTTTAATCTTTCCAATTGTTTGTTTGAATATCCCTTAAATAAATAAATTGATAATCTAAAACAAAAATCTTTCCAATTAGTTATCTAATAAAGAAGTATAATTTACGACTATGACATTATTACACAGTACACACAATTTTAATTTATTTACTTTGCAATTAATTCTCTGACATTCATAAGAGCTTGTAAAAACCTAACTTATACAAATACATTTTCGATTTTTATTTTTAATATTTGATTATAAATCCAGTTATAATACTTACTGTATATCCTGATATACTGTGCACACACGCTAGTCGCGTCAATCGAATAAAACCATTACTTATATCGACAGCTTGTTGTAATTCCAATTTAGACATCATCATGTACCTACACTCGTAATGATGTTGTCTATTAAACTTACATACATTGTCATGTGTACAATGGACATGCGTTACAAGTGGTTACTTTCTTTTAACGATTATCTGAGGTTTATTTTAATACTTATTCGTAGTGATTAGTAGATATTATCTTATTGACAAATGACTGATGACTGATGAAGTAATGAACTTTGACAGCTTCATAACAGCAGGGTAACGCTATAAAGTTGGTTGACTTTTAAATGTACGACAAACTTTATTTTACATAGGAATGATAGCGTTGGTATATTGAATTTTATGCTGCACTTTACAGTTCCTGTATCGTCCTAAGCAGACGATAGTCAAAAATAAAACGATTTTACGTTATGCAAACTACCTTATTTAATAATTTACAAAGTTTAAACTACCTACTACCTTTGTTTTAAAATATGAAATATCTGTCAGATATTTCATTTCTAAATATAAAATATAAAGAGCACTAAGTTAGTATTTTTTGAAAACCAAGGGGTTAAGGGGTAAAACGGGGTGCTAATTGTGCGCACACGTAGTAGCGGATTAAAAAGTGATAACTTCTGATACTTTGAAAACAATATTTCATATAGATTACAGATTAGAATATCATTATTCCTTTGGGCAAGTAAGAACTGGCAATTGTACAGTCTAAATATTAAATACTATCCAATATATAAGAAACAAAAACACTCGTTCCAAAATCGGTACAAGACAAAAATCACAATTTTTGCTCGTTCCGAGACTGTCGCCGTATATTACGTCAGCGGTCAAAGCATTTTACGATCAGCCTGCTATGTTTGACAAGAAACTTCCAAATGTAGTTTTTTTGAACATTGCGTACGATTGTCGGCGTTACGGCGCGCATTCTACCGGTTGCCGTGTATGGAATCCGTCTCCTTGCACTTGCTCGAACTTATGACGATTCCGAGCTTGCGCAAACTGGTACGTTTTAATATTAAATAAAGTCGGGATAAAACTGACAGAGTCTTTAGACACAAATGGTTAGTACCTATTACATACGGTGCTGCTCGCTAGTTCTGTTCGTTAGGTACCTACCAATAATGACATTATCATATGGGTACACGCATTTTTGATAACTAATTTACTTATCTCTTCTGTAACTTCCCGGTAAGCTTCATCTGGGGTGTAGTTGTGTAGGTTGCGCCTCACAAGCTTAAGTACTTCTGAAATCTAATCTACCGTCCTACCCCGATGTAGGTTACCTACTTTCGGTATATATAATTAGTAAGTAGATATATGTTTTTGGTAAAAGGTATTATGTGTCCCTAAGTCCCTATCTCAAAATGTATATAAAAACTAACATAGGTGTGTCCTTCCCCTTCCAAGTCAATTCTTAAAACTATGTCAATAAATAAATATTTTAATTACCAATTCTTCAATATCTTTAACGAAAGTGTTGCTGCTGTTGTACACCATTAATATATCCGTATATTTAAAAAAATATATTGTCATTTTAACTATGTACCTACATATCTAAAATGGCATTCTAAAGGAGTCTGCGCACTACACCGTATCATACCATGACCGTGCTATGAACGTATCAAGCACGGAAGGTAATACGTAAGGCGGTACGAGTCGGTGACGGAACGGTCTAGTGGACATAGTATCATGCTTTTCTATACAAAGAATATTTTTTTGCCTGACACGTTCATAGTACGGTCATGGTATGATACGGTGTAGTGGGCAGACTCCTTAATAGGTAACTGTCTATGGATGCTCATAAATGGAATTATATAGTATCTAACGTTAATTTATTATGTAGGTAAACTAATAAATTCATAAAGTAACGTTTCAAAATAAACCTTCTTAACAAATATTAGTCGAATAACAACAAAACATTAGCAACAAAAGAAAACACTGATTTATGTTGTTTACCTTGGATCTTCTCCCAATATGTAGGTACAAGTAGTTTATTAAATCATAAATGAAAACATACATTATGTATACAAACCTATTTGGGAACAGGACTTTCATAAACACACGTCGAATAATGTGCAGTGGAAAAAACAACTTTTACAAGCCTGATTTGAAACATGTGCTCTACCATGTATCGTGTTAGTAATTTATTACAACTATAGGTGCTGAACACCATTTGGATTTTCAAAAATGAGAAAAATGTCAAACGGTCTATAAGAATTTACCTATATGAGTCAATCTAATCTGTGGAAAAATCTGAATCTGATCCATATAAATATGATTAAGTCTGTATAGCGTTTTAGAATAGATACTAGCTGTCTCGGTGAACTTCGTACCGCGCGGCCGCGTTTTTTGATAATACCGACTGCAATGACATCTGCCGGAATTATTAGTGAATCTTAACCAACCGAGGCGCAACCCAAATGCATACAAAATAATTTACTCAAATCGGCCCAGCCGTTTAGGAGAAGTTCAGTGACGTATGTGCTGTAGAATCTATACTTATCTATACTAATATTATAAAGCTGAAGAGTTTGTTTGTTTGTTTGAACGCGCTAATCTCAGGATCTACTGGTTCGAATTCAAAAATTCTTTTTTTGTTGGATAGACCATTTATCAAGGAAGGCTTTAGGCTATCTAACATCACGCTGCGACCAATAGGAGTGAAGAAACAGTGGAAAATATGTAAAAAACGGGAAAAATATCAAGCCTTATGAAGAATTACTATTCCATGGAGACGAAGTCGCGGGTACAGCTAGTTATAAAGATAAGAAGCTATTTCAAATTGCCCACTATAGCCGTATTAAAATTTAAAAAGAAGTTCATTGTGACTTCACTCTAGCATACGCAGCGGTGCGTATAAATCAAACGAAATAGTGTCACCGAACCACCAGGTTATAGGTACAGTATTAGGGCACCAGCCGGAGCGGTATGCGAGATCCGAGATAGCTCATGGTTTTGTGACATGGTGCCCATTAAACCTTGCCGACTTTGAAGTGTACGTCGATCTCGGCCCCGGCTCGCTCCTAGTATAGCCCCGTCAATGTCTGCCTAACGAACGCAGATGTGTGCCGGATACTTTAAGCGATGACCAATTAAGTAACGAATCATTTGTTGTTAATGCTGACGCGTTAACAGGTGGTCGATTACAGAATTCGCAAATGCTACATTATGCAATGATGTACCAGTGTTTTTATTTGAAAGGGGATTCAATATCATAACAACACAAATGGCAAGTTAACCTATTGTTAATTGTGTAGGTTTTGACAGATCAGAAGACGGTACTTACGTCTTCAATCTAATCACTTTCTAGTCAACGATTATCTGCGCGGTGTTTAACCAGAATCTGGTTATCTCGGTAACTGTAGACGATTGCAAAAAGTTCACGAAGTTCCGAGAAAGAACAATTGTATACGTATTTCAGCTTATCATCGTATCGCTAGAAACGGTAGCGTGTAACGGAGCACGCTCAGCGTTATAATGTGAATGTTTATGTTTGGTGAACTACTATTTTTAGGGCACATAATTCATTGTTAAGCCGAGGCGATTATAATTTTAATGGTGTTAGTGGTTAACCTAGAATTTTAAGCTTCGGAGATAAAAAGGTAACACACGTGAAGTAAATAACAGTAAACTCTATCTGATCTGTATTCTTATTAGAACGGAAATCCACCTATAAGGAAGTCAAGCGTAGGTATATTTATTACAATGTTTAAATATAAAATGCTCAAGGAAAGATTACCTACTTTGTAATCCTTCAATGGCAGGGAATCGACACAGGAAGACTCTGACGATGCAATCTTTAAACAAAATGTCCGGAAATTCAAATCTGTGTTCGGATTAGGAAAACAACAGTCCCAGCGCTGATAAGGAATGCGATTGAAGAACGAAGGTCATCCTAAAATCGCAATACGCTCCGCTCCACCACTATACACACCACGCATGTTTGAGGTCCGACCCAGCGTTCCCGGAACCCAGGCACCTGCTGCGACAGCGACATGATAAATAAGACATAGAATTAATTGCTTCCTACTACCAGACCCCACTAAATCATCGCACATATTAAACTGTCGTCATTTAATCACGTTTATCATTCGTAGTTGCATTTTTAATTTTATTATGGAACTGTCAGATTGTGTTGCAGCATGCTCCCATTTATTGCGATACTGGCACTAGACATAGTTGAATATGAGTCATAGTAACTGTGCGTATTTTCTAAGGACACCAGCTATTTTGGTGTAAGAAGTAAGAACCAGCGACGGTAAAGGCAGGATAACTGTTATATAAGTGATTGAGGCAAAAACTGTGCACCGCTTTCCGCTACTTAGCCTAGTGCAATTTGGCTGTATATGGGCTTGAGTGTACTAGGCCAAGTAATGAGTTAAATTCTTTTAAAGAAAATAGGTATTGCAGTTTTGTTGCATACTTTACTAACCATAAAAAACTGGATATTTAAGTAACCTCCTGACTAAGGTTGTAATTCGTTTAGCGGGTTCATATTTTAGTTAAAAAAACGAATTCAAACTCATTTTGAAAAGCAAACTTACTCTTTTACGAGTAAATATTTGTGTTTTTCGTACAAATAAAATGTTTATTAGATCGTATTAAATTTACAGGATCTAGATGAGTGAATGTTGATTATAATCTAAAACAAGGTATGGAGCTTAGATAAACAAGCGTGTAATTACTAAATCTCAATGAATAATTCGAGCGCCTTTTAAATACCAATTACTCTCATTGAATTCAATACAGTAGTAATTTGTAATTAACGTTTAAACAATCAACGCGAATTGGTTTATAGTTGTCCCTGCATAATTGGTCAATGTTTCTAAAGGCATTTAATTTTCCTAGCTACTGAACTACGTGAGCAAATAATTAACTATAATTGTCATACAATACCTGGTCTGCCCAATTTGGTCGAGTTATTATGAAACATGGACAATGTTTATTAATTAGGATAATGACTAATTTATTTTTTTCTGGCTGTTGGTAGGTACTTATAAAAATACCTAAGTACGTTTTAATTTCTAATACCTTCGCGGTTATTACACATCGGAATTAAGCAATTAACGGATTTCACATAAGTACTTGAAGTGCCTATGTAAGTTCAAATTATATAAATTGACTTTATTGCGGCATCTCTTCTCAGCGATGATGGTATTCCCGAAAACTAGTAGATTCATGTGTTGTGTAAAAGGGTTAAATCCTTTATTGTTACTTTATTCACATAGGTATTTATTTATTGTATTAATTAGCATTGACAGATCAACCTTACACACCACCATATGTCACAAGCATCAGAAATTATTCCGTAATTATAAAAACAATTTAATTTTATAATCATTAGAGGAATTACATCTCTTGTCCAATGCTTATCAGACGGATTCTCCGAACAAATTTGCCTCGCAGCAGATACTTTAACGAAATGTATTGCTTGTTTTTATGTATCGTAATGGATTCTTAATGATGAGATTCCTGGTACGGGATCATGCGAAAAAATGGTTTAGTCTGGACTTTGGAGCTCATTTAAATTTCAAGGCTGAACTCCCGTTACTTAATGATCACGTATTAAGTAGGTAACGGTATTTTAAAAATGAGACAATATAGGTAGGTATTATACTTACATATTTTTAGTATCATTTGTTTAACGTTCATGACGTTTAAATATTTAAAAAACCTACTTGATCTGCGTTTAACGAAAGCGAAGATCTCTTACCCATTTCTATTGAAATATCATAAAAAAATAGAATTCGAATATTTTAATTGGCTAGTACTTGTAGTTTTTTTTTTAAATGCCTAGTCAGTATTATAAAAAATATAGTGACATCGCACCCCGTTTACAAATCTATATGACGTCACTCCTGAACCCCACTCCGGAACTTTGATGCATTTTATTTTTGTATTTTCTTGTTTAATTCATGAAAGAGAAAATACGTACCTATCCATTGCTAATGTATTTTTTACTCATGCAACTAGTAAACAATGGTTAAAATCAGATACAGTTGCAAAGGTACCTACCTACAAAACAGTCAACCCACTTAATATCGCCCTTGCAATCGAGCTGCATTTAATTTGCAACAAGAGTGATTTATGCGTGTTGTGCTGAAATAATAGCAAACGCGGTGACTGATGAGAATTGGCGGTGCGTTCCGTAGCGCCGCAAATTGGCTGGGTTTGCCAAACGATTGTTACTGGCTGGCGACCACGAGTCCGACGAGGCTGTGGCGAAAGAGATGTCTTCCTGTATATAGATCAATTTACTAATGAGAAATAATATTTTTAAAAACTAAAATACGCTTCGTTCGAGTTCACCATCGATTACTAGTACCTACATTATTGAATTGTCATATAAACTACATGTGGCTGCCAAATTTGATAGTGATGCGATGATTTGCAGGGAGTCGAATTTAGCGTGCAAGACTCCAGAAAGTAGGTATCTTATTACTATTCATTACCTACTACCTACAACAAAATATTTACCTACAGAAATTACAACAAGATACACAAGTATGACTGAAAACTAAAAACTAAGCTATTATGCACTGGAAAACAGGTCACAATACGACCTAAAAAAAACATTTCATAAAACTGGATTGGATTTATTTTAACGCTCCACCATATCCATAAAACTATGGACTACTCTCGCAGAGATCGGAATCATGGATAATAGGTATATTACGTAAGAACAGTATCGATTCTTATTGAATATTGAAGCAGCTATTTGCCTTATGGGGGCTAGCATTCCGTGTATTGCATTATGATAATGTGCCATTTTAAATGAGCGCATCGCGGTCGTGCCGGTCGCAGCACGCGTCCTCTCTGGCGCCTAACACCCTTTATGCAAAATTTCACTCTATAATACCCTTTTATAAGAGTCTATATCCTATGAAAGTTACACCAGGAATATTTCTACGCAATCCTAATTCCCTATAAGCTAACGTAGACAATAGAGTTCAAGTTCCATGTCTTAATAGGCAAATATTTTATATCCAATAGGACAATCAGCATAAAATCTACCCATTACGAGATGCAGGAATGCCGTTATTATTTATACTACGTCGAGTATGCAGCAGGTGTCAGAATTGACGCTATAAAATAAACAGTGCTATTATGGAGATGTTTATCAAAAATATTTGGGATTAAATCACGTAGGTATGTGGGTTTTTATGGTAATGTTATGGCGGGAGTAGAAAGCTTTTCTCGTCGCAGCGAAATCGACCAAACAATGGGTTATGGTGTTTCAAAATACTGCAACCATCGATCTTTTGTTACTAATGATTGCAAGGGAATGCGGAACTGCATTTGATATTTTTTTCTGACAAGAACAAATCGGTCGCTTGTGGCCCGGTTTTCCATCTGATAGTGAAATGTCTAAATTTTCTAAAAAGCCAAATAAGGTTGTTGTAATGATGTCGATGGCCTCATAAATGCATCCTGAATATTGCACTTCACCGTTGCAGTGTATGGCGTCACACTTTCAATTTGTAGGCGTGTGAAATGTTTAGTTATTATCCTCACTTTAAACAGGTATTATAAGATAAGGTGTACACTGGCTCGGATGTCTAGAAAAACTAACATTTCCCAGCAGCATAATAAAAACAGGCACACAAAGTAATAGCAAAGCCAAATAAACAGATGTCATTTAATTGAATCTAGTCACTACTCTCGATCGAATCTCTTTAGTCATCAATAAAAAATTAAAAAAAAATAAATTAAAAATTTAACAAACCCCCGACATAAAAACTAAAAGGCCCTCTAAAAAGTGTAACAATAATAAAATCTTAATATTAGTTACCTAAGAATTAATATTTCTACAAAGAAAACATCATGTCGGGGGGACCTCTTTTCATTTAGGTGTACTTACTTACCTAATATTTACAATCTACCTAAACCTACGGTCCCCCCGACATGACGTTTCCTATGTAGAAATATTAATTCTTAGGTAACTAATATTAAGATTTTATTATTGTTACACTTTTTAGAGGGCCTTTTAGTTTTTATGTCGGGGGTTTGTTAAATTTTTAATTTATTTTTTTATTTCATACTTTTTGTAAGTAGGTACGTAGGTACCTACTACATATTATTATTTTTAACTAATTTCCATTTCACATGGAATTTCGTAATGTACATGTTATCCTCTTCCATTTGATACCCCACTCGGGTATATTTGTCGACATTGGGCTTACCATTTACACTATTACTCCCCATAATTTTTGAACTACTTAACCGATTTTGATTATAATTTTAATTTTGTAATGTACACGCGATCCTCTTTCATTTGATACCCCACTCGGATATATTTGTAGACATTTGGTTTTCCATCCCCACTTTCACTCCCAATATTTTTTGAACGACTCAACCGATTTTAATTATGATTTCAATTTTGTAATGTACTCGTCACCCTCTTTCATTGGATACCCCACTCGAGTATATTTGTAGACATTTATTTTTACATCCCCTCTTTAACCCCCCTCTAATTATTAAACTACTGCGCCGATTTTTATAAAACATAGCTAAGAACACTCCCGACATATACACCTTTCAAACAAAAAAAAACAGAATCAAAATCGGTTCATGCGTTAGGGAGCTATGATGCCACAGACAGACACACACACACACACACACACACACACACACACACAGACACGTCAAACTTATAACACCCCGTCGTTTTTGCGTCGGGGGTTAAAAAAATTACGATGTCCAGTCAGAATCAGCTATCGTAGTGGTCAAGGTTTTCAAATTATATTTGTATTTTGTTTCAAGAATATCCGAGCACCATTACGATATAATTAATGCTGACTGTAGGTATCACATTAAATAACTTAATTTAAAAATATTATGTTTACCTACCTGAAATTTAAAAGCACAATTATTTATCAAGTCATATTCTAGTCCTGTACTCCAGTAAGATCGGCATTGCCAAAAATGAACAAGTCACTGATAAAAAAAATGTTTTTACTAATTTACAAAAAGTCTGTACGTTTTGCTTTACTATAACGCCCCAGAAATACATTAAAATAGGTAAGTACCTACATAATAAATCATCTTTAAACCTTTTTCCAGTCGCCATTGTGTACTATCTTAAAGCATATATGACGTGAATTATTAAAAACAGCTAACCGACACGGCGAGTACGCAACTAGCTCCCGAAGGTAATATTTGCATAATAGAGATAGCCCTCGCCTGCGTCCGCGCACCCGTCAACTGTCATATAAGGCGCCATTTTATCTCGAACAGGGTTGATGCCTTCGTCTAGTTTCTCTACTACCGTTATTAGTACTAATCATAATTACCCTAGGACCATAGTTATCATGCATGAATAAAGTAGTTATGTAAATACTAGAACAATGAGTGTTGTACTACCTAGTGGTATAGGAGGTAGTAGTATAGTAGGTAGTAGTAGCATTGGTATAGTAGGTAGGCAGGCAACACTATTAGGTAGGCGGGACAATCATCAGAATCATGCAAAATATAGAATGGCATACGCGAACGAAAACTGTCCACGTGACTTATCGTTTGCGTAATTAAATAACTATACAGCAGTAGAAATTAAATGCTTAAATCTTTTGTTACTGACATCATTACCTACTTAACACATTTAAAAAGCGTATCAATGATTTACATCTAGCTTCCATTTCGGAAGTAGGTAACTATGTATAATCTAAAGATCATTTTTATGATCCACCTACAATCGCATAAAATAAATTCGCTTCAACGTTGATTTAGTAAGTAATAAATCAAAGATGAAATATGTTAGACTCAATTGACCTACCGAAATAGTTTAACAAAATTGTTTGTTTTGTCTAAAACGAAACATCATAAAATTTTGGAATGCACTCCCGTAATTTATTTTGATCGTTGACGTTTTGAAATGTTACATTTTCCATTTACGTAGCATGACTGAGCTGACCATAGTTTAACGCTAGAGTCTAATATGGGATTTGTAAAGTTTTCTAAAATTCTGCAAAGAAAAAAAAATACACGAGTTAAATCAGTTAAAAATGTTTCATTCTAATGTATCACAACAGCGATTTCGTTACAAAATAAGTACCTAATTATAATTTTCTTTCTCTTTTTCACAATATTCGTTTATTACACACTTACGAAGTCACAACTGTAACTGTTATAGTCTTATAATAATATTATAATATAATAATATTATTAATTACTAGCGGCCCCGGCAGACGTCGTCCTGCCCGTCCGATTGTTTCGTCAAAGATCTGTCAAAGTCTTCTAACTGTCACTTAATGAATAGTAATTCTTCATAAGGCATTTTCCACTGTTTCTTCGCTCCTATTGGTCATAGCGTGATGTTATATAGCCTAAAGCCTTCCTCGATAAATGGTCTATCCAACAAAAAAATAATTTTTGAATTCGAACCAGTAGTTCCTGAGATTAGCGCGTTCAAACAAACAAACAAACTCTTCAGCTTTATAATATTAGTATAGATTTACTCGTATTCGCTATGAAGAATAATATCAGAAAATATGGTTTAGTAGAATAGAAACCAGCACAGTTAAACTATCACGTTGAACTTCGTTTATATAAACACTCTTTACCCATATAACTTTTGCATACAGACAAAACGTATTATAAACCAAAAGGGAAATGTACTTACCACACTACCGACCATTTAAAATATGTACTTATGTGTTTCATTAACAGCATTTGTATACATCCAATCTACACACACCTCCTTTTATACCTTAATGTCTTAATCAACCGTCTAAAGATACCGGAATAACCTACATAATGAGTAACAAGTTCGCTCTTTATTCCGGACAGGCATTGAAGGGAGCGTTTTATCAAAGACGCATTGAAACTGCAGACACCAGATGAATGCCATGTAATTTAAATCCCTCTCGTTGAAGGCTGGTGGGTGGCTTTCCATCAATCTGAGGTAAGGACTGCATCAAAGATATACCAGTACATAAAAGATAGTGTCTTTTAAGATAGTGTCTGTCTTTGTTTACGACTAGCTGTCCGCCCCGGCTTCGCCCTTTTTTTATAGCCTATGTCACTCGGGAATAGTGTAGCTTTCCAACAGTGAAAGAATTTTAAAATCGGTCCAGTCGTTTAGGAGCCTATTCAATCCAAACAAACAAACCTTTCCTCTTTATAATATTAGTATAGATATAGATGTCAATACATAAAAGATAAAAGACACTATCTTTTGTGTACTGAACTGTCTTTGTTTATGATATATTTTTTTATATCTAAGTTAAAGGTAGACCAGTATATAAGAGATTGGGTCTTTGTTTTATTTGAATATAAATGTTTCGTACTAAAAATGATACAGTACCTCATACATGTTTATGAAATCAAGTGAAAAATTAAATTACGCAATACTATTATTTATAATATTATATCTTATTATCTCGTATAAAAAGTTATTTTAAGCGTGTGAAAATAACTATAATGATTTATTATTGACAGTTAAGTGGCTGCAAGTCCTGAAACTAGAATTAAGAGGATTGTGAACCTGTTAATTTTCATACAAAAGGCGATAACGTTTTACACCCAGTAAATATAGTTAGATTTTTATAATTTTTGGATATGTTGTAGATATAATGAGAAACTACGTCTGTACGTTTTGATTTTTAAGAAATATTGCTTACGCTAAAATTTATTAGCATCTAAAAATCTATATATAGATCTAAAAATCTATATTTAGATCTAGCGTAAGCAATATTTCTTAAAAATCAAAACGTACAGACGTAGTTTCTCATTATATCTACAACATATCCAAAAATTATAAAAATCTAACTATATTTACTGGGTGTAAAACGTTATCGCCTTTTGTATGAAAATTAACAGGTTCACAATCCTCTTAAAATGTGGGACTTAACTAGTTGCTAGCTATATTAGCTCAGTACAGCATCAATTTATTCGCCATAAAAATTATAATTAAGCGTAATTTTTCGCTATATGACCATGTTGCGCGCGCCAGTTTCGCTTCAATACAAGAATCTGGATGTTGATAGAAAAGTTGATTTCTATACACTGGTGAAAGGCTGTAGGTACTAAAGTTGTCCGAAGTCCAGGCAATTTAATTTTGAAATTTTTTTTAGTATATGGACCTAACTAATATGAGGTTTCCTCCCCGAGGAACTCAAACCTCAAACCTCAACTTCGAGCTACCTATAGTTACTTAGATTTCGTACAGTTTCAAAAATTATATTTTTCTGTCCTCCGGCCAGAAAGCGCCATCTTTCGGACCGCTGCGTTAAATGAAGTTGCCGCTATCTGGCTTCGTCGAACAGAAAAATAGTATACTGACCTCGGCCAGTAAAATAAAAAAGCCTCAGATCACATTTTTGTCAACCTCGGCTTCGCCTCGCACGACAATTACATGTGATATGAGACATTTTTTATTTTACTGGCCTAGGTGCGTAATGTCACAATTTTATGGTACAATTTTACTTATGTACCATTGTACAATAGTACAATGGTACATAAGTAAAATTAATCAATGGATTTATGTACAATAAAGTGTTAACATACGTATCTCCATAAAACTTATTTATAATTTTGAGTAGGTGCCTAATACAGAAGTTTATATCTCGGGTTCAATTAATAATTTAATACAAATAAACATTATGGTGGTTTTAACTACTGTTAGTTACGAATACTAAAAAGCACGATGTGGTTTAATCTTTAGCGTTAGACTATTCTCTTTAGACTATTGTCAGCTCAGTCGTGCTACGATTATGGAAACTGTAAAGAATCCGAAACGTCAGCAAATAAAATAAAATACGCGAGTTAAATCCGTTAATCGTTGTATCATTCCAATGATGTGGTTGGCACCAACTGCGGCTTTTCACTATCCACTACAGGTGGAACTTATGAACTTGTTGACTAGTTCATTATCATTTATCTAATTGCGTTCTGTTCATTTCGCACAAGTTACTATCATGTGTAGTATTACTTTAACACCTTCTGGTTTCATAGAGTGCTTTTTACCAGGAAATAAACGATAATATAGGTACGTGAATTCATGTGTATAGCATACGATTTGCAAGTAAATAGTCTGGTATGTTTTCCTTCCGTGGTGTTAGATTGGACTTATAAAACGTTTGGTATGCATAAACAGGAAACTGTACGGAACTAAATAAGTGTCTTTGGACAAATGAAACCAATCGATTTTTATCCTAGTAAAGAAACACATGAATCGTGGACAACAGACTATAAATCTATATATAAAAGAAAGTCGTGTTAGTTACTCGGTTTATAACTCAAGAACGGCTGAACCGATTTGGCTGAAAATTGGCGGGGAGGTAGCTCAGAACCAGGAAAAGGACATAGGATACTTAAATCGATTCTTTGCCGGGCGGGACGAAGTCTGCCGGGACCGCTAGTATATATAGAAAAGGAGAATCGGACTTAATGAATGACATATCAACGCAGGGCCTAAAAGATAGGTAATAGTTAAAAACGCGACTATATCTGCACACGATAATCACCCCCGTTTTACTCCCCTAGGGTACCAATGTTCAAAAATCCTTTCTTAGTGCTTCTCCTAGTGTTATAAACGGAACCCTAGTGCAAAATTTCCTAACCCTTATAGTTCAGACCTTGCATTGATATGTCATTCGGTAAGTCAGCTTTTCCTTTTATATACTTACTAGCTTCTGCCCGCGACTTCGTCCGCATGGAACTCCTCCTTTTTTGCAGTCGGTTAAAAAGTAGCCTATGTCCTTTCTCAGGCTCCAGACTTTCTTCTTACCAAATTTCATTTAAATCGGTCCAGTAGTTTTAGCGTGAAAGCGTAACAGACAGACAGACAGACAGACAGAGTTACTTTCGCATTTATAATATTAGTATGGATATACCTAGATTCGTAAACAGCTGTTCAGAACAGCCCTTGTTATTTGACGTCAAGTCACATTTCGACAGTTTTACAAACCACTGTATGTAGCCCCACTGTGTTACTGGATAAGTATTTAAAGGGTTCATAAAATAAAAGATGGAGTTTTCAAAATATTATGTTTTTATTTTCATCGGGTAAAATAATAGGATGGCACAATTAATATTTACAGAATAAATACAAGTACTTATTTACACGACACATAAATCTGTTCTTACTTAAATGGTCCATGTACAGTCTTATTCTAAAAATAATTTAGGTACCTATTACTAGAAATGAGTAGGTATTTAATGTATTTATTTATACTTTAACATTAATGCGAGGTTTACTGTTAAATAGAAATTAGGTACTTATAGTAGGTATTGTATTACATAACTGCACTGTACCTAATAGTTAGGCTTTTTATTTGAATCCTGAAATTCTAAAACACTTAAGGTACTTCTTTTTTACTTTCCATCGACAGAACTACATAAAAGCGAAATTCCAGGTACAGTACCTACCTATAATTATATACATATACATTTATTACTGAACTGCATACATCGAGAGCAGTGTACCACATTATTAAATAAACCAACTTAATGTTTATACATGAATTTGAATATAACGAACAATATAAGTAGGTAAGTATTATCATTGAAGCTGCTACTGCTGTAAGGATATAATAATATAATTTTTTTATTTAGTCTGCATAACCATCTACCTACCTACTCTAAACATTTTATTTATTAAGTAGGTATACTCGTATACACCTAACATCAATAAATAAAAAAAAAACAAGAATAACTCCAGATATTACGAGATTAATATCTAGAAGTAACGACAATAATAAGCCAGTCAGCAGATAAACAAATAATGTAGTAGGTTATGTGTATAGGTGAATGTCTTTTATTCCATAAAAATATTTAAATACAGTACCATTACAAACCAACACATACAGGTAATTAGGTACAAATATATAAACAACATTAAAACGTTAATAAGTAAAATATTCAGTATTCTGTATACAAAAACAAAGTAGTCGCCGCACTTCGACGGCAAAAATACAACAAAGAAAATCGTTTCATCAAGAACTGTCAAATCTTCCAACAACAACGTTCCCATTATTTCAACTTCAAATATAACAGCTTTGTTTGTAATAACAACTAGAGCTGTTAAAAGTTTCGTTTCAACCGATTTCAATTTCCATCACAGAGCCTTCAAACTTTAATCTTTGAACCGCCATCAGTCGGGACAGCGCAAACAAACTCCCGAGGGAGTGGTCAAGATCCTAGAAACCTGCTTCGATGCTCATATGCTCAAGGACGGCCGTTTCTTCCTCACACTCTTGTTGCTTAACCCCAGAATTGAGCCGATTACCTGTAAAATACGTATCTTGAAGTCACGCCCATTAAACATATTTTAACAGATAGGAACTAATACAAACATAATATTTCTAACGAATCTATGTGTAGGTACTAAGTATAAAAATTAATCACGGCAATAACGACAAAGGTATTATATGTTCCTACGCAAAAAAAATCTGAACGACTGCACCAAACTGGGTGTTCTTTTTATGTGTTCCTTATTGTTAAAATAAGTATTGTATAATAATATGAGAACAAATGTAAAAAAATATATAGATTCGATTAAAATATTTTTTTACAAAATTATTAACTTTGACGAAACAATCGAAGGGGCAGGACGTCGTCTGTCCCTAGTAATAAATGAAAAAGAATTTAAATCAATCAAAAAAATATAGGGACAGTGGGGGAGCAGGCGGTTTAAGAATGGTTAAATTTAAATTTGTTGTTAAACATTAATAAACTGGATATTTACCTTAGATACTGAATAAGCGGCGAGCTTGCGCCTGGGCGCGGGCAGCAGCAGCGCGAGCGCGCGCGCCTCCCGCAGCAGCGCGTGGAACGCGAGCGCGGCGCCTGCGCACGACTCCGCCGCCGACACCTCGTAGAACTGGCACCCGAACCGCAGCGACAACTCCTGACCCTCCTCGGCCTGGACGCTTCTATGAGAAAACAACAAGAATATAAATAGGTTTATCTTTAGTAATCCGTATTTGCGTATAGAATTATTATTAGAACTAAAGGTAACAAAATACGAGTATATAACCAACTTAATCCACAATACCTACTGAATCCTTAATTATGGATAATCTTAAGAATTTGTTAACAATTTCGAAAAAAATTGATGTACCTAACTATTGAGATACTTTTTACATAGTAGGTACATAACACGATTCAGGGATTTACAAAGATTTTATCACCATTGATTGACCTAAATAGATAGTCTACATTTCCTTGACGTCATATAAAAATCCGTTGCTAGAGTTGACTACTTGCAACATTTATATGGCATCTTTAAAAAATCACTTCATAGTTAGGTAAGTACACTAAGCGTCAGAGATACCTGACCCCCTCTTATAACTGCATACAACAGTACCTATGTAAATTTCGCACAATGCACCTAGAATTCCCAATGGTATATATATATAAGTGTCAAGGATCGATTCTGGCTTTGTCGACATCCTTTTTTTTATCGTTAAATACTCACCTCGCATGTTCCAGATCAGTTTTATTTCCTAGCAAAGTTACAGCTGTGCAGCCGGGGAGTCTCGTGCGCTCCAGCAGAGCCAGCAGTTCAGCTGCCGCTAGGAATGATCTTCGGTCGCATACAGAATACACAACCGCGAATGCGTCGCCCCATCGCAGGTGTTCCGCTAAGCAACCCCGTTTCTAAAACAAGGTTAAAAAGACCTTAACAAATGGTTGATGTATAATTGCCTTGAAAAGATTCTAATAGAATCATCTGGCAAAAATTAAGACGCAGTCGCTAAGAAAATTGAGCTAGCACTGTGGAACTAATTTTCGCCGCCGTTACGTTACGTTGTCACTGATTTCAACGTTTGCTTAGCGACAGCGCCCAGCCCTGGGGTAGGGCTGGCCCTACCCCAGGGCTGGGCGCTGTCGCTAAAGTGACCTGTTAAAGTGACCTGTTAAAGCGACCTCGCTCCTCTGGAGGAGCGAGGTCGCTTTAACCGCCAAAAAACTAAATTCAAAAATAAATGCTAGGTAGTACTGCTCCAATTTACTTAAGTACTGTTTTTATTAGTTATAGCACTTATATCTTAGTTCTCTCCATACAGCAAAATGAATTTAACAGTGAACTCCTTTTAAAAAAGAGGAATAACAAATCAACCGAATTTTGCCAAAACCATATTGTTGATCGGTTTAACGACATACACAATGTAATTGTGCATACTTAGGTGTATGAATTTGGAAAGCTGCCGAGACAGTGTGCATTCTTTGATTCAAATATAAATAAAGTATTTACCGCGCATCCACACGTATCTAGAATTTCAACCTCAGAAGTTGCTCCATCGAAAGCAACACGATGTTGATACAGAAAATCTGAAACAAAAAAAGTAATCTCAATGATTTTCTAAAATAACTAGTCGCAATAGCGTAGGTACATTCCCAACTAACTATGAGTCACCAAAAATGTTATTGCGGTACTCAGAACTCAGTTTAAAACCAGAGGTTAAAATGTAGATCAAGGGCAAATATTATCGATAGATTGCTTTCAGCACGTAATAATAATGTATTTGTTTTGTACGAATTACACGCTTAATAAATTGTAAACATCCAACGCACGGTTCAAAATAGATGAAAACTTTCCGTATTGTCTGTTTGCGGTTAATTTAAATAAGTGCAGGAAATACCGAGTACTTTTATTCTAGTTGTTTTTATTTTGACTATTCCATAATGTTCGAATCTAGCCCAAGCTTATATTATAAATATACGAGTAAATTTTCAGCTGCCTGGGAGGTACAGGACCTATATAAAAGTTGCTAATTATATTCTATAAAAAAGCAAGTTTCAAAACTACGTTAAGTCAGATATGTTTAGTATTGAAGATTAATTCGCAGCCTATTTAACTGCGATCTTACTTCACCTATCTTTATAAATGGCAATTGTTTACGGAAGTGACTATTGACATTATCCAGTGAACATAAATGAACTCGATTATGAATATCAAAACGCCTTCCGTCATATACCACCTGTCAATCACGAATCTATTTCTATTATGCATCGAAGCTACCTTCGACTCGATTTTGACCTCCTTTAGAGTATTGGCTTTCTGAAAGATGGCGGCAGTCACACGCATCTAGGTTACAACCTTATAGTCTAGTGTAAAAATAACAATAAGAGGACACCGAAGCTCTAAAGCACATATTTAAATTAATAAAAATGATATTTAAAAAGTACGACGACACTTTTTAGTCCAGAAAGTACGCGGACATCTTGCAACATTAATGAACTCTGGTAGTGCACGACGTGGAGATGTTAATCTTATGAATATCTCAATCGTACGCTATCAAAGGTCGACGGCCGCGGGGCAGGCGCCGGTCGTCGCGACAGCCTTGGCTCCCCGCCGCTGCCAACATCGCAAATAAACCATCGTTGGCAAATCTTGGCATATGCCATACCTGCTAAGGTCCCGGTACATGTTTCTCAGTTCTAGACATTGCGAGGCTGGAATAACGTGCCAAATATTACTTACCGCCGGTTGAGCTGTACTCGCCGATGTAACGCTTGGTTAGGTAACGGACCACCACAGCTGCAACAAAAAATTGAAAATTAAATAATAGACATGTCTGCGATTTATGCCAATGTGCCGGTAGTAGCGTGAGCATCTATATGATACAGTAGGTCTACTGATTAGAGCATGTAGGTTATTTAATACTAGTTTGTGTTCGCGAATTTGTCTACGTAAAATTCGTAGTTTAAGGAACTGAGGTAGCTACATGATGCGTCTATTGTCGCACTTTTATAGTAAATTTAGGGTATGACCCCTGAAGGGGAAGGTTCCATGATAATAATATAAACTCTTTTATGGTGATCAAACTATTTATATAGTGCCAAATTTAATCGGAATTGGTTCTGGAACATAGTGTGAAAAGGTTACTTGTGCATTTACAAAGTCAGTAGAGATTTATAGTATAACGAGACCAAATTATTGAATTGCCTAAAGCATCTGGTGATGATTTATTATTCATTTATCTTTGGAATGAAACAACTATTAACGGATTTAACTCGCGTATAACGCATTAGACTATTGTCAGCTCAGTCATGCTACGATTATGGAAACTGTAAAGAATCCGAAACGTCAGCTAATAAAATAAAATAAAAATACGCGAGTTAAATCCGTTAATAGTTGTTTCATTCCAATCTGTAATAACCGCGAAGGCATCAGAAATGATTATTCATTTATCTTGTTATCTTTATAGTCAATTTAATGAATTGAACAAGTCACTAAAGCTTAGAGAAAGCAGCAATTAACAAGCAATTGGTAAGGTGTTGACAAAAGTTGTATCCCTGAATTTATAACAAGTAACAATTAGAGAGAAAGTGTACAATGGTACTTTACGCACGTTAACTCCAGTCGGGGAAAATTAACAAACACTTTGTACAGTAATTACTGCTGTCAAAAAGATTTACAGTAACTTTAATACGATAGGACTGTTGTACGCAATAGTTGTCTCGGCTGACCAAGCGAAGTGTCTGTGGGTTATCTAATATTCAATTGGTTTACAATTATATCAGCAATTGTATTTGTTAATTTAATTAGTGGTTGAAGATGTAGGTTATTGTACAGTAAGCTTCAGAGATATCTAACCCCGTCTACTTAATACAAATTAATACAATATTAGGTAGGCGGGGCCAGATATCTCTACAACAATAACTTTTAGTATTTAAGTTAAATATTGTTAAAACCGACTTTTTATAACCATTTGTTTATTATAAAGAGACCTTCAATAAAAACTTTTAGATACCTACTATATTAACTTTAATCGTCCGTCGCACAATTATCAATCCTCTTCTTTTTATAACATCCCGTTTTATTTTATGTTATTATAATAGCTGTCTTAAAATAGTTTCTTCATAGGTTGTTTTGAATGATTTATTTATATTTGGGTAAGCATTTCTAGAAGATTTTATTCAATTTCATTGAAGGAGAACGATAAAATTAAATGAAATAGGAATGTTTGAATGCGAAAAATAAGTCGTATGAATTTACTATATTAACCCTTCAAATCGACCACGCTTCCTATATTTATGGCAAAATACTGGCATTTATTTATTTCCCATCTGACATTAAGTATCGACGAGCCATGTGAAAATTTAAACGCTAGAGCATCACTTTATGCAGCCAGTGAGAAATATGGTACATCGTAAAGTACTGCTCTCATAATATTACCTACTAGCTTTCCGCCCCGGCTTCACACGGATCCCTTTTTTATAGGCTGTGTCACTCGGGAATAGTGTAGCTTCCTAACAGTGAAAGAATTTTTCAAATCCGTCCAGCCGTTTTGGAGCCTTTATAATACAGTGAAACTTGTTTAAGAGGGACCTGGATAAGTGAAAAACCTCCATATCTGGAACACATGCTGAGGTCCCGGCACCTTGGCTATGAATTACCTCTGTTAGTAAGACAAAAGCAACCTCTTTATCTGGGATAAGTTATTTCTATTTTCTTGTCATAATTACCTCTATAATTGAGAAGTCGCGTGTATTTATCTCTGTAACTGGGATAAAGTCAGTAGGTACACATAGGCTACCTCGGACCTCGGATGTCTCCTCTCTCTTTTACCTACTCGAACTTCTCTAAATCGGCCCTTATATAACTTAGTTTTAATGCGGTTTCTCTATTAATCGGGTATTTATTTAAAAAAGACCGAAACGATGACAGTCTTTATTATTACGAAAAAAACAAAAATTAACGTCAATGCCCGAATTAGTAAAAAATTCTGCCTCCAACTTTTAATAATTTTGTAAACGTCAACAACGAATTATTAGTTTCAGGAGAACTGTCATTAAACCACATTTTTGATATTTTTTATGGAAAATAGTGAATTGTTTACAAAATAAATACGTTGCTTTATTGAATACACCTCTATAACAGAGATTACCTCTTTTCTTACCTCTGTTAATGAAACCCTCTGTAAATGAGACAGGTATTTTTTTATACCTAGATATATGGGACACTGCGTAAGTGGAATACCTCTTTAAGTGAGACTAATTTACAGGTCCCTTGGAAGACCCAGTTAACCAGGTTTCACTGTATTAGTATAGAAGTATATACCTATACGTGGAACTACAAATCTATAGTTACCACTTTTGTCACGCGACAGAACTTGTCGATCGACATTAACTATGACAAAAGTCATAAATGTCTCCTTTACGTTTAATAGAATAATTTTGTCGACATATTGACGACGTGGCAAAGTTTGGTTCCTGAATACTGACCTCGATTATTAGCCATGCTGTGACAAACAAACCTGTCGTTTTTATTGGAATTAAACAATTATATAACGTTGTATTTTATATCTTTTTAAAAACATTACAGCTCCCATATTCGTAGCATGACTAAGTTAACGATAAATTGATTTTTAAATTCTGCAAACTACTTTATTTTATAAATTAAAAATTTTAGCTACTACTCTATTTTAATTGTTTACTATTAAAATTCTAATATTTATGTTTCATTTTACGCATAAATTAACTATTTTACGCCTCTATCTGTCAAATATTGACCTATTTAGGTCTTGGCTTGACGGCATCCAGTTACACATCTATCTACTCATTTAATTATCATTGCGTATCAATGTAAACTCTAATGCATAATGATATTATAATTAATGAAGAATGGTATCATTATACTTTGATCCGGGGTTATTCAAGGTTAAAGGATGATCGCTAGTGTTAAGTGGCACTCCTGCGCACAAGGCAGAACCGTGTATTAATTGCACTGCTATCTATTGAGGCTGTCGTACTTTCCTTTTATTTCAGTTCACCGTTGACTGGTTCCTTAAGCTCGATGTCATTGCTAGAAATGTCAGTGTGTTAGTTGACTGAGAGACTGCATTGTTTGTTATTTATTGCAATTGTGATGTTGAATGTCAAATCAATAATTTAAAATACCGTAGGGAAAGGTGCGACAGAATAGAAGATACTGTAAGACCTTGTAGCGTGCAAAACTTTTTAACTAGACATAAAACAAATGAAGCGGAAGTTAATACAGTAGCCATTAAGGAATCGTGATTGTTTAATAAACAAATGAAACCCTGCCTGATCCCAATCTACTATCGTACCCATAATTATGTCTGCAGTAAGGCAAGTCGTGAACGAAAACACCGGATCGTCTAGTCTTACACATTCGCTTTCGAAAGCAATTGTAGCTGCAGATATAATAAATACCTCTATCAAATTAATGTCGGCCATAAATTAATTGGCCAGATAAAGTAAAAGTAAGTCTCGGTAGCAACGTGCAGACAGTACATGCATACGTACTTTAATGTGATATATTCCGGTAACAGAAAAGTTGTTTTCTTATCAAAACATGCAAAATAAACATGCAGATCGATACGGAGTCTCAATTACACTAACGAATACTTTCACTGCACCGATGCTGTGCTTCTCAAGGTGATCTGTGAAACGTATCGTGCTGCGAGTGATAGGGCGTTGCGAACTGATAGTATGAGTAAGGAACCAAGTAGACACAATCGTTAAGTATAATGATAGGAAATTACTAAGACTACCTACATAATTATATCTATCGATTACAAAGAAACTTAGAAAATTAATTTGCTACAGATTGCATGCCACGACTAGTACCTACATGCAAAAGGGTGTGTAGAAATAGGTTCCCACTCAGCAGAATGTCACGGGAAGTATTTTATTAATTCCGCTGATTTTTAGTTAGGCCAGAGGAAACAGACAGATATCAGATGGAAACATTTTCATAATATTACCTATTTAGACACAAGTATTATATTTTAAAACAAATATCACAAAGTTTTCAGTCGTAAACAGCCCTTATAGAACGTGCGTTATCGAGTATCTATTGACAATCACCAATGTTTCAACCGCAGACCTTCAATACCGTTTGATACTCCAATAACTCTATTGATACTTACTCCACTTCCTTTCAGTCTATTATATTATTGCTTATTCCTTATTTTTTTTAATAATTTGCTTTAGGTTTTATGATGCCGATTTATTAAACACTAGCGGCCCGTCCCGGCTTCGCACGGGGGGACTTTAGGATTTTTTTCATAGTTTTACGATTGTTATGGGTAAACTATAATAGATAGACATATGCTCTCGCGGACTTTTTTAAAGATAATGTTAAGATGAACAATTCACCCATAAAGCATTTTTGTATAACTTTAACTATATGCTCAGCGCACGCTACGGAAGGCCTCAGAAACGATACTTTTCCCCCGTTTTTGAAACATTTTCGGTTACTGCTCCGCAACTATAAGATCTAGCGTGATATTATATAGCCTATGTTACTCGGGGATAATGTAGCTTTCCAAAGGTGAAAGAATTTTTGAAATCGGTCCAGTAGTTTCGGAGCCTATTCATTACAAACATACAAAAATACAAAAATACAAAAACACAAATGTTTCCTCTTTATTATATTAGTATAGATTGTTTCACAGAAAATTATATATTTTTAAGAATATTAATATCGCGTACTTGCATATCGACAGTAAAATTCATAGCAATATTGTCTTAAAACCGGATGGTGAATCCCGATATCGGTAATATATTCTCTGATCTCAAGATTAACTCGACTGTACATTAATAAATCGATTCTGAATGTATGTGCAATAAAATTGTTTAACTTCAAAAGTTTATGCAAAATATTCTTTTAAGCGTAATACAATATTTACAGTACCCTTAATATTTTCAGAGTTCATTGACATTAAGGTCGGCCAATATTCTGAATAAAATCGCATTCGAATTAAGGTTCTCAATTCAGAACGCACAGAAATACATACAATTTAACAATTGTCTACACAAATTAAGATTATTTCAAATTATGAATTTCTCGGACTGATGTTTGAGAATAATTCTAATTACGAGAGTGCAGATAGACACCGCCAGAATCAGGTTATTAATAAATCTGTTAACATCGCGTGATTGTGATTCAAATTATGAATTCTGATTAGAATTGTGTGTGAATAGCCTAATCCACCAAATACTGGTAAGAAATCACCAATATTTTTTAATGAACTAAATGACGGACTGAATAGAATTCACCCTTTTGTGTGGCGACGTAGGATCTTTAATCCAACAACGGTGTATTGTGATTTGTGTCACTACATTACTAAATCGCGTCTATTCCGAGTTCACGTCTTTAGGATGTTGAAGAAATTCTAGATTCATTTCCAGAAAGCACTGTACCGGTAACGAGAGCTATAACGGGACGCGAAACTCGAGGTTTTAACCGAGACGTTTGTTGAGTGAATAAGGTAGCAAAGGCAAAATGTTAATTAAGAGCATCGAAGGAGGTGATTGCAGACACGATCCCGGGTTCGCCACGCTAGTCGCGGTAATTGGACACCGAGTGTTCATTTGCATTTTTAAAGTCAATTTTATTTCCCCCTTTTATTTCCGCAAAGTCCATTTAATTAAGCAATCTTTCCTTTGTGGTCAATAACGGCCAATCATCGATCAATCATTAGCCTGTAATGGACACTGTTAAAATGAAGTAAGTAAGTACTTTAATTTTATGCCATTCTCAAAGTTCTGAGTATGCTTTCTCTTGCACTCGCTATGGTGTTATTTTCAGTTAAATGTAGATTGGGGTAAGTGGTATGTTTCATGATAATTTTCTGTTTGACCTACAACTGATGTGAATAACAGGAAATTCCTCAAAAGATATTAACGTCTTTCTAAAGTTTTGTGTTTGGTTTATTTTTGTATCTGTATGCTTTAATTGTCTTTTATGTGCACAAAATAAATGTTTATTCAATGGGTGTTTTCATAAGCACTGATGGATGTTTGCGTGTTCTCTTTATAAATTGTTGTTTCACAACATTTTTTATGTTTCCTGACGTGTTTATTCCTCATTCCAACGGTGTTAGTATTCTATTATTATTCAGCGAGCTATATTTAACCTCAGATGCTAAATTTAAATATTTTTGTAAGAGTTTATAATTGACGCGTGAGTAATTCAATCGCTGATGATCAGGGTCATCAAAAATAAATACCTACCTAACTTATACTATTATTAATTTAGCTAATAATTATTTTAAATAACTGCCAATTACAACGTGCATTTTCATCGTGATTTTTCCTTCACCAGTCGAATGTAGGATATTTTTTTATGTTCAATTACAGGATTGAAACTGCAATCGCTAATTCTCGTTACCTACCAGTGAGCCACGTTGCACAATATATTCTGTTCTGAAATGTATTTTCTGCCGTGTTGTTTGTTTGAAGCGAAATATTTCCGCGCCGTTATATTTTCTTATACTGCATTAATTTAAAACGTTAAGGTCAACGCAGTGGCCAACAAGGGCAAGGTTAAACAAATAAATTAGAGCGAATGAGTCACGATGAGCTTAATGAGCATTTTGATATACTCGTATATGCATAATCGTTATAGCATATATTATTATAATGTGAAGATTATATAAAACACATACGTTATTACAATTATTAGATTTTTTTATGTAGGATTCAGCAGGATTCAGGATTAGGATTCAGACCTATGTATTTATTTAAACACTATCACTACTAATCCCTACTAATATTATAAATGCGAAAGTAACTCTGTCTGTCTGTCTGTCTGTCTGTTACGCTTTCACGCTAAAACTACTGGACCGATTTAAATGAAATTTGGTACAGAGATAGTCTGGAGCCTGAAAGGACATAGGCTACTTTTTAACCGACTGCAACAAAGGAGAAGTTCCACGCGGACGAAGTCGCGAGCAGAAGCTAGTTGCCTATAAAAAGTTAAATAACAGATAATAAATACTAAGACGAACTAATCCCATAAGATCCTTTAAGCATTTTATGTGCTTACATACCTACCTACTTTAACCATTAAATAAATGTTATATAATTATGGTAATTGTTCATTGCAATGTTAATATAACGGATGTAACACGCGTATTTTATTTCTATTGCACTATAGTAAATAGGAACGTATATAAGATACAATTTTGATCACT
The DNA here is from genome assembly GCA_038024825.1 of Polylopha cassiicola. Taxonomy (NCBI): domain Eukaryota; kingdom Metazoa; phylum Arthropoda; class Insecta; order Lepidoptera; family Tortricidae; genus Polylopha; species Polylopha cassiicola. Next base: position 7,902,862 of record CP149055.1, read on the forward strand.
ATTATTTCCTTGAATGAAACAACTCGAGACGGATTTAACTTGCGTTTTTATTTTATTAGCTGACGTTTCGAAGCCACAGATTCCATAATCGTAGTACGACTGAGCTGACAATAGTCTTGTGCTAAACTTTTAAAACTTTTAGCATAACGATGCGAAGGCATCAGAAATTGGAATGAAACAACTATTAACGGATTTCACTCGCGTATTTTTTTTTTATTTGCTGAAGTTTCATATACTTTACAGTTTCCATAATCGTAGCACGACTGATCTGACAATCTAAAGCTAAATAAAACACGCGAGTTAATCCGTTAATAGTTGTTTCATGACGAAGTGTAATAACCGTGAAGGCATCGGAAATTATTATTATTTTGGCAACCCTGAGTCGGGGGTCCCACAGACAGTTGGCCGAGTGACTCACTCAGCGCGGCGCGCGGCATGCGGCCCGCGCCCGGCCGCGCACTATAAATACGACCATTCTGACATTTCACTCGATCTATGATCCCAAACCCATCCCACTTGTTTTATGTCAACTCCATCATATGACCTGAATTGAACACGTCAAATGTCTAACAGATTCTTTACACGCTATGAGTTTTCCGACGGAAATAATTTGTCAAACTCTCAGCTGTCCGTTTCTGTTACTGTATAGGAAACAACAGTTTTTTTTTCATTTGTACCTATTTATAATTTTGTAAAATTGTAAAGATGTTTCGTTAGCTAGTATTTATAAGCAATCGCTCACCTAAGTATTATAGACTAGGTACATTTTTTAGTTTTGTTTTGCCATCAAATTCATACAAGATTGTTTTACGTACATACGTAGAAACGGTTGCATTTGACTGGTAGTGAAAGTTACTAGAATTCACTAGATGTGACGTGAAAAACCTTGAAAGAGACCTATGTCCAGCAGTAGACGTCTCTCGGTTAAAAATGATGATGACTACATTTGATTGATAACTTTATACGAAATAGATATATTTACTGAGATTGCTAATAGTCATAATGTTTACGTGCCCAAAGCTTCTGCCTCAGGGCTAAATGAGTTGCGCGAGCGCAGAGATAAATGCTTAATCACATAATCAAGCGAGTTCAGTCGTGATTGATTGTTTTTTGTGTAATTGCATAATGACGAGTGGTTTACTGAATCCAACGTTTGCTTTGTTTAGACTTTATTCTTAATTCCAACTTCGAAGCCACTAAAAATTGTTTATTTTTCGTATCCCTCGGACATTTTGTTTTCTTCGCATGAGTAAATGTAAACAGATTTGTTCAGTGTAGTTCTTAAAAAAACTTCACAGTCAGAAATAAGTGAATAAAAATAACTCTTTTGACTAATCCGATTTAAAATAACATTAGAGTAGTTTTAAAAAGTAGATGCTCTTACATTTTTAGTACATAACCTTTAAATAACGGAAAGAGAAACATGCAGTGAGTGATAATCCCTACTAATATTATAAATGCGTTAGTAACTCTGTCTGTCTGTCTGTCTGTCTGTCTGTCTGTCTGTCTGTCTGTCTGTTGCTCTTTCACGCCTAAACGGCTGAACGGATTTTGATGAAATTTGGTACAAAGAAAGTCTGGAGCCTGGGAAAGGACATAGGCTATATTATATTTCGAAATTCTATCCCTAAGGGGTTAAAAATGGGGTGCAAAGTTTGTATGCAACAACGTGATTCCTTGGTCCGATCTATTTCAAATTTTACATAAACATTCTTTAACAGAATTGTTGGAGTACGTGTTTCGTATTTTATTGAAATTCACCCCCTAATGGGGTTAAAAGGGAGATTTTCTTCCAAATTGATATGAATACTACTTAGTGCTTTTGATTTTGACACATATTTAAAAAGTATAAAGTGGGTATGCATAGCAACGGTTGCTAATGTCATTCCTGACATTAAATAAATACCCAAACTGTTACGTGTATGATTTCTTCAGTGTTAACGAAAATGGCATTATTATGTAATATCCCGTGGATCGTGTAATGAGGACTATTTAATAATATTCCTGAGTAAGCAGACCCCGTTTAACTTGAGAGGGGAAACTGGTGTCATTACGCAGAGAAATAGAAGTGTTCTTCGCGACCAAAGCTGACATATATAAAAAAGCCGTGATAACAGAGGTGACGGAATGGGACGAGACGGAGGTAAAGCAAGCTCGCGCGAGCTCCTGACTGAGAAAATGACCCTGAACATATCCTCAAGACCGAGTGAGCTTACAAGGAGTATGCTTTGCAAGAGTATCTCATTACAGGCAATGAGGCAAACTGGGAAATGTTTTATTTCGTAACACCACTTATATTGTATGTACCTAATCGGTATAAGGTTTTATTTTGTAGGATTGAATTGAATTGTAAAATTGTTTTGTTGTTTTGTTAGATCTTTGTAATAAGTGTGGTAATCAATCCTTAAATAAATAGCCAGCTAAACCTCACGTGTATGATTTCTTTAAAAACTTTGTCCGATTAAAAAAAAAATGTTGAACTCAGTGGTAGCTGTAATAATTATGCAATTTCGAAAGTAAGATAGGTAAGTACTTATGTACTTAGTTTGCATATTGTACATGTTAAACTATTGTTAACTCCATTTATTACGAATATAAGGGAAGTGTTAGGCAGCGGCCGGCGAAGCGTCAGATCCGGTACTTTTAATAAAAGTATATTTACGACATAACATTAACAAACCAGGTTTTGTCAGTATACTAATAATATACTAATTAATTGAACTGCGACCCAACAATGCACAAGCCGAGCGAGCGAAGCGAGCGATGCCGCGGCAGCGGCAAATGAAGAGTCTCCTTTAGGTACGACGACGAGCGAAGCGAGGAGTGTTAGGTAGAATCCTGATTGTCCAGCACGCGATCCAAGCGAGCGAAGCGAGTATGCGGCAGCGGCCGGCGAAGCGTCAGAATCGGTACTTTTAATGAAAGTATATTTACGACATAACGTTAACAAACCAGGTTTTGTCAGTATACTTATTAATTCAACTGCGACCCTACAGCGCGAAAGCCGAGCGAGCGAAGCGAGCTTGCCGTGGCGGCGGCAAATGAAAGACTCCTTTAGGAACGACGACGAGCGAAGCGAGAGTGTTAAAATAGAACTGAGACCGTCCAGCTTGCTATCCAAGCGAGCGAAGCGAGCATGCCGCGACAGCGGCCGGCGAAGCGTCAGAATCGGTACTTTTAATGAAAGTATATTTACGACATAACGTTAACAAACCAGGTTTTGTTAGTATACTAATTAATTGAACTGCGACCGTACAGCGCGAAAGCCGAGCGAGCGAAGCGAGCTTGCTGTGGCAGCGGCCGGCGAGGCGCCAAAACCGAATAGAATTAGGATGAATAATTAATTTGGTAAGTGGGAAATACGTTAAGGAAATAAAACATTATGTGGAAAAATAAACATCCATATGATGTTAGGAAAACAAAAGATAGGTCATAAGAGTGTTAGTTAATAATCATTATGACATAAAACGTTAGGGAAATCAATAATAGGTTAAAAAACGTTAGAGATTCAGATATAGATCCGTATTCTAATGAAGTTCACCCCATAACGGGGTTAAAAATTACGCGGACGAAGTCGCGGGCAAAAGCTAGTACCCTTATATGGAGACACTAGGTAGAAAAGTTTCTGGATTTACCATAAAAATCACAACTATTTATAAAACACCTCAAACTGGCTCTGCAGTCCACGTGATTGATGACAGTGTTGACTCCATAAATTCGTTTACAATCGAACTAGTTTGCCCACGTTTTACGGATAAATAAGCAACTTTCATTGATTTGAAAGGTAAGATGTTAGAAGTCATTAGGAAGTGAACTACCTACAATAGTTACAGTAATGATGATATCTACACTAATATTATTATAATTGGAATAGTTTGTTGGTTTGTACCTATGTTTGTTTGTTTGAATAAAATAATCTCCAAAACGGCTGGACAAATTTGAAAAATTCTTACACTGTTGGGAAGCTACACTATTACCGAGAGACATAGGCTATATATTATATCATATTTTGAAAAAAAATTAGGGATCCGTGCAAAAGATATCGAGAAAAGTGCATTACTTATAACGCTGTGTAGCAATTCACCATAATCCTCTAGTACCTACTTAAGTAGGTACAAAATACATCATGCTTAGTTAAATTGATTTATTAATTACATACTTACCTAACTTTTATTAGAGAAATTCCAAGCATAATAATATTTCATATATATATATTGTCTTAAACAACTTGATTCCTGTTGATTACCTACTAAAATTTACTTTATAAAACTTTATCGATGTTATTATGTATTTTAAACATTGTATCGTGACGGTATTAAAAAAAAACTTAAACACTCCTTACGTTACCATAATCGCGTGGGTTTATTTTTCTCCAACTATTTAATAGCACTCAATGCGAAGCCTTACAAAGGCGGATGACGCACAATTTCTTTTATTACAAAACCTTAAGAGTCGATTACTATTACTTAACATCTGTGACATAACTTACCTAATCTCTCTTAATTGTTGTGTTAATGCTTTAAAGTGTTTCCAAAAACTACATCCGAAGGCAATAAATCAATTTCACCGGCTTTCGCTTATTGTTTATACTTTCTATATGCATATTGTAGGTATATTAGCGAATCAAATGATATAATTTTAAAGATATATGCATAATTATGCAGTTAAATCTCATTGGGTTTGTAATTAATTATCTAAATGATATAATTGTACGGGTTTATGATTATTAAATTGAATTAAATCTAAAATTTCAATTTGTAATAGTTATAATATATTATGTGAGATATATTTCATTAAGTAATCCAATTAATTATCTTTTATATCACTTAAAAGTTAAGAATTTCGTGAGTTGAGAGTAGTTACATATTTTATACTACTTTACTACTTTTTTGTACCTACTCCTATTGTACGAGTCTTCTCCTTCATTTTTTATACTTCCACGAATATTTATCTTTTAGATTAACACCGATCTTAGGCGCTAAGTAATTCTGTAAATGTAACAGGATAATAAGAAACACCGACAAAGTAAAGCTACAACGCAAACAAAACAATAATCTAAGCCTTCCCTTTCCGGACTTAAACGGGAGCCCATAATTATATCCAGCTACAAAACGTAATAAAACCCCTTGGAATCCTTTGCTTTGACGACTTTATAATTTGCCACAACAGACTCCTTTCATTAAAGCACAACAACTTTTTACAGAAAGCGGCGAGTTTTGTTCAACCGTCTATTATCAAGACGTGTGAGAGACGGGAAGTTACCGAAACTGTACTTTAATTGAGACCAAAAAACATTGTAAGGTGTTATTTAGTTACAATGTGTGGGTTCTTACTGAACCTGTCCGCCCTTCCTACCAAGAACACCATTCAAATGACTGTCCGAAATGGTTAAATTTGAATTGCATGCGTAAAATTAGCTCTCACACGGTGAAGCCGCAAATTGCAAAAAACATCTCATTTCAAGGGTATGAGGACCACCCTGGAGAAAAGGATGTTCGCAGAAGATAATTGCTTTGTCTACTGTTCTTTGTAAGGTAACTATATCTACTTATGTTAATTATTTTTTAGTTAACAAGGCTACTGAAAATGTACTCATTTTAGTATAACTCGTTTTTTTATACAAAAAAAGTCGCGCGGAATCATATTCAGAATCAATATTTTTTATTACCTATGGGTGTAATTCGTCACTTAGAAATACTAATTTTGTCCGACCCAAATTAACTGAATATTGTGGTATCAAATCGGGTCCCTTCTAGACAATATGTTAGCACAATTATAAATAAATTCAGAAAAAAATGTACCTACTCAGGTACATATCAAACTCAGTAAAAATAAAAGAGTTATTTTACTATCCCCGAAATTATAATTACAGAGTTATTTGAAAAATTACTTTAAGTCTCATAAAAATTAATATTATTTTCCCTCACAATGCACACCTAGAGGTGAATCGCGGATGTGATCAATCTCGGGCATCCCACAGATCGCCGCCTGCGCAGCTGTGCTCTTATACGACGCGCAAGCGCACAACTCGTCACCGCTCTAGATGTCAACATTAATAAATACAGAGTACGCAGTCATACTCGTAAGAATTTCTATAAAAACCTTGAAAGTCATGTTTTCTCTTACATGTTAAATTATATTCAAATACAATAGCGATATTTTCAAAATATGCTATACCATCTGCCAAATTAATAAACCATTAGCTTAGCAATAAAAAGTTAAAATTGTTGATCGCTTCCTAAATCTAACAGTCTAACCAGATTAATCCAATGTATGACCTATTTAAAGATTTCATTAAATTAACTAAAAAATAATTCACGAAAAAACGTGGTCTACCACGTGCTATGAGAACAATTTCCAGTCTACGTGACCATTGTTTATCGCGCTTACAAAGAGCTATAAGGAGTAGAAGACCTGTGACTAACTCGAAAGAATGATTCAAATTGAACACAAAATAAACAGGATAAAAAGAGATTTCCTGGCTCATTCCCGTAGGCGGCGGGTAGGCGATTGAAGAATTTAGTGCCTACATTTGGCATCGAGTCGCATTAGCTCTATGACGAATGCTCAGGCGCAGAAAGTCTAGTACAGTTTTACGACTAGGTTACTATTTCTTGATGCTGACTAACCCTGTTCGTAAACTAGTGGTTGTATTAAATGCACTGCAATTTACCTACTTGTGCAATTTCACGGATCGTTATTTTAATTTACATAAGAGTTTATGTTTGTAGTTTACAAATAATAATATCGTTTAATTTTAAATAGTTTTCATACATTAATTAAAGTGTTTTTGCTTATAAATTTGTAAAAGGTATTCTACGCATAAAACAAATGAAGACGACAGTGTCTAGGCTTAAAATTTATTCATTTGAAATAGTAATGCCTTGTTAAGCAAATAGTAGCTAAGTTATACGTTTTTTCATGACGTAGTTGTTCTTGTCATTATCTACTTTAACAACATACTATTAACATATCAATGCAACGTAAATGCGCAATAATTAACATGTTTGAGTTATGCCTGGCATCTTTTACACACACATGCTTATCAGGATTCATGGAAATGGCCACCAATCTATTGACACAGTACCTAACTGACATATCAAACTGATATCAGTCGACTGCAGATAAGAAATACCTTTGTTTCTTGACTGTACAACAAAGGCTTAGTTTCGTAAGCGTAACGCTTGGTAATGAAAAACTATTGATTTCGGAATACCTACAACAAATAGATAACTACGCATTTTACTGGATTTTCGCTTATCAGTGATATCGCAATTATGTATACGATTTTATAATTAAAATGCGTGAGTCAAACTACTTACCGCATTTATTGAAATAATTTAAAAACCTAGGTAACTCTTATCGGATTGCAGCCGAAACTAATATTTTAACAACATAAATAATAAGCCAATAAGACATTCCGATTGTTAAGCGAATCGAAAAAAGTAACACACGTAATGTTAAATAATCTCAGTTTGGGAGTTATTGAACTCAATAGAGAGCGAGAGTTAGACGCAACCGACTCAATAATAAATCAAGAGGATAACACAAACCTGCCGCTCAACGATTAACATTACTCCAAACAAAATAAAACAAACGATAACAGTAATTAAATTAACAGCCTTAATTACAGCGTCCGGTTTTCTCATAATAAATCAGATATAAACCCTTTCTTAGATCATTAGACATAATTGATTTCGGCCGATCCTTGCTCGAAACAGACGGCGGCATAATTTATTCAATCCCTCTCTTTCAAACTATAGAACTCCCATTTGTAAGATAAAGATGGAGTGTTAAGAACCAAAAGCGGTTAACCGAAACAGTTAAAAACTTCGGCTCCAGGCGTCGTTATGTTATTATCCAGACATTTCGATGAAACATAAAAAGACGGTTCGAAAATTACACCGATACCATTCCTATGAGTCAGCTGTACATGCCAAATTGAATCAAATCCTTACCCGATTTCCCACATCGTCCGCTGCCAAGCACCACAACTCTTATTCGATTAACTGTCATCTTCATTAGTTCTTTGTTACACTGCACTTTGAGTTTGTCTTGTAGGTGTTTTTCTATATTTTTCAGAAAATAAAACCTTTGTACTTAAGACGGATTCCAATTGTGATCGTATAAAAGATCGCGTTGCCGCCAAAAACAGCTGTTGTGGAAAGATTGTGACCGCACGCGCGCTCAACGCACCTGCCTGCGAGCGACTGGCGTCAAACTAAAATTGGCGCAGTCTCAGATAATGCAATGAAGCATTTGAATATGTAATAACTAATAGCAGTAGTAGGTACAGCACTTTGTGGGGCTTCTGTTTACAAGACTGTCTTGGAATCATCACTTTTATGTATTGTTTTTCCAGATATCTTATTGTGCTCCAGTTGAAATCTTCCACGGTTATTGTATTATTAGATATCTTGATAAACATTGACTCTTGTTTTATATTTCTGCTTAAAAAACACCATCGTAAAAAGACAAATATTTTAATCTCCAAAGTGCTTAAGTGATCAAAGTGTCACTTTTAAAATCAGCAATACTTAACTTTCGTTTAAACTCAAAAACAGGGTCATCCAATCATACACTCACTGGGTCAACGATTTAATCCTATCAACTAAGTAAAAGTTACACCGTTGATACAAAACTTGCAATTTGTCGCTTAGCTCAGATGCATGCTAAGTATTTTCTATTAACGAGGATGTAGGGCACAGCGTTTCAAATCACTAACAGGTAGAATTGACACTAATCCTTCGGTCGTCAAATAAAAGTGCAAGCGATGTTTGTACATGTTACGGTTACAGACTAGAACTCGGCCTAATCCCGAGGAATCTATGCCAACCGCCGATACCGCGGACGTGTGATATGATTGTACGTATAATCGGAACATAAAGCGATAACGCATTAAAATTTCAACAGTTTTAATTTGTAGGTATTATGTGATAGGTAACTCATTAGCAAATGTAAATTGTAATTTAACATTACAATCTAATAGGTAGGTACCTATATAAAAATCTCTTGTTTGTTGCCAAACTCCTCCGAAATGGCTAGAAATTTTGTATTCATATCGGATAGGAGTTGATAGGACTGACGATCGGCCAACGTCAATTTTTGATACCCCTAAATATTAAGGGTGGTGGTCCCTATTTTAAGGTTTGTGGAAAAAAAAGATATTTTTTTAGGATTAAAAAATACAAATTATAATTACGTGCATCCCTTTTTCACTCTCCTACGATAAACCCCTATTTTTAGTAAAATTTCTCAAAAAGAACGTGGTATGAAGTTGGCTGGGTCAGCTAGTGTCGTATAAATACCGGTAACGATGTCATTAAAATATTGCAACTAAAATTATACCCATAATGTTGAAAAATGCCTTAATTTCCATCAACTCGTTTTTAGACGAGCGTGCGGAAACTAAAATATAATAAAACCGAACAAAATTACTGTTTTCATTATTAAAAAAAAAATAGCAATTTTTGCCAGTGACAGATATTCTTACCAACTAGAAATATAACCTTTTCTAATTTGCTACATTGATACGGTAGGTATATTGTTTTGAACATTGCTTTGCGTCGCACTTCATCTATAACTTCCGAATTACAGTACCAGTAACTAGTAGGTCAAAAAGTCTTAACTACACTATCACAATAGGTCAAAATTGACACTTAAGCTTTTGTGAAGTATTCTATAGACTTGTCAATAAGCTTGACTCAAATGTCACTCTCACTACTTCAAACTAAGAATGACAGAGAATTGTACTACTTTTGATTTTCAATGCCTTGACAAAAGCAAATTGTCTTGACCCGTATCATTAATTCTTTGTAAGTAACTCCTTTATAATCCTCTCAAATGAACTAAAGGCTTCAAAGATATAGTAAGATAATTAAATCGGCTTACAATTAAATACGCATGATAAAACTAGTGTAAGCTGACTGATCTACTTTCATTTTCATTTAGGATTCTAATAAATGTTTTAATTCAAATTTATAAACACACTTTAGCGTCATACTATCGTCACCTCAGTCGTGCTACGAATATGGGACCTGTAAAGTTTTTGAAACGTCAGCTAATAATAAAAAATATGCGAGTTACTTAAATCCATTATTGTTGTTTCATTTCAATGTAAATAAATGTAATACTTAATTATCTGCTGTATATAAATGTAATACTCAATTATATTGAAGATTATAAATTTATATTATTACTAAAACTTTTCCAGGCGATATTACACCCTTTTAGTTTTCTATCTGCAAAAAAAATTCAAAGACAACATCTATAGCAAACCAGTATTTTGCTTCTATAAAATGACTAATATAAATAAAACAATTCAACTTTTTTAATTTTAATAGGGCATGTTAGATAGCGGTCGGTGGAAGAATTTTAACAAGCCCTTTGTTAGTCTCTTGCTGCCTTAATCGGCTGCGCCTGCGCCGACGAGACAACCTTCGACTCCCGTCTGCGACCTGTAAACATACAATTTAATTTTAATATAAATTTACAGTAAAAACAGTTAAACGAACACTGCATTCAAAACTCGTTGACTCATACTGTATAGTCTTTTTGGCATAACCTTAAACAAAATCATATTTTTAGGTTATGACTACAAGTTGAAAAGACAATTGTGATAATGGGTCTAATAAGTTTCTGATTGCGTAACTATCTATTATGATTATATCGCTACAATAAATTTCACCAATTACTCTTTTTTGTATTAACTGAAAAATAATATAAAATCATCAAGGGTTTTTATTTACAATAATAATATGTAGGAACAGATTGTCTTCTCATCCCAAAACGAATAAGAAGTAAATAATATTCTGAAGAAATCCCAGTTCCTACAGTGACAACCAACTTGCTTTTATTTCGTTCTTATCAAAGTAAAGAGATAAAAATCCGTGTCACTTTTCCAATTTACTCCACGAAAACGGACAAACTTATTACGCCGAGGACAGACGTTAAGTTGCGTTAGTATTGTTAAAAATAATTGGAAGACATAATCAGCTCATCGGATCAAGCCTGACTTGTTATAATTGACTCCTTGTAAAATCCTGGACAACGCTAAAGCGGCGTCGAAAAAAAAAGGATAAAAAGGGAGATGCGGGGCAGACGACACCTGCGGTGATTGTAAGTCTTCCTTGCGGTTTCTGCCGACTTACCTACCTCTTTTATACCTAAAATTATATAACTTATGTCGGTTGAATGACAAGGACTAAAATTCTAAAATCCCCATTATAAAATAATCATGGTTCTCTCGTTTACGAGACGATGGTTCCTGGAGCAGGGGAATATAAGCATAAGAATAGTTTACCTAAAAGTTAGACAGATATCTAATTGAGCACCAACTTTTCTACAAATAGGACGAAAAAAGAATTGCAATGGAGATCTATCTAAAATTCTCAAAATATAATTATTTCAATAAGATTCTTTATTACCTTTTAACTAATTTCATCAACATTCAGTTAGGCATTCTTATATTGATATTTTAATAACTTAAATCTGAGCACATGAGATTTAAAAAAATCTGTTATAATACAAGTGATATATCTTTCTCATTAATATTCTTTAGCGACTCCCGGTTCGCCTACAAGGTTATTCGGTAGCCACCCGATCTTAATCAAAACTTTAAAATAAATAAAAAACGGGTTATTTCAAGTTTCCGGCGTTAAGTTTCGAATGAGTTTTAATATCTGTGGAAGCTGTACATCTGCGAAATTTCTCTTCAACAGGTGAACCGTGATATTAAAACGTCACTAAATATTTTTTCCGTTTTATTTCACATCGGCTTTTTGTGAATACGAATTTATCAACGTTGCGTGACATTAAACGACTTTGTGATATTGTTGGTTAACTACTTTTACTTAGATATTTTTATTAATAATTCAAAAATCCTTTTTCTGTTATTGATGAAACCTTTCGTTTTTATTATTTTGTTTTTTTAATTTATTTATGGTTTCATATAACTTTATTTTACCTAGTTATATAAAACTTTAAAAAAGAAAAAGTAAGTACAAGATGTTGTTTTAACAAACATTAAATTTGTAACTTTTCTCTGCTTCATTATTAAGTAAACTTATAAAATAATTGGATTACTCCTTCCAAATAGTAGAGCGTCGGCAATAAAAAAGAGACAGATACTACCAATAAGTATTAACTAGTATTGATATATAAACGAATACTGCTGTCTTATAGACGTATTTTTTGTGCACCCTTAAACGTGCTATAAATATTAAATATTATAAACTTGGCCAAATATCCTGCTTTAATTTTTACAACTAAAATATCAAGTCCGCATTTATCACCAACTTTTGACATTTATTTCAGTCGAAATGAACGATGTAAACTCCCTGAGGCTATTTAATCACACTTTCCTTTTTGGCTTTAGTACTTACTGACATTGTGACAACTTCACTTTCTTTAACTGTCATGTCAAATATAAGGATTCTTGTCATTGCTCAAAAAAATAACACAAAACGTATTTAGAAATGTTATTATTAATTATAGTTTATTGCACAAACCTTGGCAAATTTATTTAAGTGTATAAAATTCGAACTTAATGCTATAAGGAATTGACTACCATCAATTTCAGAATCATGCCGTAGATTGTATGCGCTAGTTGAAAATTATCAGTTTCAGATATTGTATACTAGCTTCTGCCCGCGACTTCGTCCGCGTGGAATTCCTCCTTTTTTGCAGTCGGTTAAAAAGTAGGCTATGTTCTTTCTCAGGCTCCAGACTTTCTTTGCACCAAATTTCATTTAAATCGGTCCAGTAGTTTAAGCGTGAAAGCGTAACAGACAGACAGACAGACAGAGTTACTTTCGCATTTATAATATTAGTAGGGATTAACTGACTTAAATGATGTATTTTCATAATACCTACTCGACCACGTACCTACATCAGTAATTTACTAACCCTATTTTCATAACCAAAAAAAAAATCTTTATAGCAAATACAAACTTTTACCATTATGTAGGTACGCCTAGAAACCAAATAGTAATAACCATTTATTCTATACCTTATTCATTGTTATTATGTATACAAAATCAAATTTTCTGTACGTGACTAAGTTATAAAATACAGCGTGTGAAAACCGATTAAATAACGTAGGTAGGGTTTTACACGTCATAAAAGATATTTACTTGACGTCGGCCATATGCATAGTTCTAAACGACAGTTTATATTTTATACTTAACATGTGTCTAATTATTTTGAAAGTAACCCTAAAACATGGAAACCTAAAACAATTGTGTGTAACTTCACTTTTATGTACGTGTCAATTGACTAATATAAAATTAGGAATGTATTTACTGCATTGTGTTCAGTCATAATTAAAGTAAAATTCTCTAAAATAGTGTACACAAATTAGACATAAAAAAGTACTTATACACGCAGATTAGTTTATTAACGCTTCGGAAATATTTCTAAAAAGACGTCGAACAAATCATAGCAGAAAGTTACTTTTTGGGTCGATTCTACTATTTAAACTTACTCACTAAAAATAGATAACACAAGTACTTACGACATATAATGCTGTACTTACATAGTAATTAAAATAAAATAAAAAAAAATATGTAAATTCTTTTTAAATACATTCCGGAGACGAGTCTCTTCTTATTTTATTTTACATACATTTTTATTAAATTTTCATTCAAAACATATTTTTAAAGGAATCGCCTTAATCGCCTATATTGCTCTTTAATAAAACTATGTTTTACAATAAACAATTGAATGAAACTAATTCATCGACGAAGCAGCACTCAGCCTATCAACAAAAAAAGTAATATCAATACAATTACGAGTTTCTTCAAATTTCCTTTACGTGAACAAAACTTGTTTATTAAATGGACATATTGTCAACAAGAAACATTAAGGAGTCCGTTTCCCATATCGTCAATTTAATCCCAGTTTTTATTCCTTAGCAGTACATCGCGTAAGGCAAATCAACTTTCCAGTTGTGACACTCGCAAAGGCAATTCATTTATGAACATATAGGACTTATGGGCACATCTCACGCGACTGCCGGATGTCCACGTCCTGAACACTGACTTATTATATTTTTACAAACACTTCCAATTTGCATCACGGTTTTACCTTACACTTACGATAAGTCTATGTAAAGATACACCTCAATAAAATTAACATACAGTTAGAATAGCAATGGAAATGCTGAGAAACTGATGGATTTTTATGAATTTATGGATGACGCTTTATCTTTTTAAAGATAATATTTTTATGACAGTACTTAACTACGTATTTATGTAATATGTATGGATTAAGTAAGAATATCTAAATATCTGATTAATTACGTAACTTAGGTCATATTTTTACGAAACTCAGTTTCTTTTTCTTTCCAAATAGCTGAAGATTTGGTTTAGTTAATAAACACTTAATTTAACCAAACAAGTAATTGCAAAATTCAAATTAAAAAATCAAAATCTACAATGTATTTATTCAATTTAGGATTCTACAAGCTCTTATGAAAGTCAGGACGTTGTTCCAGTTACCTCACCAGTTATCTCTTTTTGTTAAATAAATTACGGATTTAAATATCAGAGACCTGTAAAATGAAATCCTATGTGTTGATCTACTGAAGCTCGTACAGTAATTTAAGCATACGCTCATCTTTTAGCATAACAATGTTTATCAGTAACATTACGCGGTGCGCGTGCGCAGGTCTGTGCCATAAATACGGCGGCGCCGGCGCATAGACGACACTATCGCCCGACACGCCTCCCGACAAACCAACACATCAGTAAATAAATAGGCTTGTTGAGTAAAAAAATATATGTACTTATTACAATTAATATTTTAACAAAAAATATTGGACACGGTTTTCTAGTTTTGTTAATCAAATAAAAAATAAAGCGCTTCTTAGTCGCTCGTGACGTCAGTTTGCAATGAAAAGTATTGCAGAGTGTGACGTCACGCGGAACTATAACGGGCAAAAATAAAAGAAAATACATGTGATTTTTTTTAGTAGATGTACTGGTCAAATAATATAACATGTAGGTATCTAAACATTTCGTTACATCAAATACTTATGGGATATCGTTGCAATATAGGACGCCGTCCTATCGGGGTAGTTAGTAATAACAATGAAGCATTTCTCGAAAAGACTTTCTATAATACAGATACAATTTCTGAATGTCACACAAATATGTACACACAGTACACACATACGTACGTAGTAGAATATGATATTTGGTCAACTAGGTTATTTTTTAATCCATGTCATAACACTAATAAACTTGATTACGAAAAAAAGCAACCTAATTAAATAAAAAAACAAACTTTACGACTTCAAGTGTGAAAACATAACCCACCAAAACAAATATTACGCAACCACAATCGTAGCTCATTCGTAAAAGATCCCGTAACAATTACGGTTCTCACAATCCGGTGCGTGGGATGCACACATGGGCAAGCAATAAAACCTAGAGATAGACACATTGACAATTGATCAATGAAACCGATTGACGAAAACAAAACGGAGCTTAGTAACAATGCGTATCCATCGCTCAGTGGTTCGGAAAAAACGACAGCCGGGAACAAAATGACGAATTGCCGTGTACCATTTCAATTAGTCATGCGATTACTTCTCGTTACTCAATGCTGTCGCAGCTAACTAAGATGCACAGATGATGCAATGCACTTAGGGCGGAACAATGCCTATATCATGTTTGACAAGGTTTAAAATGTTTCCAGTCATGATCGATTCGCATTTGTTTATGAAATGAGTGTCTGGTAGTTTTATTTATAAAGTTTTGTGTATTGTGTTCTATGATATCGGATAGCTCAAGACAAACAATGTTATTTCAGCTCACAATACGTACCTACCTCCTGTTTCTTGCATTATTCTTAAATATTATAATCTTATGTATAGTCGATGATATATTTAATTTTTCTTTCAATATAAACATATTGATTCCGTAGGTACTTTTGTATATTTTATTCAGTCTAGCACAAATCAAGATAACACATTATTTTAAAACTATAATATTATATATATAAATATATGTACATACATAACTTTTAAACGACTGCACCAAATTGGATGATTCTTTTTTATGTGTTCCATATTGTCAGGGCAAGGTTGGTATATTACATGACAATTTATAAAAAAAATATACATTTGATCAGAATTATTTGTTTAAATCTAATGAAGAGTGATTGACGATATGTGACAGAAGACTTCGACAGATCTGTGACGAAACACTCGAACGGGCAGGACATCGTCAGCTTTAAATAAAAACAATTATCTACCGGCCAGTAACACCGATAGATTGTAACCTCCAACTACTTAATGATTACAGATTAAACAAAGTAACGTCTTAGTTTGATAAACTTGAATTCGGAGCATTTTCTTATGACTTCCTTGTACTCAAGTAATTCCCAGTATACACTGACATTGCAAAAAGAGAAATATACAAAAAGATAAAACGGTAAGTAGCTGACGCGGTAGTATCTCAGAGTCCGCTATCGAATGCTCTCGGGGCTCTTCTTAGAATGCAATTCGAGTTAGCAAAATGTTTATTAACGGTATCAAGTTCATTGCACATAAATAAATCTCGAAGTTGTTCTTAAGCAGAACAAATTACGAGGAATATTTTGAGAATAATTACGAGCTCCATATCCTTATGAGCATAAGCAATTCAATAAACTTCATATAAAATGAGTCAAAATCAGATATGCTTTCGCGGTTATTACACATTGGATTGAAGCAACTATAACGGAAATTTTTACAGTTCCCATATTCGGCTATGAAACATAAAATTAAAATACGCGAGTTACATCCGTTATAATTGATTCATTCCAAATCTATGTAGACATTAAATGTACCTATCCTTATTTATGTGAAACATTTTCTCTAGTTTTATTGTTTATAGAAAAAAATATCAACATAACAAATTGATTATTCTCTTAGAGGCTAATCAAGACTCACGAGCGTAACGTAAAAAAACCTTAGATTAAATTCTACCAGAGCATGACAACCCTTAAGCTTTTAAACGGATGTTTTAGTTCCAGTCCTCGAAGCGAATTACATAACCAAAATCTATACTCCACCGTACCAACAAACATTATTACATAGATTATTGAAACAAAATTCTAGTCTATATTTCTTTGAGCATTGCTATGATTCTATTTTAAGCAGATTCAGTTTTGTGTTATTTTTTTAAAACAGGTTTAATTCTTAAGCGAGAACTCTTTGAATTATAATTCTTAAATCTACTAAGCCATACATCATACATGTGCTGATGTTTCGTCTGTTAACAGAGCATTGCGTAAGAAAAAAGATGTATGTGCCTCGGAGGAAAGCATTAAATGCGCTTTTATGCAGTGGGGGTTTTATAGCCTTTTTCTTTGTTGAATGATATTTTTAAAATAAGTTGAGGTCAGTAATATTGCACTACGCTCGGATATATCTCATAGCGAGGGTATCACAGCTCTATCGGCGCTTGGTAATGCAGCTACGAATTATCTGATCCTTCCCATAACTTACGCTAAAATACTAAAATTGCTTTCGAGAAATCTTTCACAGAGATCTTCACGCTCCCCGCGCTTATTATATTCCATTACGATACCAATAATATCTGAATATTATTACCATTCCTTTAAACACACGTTGTATCTTTGCATCTAAATTAACTGACCTAATAGACATTCTATTGGGAATTTGTATTTCGAATTTAATAATTATCGCTGGTAAAATAAGCAATTCGTTTAATATTAATTAATAGATAACAGCGGTGTGAAAGCAATAACAACAGAATTAACTTTGCGCTTAAGTTAATGTAAAGATATTAACTATTAATAATTTTACATGTTGTATCGTTCAACACAAAACATGTAAGTGTAGGTACGTTTGAGATCTCTCTCTAACAGAACCATAAAAACACGAAGATATATTTACGCACAGAAAGGTACCCATGTACATTATATACAGCACATGTCCTAGGACCCCGATACGGTTTCCGATCAGTTTATCGAACGCAAACTCACGAATGCTTTCTATTGAAAACACGAGAAATGTTTTACTTGAACGGCCGTTTGCAATGTTCCTGCAAGTAGTCCAGGTCCGAAGAAACACTGGAGATAAAGTAATGGAGGCGTAGATAGTCCATAATGGCTACATTAGGAATTTAGGTAACCAATCGAACCGTTATTGGAAAAATGGTATCTGAAACGGCTAAGTGGTGCATTAGGCTGAGTCATGAACTGCTCGATCTGAGAATTTGAGTTACATCCAGGAAGCGTAACAAGGTTAGATATACAATGATGTCGTAAAATGTTGAAGAAAATGTGATATGTTTCTGAGAATAATACTATTCCGTGTACAGATTGTAATATTTCAATTTCATTTACTTATTGCATTCTATAAGTAGGTACATAAGTTACATGCTATAATAGGTGGACAGTAACAATTAGAATCATTATAGACCCTGATGGGCACAACAAACAAAACGCAAGAGGGCTCGCCTAATTTTTTTTATATAATCAATATTATAAATGCGAAAGTAACTCTGTCTGTCTGTCTGTCTGTCTGTTACGCTTTCACGCTAAAACTACTGGAGCGATTTAAATAAAATTTGGTACAAAGAAAGTCTGGAGCCTGAGAAAGGACATAGGCTACTTTTTCACCGACTGCAAAAAAGGAGGAGTTCCACGCGAACGAAGTCGCGGGCAGAAGCTAGTAATCTATATAACAGTTTTTCAATTAAAAGTACTGTGTTTGGTGTATTATTGTGTGTAAGTATGCATGTGTGTGTTTGTGATTAAGACAGAGAGCTCCTAAATGTAAATTGACCATCGTTCTATTTGAAAATGTTTTGGCAGGACGATGTGATCCAGTCCCGTAACTGAAACTTTGAGCTCACAACATTTCGGTTTGTTTGGATTCCTCTCTGTACTTGCAGGTTGCTTTTGTATTTGAGGTAACGGGCTAAAGGAACGGTGTCGGCGGCGAAGTACAAAGAGTTCGTGGCGCATAAATCGGGACCTGACCTTCCGTGTTGAAGCCGCGCGGGATGTGTCGAACTGGAGAAATATGAGTGTATTCCTAATATTTATATAATAGGCCAGTGTTTGAGCACGATATCGGTTAGGAAAAAAGGCTTACTTACAAATTCAATCACATTCTACCTGAATGAATTGGGGATTGAATTGACGATAGTCTAAAGGTTTAGTCGTGCTACGAATATGGGATCTAAGTTTTTGAAACGTCAGCAAATATAATAAAATGCATGAGATAAACCCATTATTAGTTGTTTCATTCCAATGTGTAGTAACCGCGAAGGCATCAGAAATTATTGTGTAAATTGGTTTCTAAAAATGTTTTTACCATCATTTCACCTTTACTTCGTCATCGTCATTCATCTGTTTCTGTAAAGAATATTCAGTCGATTTTTTTTTATTTTTTATAATATCCTCAACCCGACATAAAAAATTAAAGGAAACTACATAAATAAAAAGTAAAAGTCAAAGCACTTCAACTGGCGCCTCGGTGGTATCAACATTCCTTCTAGGTGTTTGCAACAAGTCGAAGACGTCACTCAATAGGTTTGCACAAGCGCGCGTGATACAGAGCAAATAATGCCCGCACTGAAGAGCCAAATAAACCGACACTTGGTTCTGTATGCCAACAACTTCAAGTGGAGAAAATTGATGAAAGTTATAGTTTACGCAGAATTCATAAACAATAGGTAATGTGTAAGTGAATATGAACAAGTCAAGGAAAGTGTTTATATAAGGCCATATATCTATATAATACTGGCAGTCCTTTATTCACTTTAGCGTTAGACTATCAACAGCTCAGTCGTGCTACGAATATGGAAACGTCAGTAAATAAAATAGAATACGTAATAACCAATGTTTAATAACTGCGCACACCGACAATGTGTAATAACCGCGAAGGCATCACATAATATTATAAAGTCCTTTTATTTTCATACAAACATTTTTCGAATTCTAGTTGATATTGAATTAGGTAACGTTTAGTTTTTCTTTTTTAGTTACCAAATCCAATCCGGATTTGGTGTTCGATTTTAAAACCTTAAAACCTAACATTGTAAAGAGGTGAAGCTAACAAAACAAAGACTTAAATATCAACGAAATCCGGTGAAAGGATGCAAAAAGTCCTTGGCAAAACTTGAAATGAGGTTAAGAAGAACATTCGAAAACTTTATATTTAGTATGTTGGGAATTTTAACCTATAAATGCCCTTTAATATAGTACTTTATGGCGAACTTAAATTAGAGAAAGAACTTAAAATTTCCATGAGTTACTTATGCATTACCATATTGTATTTTCCATGTTTCAAGCTCATTTGTAAAAAAAACTACTATTTACTGGAATTGGTGCATCGAATAATTGACTGCATTGACGTCAATTCTTTGCCAATCTATTTGTTAGTCGTGAAGTCACGTTTACATGCACATTTTATATTTCTTTGTACAATGTCTTTGTTATTGAAAACTAAAAATATTTGAGTTGAGATTCGGATAGCATATGACTATTCGACCGTTTCTGTTTTTACTAGCTTTGGATTGTTAAACCCTTACTGATATTATAAAGGCGAAAGTTTGAAAGAATATATGGATGCAAGGATGTGTCAATGTATGGATTTATGCTTGTTACTCTTTTACGTAAAAACTACTAAATGGAATTTGACTTAACTTTACAATAATACACCCTATACATCAGAATAACATATAGGCTACGATATCGTACTTTAAGCACTTACCCTACGCAGACGAAGTCGCGAGCAAAAGTAAGTATAATAATGAGTACAAGAATAATGCAACTCGGAGTAATAAATGACAATCAAATTATTAACCAGCAACCGCAACGCCTGGTCAGAATGTAATAAATTGAGGGTGTTTATTGAGACCACCGGTCGATACCATAAAACTCTTGGTACAAGTATTGTTCAGTCTTCTCGTTCAGTAAGCCTACGAGGACCTTTTTTGTCACGCGACAAAACTTGTCCATCGACATCATGTCTTCTATTAATCATTAGAGTGCATTTTTTTTCTATTTTTAAACGTTTTAAGATGACAAATTGTCGTGGTTGATGTAGTGAATATAATCCATTTTTGTCGTTTAAATGAAGACGTTTTATCGACGTGACAAAATATAATTTGTCTTTGTCGACGTGGCAAAGTATCATAGGCTCGCTGGTCTCGCAGATTTTATAGCATAATAATACTGCATTCGTCAGCTTATATGGGATCTGTAAAGTTTTTGAAACGTTAAATGTTACACAATAGATAAATTGCAAAATACAGTAGATATACTCGTTCGTTTTTCTTATAAAAATGTGGAGTGACAAATAAGTAATATATATGTAGGTTAGGCATATTATAGTAGATGTTATTAAATTCTATAATATAAATATTAACGAAAATGTTACGTACCTACGAGATATTTATGAATAAAACCGGAAACATTGATAGGTATTAGGTCATTATTTAACATTAGGATCAATATCAAGGGGAAGCACCTACGAGAATGGCTCAACTATAACTAATTAAAGATAACATTATCTCAAACATAGATTACGTTATAGAAATAAAGGTCCTATTTGCGTCAACAAATGTGTTTGCAAAAGATTAGATAAAGGGACTGTCTGCAGACAGTGCAATATGCACGACCACGCAACCATCAAGTTACAACGTAAGTTTTCCATGTTTTTAATACTACAAAATCATTGTTACGTCCTTGTGTTACGTAAATTTACGTCCGAGCGTGACGTAGAAACATGTAGCGTGTCGTTAATTACTCCAGAATCCCGCTGACGTCACTAAGTTGAAAATAATTATTTAAATTAAAGCGTTAAACAACGCGAAAGTGGTCGCCATTTATGCGGTGTCGTAGTTTTATCTTGACCTTTTCGATGAATGCATTTTGCATGTCAACAACCTGGGCTGGTCCGTTACGTGTGTGATTTAAAAATGTCGAGAATGTGTTAAATGGAATCATTTAAATTGCAACACGCCGACACAGATGACCAGCGACTGAGATGAGGCACTAATTGAAAAATTGAATGAATCTTCGAGCCGGAATCGACTATAAAAATGTCGTTTTTATGACTACGCAAATAAATACGCCCCGCATACGTGCCCTGTACATATTGTTTAAAAATTTATCGCTCCGTAAACAAGCTAGAACCCTTCGCATTTTTATAGGCGCAACCCATTTTACAAAATAAATCACCTATCTAGTTACTCGGCCCCAACCCAGCGCCAACATATTTCTCTGTAAAATACAGCCTTAGGCCTCTTTAAAGAAATATAAGGCGCCTTGCAAGTATAAATATTTTCGACGTAGACAATTAATGCCCTACGACGTTTATCCACGCATCGGCACCCCATTATGGAATAATCGGCAGCACGAGATCCCCATTCGTACTTGTCTCGCAGTGGCCTTAACTTTAGACAGGGCGCTATTACAATAATGCCGAGATTACCCGACGCGAGCCTGTTATTAATAAATAGTCAATACCTCCCCGCTGTCCTCATGTCGAGCGGTAGACTTAAATCATAAGGTAATTACCACTCTATGATAGGCTTTCTTTAGCCGATTGAGAAATGAAAACCGTGGACGTGCCCGCTCGCAAGCTGTGGTTAAGAGAAAATTGTACGTTATTTTTAAATTCATATCGATCTTAGAATGATACTAAACAAACAATTATCGGCAATGAAAGTGGTTATTAAATGCGTTTCGAAAGCTTTCTGTTTTATTGCAATGATTTTTCTATTTGGTATAAAACGCGATGGGCAATCAAAACGAAAGTTCTACATTTAAATGTTAATTTTGTATATAAAATGCGTACTTGGTTGACCTTTTCAGCCAACAACCTAGCATTAGACTATCAGCTATTCCCGTAATAGTCAATTAGGAATGTGAAAATAAAAGATAAATCTAATTAAATAAGGTATTCATCTATTCAACTACTCATAATTAGAATAGGTAATATATGATCAGTTTTATACCAGCATGTCTCTGCCAGATTAATTACATGTATAATTTGCATAGAAATTAATTGTATAATGATTTATTACGTAGCTATTGATATTCATATACTAGTTGATCATGAATCTTAACAAAGGCTTTTCGCATGATAGGCTGTGAAGGGCCTAATGGAGGCTTCAATTTTATTGCAATTCACATTGTACTGGACTTCAGTTGAATCGTATGAATACGCACAATATGACTACATTATGCTGCATTGACGTGATATTTTATACTTGACAGGAGTGCAGTGATGTGCGTATAGTGCACGTTGAACTCTAGAGATCGAATGCAAGCATAACGTTTGAAAACGTTTATTGCGATAATAGAATGATCAAAGTAACAATAATAAAATATTACTTATTATATTAGGTAACAGTTAACAATTTAAATATAAAAAGAAATAGACATAGATTACCAAAAATTATTTAATATTATTATTGGAAAGTTCGGGGGCATGTGACGTCACGTTATGGTACAATTTATACCATAACGTGACGTCACGAGCACTAGCCCTGATTTGTATTTTTTTCCATGTTTAAAAAAATAAAAATACTAGATACTAACAAATGCACTATACAGATTTTTTTTCGTTAGGTACCTATTCGGCCGTTACAATATGAATCTTTGAGTTATGCACACCGTGGACTGAAGTTAACAAAACACCACTAATAGTACTATATATAATTCAAGGTAATTATCACTATGGTATTAGGTAGGTATCGCCGAAGATGAGAGAACAAAATCTTAAATCAGTATAACTTGATCGAAGGCATCGAAACTTCATCCAGGCTCTACGCGGTCCTTAACGGGCTATTCAGCGAATTGAATGCAATGTCAAGATGAAAGCGGAGCCAATAGACACTTACATCGAAACTTAAGTTTTATAGACCAACTACTTGTTACGATTTTTGATTACGTACAGAAAAACATAAAATTTAATAAGGTTTATTTCGCAATCTAAATCTTCAAACATCACAATTATATTTTATGGCACCCAATAAAAAACACTTGGATTGTCATATTTGACAGGCTATTAAAATAAAGTTGATATCTTGTTTCGTTCTTGCACCTAAAAATTGCGATTAAAATTCCCAATTGGTCACATCCGTCAAGTCGCCCGTCCGGCTGCGTATGCGCTTCTTTCGCCATCAAGTTTACCGCAGACAGGTGCGCAGTGTGTCATTCGAAAATCGCCTGTATTACAAGGACTATAGGGTAAGGGTTTTCAGTACTCATCTTATATATTTGATGGCAGAGTGCTACAGAATCATCGTACTGGCACTGATAGAGTGATCTGTCTGACCTTAGAACCTAAACGACTTATGCGTTATACTTATACATACATACTGTGGTAACAGTTGTCAATGTCAGCCCTGAACAATTGACATTCTATATTCATTAACGCTGTAGGATACAATGAAAGATGTGTGAAATTAGCTTAGTGACTTTTTGTTTGCGTACTTGAATTCCTTTAAATAATTGATTATATTTTGTGATGAATGTTAAATATTAAGTATTGAGGAGTCCTTGAGTTCACGCAAGTAAAGTCAATATTATGTTGGAATGAAATATGAACTCGTGTACTAAGTAAGTACTTTATTTTATTTGATGACGTTTCTAAAACTTTAGTTTAGGACTAATATCAGATTGGTCGTGCTACGAATATGGTAATGTTTCCGAAACTACAGCAAATAAAATCAAATACTCGAGTTAAATCCGTTATAGTAGTTTCTTTCCAATGTGAAATAATCGCGAAGGTGTCAGAAATAGTAAAGTCGATATGGTTTGAAGTAAACACTATGAAGCTTAGATGTTATTTTTTATAGACAAAAATAATTGTTTTATTCTAATGCGTAATAGCCGCATCAGAAATATTATAGGTAGTCGAGAAAGTAAGATATGATTCCCTTTCTGCTAATGGTATTTAAAGCAATTATTTTCAAACGCAAATGGAATTACGCACTACCTACAATTAGTAACTTAACACCCAATTCATAAGGAATGCTTACCCAATGAAAAAGACATAATTATGTGTATTTTAAACCCTTATTTTATAGCAAGCCTACGTTAACGACCGTTAATAGTTGTAACATTAAATGGAAACTAGTAAGTAACGTTACGATAGGACATTCCACGGGAACATGTTGCCTGGCCACCGTCTATTTATAGCTAGGACTGGTTAATTATTTAATATCCTCACTATTTATGTTGTAAAGCTTCATTAGATTTATCTTGAGAAATAAATGTAATTAACGTTTGTTAAAAGTCATATTGAAAATCGCGACTCAATTAGTCGATAGTTCAGGAAACGTCAGCGGTTGGTAGCCGCTTGCATAATCCGGTGTTGATAACCACTGGTGCACTCCGCTTGGGAGTATTGTGTCTCCTGGGTACTTACTTAATACCACGATATAACAGAATTTTGTTTAAATTAAATATCGCGTATTGTATACCAATAGTTATTCATCGCGTTAAAGTTTTAGGGCCCCGTCGAATATTAGTTACGTTAAATTTAGAATCTGTAGACTTTTATAGGATCCTAAATAAAATAATTTTAGTTTACTTCCGAGGTTAGATATATATAAACAGAAGTACTTATATGTCTTCAAGAAGCCATGATTCAGGTGTTTAAAAGAGTTATTTGTTGCCTATTTACAGTAATAACCGTTGGCACATTATATTAAAAAAATATATGATGTCACACACCATATCGTGCATTGTTCTCCGAAGTAAACGTGTATACAAAATTTCAGCTCAATCGGTTGAAGATATTTACTTTAAAATTGAGTTCAAAGATTCCACCCGAACAAATATACTTACATTGCAAGTGAAATTAAAGCTAATAAATAGGTCAGTTTTTTCTACTCTAGTCTTAATACAAATTTCATATATAAATAACTAGCTTCTGCCAGCGACTTCGTCCGCGTGGAATAGTTATTTTCCCCGTTTTTTACAAATTTTCCATTGTTTCTTCGCTCCTATTGGACACAGCGTGATGTTATATAGCCTAAAGCCTTCCTCGATAGGTAAATGGTCTATCCAACAAAAAAAGAATTTTTGAGTTCAAACCAGTAGTTCCTGAGATTAGCGCGTTCAAACAAACAAACTCTTCAGCTTTATAATATTAGTATAGTATAGATAACTTAACATAAATACTTTACAAACTCAAAGAAATAGGATTCAATAGGAATATTCCCACGTACCCGACGCGACAGACGCGACTAGGCCGTGTTCACACGTACTACACACCTGCCAATTACCGTGGCTAACCATCGATACTTTCGCCGCAGTACCGCAATCAACGTAGGTGTAACGCTAACTGCATTGCTAATCACAAATTAAATAAGCTTCGTTTTTTACCCTAACGTTTCCGTGTCCCTTAGGAAACGTACGGTAATTATGTGTGATACGGTAATTATATACTTTGTGCAATATAAACTTGACTCTATTTATTGCAGGTAAATAAATTTTATCAGAAGATAGTCACCACATAACTATGCCGCGACATCTCTTAGATAATAATTAGAACGTATGAAGCAACATTTTTGATAGACAATAAATTTATATATTATGTAGGTACTATGATTTTATAACCTACAGATATGATAAGAAATTAAACTTAAATAAAACAAGTTGATCTAGTGAACTTCGTACAGCGCTTTTTAAGATTTTTATTAAAAAATAGAAGTTGATGGTAGAAAGATGAAAATTTAGGGTTGTATGTATTATTTAATTCTGAATCGTGAAAAAGAACTACAAAATATTTTGTCCAAAAACAAAACAAAAAAGGTACGAAAATAGATGGTTGATTTTCAGATCTACCCGACATGTAGGTAGAATCGCGCCATCCTTTTCAAAGGAGTTTGGCAAACACCGCGACATGAGTATTTTATATACATCTGCCGTCCACTTACTAAAGAGCCGTTAAGCCCAAAATGTAAATTTCGAGAAAAAGCCAAAAAACGTGGAATTCGTTGTCTCTACAAAACTATTACACATAGAAAAACGATTTTTGTCTACAAAATTTTCATTTAATTCCGAGAACTATTTAAAGTGGTACGCGATACTAAAAGTGCATTATTTCATTTTTTTTTTACCATTTTTTCTTTTTAGCCAAGGACATGGACTGGCTTTTGTCTTCAGTTACAGCACTAAACGGCAGTTAACCATACCTTAGCGAGGCTTAGCGGCCCTTTAGTGATGTAATTTCTTTTAAATGTTGAATGTAGTAAATGTATGTGGCAGTTATTCAGAAATGCTTAGCTATACGGCGGCTAGGTGACTTAACTGCTGTATAGTCAAGTAACAGAAACAAATTTCACTTACTGATACAGTTCAAGGAGCGGCTAAGGTACCTTAACGTCTATTAAGTGAAGGAAGTGTCAACAAAATTGAATTATTCCTAACAGATTATAGTGTGATACTTAACTAAAGGGCAGTTAAACATAAGTCGCTCGGGGATAACTTCTTTTTAGTAAAGCAATCATAAGATCAAATGTGATATGTTAAAGTCGAAATTCGTAGTAACAAAATCATTTTATTCAAATTAACTGAGCTAATAAACTTTATTCCACCAAAACATTCTGTAAAAAACTAGCTAAATCTCGAAGAAGCTGCTTGTTTATTTCTAAAAAGTAAAGAAATCTAGACAAATTCGGGCGAATTCTAAGGTTCCTTACTGCGATTTGTTTATTATCATAGTTAATGTTGTATGACTTGGCCGTTGATCGAAAACGAGACACTAGCGTCCAATTACCAATACCAATATGGGCTTTTATCGCTTAACAAACATAGGTAGTTGCAATAACAATTACGTGTAAACAAAATTGACTTGTACCCACTAACGTATAAAGAATGTTCTTCTTCGAGATTTGGCTAGTTTTTTACACAATATTTTTGGTGGGATTTCACTTCTTTTTGTAGAAGCGTGGGAATATTGATTTATTTATTTTATTATTCGACAAAGTTTTTTCTTTTTAGGAGTAGTTTTTTATTATTACAAATCTTTCTTTTCTTGTTTTTTGGTTCTGATTCTTGTTCAGCAACAATTTTTCTTATTGCCCATTCGCGTTCATAATTTATTTAAATAGACGATTTATTATATATAATTCCGATAGATCATTTCTGAAATATAAGCGCGGTATTTACGCTTAGGCCGGTTGTATTCGGTGATCACTGAAGCTAGAGCTTTTATACTCTTGAAGTGAACATTTATGAGGTGCACCGCATGAAGATCGGTTACTCGTGAAAGCTTGGCCACAAGAGAATATGGAGGTGCCCATATGCCATATTTAAGCCCTTGGCTCTTGTAATTGTTAGGGCATACGCAACACAGATTGAGAATTGTTCTATGTACACGTATTGCAGGGGTATGATCTCAAATATTGACTCAATAGGCTATAATTCGTGAATACAATTATTAGCGAATTTTCCCATGAATTGTTTAGGCTTTGTTTGGGTCCCACGTCACTTTTTGTACAACGCCTATCGACCCACTAAACCTAAAATAACATCAATGTTTCTGCTAAGCATTACTTTAACTCCCTTTTTAATGATTATTGTTTCTTCCAGTCCAGCAGTCATCGACGCGTCATCTTTATATTTTTGTAAGCACACCGGGGCTTTCAATTTCATACATTTTAAACAATCCAAGGAATCTTTAGCAACTAACTTTATCTCGGGGTTCGGAATCGCTTTTAACAAAGCATTATTTAACTGCATATACCTACCTACATAATTATTTCTAGTCGGTAGTAAGCAAACAGCATGTTTTGGCGAGTCCCTCAAACATTGTGCTATTTCCATTATATATATATAATCGGTTAGACAGTATATCTTTGTCTGATTGAGTTGTCACTCCTACTCCGATTCTTTTTAACATTTTTACAAACGTAGAATCATCCAGCTGTCTCATATTCAACGTGAGTTCGTTGTAACTATAAAGTTTAGTCTATAAGTTTGGAATACTTAAGGTGCCTATATGTTTATTAATTTCTGAAGGGGTTGGTTTTTCAAATGGCGACTTTTCTCTAACGGGTGGAAGTTGCAAAAGATCCCCAAACACTAAAATACTTATTTCTTTTCCCAAACCAACCTTCAACTTTCAACCAATCTTCTACATCAGAAGCATAAACGAAGATTTATGTAAGCTAGAGTTACATTAGATATCATAGACTCTTCATCTATCTACACTAATAATATTATAAAGAGGAAAGATTTGTACCTATTTTTGTATGTTTGTAATGAATAGGCTCAAAAAGTGCTGGGCCGATTTAAAAAATCTTTCACCGATAGAATGCTACATTCTTCCAATTTGACATAGGCTACATTTCATTTTGAAAAAAATTAGGGATCCTTGGTAAAATTTGAACTATGTAACCGAAGGTGTAGAAAAATAATAGGCTATAAAAAAAAGGGATCCGGGCGACGCCGGGGCGGGCCGCTAGTAATAAATAATTCGACAGTTATTAAGTCTGTCCTTAAAATTTGAAGTAGTTCGTCTGAAAGCGGGTTGTATTTAGAAGTTTGTTAATATTCTACGGGCAGTTGTAATAATCTGTGAATAGTTTATCCGTTTACGTTAAATGCTGCAATTCCAGTCGGGGCAGTTATATTTCAGTTATTAAACCTAAATTAAAACTTCTTTTACATCTAATAATTAAGCAATAATCAAAATGTACGCGTCCGCCGTCAACAAGCTCTACCGGAGGACTAAATAAACTATAATAATTGGTGGTGGGTGCCCTCCCGATCTATCCCCTCCCTCAAAATGTACGCGGTGCGAGCGTCGAAAAACTGCCGTTTAGTTAAGGAATGAGGCTTTACTGCTCTTTAGCTCTGTATAATATACAAAATAATTTCATCTATACTTAACTAAAATAGCGTTAAAGGACTATAACTGCTCTTTAGCGGAGTTTTTCTATAAGACCGCTTTTTAGTATAGCAATTTTAATAATAACCGTAGTGGCTTGCTTAGCTATAACGAAGTTAAAGGAGTTTTTTGCGTCTCTAGCTTAGGATAATGGGATAACGACTTTTTAGGTAAGCACAAGATCACAAAAAAAGAATTAATTCCTTAAATTTTAGCAGTTATGGTGGTTTAACGTACATTTAAGCTAAGCAATGTGGGTTTGACGCTCTTTAGTGTAGGAACCACCAGAAAATCTGCCACTTAACGGCCATGGTGCTGCTCATTATCTTTAAAACTATTTGCCGTAGGAATACGATTCTTAAACCAAAAGATAGAGAATTGAAAACTATATAACGTACCATCAAAAAGTCAAAATTGACGTTTTGAGGGTTAACGGCTCTTTAGTAAGTGGACGGCAGACATACTCCTATAACACTCGTAGATAATATACCTATAAAGCATTATAAACCAACTTACTTTATAGTCATTTATGTAGATGTTGTCTAATGAACGCTTTACAAACTTTCCTTTTTCGGGCTAGCTTGTAAAAAGGGGTGTTTAACGGTACTGATTGTATCTGTCCATAGCACATGCTAAAGGTTGAGGGGTTAAATTGCAAACGAGATGGTAATTAGCGAGACCAGCCGCTAAAAGTCTCGGGTAAATGCTACCGCGTGACCCTTATGGAAATCAGGGACAAATTACGTCTCCACTCTTACTTTCCTTTGTGTGACCACAGTGACGTAACACGCAATAATTTATGGTTTCTTAATCCGATTATTGACCCACATAAACAATTTGAGTAATCTTAATATTTTATTGTTAATTGACTAAGTTGTAAAGGTATCGAGGGCTGTTACGTCGCGATAAAAATTTTATTGTTGAAATAAATAATGTATTGTCCTGTGATGTTTTGTAATGGCGAAGTTGAATCGAGCTAAAAATGGTGTAAAAGTGTGAAAACTGCGCAAGAGCTGCGAAGGACGAAAGGTCATTATTCGGACTGTGGGTGGAACTTGTTACGTTTTGTCCTGGTTTTCGTGTCTGGCGCAGGTCATTCCACTCTGTTTGAACTTTGAGAGTAATTATGTTCAAGTATTGTTTACATAATGAGACATCATGGCTACCGTACGATTATTTACAGAAGCAGAGAAATGATAATAAAATACAAGTACACAAATACTAATAATATACAGACCGGCTGTACCGTTGACTTATGAAGTTAATCAATGCTTTTATCTGCTAGAAAAAACTATCCTCTATCCTTCATAATTAAAATAGGGATTGTAGAACAGGCATTTGTGTAAAAAGCCCTTGAATAAGTCAATCCTTACTAATATTATAAATGCGAAAGTAACTCTGTCTGTCTGTCTGTCTGTTACGCTTTCACGCTGAAACTACTGGACCGATTTAAATGAAATTTGGTACAATGAAAGTCTGGAGGCTGAGAAAGTACATAGGCTACTTTTTAACCGACTGCAAAAAAGGAGGAGTTCTACGCGGACGAAGTCGCGGGCAGAAGCTAGTCCTTTATAATTGAAATAGGGATTTTGGAACAGGTCATATACAAAGCCTTTGAATAAGTCAATACGTAATTAAAGGAAAAACTGTTAGATTGATTTACGATTTACGATTACTGTTAAATTTTAAAGACGTTTCCAAACTATATTTTCGCAACAACTAATTTTTGCAATATTTGCAACTATCGCCTTTTAACATACATTCTCATTTCGACATATTAATGACCAACATACTTTTATACATAAATTACTGATTTAGAAATTCAAACCTAGTTTTGCAAAGAAATCAATGCGTCATATAAACACTTACAACATAATATTGTCGTTGTTGTAAATAAAAAAAGTAGATTACGTACTTAAAATTCGTCCCATACCTTATACCTAATACCCTTACTGTATGACTACCTAAAATTATATTTAGGTATATGGTACTACGAGCCTACCGCAGAGGTTACTATCTATCCATGATAATGAACGGTGATAATAATATAATTATGTTTTTATTTAAAATATTATTAGAAAAAAGAATTTGATTGTCATGGTAAGAGTGAAAAAGTGTTGATCGAAAATTAATAGTTCTTGTTTGTAAAATTTACTTATATTTAGACCAATACGGGTTCATAATAGATAACATGCTTTCACATGAAATTATACCTAGTAACACATTTCCTAGTTTTCTAATCTAAATGTTCCCAGTTCACATCCATACAAACAGCCATTATAGCAACATAATTACAAGCACAGTTGGAAACAATCGTTAAAATCCCGTATCTGCAGATAATCATATGCGTGCTTATGCCAGGTCTGGCACTTATGCAACAAGTAAAATATTGCGGACTCACAGCAAGCGAGCGCAGTACTGCCTCACTACCAGATCTATCTCCAGATAGACTTAATCTAATAAGTCAGATCTGAAACCAGACGTCGACCGGAATAATAACTCACGGTTGAAGCCAGAGGTTAATTAAAAATAGCAACTTCAATCTTATGTGTCGGAGATGGAATTAGATTAAGAATCATCCCATTTATGAAACAGAAACGGGGAAATTGGAAATAAATCGCGCTGGGGTTGACCTCTATCGTTATTAACTCGGATGTCTGGATCACGTCGTAATTGCTTCGTTAGAGGTTGCCGATTTCATAGCTATATTGTGGTGTTGAGATTTATGCTCGATTCTCGCTCATGTAGGTTTCGAGTTTCAATCCCCTTAAGGGATGAATTCCTAAACATGTTGAATCACAGTTTGCCGTTGAAGAACGTCATTTACCTTTTAGGGATTCAATTTTCAGACATGATTCATTATTGCAATTGTAAAATATTTATACAAATATGTATTTAAGTAGATCTAAAAAGTTTGATATAATCTTAGACCTTCTGTTTTATCATAGGGGATGAATTTCCAAAATACACTTAGGTAGTGCTCATTTATGCGATATAAAAAAAATCCCTGCTGGCTGGCTTTCGGCTGAGCTTGATTCAGTTCATGAACTTTATCCCTGTTATAATATTATTAGCGACCCGCTCCGGTTTCACACGGGTGCTATAAACCTTTCCCTTGAATCACTCTATCTATTAAAAACCGCATCAAAATCCGTTGCGTAGTTTTAAAGATTTAAGCATACATAAGGATATAAGGACAGAAAAAGCAACTTTGTTTTATACTATGTAGTGATAGATTTTCAAATTGACTGATAAAATACAGCCCTTACGCCAAATCGTGTCTCGCAGCACAGACCCGCGCAAGTTCTTTTGCAACACCACACGTTTACAATAAGCTCCTAGTTTCCTCACCGTATTGTATTAAATTTATGCTATCAATAAATCAACTAGCACGATTCCGTCCATATCACTGCGGCGTATTTAGACGAGACTTTGTCTCATCAAATGCTGGCATTGTGTGACTTGTGCAATTATTTCGTTATGATTTATCGGAATGGTATTCTATTATCGTGTGTGAAACTCTTATTTGTAACAATGCTAGTGTTTAGGGTGCTTTGCTAATAGCTTACGTTAAGTGTGAGGCAATTTGGCGGTTGAGAAATTCTATTAATTGACAGCGTTGGTAATGGATACTGACGGTCATTCATCATTAAACGCTTTGGCATAATATGACAGCCGTGATGTCTGCAGG
The DNA here is from genome assembly GCA_038024825.1 of Polylopha cassiicola. NCBI lineage: Eukaryota > Metazoa > Arthropoda > Insecta > Lepidoptera > Tortricidae > Polylopha > Polylopha cassiicola. Next base: position 7,936,431 of record CP149055.1, read on the forward strand.
CATTCTTACCTTGACTTCTTTCGCTATCTACAAGCGTAATAGATAATTTCATTACCTATTATTTTGTAGATTTTTTTAAAGTATGTAAAGATAAATGTAAAGAGGTACTCGGGCCTAGTTCTCATACCTGAAGATTATATTTAACTGGAAACAAATCTATACTAATATTATAAAGAGGAAAGATTTGTACTTATTTTTGTATGTTTGTAATGAATAGGCTCAAAAACTACTAGACCGATTTTAATAATTCTTTCACTGTTGGGAAGCTACGTTCACCCTGACTAACATAGGCTATAGAATATTTTGAAAAAAATAGGGATCCGTGCGAAGCCGGGGCGAACCGCTAGTAGGTAATAATAAGACAAGGATTCGGTCTATAATTCAACCACAATTGACTTTCTGGTCAAATGCGGGTTGGAAAATTACATGCCAATATAACGTGTACGTTGCATCACGTTTTCCCTTACCGCAGGTAAGTTAGTCGCATTTAAAAAATATATATATTCCGTATGACTTTGAACCCACGACCTCATAATCGCTAGTCCACTCATATACCACTCTCACTTTAGCTAATTCAATAAGTATTAAAAATAAATTCGGAACAAACATGACCTTCTCTGAAACATCTTGTAATTCTCATTACCAGTACATATAAACAGCAAAAGAATAAAGCTACACCGGGCGTGTTTTTCAGAGCGTTGGTCAAAGGTCTGACATTGAGCTTAATCAGTGACATTAAGTAAATAACACAACACATGTGAACATAGCTAGCATCATTGTTTATGTCAATCATAAATAGCGATTGTAATGCAAACTGCAGACCGTTACTTTAACTCTTAAATCTCGTAACGCACAATACCTCTTTCTCCAAACGGTTGTTGTGTGTTGTAGTTCACAATAAAACTCGGAAGTTTCTATACATCGAATATGTACACAATGACTTTGCAATTTTATCAATGACTCGCGGCCCGCCCCGGCTTCGCTCGGATCCCTTTTTTTATAGCCTACTAGCGGCCCCGGCAGACGTCGTCCTGCCCGTCCGATTGTTTCGTCAAAGAACTGTCAAAGTCTTCTTTCACTTACTGTCAATCACTTTGTATATGGAAATATAGAAAGATGTTGATTTTATACTTTTTCAAGATGTTTTTTAAATTTTCTCTACTTACAAACCTTCCCTGGACTTCCACAAATAATTCAAGACCAAAATTAGCCAAATCGGTTCGTGCGTTCTGGAGTTATAGCGTCAGGAAGGAAAACCCGACTTATTTTTATATAATAGAAGAAGAAGAAGATGTCACACGGGAATAGAGTAACTTCCCAACAGTGAAAGAATTTTTCCAGTCGTTTTGCCTATTCAATCGAAACAATTGGAGAGGCCTATGTCCAGCAGTGGACTGCGATGCGCTGATGATGATGATGAATCGAAACAAACAAACCTTTACTCTTTATTATATTAATGTAGAAGTGGGAGCTAAAAAGAGAGTAGTCATTAGATGATGACTTAAAAGCACACACACAGATGGCGCTGAAGCGATAATTTCACTTGTAAACAAGAAAGTACCAAGACAGAATTTAAGTGGTAGCCAATTTCGTCGACTACATCAGTGACACCCATAGTGTAACTGGATTAAGCACGGCGTACTGGCAGAAGTGGGGGTTCAAATCCCATTGGGGTCTCTATTTTTTCCACTTATCGTGTGCAGACGTAGTCGCGAGCAGAAATTAATTAATTATAGTTGATTAATTTCTGATGCCTTCGCGGTTATTACATATTGGTATGAAACAACTATTAACGGATTTAACTCGCGTCTAACGCTAAAGTTTTAGTTTCACTTTAGCGTTAGACTATTGTCAGCTCAGTCATGCTACGATTATGGAAACTGTAAAGAATCCGAAACGTCAGCAAATAAAATAAAATAAAAATACGCGAGTTAAATCCGTTAATAGTTGTTTCATTCCAATAATTATAGTTGATTTATTTCTGATACCTTCACGGTTATTACACATTCGAATGATGCAACTATAAACGAATTTAACTAGAGTATTTTATTTTATTACAGTTTCCATAATCGTAGCACGAATTATAATTGTTTCTTTTCATTATTGTTTCCTCATATCACTATTAAGTATCTATTGGAATTAAACAACTATAGACGGATTTAACGTTTTGGAACCTTTACTATTAAGTACATAATTATTATTAACTAGCTTCTGCCCGCGACTTCGTCCGCGTGGAACTCCTCCTTTTTTGCAGTCGGTTAAAAAGTAGCCTATGTCCTTTCTCAGGCTCCAGACTATCTTTGTACCAAATTTCATTTAAATCGGTTCAGTAGTTTTAGCGTGAAAGCGTAACAGACAGACAGACAGAGTTACTTTCGCATTTATAATATTAGTAGGGATTTGCAACCGTGACATACCTACTCGTATGCTGTTTTGTTTTAAACTCGATCCTCTGATTCGAATTATCGAAAGGAAAGTAGGTTACCATATCGCATATGTTTCGAGATCCTCCTCGAATCGGCACAGTATTTAATTTTTCAAAGGTGAAAGACCGTATCGCGTGTTACGTTCGCGTGTGGTACAAGGTTCGATTCCGGCGTTGAAGACGGGGCCATCAATTTCAGGACACATTTGGAGTTCGCAGAACTTTCGCCAGAGTATGAACTGATGTGTATCGACTCAAAGCTCGTTACGAGTGATGCTGGATGTCGAGTATGATTGTATGAAATACGTAGTAGGTATTGCGCTTGGTTGATGAATATTACGTGCATAACTTGAATGATATTATAGCTTCCTTAACAGTGACAAATAAGCCTGTACTTACTAGATAGTGATAATAATAACTCAGTATATAATATTGGAATAAAACAACTATTAACGGATTTAACTCGCGTATTTTTATTTTATTTTATTTGCTGACGTTTCGGATTCTTTACAGTTTCCATAATCGTAGCACGACACTGACAATAGTCTAACGCTAAAGTGATTTATACAGTTATGCAAACTACCTTATAATTAAATAAAATAAAAATACGCGAGTTAAATCCGTTAATAGTTGCTTCATTCCAATGTGTAATAACCGCGAAGGCATTAGAAATTATCAGTATATTATAATAGTCAAAACTCGTAATAGGTAGAGCCTATATACCTAAACTTTGCGGGTAGACGTAACTAAGAGTGGATAAATTATCAAAATGGGTATTAATTTTTATTGAGCCAGGATTTAAAAATAATACATAATCCACTTTTACGCTTGGCAACACAATTATTATTAATGATATGAAGTTGACTTTGCATAACTCAACTTTATATCATTAATAATAATTATTTATGAAAATTTAAATAGATATGTTGAGAACTCAAAAGTCGGAACTCATACAAATGGCCAGCCCCAAACCAAGTTAGGTATTAAGCTACATATGTATATAGGTAACCGAGTATTTTAAATATACTTACAACAATTTTGTTATCTTAGCCATACAGTTAAATGCATTTTTCAATACAGCTATAATTATTTGCATGTTTTGCAACATTTTTTTTCTAAAGTATGAAAAAGCGATTCACTTTAGTTTTTCGCTATATAGCAGAGACAGTACAAATATTTCATTTTAAGTTCTTGGAAGTTCTTATCACATTTCCGTATCCAGTATAGTGCACTGCATTGCAATCTTAAGAACCAGGAGCTCAATATATAAAACATATTTATACAGCTATTATAATAAATCGTTTAAGCAAAAATAGCTCCCAGCTACGGGCACAGCGCCTGGCTTGCCCTAGTACTAACGCCCATAGGCACAGAAATAACAAAAAAAATGCTACTGAGAAAATTAATATTTTATTTTTAGCATTTTTAATCTCACAAGTCACTTACTTGTCTTAATATAAACTATTAGGGTCATTCCAGCGAAACCGGCACCATAGGCATAAAATATAAATAACTTAATTTATACATAAATACATATTTAGAGAATAGAACATTATGCCTTGTTTTATTAATCAATGAGTTTTTCATTTTTATATCAATATTTTCCATTTTATTCGTTTTTGACCGTACTCCTAGCGCCAGTTGCCCACGCCTGCCTATTTTTACTTTAAGTTTGCAGCACTATTTCGCGGCATTTCTGAACATTACGGAAAAAGTGATACGTATAAAAGAAAATATATCTAACGCAGTTTAAACTAGTGCTAAGTAATTATAAATTAAGTTTCATGGTTAGTATTTATTCGGTTTCTACAAAAAGCTTAACTCATGTCCCACCCGTCACAGTAAAACAAGGTTTTTTCTTGTTAAACCTAAAAATATCTAACCTCTTGTTATCTTGCTTTGTGAAAGAAACAATTAGGTTGAGGGCGATTATTTTAGATCAAAAACGCGTTGCATTACTAAATAAAAATTGTTTTTAACGCTTTTCAAAGTATGTCCCACCCGTCACATTGACGGGTGAGCGAAATGGGTTATCTGATAAAACTGACTTAGTGAGTATAAAATCGTTGTGTCAACTTTATTTAAACGTAGCTGGTTTATACTAAAGCAAATTATATGTGTTATGGCGTTTAATTTGGTGGTGGTATATACTAAAACTGACTCAAAGACGATAGATTAGGATGATAGAGACCAAACGCCAGGATTAAGTTTTTCCACCACTAATAATTCCTCCGCCGACGAAGACTCAAGTAAGATTGGGTTAAATTAGAGATTACTGCCAGGAAAAAGTCGAAAGAGTATAAATACCTCGCAGTTTCACAAAGTACCTTTGACTTCGACAATGAATAAAAGGTCATGTTTTTAAAATGTGTTGATAAAACTAGCAAAGCATTACGAATGAATAAGGAAGATGTCTCTTTCATTAAAACTAGTCATATTTTAGACATTCTACCAATTATTATCAATATTCTGAGCCTGTAAACATTGAAAAGAAAAAACATTTTTTTTGTTTTTATTATTCTAAAAAACTACTGAAATTATTACTTGTAACATTAGATAATTCATCTAAAAACTGATTTAAAATAAATACAAAAGAACTGTGTTTATATTTTTCATACATTTGTATGACCAAATGTTACTCGTCCCACCCGTCACAAAGTACTGTCCCACCCGTCACAAGCTTTGAGAAGCAAAATTATTTTTATTTTACGAGTTATCTGCGTAAAGTTTACTAATACCTAATCTATACAATATCAGAAACTATATAAAAATAGGTTGTTTAACAAAAGTTACATAGTTTCTTACGAATTGCGAATAGTGTAAGTCAACTCTGAGAGGAGAGGTAATTTGAAGTCCCACCCGTCACACTTCTTATACCGTCAATTTCTCATAATAATAATGACATTTTCATACTTTTTTCGATGGTACAGTATGCAATGACTATTTAAGTATTTGATAATGTCATATTCAATGCGTAAATCGTTGCCGTTTGTCAGAAATAAAGCGAAGTGCAGGCACAAATGAGTATAAATGTCCCACCCGTCACAATGGAATGACCCTAATCTAAATCTAATTTATAAATATTTTTATGATCAAAAATAATTGATATAGGTAAAAATATAATAGTCATATTAACTTAATCAAGAATCTGATTGTCGCTCTCGTGTTAATATTTACGAGCTCCAATTAACGTAACTTTTCAGATAATTAAAAAAAAAAGTGTGTATGTACGTTATTCTTGATTTACTTCACACACCTATGTATTATATCACAAAATGCCTTTATATTTAGATTGATTTTTTTTTCCATCTAAAAGAATCCATTTACCAACGTACTATTAAGGGCATGGATCCCGCGATTCGTCTCAGGCAGCAGCGCCGGCGCAGGCCGCGACGCCCTGCTGCGCGCATCTCTCCTATATCGCTATTATTGGACTATTACTGTCTCCTACCCGCTACTGCAGATCAAACTCGTGCGCAACCTGTCACATTCATAGAACCTCAAGTAACGGTTGCTTACAAATTTATTTCCTTTAAATTCAGTTGGAAGATTTCATTTATCTATAAATCTTCGCATTCAGGTACAGTACGGTACTTTAATTGTGATTTGCTTAGTTGGCCTCACTAGACTAAGCACGTTATTGTAATTAAAACTGGCATGTAGGTTTCTGTTGTTTGCTTAGAATGGTTATATTATGCTTTATTTAATTGAAATTTCATTATTAATAGGCATTACATTATGAAACATGCCTGAAGCAATGTCAAATGATCTATTTGATCGTCAAATCATAGAAAGCTTATGTATATTACAGATAGTCGGTTATACGCGCTATGTATTTATGTTAATTGCTATGTAGCTATGTATTTATTTGGGTTAAATCCAGTGCTCCAGACTATAAAATAACTCTTAACTCAAAGATCTTTCAATTTTCAATTTTGAGGTCGGCGTTGTAGTAAATTGAAAACTAAATGACGAAAATGGCAGGCTGTCAGGTACAAACTTATACTTATTTCTTTTTATGAATCGTTTAACCCACAAAGACGAAATTTGGCATAAAAGCCTAAAAGCCGATATATAAAAGCTAAAAGCCGAATAATAACACATTACGAAACGTCCGTACAGGAAATGAGAAATTTGATTGTGAATGCAATATGGCATAGTTTAACAAATGCGAATAAATTAGTTCCTTATTTTATTGCGTGCAATTTACTTCCTTGTAAAAAAATTAAGCATTTAAATGTACTAAATGTGATTACTAATTACAGGTAAGTATCCGAAGAGTAAAACAAAATGTCGATTTAATATAATCAACATTTAAAACGAGTTCTGTCATCCAGACACTTGATGGGTCAATAATTAACCTAGAAACGTAAGTACATTTAAAATGCAAGGGTTTTTAAACCAGTGAAATATTTAAACACTTTTTGAGGTTATTTAAAAACCTGTTTATCATTTACTAGCGGCCCCGGCAGACGTCGTTCTGCCCGTCCGATTGTTTCGTCAAAGATCTGTCAAAGTCTTCTGTCACTTCTTCATAAGGCTTCATATTTTCCCCGTTTTTTACACATTTTCCACTGTTTCTTCGCTCCTATTGGTCGCAGCGTGATGTTATATAACGTAAAGCCTTCCTCGATAAATGGTCTATCCAACAAAAAAAGATTTTTTGAATTCGAACCAGTAGTTCCTGAGATTAGCGCGTTCAAACAAACAAACAAACTCTTCAGCTTTATAATATTAGTATAGATACCTACGACGTATTTTGTGATAATAATATCTAAATACGGAACCTCAAGTAAAATTTATAAATTGTACTTAAACTTATTTATCCAGTCTAATCGATCGAAAACACATACGTTATGAAGTTAAATATGTTCGTAAATTGAAAACCGTTAACATAATAACCAGTGTTGTGGTAAAAGGCGCGAAATTTATAATTTTTTACCGTTCGTTTCATGCATCGATCACGATATTTGGAAGCGACCGTTAAAACATAAAACCCGAATGTGTTTGCGATGACATTTAAATAACTATCCTGTGTTAACAATGAAATTGACTTTTATGTATCAAGCAACATATTAAGTCAAAAAAAGTAATACCTACATCAAGTTATTGAGAAATTAATTACACCACAGAGAGAAGAAACAATAGGCCATTGGGATTCTAATCCACGCTATTCTACTGCCACTAGCCAAGTACATACTTCTAATAGGTATTTACTTAAGTAGGGACTTTTTGCTACATTTGTCTTATTGACATAATATTATATTTATTTGATGCATACTTACAGAAATACCCAAATTCTTATTGCACAACAAAACTATAATGTACAAAAGGCGTACTTAATTCCAGCATTCTCGGCCAGTCAATGTTCCTGTAATATTTCCATCTGCCCGCAGAATAGTAAGAAAGACATTTAAAATGGCAGTTGAAAACTTGAAACTAAGAAAGGAGCATAAAATAGTTCTGACTCGTATTATGCACGCCCCTACGATGATTGGAGGGGCGATAAATTTAATGCAATGGACAGCAAAATTGTTGTTTTGACCGCACGACTCCGCAATGCTCTTTATAACTTCATACTTTCTTTTATTTCGATCTATCAACAGCGTACATGGCGATCGTCGAACATTCGAAATATCAACGAGTAGGTAGGTACGCAATCCTTACTCTCAAAAATGCTTTCCATGCGATTTATTCCCGTTAAAATTGAAAAATGATAATGAAATCGATGTCACTTAACTACTTCTGCGTTAAAAATTGAACAACAATTAAATTATTTATTTATTGTCCAATTAAATGACATAAATACCCCACTTTTTTATAGCATCTTAATGTGGGACTCTTTTCCTGTACTATACCAAATAAATTATGGTGATTCCATTTAATATCAGGCATTTACATCAATTCTTTATAAACTTTAATAAACGTATGTCAGACCTGTCATAAATTATTGTAATTTTCAATCAAATTACGGGCATAACTCATCGGCTTGACCGACCACACGTTATTTTTTATTTATTAGGCATTATAATATCATGTTCAAGAATTCTGAGATGTAAACAATCATCAGGTTATTAGATGTTTGATATTTCAATCCAACACTTTATTAGAGGGTTAAAAGTTACTTTCTATTTCATTGCTACAAATATAGTACGAGTATTTTGTCACTTTGCTTTCCCGACGTACCTACGTCTCTTTATAGAGTCTACGAGCCGTGTGGTCTGACAATGAAACTTGTAAATGTTCAACATTTGATAAAAAACGCTTACGGGATGTCGTCTATAAATAATACAACCTTCTGGTGTTTCTTTTCATGAATACAATGCGGTAAGGTATATTAGTAATGTTGATATCTGGATTGTCAACAATTCAACACTCGTTCGACGCTCCCTAACACGGGCACACCCGGGGTGAGTCCGTAGTAAACTGCTTGAGAGCAGTAATCTAGTCATCATCACATCAACCAGAAGACGTCCACTGCTGGACATAGGTCTCCCCTAAAGATGACCACATCGACCGGTCACGTGCCTCTCTCATCCATCGGTTGCCAGCAACCTTTACCAGCGAGGCTATGATGAATTATCGAGTCGACATCTCGTCATATCGATATCGTCTTATTCTAGCGATGATCTGTCAAAAATCAACGTTGTCGACAACGAGAAATCTTGTCATGTCGATGTCGTCTCTTATTTCTACATGTCGATAGCAAAATAATATCGTAACGACGAACCTTTTGCTTGTCGACGACATGTTGTCGACAGTTCATAATAGGCTCGCAGGTCGTCGGACCACCTTGTCGGAGGCCTTCCACTGAGACTTCCAGTCCGTGGTCGCCATACGAGCACTCTATAGCCCCAACTCTACGCGCAATGTAATCTAGTACTAACAGCGAATTGACGACCTGTTGGTCTACTGGTCAGAGACTATGAAACCGGAGATTGCAGTTCTAATCCTGTTAGGGGCAGATGTCAGTGTGATGAGCGTGAACATCCGTCTTATATGAAGGTGTTTGTATATTCATCCGCTTTCTGGTACCCATAGTACCTACCTACAAGCTTTGCTTAGTAGACTACACTTTGGACAGATTGGTTTTTGTTCTCTTGTGTTCCAAAAAATACTGGGATGGCGACTACGAACGAGAGAAAGTAGTTGGTTGTCCTACAATCAGGAAGGTGGCTGAAATCCACTGGAAGCGGATGGAGGACCTTGGGTGAAACCTAACAGTGGACAGTGGACAGTGGAGTGACGTCTTTCATTTAATGATCGCGATCAATATTGACTTTCACATTTGTACAAGAATAGAAAAAATCGAGACGCCAACGGGGCTTGAACCCACACCTTAACACGAGGCGTTGTGCTTTCAATTACACCATGTATATCACTAGTTGAATCGACGAAATAATATTGACTTTTTAGAATATCAGTATTAGAGTTATTGATTCTTATTCGACTGTGTGTGTGTGTGTGATGTATTACGGCCCTTAGATTCAGGTTATTTAGTACTAGCTTCTGCCCGCGACTTCGTTCGCGTAGAACTCCTCCTTTTTTGCAGTCGGTTAAAAAGTAGCCTATGTCCTTTCTCAGGCTCCAGACTTTCTTTTTACCAAATTTCATTTAAATCAGTGCAGTAGTTTTAGCGTGAAAGCGTAACAGACAGACAGACAGACAGACAGAGTTACTTTCGCATTTATAATATTAGTAATATTAGTAATATAGTAATATATTAGTAAGGATTTGCTAAGTGTTCATGTGAGTTTCTACTATGTGATACTGTTTCGAATAAGTGTACTTTTAAAAGGCGAAGCGGTCCTTCACATTGTACAGGGCCCGTCTTACCAAAGCAGAACTCGCTGCGCCAAATTAAGAATCTTGTTCAATTTTATCATTTTTCTTGTTATTATTTTCTTTCTTTCTATAACTCGGTTTCTTTAAAAGTAATATTCGAAATAAAAAGTTAGGCCGGATACATTTGTAAGCTGCATCGATGGTATTTTTGTTTAAAGGTAAATTATTTATTAAATCTCATTTATGTGCCAATAGTTACTAATCCCTTAGCTTGAAATTTGGTCTACTTATAAATACAGTGGTAACTTATTAAGTAAGTGGTAATATTTAGAACTCCTTCGAGGACTATTGTTTTTTTAACCTAATTTAATTTAACTTAAGTATCCATGGTTGCTTCACATGCAACAAAATAATATTCGCAAAAAGTATCACAAAAATCTATAGAAAACTAGATCGATAAAATTACGATATCAATACAAAATTAAAAACAACACTGACTAATAAAAAGCTTGATGAATGTCTTTTTAATTAATGATTCTATTTCTGATAGACACGGTGTCGCTCGATGAGAAATATTTCTTTGCACGTTGGACGTTGTTAGTTAATTATGACTTACAGCCTTATTTATCATAAATTAGCTGGAAAAGTGTACTTTATGAATCTATTATGACTTATTCTGGGTGCCATTATGACTTGTTTATATTAAATATTATGAAAACAACTAAATTGAATATTTTTTGGTTACCACATAGTTCTGCCTAGTGTTTGCTTACTTTGTTTTTTGTCTGCCTTTTAACTTTTTTACTTTTTCAGGTATTGAAGAATTTTGCCTGCTTCGACTGATAATAATTAATTGATGACTTTTTAGTGAGATAGAATGCATTACAGTTACACTTTATTAATAGTTTTATTCTTTCTAAGATACGATTATTAAAAAAAACTATTGCAGAGTTTATTTTATTAATAAGGATATACCTAAGCCAGAAGAAAATAGAAATCTACGTAATTTTCTTTAAAAGGTTTTAACATAAAACATCGTATGTATTTACACCTTTAATGACGTCCAACACGATATGGAAAATAAGCAATATAAGGAAAACATCGTGTTTTTATTCACACGCAGAGTTAAGACTATCCAATGCCTATATAGCTAGTTTAATTTTAATAACGATGAAACCTTTGGTTAATGAACTAGAACAAGACATAACGAACCAAGTCATTATGCATTCCATTAAGTACTAACTTAGGTTTTCTATTTAGTTACACGAGTTAATTGGGAACACTGTACACATAAATAATAAGCACTAATTATCATTTTATCGACAATTATTCAATAATTGTACGTCTTTTTCATTACAAAGCTGCTGCTTTAGCATGGGAATATAAATTATCTATCGTCGAGTACAAAACCATAAAAGACAACTGGTAGAATGCAGGCGCACTCCCAACGCTTAATATCTACACAATACAAAGGATAAAGCGTTGTTATCAATCGATTGTCACCTCTATCACTACACTATAAAGTCTACGTAATGACCAAGCGACTTTGACAATGCGCAAAGGTATGCCACCATGTCCACTTATGTTTTTACTGGTGCCAGGAGACATACAGTCTGCGGATAAGGCTAGATTTGTGATGTGTGGACGCTCGCAAACAACCTTTTTATAAGCCAGAATGTAGCAGATGGCTATTTCAGGATATTGAACCTTAGATTTTTATATCCGAGCGAGACAAAAAACAAAATACTTTCACACGATCACAGATGTAGTGTTGAACATCGTTAGTTGGCTGATGAAGCCACTTACAAGTGAAATATAGGATGTAGCGCCACAACGTTTATAGTGAGCGCAGAGATTACATCGCAAGGAGGAACAGCGCCTTCTGCGGAAATGTATACTAATTATGCACATAAATGTACTATTGCTGGAGCCAGTCGCAAACCAACAAACCTTTCCTTGACTCTTACTGAGAGGAGTGTTCGAACAACTAATAACGTCTACCTGCTTACATGATTACGGTTAAGGAGTTTATTTTTTAAGTAATTGAACAAGTATAAAAAGCATTAGTTATCGACATTTTATGATATTCGAAGTACAGTAATACTGTCAGATGTTATCATGTAACAACTTTATTAGGCTTCCGCACGAAAAATCGGAAACCTTATAAAAATGTTCGCAGACTATAATTATGAGCCGCTTATGGAAGCTTAAATTTGGCAGGAAAGTGTTACGAGCCCTCGGGTGTAATCTGCCCGATATTATCAGTTTTATTTAGCACATACTGAGAAGGTTAGTAGGTGCACAATTTCATGCAGCTGAACACATTATTAACAATCACAAATGTCTATACAAACATCATTTTTATTGATGGAGGTCAGTTGGTACTCCTAATTAATAAAAGTAGATGAACAAAAAATATTTCTCTAAAATTTACTGAAAACTTCCCAGGTGAACAATTCGGTAAACACTGACTCAGTAAGTGTCAATTCCAAAACAAGCCTTTCAAAAAATCAGTTCAAATTAAGAAACCATTATGTCCTCCAAAACTAACACACACATCCGCCATCTTTGTTTGATCTCAACCAATGACGCAACAGGGAATCCCTCGAATCGATAAATTGTTTATGTTGTGACGTATCTCACCTCGGCACGCGGTCCTGCGCCGGCGCAGCCCTGCAAATGTCAAGACTGTTACGTAAAGAGTTATCGATTCCGACCTTTGGCAACACCTTAGTGAATTGACTTGTATTTTAAGGAAATATTGGCACAGTTCGGTAAGCTAAAGTTCAAAGTAAGTGGACTAAATACTTTATTGCTGAAGGTATATAACAATGTTGCGGAATCACTAGATGTAATAGTAGTTAGTTGTAATAGAAGTTACTAGTGGTCAGAGATTTGAATATTAATAATGATGAAAACGTATTAATCGATATCGAACAAAAGCTGAATTAGATAGACATTAAATATATAAGAAAAGAGTAATATCCAATTCATTTAGTTTTCTCTTTACAAGAATATCGCAATCATGATAACCGAGAAAACTCGTATACGATCGGTGAGACTAATACTAAAATATAACCTTAACTCTACCAACTACTCGTACATATAAAGTCTTGAACACCGCACTCGCAGACAGACAGACTAGCAGCGACCTAATGTTTATAACAACGAATAAACCGGTATGTGTATCTTAATTGGAGCGTAAGATCGTTACTGTGTTAGTTATGCAATATTGATACCGTGTGGGAGTGTAACGCGAGACCTGTCCGCAGGAATTAGTATTTGATGTGAACATTCAGGTACGTGGTATAAGTAGATTATTTAGTCTTTTAACCTATTTTACACTATTTTTGTAATTATGCATTATCTGTTCTTTTAATAGTACATTGTCATGTCAAATTCGATGAGCTATGACTGACTAGTATCCAGCAAGTCAACCTAAAGCCGATCATAAATCATGTCATTGTGTAGATTGTTAATTGCTAAAGAGCATGATCAATTCTTTTTTGCCTTCACATACAAAATATAACAGTGTCAAATTTGTGTGCTATATTTACGACGCTGATATAAGCAGTAAGCAGTATCTGAATTGGCTTCTGTTATATTGCAAATTAAATAAAGCCGAGATTTTAGAGATTATAGATAAAAACAATAACGATTTTGAACCCGATTCTCGTATAACTGCATCCTATGATCATCATAATCTATAAATAAAGGTGACCGTTAAATCTCTTCTCATTTGCACCGCACCAAGCTTAGGAAATAGTTATATTGTTAATAATTAAAACCTGTTCACACGCTGTTGTAACGTTTCTTACGGTCAAAAGTAAATAATCAAACAAGTTTGTGTGTACACTAATTGGCCTGACATTAGTATTCAACTTTGCAATTAGATAAAATTAAATCTTACCCTCGTAAGACCCAGCTGCCATTAACGAATCATTGAAAAGTCAAGTTTCTTAATCGTGGGAATAAAGTTCATTTTTAAAAACCTATGTACTTTTTATAGTACAGTGGGCTTCAGCAATCTCTTACTGTGTAATTGCCGAGAATCTGCTTTATTATTGTATCCAGGCTGTTCCTAAAAAAAGGCAGACAGGTTATGGCAGTTGTGAAACCACACAGTAGATTTACAACTACCCGCTACCACAATTTTATTAGGACCCATTTTTCTTTACGAAGTTAAATCTTCTTACCCAGTCAGTCATAATTATAATCATAGTACTTATGCCCCTATAACTTTTTGATCGAAGATTTTAATGTTAAATTGTACATTAAAATGCCTTAGACACAAAATTATACTTAAAAGTTTGTTAAATAGGTAATCTAAGATTCAAATAAGTGTGTTTTTGACAGAATCATAACTAATTAAAAAGTAGGTAATTTTTCTAGAACTTTACAGTCCTCATATCCGTAGCAATCTGAGCTGACGATACACCCAACTGAGCCTATTATGGATATTACTATTGTGATCTGTAATGTATTCGAAACTTCCGCATAACATTATAATTCCTACTATTTATTCCAATGTGTAATAACCGCAAAAGCTTTAGAAATTAAGGCCGTAGAATGCCTTATTACATTTTTAAACTGCACTAAACACAAAAGGATCGCATAACTCGATTTCGAATCCATAATTCAATTTGCCAAATGTAATGGTGTACTAATTCCAGAGAAATTTGGTTGACACTCAAAAGCTCTACAGGGGGTAACCTTTTACCAAAAAATAAATGTCAGTAATAAAATAATTTCAGTACATTTTCTTTATTACTCTCGACGGTAATAAGTCTTTATCTGTAGGCTGAATTAGCCAACATGATGTCAACTTCATACGGTACTTTACACGATCGTCCTATAAGCCCACTTAATATAAATTGGCAGTCTTGAAACAGGAAAAAATAAGAACAGGTACCTATTGATATAAAACAGGTAACGGATATTTATGGTAATTGTATTTAAAAAAATGTTTAAAAATACTTAACTACTAAAAGGAAAAAAATAATAATGATATTTTGTAAATTTCTAAAAATAGTTTCAATTTTATGTGTTAATTCTCCGCTTCATTTTTTTTGGTATACTTACCTACCTATATTCTTAACTATCTCGCCATGAAGTATATAATTATAATAATACCTAATGTATGAAATAATGAGTAATAAATGAATCTAATCTAATCCTTTGCATAGTGTGCATGAATACAAAACTTAAATAAGTTCTTAGTAAAAATAACCGACTGGAATTAGTTTCTGGTTCGACTGCGATTATTACCTGCCTACACATGTTAATGGTGATCTTAGTGGTATGAGGTGCTTTATTCCATCTATTTGTTTGGTCTATTATTTAGTACTTTAGTGGACTTTACAAAACTACGAAAACATTAAGTCTGTCTATATTTAATCTGTATTTAGTTCTGTCTACAATTATGAAAAAATTTGTACGTAAAATGAATATGCATAGGTTGGTTTTATATGTACCTACATGGAGAGAGATATAGGTATGTATATTTTTGTAACTATTTTTATTGCGTTCTTTTATTAGGTAAAAGAAGTTTATAAATAAAATTGAGCAATAATTTTACAACCAGGTACGTGACAAATGTATCATAATAATATTATACCTACCTATTCTTATTATTCACAACAAGTCACCCGTCTTAAACGTTTTTTCTGAGATCATGACCAATGACGTCAAGGGCGTTTTTAAGCAAAAGGATGTATCTGTAAAGCAAACAATTTTTCACGATAAAAAAGGATTTTCCTCGAAACACTTTAATTATATAGTTAGGTAAGTAGTATATTCTTAAGGCTGACAGAGAGAAGAGGGTGGTCACAATACAGTATGCTTTGAAGCTACATAGCACAGTTACAAGAAAACAGTAGACACTGTACAATCCATACAAAAATATGCCACAACACTGCCAGTATAGTTCCGAAAAATTTGCGATGAGGCTACTCATCTGCCATTTAAAAAATAATTATTTAAATACAGTCCACAAATTAATTGTAGGCTTTCATTTATAAGCCAGCGACCACGAAACCTACAGACACTAAGATCATTGAAAGCAACGACCTTCATGGTTTCATCAGTTTGTATGACAATGCATGGTTAACTATGTGACGTCATTCTGAAAACAATTTAAGGGGGGTACAAAGGGGGACATAACCATATGTCTACAAATATGCCTGAGTGGGGCAAAAAGAACACATACATCTAAACAGATTTAACTAGAAAAAGTGCTGTTTTAAAATAAGGTAAAAAAACTGATTAATATGTAAAATAAATAAATTAAATATCTTTGGACAATTCACACCAATTATCTAGTCCCATTTTAAGCAAAGCTTGTGTTATGGGTACTAGACAACGGATAAATATACATAAATACATATAAGACATCCAAGACTCAGGTACAGATGCCAGTGCTCATCACATTGACATCTGCCCCTAGCGGGATTCGAACCCGCAACCTCCGGTTTCGTAGTCAGGGCCTCTGACCACTAGACCAACAGGTCGTCTGTTCCTGTGCAATGAAGGTGTTTTCTGTATGTATTTATGCTTTTTATTTGAAGCTAGAAGAGTTAGCTTCAATCTGTTTTAATTTAGTGGTAGGTAGGTTGTGATGGAATTCGCATAAAAAGTAAAATTATAAAAGCTTATTTTTTAGTTTTAATCTGATTATGAAGCTTTATAATAAGCTTTTATAATTTTACGTAAAACTTTTATACCGAAAAAGTATCTTCCATTTGCTCGAAATCGCGGCATAATAGAATTTTTGTACATTTTATGAATAATTATTTTAATTCCCTGCCACGTGTACTGTGTACTGCGGCAGCGTTGGGCACTAAATCAAACGCTAATAACTAGCTCAGATACAATCTTTGCTTTCAATAATAAACTCAACCAATTGTACTTGGTGTCTTACTTTAGAAAGCTCCCAGTTCTTTACCGGTTTGATCGCTATCTACTAACGTGGACAATTTTCTAATTATCTATCGCAATTACGTATTATACGGTGTTAATTTAATTTTCGTTTACGAGCTATGCGATTTCCTGAACTAGAATTTCAAACGCGGTGATTGTAAGAAAGAATACGTTCGTTTATGCGTTAAACTTTCGTCAGCTCAGTCGTGCTGTGTACGTGGGGACTGTAAAGTTTTTAAACGTCACCAAATAAAACACGCGAGCTAAATCTATACTAATATTATAAAGCTGAAGAGTTTGTTTGATTGTTTGTATGTTTGAACGCGCTAATCTCAGGAAGTACTGGTTCGAATTCAAAAATTCTTTTTTTGTTGGATAGACCATTTATCGAGGAAAGCTTTAGAAGCGACCAATAGGAGCCATGAAACAGTGGAAAATGTGTAAAAAACGGGGAAAATATGAAGCCTTATGAAGAATTACTATTCCACGGGGACAAAGTCGCGGGCACAGCTAGTCCGTTATAATTGTTTCATTACAATATTATTATGTAGTAACCGCGAAAGCGTGAGAAATTTAAAAATATATATATAATATAATTATGTTCTTAATCAGCATTCAACCGCACACAAGCTTGGTCATATTCATATTTAAGGTTAATATTTGATTCAGCGAATACCTATCGTCAGCCATAGGTTAAATAATGGTAAGGGACAAAATACGCAAAATAAGTAAGTACTTATATGGTTTTGTGCAGAATTTTACGCTCTTTCGAATAAAATTTAATACTAGTTTTCCGCATTTTTAAATATTAGACTGTTAATAAGCAATAATTCCTTAGGTACACTTTAGTATCTTATTGTTTACCTAATGCAATTTTCTACACAATAAAACCTTGAAATGTAGGGTACTAGTGTTGTACTCATTACTTCGATAATAAATCGATGTAAGTGCGGCGCCAACGCATCGATCCATCATCGATAGTTGTTGGAAATAACATAGATATAAATAAAATAACAGTAGGTACAACCGCTTTGACACCTATTTAAAAAAACTATTTAAAGGGATCGAAATTTGTGAACGTGAATCATATACCTAGATTATTTTTAATTCAATTTATTATCTATACTAAATTATAAAGAGGAAAGATTTGTAACTATTTTTGTATGTTTGTAATGAATAGGCTGAAAAACGACTGGACCGATTTTAATAATTCTTTCACTGTTGGGAAGCAACGTTCACCCTGAGTAACATAGGCTATAGAATATTTTGAAAAAATTAGGGATCCGTGCGAAGCCGGGGCGAACCGCTAGTCTGTTAGAAAGGCAGCAAAATTGTACATATTATTATATAACAAATTGTTGAATATAATTAACAGGTAGGTACAATTCATATTAATTTAACATAGTACATACATAATATATTGTGATGCATATTATTTACTATCGTATCATTGCCTTTTAAGATGTTTTTATGTTTATTTACGTGTTATATCTTTATTACCTATTACCTATTACCTACTCTTTTTAAATAAGAAAGACAAAATGAACTGTTGTTTTTTGTCTATAATATTCATAGTAAATGGGTTTAATTAAAACAAACGCCTGCATTATTACACTTCGATCAATCTACAGTCATGCATTATTCAAGTGCATTTAACTGCATTTTGTTTAAAGTCATATATTAAATGCATCTAAATAAATGATAGGGCAACACAAAAATGAAAGCTGTATATCACACGTCAAAAGGAAGGAAGATAAATATTCTCGTGTTTGCTTGATTAATAAATAAATGGTGAATGGATATAAATACAAAAATATTTTAATACAAGTAATTGTAAAGTCAAAGTAAGACAGTTTTCTACAATTTGTTTTTTTTTTCGTTAATAGTTTTTTATATATACCTACCTAAATAAGGTTGTTGACTTTGAGGCTGGTAAATCACACTCAGACACTTTATTCAGACTTTATTTGCACTCGTATATGTGTAGACTAAAATGTGACGGGAAGAAAGGAACTATAAAAAACAAAACCGGCGCGTCAAATTTAAAATTATCAATAAAATAAAATACACCTAAAAAAGAGGTCGAACCGTCGCTAACTAAGGGAGTACCCTTACATAAAAAGCACTTATTAAATAAATAACAGTAAACTATTTAACTAAAAGAAACAACCAAAAAAGTGTAAAATTGTACGCTGCCCCAAATTTATTCGAGTTCCTACAAAACTACTGATTATCACTGAACTGGTAACCATGGCAACAAGTGTACATACTAAGAATTGAACCTTCCAAGAAAACAATATAAAAATGCACAAATTGGAAACCCCCGACTTAAACTGCGCAGCTTAGATAGGATATTTACTAATGTACGGTCGTGAACTCAACAAATAAACTACTTTTATTTGATACAACTGATTACTGTCATCGTGAAACTATAAAGGCCAGCTCGTTCGTGAGCTAGACTTTAACATTATCTGCTACAAACTGCACGACTGTAAAAGAAAGCACGTTAAAATGTAACTAAACGTCTACCAGACTACACATTTTATTTCAGAAAGATTTCATCTGGATTCAAGTACACTAATTGAGTTCCAGTGAAAAGTCTAAGTCGTAGTTTCATCAAACTTAAATTTAATTTCATGAAAACATGTTTCTTCAACTCGTAAGTTGCAACTAAAAAATGTCCCAATTTCACTAATTTAATACTTTTCATCTGGTCGTTATACCTACACGTTTTCGTTAAAATATCTCTTGTCATAAAAGAAGGTATATTTAATACCAGCTACGCGCTCTAAAACAATTTAAGGACCCCACTATTAAATCTCGGATCTGTTATCTCACACCCGATTTATCTCAGATAAATTATACGGTTTCGTTTATCTCACTAAAAAAAAGTTTAATGCGTGACTAATTACGAACACATGTTTCTCACCTGGTTGTAATCTCACTACTAATTGGACGCATTATTAACCGACTAATGATGTTTTTATTTTTCTACGTCCAATTACGTTAGGAACCTATTAAAGGCGAGATGAGTTTTATCATATAAAAACAAAAAGCTTCAACAGTATTATGTAATGAGAGGAACGACTGGTGTCAGAGTGCCCGCATGAAAAACGCTGCAATTACCAAAGAAATGCGAGCCATCAGTATTCTAGCAACTGCAGTTACATAAATACCTAAGTTTTAGAAAGCTGGAAATCTTTTCCCCACTGTTCACGCCCGCGCCTGTGCAATACCGTCCTTAGATCGACATGAATCCTGCGCCCCGTCATTAATAGACTTTCACTAAGGAAATGCAATTTTCTAGAAAACGGTAGCGTGAAGACCAATAGGGTTTCTCTTTTTACCCGTCCGTGGCCGCCGGGGGCTTCGTTACAGCATAATGTTAGCCCTAACTAGGCTTTGAAATACGACCTACATTACCTAGAATGTAAATTATTTGCGTTTCTCCCACGCCTATTTGCAAGCGAAGCGCAAAATATGGATAAAAAAGGACGGTGTTTTAATCTGTCAGCATATCGCACTGCATGCATTGTGCATTCGGATCGATTTGCATAATAACCGCGGTGCCGTATCCGCTGCCGAGATATCCCACATTCCACACCCGGCGCGTCCTTCACCTTTCGCTAAAAGGAAAGAAGATTGGCATCACAGTCTCAAACAATGTAACTTACAAAACTTTCCGCGTGCAGAAATCACGTTTTGATACAGCTTTTGTGATTTCTTATCTGGGATCCCTCGTAAAATGGCTCGCGGTCTAGTTCCTTCACTTGTTTCATCACAATTACAAAGTCAAGATAATCTATCGTTAGAATGGGATCGTCTGTTTCGACGTGACCTTTCATATTGCAACTGGATGGGTCAGAGGTTTTTGTTTGGTAGCTTCTTAAATTAAAGCAGTTAGATAGCGTATGGATTTGATCTATTGAGATCACAGACTATAATCTTAATGGTGTCGAGGTGTCTCAATTTTTTTATATCACTTTATCTTGTGAACTGCTGTATGGTACTAGTGGGTTGCTCTTTTAATTTCCAGACACATCACTAAATAAAGTTCCTAAAGGTTCCTTTAAGTACATATTACCTCTTGTTAGCTATTCTGGCACTTCTTGGAACTGACCAAAGTACATAATATGATGAAACAGAAAATCAGGTAGCGCGCAATAGCAACGTACCTATAATATATTAAGGTATAGTCTTGGTTATTTGGCGTGTTGATCCTATTCGGGTGAACAACAGCGCGTGCACATTTGGACTGAGTCGAGAGTTATTTGTCCGACGTGATTCAGCCACCGTAAGCCGCGTAAATGACTCTCAACTCCGCGCCTCCATAGTGACAGTAATTAAATTAAAACGAGTTAACAGTGAGCGAAGTAAGATCTACTTATACGAGAGAAGAACCTTAATATTGAGTTGTTGTTGTTGTTGTGTTGGGATGCGTAAAGTTTTCGAAATGTCAGCATTAAATTAATGTACCTAAGGGAGTTAAATCTGATATACTTACTGTTTACTTATTTCAATGTGTACCTAATAAGTGTAATAATACTACCTTCTAACTATAATTAAATTTCAATATACACCGATTTGAAAGGATGAAAAAAAATAAGGACTCGGAATAATCCTAAAATAATTTTCAAACTAGGTAGATTGGAACCTTAACACCTGCTTTCGCAAGAAGTTGCTACGCTACACATTTAATTTGTAGTTAGCGTAAGTTAAGACTTAACATAAGTACATGACTGGACATGGCGATAGCTAGATATGTTTTTTTATGAACAAAGAGACACAACAAAGAAAAAAGTTAAATTTAACTTCCTCGATGTATCCAGCCAGACAGATATTGTATGCATTATTTCCAAAGCCACAAACATTACTCACACAATAAACCTAAACAATACACACATTAAGAAGTCTTTGTCTGCTACTTTGTTCAATCGGGAAATCAAATAAATTATCGACTGTAACATGTACTTTATAGAACTCAATTTAGAACTGTTGTAGCATTTTGACATAGGTGTGGAACATACTCTGTATTCGCTTTAAAATGTACAATACGTTTTCCTAATAATAATGAGTAAGCGTTTTAATAATAGATGCAAAGTATTGAGTACTCGCGAAGTGTTAGCGGGGAGTCTCTTGGCGAAATGAATAATAAACTAATGAGTGAATTATGCAACAAACCGCTATTCTTTCGATAAGCGGCTATTGATCTTAAATCAGCAAAGTTAAAGCGAATGGAAACGATACTTGAAAACAATTGCGCATTTCTGTTCTATGTTTATTTAAAAGAAAAGTCATTATAGGATTGAAAAGTTTTATAGATGTAGGTATGTTTTTTCTAGCTTTATTTGTACTTTCGGGTGCTTGAACCGTTTTAAAGTCATAATTATGAATGCTGTAATTTTGATTACTTACTTTCACTTATTTAAGAAAACTTAAATTATATTCTCTTTTCCTAAATAAGTTGTTATCTTATTTGTTGGCCTGTTGGATTAGTGATCAGAGTCCCTGATTGCGGGTTTGAATCCTGTTTGGAGCAGATAACAATGTCGCGAATGCAAATGTAAGTAAGTACCTAATAATATTAAGCAGAGACTAGATCAATTGGTATGAATTTGTATTTACAAGTAGGTATTTTATTTTAAAAATCACTTCCAGTTCTAACCATACTGTCATTCGATATAGGTACTTTTAAATATTTAAATACAATAGCGGCAATATACTCAAGGTCAAAAACAGAAAACAAACAAATTGCAATGTTGCGACTAGCTTACAATACTTGTTGGCGCAACATGTGTAATGAATAATGATGGAGCATTTTTTATTCAGGTGTAATTTAACTCTAATGTCATGTCAAACTTATAGTACATCTTCTATGAAATCTTTCGCTCACCTTGGCTATGATGAGCCCATAATGAACCGAAGTACAAATTAATGCTCTTACAAAACTGTTCTATTCTTCATCCAGCGCAATGTCGAAAACCCTTTTCTGTTGCAATGTTATGGTTATATTAATGGCCGATTTATATCAACAAGGTAATAAGGAAGTACTCAGCACCTTGTAATACAGATGCGTTCGAAAGTATTTTTAATCCTTCAGTGTTATTGTGGGTTGGTGCTTGTGTAAGTGAAAAAGCAATCCGTTGCATAAAACTAAAAGTGTAGCTATAATTATGAATGTAGAAATCATAAAAAATATAAGTGACTAAATGCTAGGTGCTATTGAGCATAAGTTACCCAAATTTAGAGTCGGCATTCGTCGTATTTTCCCCGGATTTATCAAGATTATATGGTCCGTGTTATGCATTCGTGTGTCAACCCACATCGAGGTAGTTTTGAGATATCGGCGTTTAAAGTTTTTTGAAAACATTCTTCTTTTTCCGCTTATTTTAAGCAAAAAAATATTGTTATGTGGTATCATTTTTTTTGTTGAAGTGCATAGATTTAGGATATAAATGTATTTATTTCAATACATTTATAATTAAATAGAAAATGCAGAAAAATGGTTAATGCTTAACGGCTATAAGGTTTATTACATTTAGCATTTATGTGCTAAGCCACATAACACTATGCAAAATTCTAATTTGTTCTTTTATAATGAATATATTTTACACTATTTTTTTGTAAATGTAAAATAATAAACATCTAACGTATTAAAACTTTAATGTAAGTACTTATTTATTTAGTTTTTATTGTTATAACATGTTTTAAATAATATTATAAGTTCTGCTAAAAATGAGAAATAGGTACAACAAGTTAACACTTCTATTAAGTCAATTACTTAAAAATCTTAACCAAATAGATTTATTATTATTATTTTATCATATTGAATTAAACCAATAATATATACTTCCGTACCTAAAAAGTTAATAAACCACCTAAAAACCATTTTTCGAAGAGTTGTTAAATTGTGGCGGCAATTCGTACATTCTATAATATTATTATGTGTAATATTCTAATTTTTATCATACACGTTCATATCTAATGATGTATATTATAAAAAAAATATCGGTTAAGTGCGAGTTAGACTCGCGCACCAAGGGTTCCGTACTATAAATAACCTGTAGGTATATATGTTTTAATGATGTCATTAAAATGTATGGTTTTCGTATTTTTTTCTTTATCCGTGCTATATGACGTTACCTCGGACCTACTAAATTAATTCAAGATCCTGAGTTCACGAAGAGTACCCTGTAGGTTTTGATTCCCTAGCGAGTGTTGAAAACTTTTGTCAGACGCGGCATAAACGGCGGTTCTTTTGATTGCGTTGGCGATTTTTTTGTGATTATGTTACAATTTCAAGGGACGGTAGTCCCGAGTATTTGATATTACTATGAATTTTAGTTTGATACCTACCTCCACGCGTTACTGAGGTAAAGGATCACACAGACAACAAAGTAATCCTGTAAGGGTTACTTTTTTTTTCCTTTTAAGATACGGAACCCTAAAATATTTTATTTAATATGATAAAAATAATAATAATAAAAAAATAAGTTGGATAATATTTTTAAGTACTTAATTGAAATAATATTTAAGTGTTAACTTGTACCTATTTCTCATATTTAGCAGAACTTATAATGTTATTTGATACATGTTATACAACAATAAAGTAAATAAGTACTTACATTAAAGTTTTAATGCGTTAGTTGCTTATTTTATTACATTTTCTAAAAATTAGTGCATAATATGTATAGGTACCTATTCGTTTTAAAACCACAAATTAGAATTTTGCATTAATATGTTAGGTATGTGGCTTAACACATTAATGCAAAATACAAATCTGACATGGGAAATAAGCAATACCATGGAATGGGGTGACTTTAGTAAATTTTAAAATTCAAATGTGTTTTTCTCATTATAAAATAATGTAAAAAAATATAAAAAAAATGGGAATATCGGTTTTGTTCATACTACCAAATCCGTTACTAAAATATTTTTTTTCATCAATACATTTCGAGAAAAAAAATAAAAAGTTCGTGATCAAGTTTATACTATGATTGGGGTTACTTTGATACCCCCTCTTTTTATTGTGGGGTTCGATAGTATCCCTGATTTAGAGTAAATCATCCGAAGAAACCAAATTAATCCGTCCACAGGTTTGGAATTTAGAATGATTTTTATCTGGTTGGGGTTACTTTGACAAAGGAAAAATAAGAGCATTTTTAGAAAGATTTATTTTGTTTTAAATAATTTGTTCGTATGCCCTTAACTTCTATCTCTTATGCTTGTGCTGTGCTATTTTGCCATATATTATACTTAAATAGCATTATTTGATAATTTTACACAGTATTTTTATAGAAATTATTTTATTTATTTTTCAGAATGGTTTCAGTCAATTTTAACTAATAATTATGGTCAGGTCTTATTACCAATGAAGTATAAATGATCGATCAGCCTATTTTAAGTAGATAATTGAAAGGGTTAACACATTTTACTAGTACGAAATGATACAGATCAGTTGATCAATGTAGCCCCGTAGTAGTGATCAGAGACACCCCTAGCCGAAAATACCGCCAAAGTAAAATAGTCGTAAAGGTTATCGTTTTTGATGAAATTGATTATTATAGATTGATACATTTCTGATATAGCAAAATTAGTAAAAAAAATGTTTTTACTATAGTTTAACGACCACTTCAGAAGTTATTCATGGTATGAAAATAACCAAAAACAACTTCTTATGTTTTTTATTTTTTTACTATCAAACCAGAAGCACGATCGCGCTACAATAATTCACATGGTTGTAGTGTCTATCGATGCTGCTAAATGTAAAATAAAAATGTAATAAATGCGTTCAGAAATAGTACTAGTCCCAGTTTTAGTAAGAAAAGAAGTTTTTATCAAAGTAACCCCAGGTCTCAAAGTAACCCCATTTTACGGTAATGTGTTATATGTGGCTTAACACATTAATGCAAAAATACAAATCTGACATAGGAAAAAAGCAATAACCAATTTTGTGCTCTAGAATATTCTACGATTTTTTTTTATAAAATGGATTGCACTGCCGTATTCCTCATGATTTATTTAATAAAACTGCATTCATAACTCAAAACCCGATTTTTTGTGGGTTGACACACGAACGTTTAACACGGTCCAATATAGTTTAGAGTACTTTAGAGAGCGTTCGGGTAGCGTCCGGGCCGGACCTTCATTGGTGTCCGGGTTTGAAAATGAAATTTTAATATCCTTTTTTGGTCTCAAAAACTATCAACCCTAGCCTATGTTGGCATACCTGAATAGAATTATAGATGACATTTTAAATAATAAACGTCACTTTTTAAATTGCTTCAAAACAATGCCTTGTACGGTTACTTTGTAAACACTATTACATTTAGGACAGGAAGCGTCCAGTATCAGATATCGTCCGTTTCGGGATATTTATCGTGCATCCAATCCCGGATTTACGAGGCGTCCCGCGGCTTCCGTTATCGGGTTCCATCGGGATTCGGGATTCACCGGTCGATACTAACCGCCTACAGACACCGTGATCCACCTGTCGGCTTTGAAACGCTTTTAATCCTACAACAATAGCGTGCCCGCTCATACAAAGGGTAATTTTTATTTATTTAGTAATGCTCTCATAATGGGAATTAGACTGGCCTTCCCGTTACTTATGCCTTGAATCGTTTTACTTTTACGCTAACTAGCTTTAAGCTTCTCGGCTTTGCGTTGAATGCGTGTAAGCTTATTTTAAGTGTAACGTTTTTTTGGTTCTTTGAATTTCTCGCCTTTGATTTTATCGCCTTTTTTTCAACTTTTACAAGGTACTATTTATTTGCATTCTACTTTTACTCATTGTTAGGAAGATGCAGTTTTTCTTGCATATTTTGCTTTATCGGACATCAATATACTTAGAATTACAAAACCCATACAAAACTCAAAATATGGTTCCAATTTTACAACTCTTTACATAGTAGTTTCTAAATTAAGTACGAGAACCTATGCATATTAAATCAACCTCAAATGCTTGCTACCTTTAGAGGCATTGTCCCTTTAGCATAGGTAAATTATGCTTTCATTAATTTTACAGAACAAGTTTTCGGGACGTCATATTCTTATCAGCAATCAATTCGGTACTTAGTCGTTGATTGAATATTGGTAACTCGAGACTTTTGAACGACAAAGCAATCTTAAATTTAAGAATAAAAGCGTCATGTGCGGTCTTGCTACGGAGATGAATCATGAATTCCATCTTGGAGGAAGTCAATGAATCCTTAAAGTACACTTTCAATGAACCCGGTTTAACCTCATTAGTGGACGCATCGTATATTGATACATAAATATTTTGCAATTTTTAACTTATGTCCTGAGAGCTGAATGAGTGACATACCTACACTCGTCAATGCTATAAATAAATGTATAACTTGGGACAATTCATGCCAAGCGATTTAGTAAGCAAAACTTGGGTACTAGACTACATCCAAGGTATGTAGGTACCTACGTAAGTATGACTGCTCGTGCTCATCTATCTCACATCCATCACTATCAAAATTAGACTTAAGACATTAGTAGGTATTTAGGTTTAATATTTAAAAAAAAAATCTATATAAATATTATTTAAAAATAGAAACTTACTTAATAACTGACATATCAACTCAGGGCCTATACTATAAGGGTTAGAAACTTAAAATTTTGCACACGGGTTCCTTTTATAACTTAGAGGAGCACTAAGAAAGGATTTTTCTTTCTAAGGGGGGTAGAACGGGAGTGCATATCGTGCGCAGACAAACTCGCGGACAGAAGCTAGTTAGATATAAATATAACCCATTCGTCGAAAGTAGGTAGATACTGATACATTGTATCTGATTCTACAATACTAGTATATAAACATCTCTAAGTCGGTATAAATATGAGTTTACTGCCTTATCAATTATCTGTTGGCAAAGATTAACATTACCTAACCGTCATTTTAAATGCCTAGATAATAATTCGCTATGCCCATATTTAGCGTGGAAACCTCATAAATCTTAGTGTAATAACACAGCCACAAACTTTGATATCTTTATTGTATCTATATTGAGCTAATAGCGTAAAATCGTGCGTTAGTGTGGTATCCGTGTAATAAATAGGCAATATTAATTATTTCTCTATAGAATATTAATAGGCACCTGTCTAATTTAGCTGGAAATTGTTTATTTAGGGTGCGCCTAATGGTAACGAAATTTGAAGTTTGAAATAACAAAATACAATCATGTGTTGATTCTAAAACAACTTTACACGTGACTTACTCAAGTCACAAATCTTATGTAAAATTGTGTGGTACCCGCTTAAATTAATAGACAACAATTCGGTTGCTCTTTAACTGAAACTTATATATTATAGTCTATGGTTAGACATCAAGGTTAGGCTACTGTAGCTACCATAGACTATATCTGCTACTTAATGATTTTAACTAAACTTGTTTTCTTAAGAATTTTTGAGGATCCAAAAACAAGTGCGAGTCGGACACTTATGTAGAGTTCCGTATGTATTAGTTCAGTTTTTTAGTATTTATTGTTATAGCGGCAACAAAGTTACGTCATCTGTAAAAATATTAACTAATTAACTAAGTAGGTAAGTATACGTAAGTACGAAACCCTAAGAAGCAAAATAATCCATAGGTACCTACTCACTTCTTTCACTTTTACTTTTATAAGCTATAGAAATAATTCTCCTAAATATCATTGCACCATGTATAAACAGGAAAGACCACTGTTGAATAAAAAATGCAAAATATCAATTAACATACCTACGTAAAAAACGTAGCGCCTATAATTAACATTTTAATATCGAAATAATTACGACTTGTCAATTTGGTCTCACTTTTTCAATTTATAATTGGTGTATAATTTACGGGCAGTTTTAAACAATTCCTCATATCGTAAATAATACTTACAAAATACTTACTATTACTTACCTATAATATGGATCATATAACTTCTTTATAATTTATCCGTAAAAATATTTCTTAAAGCGAGACCCTAGACTTTTAAACTAGGAGAAGATAGTAGTTTGCACTTATTGCATTTTAATTCCTTACATAACTATTAGTAAGTACCTAAGTACCTAGATAATAGAGACCAAAATCTTCACGTTTAACTAGTGATATTTCAAAAGGATTTTCTCCCTAACAATTCCTATTATAAAATGTGTTGAACAACATTCCAGCACCTTGTAATGAGCGGATGTCGAGAATCGATAGCAAAATTGTGGGCATATTTTATAATTTAAATAGGCATCTAATCAGAATCGTGCTTTAATTCGTGAGCGCTAAAGCGTATTTTAGTTCGTGTCTCGCAAAATTTTATTGGGAATAAGACTTTAGTTTCAATTTTCTTCTAAATTGGCCTTTATATACGAAGAAATAGAAGCCGCGTTTACGTGTTTTGATGGGATTATAGAAAATTCTCAGTGGTTGGCGCCAGCCAGCGCGCCAGTAAGGAGCATGCGCCAGATTACATCTCTGCGCAGACGCAGTTGTCGAGTATGATGCACTTTTCAAATTTACTAAAGTTAGTAGTCTAGTTTTTGTGCATGAATAGAATAATTCCTTAGAAGTTTCTCAGATTATTATCACTGTAGTTTCTTTTTCTTTAGGTACTATAAAAGGTATTGCTAAGTGTCTGCAATTCTCGATGGCCATTATTATAGGTGTCATACTTATTAAACGGCAGATTTAATAAGAATTTATTTCTTGTTTAAATTCTAACACGTAGGTACCTGCATCATTAAATTCCCTGCTACTTTTTCTATACGGAGAACTTTTATATGAACATGAGCATTTACGTAAGTATTCTTAGAAATGCGTGCATTGTTTGAGGTAAATATTATTTTCCAAATAATTGCTTTCAGTCTCAAGGCGAAATAAGAGTGACGTCCCTTGTAGAGCAAACGAGTGGGTAATTAACCTTATGTTTGCGTATTGAACACCGTGGAGAATGAAATTTCAATGGATACGATAAATAAATCATCTTAATAAACTGACTAATATCCAGTAGGTACTGTAAAGGTTACGTTCCGATAATGATACAGGCCGTCGAATATTTAAGTTGTTTAAGTGATGTTTGTAGTAGTTAGTATAGGACAGGATCGTCAAAAAAGTGTAGGCTTGGAATCGTAGAGCCGAAGAAGTTATAACCTAATCACAAAAAAATATGTTTAAATTGTATATATAGATCACAGAATTTACATATGTATGTTTTCAAGCACTATGCGTTTTTGATAAAGCACTACGTAATGCCAATATTGCGTCTTGGCATTCACTAAATTATTTAATTAAAACTTTACTTTTATTACAAGAGTAACATTTAATAGACAATTCAAGTAAATTTTGCTTTGTTAGGCATGTGAAATTCTACTATTGTCTAATACTAAAAAATACAATAGGAAATTATAAGCTTACGTGATCAGTTTTTTAGCTTTTGACAATTCTATATATTATTTTATTCTATCTTATTGAGTCAGTGAAATTAGTCTAGTCCAGAGATTGGTTAGACATTTTGCTAAGTTCGATCTTCGGCTGTTTTATTATCTGTAGTCAGGTCTAGGGAGTGGTTAGTAAGTTCGATAATCGATTGTTTTATTCCCTGCTCCTTGTCATTATCCTGTGCAAACACTTGTAAGGACTTACTGACAGACAGACAAATATTTTCATGCACGCAACGGTACGCTTGTGTACAGTAAACTCTCCAAAACCATGACCTACATTGAGACATTAAAGAATTAAGAATTTAGTGTTTACACAAAATTATTATTAAAATCTATATTTTTTTTAATTGATTTAGTTAGTGCATTAATATGCATTGAAATCTGTAATGGTCAAAAAAAAATCTAAATCAAAGAAAATTTTTAATTAAGTATGTATGTTAGTTACCTATTCTTTCTTTTCTGCAAGTAATAAATCAATTTTCATGAAATATTACAATAGGTTATATAGCTTATATATTAGAATAACATATAGGCTATATTTTATAACAAAATTGTGTAAAGTACTCATCGTGCGCTCACGAAGTGGCGGGCAGAAGCTAGTCGCATAATAAAGTCTGGGTAATGTATTTTTAAGCACAACCACTTTATTCTAGTATAATATAGGAATCTTGATATCTGATTAATACCTACATTGGCAAAGAAATCTGCACCGGAGGCGAAGCGCTAGTTAACACTTGGTCGTTAATGAATTAAATCATAGATACGGTATCAATAATTAAAGGAATGAAACTAAACAAATGTGTTCATTCGTTTATCGCAACTGTGCTGAGATATGACTAGTATGAGTTATGCCTGATCAAAGTTATGAAATTAACAATACCACTGATAATCAAAAAAGGATATGTAAATTAAAAAAAAATTGTTTAAGAATCAAACCACCTCATTTTATAAATTGGTAAAAATCAGAGCGAAAAATAAATAAGTCGTTCAATTTCACAATCGAAATATTATGCAAATTCTTGACCACTAGGAACCGAATTATTAAAAAAAAATCTTATCTCGTTCTTAATTATTAAGCAAAATGTCGGTTTAATCAAAAACGATAAACAACCATTAAGTAAAGAAACAGGAAATTGCGATACGCACTTTGGCGTGTTTCAAAAAGTGATCAGAGTGCAAGATTAAAAAAAGTGTACATACCTACTCAGCTAGAGTAGCACGTGCTATTTCAAATCGGGGGTAAAAATCACTTTTTTACAATACGATTACATGTGTGATAATTTCTAATGCCTTTTCTGTAACGGATTTAACTCTCATATATTATTTTATTTAGACGATTAAGGTTAGACTATCGACAGGTCAGTCGTGCAACGAGTATGGGAACTGTAAATTTTTTGACACGTCAGCAAATAATATAAAATATACTTATTAGTTAAATCCATTATAGTGTTTCATTCCAATACGTGTGTGTTCTTACTAAACCTTTACTTTCCTATAAAACAGAGCCTAGTAGCCGAGTGGAAACGCATCTAATAATTTCAGTGTATCTAATAGTTGTGCTCATTATTTTCCATTTTAACGCCACAGCCCTCTTGATCCGGTTTATATTGTTTCAAAGTTTTCAATGTTTAAAGGCGATTTATAGTTTCCTACAGATAATGAGCGCATCAGGTGAGAACTAGCAATTTGAACGTGGTTAAGAAACGAGCTGCAACAAGGTACGAACCTTTTTTTATAGTGCCTTGTGATTGAAAAGGCATTTCAAAATGGGATAAAAAGGAAGGATTAGTATTAAATAACGGATCTATCCAGGAAGGATTAGTTGTTCGAATTCGTATGGTCGAAAATATTTTACGAAGTAAAGTAGGTACTTATTTGTAGTTCAACAGTCACGTGATATGACGCGTTAGTTGTATTTTAACATCTATCTAAAAGGTGCTCTTTTGAAGGGAGGACTGTAATGAAACTATGTGTTAACATGGAGGACTTAAAGTTCAAAATTATAACAATATACAGACGAACATACCTCAAACCAACTAACAACTAAAAATCGAACAATAGAGCGTAAAAGGGCAGACAATAAAAGTAAAAACAATTACATAGGTACATATACTCGCAAGGAGTAGGTACACAACAGAACTTTTATCGATGATGTGATAGGTACACCTAACCTAATATCACAACAAAATAATACACACTGCAAAATTGCTTAAACGTTTCCCGCAGACGGAACCCAATAACAAAACAACAACAGCAAGCGCGTTTAAATTAATAATCGAGATAAATAAATTAACAAAAGAGCATCGCGGTCCCTTTTAGTCTCGCAAACAGCTGACGTGCTTGCACAATTATAAAGCACCGTAAATTATTTATTAGTGTCAGAGATATCATAACATGTGACACGCACTTTAATGTCGTATCAATCACAGTCACGATCGCGAAACAACAATTGGACTGAGGAAGCACAACGTAGATGAACAAGCTACTGCATTTAGTATTGGAAATAATGCTATGTAGTTTTCGAACTTTTTTAGTCCGGCAGTGATATCTTCATTCTAATATAGCCTGATTTTAAGAAAATAGATGACGACTGGTTAAGAAAACAAAATTCTTTAGTCCATCAGTTAGGTTATTTAAATTTATTGGCCTCGTATTTTTTCTTTTCTTAAACAAACAAACAATAATAAGCGTTTCTAAAGCTAAGGCGGGCCTTGTGACGTCACGATATGATATAATTTATATAACGTGACGTCACAAGCCACCACTCCCGAAATTTTGGAACGCTTATCTTTGTCATTCCTCTCTTCTAGAGGCTAGCCACCCAGTCTGGTTTTGCAGTAAAAGCCCATTAGCTGATCAACTACGCTTCAGTATTCAGTTGGAAAAAAATATGAAAAAAATCTTTGTCATTTGTTGTTCAATTGAGAAAAGATAATATAATATTTAATAAATATTCGTCGTATATCTTGTTATTCGATATTACGACACCACATCATCCTAAATAGATGTAATAGTCCCGCAAAACGTATGATTTAGCTTGTACTCCGTTAAGTTTATTTACTGCTACTGGTCACTCATTAGTGACCACGCAATATCGCGTAATGCTTTTTATGCAACGCGTGCCTTAAAAATACAAATTAGCCATTTAGCGTTATCTGCGAACTCGTTTGAAGCCACTGACACCCAATATTTTAGATTGAAGAGATAAAATGTCATCTAGAAGGGATTGTGGACAGCGTGCTTTTACTAAGCAATTGGTCGATATCTTTTCCTGCAAATTGTAAAGAAAATTGATTATAAATTGTAATCTTACATTTACTAACCAATTCAATTCAATTCTAGTAATGATTGTCTTAATAGTGTTTCTACTTTATAAATTTATATGGATTCTGATTTTAAGACTTAACAAACCCAGAAAGTAATGAAACGCCAAAAAAGGTTCTAAGAAAAAAATGAAGTTTTTTGACGTCGGTAGTTTCATTTTTCATGGGCGCTTTTAAATTTGAACTTAAATGGAAAGTGTTTTTTGTTTCGTATTTTTAAACACTCTCCTTATATTAGTTTCATCATTGTGATTTATCTTTAGAGACAACTTTTAATGTGCGTATCGGGATTAAATTCTAAATTGGGCCGTATCCAATTGGATTGTTGGGTCTTAATCTGAAACATCTAACTCGAGGTCTGCTGGTTGATGACCTTGAACAGGTATTATTTTTTCTGCTTCTATCTCTGAGTTTACCTATTAGCTTTAAGCTCCAGTATCTAATGAAAAGGTTTTGTCTTTTACATCTAGATTCATTGTTTCATTTATGTTCTAGTGTAAGTTATAATGGTGTTTTATTTAACTGTATTTAAAATTAAATGGGACCAATTTCGAAGTATACCCTTTGCAATAAAAAAAGAATTATCAAAATCGAACCACCCTGTAAAAAGTTATGCGTGGTCATACATAAAAAAAAAAAATGTACGCGTCAAATTGAGAACCTCCTCCGTTTTTTTCGTCGGTTGAAAAAACATTACAGCTGATGAGTTTCTTGAGGTCTCCCTTATCGGAGTGCGATTATTTTAGAAGCTGACTGACTGAGCTTTGTGTAAAAGTGTCCTTTGAGTCCTATTTTCTTAAAAAAGATTTTCATTTTACGCATACATAATAATATTTTTTTAGTAATTTCTTAATCCTTCGCTTACACATTTGGGGATGAAACAATGAAAAATCAATTTAGTGTTAGACTGTCTTCAGGTCAGTCGACTACGAAAATTGAGACTAGTTTCCGAAACTTCAGTTCAATCTGTTGTAATTTTTCATTATAAAATAGACTTGCATAATATCCGTCATATTTTTATTTTCAAATACGCTAAGCTCTTCTAGTATTCTCACGTCTTCGAGAAATTCACTTTCTCCGATGGACCGATACGTCTCATTTCGGGCAGGTATTCGTCAAACGGTAGACAGGTGTGCTGATTATCTGTAATAGACTCCATTAAGTATTTAACTCGATACTATTTAGAATTTGGTCATACTTAATTTATGGTATCGGTTACGGTTACCGGTTATTACGTATGCTTAGTTGTTTTGATGATTTATACTACGATGCGATCTTGCTGTTTCTACCCGGAATTAAATGAGATTGTCTTTTGTTTATATATAGGATCATTACTTGATGAAGTTATACGACTTATTATAAATCATGCTTGACTAAGGAGGTTTTTACTTATTGAAGTTTTTGTTTTTCATGGCAAAATATAAGTACTTATCTAATATCTTTCTTTAATAATGAGATCCGACTTAGTAGGTACCTATTTTATTAGTTTATACATATTGGAATAAAACTACTGTAAGTAACAGATCGCGTATTTTATTTTATTTGATAAGTTCCTATATTCGTAGCCGACTAAGCTGAAGATAATATATTTGTACTTACTTATTTAAGTATCATCAATACGTTCAGCCATATTTAGAAAGTATATAACACAATATTCAAGATTTGCTTTTAAAAAATCAGTGTAATTCCGCGATAATAGTAAATTATTAATATTTGTTCCACAATTCTCATATCCTCTCAATTTCAATCACAATCTAGTCATCTATAAAGCATAGCACACACCAACGCCTAATTAGGTTATTTCGGTTCATAAAGCACAGGCCACACGAGCCCGAGCAAGGTGTGAGCAAGGTTGCGGTTGTCGATAGTTGGTTACAGTCGGTAGCGTATAGGTTACAATGCATAATAGAACGTAATACGTCTGTTACCTTTTGATTGCATAGTTAAACGTGTAATAATGTTTTCATAGATTTGTTACTGTTTCTGTATATTGATTAAGGTAACTGTATAGTTTGGTGACTTTGAAAGAAGTGAGGTTGTTGACGACTATGTTGCATTCTCAACTTTGTATAGGTACATAATAATTTCTGATGCCTTCGCGGTTATTACACATTGGAATTAAACAACGAATAACGGATTTAACTCGCGTATTTTTATTTTATTTTATTTGCTGACGTTTCGGATTCTTTACGGTTTCCATAATCGTAGCACGACTGAGCTGGCAATAGACAATGACTAAATAAAATAAAATAAAACATACGCGAGTTAAATCCGTTAATAGTTGTTTCATTCCAATTTGTATACATAATTTCATTTTAAATACTAACCTACTCTGAAATATAACTAAAATACTTAATCATGTAGTTGGTTCTATAAAACAATTTAGTTAAATATTGAAAATTGGGTTGGGTTAAAGTTACTTAGGATCAACGAAACCAGACCTGATGGTAACTAAACTGTTGTTATTATCGGATTTATCGCATAGTTGACAAACGTTACAACAAAAATTATAGTCGTTATAAAAGACAAAAATATTATTTTTTACTTTTCAGTGCGCTATTGTTTTCTGTTGCGTTTTAGTTTTTTTTCGGCGGTTAATTTTTTTTATTATTTCGAAATATTCCATGGAATAGTGTAGCTTCCCAACAGTTAAAGAATATATTTTGAATTGAGTGACTTTATTACTGTATATGCAATTAATGACACTTATCTAGGAGGACTTAGTATATAGGTAGTTTTTTAAAAATACATTCGTTTTTCATCTGTTTCTTCTCATAAACATTTGCACAGTTACATACCTACAAAAGTAACAAGTTACTACATTGAAAGTACCAATACCAACGGTCACGCGTGTGGAACCGAAGTATGGCGAGTTTAACAAACGACTGGGGACTTTAGTGATATTCACATACTTTTGCTTTGAACGAATCTGACTAGAGACATCATAGTGTCTTTTTTACTTTGTGTATTTGCTCTTTTTTTTCTCCTGTAATTTTATTTTATATTTGACTCCTGGAAACCTTTACATTTCCAGTAAATTTAATTTAGTCTTTTGACATCTGGAGACCTTATACATCTCCAGTACCTATTGTTATTTTTTTTTTTATTTTTCTCCTATAATTTTTTTAAAATGTAATTAGATTAAGTACATACATATTGTAATTTGTACATAATTTATACTTAAGTGAAATTGTAATATTATTATATTGAAAAAATTATACCTCATTGAGTTTATTCTCGATTCTTCTCAAGAGGTTTTTTTTTTGCTGAATCGAAAAAGAATATTAATTTTAACGGTGACATTCACAAGTGCCTGTAAGAGCCTAGACTGAATAAATGATTATTTGAGTTTGAGTTTGAGTTTGACTGCTCGCAGATGGTAAGATATTACAGAAATTACGACAATCCTACTCGCATCACGAGCTCGTTTTGTCTGCAGCCATGCATAAATCTCAATGAGCGATCCATCGGAGACAAAAAAGAGCAATTAGACGAAACTACTAATCGTTTAATCTGAGGCAACAGATGAAAGTGACCGATAAGGTGGGATGGTAAAACGGTCTAACGAAAGAATTGTATGTTTTCAATTGGAAAACTGTTTAGTAAATATTTATTGAATTCTGTGTTTGGGGTTATTTGTAAATAACTGGGAGATTCTGATGTAAATGTAATTTTTGGTGATTTTTTCCACGCGGAGGTCGATTCCAATATATTATTTTTTCCCTCAGCTTCCTTACTTTCATATTTCTATAGACTTAAAATAGCTTATATCTATGTATCATTTTCTATAAAGTCTACCTGTGTGCCAAAATTTATCAAAATTAATATAAAAATTTAAGCGTGGAAGTAAAACTATATGTTATTTACATTTTTAATGATTTGATATAATTTTCTACTGCTATAGCTAGTTACGTAATAACAAATTTATACACAGATCCGCAACATAGTTGATATAATATTGCGGATTTAAAAGTTTACAATTCAAGTATCGCAGGAAGTAATTCATTATTTTATTGATCTCATTATTACTTCCATTTCAATCGAGTAACGGCAGTAAACAAATTTGCACTTATGTAATAGCCATTAATAATTTAAATCGCCTAACCCAAACCAGATCAATAACTCTACTTCATATAATATTAAAAAGTTTTTTTATCTAACCCATATTTATTATATATTTTGGGTAGGTATCTATACTAATATTATAAAGCTGAAGAGTTTGTTTATTTGTTTGAACGCGCTAATCTCAGGAACTACTGGTTCGAATTCAAAAATTCTTTTTTTGTTGGATAGACCATTTATTGAGGAAGGCTTTAGGCTATATAACATCACGCTGCGACCAATAGGAGCGAAGAAACAATGGAAAATGTGTAAAAAACGGGGAAAATATGAAGCCTTATGAAGAATTACTATTCCACGGGGACGAAGTCGCGTGTACAGCTAGTTAACTATAATATCCGATGAAATACACCTAATTACAAATTACCTATAAGACAAAATATATTTATAATCTCTGATGCCTTCACATTGAAATGAAACAACTATAAACGGATGTAACTCACGTACTTATTTTATTGTGACGTTTTAGAACCTTTACAGTTTCCATAATCGTAGCACGACTGAGCTGACGATAGTCTAACACTAAAGCGACTTTAGCGTCAGACTATCAACATTTTCTTTCCAATAAACAATACTATAATAATTTTTGATGCCTTCGCGGTTATTACACATTGGAATGAAACAACTATTAACGGATTTAACTCGCGTATTTTTAAAGAATCCGAAACGTCAGCAAATAAAATAAAATAAAAATACGCGAGTTAAATCAGTTAATAGTTGTTTCATTCCAAAACAATACTATATTAATTATGAAAACTGTAACTATTTAATTCTTCAAAATACGTAGCTAGGGTACCTATATAAATCTCTCGTTTTTATAAAAAACAAAGCAATAAAACCTCTCTCCTCTATTCCCGGCGTTTACAAGTTATCACACTTTGCTTATCGCGGCCGGCGCCCGCGCAGTCCACATGTCATACCTCTGTCACTGTTCATCGTGACTGCGATACCATCCGCTTCTAGTTTCATTCTCTTTGATCTTTTCATTACCAACTTCGCTTTCGTTTGATTCGTAGATATGCCGGTGCTTTTAGAAGTGTCATTCCCTGGATTATTTGTCAATGATGTCTTAATGATTTTGATGTCGTTTTGTAAGTGGAGTTGGTTTTATTGCAGTTGATGCGTTTTGGATTAATTTAATTGAATTATCAGATCGAGGACTTCTTTTAATATATTAACGCAATACAGTATATGATATGAGGAAAGTAAAATCGTTTAGGTGATATAATCTTAACTAATATTATAAATGCAAAAGTAACTCTGTCTGTCTGTCTGTCTGTTACGCTTTCGCGCTAAAACTACTGGACCGATTTAAATGAAATTTGGTACAAAGAATGTCTGGAGCCTGAGAAGGGACATAAGCTACTTTTGAACCGACTGCAAAAAATGAGGAGTTCCACGCGGACGAAGTCGCGGGCAGAAGCTAGTTTGTTATAATTTGGTGAGTATAATTTTCCGACATGCGACTGTATTTTCAGTGAACAAAAATAGTTATATACCTTTAAGCCATTACTTGGACCAGCGTAGCGGATTAGGTCTGACACTGCTAGCTATAGAGATAGATGTCTAGTGAGACATATCTCGAAAAGGGATAACTACAGGATATTGTTAGCAATTCTCACAAAACTTTGATCACATCTGATAATGTTACAAAATCAAATCAGTTTAATTATTTCGGCAATAAAACAGCGGAAGTAGCAATCGTATTTTAAACTTCCTGTTGCGAATTATCATAAAAATAAACCATTAGTTTGACTGATCGAATTACCCTATTAGAAATCATCCGATAGTAAATTTTATTTACATTTTATATTACTCACTCTCTCCAGACTATCATTCCGGTTTTTCCTCGTTCAATGCCACCATTTCGGTTCAAAGTCATTGTTTGATAAAGATCTCATTGAATCATATCTATTAAGAAGATTACTTCATGCCGGAGTAATAAATATGCAAAGCGACGTAACAATATTAGAAGGACTGTCGTGCCGCCGCGGGCGCAC
The DNA here is from genome assembly GCA_038024825.1 of Polylopha cassiicola. Classification (NCBI taxonomy): domain Eukaryota; kingdom Metazoa; phylum Arthropoda; class Insecta; order Lepidoptera; family Tortricidae; genus Polylopha; species Polylopha cassiicola. The sequence continues at coordinate 7,976,405 of CP149055.1, forward strand.
GGGAGATATCATCGAGGATCCTGCTGATTGCGTCGACAACCGCTTTCACTCGCCGATCATCAATGATTCATTAAATTCTATAATTGACGCCATTCCGTGACATCAATCAAACAACTCGCACTTGACCTTTTTTGATTGAATTAGTGACACAGCTATAAATTATACGTTTTAAACGCTTTCTTCGATAGCACCACAGTGACTATCGTAAAACTCGTATAAATAAAACTTATCGTTCATTACCTAAGCCGCTCTTTCATAACCATAATTATAATATAATTGTGCATCATTAAACCAACTCCGAGGTCTTGACCCTTGTTGAAACTAAGTAAAAGTCAATAAGGCAACTTCGAGTCGCGCAAGGAAAACTGTATGTTAATGCGGTTGATCCACGAGTAACGACGAAGTAAAATGATTAAGGATGCTCCGATTTTGAAATCCCTGATAAATATAGCGCATAGTTACACTAGGCCGGGAATCCATCGGGAGACCGATACACCAGATAGCGAATAGATAGCGATCGCATCCTCGCTCCTCGCTCGTTCTGCAACGCGGCGCAGGCGCAGGCCCGCAGCCCGCGCCCGCAGCGCACCGGACCGCTGGCGCCACCGCGCCACTAATGCGAACCGCGTCTAAAGGGATCCGATTTATTGCTTATATCTCCACATCGGCCCATACACCTGTAACCGATTTAATACAAGCTTGGAACAAGGGAACATTTATTGCGTATTGCATAACAGCGCTTACCGATTAGGTACGTATTACTCTTGCGACCATTCATAACAGACGGCCCGGGACGTTTAAATTATGTATGTACATTTTATTTGTACTCTTTTTATTGACGTGTTATCGGTAGCCAAACATCGTTACGATTGTTAACGCTCCGCCGGCCCGCGATCTCGTCACATCGTCTGCTCGGTTACGGCGGTTACCGAATATGACGTGAAATTTCTCCGACGACCTTGAAGCACTTGTTGCAAACTTTCACATGTATTGAACTCGTAAGGTGACATTCGGTACGTATCACTATCACGCGTTAGACATTATCGCTTGATCGAATGTCTGGCGCAGTCGGAACTGCGACGTGCGCGGGCGACTCGCGGAGAAATTGACTACCCTGTCCGATCAATATTAGTCAGACACCAGCGGGGCTTGTCGGCTCCGGAGCGATGTGACACCGGACAGCCGGACACTTCCCCAGTGAAAACAGAAACTCATTAGAGCTTTTAACGACATGTATACGAGGTGCAGAGCGCGCGATCTACGCGACGCTATCTCGGAGCTATGATCTGAAAGTGTGCGACGCCTTTACTCCGCGAATCACTCTCGCAGCTGACAAATATATCAAGACAATTGAGTTCGACTTCACTAAAACCTTTTATGGAGTAAGAGCAAGAGATAAGTGAGTTAAACCTCTACATCGCGCCTTGTTACTGTCTGCTTTGCAAAATTTGCGATCGTCACATATTCTAAGTCAGAATGCATTGCCTCGATTTACTAACACATGGCAGTGCACGACTACAACTCGGTCTTGTACACATTTATACACCTATTGTATACTATAGATACGAACGTAATCGAGATAAATAGTAATAAAAATAAACATAAGAAAAGAGTTTATATTATCTACAGCCCGGGCTAGAGGTTTGTTTGTATTATTTTGTCTATGACTTACTAGCCGCCATATTTCTTCTTTCTCTGTTCCTTTTCTTAAGTAGGTTCTTATGTCGTTAAAACAATATTAAATTTGCATTACACCTTCGCAATTGAAACTAGTTACCATTTAAATCTGCACTATTATTTTTAGCGTCTATTGCAAGACGACGCCAAACATAATGCAAAATGTGACAACTTTTCTTTTTAATAATTGTAACAATATTTTGCCGGAACAAAACAACTGCGGCAGCTTTCCCTTGCGTTTATTATGTACCCACGTAATTTTATACCGACGTTACTTTGCTTGTCAAGACTGATAAACGCAGTAAGTACATATGAGTTGCATATACACTTACTGCGTTTATTGTTAACAGGGCAGAAGCATCTTATAGCTTGCGATGAGTCTTATTTAACAGACCCACCTCTTATAATGAAATAATATGACACCGTTACTGATGTTGAAATGAAACAATTATTATTATTTACTGTCAAGTTTATTACCTTAACTGTAAAAGTAATGAAAAGCTACAAAGACCTTTAACTTCAATATTTACAGAATTATCCATTAAATCCATCAGTCGTAACACTAATGCGAGGCGTATCGTAAATATGTGGCTACGATATACATTATTATTTACAACATGCTTACGTATTTATACATAAATCATTTTGTTTTCATTAATGGCCGGAGACGTTTTAATGACAGCAATGAACGCTCATGACCCAAGCAAATATAATTTTACATTCCGCACACCTAGATCTAAAGGCGAAAACCTTAAAGTTTGAATTGTGCACACCATCGAATTCCGTGCAGCAAATCCTACCACTAAAACAGATTTAGGCTAACTTTTTTAGCTTCATATAAAAATCATATTAATCGATTTCTTGAAAAAAAAACTTTTTGGAGTCAGGTCTATTTAGATCTAGGTGTGCGATTTGTTTTTCTCGTTTAGCTTAAGTAGGTAGCGCACATACGGTCAGTTAAACTATCTAGTTGTGGCGTGCTTCCAAATGGACTGAAACTTGACAACTTCTCTATGTGGAAAGAAGAGAGTTGATATCTACACGACTGAACTGATCAGTTTAACTGGCCGTCTTGGCGAAGTATACAAAAGTACAAATTATTATTTACGGTCATCTTAATATTTTTAAAACTTGCAATTTTGCAATTTAACTTCTTTGATGTTTAAGTGTAAGTTGAATAAATAAAATTATATTTTGTATTTTGTAATTATTACTGCGAATGTGGATTACATATTCGTAATATATAAAATTACCAAAATGTTTAATATAATTACTTATAGGCAATTACAATATTATGACCAAGACTTTTTTTAATGCGACTCGTTATAATTAATTAAAGGGTTGACGTAATATCATTCCTGTCTTTTAATGAAGGGTTATTATATAATTAAACATAAAGCAAATAAATTACGATTGTTCTGTATAGAAAACATATTTTTTTTACTTCCAATTAGGAGTCAAAAAAGTTGTGGGTGGCACAATATCCTTAAGACTAACTTATTAATAACTTTACAATTTAAACAGTCTCTATGGCTTTAAAATAAATATTTAAGTGAGAACCTCTAATTCTATTAAATGCTTAGCGATGGTCTTTTCTTCCGTACACTCTTACTGTTTTTCCCAAATATCGTTCCGATGACCTGTTTAGAACAACATGAATATTAAGAAACAAAATAATAACATTTAAGTAAAAGCAAATACCAGCGAACCTTTGATGAACTGGCGAGTCGACATTTTGTCAACATAGGTAATATTGAAAACGTTGTCGACAAGGAGAAGGTTTGTCGTATCGATATTATTTCGTTGTCGACATAAAGAAATAGGAGGCGACATCGATATGGCAAGATTTCTTGCTGTCGAAAACTTTCCGATTTTCGACAGATCACCGCGAGAATTGGACGAAATTGACATGACAAGATTTCAACTCGGCAATTTATCATAGGCTCGCAGATCAAGTGATAAAAAATATAGAAAAAAGCTGAAGGTCTAGGTGCTTAAGACCTGCCAGGGAGATCAGTGTGCATACATAACTAGATTATAAATAATAGTAGATATTAAACTAACTAAATAATGCATACCTTAGATACTGAATAAGCGGCGAGCTTGCGCCTGGGCGCGGGCAGCAGCAGCGCGAGCGCGCGCGCCTCCCGCAGCAGCGCGTGGAACGCGAGCGCGGCGCCTGCGCACGACTCCGCCGCCGACACCTCGTAGAACTGGCACCCGAACCGCAGCGACAACTCCTGACCCTCCTCTGCATGGACCTCCCTGATATTAGAAAATACAAATTTCAGATTTCTATGGAAAAATAATAACCCACAGAGTGATGACAATGCATTTTTGTTGAGAGCAAGATATGAAGACAATGGGCTATAGGGGTTTTGGAATAATCTCAGAATAATTATAAATATTACATATTTCCGAATGAACCGGTAGAATGAAACAATCTTAATTTTACAGGTGCAGACAAAGACAAAGAAACAAACAATCTTAATTTTGGAGGTATTGTGGTAACCCCACTATATAATATATCCTCCGATATATTACGATTTTCGTTTCTCTTTAAGACCTAAAATAAACTACAGGTATCATTAATTTGTATCACAAGATTGTATAATTTTGTCATTTCTTAAAAAAAATTGTTCAGCGACAGAAAAGAAACATCCAAATTTATCACCCAACTTTCAGCAACAAAAAGGATAGGTACCCAATTGTATGTTTAACCCTTTACCTAGCGTGTTCGAGGTCACGTTTGTTTCCCAAGAGGGTGACAGCAGCACATCCAGGCAGCCTTGTCCTCTCCAGCAGCGAGAGTAGTTCTGCAGCCGCCAAGAAAGAGCGTCGCTCACAAACTGAGTACACCACTGCGAAAGCGTCGCCCCATCGCACGTGCTCCGCTAGGCAACCGCGTATCTAAAGAATACAAATTTTGTTAATCCAAGGAAGCAATTATCAAAAAACTTGCTCATCATTTAGAGGAGGTTATTCTTAAAACCGTACATGTTCAAAACATCTTCAAAATTCATATCAAATCGTTCCAGAAGCTAATTTAATGAAATTACTACTATGATCCTGAAACTTTCCAAATCCGTAGAACGACTTTGTATTGCTCATAAAAGAATCGCAATGTAATAATATATAGGCATTATTTTATTTAATGCATTTGAACTTTTAGCGGCTACGGATATCGATATTGCATCAACTGCATGGCCTTCAAGTAATTTATGAGAATAACCAAAGTTTAAGTAAGAGGCCTTTTGTACTTACGCGTAAATTTATAGCTTTTTTGTGCCATAAAAAGTGTCGTATCTTGACACAAGTTAATTATACATTCTAAGGGACTAACGGGAAATAATGATAAAAGTTCAGCAACAAATTCCGGAAATTCAAATTTAATTCCATTAACAAAAGCCAAAGATTAAACACAATCTATTAAATAAATGTATCGCCGCTCATTATAATACAGACACAAGTGTAGCTCTGCGGGGAACATTGGGGCCAGCGCCGACTAGAATAAATTCAACGATTGCGCAATCCAAAACATGAATCCGATTTTTTCTAACAGTTCCATTTATCTGTTAATAAACTGTGGCGTTCTAAAACAATAGCACGATTGAAATTATTGAGAACGTTGGAACATATTTTGGAGCGTTCGTTTACGTAATCATTGCGGTGTTGGTTTTTAAGATAGCATTTCGCTTGGACCCGCGATGCAGCGATTGCATCTGATAAAGCGATACAAGACCGTAAAGTTTGTCTAATTAAATTGTACGGTGAGCATCAGCCGCCCGCTACCCGCTAGCCTGCCACAGATTATCATCTCCATTGTTTACGGCTAAATTAAGTTCGGCCCTGTCTATATTATCTTCATTTATGTACACTTTGTTACTGTTCATACTAAATCTTAGCGATTCCACGTTGTCTTCAACTCTGCAATTAACAGTACCACTACCAGTTTGTTTTTTATTTATTCGCTTCGTATTTTAGTCTATACTCTATAGGATACTCTTAAACTTTGATGGTATAATGCACTAGGTTTGAAGGCAATTTTAAACAAATATTTAAAATGGCATATAATGCCATATAATGCGGTCTATAGACCACCCTTTAACCTTCAAACTAAGTCAATTGAATTGGTTTGAAGATAGTCAAGGCGTGACGCATTACGAAAGTAATCTCTTTATCGTTTTATACTATATCTACTAATTGAATTACTTTCAAACCAATTGATGCATCACTCAATCGAGGACCTGCTTGGCTAATGAATTTTAATGAATAATCTATTTTTTTTTATGTTGCCATGAATACAATTGTAGTCAACTCACCGCACAATTTGAAGTATCCATTATTTCAACTTCAGAAATTGCACCATCAAAAGCGACTCTGTGTTGATAAAGAAAATCTGAAACAAAACAAATAATACAGACTCTGACAGATTGTTACCGTGCACATCTTTATATAGACACAGGAATGTGAGCAAGTAGCAATAAATAATAAATTATGCACATTTAACAGACTTTACAGCCAAGTTATTTGCTATGAATATTAAACGCGATTTCCTTAACATTTTAATTTACTCCCGACGAAAGCATCTCAGTCTGACGTAAAACACGACACTTGTTTAAGGTCGGAAGGAAGCAGACATTTCAATTTAAATAAGTAAGTAAACAGTAACTTGTAAACGTGTAAATTGACGTCAATCGTTAAAATAAATTGAGTTTTAACCAGTTACTTTACTGTTTGTCGGATTGAACTGTAATAACGTTTACTTGTTTATACAAATTAAAAAAATAAAGACGAATCCTCACCTCCAGTTGAACTATATTCACCAATGTATCTCTTCGTTAGATAGCGCACAACCACAGCTGCAACAAACAAAAACACAATATTATTTTTTATGAAAATATGAATGCAGTAAAAAATCTTATCTTATTTACAACTTGACTCTAACACGTTCTTATATTGACCCTGATAATAAATCCAACAATAATGTAAAGGTCGTTACTCCTAACTTTCCATCAGAAGCAACACTTCCAAACATTGATTAGTCTTTTCATGCCACTCCTGGTATTTCGATGCAAGGGTCGCACATAATACAAACAGTTATCAACAACAATGACGAGGCAAGTTCGGTGAAAAGCCTTTGCCGACAGAGAGCTACCGATAAAACGAAGTGAGGAGAATCCTGCCACTTCAAAAGGAGCTTCAAAATCCATTCAAAAAGTTCATTACACGAACCACGACGTGCCTCGAACGTGGCCGGAGAATAATGAAGATAGGTACTTGACCCTTTGATGGATAATAATAATTATACGAGTTTCTACTTTATGACTGATGGAAATTTATGTTCTGATGTACTTTCTTGTTTGAATAACCATACTCGGTGTGATGGTTTGATGAAAGACTCTGCGGGTCTGCATTTATGATAAACTCACGTACAGATCCTGCTCTAGAATATAATTTCTAAGGTATATTCAGTTAATATCGCGCCTTATCTAATGCTAACAAATGCTGTTTATTATTCCACTTCAGGCGTTGTTTTTATCATCAAAGGTAATTGTTACCCGAGGGGTATTATCGCCGCTACCATACTATTTAGGTCTGATTCAGTCTCGCTAGGCCTGCAGCCATTACCCAACCGCTGTCTATTCAGCCCTTATGCAACTATACATAGCGTCGATGACAATGGACTTGAGAGGAATGCATTTTGTCCCCATTCTAGGCCACACAACGACGGCGACTAGACCAAAATTCTATGCATACAGAATTATACTCTCTCAGCGAATTGTTGATACTTAATATTGAATAAGCATCTACAATTTAGTTTTAGAATGCAATTATTGTGTGCATATTTATTCACTGATTAACATCTACAACATGTGGGCATTTAAGCAATGTCTTTAATTACGGTGCAACGAGGTACAGCCTCTTGTTAAGACGGTTTTATTTTAGAGTAAAGGGAAATTTATTTTTGTTTGTAGAATGCAAATAGACTCTGAGCACTCGGGTAAATACTGACTATTAGAAAAAGTACTTAACTATTATTCATCTCTCGAGGAAAGCTCACTGTCTGGATAATAAATAAGAAAACGACAACAACGTAATATTAATAATCATCGACGATAACCTGTAATACACAACCAATCATATTTTCAAGGGAATGATTATAAGTAAGTATTGAATTAATGATTGACAACCTCACGATAAATCCACAGGCTTCTTACCGCATCAATAAAATCGAATGGTTGTTAACAGCATTTATAAAGAATGAAGTCCTTAATGAAGCATTATGAATCTTAAGACGTAACATTACCGAACTCCGACAGTTAATCGAAATTTATGAAAGACATGCTAAATTCCACACTCTCATTTTCCTTTCGGTTTTCGACTGCATTGAGCATTAAGTGCGTTACTTTCTCCGGGATCCGATTACGCACTCGCCGATAAAAATGACTGTTAATGTTGATGGAAACACTGAATCAATTAACCGGTCAAAATACCAGCCGCGTATCTTTCGAAGATTGATGTTTAATTTATTAGCCATCATTTTGAGATCACCGATGCATATATGACAAATTGCGATGATCAAACAACATGGCACTTCATCGGTTGATAGATGGAAGGTATGTTATCTTTGGTAACAATGGACGTATCGACAGGAATCTGTAGGGTAATTAATAGATTATCGGTCTCATCCATCAAGATTCGAACGATCGCGGAGATGTGCTCGACGAGGTAATAGCTATCTAAGCTACACCAGCCTCAGTAAATTACATGCCACAAGCACGCTTAAAGTGAAAACATTTAAAACAATTATTGTATACTTTATAGTGTTGAATTTCGCATCATTAAATAAGTTTCACATTTAGATACAATGTATTTGAGCAAACAGTTTGCAATGTTGTGAACAAGATTTCAGTAGTTGATTCAACTTTAATAAAACCAAATTGAGTAATAAAGCACTCTGAATCGAACGAGAGTAAGAACTCGTAATTTTGGAATTTACAAGGCATCCTTTACGAGTGATTGACGTTAATGTGATGCGGGATCGTGTCGCGGTTATGTCGTATGTCGCATGATCTTCATGCTTGTCACAGTAAATGTAATATTTTTGCACAGTATTCCGACTTGTTCCCTGAAGATCCCTGTTAACCCAGACTTCCGTGGTTTTAGGAAAGATGAACTTTTAGGATCGGTAGTATAAAATAAACTTAGATAGAAATGGGTACGCGTTTCGTTAAGCTGAAAGCCGTTTTATAAGTAGCAGATGGAAAGAAATCATGGTATTCTTTCCCACTTGAACGGTATAAAAAGTTATGTATTATATATACACTTCAGTCTTCTTGTTTTAAGCTACCTTCCCATCAACTTTCAGCCAATTCGATTCCGCCATTCTTGAGTTAGGTACACGCTGTAATTAAAACTACTTTCATTATTGATAAAGTAAGTTATAATTGTAACTATTTCTTAGGAATTTTTGCCATGTACGTAATGCATGTTACTTGTATTACTGTAAGCAACTATACATTTAATGCGCATAAAAAACTACCCGCTTACCTCATCGCCATCGAAATTGTAGCTACGTGATCGCATTGCAGGCGTATTTCTCTGCGTATTGTAAAAAAACTCCGTGTCTGTACCTACGTCCATTTTTTTAAATAATGGGTTCAGTCGCCGCAGAATTGCAGCTTTTTTTAAAACATTAACGATAAATCCTTAAGGTAAATGTAGAGGATGAATTTACTACTTAGCAGATAATAATATGAAAGCAATAAATAGATTGCGGTAGTGTAATAAATATTTTGTTTTTTATATATTCGTGAAACAAACATAATGAACGTTAGATTGACGGGAGATCTAATATACCTACTGCAAAATAATTTAATAAAATATTTCTTGTGTATTATCGCAGAATTTCCAAGCATATCCGATAAAGGAACCGCAGTGGTTCTACGGCGAGATGTCGGCGGCGCGGGCGCATCGATACGGAGCCATCCATCAACGGCGGAAGGTTGTCGCACGCCTCCACCGCACCCGCGCCCGCGCAACTACCGCGAGACTTTCTCACAAAAACTTTACAACGATTTTCTGCATCTATCGACATATAAAATATGTACAACCGAAACTGTACACAAACGCACTATTGTAGAGTCTTTGAGACGTGTCATAAAAATGAGACGGTTACATTAAACATACGCAGCAATTTCTTCCGAAATTACCCGCGTTACTGCTCCCGCAAAATGCAAAATGCTCGCAGTTAATCAATAGGCTTTTTGACAATGCGAAAAATAAAGTGTAAATTACTGTTAACAGTATAAATTAAGAGTTAAAAAATGATTATTCATTAACGTAAGTTGAAAATAATGATTGATTTATTTAAAAATCCTTAAATAAAAATTACATTTTTTAAACGTTTGTCACGTGACACAAAACGCTCCTGATTGGCCGAGTTTTTCGTGACGTCACATGCCCGTAAACTTTGTTTACCTAGTTGTGTTGCGCCTAGTTGTCAAACAGGCATGTGACGTCACCGACCTCATTGCGGCGCCATATTGTCAAAGTAGCGTTTTGGCACACTATTTAAATATTGAATTTTTAATTCGATGTTTTTCAGCTAATACAAACCAGATTTAAAAAAAACAACTTTTGCTGGGTTCCTTAGACTCTACTACATAATATAAAATGGATTTTAAAAACATGTCAAATACCCTATTCTCGAGGAACACGCGCCCGTGTATGACAGCCGGATCGTTAATAAAATGTTTTATTGACCCGAGTTAATTATTTTAACTGTCTCGATTTAAAAACCGTTCTCGTAACCTATGGGCGTGTCGTCTTTAAAACTGACCCAGATATTGGGCCGCCAGATAAGGGATAACCGCATCGAGTCAATGAAATTATAAACGACTAACGGACATTATGACCTGCAAATAGCGTACCTAAGGCGGTCCGAGTAATGAGCTCCGAGAATAATTTAAATCGTAGTCACCGCTTTATATTACGGGACGACTCGGTCGCCGGGAGACGTTAAACGATGTCAGTCGGTCGCGGATCCCTGACAGACGAGGGCCACTCCCACCGGCTCGTAGACAGGATCTACTTTAAAAACAATTTCACATGTCGGCCCTACGCTTTTCTGTAATGAATTGCAAACGCATGCGTCGCGGCCGGTCCGTCAGCCGTCGGGCAGCTCGCGGCGCGGGGACCGGCAATTAGGGCGGTGCAATTACAGCCGAGTCGGCCGGTGGGTCAGCGACGCGATTTCCCGACACCGGCACCGCGGCACCGACGCCTGCGCTGGCGCCACCGGCGCGTTGTGTAACGCTAAACGTCCGATTAACGCCGAGGTCGTTGATCTACACTCACATTATTATGTGCAAATCATAATGCATGCCGTTTAAACGCAATGTTACCTTAATTAAGTCGATTTTGTTAATTAAGTGATAGTGTTTATGGGTATCATGTCGCCTGGGAATGTGGGTTATTGGTGCTCTTGCGCAGGTTGTTGGAATGGAATCCTAACCAACGTAATGTTAATAGCATTCTTGCACTGTTCGCGACAAGTTCAATTATCTCGCGTTCTTTAAGTGAAACGATGAATATTATAGAGTCTATAAATAAATACCTACAACACGGGGACTCATTTGTTGCATACATTATTTCTTGTAAACGCATCATTCATATTTAAAAATGCTATATTATTCTGTAGATTAAAAACTAAGAATACGTAATTGTTTTAGAAAATGGTAAACAATGCCTTTAGAGGAAAATCTTAAATGCATTTGCATTATGATTATTTAATCACGTAGAAAATCACCGAGAACAATTCAAGGTCACTTGTCATAACGTTTATCATTTATGATACATAATAAATACCTCCTGGAATGTAGAAAGTAAATACGAGATACGTAAACAGTCAGTCACATGCATAATCCAACACTGGGAGAAACAATTATTATATTAATTAGACGACACAAAGGAAAGATCCACGGGTATGTTGGGATTTGAACACACATTCCATACGACATTTCTAGCCCAGTGCCTTTGCCCATTTGAATACGTTTGATTGTTTACAACACTGTTCTTTACTAACTTAATGGCAGATTTACCGTCCGGCTAAGTAAGTAAGTAGGCTGGAGACATGGGCAGCAAGTTTTAAAGAGCGGCCAAATAAGGCCAAAATAAAATGTTCTAAAGAATTAAACAAACGCAACATTAAAAACTAAATAGGTACTAAGGCCTAATACTTTAGTCTTAGATATGTTCAGCACAGTCAGCTACGAATATATGAACTGTAAAGTTATCGAAACTTTAGTAAATAAAATAAAATACGCGAGTCAAGTCCCTTATTAAATTGACTAGTAGTGCGTAAGTCCGCAACTGCTACAAAAACCTCTATAAAAATTACAGATCATTTATTGTTTATTCGATGTGTGCATATAGAAGTCGAAGCCACGAAACAGTGTAAAAATTTCAAGGAGAATAGTCAGTTCGTGACTCGAAATTAACTTGCAAAACTTAAACATGCCATCTGTCAGAGGACAATTTAAGAGGTGGGACGTATATGGATGAAGTCTTGCAAGTAATTAGGCAATCCGTATTATCAAGCAAGTGCTTTGAACTTGAAAAATTTTTTTTTTGTTTTAGTGACAATAAAATGTAGATAACCTAAATATTTTTGTTTTTATAAAACTTCGAACGTCATGTGTAAAATAATAAAAATAAAAATAATAAAGTTTTTTCGCCTACGTTATAAGAAAAGAAATCCCAATGCAAAAAAAAATATTTTAAGACCTAAAGTACTTATATAAGGGTTAGATACCCTTATAGTTTCGGCCCTGCATAGATATGTCAGTTACTAAGTCTATATATAGAAAATATGTTATATTATTATTTATGAATTTTAATTATATTTTAATTTATAAGCTTAAGAAATAAATATCATTAAAATTTGACAATTCAGACCAGATGCATATTCTAAACAAAGCAAAGTTTACGTAGTTATAGGTACTAAGGGTACAAGACAATGTATAAACAAAAATGCCTTTATCACACTGACTTCTGCCCCTAGCAGGATTCGAACCCGCAACCTCTGGTATCTTAGTCATGACGACATTATTTAGAACTAAGCCTATAAAATAGATGCAGTAAAAACCGCACTGTTCATTAAGGTTTATGATTCTGAATAATTTTAACCCATTGATCAATATTATTAGAAAGAAAATAATTAGACCTAATTTCTAATTGTCGGTGCGGAAGACCCGGTAAGCCTATCATTTTATTTGCCATATAGTAATTTACTACCCCTAATAACCTACTACGAAAAATAAAGCAGAAGCTAAAATTACTTCGACTTCCACGTTTTTTTTTTTATTTTTCCGTAACATAGTTGGTCACGAAATAAATAAAGTTTTATCTATCATTCTATTTTTACCAAACCTTAAGTTTTACATTATTATTTCTAAGTGACAGTTAAAATAAACTATGAATCTTAAAAAAACATAGCTATACTATGCGGTTATTTTTATTTTATCTGTGTTACCCTTCTCAAATATTAGTGATGTACCTAGATTTGTCTGAAATAAATGAAAATGAATACTAACCCGATTTCCCACATCGTGGACTGCCCAGCACTACCACCCTAATACGATTTACAGTCATCTTCATTTGTACTGTTTATGCACGACAAACTTCGCAAATGAATCTCAACAGACCATTATACCAAGCGGGTGTAAGAACCACATCGCTTTATCACTTTCAACACCACCGAAGTTATCGTAAATGTTTTCGTGATCACTAGAGTTCGTGTGGAAAGAGTTGCACTGACGGTGGATCCGTCTGTCTGCCGCGACGAGTCTCGTGCGACTGCCGGTGTCTCCACAGAACTTGCAGCAAAAGCGTGCGCCGCCGCCACCGCACATACAACCTCCATTCTTTCTAGATGCGCACACGCATAATTTCAAATGACGTATTTTACGATACCGTACTCGTAATAGGTTAAGATTTTATTCCATTATGTTATCGTGGTCTCCTATCCTATTTGTGACAGTTTAAATTGTATTGTGCACATTTTTTCGTGACTATTTCCAGTAAAGGAAAACGTGCGTTAGGTAAGTCAGGATTTTTGTATAATCCGAGGTAGGTGTGATTCTCTAAATTTTTGTATTTTAGACAGTGAAACGATTATACGGTTAAGTTCCTATCTCAATATAATTATAATTCAGTTCATTATTACCTACTATTAAAAATAGTATATTTATTGTTTAAGAGCGCTATTGGGTTATTACGATAGGTACCGTAAAAAATCCTTAAAAATAAGTAGGTAATTAAATAAATATTCTAGTAAGTACTTAACGCACATAAAAAAATACACAGATTCCCCATTTAAATATCAGTGAGCCACAATTGTCAATGCGTAACCCCGGGAGCTTCCACTGTCGTAAAATGGTAATTAAAAATTTAATGGTCACTAAAATTTTGTCGTTTTCGGTAGCTGTAACAAACCAGTTGCGGTCTGGGATCTGCTCCAGATCTCCACGGCGTCGGAGACATGTCAAGGTGAGAGCGACGCTCAGGCGCCCGAAGCAATAAATTCGTTCTTGCTGAGACGTAATTGGACCCGTCCCGCCTACGCCGATCAGCTACCCTGCTTCCTTCACTAGGCTAGGCTATCGAGCAGTGGTACTAAACCAAGGGCGTGCATTCCATAGAGGCACATTGTCACTAATGTATTGAGTGCCGTCGCGCCATACTTACGCTCCACTGCACGCGCTTGTTAACTAAACCTTAAAATCACGAAGGACTATTTAACGAAATTTCTGTCTTACACAAACAATTGACTATCATGTCGCGCTAATTTGAGATCACTTTTAGAACGGATTTTAGCCAATTTGGGTATGTCCGTGGACCTCGGACCTCGGGTTGAGAACCGCTGCATTAGACTACACCCATGCATCTGGTTAGTTAGGTTTTCGGAAATCGTACCACTCTCTGACGGTAGACCATTTCCAAGTCACGACAAAATATACACATATAAGCACAGTTCAGTTAAACTTCAATAAGAAAGTTCTGAAACAGCACTAAATTGCTGGAAGCTTTCTCGTAGACAAAATGACAATTAATACAAGGCTAGCAAATAAGACAAGGCTGGTAATAAGCTTATTCCAATAAAATTTGTTCCAGTTATGGTATACGCATCTTGAAATGCGGTCCATGCCTTATGCTTTCATAGTTAGTAGAGTAGCTATTTAATAAACATAGTGTTTTGTGAGATCGACTGTATAGAATTAACGCAACATTCTAACCGCAGATTTTTAATACTTGTATACGTTAAAAATCAGAACATATTCTAATATGAACTCGAAGTGCTTAGAAACATTTCTCCTTAAAAAAGGGAACCTTAATTTTGATTGCTACGATATATTATTTTGACTCATTGTGTAAGAAAATTTAGAAAGGGCCCTTTACCAATGTAAATATAACATATGATTATATAGAGCAACATTAAAACTCTCGCAGAAGACATCAGTTTGCGGTCTAACGATTTCCTAACCAAACGATTTCGTCACGTAAATGTTCGTTTACTTGTCCGGCACAAATCACCGTTCATTTATTACAGCACGGCATTATCTCACAACGTACCGCATAAAAGTACATTAACGAAACATAATAAACCGTATTTGTCAGCGTTCATTAGCGATCTCACAAATATGAACTTTCGAAAATCGAAGAAAATATCTCGATTTGCATAGAAGTTAGAGCGGTAAGCGTTTCTCTGCTCATTAAGGAAGGTTGAGTTGGAAAAAAGCGCTCTTCGCTGCCTCGGGAGGCAAATTGGTCGTTACTGAGCGACTACTTCCTCGAACAAGCCTTACCGTATTTATGCAATCGCCGTCATAGTGCTGATGGACCTGGTTTTAAACTGCATTGTCACAAGTTAAATTTATCCCCTGAACCGGTATTTCGTGAGTTTACAATCGGGTATGGTTTCGTCGATATTGTTATAAAAAGTATTGATCAAGTGAGAAGCGTCTTTTAGAAACGGTTCCGCCGGATTCACATTTCTTTTTTTATGTACCTACCTACTGATTAAAATTTAAAGATATTTTTAAAATTCAAACATAGTACTTAGTTTAATTATATAACTACCTATGTCATTAGTTTTTCATATAGACATATAAAAGCCAAAAAGCAAATTATGGGGGTACTCTAAAAACTAAAGTTCCCTATTCAAATGGCGAAAAACGGAACCCTTTCGGATTCGTCATATCTTTCTGTCTGTCCATCCATATAGCCACTATTTTACTTTAATCAAATATTATTTTCAATAACTATTTTTATCTTAAACTAGACGTTCGCCCCGGTTTCGCACAGATCCTTTTTTTTTCAAAATATTCTATAGCCTATGTTACTCGTGGATAATGTAGCTTTCGAATGGTGAAAGAATTTTTAAAAACGGTCCAGTAGTTTTTGAGCCTATTCACAACCAAACAAAGTTTTCCTCTTTATAATATTAGTATAAACAAACCCCTAATGCATTGACGATAAAATAATTAAAAGACTCCTTTTTATACGGAATCCTAATAAACAGTTTCGTCTGGTACTCGGTGCGTCTTCATTATATTGTCGTACGTGATCAAATTTACTAAACAAAAGAAAAGCTTTCATCATTATGTATACGAGTTTTCAACCATGAATTTCTTGTTCATAAGATTACTTACAAGTAAAATTGTAGAAATCGTGTTTAAAACATTATATTTTTTGCTGTGACCACATTATCAGATGATCGATCCTCTCTCATCTTATATTATCAGTTTCGAATCTTGCGTAAGTAATTAATTGTCCGGGTCATTCGAAAAGAATCGTCATATCCCTGATGTAATGTACCTACCTACTAATACCTACTGTATAGGGTACCTACTAAGGAAATACATATGCCCTTGGCAAGAGAGAGGACTAAAATATTCCGTTATTATATAGAATTTGCTTTATTAACGATTGGGTAGGAGTTCTATTTGAATAGAGCCTATGTTTTTTCTCAACAATCTTAAGCGTTGGACTATCGTCTGCTCAGTCGTGGTAGTGATATGGGAACTGTAAACTTCGAAGCGTCAGCAAATAATATAATAAGTGTATAAGTATATACGCGAGTAATAATTGTTTCATTTCAATGAGTACCTACTTACCTAATAACTGCGGAAGCATCATAAATTGTTATGGTACAATTAATTCAAATCTATCTCTAATTATGAAAATATAAAATACTTAATGATACTTCGTAAAATAGTGAAAATACACCACAATCCAAATTGTTGTATATTTATACCATTATGTTTAAAAAAAACTACCTATGTACTACTATGTAGGTACCTACTGATAGCACATTATCTGTTACTTTTGTCTGTATTCAACTAAATTACCATAGTATATTTTTGCGTCTCCTACATTGCTACAAGTTTATACACACGCAAATCATATTCGAATAATCCGTTGCCACATCATAATCTCGTTATTTTCAATTTATTCAATTAAGGTTGTTCTAATTAAATAACTTATCGGCTTTACTCGTATTTATTTAGTCGTGGAGTGATTTCGCAAAGTTCTCGCGTGTCAAAACTCGTTTGTTAATGGTCCCAACAATGAACCGCATTCACACTTGCCTATTGAGCGATATCTCTGCATCGCTGTGCCAACGTTCACACCTACTCTTAAACTTCAAAAGAGCAATCTAAACGTTTCCTAAGTTTTAGAGATTACAAAAGATTTAACGGGGGTTATAAATATTGACTGATATAATAATCTTCGTTTTGTCGTTGTTGCGTAGAGATGAGGTATGGACAAATAGGTACGTAATGCAATTATAATATTGAAACTAATTTGAAACAATGTACAATAGGTATATATAAATAGGTACTAGTAGGTTAGGAAAGTATTTTTTTTAAACCTGTTATTAAGTACCTACCTACGAAATAGGAGACTAAAAGGGCAATTTATATATCTCTACTAAATATTCTTTGGAACTAAGCACTAGGTATACCTACATAATTATAATACCTTTTGAAATTTCGATTTTACCTTACGTAGTTATATATATTTTTCTAGAGATTATAATATAAAGCTGAGTAGGTATGCATTACATATTTTTCATTCATATTATACCCAAGTGATTTTTAGGATTCCGTACTCAAATAGTAAATCTTATATTTACTGAAACTCCGCTGTCAGTCCGTAAGTCTGTCACTAGGCTTTAGGCATATTATTATCTCATGAACAGTGATAGCCAATATACCAAATATTTAAGGGGGCTCCCGGGTACAATAAACCTGATTTATTTGCCATTCATATAGATAATGGTACGGAACTCGCACTTAACGGGCTTATTTTACATATTGGACCAAAATTGCCAATTAAAAATAAAATGATCGACTAAAATATTCTCAGAATGAAACCGATATTGGGTCGAGCGAGATCACAGGCGGTTATTATAAAAAGAGTGCGCAAACGCAGATGGGGTCATACGATCTGTTCGACACCCGTAACTGGACCCAACCCACAACGAATTTTATTCAATTTAAAACAAAAATTAAAAATAAACCGTGCCGACTGAAATATATTGTCGACTGTACGGAATAAACTGGTGGTCTGGCGCGCGAGTTCTATAAGAGCTTTTAAATACAGCCTTTGTGCAGGTTATATAGACTGCTGGGATCTTAGATCTGTCTGTCTTATCTATACACTAGTGCCCGCGACTTCGTCCGCGTGGAATAGTCATTTTCCCCGTTATTTTACACATTTCCCACTGTTTCTTCGCTCCTTTTGGTTGCAGCGTGATGTTATATAGCCTGAAGCCTTCCTCGATACGTAGTCTATCCAACAAAAAAGTTTTTTTCAATTCGATCCAGTAGTTCCCGAGATTAGCGCGTTCAAACAAACAAACAAACAAACTCTTCAGCTTTATAATATTAGTATAGATTATACCTACATGTTCCTAGTAAGAATTCATTGCACATAGACTGATTAGATACGCTAGGTAGGTACCTATGTAGTACTAAATCAGTCAGGACTTATTAAAAAAACATGTTGATAAAGTTTAAATTAATTCACAACATTTTCACAACACGTCACGAAGCGATGTCAATTAATTTACACGACCTTCACATGTCCACTGTTAATTAAACAATTAATGCTTAAATATTGAACATGTCGGTGACAGTTTTTTTCTGACAAAAATATAGCAATACATACCTAGTTAATTATTAAATGAAAATAAACATATTGATAATTCGTTACACACAGGGTATCTAGTTAAATATAAAAAGTATGGATGGATGTAAGGATGGTTGGAACTTTTACACGCCAAAAGCACTAAATAGATTTTAAGGAAATTTCACAATATGTAAAATGTCAATCCTGCAAAGCTTCTGATTCTGCGCGAAACAGAACTTTATCTTTTGTCATTTTTATAATGTGCTACGTATTTAAAAAGTCTATTATAACTAACGGTAAACTAATAAATTCAAACAAGAATTTTCATTGTATAAAAATGTAATAAACATGGCAATGATTAAGATATACCAGCATTCTATTCGTTGTGTATTGTATTTCATGTAAGCAGTTTGTTTACAATATTGCATAACTACATACAAAAACACGTTTCTTATTTGGAAAAAGCTATTAAATAGGTAAGTATACAATTACAGTCAAATATTTCAATTGTTTCTCTATAACAAAGCATAATATATTATATTCCGCTATTTAACTGTACTTGAAAACTATTGTGTTTAAATAAAAAATAGGTACTATTAGGTAGGTATTATTTATTATATTATTATTTAAGTACTTACCCACCTAAATATGATACTAATAACACCTACAAGGACATATAGTTTCCGTATTTTTTGTTAATTGAGTAAGAATTAACAAAAAGTCCATAAACAATGCATTAACATAAATTAATTATTATTTCTTAGTAAAATCAGTAAGTAGTAAGTAGTAGGCATTCAACCAACGACAAACAAAAACTTGTGCCGATATTATGCATTATTACACCAAGAACCATCTAAATAATATATCATTCGAATCGCATCGTTGTTATCACATCTCGCCACAACACACTCTACTGACACTAAACTTACATAACCGCTGTCGATATTATAATAAATTTCTGCAGCAATAATAATATATCGCCTCTCGCATGTGTCATACAAAGCCTCCCGAAAGTATGCCATTAACAAAAATTTAACAAACCCCCGACATAAAAACTAAAAGGCCCTCTAAAAAGTGTAACAATAATAAAATCTTAATATTAGTTACCTACCTAAATATTAATATTTCTACAAAGAAAACGTCATGTCGGGGGGACCGTAGGTTTAAGTAGATTGTAAATATTAGGTAAGTAAGTACACCTAAATGAAAAGCGGTCCCCCCGACATGACGTTTTCATTGTAGAAATATTAATATTTAGGTAGGTAACTAATATTAAGATTTTATTATTGTTACACTTTTTAGAGGGCCTTTTAGTTTTTATGTCGGGGGTTTGTTAAATTTTTAATTTATTTTTTTATTTCATACTTTTTGTAAGTAGGTACGTAGGTACCTACTACATATTATTATTTTTAACTAATTTCCATTTCACATGGAATTTCGTAATGTACATGTTATCCTCTTCCATTTGATACCCCACTCGGGTATATTTGTCGACATTGGGCTTACCATTTACACTATTACTCCCCATAATTTTTGAACTACTTAACCGATTTTGATTATGATTTCAATTTTGTAATGTACACGCGATCCTTTTTCATTTGATACCCCACTCGGGTATATTTGTAGACATTTGGTTTTCCATCCCCACTTTCACTCCCAATATTTTTTGAACGACTGAACCGATTTTCATCATGATTTCAATTTTGTAATGTACTCGTCACCCTCTTTCATTGGATACCCCACTCGAGTATATTTGTAGACATTTTTTTTTACATCCCCTCTTTAACCCCCCCTAATTATTAAACTACTGAGACGATTTTTATAAAACATAGCTAAGAACACTCCCGACATATACACCTTTCAAACAAAAAAAACAGAATCAAAATCGGTTCATGCGTTAGGGAGCTATGATGCCACAGACAGACACACACACACACACACACACACACACACACACAGACACGTCAAACTTATAACACCCCGTCGTTTTTGCGTCGGGGGTTAAAAACACGGTAACGTCTCATGTCCAAGATAAAATTCCTTAGTTTGCATGAGACTTCACCTATCCGGTTTCCACGTACAAAAACAACATAATCACTCCGGTATTTATTATGTCAAGATTAAATTCTTCGCTACTGAACTACGTAGCCATTACAACAAGCGTCTAGCAAACTATCATTACAGGTTGATAGGTATCTTATATGTAATTATACCCTTTATAATTATTTTAAAACTGTAAACGTTTAAAACGATCCCGTAATTATCTGTTACGCGATCGTAATATAATTTAGTCGCGTATTAATATTGTTCCGAGTTGAATGTCTACAAGAAATCCATTAACAGGGTAAATGCTCCATTTACGTCCAATCGTCGGTTTTATACTAGAGCGGTCGCTGCGATGTCCGGACAACAGAGAAAGCATGAGTCTCGGTAATAAATGGAGGTAATAAACAGCTGATCTAAATAAATATCGGGTAGTGTCTGACAAGGCGCATTTGCAGTTCAGTCGGTGCAACCCTCGGTCTAAAGGTCTCTGTCACGTGATAGGAGTTACGCTTTTGTTTCTGCATGACTGCTTTGCAAAATCGAATAGACAAAAATTTGTCGCTGGCCAGTCGTGTATCAAGCATTATTTTTTTTTAAATTGTCACCGTGTTTTTAAATTTGCGGGTCTCTGGATAAGTACAGTCAGAATCAAATACACTGTAGCAATCAAGGTAAACGTCTCTATTGTCAATGTTGTTAAAGCGTGTTCCAATATATTTGACCACTTTCCGTGTTTTAGGCAGACTATATATGTTCGTTTTCTTAGCAGAGTCTAAATAGATCCGATTCTTGACAGGCTTTTGTTTTCTTAAACAAATAAGCATCAGTTTTTCACCCATCAATAAGTAAGTACCTAAACGAAAGTGTTTTCTGAATCAGTAGTTAAATCAGTATTATAAGACGAGATAGATACTTAAATAGGTAACACGCCAAATATAGCCAAAAGTTTGCTAAGTAGAAAATATTGTTTGCAAACACCTCTAGCAGTCCGTTTTCATATTTGAAGTATGAAGTGTAGTAAGTGCCTGTAAAAAAGTTATTTATAGTAGAAAGGCAAAACACCGACTCAAACAACTTGACTCAATTAGCAGAACCCTAGATCATTATGATCCTTGTTTTAACTAACTAAATGATGAGAAAGTTGCGTTCACGGACGTATATTCAGCGAAGTAGACAGACAATCCATCGGATATTGTTTCTCAAATTTATAGCTCGATAATTCGTAAACGAAAACGCGTTGTACGTAAAATCGTAATTCAATAATACCTTGTCATCAATTTTAACACCGAGCATTAAATAAACGAAGCCCCGATTTCAGTAAGTTTTCTTCTCATAAAACCGACAGCGATTCATAACGATAAGTATTGAAATACAGTTAACAGTTAACGCAATGCCTTTTGACGACGTAAAAAACGCACGTGCATATTTCAATGGTGAAATGTTCATGTTTTATATAATAATATACGTACCTACCAGCTGGAATATCCATGCTTGAAAATAAATAAATTATAAAAAGGTTATGCATAATTTTGACAATTTCAAATGGCTGGTAGGTTATAATATCATAGTCTAGGCCTATGCTTGCAAATTAGAAAAAAGTTTCTGCGCCAGCGACTGCCATCTTGAATCACAAGCGCCTTCTGAAATCAAACTTGTTGTTTTAAGTAACATAAACTAGTAATTTAGGTACAAATCGTATCCATAATGAAATGATTACTTTTTTCTGTAGTTATGACACGTCATTGCTCGTAATTTAATTTGCGGGTGGCACCTACGTTTGCGGACAGGGTAAGGTATCTCAATACATCAGTTAGGTTAATAAATACCTCTGACCTAAAACCGTCGAAGCGAGCACGAAACGATCTTGTTAACAGATGGCAGTGGACACAGTACTTACCGGCTATATTGACCAATTTCACTAGTAAATGATCCATTGAAATATCTATTCTCTATAAGGTGCAGCGGACCTCACAGCGGCGTAACTGTAACTTATACCTACATGGCTAGTTCTCAACTGGATAGCTCAAAGAAGGAACTCATGCCATAAACTAAGGAACTATTTTTTTTTAATTGATACACGATATTAATTGAGAACGGACGATTATGCGACGGTTCTCTCACCTACATTTGAGGCCATTGGCTTTCATAATTAAAATAAGGTTGCACTATAAAATACATAGCTTAGTGGGGTAGAATGTGCTTCCTTTTTGTTTATGTCTGACTTTAGTTCTTTGAACTTAATAATAAGACTAGAAATATATTTCCTAGGTAGAAACAATAGGTAGGTACCTACCAATAGTAGTAAGGTAATATGCTTCTTCATCTGCCTTTGAGAAAATACCTCCTAATCACTCTTTCTAGAATCTTATTCTTAGTTAAAGTATCTTATAGGTCCTTATGTCGCACAAACAGTGCAATATGGCCTGTTGTCAATTCTGGCCGGAATCTGACCGTCGCAATTTGTTGTGGATAAACAATAAGTCGTGAGTGGACACTCCCCCCGCCTCCCGATAGCGGAATTCACGAGGAGCATCCAATTTACGACCTAACTGTGCTGTTACACAATAGTCTTCATAGCTTTATGACTGAAAAGGAAGTATAGAATTTTGCGTTATAAAATACCATCACAATAACCGTTGACCTACTCGATTCAAGTGGTAAACTAAAAGCAACGTTAGGTGGATAAGTTGTGATACTACACTACACTATTTTGCTGTAAGTGTTGTGCAAAACCTACTAGCTTGTACGACATGGTTCGGATTTGTGCTAACTATATATCGTTTCGTCTGCCGCAGTCCGGTGTTCGGTTTAAATTAGACCCAAAACGCAATTGGGAATTTACGAAATTGGAATTTCCAATGAGTGAAATCTATCTTTGAACTGAAGATTTCTCGCTTAGGGAAAAATAAATCTGGCAGATGAGTTAGTTTTGAATAGTTTCCAAACGTATTACGCATATCTAGCGGTTCCACGGGACCAAAAAAAAACTGACTATAAGTACATCAAACACAGGTTTCCAAACTAGGTACTAATTACCTGATAGGCAAATTTTAATACTCTAACTTAGGTAAGTAGGTACATATAACATATATAGGTACCTATATGTATTTTGGAATGAAACAACTATTAACGGATTCAACTCGCGTATTTTTATTTTATTTTATTAGCTGACGTTTCGGATTCTTTACAGTTTCTATAATCGAAGCACGACTGAGCTGATAATAGTTTAAAGCTAAAGAATAAAATACGCGAGTTAAATCCGTTAATAGTTGTTTCATTCCAATGTGTAATAACCGCGAAGCATCAGAAATTACCTATATGTATTGTTATATTTACTTACTGCTTACATCCATTTTAATTTAAATGATAAAGATAAATAGGTAGCTCCTGCATATCACAAGCAAAGCGTTAATTGGGTACCATAGACATATTGTATGTTATCACATTGTTACCTAGTCCTGATCTATTCCAAAAACAAACCAAACACCTGCAAAAGCGAGGATCTGCGCATACGTTCACCTGTTTATGATTTATGCCCCAGAAACGCCATTGTGCTGTCATGGCGCCCGCCAGTGCAAACTTATGAACCGCCTAACCTCAAATGACTTGTGTTTCTGAAACAAAACACTGCCGCCATCGGTTTAGCTCGAATAACCAACGTCATCATTCAAAACTTGGGTAAGCCGTGTTGCTTTTCGCAACTCGCAACCTGCCTACACACTATTTCATGTAAACCCTTATTTACTTAAAAGATCAGAGATTTGTATTAGTGAGGTCATAAGGATTACTGTAATTGAATAAGCTGATTTTTTCGTAACGCCAGTGTAAATTAGAAATCCGCTTAGCGTAAGTCAAGGTGCCAACATTTTATTGCTAAGGGGCAGTAAACATAGTTTTCCTGTTTAAGACGCAACTTGCGTCAACTTTTACGCTGCCCTAGTTTTTTTGATGCAATGATATTTAAATTATTAAAAATGTAACCTTTTCGTAAGTTGAATAAACGATGTCATTAATCTTTATATTCGATGGAATTACGTACTCGTGTTCAAGCGAAGATATGTGGGCTGGTAATCTTTCAGGCTTACCTAAAGTGTTAAGGAGGAGGTTTGAGCGGTAGTTACTCAAACGAAAGTAAAAGCAACGTAATCAATATTTAAGCACTTACATACTCAGTTGGATTTAAGATTAATTATAAATGAAACAGAAATTCAATTTGTATAATGAAAGTAATATTTTTAAGGTCCAACTCGGCTAGCAAAAAATAAACATACTTAATTAAATAAATATCTTTGGAGATTTCATACCAAGTGATATAGTCCTAACTACTACTACTAGATAGGTACTACTAGATAACAAATACACATATCTACATAAAAACATATCTTCCAAGGCTCAAATACAAATATGCTGGTAGGTACTCATCACACTGACCCCCAGCAGGGTTCGAAGCGGCAACCTCCGGTTCATAGTCAGGAACTTTGACCACACCATTAGGCCGTCGATGACGGATACAAAATCGTGTGCTCTAGGCCTTATAGTGAACCAAGCTTCTCTGTACTAGGGTCATCTGCGTATTTGCCTTGATTAGGGGCGGCTACCATAATATCATGGTCATTCTAAGCCTAGACTGGATCTTAAGGTAAATCCGCCACTGACTATCACAATCATAAAGTCAGTCACAAAATCATTTGTACTTATATAATTTCAGTAGATTTAACGATCATTACCTACCTATACCTACACATTGGAATAAAACTCACGTACCTACAACGGTTTTAACTCGCGTAGATATATTTTTTTATTTTTATGCATACGGTTCGTAAACTTTACAGTTCCTATTATCGTAGCCGACTGAGCTGACCATAGTCTAACACTCGAGCGAGTTAAATCCGTTTTAGTTGTTTTATTCCAATATTTATCATGTGTTAAGAGAAATGCAAAATATTTTTAATTGCCTTCCGGTAGAAAGTGGGTGAACTTGAACACGAAACAGGCTGGACGATTCAGTTTGATACTTGTCGAAATAATGACAAACCAGGCGATGGTTGGGTGTCGAGTTTACACTGAAAGCTATAGGTACTCAAAAGCTGCTGAGCATAACCGTCAATTCACTTTCTTCGCCCTTAATTATTCTTTAATTTTACCTCACCGTGCAAGAATCGATCGAGAAAAAGAAACGAGAAATTTTCAATCATCAATCCTTTTGTCATCATCTACAGACCTAGTATGCAGTGAAAATTTACCTACCTAGTTGCTTACACTCTCTACCATTTAACTATGATATGATCACATTAGGGTCTGCCAAAGATCTATAATAAACCGTAGTCGATAAAGTCGATATTTTATCTAAGTGTTGTCGATAGACCTCTAAAACTATGAGTAGGTACCTAACTTAGCGTAACTATGTCGTATTTAGGTACCTATTGAAAACTAACACTAGGTAGTTAATTACTTTTTGTAAACGCCCATTAAGACAACATAAGTAGGTAAGTACCTACAAAGATTGTATTTAAACTCTCAATTCTCAACAAGTACCTATCTACAACAAAATATATCTACCGTATATTGTAAGATAATCGACGTATATTGTCATTATCAAACATTAAAGCTCTTTGTTCCCGAACAAGGAATCAATCAAAGAAAGCTAAAACGGAACTCAAATAAACAACGTAACAATGAAATACAAAGGCCGTCTTCAGCTGCACTTAGATCCTCAATGCCGTAGTGATAATAATCCAAGGGTAATCAATAACTAATAAATCTGTTCCGCGTATGTGGGCGGGATATGACGTACTCCCATTTGTTTTACTTAAACCTCTGATATGCGCCCTCTTAACGAGTGTGGTCCTTTTCGGGAACGCTTTGTCTCCGAACTTAAAGGCGTAAGAGACAACTTTCAAATTAATCAGTCGTAATAGGTACTCCTAAGTCCTACCTCTATTGAATTCCGCTAGGTAGGTACTATTGGGTTTGTGTAAAACCAAATTACTTACCTACCTATTCCGGTACTATTCTTTATAAGCATACATGTACATTGTACCTACCTCCCTGTTCACAAATAGGTAGACGAGGTTGTATAATAATATAACATTTGTACAACTAGGTACGACAACATAAATTACCTAAGTCAAGAAATATTCTTAATAGTCCTAAGTACACACTAGTCAAAGCGAAACCCGGTGAATGGATTACAATAGGTAGCACGAGAAGTGGGCTAGCCCATAATTTCGTCACCCAAATGCAAAATAGATGGTAATTATAAAACATCTACCCAAAGGCTAACAGTTATCTGACATAATCCTTAATGGGCGATATCGTAACATTGCTGTCAGAACGACACTTGCCTTTTCAACAGGTCCAAATGCTAACGTGGGATTGGCTAAAACTTTGTTTTGCAATTGTGTAAATATGCTATTCGATTCTAACGAGCATTGTATAAAACAAGCCTTTATCTAATATTTTTAATGATTTCCAAAAAAAGGGTCGTACGATTTTGTTGAAATAATTAAAGCGTCAACGATACTGGTAGGTAGGTGAATCGCGTAACTGTTTTAGTTAATTTTACCTACAGGGGAGTATTAAAATAATTTCCTGTTCAATTTACCTAATGCCGTAAATACTGAAATTTAATAAAGTTAGCTACGCGGCACATGTGGGTTTGCAGTATCATTGACGATAGGTACCTACAACAAGTTTACAGGTGCAGGGGCGATAAACGATATAATTGGCTCTAATTTTAGAAAAAAAAACTTTTTCACTAATTTTTATGTTTCCAGCTATTATCTCACAATTTATTGTAAATTTTCACCACCTACTTGTAAAAATCTCGATTCTCAACTCACAGTTACGATAAATGAAGGCAGGAAGTCTGCTTCATTGGATTATCAATGCTTAAATTCAGATAAAAAAATAAATAACAGTCCTCAGCTGAATGTTAACCTGGAGAACTATGTACCTACTGCTTTTTTTTTAATGTAAGTAATAATTTAATATATATTTTTCGAAAAACTTATACATTTCAGTGATTTGTATAGATGTAGGTTCAATAAATGAAATTTGTATGCTACTCTTTAGTTACTTCACTAAATACAAGAAAGATAACTTTCAAGACAGGAATTCTTATTAAAAGTAGTATTTAAAGAGTAAAGACATTTAATTAGTATTTATTTATTTGGCTTTTATCAGTAAATGTTTACATTAAAAATTGAGGACTATAAAACTGTTACAATACATAGGTACACAGTTCAATTATATTTCGTCAATACAGAAGTTCCACATCTCTGGCTTTTTAGTCCAGCATTTAAAGAATATTTCTTTTACCTTGTTCCACTTCTTGTAGTAGCATGTAGATTTATTCTTCATTTCACTATAAGTTATTTTATCTAAACAGTTATCTGCAATGATCTGCTGTTTCAAGTCAGTATTTTTACGCAGAACACTTTGAAATCTTTTATAAATATTGTATTTGCTGATGCAAACGGAGCTGCTAAGTAATTTAGCCTTTTTCTTGGTCACACCCAGTTTTTTTCCCTGCACTGCAACCTCCAATATCCTAAAATGACAATAACGTTTAGACAAGTCCACGAAATAGTATTGATCTTTAAAAAAAATATTACTTATAAGACTAAAAATACATTTTTAATACCAATGAATTCTATTTAAACACTACATGTTGCTTTTTTTGTGAAGATAACACACTTTATAAAGTTTGCAAGTATAACTACATAATTTTAAAATGCTACAAATTTTTAGTATGTTTTGAAATATTAAACAATTCAGTTTTACTTACTTATTTCTTGATTTGACCCATACAATACTTCCTGGGGCGGGTCTCGTATTTACTTCCGATTTAATGGAAGGAAAAGCCAGTGTAGACAGATGGAACTCCGGTACTATATCTAGCTGTATCATAGACAAGTTATCACAATTTCTTATCAAGAGAGCTCTAGTCAACGCCTCCACAGAATATGGCACTCCAGCTCCAAAAATGAAGTGACTGATGTATATGGGTTTACTTAATAGTAAATTTAATAAACTTCCCTGGATTCCAACATGGATCCACTTCGCTAGCTTATCACTACATGATACTGATAGGGTCCTATCTCCTCGTCCAGGCTTTGTCCGCACTTGATTGAGGATGTGGTAGTTACTCCCAGACTCCTGCGGATCTTGTTCAGACTCTGGTAAGCACTTTGCCCCTGTCCTATGAATGTCGTCAGCTACATCACTCTTTCGTTTCTTGCACTCTGTATCACAAATATCATCCTGGGCTGCATGTTTGCAAGTTTGCAAAATATCTCCAAAGTCTTCCTCCTCCTCAGCCCTAGGTACTATTGAAGCATCTCCACAAGGCAATTGAGAGGAGTAGAAAAAGAATTCCAAATTCTCTTTTAACTTGAACTTTCCATTTTCGAAAATAAATATTGATCGCTTACTTTCGAGAGCCAGCTCGATATTTTCGTACAAATACAGTAAAAGACCTCGTCTAGCGATAATTTCAGCATGAGAATCATTTAAAACATCTCCTGAAGGGGACATCTTTGATGCGCCGATACATTTGGAGCCGGTCCCTAACGAAACTACGTCAAATTTTTTACGATTATTGTCATACTGCAGTACGCAGGATAACACGGTCCATTCTTTTTCAATTGGCTTTCCTGTCTTTGGCAGTTCACTGTACAGTTTTAAACAACTTTCAGCTACTTCGTCCGTAAATTTATTGTTGAAATGCGAATACAGCGACATGACTGTTTAAGGTTATGATTGTTTACACTACAGCTGATCCGAAATCTATAATTAAAAAGGCAAAATGCATTCTTTGTCAGTTATCCGAATGCGTCTAGGATGTTTTTTATTATCACTATTATAATAATAAGACCGGGTTAGTAATAACATATGCGTTTCAAATAATTGTCTCAGTACCGGAATAGAAGTATTAACGGCGATCTAGTACCTTGATTTTGACACACCTTAAGAGTATTTTCACAGCTACAAAGCATCTTTGCGCTTGCGTGCATAGAGGCTAGCCACACCACAGATACAACATAACATTAAAAACTCTACGTGCTCTATTCATCAAAAAACATAGAGTTTGTAAGGTTATTATAATATCATAATTATGAATTGCTTATTAATTTACGGGGACGTACTATTTTCAGTCCTTATTTTATAGGATAACTTAAATATGTAAATTTATACATATTTAAAAAAAACAATCATAAAAAAAATAATGACATTCTAGATAAAGTAAATTGGTGAAATACTTACCTATTACAATCGCATAAATAATATCAGGTAGATACTTGGCTTAATCAAAAAGTAGCACGGTGACAATTTATGATGTCTCGTCCCAACAACATACCTGCAGTTAAGAGAAAGTTGATATCATAATAATATTCTAAGCATAGACCCGGAATATTACAATTTAACAAAATTAATCTATGATTGTAAGTGTGTTCATACCTTTTTATTTATGCTAAAATAGAAACATAAAACTTCACATGGATTTGGCATAATAGGTATTGACCATTGCCAATTTCTACTAAAAGCATACCTTGGATAGGTCAAAGGTAAAACCACGAAAATATTATTTTAATTCCGAATAGAACATAGGCCTACTTTAGTTAGAAAAAAGATTTATAGAATAAGTAAATAGATACTTACCATACTTATCGTTTTTATTTTTAATATATTGCATTAGGTAAATAATATTTTTGTAAACTTAATACAAAGTTACTTTAGTTACTTACCTATTATTAGTTAAAATAACTAAGTAAATCACAGAGTGAATATGTTGACCATCAGTAGGCGGTGATAAAGGAGGGTAGTTTGTCATTTTACGCCTTATTATAGTCGAGATGACGTGCTCGATTCCAACAACAAATTTGAATATCAATAGAGCTGACCTTATAAATAACATTCCAGAATTTAAAATGTTATCAGAACTATCCAATATCGAATAGATTATTCATATCGTACCCATTCTTTACACTTTCATCGCTAGACAACATCAGTATCTGTCACGAAAAAAATCTTGCATGCATAAGGTGGTAATTGTGATCGTTTTTTTCTCTTAAACTTAGTTTCAAACATGTTTTATGTCGGAACCAATAAGTTTATTAAAGCAATTTACTAGTAAAGAAATCCAGTCGAACATCTTGTGGTGGGTTATTTCGTTAATATCACCTTTTTACTAAAACAATTACCTAGGTATCTATTGTTGTATAACGAAGTACCTGATCATCTCATTGGTAATTTAATATCGTGTTACATTGCCCCTAAATTGGTAGTGTTTTAAAACAATTTGCGAGACATAATGGAGTTGGAAATGAACCATGCGAGTCATATATTAGGGCTCATTATAAGCGTCCAAACACAGCTCTCTGCTCAAACCCTCGTGCTTCCTGTACTTGCTAGCAAAATTAAGATTCCTTTATGCCCGGTTATAAAACGCTCGTGAAAATGGCTAACGGTAACTGTGTTTTGTTTGATGCCGGTATAATGTTGGCTTGGATTAGATACATATTTGCTTATCAGTAAGTAGGTATTTCTTATTATTGATTTGATTTATTACAATTCTTTTATATATAAAAATGAATCGCAAAATGTGTTGGTAAACGCATAACTCGACAACGCCTGGACCAATTTGGCCAATTTTTTTTTTTAATGTTCGTTGAAGTCCAAGGATGGTTCTAACGGAGAGAGGAGAAAAAATCGAATAATTGCCGGGAAAACCCTAAAAACAGCCCTTTTATTTTCCCATACAAACGTTGTCTAACTAAAGTTACTTACCTAATTTGAATTTCGAACGGGCAGGATGACGTCTGCCGGGACCGCTAGTACCTAATAATTACTTAATTCACATATATATGAAAGTGCCTCAGGCTTTTCACTGTTTGCGTGCTGTGTGTTTGTAGGCACCCGGATCAATTTTATAGTATTACGTAGCATAATTATTGTTCCAGTCAGTATTGTCTTAGTGATAAACCAGGTGTTAAAATCTAAATACTAGGTACTCAAGGCACTACGAGGTACGGAACAGTGAAAGGTAAGGAACTGCCATAAAGTTGATCATTTCCTATAGATTAATTTCTAAATGCTCAGTACTTACATTTAAGTTGTTTAGTTTCAGCAATGTAAGTACTAAATAGTACCTAATCCGAATTATCTGGACTAAGTTTCCACTCATATCTACATTAGAAATTATTTTGTTCACTTCAACTTCGACATTCAGGACTTCAACGGTACTTGACAATGCTTTGTAACTTCGACTTCTCTAATCCACATCTTGTTTAGGTAACTTCGATTATAGATAACCGAAAATTGAATTGTTGATATTTACAAAAGCGTGTTACTTAGGTGAGCTCAAAACGATTGCAAACTGCAGTACAAGGTCGAAACAACAAAATGTTGTGCAATGTTTGGGACGTTATCTACCATCTCTACTTACGGTGTCATTCATAATGCAACGAGAATAATTTAAAGTTTCCCAAATTATGCAATGGTATGGTACAAATTGAAATCGTTTCAAGCCGACACCGACCCCCGCGGAGTTCCACTCCTCACGGGAATGTAACAAAAGCTTTATGATATTTTATTTAATATTAATATGAATTGCGCAATAGAAAGTATACCTAGACGACTTTATCTTTATTTCAAGGCGTTATAGAGGAGTGCAAATGAAATGTAATAGGTACGGCTGTTACCTTTCATTTTTAGTTTCTAGTTAATAATTCTAGGTACTACTATTAATTACAAATTTCAGGCTAACTTTATTTTCGTACTGAATTGTTAATATTAAGTATCTAAGTATCTACTCGAGTAGGTACATTTATAATCAGGATGATCTACATCTATATATCTTTGCTTGTCATGTAAAATTCTAAACCACATATTATACTGTCTTTCTGATATACTTAGGTACTTATTATGAGCTATTTGAATGCAGTACAAAAATAAATAGATCAATAAACACACATTTATAATTATTCTTCCTTTTTGATATGGTATTGTTATGTAAATTGATTTTTAATAGCTTTTATTTATGGTAGTGTTTTAGTCGTTACACTAATAATGGAAAATTAAATTATACTATTACTTCTTATTTATCATGTGCAATGATCCTATTAAACTTTCAAATGGCTTAATAAAGTTATAACTCAATACAAATGCGATTGTCACAAAAACAAGATTTGTAGCAATTCACCTTTTACTAACCATAAAACGAAACCCGTCTTTATTAATCTGTAGGTGCGCTTCAACATTAATAATTTATTAACGGTTTGATTGTCACTTGCTTTCGTCTTATACGTCAATTAAAAGTATAAATAGGGTTTGCAATCTTTACAAATGTCCCTAGTGCCTTATCTGGAAGAACCGAACGAAAGCTCCAAACCCGTATTAGGTAGAGTACCTACTCTAGATAGTTTTTAGTACCTATCTTTCACGGTCCGCCTACGCTGTTTTGTGAATTAGAAATTTTGATCTTAATTATTTTAAATAAAAAAAACATTAGGTAGATTCAATTTATAACTAATGTACTTACAAATGTATTTAGTAATAATACGTTTAAAATCGGACCTCCCATCCCTCTATGTGGGTGTGTGAAGTGAGGTTGCGTTTGAATGCACTGTACCAGGGCACGAGCGCCGTTAGATAAAAAATATGTAGGTATGTACTGTACATAAATATAGACCTACACTTATACTACATAATTATTATTATCTGTACCTACTGTAGATGTAGAAATTAGAATCTATCGGTGATATTGGCAGATTTAAAATGTACCTACTTATAAAAAATTGGAGTGGGACTCTAGGGGAGTAGATGATACAAATTAACACTTAATTAGAAATTAAAGTGTTTATATTCAAGGCTTACTTATAGATCCTTGGTTAAAAAACATAAGATTTAATGTACTTAGTTACTTTTAATTGCATTTTAGGTTATTTTTACAGTGTACTAAGTATATAGGTACCTACGTACATTAGATAATAAAAAGTATAAGTACCTATAAATGCTGCAAATAAAAGATAGGTAATGGAGAAGAAGCGGTTCTAAAATATTAATAAACTTTTGTATTAGAGCTTTGACATTGATAGAAACATTATTTAGTATCTTGATGCAGACAAAGAACCAGACTTAAAATAGGGGTTAAATGAAGCAATGGAAAAGCAATCAGACAGATTGTTATGGTTTTATTTGACGATGAGTAAGTATCTATATGTCGCAGTGATATGATGAAAACAGGGATTTGATCAACTCCCTCAGTGATATGATCAACTCCCGGTAGATGATAAAAATACCACGCGTTGTGTCATTTCCCTAGCGAAATTTAGTGATTTGATCAAATCTCCAAGTCATTTTAGGGAAATGAAAGAATCATAGAAATGGCTGCTAGATTTCTTCATTTCACTTAGTTATTTGATCAAATGACTGAGCTGTTTTAGGGACATGATAAAACGAGTAATTAAGTCAACTCAGTTTTAACATTTCACTAAACACGTCTAGTGATTTGATCAACTCCCTAAACAGTTTTAGGGAAATAAAAGAATCACAGCAATAACTGGTGGAATTCTTCATTACCCTTAGTGATTTCATCAAATCTCTAAGCTAGTTTAGTGAAATGATAAAACAAGTCTTAGAAACATGATAATATCCTTTAGGAAATAGGTATTTCTTTCTCGGCTAACAAAATAATAAATTAGAGCCCAATTTTTTGTGTCATTGTCTATTAGCCAAGCACGTGACATACCTTCGATATTCTGGTTAGATCGTTCAACTGACACTTGACTGGCTGGATGTCTAGGTCTGCCATTAACTATCTTGCACGGTGGTCACAATTTTTTTAGTTCTTTCCACACTATTTATTTTCTATAATATTCATAACCCCTATTATTTTGTGTCATAACTATTATTTGCCATAATTACGAAAAAAGCAAATCCAGACTGTTTCTTTGTGCACAGTGGGTACAATGTAGGTAAAATCTTATTTATTGGCAATTGAAGGTCTCCCTTAGGTACGACGACGAGCGAAGCGAGAGTGTTAGGTAGAACTGTGCCCTTGCAGCGCTCGAGCCGAGCGAGCGAAGCGAGCGTGCCGGCAGCGGCCGGCGAAGCGTCAGAACTGATACTTTTAATAATAGTATATTTACGACATAACATAAACTAACCAGGTTTTGTCAACTAATAATAATAATCACTAAACTTTGACCGTGTTAAGGCAAATAATTATTATGGTGATTGAATTCTATGGCATAGGTATAATTTAAGCACATTTAATAATAGGGAAAATGAGATGTACTTATGGCACACGTATAGCTATGACACTTAAAAGTTATGGCAAATGAAAATATTGCAAATGACCATTATGGCATAGAATATAAAATTATGGCAACTGAAGTTCGAGCATGTGAAATTATTGCACTGCGATAACGGCCGAGAGTTAGAGCAAAAAATATTGGGCTGTAGGTAGTTTGTTGTTTATTTTTTAGCAGAGAAATACCTACCTACTTCCAAAGGGTATTATCTTGTTTCTGAGACTAGTTTTATCATTTCCCTAAATTTGCTAAGAGATTTGATGAAATTACTAAGGGTAATGAAGAATTCCACCAGTTATTGCTGTGATTCTTTCATTTCCCTAAAACTGTTTAGGGAGTTGATCAAATCACTAGACGTGTTTAGTAAAATGTTAAAACCGAGTTGAATTAATTACTCGTTTTATCATGTCCCTAAAACAGCTCAGGCATTTGATCAAATAACTACGTGAAATGATGAAATCTAGCAGCCATTTTTATGATTCTTTCATTTCCCTAAAATGACTTGGAGACTTGATCAAATCTCTAAATTTCGCTAGGAAAATGACACAACGCGTGGCATTTTTATCATCTACCGGGAGTTGATCATATCACTGAGAAATTTGATCAAATCCCTGTTTTCATCATATCACTGCGACATATATGGTCCGTGTTTAGCATTAGTGTTTCAACCCACACCAAGCTAGTTTTGAGATATCGGCGCTTAAAGTTTTTTGAGAACATTCTTCTTTTTCCGCTTATTTTAAGCAAAAAAATATTGTTATGTGGTATCATTTTTTTTATTGAAGTGCATAGATTAAGGATATAAATGTATTTATTTCAATAAATTTATAATTAAATAGAAAATGCAGAAAAATGGTTAATGCTTATCGGCTATAAGGTTTATTACATTTAGCATTTATTTGCTAAGCCTCATAACACTATGCAAAATTCTAATTTGTTCTTTTATAATGAATATATTTTACACTATTTTTTTGAAAATGTAAAATAATAAACAACTAACGTATTAAAACTTTAATGTAAGTACTTATTTATTTAGTTTTTATTGTTATAACATGTTTTAAATAACATTATAAGTTCTGCTTAAAATGAGAAATAGGTACAACAAGTTAACACTTATATTATTTCAATTACTTAAAAGCTCAACCAAATTGATTTATTATTATTATTTTATCATATTGAATTAAACCAATAATATATACTTCCGTACCTAAAAAGTTAATAAACCACCTAAAAACCATTTTTCGAAGAGTTGATAAATTGTGGCGACAATTCGTACATTCTTTAATATTATTATTTATTATATTATTCTAATTTTTATCACACACGTTTAAATCTAATGATGTATATTATAAAAAAATATCGGTTAAGTGCGAGTTAGTCTCGCGCACCAAGGGTTCCGTACTATAAATAACCTGTAGGTATATATTTTTTAATGATGTGATTTAAAATGTATGGTTTTCGTATTTTTTTCTTTATCCGTGCTATATGACGTTACCTCGCACCTACTAAATTAATTGAAGATCCTGAGTTCACGAGGAGTACCCTGTAGGTTTTGATTCGCTAGCGAGTGTTAAAAACTTTTATCAATCGCGGCATAAACGGCGGCTCTTTTGATTGCGTCGGCGATTTTTTTGTAATTATGTTACAATTTCAAGGGACGGTAGTCCTGAGTATTTGATATTACTATGAATTTTTGTTTGATACCTACCTCCACGCGTTACTGAGGTAAAGAATCACACAGACAACAAAGTAATCCTGTAAGGGTTAATTTTTATTCCTTTTAAGATACGGAACCCTAAAATATTTTATTTAATATGATAAAAATAATAATAAGTAATAAAAAAATAAGTTAGTGTTAACTTGTACCTATTTCTCATTTTTAGCAGAACTTATAATGTTATTTGATACATGTTATACAACAATAAAAACTTTAAATAAATAAGTATTTACATTAAAGTTTTAATGCAACTAACGCATTTTATTACATTTTCTAAAAATTAGTGCATAATAATTATGTATAGGTACCTATTCGTTTTAAAACAACAAATTAGAATTTTGCATTAATGTAATAGGTATGTGGCTTAACACATTAATGCAAAAATACAAATCTGACATGGGAAATAAGCAATAATGCGTTATATGTGGCTTAACACATTAATGCAAAAATACAAATCTGACATAGGAAAAAAGCAATAACCAATTTTGTGCTCTAGAATATTCTACGATTTTTTTTTAACAAAATGGATTGCACTGCCGTATTCCTCATGATCGATTTAATAAAACTGCATTCATAACTCAAAACCCGATTTTTTGTGGGTTGACACACGAATGTTTAACACGGTCCATATATTATATAGGTAGTCAATGAAAAATAATTTAATGCATTAATATTTTACAATCACGTGTTTTACTTTCTTTGTTTCTTTTGTTAAGGTTTGGTTTATTATCTTTATCGCAGATTCTTATTTATAAGGAAAGCACAACTTTAAAAAAAAATATTAGGTACAACATTAAAGAAAACAACACTTGACCCTAAAAGGCTTAAACTACTAATTTCAAATTAGTATTTCCTAGTATCCAATAAATTAATCAGGACAAAAACTACAGGCCAAAGCTCACTCAATCGCAGCAATAATCTCAATTCCTTATACATTTTTGCCAAAAGGTTTCAGTGTTAAACAATTGAAGTTGAACTATATCGCAAGGATGCAGAGAAAAGCGTCCACTACGGTCTGTGATAACAAATCTGAATCGTGCTGGGCCCACATTTAGCGCGCCGCACGTTCCGCAGCGCACGGCATCTGATAGGTAATGCACTGGTACATTGCATGTTATTACAGTTGCAATACTGCAGTTTTCCTGCCGCGTAGACAGCTAATATCGTCGGCTGTGATCTGGCCGCTCCCTCCGCTATCCGACGGAGGTAATGCGATTCCTTGGTATGGGTGGGTCTAGTTTTGTATGGGAGAACGTACCTACGAAGTATGTTTTTTGTAGTCATACTATGTTGTATAGGTTCCTAATATTTTTAAATCGCGTATTAAAAAAATTGTTTTATATTAAAAATCATAATAGTTTCTTTATTAGTTATTTTATAGATAACATATAAGAAAATATGTATTACAACTCAGTAGTCTCGAGTTCTTAATGTGATCACTTCTATCCTTAAAGATATTTTTTTTTTATACCTTCGCTTGGTATAACATTTTATAAACATTATATAAGATTAGATTTATTTATGTCTCAACATATAATCACTGGATATATTAATTTATATTATTGTGTACAAGACTTACATTTTCATATTATAGTTAGGTATAAATGATCTAAATAAGTGCACAATTTTCAAAGAAAAAAAAATATCTAATATTTAATGATCTAATAAGAGTCAAGAAATTTCGATATATAAAAATAGGTTTTCTCTTAACAGCTAAACATTCATACTAGGCAGATATTTCGGCGTAAAATTAAATTAACCGTGTTAGATAATAAAATCTGAAATACTTAACAATATTTGCTACGTTCTTAAACCCACTCGTTGGTTATTAATCCAATACGTGAATTAATTGATGTCTTACTATATTATTGTAATTTACCTAATGCGTAAGTCGTCTAAATATTTATAGAAGTTTGCATTAAAATTTAATTAGGTACTTGTGCACAATATCACCTACCTACTGCAGTTTTTAATAGAGTAATTGACACAATTTGTGGAGCATTCATTACTGGACATGACATAGAAAGCTAGTATCGAACGCCTCTGCTTTTGACTTACAAAACATAGACCTATACAGCTCTATTTAATAGTCCATAATATCTTAATGCAAAACCAACATTTGTAAGCCGATTTGTACATAAATTAAGCGCTCTTTAATATGACAATTTACGAGCGTACCTAATAGGGCTTCATGTGTAACCGCAAAGCTCTTCGATCCCCCAGATCAATTAATTTCACACCTACAAGACATCTTTATGGGTAAAGCCGGTTTTAACGGTCTTAGGTATTACGTAGCTACCCATCTCACTTAGATACCTATTAAGGATTTAAAAGCTATGTTATTTCCGGTAAAGTTGTTATTTCTGGCTCTATGTTTACTTTATTTTTATAAAAAATATTTAGGTACTACAATTTGGATACACTTAACCTTTTTTAATGACTACCTAATATAGATGTACTTAGGGTGACGGCACCAGTAATGGACATGGCACCAATTATGGACATTATTTTCGTTGATCAAATTTATTAAGCAACTGGCCCAACATTTTTCAATTGGAGACACTAAAACATAAGCAATAGACGTTTGGGCTTTCATTTTGATACACTTCACCAAAATTGCCCGTTTTATTTAAAGATGGTTGGGAATTGAAATCTCGTTTCGCGCGGTGGTCATGAAAATCCGTTTTTGTTATTGAAATCGTTAAGGAGGTGAGTACATATTTGTGCATGGTATTATTTTGTGTTGTGTTGTAATGAGACTTTTTGTTATTTTTACGGAATAATACTATATTGCAAGTAAATTGAGCTAAGTTGAATATGTCCAATCCCAATAATAAGTTTTTTGTGGGGTTTGTTTATCACTGGATTCGATTTTTTACGAATTCCAGTCATGGACAAGTGTCCATTCTTAAGTTTTTTATTTTTTTTTAGTTTATTGTATTAAATTATTTAAGTTGTTGTACTAAACATTTTGGTTGAGTTGATTTTGTGATTGCTCTTTATTTTCCAATGATGGACAATGTCCATAAATGGCTATTTTTAGTCGTCCATCATTGGGTTCTTTGTTTTATCTTATATGGCGCCAATAAAAAATGACACCCCGGAACAAATAGGGAGGGCATTTGATGCTGTATGATGCTGCATGATGCTGCTGAGGATGGGAGAAATGATGATCACAGCTGCCCTCCGGTTTCTTCTTCTTCTTCAACCTTATTCTACCCAATGCTGAGTGAAGGTCTCTTCCATTTCAGCCCACTTCCCACGATCTCGAGTTTCCCGCATCCGATGTTTCCCAGCCACTTGCACCAGATCATCGGTCCACCTCCCTGGCTATCTTCCGACATTTCGCCGCCCCTTTCTCCGTCTCCAATCCAGCATCCTTTCTTCCCTTGGACCTACGACAGACATGGCCCGTCTACTTCCATTTCCTCAAAGCTATGGTTTTTGTTATGTCCGTTAGTCTGGTTCTCTTCTGAATATCGGTATTACGGACCCGGTCACAAAGAGAAATAGCTAACATAGCTCTTTCCATAGCCCTATACTACTTGGAGTCGATGGATGATCTGCCTCGTGAAGTCCCGGCTCCATAAACCATTACGAGAAGAACGCACTGTTGAAACGTGCGACGCTTGAGGTATAAAGACGCACACGTTTGTCTTTCAGGACGTCTGAGAGCTTACCAAAATCCCCCCATCTCAGTTGGATTCGCCCTCCGGTTTGGGGTCCCTCAAATAACTTTGCATAACAAAGTCCATGCAAAAGTCCTGCAGTTTGTGCTATGGGACTTCAAACTATTCTCACGGTAGAGGAAGAGGGCAATTTGATGAAATGGTTGGTCGCAATGAGTTAAAAGCACTTTCACATAAATTGAAATAAATTAACAGAGAGCGTGCAAAAAATTCTCCAGGCTCCAGGTATCCGGAGCCAAATATCTTCATTCTACATCTGGTGAGGGCGTCGCAGTGGCACACCAAGTGTTCCACAGTTTCACATTCCTCTCCACACATTCTGCAGTCGCTGCTGTTTGGAAGTCCCATTTTGTGTAGGAGTTCGTTGACTCCTAAGTGACCAGTGAACACGGCTGTTATAAGTCGGATTTGTCTTCAGTTTAGAAACCAAAGTTTTTTAGTCCAGTTTTCATTTGGGTGTTGTATAAATTGCCGTGAGGACCTTAGACCTAAGCATGCCTTCCACTCTTCGGTGTGGCTCTTGATTGTGTTTTCCTTAAGGCCTGTGTTAAAGGTATTATATACCAGTCCCGACTGCACTTTATGGGCTCCAAGGGCCTTCACCGTAGCCTGGCTGCCACTCAAAATATAGATGGTTTTTCGTCCAGGTGCCTGTCTATATTTTCTTGTGCACATGCAGCATACGTCTCTGCCTGAAATACTGTGGCATGCTTTCCCATGCTTACACTATAGCATATATATGCACCGCAGTTTCTGATAGATCTCAGTTGATTGATTTATTATGTTACCAATTCTAAGCTGCAGCTGCTGGCAAAGAGGCAAAGCCTCAATTAATGTTTAATAAATGATTATAAACCAGATCGTTGATTGAAAGCCTTATAGTATAACTTGGAAATCTAAGGCTGATCACGTTAAAAGTTCAAATAGAGTTAATCAAAAGTAGATTTTTGACATTTGTTTTATTTATCTGTGCAATAAAAAAGTGTCCATTAATGGATGTTCATGACTGGGTCCATGTCCATTACTGGGGGTCCATCACTGAATCTTCGATGTCCATCAATGGTGATATCGTAAATTTCAATTTATGTATTTTTTATTAATTATGTATTATTTATACAGGATTTTTGGTGTTGTTTAAATGTTCCTCATGTATTTGAGTACCGAACAAAAAATCACCATTTTTGTATTGCCAAAAAACATCCCATTTTTAAACGAAATTCTAATTTAGTGCGCTTAACATGTCCATAATTGGTGCCATCACTCTACCTGAATAATTATTTCTTGTTTTTTTCACTAAGTATGTTTCCTTTAATAGGCTGTCTAAACGTAAAATAATTCATTTGGTCGGTAATATGGAATTCATAAAAAAATACAGAATAGAATATTATTCCCTTAAGTTTTAACGTCGAACTTCAATTTATGTGTTATCCGCTATTTGGACGCATGGATAATGGTTGCCATTACACGGCGTAAATTCCTATAATAGCGATGCAATTTGCTGGCTGCCGCCGCCGCTGACCGCCGTCATCGAAGGTTCTATAAAAAATATATTTTACTATGTAGTAAGTGTACATTTTATATTATGCAATATTTTTAGAATTTGTATTAAAAAGTATTTTTTTAAACCCCATCTCAATGCGTGACTCACTAGGCGACATCAATCAACAGATTTGAACCCAAATTAATTTTACGATTCTATCTCTATTCGTACCATGATTGTCAGTTACCCCAATTTATGCCTAATGTAATAAAAGTTGATGTTGGATTTCAGATCTGATATAAATACCTGGGCTTAACTTTGTTCCACCCCCAAAATTTAGAACACCAATAAATATAAGTAATAAACAACATATTATTTACAAGAAATACCTAAAATTAAGATAAATATTTTATATATCGTTGAAAAACTGCATCAGTTGTTTATGTCCCAACCGCAAACAATTTTATGGTATCGTAGGTTAGAAAAACGCCTTATCGATTTTTATGCTGTTTGAGTCACACATATAACAACTGATTGAATAGAATTAATAAATGCAATTCGTTACGTCATGTTGACATTGACATTTGCGTAACCAAAAAGACGATAACAAAAGTGTTGTGCGACGGTGGTTATCGTTTTCCTTCTAGAACTGGACACCATTATTTACCTTGATATTACCAAAAATAGCACATATTCTTAGCACAAACTACCCAGAACTATTTACACTATGGGCAACTGGAAACTTGAAGTGGGAAGAATGGCAATGTACATGTCTTTTCCCGTAATATTGTTCCATTTTTTCAATCAACCAACATATTTCGAAGAATGGGTCACCAATACTAAACGCCAGATATTTCCACCCGAAAATAAACAAGACCGAGACGATATTCAACAACTTATCAGAGATATGAGAAAAAAGCAGATGGAGTCTTTTGAAAAAGAGTGATGCCATTTCTTAATTAGTTGATTTAGGATAAATTAATAAACGATAGTTATTATAAATGCATATTATTATAAATAAAACAATTGTATGTATAAATTTTATTTATTAATTCAGTCAGTTTTTAATCGTTTTGTTTTATAGTGTTGATGACTGAGAACAACTCCTATTAAAACTGAGCAAAGTGATGCATAAATTACATAATGTACACCTAAATATTGTCCAATAACTCCAGCAACCATTGGAGCAACAACACCAGATAAAGATCTTACACTATTTGAAGCTCCGATCAAAGTACCCCTGTGATCACCATGACTTCTTTTTAAAACCATTTCCAGGGTTGTTAATCTACCAATAGCATTGCCAACAGCTAATGGTACTAACCAAAATACATATATAAAAATATTAAATGAATAAATTAAACCTAACAAGGAAAGAGTGAGTAATAGGAATACATGGAAGTTTCTTTGGCTATAATCTTTGTCCTGGGGGTAAAAACTATTAATATAACCTATGAAATAGCTGGAAATAGATCCTATTATGCCTTGGAATGATATAACATAGCCTACATATTTAGGCGAAAGTTCATACTGCACTTTTAAATATAGAGCATAGTTAGAATAATATACACCCATAGCAAATCCCACTAGAGCTTTAAAAAAGAAAACATCCCAATACTGTGACCACTCCACTTTGTACAGTTCTGCAATTGATTCTTTAAAACTATTAATAAAAAGGTTCTTTATTCCTAGGTTGGGTTTCTTGTCTATAGGTTTCTTTTTTTTCTTCAGCTTTGCATTGGAATTTGGTAGAAAATATACTAAACCTGAAAACAGATAGGAAAAAATTATAAAATTACTCTTAATAAAAGAATAATTTAAATAGCACAAATATGCTTTACCAAATTAGAATGACATTCCGTATATAAAATAAAAATTACCTGCATTTAATATAAAACAAACACCAACAATGAAAGCGATGTACATGAATCCATTTTCAGGGTAATCTTCGGCTAAATGGCCCCCTATGACGGGACCAAATGTGATGCCAGCTCCAGATATTGCGGCCATCTTGCCGTATATATCTGCTTGTTTTTTCTCATTTTTCTCATAGTCAGGCACCAGAGCCTTCGTCAGGACTTGAGTCTGCTTAAAAAGACCTGAAATGTGAACATGGAAGTGAAAACTTTTTTTATTTCCATAAAGGCC
This sequence comes from Polylopha cassiicola, assembly GCA_038024825.1. Classification (NCBI taxonomy): domain Eukaryota; kingdom Metazoa; phylum Arthropoda; class Insecta; order Lepidoptera; family Tortricidae; genus Polylopha; species Polylopha cassiicola. Next base: position 8,020,682 of record CP149055.1, read on the forward strand.
TACACTCTTTAACAGATAATAACAATATGGATCTTTGTCATCATCAAAAGTATAACACCATCATTGTCAATAAGTAAAAAAAAAAAACTCCTGGTACTGGTACATTTGCTATTTCATGTCTCAACCACTCCAAGATAAGCCTAAAAATATTGCATTGTAAAATAATTATGTATCTGTTTACTTACCTAATAAAGCTCTTATGAATAATATGATAGCAATTGAATTTGTTAGTCCTGTGACAGTGTAGGACAAACCACATAAGAGTAAAGTGACTATAAGAATAGTTCTCCGCCCTTTAATATCACTCAAGCTTCCCTGGAAATCATAAAAACATGTTATTCAAACCTATCTATCTTTACCTTAATACGTAGATAGGTATTATATAAGTAGTAAAAAGGTGCTTACAATCAGTGGCCCAGAACCTAATTGAAAACCTGCGTATATTGACCCAAGTAGTCCCACATAGACATGATTAGCACCCAACTTGCGAACATGTCCTGGCACTAGCGGAACAATAAGTCCAACTGCGAAAAGATCCTGAAAATTATAAACATTCACCATTATAATCTGGAGAAAAAACAAATGGTTACTTACTTAAGTAGTTATCATTTTAAACATTTTTTAATCATATTTAATTATCTCAATTCTTACCAAAAATGCGACACACTCTAAAAGGTAAATATTAAAATTCATTTTAATGTTATTTTTTTTTGTTATAGCATGATTATATTAATGGAAAAAATACACTTAAGGTTTTCATCAAATAACTTTTAATGCCTCGATAATTCTACATTAAGTATAATTTACACAAACTGACTGAACAATACTGAATACTGAACATAGATTATCACTTCAGGTTTATAGATTTCCACTTTAGTCAGTAGGTAATTATTACTAATATATCACGTCAACAATTCCACATCATTGTCATTTTTCTATTTACCTAGTTTTTTATTTATGTAGGTTAACTTTAAAAACGTTCCGTTGTACGAATCTGTCTTTAAAGTTACTTAGATGGTCAAAATGACATTTTGCGATATGTCAGAAAAGACGTAAAAATAACCTAAGAAATGTATTGATATTTATCATGAAATGTTCATGTTCTTATTGGATAATATTATTATTTAACTTAGATTGAGATTACAAATAAATAATGAGTAACTTAAAGGTCTCAGTAAGTTTTTCTTTATAGAATACGCGTTATAATTATTATGATTTCGTTTCCTGTTGATTACTTCGCAGTCGCGTAGTACCATTTGTGCTTATTTTCGTTATTCTATTTTGATAAACTATCCTCGTTTCAGGTTCTACAATGTTTCAAAAAACTTCATCGAACAAGGCTTAAAATTTTTAGAGGCGACGATAAAGCCCTGACTGCTGCTAGAGTGAAAATAAACGAAGAGTTCAAAAAAAATAAAGGAATACAAAATGAAGAAGCAATAAAAGCAGTAAGTCCAACAACAACTGATAGCTTCCTATCTAAAAAAAAAAGACATTCTTTTGTCATGGACCTTTAAACATTTATTATCGAAATTGCAGGACAAAAATTACCTGAACACCCTTAAAAAGTTGAATTAAATCCATTATAATTATTTTATTGTAATGTGTAATAACTGCTAAGGCATCAAAAATTATTATACTTAAAAAGGTTCAAAAGTAATAATATTTATCTATTCCTTACCTACTCTTCTTTTAATCTCCTTAATTCTCCATGTACCATTTTTAAAAAACGCTCTTTAGACGAATCTTGAACATTCTCTGGACTAGGATAGGAAAACTCAAATAAGTAAATAACAGCTCTAATATTTTTGATTACTTTCATAATTATTAACCCACAATTACTTTTAGATATTAACATTTGGCGAGGATGTAGAAAAAGAATTAAGAACCCAGGTGATACAGGCAAAAGAAGTCAAACCTGGAGTGTATGGTAATTATGGGCTATGCCAATTATCAATAATATCTTTTACAAGTATATTGTTCTAAAGTAATTTGTAACATGGGTTTAAATATCTTACATTATTTTCATGAACAAACCTCTGAATAGAATGAAATAATACAGAGTGATGGTAATATTTTATTCCAGAAGCGCAAATTACAGAGGATACGTTAAAATTAGTGAATATCCCATATAATGACGATGCAGTTATAGAGAAGAGCACCGGCACACCTTGTTGTCAAAAGAAAGCAAAATAATTGTTATGTTATATAGTTTTATTTTTCCTATTAGATTAGTCATGTAACTTGTTCTGTAGTGATAATTATAGTCTATTTATTTGAAAAATAATTATGTATATATTTTTATTATGTCCTCAGTTCTTTAATAAGATGATTTGGGGATGGAGTGTGGGAATTATTTGATTATGATAAAGGGCTGCCATATTATGATGGCGAGTACGCGTGGGAAGTATGCAAGACGTGCATGTGGCCACCCCAGAAGGATGAGGCAGCCCAGTAAAGGTCCCAGTAAGCAATGATCAATGCTAGATCAGGTCATCGCAGTTGCTTAGGTACGGAGTGCGAAATTTACCATTTAATTTTATTAGAGGACTGTACAATATGTTAATTAAATTAATAAAAAATATTTTGCCCTTATTGCTTTATTACCTAATACAATAGTAATGAAACCCTATCCCTACTAATATTATAAATGCGTTAGTAACTCTGTCTGTCTGTCTGTCTGTCTGTCTGTTGCTCTTTCACGCCTAAACGGCTGAACGGATTTTGATGAAATTTGGTACAAAGAAAGTCTGGAGCCTGGGAAAGGACATAGGCTATATTATATTCCGAAATTCTATCCCTAAGGGGTTAAAAATGGGGTGCAAAGTTTGTATGCAACAACGTGATTCCTTGGTCCGATCTATTTCAAATTTTACATAAACATTCTTTAACAGAATTGATGGAGTACGTGTTTCGTATTTTATTGAAATTCACCCCCTAATGGGGTTAAAAGGGAGATTTTCTTCCAAATTGATATGAATACTACTTAGTGCTTTTGATTTTGACACATATTTAAAAAGTATAATGTAGGTATGCATAGCAACGGTTGCTAATGTCATTCCTGACATTAAATAAATACCCAAACTGTTACGTGTGATTTCTTCAGTGTTAACGAAAATGGCATTATTATGTAATATCCCGTGGATCGTGTAATGAGGACTATTTAATAATATTCCTGAGTAAGCAGACCCCGTTTAACTTGCGAGGGGAAACTGGTGTCATTACGCAGAGAAATAGAAGTGTTCTTCGCGACCAAAGCTGACATATATAAAAAAGCCGTGATAACAGAGGTGACGGAATGGGACGAGACGGAGGTGAAGCAAGCTCGCGCGAGCTCCTGTGAGGAGCTGGATATTGTGCTATAACTGGATACCTACTGGTATCTCATTATAGGCAATGAGGCAAACTGGGAAATGTTTTATTTCGTAACACCACTTATATTGTATGTAATTGGTATAAGGTTTTATTTTGTAGGATTGAATTGAATTGTAAAATTGGTTTGTTGTTTTGTTAGATCTTTGTAATAAGTGTGGTAATCAATCCTTAAATAAATAGCCAGCTAAACCTCACGTGTATGATTTCTTTTAAAACTTTGTCCGATTAAAAAAAAAATGTTGAACTCAGTGGTAGCTGTATAAATTATATGCAATTTCGAAAGTAAGATAGGTAAGTACTTATGTACTTAGTTTGCATATTATTATTGTACATGTTAAACTATTGTTAGCTCCATTTATTACGAATATAAGGGAAGTGTTAGGCAGCGGCCGGCGAAGCGTCAGATCCGGTACTTTTAATAAAAGTATATTTACGACATAACATTAACAAACCAGGTTTTGTCAGTATACTAATAATATACTAATTAATTGAACTGCGACCCAACAATGCACAAGCCGAGCGAGCGAAGCGAGCGTGCCGCGGCAGCGGCAAATGAAGGTCTCCTTTAGGTACGACGACGAGCGAAGCGAGGAGGAGTGTTAGGTAGAATCCTGATCGGCCAGCACGCGATCCAAGCGAGCGAAGCGAGCATGCCGCGGCAGCGGCCGGCGAAGCGTCAGCATTGGTACTTTCAATCAAAGTATATTTACGACATAACGTTAACAAACCAGGTTTTGTCAGTATACTTATTAATTCATCTGCGACCCTACAGCGCGAAAGCGGAGCGAGCGAAGCTAGCGCGCCGCGGCAGCGGCAAATGAAAGACTCCTTTAGGAACGACGACGAGCGAAGCGAGGAGGAGTGTTAGGTAGAACTGAGACCGTCCAGCTTGCTATCCAAGCGAGCGAAGCAAGCATGCCGCGGCAGCGGCCGGCGAAGCGTCGGAATCAGTACTTTTAATGAAAGTATATTTACGACATAACGTTAACAAACCAGGTTTTGTCAGTATACTAATTAATTGAACTGCGACCGTACAGCGCGAAAGCCGAGCGAGCGAAGCGAGCTTGCCGTGGCAGCGGCCGGCGAGGCGCCAAAACCGAATAGAATTAGGATGAATCTATACATATAATAAAACAGTAGAAACCGCGTGTCTGTACAATTGAAATTTTTAACAAAAAATGGGTGTGGGCAATAATAAAAGAGTAACAGAACACAAAAATGATTTTTTAGATTTTCTTATCTGTCTGTCTGTCTGTCTGTCTGTCTGTCTGTCTGTATGTATTCGCTAATCTTGAAAACTACTGAACAGATTTTGACGCGGCTTTCACTAATAGATTAAGCTCTTCCCTGAGCAACATATAGGCTTTGTTTCATCGAAATCGAATGTCAAATAAAAAAGATATCGTCTTTTAAAGTTTAAAGGTAATTTTTCTATAGGAGATTTTATAGTTACATAATATAGTACTAGATGGCGCCTCAAGGCAGTTAAAACGCGCTATAGCTTTTTCTCTACGTTTAAAACTATTTAATTTTGATTGTCTTGCGATTCGGTTAGTTGATGATTTTGATGTTATACTTGGATATGAAAAAACGGACTCTGAACTTGCTTTGTGAATTGGTTGAAAAATATCGGATATAATCTAAAAAAATATTGCCTACGTAGACGTAGATTTTTATTGAAATAAATATACATATGTATTATTGTATGTATTTGCTTTGATTTTAAAAATGCCCAGAAGAAAGTCGAATCTGTCTCAGAACAGTAGACAAGCGAAAAGACAGCGGATGAGTAGATCCCAAGAATCGAATGACGAAAGACAGGCACGACTTAGTGTTAATCGAGAAAAAAATTCACTTAATCGCCTCTCGGAAAGTTCCTCTCAAAGGGAGTCTCGACTAAATACTGATCGTGAACGTCATTCGCTATCTCGCGCCTTGGAGTCTTTTCCAGATAGGGAGTCTGTGTGTTCCGGCTAATCTATGGAACAGCTGGACTGATTTGGACGGGACTTTCACTGGCAGATAGCTTATGTAATAAAGAGTAACTCATTTTAGAAAAAAATCTTTAATTATCCATACTTATGTCCCAGTACTTAAATTCCACGCGGACGAAGTCGCGGGCACAGCTAGTTATTTTATACAATGTTTTTTAAGAGTAACTGATGCGTGCATTGGAACGAAAAGCAAGAAAACGTAGAAATAGACTTGACCACAGACAAAATTTAGCAAGTGGGTACTCCACAGAAGTAATAATTATAAATTGAACTTTCTGATTGTTATATTGGTAGAAACGTATTTAGTACAATTCCGAATTACAATTTTCTTACTTTCTTAGATTGCATTATCTGTACCACGACTTGGGCCGAAGTAACTCGGCACTCACGTATTTATTTTTATTTTGCAGAAAATTCTTAGCAAATACTTTTAAAGCTGAAAAATGTTAACAAGATCATTACTGTCACGGACCCTTTTATTAAAAACCATCAAGAATGCTGCTAATAGTGCTAAACAACCTAAAAGGAACGGTGGCCACGGGTGAGTGTTGTTATGTCACTATTGTTTGGAAAGATATTATATCTTTTGGAGAACAAATTTAACGTAGCAACTACACAAATTAAGATCTTATCCTGTTCATTTTACAATAAAAATGTACATTTGACATATCTAATCACCATAAATGGTTTACAACTTCAATGGCAAATTCGTGCTAATGATTAGTGTTTTTGGCATAAAAAAATACAAACACTTTTCAATATTCATTTACTTTTGCATAATTTTTGTCATTAGTATTTAGTAGAATTAAGTGCAAAAAAGTGCTAGTTTACTCTGAATATGCTTAGCTGTGACAATTATTTAGTACTTATTTGACTTTTTCAGAGCCTGGACTTACCGTGTACCTCCACCGATGCCCTCGAAGAGTGTGTTATTAAGAGCTGAGATTTTAGGAGGTTTGTGCTGGTGGTGGATCCTTTACCATATTGCCACTGAGCCTGAACATGTTTATGTAAGTAAATAAATTAACAATGTCAAATGAATAAGTTTCTGTCTGTGGCCTCACATAGGATTCTCTATTCGTTCACAAATTTGCAAAAATATTTAATCGGCCAACTTATTCATTATTTTGTTACTAATATTTTATATTAGTAAAATATATAAGTTTATTTAAATTTAATACTAAATATAAATTGCTTAAAGGATTACAATTCTTCATAAAATCTTTTATCCCTATTTTATCAAAAATGCAATAGGACCAAAAATGGTGTCATATAAAATACCACTATACAGTATTTCAAGCCTTTAATAATTATTTATGTGTTTCGGTCTATACTTTTTACTTTTTAACTGATCAGCAAGTGTATGTTGAAAAATGAATTATTTTTATCTAAAATTCTATTTTTTATTTCAGGGCGAATGGCCATACATTGACCCATCTACATGGAGTGATACTGAATTGGGTATCCCACCAGACACTGAGGGATCCTTCAGAAAATAAATTTATTTCCTATAACTTGATTTTATGTAAATGTAGTTTAAATCTGAATTAATAAAGTTATTGTTTTAAATTGTGTTTTTTTTGCTATAAGTTATCTTTCGAAAAATATACATATTTTAATTATATTTTTGTTTTATATAAAAAAGTACAGTATCACTATATCGGGGAAGTAGCAAACAAAAATGAGTTTAAGTACCTTTTATAAGGAGACTTAATTTTTTTTTAATTATTTACACTAGCCAACCAAGTACATACAAATAATATGACAGTTACCGTACCCCAGTGTACCCCGCCTTTATTTTGCTACTTTAAATCTGACTCTATGAGAGAAGGGATGCCGAGCGTACATTTTATTATCTGTCTAAATGTCAAGGAGAATGATTTTCAACCGACGAAAAAAACGGAGGAGGTTCTCAACTCGACGCGTATATTTTTCTCTTTTCAGTGCGCTATTGTTTTTTGTTACCTTTTAGTTTTTTTTCTAATGTCGATCAAAAATGCCAACATCATAAAGTAATATTTAATTTTATTCTAGTTATTTAGTATATTAACTTAAATATATTTTTCTGTAATAACAAGATAAGTTTCGTATCGTACATTCGATAACGGCATTTTTTTTTTATTAATGCTTGGTATAGAGTTGACAGGCTGAATATATTGTTTCTCTAGACCCCTAGTCATTGCATATTAAAAGTAATAACTGTCTGACGTGCTGCAAAAAATATTTAGTCTGTGAACTGTGTGATGTCGAGTCGAGTTTCTTCTCATTCTCGCGCTTGCCCTTATTTTAATTTCGCTTGTGTTGTGTAAGTTACATTTTGCGGTGTAAACAGCAAGATTTACTAAAATTGTTTGGTGATTCAAGTGAATGTGTTGTGAACATGTGATATTTAATTTTAGTTGCAATGGAGACAAATGCAAATCAAAAGGGTAAGTAGTATCTTGATCTCAATCGTCTTGTTTGTGTATGAATAAAGTAACTGTACCTTTCGCGACATGAATTCAGCTGACGTATCTTGCCCTAAACTTATATCTCATTGCACATGCACAATTATATCGTAGATATAAATATTTAAAAGTTTTGGTCTACTTCTTTAGCGGTATAGATGACGTTTTCGGTAAATCTGTTTCTTTGATTTTATCTTATCATGTGGTTTTGTACTTATTTGGTAATGTTTGATTAGAAATAGAGGTATCAATATGATTAAATATGTAAGAGAGTGTTCTTGAGTAGTGTCTTATGAGTCACGTTCTCGACACTGTGATGTCATGTGCATGCTGAATTCTAATAAACAAATCGCGAGACGCGCCTTATTCTTAACATTTCGACGCAACAGATTTTATTTGCTAAAGTTTTGCAAGTCGTGCACCATTCAATATTTCATTAGGTTTAGCATTCTTGATAATGGATAAGCAAAATAATGAGTCAATGTTTGTTTATATTACACTTATAAAAGTGAAATGATGATGTGTAATTAACATTTTTTAAGTTTGCATTTCATTACTACGAAATAAACATATTTTAATGTTAATTGGAAAGATTACTTATTAATTCTTAACAGAATATGATAAGATGATAAGAGTATGTATGTAATTTAATAAATGTTTTTCTCTTAAGTGTGATATTCTGAAAGCTTATAAATATGACATATAAATAGAGTGTATAACTTATAGTTCTTCAGATGCTACAGGTTAGGTACAGGGTAGTCACATAATTAACACACACTTTTAATGGGTAGTTCTTATCAAGAAAATACTTTTTATGATAAGTATACTCACACCGGGTTGTCCTGATGGTCTCATCTTCTTGTAATTCATAGTTACAATCATTAAGATTCTTTTCATCCAAGTGGCATTTATATGAAAAGTTTAGTATTATCAGGATGTTTTTGGAGCATATCTTGTATCTTTAATTTACATACATAATTATGAATTTAGAAAAAGGTTGTTGTAAAAGTTTTGTTGAAAAAGGAATGATTTGTAATTAAAAGAGTGTTTCAAGATATAATTAGTAAACATAAACCATAATTATGTTGTATTTTCTGATTATTACACATTGGAATGAAACAACTATTAATGGATTTAACTGGCATATTTTTATTTTATTTATGGGTGATTCCAGGGGCTGTCAGTCCGTTCTCCTGAATATTGAAGAAATGAGCTACAACAAGAAATATGTTTTGATGCGACGACATACTGCACTCGCACTTGTCGTCAAAATTAATAGAGTTTAAATCTTATTGTAGCTTAATTCTTTAATATTTATGGCAAGGGACTGACGGCGGTTGAAACGCCCATGGAATCACCCTTATACTTTAGCATTAGACTATTGTCAGCTCAGTTGTGCTACGATTATGGAAACTGTAAAGAATCCGTAACATCAGCAAATAAAATAAAATAAAAATGTGTGAGTTAAATCCGTTAATAGTTGTGTCATTCCAATGCATAATTATGTTGGTTTAGTGAGTTTAAGTAATATGGACAAAGACAATTGGAAAAATTATGCTGACAGGTTTGATTATTAATTAATAACATATATATATATATATAACATATGTAAAATATATATATATACTAAGATATTTGTATTTTACATATTTAATGCTGCATATAATTAATGCACAGTGATTATGTCAAGGTCTCAAAACAAAAATCTTAGAATGTATGTATGTATATTACTTAAATCAAAAGACTGTTTTAAATTCATTATTGAACAACTTTTATTGCCTGTTTGTCAATGACCAAGTAAGTTTTTTTGCCAGATAAATCATTGTTTGTATTACAAATATTCAACCAATTAAAATAAAAATCCACCCATTAAGTAAGACTGTGAAATATAATGTTATTTAACTAAATTATTTGAAGTTTAAATACCTATACTTTTACTATATAGTTTGTTTCAGTTTCATGAATGTGTTATGAATGTTTGTAAATTGTTTAATTGAGACTTAATTAGACAATATAATGGAAGCTAATAATATAAAAATTACTGTCTTTAACATTTCATTTTAATTGAATGAGGCCCTAAGGGATCAAATGTTGTCATGCTATTAGAGGCCATTTCGATGATGACATAGTATTTTGTCATAATTGAAAATCATGTTTTATCTATCAATAGATTGTGATACTATGCATATTTTATAATTTGTAATATTTTTTTTTAACTCAATCCCTACTATCGTCATATATCATTAATTGGTTCTGTAATTCTGTTCATAATCAGCATAATTTATCCGGAGTTTTGCATTTATCGTACAATATTCTACAATAAACCTTAAGTTATATAAAAGCAGTTTAATGTAGAATTGACCGTAACAAACTACCATATTATTATTATATAAATCACTTTTTTTACCAACTCCCAAGGCATTACAAGATATATATGACACTTCCTTTCCTTATTTTATTTCTACCTTAAGAAACTATAAATTGATACAAGGGTGTAGATAAGATTTTGTTGAGGGGGCAGCAAAGTAAGAATAAATCTAAAGTAAGTTTCGTCACTCGCAAGGGAATCAAAACCTGCCTGTACCTCGCTACGCTCTTGAATTAATACATTACCAAGTAATTTTAAACTTCTTTTTCAGTGTCTTGTATAGCAAACTACGCATATGACGCTTCTGAACCAGACGAATTGACAATCAGGCCGGGCGAGGTTTTGCGCGAGGTCGAGAGGTTACCAGGTGGTTGGTGGCGCGGTGAATTACGAGGCAGACGTGGCATGTTCCCAGATAATTTTGTGACCATGCTTACAGAAAATGCAAACCCTAGGTGAGTGTATGTTCTAATTTAAGACCTAAGAAATATTCGGGAACTTGTAAAATTGGGTAGACTGGGTGGGATGATTATGCGGGACAATTGGATTCGAATTCGCTTTCCCCGGTTTCGTACTACTCTGACCACCAGACCAACAGGCCGTCTAAGATATTATTCATTTAAAAATATATGTTTATAACATAGAATTACATTAACATTCTCCTGTCGAATTAGCAAACTATTATCATCTCATTAAAGTCCAACTATACAGGGATTAGCTCAAACGCCTTAAACGTACGCAACAGGCTTATCTAATTTGAATAATAACACCATTGTACGGGCAAAGTAGCAACAAACTCATAGTCTTTAATTCAAGACGGTAGTGGTGTAGGCGGGTGGACCGCTACATTCTGTTTCAAACAATTACTTAGCGGGGTGTCGACGAATCAAGATTAATTTGCCGAGATTACGCCGCCAGAGTGGCGTGAATCCATTGTTGTGGTGCATTCCGCTAACTTATGTCCCGTAAAGTCTTGTGTCAATAGGATAGGAGTTGTAATATTGATAATTGTTTTAATGGAAAGTATGTAGGTTACATTTTTGTAACCTTTGCTCTGGTTATTGACGTGGTCGCTTGGTAAAAGTACACCAACAAGGTATATGTAAAGTTAGCAAAAAATCTTGTATGTAGAGAACTTCTTGTAAAAATGAAATAGGTCTGTAAAGATGCAGTATGTTAAGTCTGGTCTAAGTTAAAAACTTAAGATTCCCATTTGCTTTGCAAAGTACTAAATAATTTCTAATACTATTTTACGTTCATCTTGGTACATATTTTGTACCGTACCGAAGAAACAAATTATTTATGATACTATTTAAGCTACACCCAGGCGAATCTGACTCGAATGCATATCTGAATTGAGGAGTGATCTGTGAATACTAGAATCAACAGGTTCTTCGCCAAAGGTCACGTTCAAGTATGCTTTATTGCACATACTGTTAGTTTGTCTTCTCAGCAATATAGGTACCATACTAGCACTCCATAGAAACTGGTTTAGATACAATTACCGTGTGAGTCTTATATTTCTAGTTCACTGACACACATTAGAAGGTTTTGTAACTCTATACAACTGGTTCCGTTCTGTTGTTTATTTTAATTTTACTCGGTTCCGTGTTTATCAAGTTGATCGGTGAAAGTTATGATACCGTTTTAGGACGTAAAGCAATTCATTTACATGTTAGAATTGATTTCGCAGATTTCTTAGTCGTAGGTGAAGACGTTTGTACAAAATATAATAAAAAGTGATGTCATAACTCATACCGCTAATGATTTACAACGCTGTTAGTCATACATGGTCGGATGTAGTTACCGTATAGGTATTTGATCACGTAGTGAGTTGCCCACTGAGCTAATACTATATGTTTCCTCCTGTTTTAGAATAATAGCAGCTTTATAACGTTTTGTTTTACGTCTCATAGTTTGTCACGCATTCACGATTAGTGTAGTACTTTTGATCTTTATATAATTGTTTAATTTAGATACAAAGCCGGTTACTAGCTATTTTATTATCGACTTTTAATACTAGTCGTATTTAATTAAAATATAACAGGTTTTTACTTAATTTGTTTGTTATTAACTACTAACTACTTTGTATTCGTATTAAAGCTTGCATTCTTTTCTCTGTCTTAAAATAGTCGTCTATTGTAGATATCTTCGATATTTTTAACATACTTATTTCTCGATTAGCAGAATAATAATGAACCTGTATTATCTTATCAGTTTGGATAAAGCAATGATAAGAAAGACGTGCAGTACGCGACATGGTGTTTGCTGAGCGGCCCTTTGCTAAAATATTTGTGTAACAGATTTAAAATAAAAAAGTACATAACGTTGTGGTTAAGAGAATTTAAAGTGAATGTGTGTGTTTGTGGTTTTTGAATACGCGTGTCATCGGTAGCTACTAAATAGCTAGTTTAAATGCATTCCTTGCGATAGTACTAACCAACGTCTAAGAGTTGGGCTGTTTATTTTGTTTGTTTCCTCAATAGACCAAACAGGTAGTTTAGTCATTGTTCGTTGTGGATATACCGTTACATGTTGAATAATAGGTAGGTATTCCTATTGTTCTTATAAGTAATACCTATGTTATTTACATTATTTTAAGATTACTTAACGGGGTCGTAGGTAATTTATATTGTGAAATACGATTGATTCGATCTCAAAATGTCTTAAGTTTGTTTTGAAGTAGACCCCAAAGTGCTCTTAAACTTTTGAGAAGTTTAGTAGACTAGGGATTTCCAATCTGCTCAGTTACGCATCAGAATTAAATGTAAACGATAGAAACATATAACGGAACGTCCCCGTGATCTAATGGTCTACATTTCCCTGTAAAGACACAACAGTGTGTATATAAATGTTGCATAAGTATTATTATAGTTTGTTGTAGGGATGTTTCCTAAACACTAATGTTGGTCACATTGATAGAATAATGCAGGAGCGGTTATGTCGCTAGATTAGCCATTTAGCTTGCTATAGATATAATGCCATACTGTCTGTATTGTTTATTGTTGTGTTATTTTTCGGTAGACTTCTTTATTTTTGGACGTTTGGTAGCCATATGTAGGATCGATTTTGAACTGTTGTTTATGTTAAATGATCGTATAATTGGTTTGAACTTAGAATGACAAAATCGTTTAGGTTTGTGGTATTGCATTCATTATAGCTAATTTACCTACGAATCGATACCGGAACAAATCTTCGATTTAATATTCGCACATTAATTACGTCTACGTCATAAGACAAGATATTTTTTTAATCTTATTAGAGATATGTAATTTCGTTTTGTGACACTTATATTATCTATAGATTTATTAATAATAATTGTATCGTAGGACAATTCACACCAATTGATCTAGTCCTAAGGCTCCTAAGCTTGTACAGTCAGCCGTATACTAGATATGCAATTACTAGGTGGGGTCAGATATCTCTGATGCTGACTGTACTATGGTACTAGACAATGGATAAACATACATAAATGCATATTATATAATAAATACATCCAAGACTCGGATACAAATTCTCGGTTCATAGGTACGATTAATCATTTAGAGTTGTGTCACCATTGTATTTATTAAGTTAAGTAAATATATAATTATATGTGTTGATAATGACGGTGTTTGTTTTAGAAGTAGCACGGGAGTGCAGGGGCGGTGCCGGGCGGTGTTCAGCTACCAGCCGGCCAACCCCGACGAACTGCCGTTAAGCGTCGGAGACGTTCTTGATGTACTAGGAGAGGTAATGTCTAAATATTGTTTATATAAATCTATAAAAAATGTCCAACTCAGACTTGACCTACCACGCTGGTCTAATGCAGGTTGCCGATTACAAATAAGTTAATACCAAACTGATTTTTAAGATTATCACACATCTTTAAATAATTAATTAATGCGACGTTGCAGTCGTGGTCAAGGAGAACGTCTGTCCTTAACCACGGTTGCAACGTCGCATCGTCAGACATCATTTAATTATTTATTTATATGACAACCGGTAGGAGGGATCCCAAATTTCGTGACGTCACACATAAAAATGTAATGAGACATCTAATAAAGTGATAAAAAGCTAAATCTGAACTATTACTTAAATTGCGAAATATGTGACATTATACTACGGGGAGGGTCTCATAAATGTAACTATCTGTGACAAGGAGTAGGGAGGGGTCAAAAAATCATGGAATTCGTGTGACGTACTTTATGGGTGGCCACTTAAGTCCCGTTTTTGTGTAGTGTAAAGTTTATAGCAATAAGCAATTAACATATAGTCCGACAAAACTACCAACACGTACCGAATAGGCAAAGAACTTATGATGAACTGTTTTTTTGCTTCGTCAGGTGGAAGAAGGGTGGTGGCAGGGCAAGCGGCAGGGCCGCGTTGGAGTGTTCCCTTCGAACTTCGTCGTGATGCTTGATCCTCAGCCCGCAGCGGCCTTCGAGCCGGCTCCGGCCTTACCACCTAAACCTGGTAAGAATTTTTCATTGTAGTAAGTATGTCTGTTTATTTTATGTTTAAAAGAGACAACTTTCGTAAAGACAGGACAGGATTGATGATTTTAGGAATTAATATTGCGAATAGATAATATATATTGCTTCTGTAATAAAATAGTGACACAACTCCTAAATGTGTCACCGCTAGCATGTCATGGATTGGGATGAAACAATTATAACGGATTAAACTCGCGTATTTTGCTGACGCGTCTACTCAGCGTTAGACTTTCGTCAGTTCAGTCTTGCTACGAATATGGGAACTGTAAAGTTTTCAAAACGTCAGCAAGTAAAATAAAATCCGCGTGTTAAGTCCGTTATAAATGATTCATTCCAATGTGTCAGAAATTATTATTTTAATGTAACCGCTTAGAATCTTAACTTGTGTAAGTAATAACATATTTCAGTTTATGTCACTTTTCTATTAGAGCATTGAATTATAAATCTTTGATAGCAATCGGATACAAGGATGTTTCTAACGATGTAATCGTGAAATAAGTAGTAATAGCATGACGTAATACAAATGAAATCATAAGCAAATTTAAATTTAGGTAAACATCTTTTATTAGCGAAAATGGTTTTATTGTTGAGCTATGATTCCTTATGATTAAAAAGGTGTTTTTCCTGTTTACAAAAGTTTAATTACAATGTGATATTCTTTAAATTTGCTAATCCTACGTGCCCAAGTAGGTGAAAAATCACATAAAAAGTAGGCGTAGTAAAATCTAACCTTCAATGTTTGACCTATATTTTTTTACGTGTACCGCGCCCATAATTAAGCATTCATATGACAGACAGTATAAATTATACCCTGTTTTTTTAAACTAATTCAGGTCAGTCTATGAGCAACTACAGGTCACCAAAGTGAAAATTCAGTAATTCGTCATTGTAATTTTCCGCCGAATCACTCGAGATTCCGCGTAAAATGAACAATAGTACCGCACCGTTAATAAGATAAATATTTAATTAGATGTATGTTTTATTGTTTGCTCAGATATTGTAATCGCACGTTTTCGTTTTCTGTTATGCTTTTGTTTCCCCTCGGAACAAGTATTTGCGTTGGGTGTGAATCATGAGTTGAACGTACTCAGCTCGTAAAGGGGTTTCCTTAGTAATACTTTAATGATGATTTGATTTCCTCCTTTACAATTGCGTTTACGAATAAACTTGTCGTTTTTGTTTCCGCTTAGTCTAAATAGGTTAAATGATTTTTTTTTAATAGTAATATTTTGACATTGACATCTTATTGTACCATAGTTAAGATGCTACGGTAAAACATACTTATCATCAGTGTACCCATTTGATTTGAATAACCAATTTGACGTTAAGAATAATAATTATGATCTACAACTTATATATACATATATGGAAACAAAATCAACTATAACTTGTAACATAAATAAATTAAATTTATGTTGTTTTGTGGGTGGGGTGAGTAATCAAGACTATAAATAATAAACGCCTATTAAATTTATGAATTTGTAATAAAATATATTACCAAATTGAGATCACATTGTATAATGGCCATTGCTATTAAAACAACTATCATAAATACACGTTGTAAACACAAAATGCTATAAAAATAATAATAACAAAGACGTTGCGTTGTCAACAGATTATTACACGAGTTAAAACCGTCACAGTTCTTTTATTCCAACTGTAATATTAAACTACCGATTTTTTCATTTATATAATTATTTACAGTGAAAGAGCTATGTCGCGTGCTGTTCCCGTACACGGCGGTGAACGAAGACGAGCTGACACTGGCGGAGGGCGACATAGTGACGGTTGTCTCGAAGGAGGCGCCGGACCGCGGCTGGTGGCGCGGAGAGATCAATGGGCGCGTCGGCTTGTTCCCGGACAACTTCGTTCAGCTGTTACCCGCTGGTGAGGAACCTTAGTAATCTAGACACAAATAATTTCTGATGCCTTCGCGGTTATTACACATTGGAATGAAACAACTAAATAAAAATACGCGAGTTAAATCCGTTAATAGTTGTTTCATTCCAATCTAGACACAAGTTCAACTGCCACTGACAACTTGCAACATCGTACTGAACCGCGTAACAGTCAGCCGGGCAGGTGCTTTCAGTGAGAGGAGCGGAAGTATGGCGCCAGGGTAGGCACTTCATACATTAGTGACACTGTACCTATGGCCGGGCGGAGCGTTTAAACCGAGCAACGAGCGGCTCACTGCTCCCTGGTTTCCCCATAACACGACGTACTGACTGCACGAAGGCTCGCTGTGTAATATGTTACATTACACCTCGTAATGTTGGTCATTATCCACCTTAACAGAACTGGCGAGCAGCATCACATAAAAACGATGTGATAATCTTCTTCTTATCTATATATATAAAAGAAAGTTGTGTTAGTTACCCCGTTTATAACTCAAGAACGGCTGAACTGATTTGGCTGAAAATTGGCGGGGAGGTAGCTCGGAGCCAGGAAAAGGACATAGGATACTTTTCATCCCGATCCAGTAAAAAATATTTAGCTCATTTGTTAAAAATAGTATAACAAAACGCAACAATGACAGCTGTCAAATCGATTGATTAATGCCGCTACATTGCTTCTTTACCGGGCGGGACGAAGTCTGCCGGGACCACTAGTATATAATAAAAATGAATCGCAAAATGTGTTAGTAAGCGCATAACTCGTCAACGCCTGGACCAATTTGGCTAATTTTTTTTAAATGTTCGTTGAAGTCCAAGGATGGTTCTTACGGCGAGAAAAAATCGAATTATTCCCGGGAAAACCCTAAAAACAGCCCTTTTCTTTTCCCATACAAACGTTGTCTAACTAAAGTTACCTAATTTGAATTTCGAACGGGCAGGATGACGTCTGCCGGGACCGCTAGTAAATAAAAAAATTGTCACTTCAAATTGGCCCATCCAATAATCAGCAGGCGCGTGCAGTGAGAGTCGCATATGTACTACGTCAGGGTACTCACTCCATACATTTATATCATTGTGCCTATATGGAGTGCACGCCCTTAATAATCAGTAATTATTTAAGCACACCTGTCTATCGTGTAAGATTTCGAAATTCGTGATTTTTCAATATCGCAAATTAGCAAGTAGTGACACGAGTTTTTGAAATAGCGTCTTCGACTTTTACGGATACTTCCTTGTATTATCCCAGAGGCATTAGGTAACAAAGTGAATATGTATTTTTATGCTGTCTGTCTTTATAATTATGTCGTTATATTCTTACTAGCTTCTGCCCGCGACTTCGTCCGCGTGGAACTCCTCCTTTTTTGCAGTCGGTTAAAAAGTAGCCTATGTCCTTTCTCAGGCTCCAGACTATCTTTGTACCAAATTTCATTTAAATCGGTGCAGTAGTTTTAGCGTGAAAGCGTAACAGACAGACAGACAGAGTTACTTTCGCATTTATAATATTAGTAGGGATTCCGATATTTTTTCATATCTATACACAAACAGACATGAATGAAGAATGACGTCTAAGACATGTTTGAATACAGATATTTTCACTCTAGGAATTAACAAAAGTATTAAAGGTAATCACAAAATAAGTCAGTTTAAATCAAAGAACAAAAGTCTAATAACAAACAAACAATTTAGTTTTACGATTCTTAGTTTAACTTATGAAAGATAATAATTTCCAAATGTTATACGTTTTCTTTGGGTCAGCAGATTAATTACGATACTGATTTAATTTTGCCAGCAAAGAATTAAGAAAATTACAAGAGTTTCTGCATTTGTATTACACTTTTTCTACTCTCTTGTGATAATACGTATCTGTGTAATCAGTTGCGCTGTAATTTTCTACTAATGATAAGGGTGTCGATAGAGTTTATCGCATAAATCGTCAATTTTCAGCGAAAGTCGGTTGTGTTTAATAATTAAACAGTCACTCGTGGTTCGAGTAAAAATGTGTCAGTGATACGCGAATACCCTTTCTTGGAATATACTTGTAAGCATCCTTTAATAAGTTTCGAAAGAACGATTTGTTGTGAAGAATATATGTACCTAACATACTAGCTGACCCAGCGAAATTCGTGCCGCGTTCTGTGGGAATTTTTATTAAAAACAATGTGGATTGATTATTCAATGCTGAATCATATAAGAATAACAACAAAAAAGTCCAAATATACTAGAAGAAACTTTGGGGTGAACCGAACTATTCTTAATATTTAGGGGTAAAAAAAATAGATTTTGGCCGATTCTCATAATTACCCGATACGCACACAAAATTTCATAAAAATCGGCACAATCGTTTCGGAGAAGTTTGACAACAAACACCGCGACACGAAAATTTTATGTATTCAATTTATTTTATCACTTTGATTAGAATGCAACGATGTTAAATTGATATCAATTACAGATAATATTGTAATTGTAAAATCATACTTGTATGTAAGAAAATATTGTTAAAATTTTACTGGAGATGATTCTTGTTAAAACCTTACTGTCATTAACACAATAATAGTATCTTCGGAAATTCTTCGAGGTAACCGGCGTTGAAACAAAGTGGGAACCATTAATTTTACAAAGCAGATACACTACACTAATTCATGGCAAACTTATACACGTCAAGATGACATGGCGTTGCGACGATCAATTTTAAACTCTATCTTCATTGAATTAAGATTCACGCTTAGAGACATGACGGCAGGTCGCGTGTGCTTGTTAGTAAACAAGCCGCCCACCGTACTTTTAGTATTCGATATTTTGCTATTGACATTTCTCATGAAGGTTGGCGTAGTCGTGATTTTGCGTAACTTACCTCATCGCCGCTCTGTGTCTCTTTGACTGCAGTTGCCTCACTCGCGTTGATGTAATCGCTACTATTTGCAGTGATTTGCTACATTATATTGTGTTTTTAATACAGTTTAAGAAATGGGAGTGGACAGTGAGTGTTTTAAGGATATCTTTGACAGTTTCCTATATTTGATTTGGATGTGATTTGTGATATTGTGAATGGTTTATTTTGTCCTATTGCCTCACGAACTTGAGACTGCGCCTACGCATTTTATCACGATGGGAAATATCGCTGCTTCTCTGGAATAGTGTCACAACTCGAAATGTGTTACCATTCTGAATTGAAATTTATATGTGACGGTTCACAGTCTTAAATGGAGTAACAAATTATTTCGAGTTGTGACACTATTCCAGAGAAGCAGCGATATGTTTTTGTTAGTTTCTTATTGGTTTATTGATGTGTTTTTTTGTGCTTAACAAATATTGATTTTAGCGTACTTCTGTTTATTTTAACATTTGTCATGCTTGAATAACTTTGGTTGTCTATGGGATCGTTTCACAATGTGCGGTGGCAACTTCCTTATAAATTACTTAACAGATAAATGTGAATGATTTACGTTTTACTATTGTCAAATAGGATTAACAGATGTCCAACCGCCAGTTAGCCGGTAGATAATTTCTTAGTTATGGATAGGAGCTTTAAATATATATTTTCCTATTAGAAAAGTAATGTTTAACGTACTGAGAATTTACGTAGACATTCTGAAAACGGGTCTAATTTCATTATTTATTGTGTTTATGTCAAGGTCCCCTGACCTAAGATAATATTCCTCTTCCAAGTTATTTGGGTTATCATTTACTGACAATAATAGTGAATAATTAATAGTAGGTAGGTACATATATAATAGACTGGTATTTTAGTTGATAACCACACACTAGGCGGCATTGTAAGTGACAGACGAGCGCGTTAAGCCGAGTATGTAATTATCAATCCATAGGTACGAGTCTTATACAGTTATAAATTAATACGTTTATTCAATTTTGTATTATTTTTCTTTTCAGCAACTCAAGAAATGGAGGAGAAGAAACCGGACCGGCCTCCGAGCAAGAATTCAATTTATCCCATTTTGAACAAGTATTCTGAAAAAACGGCCTCGGTTAAGGAACTCACCACTTCTAAAATAAGGTAATTTTTATATAGATGTTTTCGATCTATTTATTTTGATCATAAGTAAGTTTTTGATTTTGGCATCTCTCAATAGTGAAAGTGGTAAAATACTTTGACTCTTATTTTAAACACGTTGAGGATCATTATTAAATAAATGTACATACATACTAACTAATATTATAAATGCGAAAGTAACTCTGTCTGTCTGTCTGTCTGTTACGCTTTCACGCTAAAACTACAGGACCAATTTAAATGAAATTTGGTACAAAGAAAGTCTGGAGCCTGAGAAAGAACATAGGCTACTTTTTAACCGACTGCAAAAAAGGAGTTCCACGCGGATGAAGTCGCGGGCAGAAGCTAGTAATCATATATATTAAGTAGTTAAATCTTTTCAAACGAGCATATTTAACTATAAATCGTTGTTTGCGGATTCGAATCTTAGGTGCTAAACACGAGTATATGTACTTGAGTCTAGAAGTTTAATATATAATAATAGGGATATGTACGTTTAAATATTGTCCAATATCCAAACTTTGCTTACTTCGAGACTAGATGAATTTGTGTGACTTGTTTATTTATTTAAATAGTTATGACTCACGTACTAAATTTGTGTATTACAACATTAAAAAAATATAACAGTGATATTATTCATTCTTTATTTTATAGTTGCTGCAATAAAAAATAATTACCCGTTAAACAAAGCTGTGTTTTGTAATTATCAACGAATCTATTCTACTACGAACATATATGGCGGATTCTCTTATCATAGGAAATCCGAATTTTAACTGAATCTAAAATATGTCATTTGCCTTCCGTTATTCATATCAGTAGCAACAGATTTCGTGCTATATAAAAGTATATAATAGAACTTTGAAAGTTTGTTATAGTAATACTTTGATTCCATTTTTATTTTTATTCACGGTCTAGTGGTCACCATTTGACTAAGAAGGTTGAAGGTGAGGTTGCGGGATCGAATCCTGCTAGGGGCAGGTTTTAGTGTCAGCACTATCATTTGTACCCAAGTCTTTGTTATGTTTATCTGCTGTCTAGTACCCATAGCATTAAATGGTGTGAATTGATTTATTATTGGTGATCAATTAATTAATAATAATTATATTGAGCAAAACTTGTACTATGGGTACTAAACAGTGGATATACGTACATAAATACATACACCGACATCTGCCACTAGCAGGAATCGAACCCGCATCCTCCGGTTTCGTAGTTGGGGCTCTAGTCACTAGACCAACAGGCCGTCAAAAACATGTTTTTTTTATTTATTTCAGTATGCACAAAGAAAATACTGTAACTAAGGAGGGGAGCACACAAAGTACAGTCACGCACACAAACAAAAGTGAATCTGAAAAGTTGATACACAGCGAGACTGTCGCAGACGGATCTTTGGACTCGCAAGTGAGTAGAAACAATATCATTTTTCCATACAGCTTTATGACGTAATAGTTTTCAATTTTATTTTTATATTCTGTATCATCATCATACCTAATATTATGGATAAATATGCTATCAATGTAAATCAAATATATAACATTCTCGTATCTCGTTTGTTGCCAAACACGGCTGGACCAATTTTCATGAAATTTTGTGTTAATATTGGGAAAGTCTGAGAATTGTCCAATATCTATTTTTATAACCCTAAATGATACAGGTGGTCGACCCCAAAGTTTTTTCAACTATACCCTATAAAACAAATAGATATATCATGTAGTAAGTTTACTTAAATTAATCGATATCATGACACACGTGTGCAGAAATGTAAAGTGAAAACACATGTGCAAAGTTATCTTGAATTATGAACCTAAACCCAAGGTAATAAGGTTCCTGTTAAAAGCAAGTGTGTCGAGAAATTGATTACAGTACAGCGCCAAGTGTTAATTGATTACATAACAAAACCTTTTAACTCTTGACCTACTGATTGATTTGATACGATTCTTGTGTCGACCTTGATATACATTATGAACTACATTGCCCACTTAACGTCTAGTCTTTGATAAGATTGCATGTTTCAATATATTGCCAATTATTACTTATTTTTTCTGTATATAAAAAGGTTTTGCTGGTGTTATTTACGATTATGTGTCCTGTGTAGTAAATAATAAAATATAGGTATGTATGATGCGCACACGCGGATATTAAAAAAAATAAGTTTTTTCATTATTTTTATTAGGGAAAGAAACCACCTGTGCCATTGAAGAAGAGTCCAACACCAACGTCTGGTGTGGGCGGGCTGTTCAGCGGTTTAAAAAGCAAAATGCTCTCTTCTACTGACAAGTAAGTACCTATATGACTTATAAACTTATATATATAACGAAGTAGGTATATTTACAATGTTTATAAGTTAAGAACTGAACATTGATCTTGATCATTTAACTTAGATTTTTTGGATTTATCTCCTCTCTAAATACCAAATTAAACAATAGGAGAACTATACCAGCTGGCCAACTGCGCTTTAGCATTTACTCCCAAAAAAAAAGACATCAGAAATAACAAGTGACTATTATTCACAGAGACAAATCAGTGTCGACTACCGTGTCTACCGTGTCCACGGTGTCCAGTGGTAGTAGTAGCGGCGGCGAGTGGGACCGCCTCGACGGCGGCGCGCCGAGCCGGCCCCACGGCAACACCAACACCTTCGACCACGTCGAGAGGAACTCTATACTCAACGACCCGAGGGCTGGCAGGTAATACGATCTCACTTCGCACGTCAACAACGTTGGTGTGGACAGAGTCGACAGTGTTGACAAAAACGATGTTGATAGTTTTGACTGTCAACACTTTGGAATGAATGTGTGAACTGTAACGTTAAAAACGCTGTTAAGACTCGTTGTCGTGTTGACAGTGTCGGCAACAGTTGACAGCGTCAACTGTTGATATTGTTAAAAAAGTCGAGAGTATCGACAGTGTCAATATTATTATGTTCATATATATTCGAATCTCGACAGTGTCCAGTTGTTGACAAAAACGAGTCTCGAAAGTGTCAACATGTTGACAGTGTTGACAAATTCGACATTACGTATTTTGATGTCGAATGGAAGTAACATGATTAAGGACAAAAAAGAGACTTAAGATTCTTACAGCCGCACTATAAGCTACATTTATTATTACAAGCATATTGATAAAATTCTTTATATTCTTTATATATTTATATTTGTTTCCAGAGTGAAAGCGCCTCGACGTCGGCCGCCTAGTCAAGCGCTGAGAGACGATACTCCACAACAAATTGGACTTAGTAATGGACATGATGGTAATACAGATACACTATTATAAACTACTCTTTCTAATTGCTATTTACTTATTGCTTAGACTTCACAGAGTTTTTATTCAACTTGATTCATATTACATATTAGTTATAAATCATTTTGTGTTAGGTGAAAATACAAACATTTCAGCAGAAAAACCCACACCAGAGAAGGAAGAGATCAAGCCTCGTACCCGCGAGTGGGAGAAGCACAAGGCGCCGTGGATGGAGGAGCTGAAACTGAACCAAGCCAAAAAGACCAGCTTCGACGGCAAGACGAGGACCTCTTCCACCTCCGTCGACGCGCCCCTGGGCAAGTCCAGTGGGGGGAGCACTGACAGGTGAAAATATACTTGATGACTGTGTTTTATGGTCTAATTTCAATTAGCTGGAATACGTGATGTTCGAAAATAAATTACTTATTAAAAAATGTCGCAACATCTTCAAATGGCTGTCAGGTTATAATCTGTGTCTTTGTTTACAAATGTGAAAAAAACATACCATATTTAATCACTTTATAAGTCTGCTATAGTCATCTTGAATGGTACTGAACGTAACGTTTGGTAAGTTATTTAATTTAATTATTATTTTTTATTGTTGTATATAGAATCTATCGAAATTTAATCTCGATATCAGATTAAGAAAGATTTCAGTTATATTTGTAAGAAAGTCTCAGATTAGATAACATTATAATTATTTCCATAATTATTACCTCAGTATTGTAAAAGCAGGCAAAAAATATAAAACTGTTTAGTTTTTTTAAGCAGTTTTTATATATTTAATATTATTTGTCGGTTTCAGAATCTTGGATGTCGGTTTAGAGGAAAAGAGATCTACGCACTCGATGGAAATGTCAAAAAGCACATCCTCCATTAGCAGCAGAATGTCTGTAATGGAAAGTTTTGAAGAGGTAAGAATGTATGCTTTTAAAATTCTTAAATTATTACCTGAATGCTTAATAATATGATATATATCTATGAAGGCTCCAGCGTATTTAAAATTCGCTAAATGCGCGTCGTGTAGTATGAGGTCCAGCTGTCATGTTCCGCCAATGAGCAACAAGCTGGCCTGTGATTGGTCTGCTGTCTAAACAACTTCTGCTACTAATCATACCGAAGGTTGAACCTATGGTAGGATAAATAATCAATATTTATTTCTATATGTACACAGGTTTTACATAATATAAAATAATATCACTGTAGGGCCCACAATTGAGTACAATAAATGCCTATAATCGTTAGATTATATATTGTTCTAAGTTTAATTATCGTTTATTATGTTTACAGACAAAAGTGCGTCATTCATTGGACAGTAAGAAGGAAGCGACGCCCGCCCCGAGAGACCCCGAGCCGCCCGCCAAGGCGCCCGCCCTTCACTCGCCCACCGCTGCCGGTTAGTTTAAAATAAATGATAGCAGGAATCGAATCCGCAACCTCCGGTTTGTAGTCAGGGGCTCTGACCACTAGACCAATAGGCCGTAAAAATCATTATCATTTAAATTAATAGTGTTAAACTTTAGATATACATATATCGAAATTGATACATTGTATGTTTCATAAATAAATCAATTTGATTTTACCCTACTTTTTCAGGTCGAACGCTGACAGCGATGTTGGACGACATAAAGAAGCCGCCGGCGCCCGCGCCGCCTGCCGCCTCAGTGCGCACAAGCACCGAAATCAACTTCGACAAGTCACCAAACAAAATGGAGAAAACAACCGTGATAACAGAAAAGATAGATAGCAACAACATCGGCAAATCCATGTTCGAGAAGACGAGTACCTTAGAAAGGATCGAGAGGTCCGAGGTAACAGAGAAACAGAATATGTTCGGCGATAGAAATAGCTCGGGCACGCTGGAGAGGCGGCTGCAAGCGGCCAAGGACAAAAATGACGCGGGCGACAAAATGGAGGCCTTGGTTGCGCAATTAAATAATAGGGTGAGTAAATGAATATACCTATTTTTTTAGCCTAAATTTTTCACTTAATTTTTCAAGCTAAATATTTCAAACTAAGCAAAGTAGTGTGGGTGCTAGATATGGGATAAACATACATTAATACATATAAACACCCATTACTTAAAAATGTTCCTGCTGAAACTGAGTATCTATCTGCCCCTAGCAATATATTCTAACCGCCTACCTTCGGTTTCGTAGTCATGGGCTCTGACAACTGGACTAAAAATCCAAATTGTCTAAATATTTTATACTGACTTCAGAAATAGAGGAGTAGGTTCTCAATTTGATTGTATTTTCATGTTTGGTAACTTAGAACTTTCGACCGCGTGAACCGAGTTTAATTATTCTTTTCTAAAGTTTACTATATGTGGTCTGTTTGTTAAATTGTATGTTTATGTATTTCAGATATCTAACTTAGAGAAGCTATTAGAAGTACAAAACGCCAAATTCAACGCCGCCATCGAAGAGCTCAACAAGAAATTGACACAGGAGACAGAGAAGCGCGTCACTTTGCAGGCTGAGATGCAGAAACTAGCGCATTGCGTCACGCAAGTGTAGCCCTTGGCCCGTACGCCACTAGAGTCAATTTCCCGTGCGCGTAGAACCTCAAGAGAGTATTCAGGTTATATTCGATTGTAGTTAGAAATACTTGGGTCCCTATATACGACCTTTCGTAGCTAGTTTATTTGTCGCATATAAATCTATGAATGGTTATTTCTTATATTTCTAACGTAATGGAAAGCTTTACTTTATTAGTGACGCACATGTAAAACTTCACCATTGAAAATTATGCACTTTTAAATACAAGAAAATTATAATAAGTACTAACTTAATTTTCTTGTATATAAAACTATGTAGTTTTGTATATAAAGTGATGCTTTATTATGAAATATTCATTATAATTCTTGGAAGCTATTTTGGATTGTGAATTAAAGTATTTCTTGTACATACAACAGCTGCTTACTTGGAGACAAAAAGTTTTAGCCACGATGTATTGCGAATTTGACTTTAACGGAAATGTATTTAGGTGTGCCATGGCTGCTCGTATTGTCAAATTAGAGAATACAGTGAAAAGGGGTTTAAGTGTCACGCGGTCCTAGTGAAAAAAGGTATAAGTCCGTCACGCGCAATATTACACTTGTATCCTTTTTTTACTAGGGCTCCAGTAATGAGACGTTGAAGAACGTGATAATGATGTTAACGTGATTATTTAGCATTTCACTAAAGTCATTAAAAAATAAAGCGTGAAATAAGACGCATACCTATTTCGATCGATCTAACTCAAAAAGCTGAAGTTTTGTGTTATGCTCACCTATTTACCACTAAAATAGATTTAAGTTAGCTCTTCTAGCTAAATCTGTACAGGAAACCCCTTCAGTGCACGTGGACATATTTGTCGCCTTTTAAGAAAAAAAAAGAACATTTTTGAGTTAGCTCCCTTTAGCTATGTATGCGAAACGTGCGATAAAAGTGCTGCCTAATCGATTTGAGATTTTTAAATAATTAATGTACCTAATTAAGAATTCATTAGCGCTATCTATGCATGACTACAAAATTTTGTGCCATTTAATTTGATTGTCGCACACGTAAAAGTATAAATTATTTACGTATTATTTATGTGATGTATTGAATACAGTAATTCTCACATTCCAATTATTTTTTACAACTTGTAACAAGCAATAGACGTATAGTAACCAAAGTATCACGTTTAACTAGTATGTGGTATAATGTATTACGTTATGTATCGAGAGCCATATAGTTAATATATTTTTGTAAATGTACAGAAATGATTTAATCGTTATTAAATTTTTGTAATGTATTTTAATGGTGTACCTTTTGTAAACATATCTAGAATGTTTATTTGACATAATATAATATAATTAAATTAATAAGGAACAGGATTATTTTGCGGTTGTAACACGTTGGAATAAAACAACTATGACGGATTTAGGTTGTGTGTAATTTATGCTGACGTTTCGTGAATCACAGTTCCCATATTCGTAGCGGACTGAGTTGATAATCGAACTGGTGACGAAATTTTCGTTCGTTTTGAAATATGCAATATTTATGTTTCATTCTACGCATGAATTTCCAACTTTAAGAAGAGTTAAAATTGAAAATGTATATACATATACAGTATTGATTTCAAGCGTCAGTATAAAATTAATATATGCGAATTAATATCTTTATAGTTGTTTTATTCCAAGGAATTATTAGTTTTTAGAGTAACAATGGCTTTAGCGCATGAATATTAATAAATTAAATTTTGAAAATTATGTATGAATAGTATAATATTGAAGGCTTAATGTTCGGCTTAGTGTGATACGCTTTATTATGAATGTATGTAATTTTGTATTTATACTTAAGAATTTCCATGAACCTAGTATAAACAAATGGGACGTTTACTAAAACAACGTAACTGAATTGACTGGTTGATTCACCACAGACTATAATTGTCTTTAGTATTTGTTTGAGGCCGGAGGGAAATGAAACCCAAACAGTTTTGCTTGAATTCGAATATATTGAAATCTGTGTAAACCTATGTACATTTCCACGGAACAATTCGATAGCGCGTTCTATTAACAACAAAGTGACATCTATTGACATTTTCCATAACTATACGTATACGCGTTTGAACATACCGCCCACCAAGGACAGAATGTCCTTAACTTAAAAACCCAAAAAAAGTAATTCTATCATTGGTGAGTAACAATTTTCTTATATAAAACCAACCAACAACATGAAATATAGAATAAAACTTATAACTTACACTTTACAAACAATTTACAATCTACAAACTCTCAACAATTAACATTTTTATTACAGTGGTCTTATACATTAATTTATAGCAGCAACTATGAATACGAGAATGAGGCATGACCGTTCTTTTCTAACAGAATCCTTAGATGCCGCCCACCCTGAACCAATTTCTTCAATTAAATCCCAATCTTTGAACTGTAGCTTCCGTCACGAATGAAGCTTGTGAGCCTTGATCAAGAAGAGCTCTGACAACCTGACTTTGACCTGTTTTGGGCTCAGCTATGACAAGTGCTGTGGCTAATTTGTTATTAATCTTTTCCTTCCCCAAAACATCTGATTAATTTTGACCCCCTTCCTACCTTCTACCTTCCCCCCGCCCTTCTGCATCTACTTGACTTAGTTTCCCCGATGTAGTAGATGCAGACGAGACACCATTCGGATGAAGTAACGAATGATGCCGTTTATTGCTTATTCTACAGTTGGTGGATTTTTGGCAAGATCGTACAGATTGACTGCCTCCTAGACAGTTGTAACATAGACGCTTCCTACTAGCACAGTGCAAACTTATGTCTCCTCTTATCATAACCCTGACTAACAAATCAATTTAATAAGAAATCAATGCTTCCATTTTGAAAACCAAATAAAACTAAACTAAATAACAATTAAGCTTGCTAAGGTCCAGTTTCTTAAGACGAATCTTGATGAAATCCAAAGTTTACGAGCTCTTGAGAATAAGGTTGAAATTCGCTTGAAAAGTTTACAATTTAAAATGTACTCACGTTTGACACTTAACTGCACTATAACCACTAACTCACAGATTGATTAGCGCCATCTGTAGACCTTTCCATGCTTTTCTTCACCCGATGTTTCCTGACGGCTGCAAGTTACCACTCGCCGTTGCCGTCTGCGACTTCAGCCACCATCCCAGTGGCGCTGACCGTCGCTGAATTCCCTTGCACCCTATGGACAGCGATCCACTGCCACGACAGGTGCACTCGGGGAAGCGTAGTTCGCTCGGAACTACCGAAATCCGACCCTAATGCCACCAACTAGTAGCAATCCGGCTCGAAGGACCATGTTTGAGGCCGGAGGGAAATGAAACCCAAACAGTTTTGCTTGAATTCGAATATATTGAAATCTGTGTAAACCTATGTACATTTCCACGGAACAATTCGATAGCGCGTTCTATTAACAACAAAGTGACATCTATTGACATTTTCCATAACTATACGTATACGCGTTTGAACAGTATTTACATTGTAAAAAACTAAATAACGTTAATTTTACTCGAGTGACGTCACTTTCTCTTCGTTATATTAGGAGTTTTCTGTGTCTTACTAACTTGGCAGCTCATTCTACTTTAAGGTGTACTACAGTCTTTATAGTGATAAAAATCTCGACTTATTTGCAACTCTTCTAGCAGAAATATTATCGAAATTATTAATTTCTGACGCCTTCGCGGTTATTACAAATTGGAATGAAATCATTTCATTCCAATTTATCAGAAATTGTTAATCATTTGAGTTATCTACTTATATACAGATTAACTGATATTGGATAGTATTTGTTAACTAATTGGATGTTGGAATTTACTTGGTCAACAGGCTCTTAGTTACGCCTACTATCGTTAAAAATGTTTTTTTTTTTTAATGCCAACCAGTGTACTGCATTCAGTTACGTTGTTTTTGTCAACCCTTCAAATGATTATTTATGTTGTGACTGCTTTATCCGGTTGTGTTGTACCATCCAATGTGTTAGGAATCAAGAAATTTATTATATTAAATTATTTTAGTACAATATATATGCGAATATAGCACTGCGCGTTGTTGCGCAAAATAATAGTATTATAATAGTGTTTTTTAAAATAGTTTACGATGTGATACAATTTAAATTATTTTGTGAATTAACGGCTTTAATTATGCACAAAATCAGGTCACACATTTTTTTTTTTTAAATTGCATAATCGCGATTAAGGTAGGTATTTGTAGCAATTTGACCTTTTAAGTAAATGAGATGTATTACTTAAAGATGGATCTATATCTCATGTAAAGGATACGATTTTTGATATGAAATACCATTTTCTTTTATTATAATTGCATTTAATATGCTTGTAATTAAAATGCAAATTTAATGCGTTATTAAAAAGGATTATTTTGTGAAAGGACATTTACGTCAGCACATCTAATTTAGACTTAGTTTTGTAGTGACATAAAGTCTAAATTGGAAAGTACAGTTTGGTTATATCATCTACAGGGTCATATTTTCATTTTACTCATCCATTTTATATTACAAAAACGGAAGTGTTGTAATCGTAATGTACCTGACACTATATCTCACGCAAGCTTTTTATACTTTCCACCACTGTGCTGTAATACGCTCTAACCCATATTATGGTGGTTCATTAAGTGCCTAAATAAATACATTATGCATTAAAACCTTAGCGGTAAAAGTATTAAAATAAGTACAATTGTAGTTCTTAACATATAGAGGTTCGTCATTGTTGTATTAGCGAAAACTACGAGTTATTCATAAAATTTTCCATATCGTTAACTCGGTAATAAATTGACGTGCAATTATGTCCCTTATGTCATTCATGTTACGAACTACCTTTGTATGAACCCGGAAGTAAGACAGCCTTCAATAGTTCCATATGGCAATAATTAATTGTCTAGCCAAAACTGCATTTAGTTTTTGATGTACATAATTTATATAACACGCGTAACTAGGTATTTTATATTGTACATACAGGAGCTTGTTGAAGTTCGTACTAAAATGTGAAATGGTTTATATGATAAACCGTAGTTAACTTGTATTATATAGCAAAATTTTTCGAAGTAACTTTTTAGTACTTAATTTATTTTACGAACCTAAGCTGTACCCTACTTAATACATTCCTAAGGTTTTAACGGTTCAGAATATTCATTATAATGAATAAAATAAATATATGAATAACTATGCTGTCTTTTTCTTTTACAAACCAATGATAAGTAAATAAAACAAAACGTTTATATGCCTCATTTATTGGTAAAAACCCTGTAATAATATTAATAGACTTCTCTGCTCTTATAACTACAATATTTAGACAACCGAATAAATGCTTTGCTATTTTTCAGTCTATTGGCCTATCGCTTGTCCAAAATCCGCTAAATGTGCTAGTTTCGATTGATATACTACATGTATCTGACATGTTTCACCAATAAGAGACTAACTAGTTAACTACTTGGCAGTAATCGGTAGAATATGATGGATAGAATTCCTTTAACAATAACGCATCTAGCGGATTTTTGACTTTGAATAGTAATGTTTTGTGTTAATAATAATAGTGACATTATCTTCACTATTTTAAGTCACTTTTCATATTTTTTTAACCTTATCTATCAATATTATAGAGTGAAGTTAGCCTCGAGTTCAACAATATTTTTAAAATATTGACACGGACCTTATTATTATCGACATAAAGTTCACGTTTGTATATTTTTCTAACTCTACTTGGACATTATTGATACTCTTAATTGTACCGAGTAAATATTGTTCAGCAAATTTGTTGCCAACTAAAACTAAACCCTATTTACTGCGGGCGTTGGTCACAAATCGCTGTTCACGATGAATCTGTTCCCTTCAGAATGCTTGCCGGTGTACTTGTAATGACATTTACCGTAGGCTCCTGTGTAAAGAAAATAGGTTAATATGAATTATAGTTCAGACAGTAAACCTTAGGTATAGCAAAAGTAGGTACTTATGAAAATAGTTTAAAATCGCGTAAATTACACAAAGAAAATCGACCAAATAACATTAAAAGACGTAAAAACAAACTGAATTCGTCCATTTAAAATTTTGTGTAAAATTATTCACATTTAATTGCATTATTCCAAATTGAGATTGCTAAAAATTCCAATACCCGGAGAATTTCATGAATACTAAGTAGCGACTACTCCCGTCTCCCGCGGGATAGCGACATAATAAGAACAAATTTGCATTTCCTAATTTTTAACTATTATCACAAAATTCTTTTACTTATTTCATTTACTTACTTATACTTAAGTATATAATAGTGAGTACCCCTATTGAAGTATTTAATAACTTTAAATACTTATGAAAGAAGGTATTTATTAACTTAGGCAAGCTTAGTTTAATAGGAAACACATTCAAATACATATTGTGTGCTATTGAGGCTATTATACTTGGGAGCAGTGATGGGCAAAATGTAATCGACTAACGATTAACAATTAAGATTAACCTAAAAGTAATCGATTAACGATTAAAAGTGACGATTAATCAATCTTAATCGTAAGATGTTCGAATAACTTAATCACGATTAAGTTAATCGTCGATTAAATACGAGCGATTAAATCTATAATCGATTGATTAATTAGATTAATTTTCTTTCGATTAATATCAGAAAAAAAAATTGTAAGTTTAAGTTTCGGGGTACGCTGATATAAGACATAGGTCATTACGGGACTTTTGATGTACGAGGAGATACCTGTTAAAATGAAATATACATAATAAATAAATTTACCTAACTCATATACTGCCTAACCATTTTCTGCCCTGCTCTAGAATTATTTCAAAGAACATATTGAATGATAATATGTACATATATTTTTTTTGTTATGCACTGTGTTTCAAAATTTAATCGAGACTTAATCGAGAAATTTAGTCGATTAAAATGACGATTGACCAATCGTTAATCGAATTTTGCGACGATTAAGTTAATCTTAATTAAATTAATCGCGATTAGTTTTGTGACGATTGATTGTTTAGTCGATTAATTAGTTGATTAAAAAAATAATCGATTAATGCCCATCTCTGCTTGGGAGGGAATTATATAAAATGTGTATCAAATACGGAAAACAGTAAGTACTTAGATACTTGAAAAGAATTATTGCAGGTGGCAATATTTAAAAAGAAAAGGCAGATTTTGTGACCTGCAGGTTGTAACAGAGCGGAGCAAATTAAATTGTTCGTGAAATGGCGACCGCCTGGTGTTATTACGCTCACTTTAAGAATAGGTAGGTACTCCCACTCAATAATGTGGGAGGTCACTGCGAATATAACACTTTACTTACTCTAGGGAAAAAAGTTTTCGCGAATTAGGTTAACGTTATTGTTTTCATATTAAGATTTACTTTATATAAAACTAACTGTCCGCCCCTACTTCGCACGGATCATATTTTTTTTTAGAGCCTATGTCACTCGGGAATAGTGTAGCCTTCCAACAGTGAAAGAATTTTTGAAATCGGTCAAGCCGTTCTGGAGCCTATTCAATATAAACAAACAGACAAAGAAACCTTTCCTCTTTATAATATTAGTATAGATAATTCTGATTGAATACTTAAGTCAAAAAATATTAATAGATCAAATAAAATGGACGTTTATTCGAACATTATAAAAATTAAAAACCTATTTCAGCAATCATTAAAATCGGTTTAGTTTAATGTCTAACCTAACCAAGCACGTTTTGAATCCCTACTAATCCCTACTAATATTATAAATGCGAAAGTAACTCTGTCTGTCTGTCTGTCTGTTACGCTTTCACGCTAAAACTACTGGGCCGATTTAAATGAAATTTGGTATAAAGAAAGTCTGAAGCCTGAGAAAGGACATTGGCTACTTTTTAACCGACTGCAAAAAAGGAGGAGTTCCACGCGGACGAAGTCGCGGACAGAAGCTAGTTTGTTATAAATATTACTTAATAAGAATAAATAATATTATTTCTATGAAATATTTTTCGCGGTCGAGTTTCCATACTATATTACCTATGTCGGCTCCATATTTTATGCTGTGCCGGGCTTACAAGCTTAGGTACATTTACTGATTTACAAACCACATTAAAAGTATGTATATCTATAAAGGCAAGTCACTTGGTAGGTAAGCACATATTTTTTAAGTTCAGTTTAGTCGGGTTCCGTGATTTAGTTCATGATCTTTACATGTTTATTTCATGATCTTTTAAATAATAATTTCTGATGCCTTCGCGGTTATTACACACACACGTATTATACACGTACTTATTTTATTTTATTTGCTAACGTTTTGAAAACTTTACTCCAATCAAACTTCAATTATTCTTTTAAAAATGGCAAACTGCAAGCAATAAGTTACATAAAAATCCCCCAACAAACAAAATATCACTAATAGGGTACATATATTTCGAAACAACTTTGGCAATACATTTTACGTCCTCCCCATTCCTCACGCCATACCATAATCAATATGTCCAGATATTCAATAAATCTGTCGTAACATACACCTACATGCCAAAAATAAAAATAGACCAATCCTTTATTTTTCTCGCTGAATATACGGTTATGATTTATGGGCACCGGACGCGTAGGTACTTCAACTGCCCGCTAATGTATATTTTTAATGTTTTTTTTCCCCTAACCGGAAAACCGATCTGTTGTTGTTATAGTTATAATCGGTTTCGTAGGATTTTAACTGCAAGTATTGATTGATAGAAGGCAGTCGTATACTACAAAGTATCCGCGCGTAATAGTACATTACGCACCAAGGCCAGTAAAATAAAAAATGTCTCAGATCTCATGTAATTGTCGTCCGAGGCGAAGCCGAGGTTGACAAAAATGTGACCTGAGGCTTTTTTATTTTACTGGCCGAGGTCAGTATACTATTTTTCTGTTCGACGAAGACAGAAAGCGGCAATTTCATTTAGCGCAACGGCCACAAAGTCGGCGCTTTCCGGCCGGAGGACTGAAAAATCTAATACATACCTATCACAATTCTCGTGTCGTGGTGTTTGTAGCAAAACTCCTCCGAAACGACTAAGTAGATTTTTATGAAATTTTGTATCGGGTACGTCTGAGAATCGGCCAACATCTATTATAATACTTACCCCTAAATAAGTTAAGAGTGGTCTTCCACAACGGTTTTGAATTTTTTTTATGATTGGGCATAGAAGAACACATATACCTAACTCCAAGTTTCCAATAACATGGACTGGTAGAGAATGCTTATTGAGTTCGCCTTTTTTAGTTTTGTGAAATAAATTATAAATTAAAAAATATATAGGTATATACTTATGACCAACAGAACAAAATATCATCACAATCCAAGGCATTGTTCTATTTCTGTCATTTCAACATTAAACGTTATTTCCTTTATTGTTTACATACAATGGTTTAAATAAGAAGGTCAATTGCACACACGCAACAAATAGATTAGGTGGAAATGACAGCTCGTCTCGCTTTATCACCACGGCCCAAGACAAGTAGGTAGCAATGGAGAATTAACGTATTGTTATGGGAAAGACCGACCACGTAACTCGCTCGCGTATTTTGATTCCACACAATTTTGAAATTGTTTTGTTCGATTGATATTGTCGATTGGCACTTGTCTAGGCGCCATTTACATATTGACATTATGGCTACGTGCTTCTCGCGAAATTACGATACATTTTGATTGTCTCAAACATCAGAATTAATTTACTTATTAAATAAAATCGCAAAATTGCAACATCTGTTTCCAAAAGATAATTGTAGCAAAATTTAAAAATATAATACAGTGCCAATAGGACGTCCACCAAGTTTTAGATAATACTTTATCAGTCAAACAATTCCCATATATCAAATCAAATCAAATCAAATCAAAAATATGTTTATTCAATTTAGGCTTTCCCAAGCTCTTATGAATGTCACACACTACATATACACTTTAGCACCCAACTTTACCCTTGTATCTTATTTCATTATATCCAAGTAAACTATTTGACAATTATGAGATACGATATATTTATAAACATAATGAAATCTTTAAACAGTTAATTTAAGAAGAAATAAATTAATGACAGAATAACATACCTATATATATAAATATAATATAATTTAGATATTGTATGTTGTTGAAATGTACATCACATAATATTAGATGTTCATTTAATAAACTTCAGAAACTGTACCTCTGTGTTTGCCCAATGCAGCCAAGTCATATATAAGTTAAATATTTGGAATTTAGATATTGTAGTTGTTGAAATGTACATCACATTATAGATGTTCATTTCATCAGCTCTAGAAACTGTACCTCTGTGTTTGCCCAACGCAGCCAAGTCTACCGGCAGCGGCCTCGCGCGACTGTCCACCCTGGCTTCCCTCTCCAGGACCTGTTCTCGAGCTGGTCTCCGTACCCTCGTGAACTCGCCCCGCTTCTCCGCCTCAGCCCGTTCCGTGCTGCTCACGCGGCGAGAGTCCAAAAAACGCAGGTTTTTCAATTTATATATCACAAAGTATCTGAAATAGGTACAATACATTAACAATCGGAAACTACAGAGAAAATCTAAAAGCGTTTTACGTTTCTCAATAATATTATTACTAATATTATCAACGCGAGAAACGAAAAAAGTTTGTAAGAATGTAAGGATGGATGTCCGGATATATGGATGTGTGTTTGTTAGTCTTTCACGCAAAAACTTCCGAATGGATTTTGATTAAACTTTACAATAACATACTTACACATCACAATAACATTTATATAATACCTTGGCTATAATTTTTGAAGATATTGTGTAACCTATTTTACACAGTAATCATGCGTAGACGAGGTCGCGGGTAATCGCATCGGGGGGACCGTCGGGATATTTTTTTTATCTATGTTCCCCGATTATTTGAAGATGCCTGGACCGATTTGGATTTTTTTAATTCAAAAGACTCCGAATACAGACGACAAAACTTATAACACCCCGTCGTTTCGTCGAGGGTTAAAAAGTAGCAAGTAATACTTGGCCATTGTGAAAAGGTCGTAACTTGGATACGACCCCTTTAGCCCAATTTAGACTCGTGTTAATTCCGTTATCGCTACTTAAAACGTAATTATAATTACGCGTACGGCATATGACAAGGTTTTCTCGTCTCGTCGACATTCAATGTAAGGTTGAGTGAATATGAAACAGTATTCGCTTGATAAGGTTGATTTGTTATGTTTCTATTAATTAAGTATATTTATATCATAATGCATGTTCGAGATAATTAATTAGCGACTTCGTCTTATATCTTCGATAGCTGCTTAAATTAATTAATTTAAAAGCTTGAGCTTTTACATTTAGCGTAAGATTATAGTCAGTTCAGTCACGCTACGATTATGGAAACTGTAAAGGTTGCGAAACGTCAGCAAATAAAATTAAATATCTACGCGAGTTAAATCCGTTTATAGTTGTTTCATACCTTAATTTAAAAGCTGTAAAAATATTTAAAATGCAAAGCAGCAATGATTAAGATATCGCACACCTAGATCTAAAGGGAGCTAACTCAAAAATCTGAAGATTTAAATTAAACACACGCTAAGGTGTGCGATATATAGGTAATGATTCACGATTCACAAACGATACCTACAGGATGCTACGTGAGGCAATCGAAATTAAGAACTACAATATATTATAACAGGTTTTTCTCATTAGTCGTCACACTACATTCCGGTAGTACTTAACTATTAAGGCCTAATACCAGCCAATACTGTCCTTTGTGAGTAAGCACCCATATTTAACAAACTTGACCTGGTTACAAAAAGCAATCTAAGATCTTGCCAACAACGGAATCAGCCGACATGTTTGGTGACAAGGGTACAGATTTCATCGGGACCCTCGATTTAGGAATATTCTCTTCTCAGTAACTTATATTGGAGTTTGTAGCCGCATTTTTAACCGACTGTATTGAAGCAAGCTTGTGATTTTAGAAGGTTATTTGGGATATGAGCATATTTATTTTAATTAGGGCTAGGCCGATTTATTGACATATTGCATACATAGAAGTATTCAGGCGCGTGCAGTGGGGGAGCGTAAGTATGGCGGCAGGGTAGGCACTTCATACATTAGTAGTTATTAGTAGTACTGACATTGTTGCACGTCCTTGGAACTATTAACTTGAAATATTGAATAATTTCTGATGCCTTCGAGGTTATCACACATTGGAATGAAATAATTATAACGGATTTAACTCGCGTATTTCCGTCGCGTGTTAAACTATCATCAGTTCGGCTACGAATATGGGAACTGTAAAATTTTCAAAACGTCAGCAAATAAAAATACTTGAG
The DNA here is from genome assembly GCA_038024825.1 of Polylopha cassiicola. Taxonomy (NCBI): domain Eukaryota; kingdom Metazoa; phylum Arthropoda; class Insecta; order Lepidoptera; family Tortricidae; genus Polylopha; species Polylopha cassiicola. Next base: position 8,059,244 of record CP149055.1, read on the forward strand.
TTGAATCATTCCAATGTTCAAAAATGGAATTTCGCTCAGGTGTAACCGCGACTCACTGATATGGTGGTGGTTATTTGGGTGATACGTTTTGTCTGTTAATATCAAAATTTGGTTTAGTTTAACAATTTCGCTTCGTAGTTGTAATATAAGCTCTTTGCTTCATTATTTTGCGCTTGAAAGTTTCAGTGGTAAATAGCTATGGACGTTTGCGTCAAGGTAGCAGACCTACGAGTAATTTACATTTCATTTCGGTACCTTTGTAATACTGTATCTAAGAATAAATAGTAACATTGTATTATAAATCCCTACTAATATTATAAATGCGAAAGTAACTCTGTCTGGCTGCTACGCTTTCACGCTAAAACTTTAGGACCTATTTAAATGAAATTTGGTACAAAGAAAGTCTGGGTGCCTCAGAAAGGAAATAGGCTATTTTTTAACCAACTGCAAAAAAGGGAGGAGTTCCACGCGGACCAAGTCGCGGGCAGAAGCTAGTATTTTATAACATCTTGTTATTGAAGGGACAGCAACAGTTTTATGTTAGACTTAAGGTAGTCTGAAAGTGAAGACCAATGATGGCTCTAAAATTAAAAGATATAGATAAGCAATTACACGCACCTAAACTAGGAGCTCTTCATGACAGTTTTAAGTACCTTTTTAAAAAGTCTATTAAATATAGTAAGGACTCAGGAGCTGTACTAATGGGCTTTATAATTAATTATTTAGTTTTCAAAAAATTTCGAGTAAAATTAGGTAATTACTTGGGCTCGCTAGGTTAACGTATATCCAGGGACAAAGTAATATATTCCAAGGATCGGTAAGGCGAGTCTCGTAGAAACCGCACGTCAGGGAAAACTTGAGCGACTGATGAACTAACAAGATAGCTCTATTTTTGGACCAAAAACAAAACTAAAACTTATTCGTTTAAACTCTTAAATGAATTCCTCAGTCGTGAGGTTAACAACCTGCTACGTAGAGATCCGCCGCGATTAAAAAATCCGCTAGCGTAAAATGTCTGGACCTCATTCTACGTTGGCGTACTTAGCGGATTGGTCATGTTACATCAATAGGAGACAAACTGGCCTGTGATCGGTGGAACATGGCAGATGGACCTCATTCTACACGACGCACTTTTAACGTATTTAGGAAAAGCCATCTGTTTGGTTTAAAACGCCTACACGGTCGCTTTCCAGTTATGTAAAGCCTCGATTGCATTGTGATATGCAATCATCATTTTTATTAGTTGGTACCAGTGAAAATGAATAGAGTACCTAAGTTATTGCAAAGCATAAAATAACTATATAGTATAGAACAAAGTCGCTTTTTCTGTCCCTATATTCCTATGTAAAATCTTTAAAACTACGCAACGGATTTTGATGCGGTTTTTTTTATTAGATAGAGTGATTCAAGAGGAAGGTTTATAGCACCCATGTGAAGCCGGGGCGGGTCGCTAGTATTATTATAAAATTAGTTCGACATAATGTGATTACATTATCATAATATGTTGTATTTAATACCGACTGTACAGTCATATACCTAAATATAAATACATTTCGACCTCTACTCAAAGTACTAAGCTGAAAAAAAAAGATACACAGTTTGTCCTTGACTATAGTTGGGTCTACAACACTGGCTTCAAAGTTTTGCTTAGCGACACTGTCCTTAATTCAGTGGTCCTAGTGGATTTGAAAAACCAAAATTATTTGGGTGATACCAAGGACATTTCAACCGCCGTCAGTCCCTTATCCTCGATATTGAAGTAAAAGCTACAATAAGATTTAAAGTAGATTCCACGTACCTACTAGCACAGTATCGTTGCATCAAAACGTAATTTTTGTTGTAGCGGATTTCTTTTAATATTTAGAAATAGGCACTGACGGTGTTTGAAACATTTGATAAAATTAGTTTTAGCTAATGTTCTGATGCCTTCGCGGTTATTACACATTGGAATGAAACAACTATTAACGTTGTAGTCGTCGTTGTTATAGTTTTAGTTAGCAAGTTTTATTACATTTTTAAATAGGTACAACGTTTATTAGACACCTATCTACTATAAAATAGTATCACCTTCATAAGAGCTTGTAAAAGCCTAAATTGTTTTTTTTTATTTTGTAAGAGACACGGCAGCCTTTTGAACACAGTTTACTGTACTTTAGCGTTAAGACTATTGTCGGCTCAGTCGTGGTACGATTATGGAAACTGTAAAGAATCCAAAACATCAGCAAATAAAATAACACAAAAATACGCAAGTTAAATCCGTTAATAGTTGTCATTCTAACACTTTACTGGTCATAAGTCCCTTACTAACACTTATACCTTTTTTATTAGGTCTCTGATTGTCATTTGTTTTTGCTCTACGGGTTCTTACCTGTATCTCTGATAATCTGATTCGTCCTTGTCGAGGTCTGACAGTTGGTTCGGGCACGCTTTGTTGCTGAGAAGGCTTAAGTAAGACAGCGAGGGAAAGTGCTCTTTCACTTTATCCACTAATCCTTCCAAGTCCGTAATCTGAAAGTTAAATTGATAACAGTTGATTGAAACGTTACTAAATGGCTAGTGAATTTATTGTAATACTTATAAAGAAATCAAATAATATCACATTTGTTAGCTGTTTAAAGATCTACAATTATACATAATAACTATCTCCATTTTCTAAATGCGTATTGCTTTTCCTATTTGGAATGTATGTTGCTTACTTACTAAAAATGTTGTGGACCATACGATCCATATGATACGGTATGATAGCGTCAATTATTATAATATTATTCTCGCTATTCCAGTGCTTAGGAAACTTAGGTAATTATTTAAATTAATCTTAGGGTCATTAGAGCATACGCTCCAAATAATTAATCCTAACTAATATTATAAATGCGAAAGTAACTCTGTCTGTCTGTCTGTCTGTTACGCTTTCACGCTAAAACTACTGGACAGATTTAAATTAAATTTGGTACAAAGAAAGTCTAGAGCCTGAGAAAGAACATGGGCTACTTTTAACCGACTGCAAGAAAGGAGGTGTTCCACGCGGACGAAGTAGCGGGCAGAAGCTAGTTATTTATAAATGACAAAAAAAGGAAGGAGAGAAGACTATTTGAATGACATTGAGACTTGACAATCCCGGTATGAGTGCATGTATTTTGACATAATAATGTAATTATATTATAATATGTCTGTTGGGAAATAAATTAATCTAATCTAATTGAAGTAGGTACTATATCTGTTAGTCCCATGCTATAGCACGAACTATATCCATATCTTCCTCTGAAGTAATTGGAACATTGTAAAAAGACCCTAAGGATATAGTTTAATGTCTGTGGAATCGGGAAATGTATTCGCCGTTGGAATCAAGTATTCGAGGAATGCAATAGATTGATTTTATTCGTGAAACGTGAGCGTTAAGGCTATAAATCCTATGTTTTATTTCTTTTTATTGAAGGGACGGCAACTGTTTTACGCTAGGCTTAAGTAGGCTGAACGATAACCAATGATGTAATATTGAGAGCATCTATGCAACAAAATTAGGGGCTATATAAATGACCAGCTTCTATCCGCGACTTTGTCTGTGCACGATAAGCACGCTTAGTGGGTGAACTTTCAAAAAACCTTTCTTACCTTAAGAACCTCTGTCCTGTATAGGTATACCTATACAAAATGAGAAGCTGACTTAATGACTAACATAAAAGGCTTAGAACTTACATTTTTGTACAGGGCTTCCTTTTATTATATATATATATATTAATATTTTTAAAGATTAACCCCCTAAAGGGGGTAAAACGGGTGCTTATCGTGCGCAGACGAGGTCGCGGGTAGAAGCTACTATAGCCATAAAATGGTATATATATGAAATTAATTTTAAAAGTTACGTAAATGTGAATAAAAATAAATGGTATTATTTAATAATGATATTAAGCTGGTAGGTGTAGTTATTATATTAGGTCATTATTACGATAATATTCATGGAATCCATTGATACGAGTATGCTTAAATTAGCAAAAATGCAATTCAAGTCTAAGAGTTTAAAATACCTAGACGATGTTTAAGATGTCTAGAACATTTCTCAGTAATAAACCGTTTTGTAATTTAGCAGAAAATGCATTAAAATTGTAAGAGTAGAACCTAAATGTAATAATTTCTGATGCCTTGACACTTTAACAGTAAGACTATCGTCAGCTCAGTTGTCCTACGGATACTGTAAAGTTAGTTACGCAAATTAAATCCGTTACAATTTTCATTCCAAAGTATTACGTTCTAACCCTTATAGTTTGATTGTTGATATGTCGCTCATTACATATAATCTAAACGACGGTCACGAAGGACAGCGAAAAACGGACGTTGCCCTTTTTCTATTTGTCTCTGTCGCACGCGCGTAGTAATAGTGCCCTCGCGCTCGCAGAGCACTAACCTTCAAGGGGGGCTAGACAAGTGCCCAACGTTCAACGTTAACGTTAAACGTTAGCACCAAAATGTATGGGATTTGACATTTGTGACGTAAATGACAGTCGTTCGCGGATGTCAAATCCCATACATTTTGGTCCTAACGTTTAACGTTAACGTTGAACGTTGGGCACTTGTCTAGGGCTCAAGGTTACTGTCTATGGATATAGTAATAGTGCCCACATTATTAATGTAATAGTGCCCACATTATTAATGTGGGCACTATTACTATATCCATAGATAGATTATTACTAGTTATATTTAACGCAAGATAAGACTTTAAGATGTTAATATGTGTTACCATAACATGTTCCAATTCCGTATTAATTATGTATTCAGAAACTTAAGGTTTCAGCTTAGTTTAGGGTTAGTGAAGTTTGTACATCTACTGCTTAAAACTGGGTTCATAGTGAAAAAGGGTATAAGTCCTGTACATGCAGTATCATACTTGTTCCCTTATTCACTAGGACTGTATGAAACTAAGTAGGTATATCTATCTACAACGCAACCAAATGAGACGGTATGTAAATGAATATGGCCCTACTTATATTATATACCTACACATGTATAAGCGTAGTTTTATTTTTAAAACGATATTTTCTGACTTCAATGAATTAAGTTTATCTTAATATTTACTACTAGCTTCTGCCCGCGACTTCGTCCGCGTGGAACTCCTCCTTTTTTGCAGTCGGTTAAAAAGTAGCCTATGTCCTTTCTCAGGCTCCAGACTTTCTTTGTACCAAATTTCATTTAAATCGGTCCAGTAGTTTTAGCGTGAAAGCGTAACAGACAGACAGACAGACAGAGTTACTTTCGCATTTATAATATTAGTAGGGATTGTTATTTGATATGAATCAGAAACCTATCGAAATTTAATATTGATATCGATACGTAAGCTCCCTTGTGTAGGTACAGAAAATATATTTTACTGAAAGGTTAGGTTTTATTAAGGTATTAGTTATTCATGAAAGATTTGTTTCTGACACATCATTTACTCAGTACTCGTGAATAAAACGACGCCGTACAAATAACAAATACAGGCTTACGTAAAGATAAATTGAGAAATGAATAAATCCTTTTCATCTCATTCAAAATCTAAATTTGAAATAAAGGGGCTCGTAATTACACAAATTCGCGTCTGAGGTTTGTTATACATAATTCATTTAATTAGTTAAATACAAAATACTTAGTCTTCAGTGGCATAACATTAAATAGGTACAACAGCCTTTTATTTGTCGAATGTTAAAACAAGAACGTATTGAAACATAACCTATGGCCTATGCGAATTATAATACAGTAAGAATAGCATATTTTGGCGGTAAACGGCTATTTGTATTAGGTCATGTTTACTGATTTAGTGACTCATCAACACAATCACTGAAACCCGAAAACCTGACTGAAAGGTATGCATAATCACTACATAGTATAAAACGTCTGTCTATATCTGTCGTCCCTATGTATGGTTAAATCTTTAAAACTACGCAACGGATTTTACAGCGGTTTTGTTTAAAAGATAGTGATTCAATGGAAGGGTTTATAGCACCCGTGTGAAGGTGGGAAGGGTCGCTAGTTTTACATAAAGGTTTCCGACCAATTGTTTACTTACATCAGTTTTCAATTCTATGAATCTCTTACAAACTCGCTATAAATGAATAAATGGTAAAGTATTAATTTTCTATTCCATAGAGCGGGCAGCCAATATCACGGTAGAGCGACGGCGCATAAGCTGTCAGTCCGAGGAACGTAGGACATAGTATAAATAAATTGACACAACCGCAGTATTAAATGCACAGATTGCATCAAATGTTTACTTTTCGTTTAAACCCAACTTGTCGCAGCATGTGTTCGGGTTCTACATTTTTAATGATCACAGGTGAACTAAACTCTAAAAAAAATAGTTTATAAGCAAGTGGTACCGGCAGACGTAAAAGTAGAGCTAAATTAATCAGTTGATTTGGCAGTTGTCATTGTTGCGTTTTGTTATACCATTTTTAACAACTGACCGAAGTTTTGTCTTTTTTTCGGAAAGGACAAAATGTATTCTACTCATATGTCCTTCTCCTGGTTCTAAACTATATCTCTATCTCTTAATTTTGACCCAAATCGCTTATCGCAGCCGTCCATAAGTGTAGGGTTCGTGGTCGCTGGTTTTATAAATTAAACACCTACATTAATTCGTGGACTGTATATTATTATTTTAAATTGCGGATGAGTCGCCTCATCACATCTTTGGGTTGAACAAGACTACTTTTAGTGTTGCCACCTTATGTAGATATGTATCGTACACATAAGTTATACCTAAATAATAGTAAGTATTTTAAACATGTAGATAAGTAAAAAAATCTGGCAACACTGCTCCAAACTATTTGCTTTAAGTAATGTTGTCATTTCGAACCTGTAATATTGTTCAAAAACAGCGCCTTGTGCATGTGTTTAGCGAATAAGTACCTATATGCATCCATTTCATAGAATTTAAGATATATGTAAATGGAGATATTAATTCCGCTTTCAAATGCCGCATGATTAGAATTGGCAGCGTCATATTTGGACCGTAAGGACTAAATGGAATAACTTATTGCTGCGTTTATAGTAATTTGTGTCTTAGTGTTTCTGTATCAAGGTTGCAATTCTTGTAATATCAAATTAAGTCTTAGCCATTTTCTCTCTCATTACCTAATTTGTGAGACGAAATCCAGAAGTAATTATTTCAGACTTTACCTGATGGGATATCTTATCTGAGGGGTCTTGTTCAATAGAATTACCTAATGATAGGTACCCGTAGGTTGTAAAAGGGTCAGTCAACATCATAGCCCAGACATTTATTGTCACCTGCGGTACCTACTTTAAGAATATGAAGAGTAGTATATAGAATCCATGACCCCTGCTAAGATTTGAAACATGCTTTAACATATTCCTTCTCATAATAAATCGTATAAAAATAGCCTTACCATGATATTATTCAATGTTGAAACAATAAATGGTCGCCTTTTATGAGTTGAATAATAGCAACACTATAAGTTCTATTACAAGACTCAAAATTATACACGTTAGATATAATTCTCTATCATATAATCGTGTTTAAATAATACCTTATACGCCTCAGGACTTGATAAGTACCTAGTTTTAATTAGATAAAACGGCTTTTACGAACTTATATGATCATCCACGATTTTCCTTGACAAATTATATTCTGTGTGGGAACGGAGGTAATCAAAACGTTGGGGTAAATTGCCTAAACTTCCCTTGATATTCAATTAAATTATTGTAAACAAACTTTCTTAATAATAATTTATGTTGTGTATGTCTTGTTACGATACAGGAAACGAGGTTAATGTGAATTTATAACGCATTTGGCTTTGATTTTGAAGGTTTCTAGACTCTGAAGTTACGAGTTATGATTAATACTTGTAAGAACCTAAACACGTGCCTGCCAGAACAGTCTTAGTACATTATTTATCTTTTTTAAATAATAATATGAGGAGTTCTCGAATGGGAAGTGTAACATTGTCTGAGGGGTGGGAGTAGTTCTAAATTTGATGACGTGACATTTTAAATTCTAAAAAGTACATTTAATCAAGTGTTATAATAATAATATATGTATAATAATTTCTGATGCCTTCGCGGTTATTATACATTGGAATAAAGATCACTTTAGCATAAGACTATTGTCAGCTCAGTCGTGCTACGATTATGGAATCTGTAAAGGCTCCGAAACGTCAGCCAATAAAATAAAATACGCGAGTTAAATCCCTTAAAATTGTTTCATTCGAAAGTGTTATAATGACAAATTCGAGAAGGGGGCAGAGGTCGAATATTAATTATATTCGTGTGACGTATTTTATAGATGGTCAATATCTATATACTATATAGGGAGTTGTATAAATAGAGATATAAGTACAAAGAATTTCATTAAAACGATGACGACGACCCGTTTTAGTGGTCACGCTACGGGCAAATGATAATAACGATCATTGTACTCGAATGATGGATGTTTTATGTATTTTTAATTATTTATGTGTGTTTGTTCATTGTCTAGTACCTATCCCTAGCAAAATCTCAGCTTATTTTGGGACTAGTTCAATTAGTGTCAATCGTCCTTAGGTATTCATTATTTATTTAAAAATAAGAGTAGAAAGGTGTTGTCTATTTAGAGTGTTCACAGTAAAGACATTATAAATGTAAATACAGACAAATCTAGATTCCCATAAATAAATACAATACCATACCAAAAATAATAAATACCTATAACAAAGCTAAGGATAGATGCTCTTTGAGCTGACTTCGAAAGAGCCTAGGCTGAAACAATTTCCAATATTGTAAGGCGGGACATTCCACGAGTTGATGGCTGTCACAGTGTAGGTCACTGTACTTTGTTGATTTGTGTTAAGGGGTCTTTGACCTAAGGAGACTTGCGGGAAGTCTAGTAATGACGTCACGGATTCTTTACTAGGAATAAGCTTCATTAGCTAAATAATTATCTGCTGAAATTCTAAATTTGAATCTGTACACGGTATACAAAATATTGTTCCTAATTCGATATTTATAGTCGTAGATTACAATTTAAATGTTTTTGTTTAAAGAATTTGATACATGCTGTCTGCACCTAAATATTTCTACTATTATGCTAAATAAAATGCTGCAGACTTCAAGTTTACTTAAAATTGGAGCCTAGAGCAAATCTCAATTGTTACGAAGATAACAGGGTGGCAGGGTTGTGAGAAACATATAAATTGCTAATGTAGTAAATGTCAACGGATACCTATACAATCTAACCTCTTATTTACTACCCTATAAACATATTTCCAAACTAGTTTATACTTTCGATATTCCATTAAAGTACAAAACAACAATTATAGTTCTAATGGTTTCGCCAGACCTGGAAGTTGTGCGAATCTTCTTAGGTTAAAAGCAGGTGAGCAAAATCACTTCAATTGGAACCAGTGGAACAGTGAAATTAAGTCCATGTATTTTTTTCATAACTAGTTAACTACCATGAACCCAGTTATCCCCCAAAAAATATGGACTTAAATTTTGCGATCAAGTGGAAATTGGGGGGGTCCACTTGACGTGATCTTGCTCAGGTGTTTTAAGTGTGATGAACGCCGACTTTTGTTTCGATCTAGATTCATTTGTGTCATATTCCACCAATGAGAGACGAACTGCTTGTGATAGGTGCAACAAATAGACCTAAGGATTGGGTGAAATGTCTCAAGCTATGTTGTCATGGTTACCTGGTTATTATTGAGGGAGAGCGTCTTCAAATGCGGCAGGTGTGGGAAACTGACGGCATCACCTAAATTATTGTTGTCCAATATCAGTTCGTCCAACCGTGGGAATCGGTCCAGCCCACGCAGCGTCTCGATACTATTGTAACTGTAGAGATAAATCGAACAAGACTTGAGTTTTTCTTGAACAAGGAAACTTTTCTCACTGTTTAGGGTTAGTAATATGCTAGAAAGGATCTGTTATAATAAATAATCCATGTGTATCTATTATCCTTTTTTGGGTTCTGCACCTTTCAATGAAAAATCGGAGACCTTTTAGGATCGATCCTTTAGGAGATTTTTAGAGTTAAATACGATACTGGAGACACTATAAATCAGGGTGTGCTTATAAGTAGCTACTTCATTACTACATTATAAAAAAACGACAACAAATATTGCCAATCATAGGTAGGTAGGTACCTACTTACTTCAAAATACTTTTAAGTAAAAAATATTTTCATCATGAACAGTATGTTAATATTTGGGATACTAATGATATATTGTTTCATATAATTATATTATATTAATTCAAATAGACCGTCATGACTGCGGGCGGAACTGTATCTTGTACTGCCCGATTCGTATTCAGTCGCTATGTTTTAGATCTTCGTTTTTTTGTTGCTAGTAGTAGTTTCATAGACTATTTCCGACGTCGGAGAAAATATCATTTATTTTAGAAGTCTTCATTTATTCCTTTGGTATTGTTTTCTTACTTAAATTACATCTAAGTGATTGATAGAAGAGAGACTAATTTATGATAAATAATTAGCAAAGCTGGTAGTAAAAGCGAACGAAAATTAACAGCAAATATAAAACGAGTTATTGGTCTAATTAAACGCGTGTTACGATTGCTAACATGTTGGGTTATTGTACAACCGAATATTGGGATGAATTTCTACAGTCTTACAAATGAACAGACTCTAGATAAAAATATATTCGCACAATGGAAGTGTATAATACAATTATGTAGTGATACAATTTTTAAGAGGATTTACTCGTATACTAGCTTATATTCTTTTGTCATATTCTACTCAATTTTGAATCCCGGCTTTAATTGTTATAAGGTTCTTTTGCTATATTATACATACATTCATACCTATTCCATGTTCTAAAAACACAAGTTTCTCGAATTTAAACTTTTTACTCTTACGACTAGACGTGTCGAAATACGAACGGTCCGAACTTTGACCCGCCATTCAAATAAAATTTAACTAAAGTGTATATTCACTGGATATGAATTTTAAATTTATGATGAAATTGCAAACATGTGGGATACGATAGCGGCGGTCTAAACTCTAAATATTGCGAGTGTACTAAAATCACGTTAACGTTAAATGGGTTGTTCGTTTATTTGGTATTTGTATGGATGTAATTAAAGTTTATTTAGAAATTGTATTCACGATCAGCTGGCGTAGAACAAACACAATAACTTAGGAATATCTGTCAATGTTTTGAGGTTATACCATAAAATATTTCAACACTTTTTAATAAAAGTTATTAAAAAACTTTCAGAAATGTCAACGTAGCTGTACCTAGATTACATTTTTTGCAAGTAAGGCTTATTAATATTTGACTACACTAAATTTTAATATAATCATGATGACCTTACCTTAAATCTAAGTATCTCACTTTAGCACCATACATGTTCCATAGAGCAGGTGGAATTTTTTGGCAATCCTGTCCACAATAAGTCAGCTGCAACAAAAGAAATTTTGGAGTTAAGAAAGTGATATTCATAATTTTGACCAAACCCACGTTGCTTTTTATATTATGTGATTCATAATTTTAAATATTAATTGAATTACTTAAGTCAAATAAGTGCCTTAATTTAATTATATATAGGTACCTAAGTACTACCATATAAAACAAAATTTTAACATTCTTTTTAAATTATCACAAGAAAAGCTAATACTAGAATCAGCATTATTTGTTTACAAAAAATAGATGAAAAAGATTAAGGCAGTTCGAAATTCAACTCGCCAACTGATCCTTTGATACGATTGCTTCCAACAAATAAGGACAAACTAAATACAAGCACACCTCTCAAGTTTGGGATGTAACGAGTAGGATTACAAGGCCAAGACTAGCTTAGAAAATGTTCCTTTGGAGGAAAATATCGAGATTTCCAACCTAGACAGTTCTTAGGCGAAATAGAAAGTCCTTAAATCCAATAGCTACTACACCCATCGCATATAAAACGTAACAACCGTGTGAGTTTTTACGTCTCGTCATATTGTTCTTATTTCACAGTTATCTTTACAGCGGGTCACTTTATTAGACTCATATTAAAGTATTTATTGCGATGGAACAATACAGCAGACGTAGTTAAATGTACGTTAAAGCTTTTTCTGTGTAGGAGAGCTGTATTTAATTTTATTAGGTTACATCAAGTATTCATATTTCTTTATTGCGGGTTTATAAAGAGGATTGTAAAATATGAGTGTATGTAATATATGATGCGTATATTTGGATTTGTTATCTTGTTATCAACGTATTGAGAAAGATAAAACATTAAATTGAAATTTGACTGGAGTCGTAGTGAAAAAGATACGGGTCGTGTAACAACAATAAATAAAAAAATAGTAGCTCACGTCTGCGTAGAATTAGTGATATGGGACGCTTATTTTTTATCGAAGCGCCTTTGAGGGATGAGTTCCGGAATAAAAACTATCCTGTTCTCAGGACTCGTTTATCTTTTGGGGGTAAATTAGAAAATGAAAAAAACATTTTCCAAACTGAGTATAAGATATTAAATGGATGCGCTTGATGAGATTCAGTAGTACTGTAGAGATAAATGTACCTGCACATCTACTTCTCTTTGTATGACTATCACGATCAGGTAAATAACCTTGGCCGTCACACAAAGTTGTATTGCAATTTAAACGACTCTTGCAGTTACCGAGATAATATTACCGCACAGAAAGTAGTTTATACTGCACAAGGGCAAGAACTTTCATAATCCACTCATACCGCTGCTAATGCTGCTCAGGGGCATAGGGATTTGTGCTTTTATCACACTAAGACAAAATTATACAATTATAAAAATAAAATTGTATGTGCAGTATAATGAGTGTTGTTTGCAAACTTTGGTCAAGTCGTCAATTTATTCATTTGAAATATATCAATAGAGTTTTTTGCAGGGTTTTTTAATAAACGATAAGTGTATAAGAAAGTTAAAGCGTACTCCGGAGTAAAAAGGGACAATCTTGCTTAGGTTGGCACAAAAAAAAAACATTCTAACTTGGAAATCAAATAAAATGGAAATGTCACGTCATGATTTGGTCGAACAGAAATAGGTAACTAAGGGAGGTTACAGGATTACTAACCACCAAAACAATTAAAACAAAAGATCCCTTGTAAAATTTAATTACTCGAAGTAAAACTTTACGGCCTGTATTTGATTACTTGGAAACTGAACGCAAGTAACTATTTGTTACGAATCATTTCAAGATATAATTACTTGGTCTGAAAATTAAGGAAGTTAGTTGCAATTTCTCTAATCACATTTGACTCCGAGCTCGCAAATTGCCGTATAATTTTCAAGGGAGCACAATGAATTAAAAACCTTGGCAGGATAAATGAAAAATATGAATGCTCTGAAAGAATGAAGACTGAAATAAAAGCTATGGATGTTTACCGTTTGCAAACGAAGTTTTAACCTTAAATATTTATAAGAATAATACTCAGCATACATTGTCAAGGTTAACCTTCGAGTATTACAATACAACTGCCAAGAAGCAGAAATTTAAATTGATCAGTGCAATACATTTTGATTCTACCTGTGTTAATTATAATACCTAGCAAATTTTGTTACAACGGATAAGACCTTAGATATAAAAGAGATATAAAAGAGACAGCTAATAGAATGAAGCCCCGCCGCCGGATTGTCGGCGAGTTTGTCTAATCTTAGTGCAAACAACTTGGGTTTCTTTTAGAATAAGCCAATTATTCAACTATTTATATAGTCTCTTCAGTTACTTATATACTTAGTCAATAGATATTAACAAATTCACTGTAAAATTAATTAGGTATTCTAAAATAACGCCTAAATAACTGACGAAAGCACAGCTATGTATGTACGAGTATACTTAGAGTTTGTATGGCGTTTCTTCTCAGCAATAATCTTTCCGAAGCGCTAGTAGACTTAGGTACCTGACGTTTAAATATATTTTTTAAGGTTTATTTACTAGGTAAGTAACTAGCTTTTGCCCGCGACAAGACGCGTGAAAGAATAAAAAACATTTCATCCAGACATCTTTACATTCATACATTCTTATAAACTTTCAAAAGTATTTTTGGGAAAAATGTGGGCTAGACGCAGGAAATTGCGAACGGTTAGTGTACAATAAAATCACCTGGATCTCGTTGCACGCTTTGCCGATGTCACTCTCCATCTCTATACTAATGTAGGATTCATCACTTTGAACAGTTTCAGGTTCTAACACATAACTACTATATGTCATTAACTGCAACGTGTACTTGTACCTTAAACGCGACGGCGTCGTTTTTGAACAGTCGTTTCCAATACTAAAATATCCTCTATATTTAGTCATTATTATCATCCACTTTATTATAGCAAAGGGAAACATATAGGATTCGACGAACGTACAAAATACTATTCCTATATTTAAGATACTGTACAAGTGTCCGGAAAAGAACTTCGATATTGCAGTGACCCGTGGCATTATTGCAGTGTGGAATTGTGACTTGTGACTCTTAAGAGTTTAAACACGTATTTGGTACGTTATTTTGATATATCCTTCGAAACACGTCTCCGTCGTTTCATAAAGCCACAAAGGGTTTTTGCTTTCGTCGCCATGTTATCAATATTCCATATCCGATTTCGCCTTTTGTAAGTTGGAAAGTAATATTTTTGTGATGTATTCTTGTGTGACGTTTGAACCTGTTGAATTCACGCAACTTCCTGGCTTCTTGTTAGGGTTAATATTTCACAGAACATTTGGTAACAATCACTTTTTTATGATTGGTAAAGTTTTTATCACTTTGGAAAATGGTGATTTAGTCTGTTGAGGGTAACGTTTGGGCCTTGCGTGCGCGTAACACTGACAACTAAACATTGTGACCCTATTCGAAGCGTAATACTGTAATTTAATAAACGAGACCTAAGTCACCTTGTGTCACTAGAGCGCTTAGGTTCTCGAGCTAATATTAAGCTTTGTGAATAGGATAATAGTTATTAGGTACTTGCTAAGTATCTTAGTGGGATAATTTCAGTAAGCCGTTCGTCAAAGCATATTTGGGTAGGTACTAATAGATTTTATGAACTATACTAGCGCCTGCTCGTGATTTCGTCTGCGCACAGTAGACACAGGTTTACCCCCTTAGGGTGTGAATTTTCGAAAATCCTTTCTTAATGCTCCCCTAAGTACATACTAAAAGCAACCCCTGTGCAAAATTTCTAGTTTCTAAATTTAGGCACTGCATTGATAAGTCTGTCATTAAGTCAGCTTATCATTTTATAATACATATTTTATGTGATTATAATTTAACCTAAAGCATTTTTTATAATAAGTAGATATTTTTTAAGTAGGTATATAAAATTAATTCATGTCATTTTTATGGAATCATGTCATGTAATGTAATGTATTGTAAAGGCATGAGTAAATTTAGTTTTCACACTGTAAGATGAACTTAAACAATTTTGGTATATTAGATTGAACCTAGGAATAGATCATAAACTTCTTTTTAATCCTGAACACATGGGATAATTTAATTCACATTATAATTTCTGATGCCTTCACAGTATTACACATTTTTATTTTCATTCCAATGTTTATTTCACATGTCGCTGTTATAGTGGATAAGTGATACAACTCATAAATGAGTCACAAAATATTTTTGGTTTGTTTCAAAAGAGGAGAAGCCTGTATTCTTCATGCAAATATGTTATATATATAGTTACATTTGTAACAATGTTTTTATATTCCAGAATAATAAATATAAAATAAGTTAATAGTAAATAGAACTTAAAAATTACTTTTAGACACCACATGAGATTACTTATTGGGAAAGATTGTATTGATTGAATTGCGGAGATGATAAGAAATTGCCACAAAAACTAAAGAGTTAAGGAATATATAAGGGTTTTAGACCTAAATACAGATATATAGTTAAACACCAAGAAGGAAGCCAAACAATTGGTGTTATCAACGAGCTATGATTACATGAAGACAATGAAGGGACCCATTACTTAATAAGAACTTAATTTTAGAAGATCAAACCCCGTTTCATATTTCAGGCAAGTACGTCCCCATTTAAATACTAAACTAAGTAAGTACCATGTAAAATGTTTACATAATAATTTCTGATGCCTTCGCGGTTATTACACATTGGAATGAAACAACTATTAACGGATTTAACTCGCTTACTCGATTTAAATCCGTTAATTGTTGTTTCATTCCAATGTTTACTTAACTTAAAAATTACAACAATTTTTAAAATTTATAATAACATAAGTAAGTATTCAAACTCTTGAGTGTTTAGGACAGAGAAGCATTTACACAGTAATATTACAGCTAAAGGTCCTAAAGCTGATAATAACAGCAATGATAACCTCTGCATGCAATTATATGTCAATATACTTATAAATAAAGATTATCATTCATCTATTGGGTATCTAGTCTCAATTAAGTAGGTAATTTTAGGATTTAAAAAGGTCACAACATCCACAGGTAAAGATAAAATAACAATGTTCTCTAAAGATAGACGAAAGTAAATAAATAAAATACTATTTAAATAACTCACTCTATTGTTTTCAAAAGATACCGCAAAACTGTTTACATGGCTCTCTTCCATGTTTTGTCTGTCAGCAAGTTTTTTTTTATTAAAACACTACTTTTGGATAATGATGCTAATAATATTCGGAATGAGGAAGTATTTTAGTTAATTGATTAGAAGATGTATAATCACAAACTTGTTTCGCTAGTTTAACAAGTTAACTCTTTTCTCGTAGTTCTTGTTCACTTTACTTTGACTTTGACGTTTACGACTTGATTACATTTCGACGTTTCGTTTCATCAATATTACATGATTTACATGGGTAAGGTTGTCTTGAAATATTATTAAATTTAAATAATTTTAAATACCATTTAAGATGTTGTGTTGTAAAGAATAATAAAATATAATATAATACGGAAAATAAATAATAGGTCCTAATCCTAGAAGTAATAAGTATTGAAAAAAATCCTAACCGGTTTTTCTTGCGTGTATTGGAGAATTACTCAAATAAGGCGTACGAATAGTATAACAATGCTTGACCAATCAGAGATGGCGCGGCAATATGTCAAGTTAATTCGCAAGTTTACCTGAAGTTGGCAATGAATTCAAAAAGTTTTTGTACTTGATTGTTAATCTCTAAAGCTATTTCAAAGATCGATCGATTTGGAGAAGACGACAAAGTTTAGCAAGATCTATTTAAAACCGCAATTAAAATTTGACACAGTTGCTCAACTCCGTAAATTGTAGAGCAGCTACCTAATTGAAGTTGGTGATCTATTATTTTTATTGGTAGATTTAATAAGGATTATTGCACATTTGAATGAAACAACTATAAACGGATTTAACTCGCGTATTTTGTTTTTATAGCTGACGTTTCGGAACCTTTACAGTTTCCATAATCGTTGCAGGACTGAACTATCATCTGACAATAGTCTAACGTTAGACTATTGACAGCTCAGATAACATTTCAACATAGTTGTTTCATTCCAATAGTTTTGGAATAATAAAAAAAGTTACAGCTACTTAATTATCGTTGTGTTCCTCGTGTCGATATCTATGCTTAAAGCATTTTTACGACTGTATAGTTACGTAATTTTCTGTACAGCCTGAACCCAAGCATTCCTTTGAAACTATGCCCAGCAATTTAGTCTAAAGCGTGGTTTTGTTGAATTTGTTGAGGTTTCGAATAGGCACTTATGCAAAGTTTAGGTCTAAATCTCTGCTCAGTACCTATGTCGGTTGGTAGATGTACGTACACTGTACAGTACGTACGTACGTATTATACACTTACCTACTTACTCCTACTGATATACTATCTAGGTACTACATATTATCTAGGTTCCAATAGGATACAGAATATCTTTATCTGAATAAAACTCACTACTTACTTACCTAATTATATAGTAACTAGCTGTGCACGCGACTTCGTCCCCGTGGAATAGTACCTAATTCTTCATAAGGCTTCATATTTTCCCCGTTTTTTACACATTTTTCACTGTTTCTTCGCTCCTATTGGTCGCAGCGTGATGTTTTATAGCCTAATGAATTTTTGAATTCGAACCAGTAGTTCCTGAGATTAGCGCGTTCAAACAAACAAACAAAAAAACAAACAAACTCTTCAGCTTTATAATATTAGTATAGATATTATCTTTATTTTTTTTAAATTACTTATCATCGACATACTTTAATTAAAGTTTTTAAATCTTCTTCGGTAAATTAATGGTGACGGTTTTGACTTCAAGGTAAGGGTCCACGCAACCGAGGCCACTGTAAATAAAAGTAAATATAATAGGATCATAGTTTACATAAAGTAATAGGTAGAAACATAGTTTACATTGTGTAAAATGTACCTGTTAAAGGCATGAGTACCTGCCTATAGAATAGACATAATAAATTCATACATAATGATAATAATATAATTATAGGCAAAGTGTTACATACTTAATTATGTTATTCGTTGAACAGGATCAAGTACCTAACTATATTAGGTAACTAGTTAGATACCTACTATAAAGATTTTCAAATGTAAACTAAATTTATAGCAGTGCTTAAGTTTTAAATTATTCAGTTAAATGCTTACCCTTCACGACCCAATCCTGAATCCTTGAATCCTCCAAAAGGTACTTGAACACTGTATCCCATATACTGGTTAACACTGCCGAATAAATAAAGACATTATTCGAATATCCCATTCTACATTTCTAAAGTTTACCTACAGAATTAAATAAAGTTATTAGTTATTTATTATGTACTAGCGGTTCGCCCCGGCTTCGCACGGATCCCTATTTTTTTTTTCAAAATATTCTATAGCCTTACACGGGGTGAACGTAGCTTTCCAACAGTGAAATAATTTTTCAAATCGGTCCAGTCGTTTAGGAGCCTATTCATTACAACTAAACAAACAAAGTTTTCCCCTTTATAATATTAGTACCTATAGATATTTATAATTTTCTTTACCTACCGGACCAAGCCAGCTTCCACGTGTTTACTGAACTGCAGGGCAGCGTTGATGTCGGTGGTGAAGATACCAGCGGCAAGTCCATAGTTGGTGTTGTTGGCGCGTTCGATCACCTCTTCCAGGGTCTCAAATTTAAGGATACTTTGTACAGGCCCGAAAATCTATATATAAATGACGTAAACAGTAAGTGAAGTAATTCTGTTACCTGTAGTACCTATATTAAGTTTCCTCTACTAACTTCCTCTTTGGCGATGATCATATCGTCTTTAACGTCAGCGAATACCGTGGGCTCGATGTAGTAGCCTGTTGATCCTACACGGTTTCCTCCAGTCATCAGCTTGGCTCCTTCTTGTTTACCCTTCTCTATGTAGTTGAGCACTTTAGTGAACATATCATTGTCCACCTGAAATACAAACAAATCATTAATTCTGAATGTTAAGTTTTTTCTTATATCAGATGTTAATTTTACCTGAGGTCCTTGTTCAGAAGTAGGGTCTGCGGGGTTACCAATTTTTCTATTCTTTGCGAATTCAACTGCCTTTTCTATAAATTTGTCATAGATACCAGATTGAACGTACAATCGAGATGCTGCAAAGCACATTTGACCTTGCAGAGAAAACACGCCACGTCCAGCACAAAGGACCGCATGATTCACTGTAAAATTAGAGAGATGTAAAATTGATAAAACAAAACACCAAACATTTGCAATATTATGTGAACTTACAATCAGCATCGTTCATGATGACGAGGGGACTCTTGCCTCCAAGCTCGAGAGTTACTCGTTTCAGGTTTACTTTACCAGCTGCTTGCTGGATTAGTTTGCCAACCTTTATTAAATACAGTTTTTTTTAAGAAATAAAATTTATAATACTTCCCTACCAAGGTTATGAAATGTCACAAGTATAGTCAATAGGCAGATAAGTAGGTAGACTTACCTCAACTGAACCAGTGAAGGAAATCTTGGCGACATCGGGATGGTGGGTGAGTGAAGTGCCTGCACCGGGGCCGTATCCAGTGACGACATTGACGACGCCCGCGGGCACACCCGCCTCCTGCAGCAGGGCTGCTAACGCCAACGCTGTCAGCGGCGTCTGCTCCGCCGGCTTTACCACCACAGTGCAACCTAAGGTTAACTACTTTAATTAAAACTTAAACCGCAGTAAGGTGGAAGTTAGGTTGTTTAATATAGATATTTTACCAGCAGTTAAGGCGGTGACAACTTTGTTGATGAACATTAACATCGGAACATTCCATGGCAGGATCAATCCACAGACTCCAATGGGTTGCTTGAGAGTGTAAGCGAATAAGTCACCATCTGGAATGAAAAATATGCATATACTTAAAAAAAAAATACAAAAAACAACGCGGTACGAAGTTCGCTGGGTTAACTAATAGGTATTCAATTTAATATTAAAACTTACCAGCCGGAATGGTATCGCCTTGGATCTTATCAGTTAAGCTGGCTAAGTATCGAATTCTACCTGGTGCTGTTTGTATCAAACTCAGAGCCAAACTAATAGTCATGCCATTGTTGTATGACTCGAGCTCGGCGAGGTACTTGGCGTCTCGCTCGACGAGATCGGCGAACTTGTTGAGGAGTCTGCCGCGCGCCGACGCGTCCAGCAGCCGCCACTCCGAGTTGCGGTGGAACGCAGCCTTGGCGGCAGCCACGGCCGCGTCTATATCCGGCTAAAGTATTTCATATAATTAGGACTAAATTTTTTTTAGGACATGAACATTATTGCACTACCGCCTTTCTTCAATTAAATTATAATGAAATAATTATAGATTAGATTAGAAAATTATAAGGCACCTTGTCGCCCTCAGGAACTTCGGCGATGATGGAGCCATCATGAGGAGAGCATGTTTCGAATATTTTTCCACTGTTGGCATCCACCCACTTGTTATTTATGAAGAGCTGGAATCAGGGACTCGTCACAACATATTATTATGTAAGTGAGGTTCCATTTAAATATGCAAAAGAAATAAAGTACCTATTTGTAATAAGGTAGGTAATAAATACCTATTATGAAATATAATTTATCGGAAATGAACAGCCTTTCAATTTGACGCCGATGTTGAAATGAAAAATGAATCATACCTTAGTGTATTTTATTGCCGGCGTCATGTTTAAGAACGATGTATTGCCAGAAACACAAACAATAACTAAACTTTGTACCTAATTATTGTCATGTGACCAATATTAAATAACTATGACTTTAATCATACCTTGTCGAGCAGAAGCGAAGCCTTATCTATCCTAATCTATTGCATCATTGGTGCGTATCTCAAGAAAAATAAATACTAGCAAAGTATTATGATAGTTGGGAGTCACACACAAAGTATTTGGCTAGTTTTATTAAAGTTCTATTGCGTCGAGAAAAGTAGGATTGTCCTTGGGTAGTTGGGTTTTTTCATCGGGTTGATGCTCAGTTTATATTTCCAAATCAGGATAGTAATTTAATATTTCATTATCATCGTCATCATACCTACCAAAAATTATCCATTGCTCGACATCATTACGTCTCCTTCAAATTTAATATTATTTTTTTTTTGTACATTTTAGTTAACATTAATAGGCACTATTATCTGCTATCGGAAATTTAATCAGTTTATTATTTCCATATAACAGTTACAATCTTACGCGTAGGTACCTACAGTGTCGCTAGCCAAATAGCTACCCAAATAATACTTTTTTAAGGTAGGGTAGGTCCATAATTTAAATAGAAAACAAACAGGTTATAATTATAGATAATGTATTTTCACGAAATCGTATTAGATACATATTATATTAAAATTTCTTTGGTAAATTGATAGTAACGGTTTTGACTTCCAGGTACGGGTCCACGCAATCGATACCACTGAAAAATGAAATAAATTATCAATTACCTAACATACTTTGCTTAATTATTTTTAGGTAAATAGAATTATGACTCTAGTTTTTGTAGATTAATTTTAGGTACCTAATGCAAATAACACACAGACTTGGACTTACCCTTCACGACCCATTCCCGAATCCTTAAAGCCTCCGAAAGGTACTTGAGAAGAAGATCCCAAATATTTGTTAACCCTGTCAAGAAATAAGGATCTTATTCGAATATGTCAATATGCAGAGTCTATAGTCACAATACCAACTCGTACTTTTAAGTATATATTAGATGTGCCAATCAGTCGTTTCAGGCAAAAGTTGAGTAGGTATAGTCTAGGCACAAGAGTAGGCGCTTAATTTTTAGGTAGGTACATTAAAAAAATACCATGTGTGTAAGAAATGGCCAAAATGTATCCTTAAAATTCACTCGTCTTTATTATAAAAAAAATATTATATGCACTTTATACGTACCAGACCATGCCAGCTTCCACGTGTTTGCTGAACTGCAGGGCAGTGTTAATATTGGTAGTAAAGATACCAGCAGCGAGGCCGTAGTTGGTGTTGTTGGCGCGGTCGATCACCTCCTCGAGAGTCTCAAATTTTATGATACTTTGCACAGGGCCAAAGATCTGGAGAAAAATAATTTATTGAACTCTAGTATAAACTCATGTAAGCTAAATTAACTACATTAAGATTCCTTTACTAACTTCCTCTTTGGCGATGACCATATCGTCTTTAACGTCAGCGAATACCGTGGGCTCGATGTAGTAGCCTTTTGATCCTATACGGTTTCCTCCAGTCATCAGCTTGGCCCCTTCTTTTTTGCCCTTCTCAATATAGTTCAGCACTTTAGTGAACATATCATTGTCCACCTGAAATTACAAAAAGATATATTTATTTTGAATCTTGGCTTAATGTATTGTTGTTTGACTGATCAAATAACAATACATTAAACCAAGTTTTCAACTCTGAAGTTATCAGACCAACTTACCTGAGGTCCTTGTTCAGAGATGGGGTCGGCAGGATTGCCGACTTTTCTATTCTTAGCGAATTCAACGGCTTTTTCTACGAACTTGTCATATATGCCAGATTGAACATATAACCTGGATGCCGCAACGCAGATCTGACCTTGCAGAGTAAACACTCCATGTCCAGCAAAAAGCACAGCAAGGTTTACTAAAAAAATATTACAAACATTGTCATTTCAGAATCATTAACAGGACATGACCAGACTAGGAAAATGTTATCAAGAGTAGGTACATTGAGAAATTTCACTTACAATCAGCGTCGTTCATGATGACGAGGGGACTCTTGCCTCCAAGCTCGAGGGTTACTCGTTTCAGGTTTACTTTACCAGCTGCTTGCTGGATTAGTTTGCCGACCTAAATGGATATATTTTTGAAATGCTGTCTATTTGAAGAAATACAATGTGTATGGGCATTTCTCTACTAAATGGAAAATCGCTGTCCCAAGCAAAATTTGTATAATAAACTCTATCATATCTATTATTTATTGGATTAATATGGGCATAAATTTGGTACTCTTGGTTCGCAATTGCTTATTAAGTAAATAAATATAATTGTTTCCGAGAAAAACAATGTTAAACACCTCAAAACACAGTCCCCTGGTATGTCCTTTTTCCAGAATTACAAGCATTGATACCTATATATTGAATACCTTGCCATTCATAACTGAATAATAATCATATATAGATTAAGAAAGACTGTAAGCATCTTTTAATATTACAAATGATATGTCTATGATAGAAATTTACTTTAAAAAATATGTACGAAGGCTGTCCTTAAAATTTGAAAACAGTCCCCTGGTAAAATTTGAAAACGGCACGATATTCAATTGAAGCATTGTTTTAAAACATTATGACCGTGAAATGGAAAGCATTTGGTGTGAAGTTTGTTCGGTTATATAGGTATACAGACAGCAGCCTTTTTTTAAGTAACGTCACTGTGTTTAGTAGTGAAACACGCGTCTCGAACGTTAGAAGGAACAGTCCCCTGGGTGAGTATATCTTCCCCATTTCAAAAGTTTTAAATCATATAATTTGTTTAAAATAGTTTACTTACGAGTATGTCTTCACATCTGTTTTACAAATGTGATATGTTTTAATGATTTTGTGTTATTTCGTTTTTAAGTAAGAAAACCAGTCCCCTGGTCAACAGTCCCCTGTCATTTCATTGCACACTGGGGACTGTTCTTTATCTCTATGCTGTAACATTGATAATAATTACTGTTAGATCCTTGAAAAGTACAAATTTTGTTAAAGTTGTAATCCAATATGTTTATTGTGATAATTAGGTAGCAAAGGTAATGTTTTTTTTTTTTGTTTATTTTTAATTAATAACATTCTAAAAGCTGATTTAAGTCATACAATCAGTATTTTAGAAGGACTGTTTAGTAAGAAGTTGATTTTAGTCAGTTTGTCACAAATGTTATAAAAATGTCTTTTTTTTTTATAAGTGTACTTCGTTACGATCTCATCGATTACTTATGTAATAATTACACATTGTAAGTGCTAATAAAAATAAAGTTTTAATTATTTATACAAACAAAAATACTAGTTTTTGTTCACAAAAACAGTCCCCTGTCACAATTTTCCACAAAACCGTCAATAACTCAAAAACCCAGAGGAAAATGCGTGGGCTTCTTTAATATATATATTTGATATACTATTGCCTTTCTTTGTATTAAGAGACATTCTCAACATTTAATAAAATTTGCTCAGGACAGCTCTTGTATGGACGAGTTTCCAAATAGCAGAGAAACACCCGTATAACATTATAGTCCGTTAGGTTTAGTAACCGACTTACCTCAACTGAACCTGTGAAGGAAATCTTGGCGACATCGGGGTGGTGGGTGAGCGAAGTGCCTGCGCCGGGGCCGTATCCTGTGACGACATTGACGACGCCCGCGGGCACACCCGCCTCCTGCAGCAGGGCTGCTAACGCCAACGCTGTCAGCGGCGTCTGCTCCGCCGGCTTTACCACCACAGTGCAACCTTAGTTCGACATAAGTGTAGTTAGTTAAATCAATGCAAAATCAACAGAACATAATGGTAGTTAAGGTTTTTTTTATTACCAGCAGTTAAGGCGGTAACAACTTTGTTGATGAACATCAGTAGTGGGACGTTCCATGGCAGGATCAATCCACAGACACCGATGGGCTGCTTGAGGGTGTAGGCGAACAATTCACCATCTGAAATGGAGAGAATCTGGTGTTCATGATTGATTCAAGCTATTTGAAGTACTTCTTAAATTAGTTTAAGTCTGCAACAATTAATTTTGTGTTCAATATTTTTTTTTGTATAGATTTCAAAACTTACCAGCGGGGATGGTATCGCCTTGGATCTTATCAGCCAAGCTTGCTAAATATCGAATGCTTCCCGGTACCATTTGCATCAGTCCCAGCGCCAAACTAATAGTCATGCCATTGTTGTATGACTCGAGCTCGGCGAGGTACTTAGCGTCTCTCTCGACGAGATCCGCGAACTTGTTGAGGAGTTTGCCGCGCGCCGACGCGTCCAGCAGCCGCCACTCTGAGTTGCGGTGGAACGCAGCCTTGGCGGCAGCCACAGCCGCGTCTATGTCCGCCTAAAATATTTCTCATAATTAGACACCAATATGCTGGTATGTACATCTTGCATCCATTTCAAATCACGTACATATATATATAGGTATATATATAAAATAAATAAATCATTGGAATCATTGGAATAAGGCATCAGAAATTATTATAAATAAATCAATCGATTTACGTACGTAACGGACGTACCTTATCACCTTCAGGGACTTTGGCGATGACGGAACCATCATGAGGATTGTATGCTTCGAATGTCTTGCCGCTTTTGGCATCCACCCACTGGTTGTTGATAAAGAGCTGAAATGAAACTATAATGTACCTACGTATTTCAGGAAAAGTAAAAGAAAGGTTTGGCTTAACCTTAAGAAAAAATAAGTATCATAATCATTTATGATGCTTACGCATTTACCTATAGCACTGGAATGAAACAACTATAATGAATTTTACTTGCGTAGAGTATAATCCTACGCAAGTTAAATTCGATATAGTTTTTCCATTCCAACAAGCGTCATATAAAGCCAGTGTCGATGTCAATGGTTCTCTAGGGCACTCTCTGTCAAGTTCATCAGGACTAAGCGGTCCTAGGACGACAATGTAAAGCTTCAGGCATTTCCAAAAAGACATAACTGACAGCACCAAAATATTGGTCGAGAGTAAGTAAGGTGAGTATGGCTGCGCAATCTCACCTACTTACGTACCTACATAATATTATGTAGTAGATATATTATACGGATGGTTTCATACTGATAAGATTACATTCCAAAACAGTTTTGCCTTTTGTTTCTTTTACGATTTAAATTGAAGATAAGGTGCTTGCGCGTTTTTCTGTACCGTTAGTGCCAATCGAATTATGTTTTAAAACTGCTTTTAGAGTTGAAAAAGGAAGTATAGGAAATCTATTCTGTAGCCTCAGGGGTCCTTTATCCGCCGGCTTCATTTGTTAGATCCAACCTATCACACCTTCCATAATAAAGTGTATACTGTATATAGTATATAATACTGTACCTACAGGTAGGTACAGGTATGATAAAAGTCGAAGCAAAGCTGTGCTTGTAGCTTATCCCACCTAGATGCACCACTTCCAACTTCGTTATTTAACCTAGATGCTTCGACTTTTGTTTGATACTTATAAAGAGTCTTTGCATAATAAAATGGCACATAGGTACTCGACTAATTCTCTTTACGCAACGAAAAGACGTACCTTAGTGTACTTTATTTCCGGTGCCATGTTTTCAGGGTGCTGCCAGCGAGCCGAATGTTAGATTGCTACAACGATTTTTCTTCAAATTTATAAACACTCAGTGGGAATCAAAATGATAACATATCTATCAGGAGATCCAAACTTTTCGCTTGATTGTTGTCTTACGATAACAATACAGATTATGTGACATTGTGAGTGAAGTAAAAATAATATTAAAAGTTGACGATAGAGTCACGTTCAGCTGATCAGATACGAATATATGGAAACTGTCAAGTTTTCGAAACATCAACCGAATCTGTTACGTCAATTTCAGTGAACATTTTTGTTTGACCAGCAGGACGTAATAAAAAAATGTTTATTAATTTATTTTTAACTAACTTAACTCAAGGTTTATTAGCATGTGTGAGTCGGTCTTGCGCACCGAGGGTTCCATACAAATATGAGTATAAAGTATATTTTCATTAAATTATTAAATAAAAATGCTATAAAACATTGCTTCGTATCAAATTTCAAGATGCTAAGTTCACCGGAAGTACCCGGTTTTGATTGCCCTGCGAGTGTCGAAAATCTGCGGCAATTTGCGGTATTAACGTTGTGTCTTTTGATTGTGTTAACTTAGACTTTTTCTAACTACAGCTTCAAGGGACAATAACAATCGAATTTTAACTTGATGCCTCCACTCTTTTCTGCGAAAAAGGGTCTTGACGGACGGACAGACAACAAAATGACTCTATAAAGGATTCGTTTTTTCTTATAGAGGTACGGAACCCTAAAAATGGATAATAATACAATAACGTGTAGGTTATTGTATTATTATATGTATCTTTTAATCCTTTGATCGATTATTCTTATGTTTGAACTTAAAATATGTATAAAGGTTTATACACCTAACACTTCATGAATAACAAATTCATGTCATTTTTGAAGTCATCGCTTAACAAGTATTTATTACAAAGAGTTTCAGTCGTCCCCCTACCCCGTCGGTATTGACGTGTTCTATTTTTATTGTTCAATACTACTAGAGTCACGAATTTTATTAAATTATTTAAACTCATTTTAATTTAGGCCCTATAATTTTGTATGCAAAATTGTATCTTTTATAGTAAAATAGATACATAAAAAAAACTTCTTAAAAATAACAAAACCATGTTTATTACAAATAAATGAGAACATTTCATTACGTATATTTATAAACTTGAGTTCTAGTTAGCTGCCTAGAACTTGAGTATGGTAGTTTTCCTTAAAACTTTTTAGGTAGATTGATGGTGACAGTTTTAACTTCCAAGTAGGCGTCCACGCATTCAAGACCACTGCAACAAAGAAATACAATTACCTACTATCGTGTGATTATAATTATATACCTAGACAGAGTTAATAGGCAATAACATTCAAGCACTTATCTTACATTGTGGTAGGTTTAAGGTGCTCAAAGTTCATGAATAAGTCATTTAATTATGGTTGGTGATTAAGAAATAATATTTTTTTCATTTCTTAAGTCAGTCTTTTCAATTTATTTATGTACCTACCCGATATTATAAATAATCTAATTTTGTGTATTTTTTTACTTACCCTTCAC
Source organism: Polylopha cassiicola (assembly GCA_038024825.1). Lineage (NCBI taxonomy): Eukaryota > Metazoa > Arthropoda > Insecta > Lepidoptera > Tortricidae > Polylopha > Polylopha cassiicola. Next base: position 8,087,375 of record CP149055.1, read on the forward strand.
GGCCAAGTCCTGATTCCTTAAAACCTCCGAAAGGTGTTTGCGCAGCAGATCCCAAATAGTTGTTAACCCTGTAAATTATAAAAAAAAATGTAAATAGATCTTTCACTAACTGTTCTACTTGAAAATTTGAAGGAACTTTATTTTCTAGCAAGTATCAAAAAGTACCTAAATTATAAATCAATAAGGAATACGGGTGTACTATTTAATATTAAACTACTTACCAAACGTTGCCAGCTTCTGAGTGTTTGCTGAACTGCAGGGCAGTGTTGATATTGGTGGTGAAGATACCAGCAGCGAGGCCGTAGTTGGTGTTGTTGGCGCGGTCGATCACCTCCTCCAGGGTCTCAAACTTGAGGATATTTTGCACAGGGCCAAAGATCTGGAAGACAGAAAATTGGTTTAATTTCTTGGGGATTTTCAACATTTTTCATGATGCAACTTCCATAGTATGAATCTAAATCGACCCCCTCAACCTTTTGCTGTTCTTGTCTACCTTCGTTACCTTCGCAAAAGCAAGAGGAAATCTTATTATTTTTTCTATGATAGTTCCCTTTACTTTTTACAACCCTCTACAGAGTCAACAGAGACCTTCTGGGGGTCTCCACGTTGGACAATGTATCTACTATAATAGAATAACAAACGACTTTTAGCTTACTTCCTCTCTAGCGATAGCCATATCATCCTTGACGTCAGCGAACACTGTTGGTTCAATGTAGAAGCCAGTTGTTCCGATACGTTTTCCTCCAGTCATCAGTTTTGCTCCCTCTTTTTTGCCCTTCTCGATGTAGTTCAGGACTTTAGTGAACATTTCATTGTCCACCTGAAATATTTATGTAATCAGATTGTTAAATTCTATTTTAATTTAAGGACTTATTAACATGCATTGTTGTTCTATCAGGTGAAAAAATTACCTGTGGTCCATGTTCAGTAGTGGGGTCGGCAGGATTGCCAACTTTTCTATTCTTAGCGAATTCAACGGCTTTTTCCACGAACTTGTCATAGATGCCAGATTGAACATATAACCTGGATGCTGCAACGCAGATCTGACCTTGCAAAGTAAACACTCCATGTCCAGCATAAGGTACCGCGAGGTTCACTGCAATAACACAAAAGTGTTGTTAGATATTTTAAGCGATAGAATAATTACTTACTCATGATTTACTTCTCTATAAATATTAATGATGAGTCATCGATGACATGCAGAATTTTCACTTGAGAATAAACAACAGGAAATGATTAGGAATATCTGATAAATGGGTACCTCTATGGTATAAAGTACAATTAATTACATAATGATGAAATACCTACATAATAAAATATTATATATATATCACTTACAATCAGCGTCGTTCATGATAACAAGGGGACTCTTGCCTCCGAGCTCAAGAGTCACTCGCTTCAGGTTAACTTTACCAGCAGCTTGTTGGATCAGTTTGCCGACCTGAAAAAATATATTCACCAGTTTTATTTGCTGCTCTGGTCCATATGCCAATTATCGCTAATGTAACTCAACTTAGCGATTTACTATTAGCAGATTTGAGTTGGATGGTGTATTAAGTTACCTCAGCTGAGCCAGTGAAGGAAATTTTGGCGACATCGGGGTGGTGAGTGAGTGAAGTGCCCGCGCCGGGGCCGTATCCTGTGACGACATTGACTACCCCCTTGGGCACACCCGCCTCCTGCAGCAGTGCTGCTAACGCCAAAGCCGTTAGCGGCGACTGTTCCGCCGGCTTCACCACCACAGTGCAACCTTATGACAAATAAATGCTTTTAAATGATGATTTCTGATGATACCATATTCTACACCTAGGTAGTTTTATCTTTTATCTTACCAGCAGCTAATGCAGTAGTGACCTTATTGATAAACATCAATAGCGGTGCATTCCATGGCAGAATTAATCCACAGACACCAACAGGCTGCTTTAGAGTGTAGGCGAACATTTCTCCATCTGAAATTAAAAATCTATTGCTGAGTAAGTCAGTAAGTAAATTTCATCAAAAAGCTTTAAGAGATGTAGTTTTTGCAACTTTTCATAAAATCTCTAATAGTAGAGGTAATTATTATTTTTATGTCACGCATTTGCGAATGTGCGAAACGCAAATTCATTTGTGACATCCTTGGTCAAATATAGTTTCAATCAGCAAAAGACTACTTAGGTATATAAAATAATATTTGAATAGTTTTGCAAAACTTACCAGCAGGGATGGTAGCACCCTGGATTTTATCAGCTAAGCTCGCCAAGTAGCGGATGCTACTTAGTCCCATCTGCATCATACCCAGCGCTAGATTAATAGTCATGCCATTGTTGTATGACTCGAGCTCGGCGAGGTACTTGGCGTCTCGCTCGACGAGGTCTCCGAACTTGTACAGGATCCTTCCGCGCGCCGACGCGTCCAGCAGCCGCCATTCCGAGTTGCGGTGGAACGCAGCCTTGGCGGCAGCCACGGCCGCTTCTATATCCGGCTAAAGTATTTATTATAATTAGAAAAAATCTGCTAAGTACATAGACTACCTGGATATAATAATCAATTTAGTACCCACCTTATCACCTTCAGGGACTTTGGCGATAACGGAGCCATCATGAGGAGTGTATGCTTCGAATGTCTTGCCGCTTTTGGCATCCACCCACTGGTTGTTGATAAAGAGCTGTAAGAAATATCATTGTTAGGTTAATACGACTGGAGAGATGATGTCTTATGATCCATTCTGTGTTTTAGGTACGTGTGTTGCAGGTAATACTTATATAAATTGACTTAGAAAAAATATTTCCTGGTATTTCTTCTCAGCATTGATGGTTTTTCCGAAGCGCTAGTAGATTCGTATGACGTGTAAAATATTTATTTACTTATATCGAGAATTGTGTACAGATAGAGACATTAAACTGCAACAGTGAATGAAGAGCACCGGATATATTATAAATGTTATAATATTACCTACATTTAATAGTAAACAATTTGAACGTTAACGATGTTTTTATCTGGTAGTAAAAGCACCGAATATCTGAACTACCTACTTGTACCTACATGGTCGTTAAAGTTGTTTGTTTTTAAGTTTACAAATTGTCTTGTCACTGTGTTACTTTGTTGTTAATATCAACATACCTACCTAATTGATAGGTATATTTGTTTTAAATGTTATTTGTAAGTCATGATATGAAATAAAAAACGATAAACAAGTCTTTTGAAATGCCTAGGTTAGTAGGTAAGTATGTTTATTCCTAACTAGGAACTAACTCGTTTTACTGACGTAGGTAGGTAGGTATTTTATTTTATTGGCTGACGTTTGGATACTTTACAGTTTTACCTGACCTGACTTAGCAAAGTATGTAAGTGCTTCCCAGCTGTATGTCATTTTCGTATTATTTTGTTTAGAAATCAAGTATATTTTCAGAGTTAAAGAAGGCGAAGCCGTTTTATGAGTTAAAAAAAATGAAGCACGCAGACTCGAATATTAATACGAATAATGTAGTCCTAGTGGTCGGAACCCCTGACTACGAATCACAAAACCGGGTGTTGCAGGTTCGAATCTTGTCATAAGCATCTCTATTCTTGTCTCGGAGGTCTTATATGTAAATTTATCCGTTGTCTAGTAGGTACCTATAATACAAGCTCTGTTGCTATTTATATAATATTATGTTGAGTTATGGTCGTGTCGTATTTTTTTCATATTATTTAAAATTAACAAACCTTGACTTTAAGTTGGATAATGACTGGGCAATCAAGTTATAATTAATTCAAAATATATTTATATTCCAATATATTATTCCAAATATAAAATTAAATAAAATTTGTTTTACTGGATATACGTGTAAAATTAATAATAGACTTGGTGCGTTAATATAAGTAGGTACTTAGGAAATATATAAGTGTTTGTATAGGTAGGTAGGTACATAACAGTTAGATTAGATTAAGTTTATAATTTACACAGTCATTATCACGTGCAATTTTTTTACCTTTAAACATGAGCACCAGTTTACTATTCCTGCGATGCTTCAAAATATTCAAATAAGAAAAAAAATATATTAATATTATGAACGTCACTAAAGGCCATTCCTGGGTCCATTCCTTAAAATAAAAAAAAAAACAGAATTGTGTCTTCACTCTTAACATAACTGCTTCAAGAGTCTTTTTTTAACAACACGCTACGATTATTTATTACCTATCTGTGAAGGTATTTTATGAGTGCATTTCCATGTTATTATTCTAGTGATGTTACTCGGTTGTGGTAATCACTATTTTTGGCACATCGAAGCTAACAAAAACGTTTTTTCTCAAACATGCAATGAAATATCGTCCTTACGTGCGTCAAAACACGCCAGGAAATATATCATTCCTGGCCTAGGCCGGGAAGTAATTTCTTTTTAATTTGAATATCAACATGGCGTTGATCTTCATAAACAGTTTAAGCAACCGTTTTTTTTTAATAAGTTAGAACTTTATTGTACCAAAAATATTCGCGTTAATGCCTATATTATACACGAACTGAGAATAAAAAAAGAATCTGTATTATTAGATTAATTTCAATTTTATACTTGTCATGATTTTTAAAAAGTATTGTTATTTGTTTAGTTTTACTGGTATATTTAAGTTACGAATGGCAACATTCGCGCTGATCTATGATTGGCTATTGTATATTTTGACCAATGGCGGACGAGCGAGCGTGGCCAATCAGCGGCGAGCAGCAATCAGAGCTGTCATGGTAGAAGACGCGGGAACGAAAAAGGAGATGGCTATCTTTGGACAAATATTGTAAAATGAATTCGCAATGTTTAGAGGTTGAAGGTTAACGGCCTGTTGAAGACTTATACGCTAATACGATTGATAACTAGAAGTTGTTAAGTAAAGGGATTTACTGGTACATGTTAGAAGTTGTGATTCTCAAGAACGGAATAAAGTAATCAAGTTGTATTTGGTGTAAAAAAATAAAAAATCCTGTTATTCAAGTGTAATTTATTTTATTTGAATGTTGTATTTATTTATTTCATTGCATTACTTTGAGAAAAGCACTATACATGCCTAGCCGGGAAGGGGCTTGCAAGCCTCGTAACAATATACTGTAGGTATACTCGGCTCGCAAGCCGTCACTTCCCTGCGCCGTCTGTAATGTACTATTACGTCTATACGCGTAGGTACACACTGACTTTATGAAACTACTTATACCTAACAGTTTTAAAGAACTGTGTCTGTAACATTTTAATATATACATAATTATCAACTAGTTAGGAACTTGTTTTCTTGTACGGTCTCTACTTTTTTAAAACTATTTTTAACGAACTAAATTTTTTTTTTAATTTACATATTAGCTATTTGTTAGGTAAATATTTCGAAAATAATACCTACTTATAATTAAATGAAACAAACAATTTAAAAATCACGATAAATTGGCATGGTGACTGTTTTTTTTTTAATCTATCGATTGCCAAAAGTGTTGCCATCAAGTTCGTGGGTGGGGACTTGTGGCGTCACGTTATGGTAAGTCCATAATTTATGCCATACCGTGACGTCACGAGCCTAACTCCCGAAATTTTGAAGCGCCCATCATAGTCATTTATTGTTTGATTGAGAAAAGGAGAAATATGTGTCAAATATTTTTTGTCAATCTAAACCAGATTAATATTATACTTAGATCTAATAAATAGGTTCCTACCTAAAGAAAAAGTACGTGTCCAGTAATTTTCAATAACCTAACGGAAACACTAAAAATATAATAGGTATCGTTTTTTATCCAGTCCTCATGCCTCTTATCTACTTGCTTATTACAATGCTTATACTTAATACATATTATCTTATACCTTATACCGTATTTTTATTTCCAAAAATTATCTGCCAATTTTATTCATAGACAACAAAACAAAAGTACACTACACCCTTTTAACACACACATGTTGCACGATTGTTTAAAATTAATTGCACTAGCTACGTATAATATAGATTTATTACTTACCTTGTTGTATTTAATTTGAGGCGCCATTTTTTCGTGTGTTATGCCGAGGCGGCAGACGATCGAATGAACTCACGAGAATCGTCGGTATGTACATTAAACATGTTATCGTAAGATAAAAAACATTCAGTTGTCTAATAACGATGATATAACAACTTTGGTCAGTCACTACCGAATGGTCGTACGAGGCTCGCGATAACTAAAGTGGGCACATTATCGCTGTGTTTAGGTATTAGGTTATTGTTATTTTTGGTTAAATTATTGTTCCTCACCGGTTTTCTTAAATTTAGGCTCTGTGTTCTAATTTAGTGTTAAATATTGTTGTTCCTTCTGTACTTCGATTTGTATTTTATGGTATTTTCCATCCTATTGCATCCACTTTTATGGTATTTTCCATCCTATTGCACCTAATGGTGTATTAGTATAATATATATTATTTCTTGTGTGTTTTCTTATGAGAGATGAACCATTTCTCATTATGTCTGTTGCGTAACCGATGTTTTTTGGTAAAAAGCGCTGATCCCACGTTTATCATGTTTATGTACCTAGTAAAAAAATTGATTAAGTACAAAAATTAATCCATTGGTTATGTACATTATCAATTTTTTTTGACTAGAATATCGCAGAAAATGTCTTTTTATTTGATAGGTAACCTAACTAAAGTATTTTTTCAAACCGATTTTTTTTTATAATGAAATGTCTTGTTATTTTATATAGAAGTATGCAGCGAATATCAAATAAGAAATACCTACTGCGGACGCGTGTTGGCTATTCTACTATTATGTATTAAATTGGGCCTTGGCTTTGACTCGCGACTCGTCTCAAGGCCACATTTAGTTAACAAACCAAAGTAGGTACGAAGTAGTTTTCAATGGATACACTATCTATACTATCTATACTCTATACTAATATTATAAAGCTGAAGAGTTTGTTTGTTTGTTTGTTTGTTTGAACGCGCTAATCTCAGGAACTACTGGTTCGAATTCAAAAAATCTTTTTTTGTTGGATAGACCATTTATCGAGGAAGGCTTTAGGCTATATAACATCACGCTGCGACCAATAGGAGCGAAGAAACAGTGGAAAATGTGTAAAAAACGGGGAAAATATGAAGCCATATGAAGAAGTGACAGTTAGAAGACTTTGACAGATCTTTGACGAAACAATCGGACGGGCAGGACGACGCGACGTCTTCCGGGGCCGCTAGTATAATATATGTAGCATCATGTTTTATAGAACTTTTAATGGAATCTGATATGGAAATAAATTAGTTACTTGATCTGTCTTTATCTGTGTGTAGAATTAAGATTTGGTACACTGTTAATAGTGGCATTCTTTTAGCTTTCATTATAAATATTTTGTTCACAACCACAAATTCAAATATATCATAACATTGCGTCATAATTTCACACTCATAGCGTATTGGTAGGTCCTTTATAGTCAAATAAATTGCAAGTCATCTAAACAACAATGTAGAATTCTGTAGAAGGACGTATATTCGAGCTATCTACTTAAAGATAGCAGGTAAGGCTAAATAAGCTATTATTATACAAATAACATGAATAAAAACATTAAAAACACGACTTTCGTACGTATTTATTGAACGCCGATTGCACAATATTGTATCAATCCTCTAATCTGTGTAAAAAAATGATACCTAATATAATTTATTTAATAAAATAGGACGATTTTGTTAAAAATCTCGGTTTTGGTAAATTTGAGGGTTGATACCTTTTGCATGATAGCGTTTTATTTATGCTGCCAATAAACGAAATGTTCAGTTTTCGCCAGTAAAAGGGAAGAGCAAATTTTATGACCACAAAATTGAAAAATAAAATATGATAAGAGCCCCCTAATTAGTGTGATGTATCAGCAAAATCGTTATCACTGTCAAGGCCGTTGTTTTGCGAAAACAACTACGGTGTTATCGCTCGTATTATATATATTATTGTTGCAATGTGATTTTATTTGGAAGTAAAAGTATGCCTATATTATGTTTTTTAATATTTTCACTTCATTGGAAAGAAACAGCTTTAACGGATTTAACTCGCGTATTTTATTTTTATTGGCTGACGTTAATGATTGAATGATTTCAAAAAAAATTTGAAGTTTACTGATAAGTCGGAAAACGTTGAGGAACTGTGGGGTAGCTTCAAAAATAAATTTAATAAAAGGATGCTCTATGCTAGATGTTCTGAGGCATATACCTATTGCCAATAATTTCAAAAGAGAAACAAAATCAAAAAAGAAATATAAGTACTTACCTTAGGTACAATTTTTGAAAATCATCCATCCATCCATCATCCAAGTCAAGCACGATCAAATATTCCTGTTCTCGATTATCATATTCCCTATTAACTATTATGGTAGGTAAGGAACTTACTTAAGGACACCGAAAAATAGTCTTAAATAACCAATGCAATGTATATTACCAATAAATGATAACATTTAATTACGTATTTTTATAAACTTGAGTTCTAGTTAGCAGCCTAGAACTTGACTAAGTATGTGAGTTTTCATTTCTTAAAACTTCTTAGGTAGATTGATGGTGACAGTTTTAACTTCCAAGTAGGCGTCCACGCAGTCAAAACCACTGCAACAAAAACATACAATTACTATTATATAGGTATCTAGACTAGAGTAGGTGCCTATGCAGAGTTAATAGGCAATAACATTCAAGTATCTTAAATTGTAGGAGGTTTAAGGTTCTCAAAGTTCATAAATAAACATTTGATACCTATAGGTATGGTTGTTAGGTAGAAAAAATATGGTTTGATTTCTGTACCAGTATAATAATTTCTGAAATCAAACAAGTTTTTACATTCCAATTCCGTACTAGTGTTTGATGGGGTAGTATGATTAAAAAATATAGGTAATACAAACAATTTTTTTTCTTACCCTTCACGGCCAAGTCCTGATTCCTTAAAGCCTCCGAAAGGTGTTTGCGCAGCAGATCCCAAATAGTTGTTGACCCTGTAAATTATAAATAAAATAATGCAAATAGATCTTTCAACTGTCCTACTTGAAAATTTGTAAAGGGTCTTCTTTTTCGGGTATGAAAAATATATTTATAATAGACAAATAAGGAACATAGGTGTACCATTTAATATCAAACTACTTACCAAACGTTGCCAGCTTCCGAGTGTTTGCTGAACTGCAGGGCAGTGTTGATGTTGGTGGTGAAGATACCAGCAGCGAGGCCGTAGTTAGTGTCGTTGGCGCGGTCGATCACCTCCTCGAGGGTCTCAAATTTTATGATACTTTGCACAGGGCCAAAGATCTGGAAAACAGGTTGGTTTTATTTCTTAGTAGTAGTCCCGGTTTCTTTATTTGTATATATAGTATAGGAGTGTTTTTTAAACTTTTACATGATACAATCTATGTTTGAATCTAAAACAACCCGCGCAAGAGCAGCAACAGGAAACTAACTAAGTACCTTCGCTTATTTAGGTACTTAATATATCGATATTTCAAACTTTATTATTTTTCACTGAGATAGATCCCTTTACTTCTTGTAACCCTCTACAGAGTCAACAGAGGCCTTCTGGGGGTCGCGACCCCACGTTGGACAATGTTTTATGAATGACTGGGTATTTTTAGCTTACTTCCTCTCTAGCAATGACCATATCATCCTTGACGTCAGCGAACACTGTTGGTTCAATGTAGAAGCCAGTGGTTCCGATACGTTTTCCTCCAGTCATCAGTTTTGCTCCCTCTTTTTTGCCCTTCTCGATGTAGTTCAGCACTTTAGTAAACATGTCATTGTCCACCTGAAATACGTAATCAGATCGTTAAATTCTATTTTAATTTAAGGATTTTTTTACATGCATTGTTTTTCCATATGGTGAAAAATTTACCTGTGGTCCATTATCAGTAGTGGGATCGGCAGGGTTGCCGACTTTTCTACTCTTAGCGAATTGTACAGCTTTTTCCACGACCTTGTCATAGATGCCAGATTGAACATATAACCTGGATGCTGCTACGCAGATCTGACCCTGAAGAGCAAACACTCCATGTCCAGCATAAGGTATTGCGACGTTCACTGCAATGTTACAAAAGTGTTGTTAGATATTTTAAACGATAGAACACCTAATCATGATTGACTTCTTTATAAATATTACTGATGACATGCAGAATTTTCACTTGGGAATTAACAACAGGAATTGATTAGGAATATCTGATAAATGGGTACCTCTATGGTATAAAGTACAATTAATGATATCCATAATGATGAAATACCTACATAATAAAATATTATATATATATATCACTTACAATCAGCGTCGTTCATGATAACAAGGGGACTCTTGCCTCCGAGCTCAAGAGTCACTCGCTTCAGGTTAACTTTACCAGCAGCTTGTTGGATCAGTTTGCCGACCTGAAAAAATTATCACCAGTTTCAGTAATGCAACTCGACTCAGCGATATATTATTAGCAGATATGAGTGCGATTGGTAAGTTACCTCAGCGGAGCCAGTGAAGGAAATCTTGGCGACATCGGGATGGTGGGTGAGTGAAGTGCCTGCGCCGGGGCCGTATCCAGTGACGACATTGACTACCCCCTTGGGGATACCCGCCTCCTGCAGCAGAGCTGTTAACGCCAACGCCGTTAGCGGCGACTGTTCCGCTGGCTTCACCACCACCGTGCAACCTTATGACATAGGAATAAATGCTTTAAAATGATGATTTCTGATGATTCCATATTCGATACTTAGGTAGTTTTATCTTACCAGCAGCTAACGCAGTAGTGACCTTATTGATAAACATCAATAGCGGTGCATTCCACGGCAGAATCAATCCACAGACACCAACGGGCTGTTTCAGAGTGTAGGCGAACATTTCTCCATCTGTAATTAAAGATTTATATTGCTTAGTAACTAAGTAAATTTCATCAAAAAACTTTAAGAGATGTAGTTTTTGCAACTTATCATAAATTCTCTAATAGTAGAGGTACTTAAGTAATTATTATTTTTATGTCACGCATTTGTGCAAAACGCAAATTCATTTGTGATATCCTTGGTCAAATATTATAAGGAGGTATCAATGAGCAACAGACATACCTATATTCAAAATAATATTTGAATAGTTTTCAAAACTTACCAGCAGGGATAGTAGCACCCTGGATCTTGTCAGTCAAACTCGCTAAGTAGCGGATGCTACTCAGTCCCTTATGTATCATACCCTGTGCCTGATTAATAGTCATGCCATTGTTGTATGTCTCGAGTTCGGAGAGGTACTTGGCGTCTCGCTCGACGAGGTCTCCGAACTTGTACAGGATCCTTCCGCGCGCCGACGCGTCCAGCAGCCGCCACTCTGAGTTGCGGTGGAACGCAGTCTTGGCGGCAGCCACGGCCACGTCTATATCCGGCTAAAGTATTTATTACAATTAGAACAAATCTACTAAGTACATAGACTACCTAGATATAATAATCGATTAAATACCCACCTTATCACCTTCAGGGACTTTGGCGATGACGGAGCCATCATGAGGAGTGTATGTCTCGAATGTCTTGCCGCTTTTGGCATTCACCCATTGGTTGTTAATAAAGAGCTGTAAGAAATATAATTGTTGGGTTAATACGACTGGAGAGATCATAGTGACTTACATTGCATTCTTTATTTCGTTGGTATTATAGTAAGTAGTAGGTATAAGGTTTTATTTACTTAAAAAAAATACTTTCTGCTGTTTCTTCTCAAAAATGATGGAAGCAAATTTTACGAAGCGCTACTAGATTCATATGATGTGTAAAATTATATTTTTAAGACTTATTTACTAATAAATGATTTCATTTGAAAGGTAAAGTCTAATCATGTCATTGTACCTATTACTTTTGTGTACTTATCAACTTACCTATTCTAGTCCTAGGGCTGGCACCAATTTTTGGATAGGTGTTTGAGGCAAGCTGAATTGTATACTCCATTTTTTATTACATTTCAAAAATTTGGTGGGGAGGTACTTACCGTACCAAGTTTCAGCCAAACGGTTAAGTAGTTCTTGAGTGTAATGTAACTAACACGACTTCCTACTATATAATATATAAATTTGAGTATAATTATAATGATAGGCGCTAATACACGGGTGGGGCTATGTAATAAGCTCACACGAAAGTTTTAGTTTTAATGCCTAGTTATGTACGATATGCAAGTTGTAGACTTTGGTTTATTTGGACTAATATAAAATAATCCTTTATGGTGTGTTGAAAATCATAAGCTTAAGTAACAATAATTTCTGATGCCTTCGCGGTTATTATACATTGGAATGTAATAACTATTTTTTTCAATTCGCGTATTTTTATTTTATTTTATTTTCTGACGTTTCGGATTCTTTACAGTTTCCATAATCGTAGCACGATTGAGCTGAAAATAGTCTAACGCTAAAGTCACTGAAACTAAAGAATCCGAATCGCCAGCAAAAAAAATAAAAATATGAGAGTTAAATCCGTTAATAGTGGATTCATTCTAAGCTTAAGTAACGTTGTCTAACGTTTACTTACTATTTAGTTTCTGCGATGCTTTAAAATATTATTAAATAATTAAAAAGAAATGTTAAAAACCGATGCATTCAAGAATAATAAAATGGAAATGAGGCAAAAAATAAAATTAGGGCACAGATAAACTTATTCGTAGTTCGTACTGTAACCGTCTTAGCTCAATACTGACATTTTAAATTTGTGTTTAGGGTAAAGAACATCAAAAAAAAATGGATCCCTTATAGGATCACGTTGTTATCCGTCTGTCAAGACCGTTTTATTCAGGTTGAGGTATCAAGCTGATATTTAACTAAGTATTTAGTCTGGTCGAGAAGTGAGTTCTCTGCGAAAAATCGTTAAAGTTGTCTTTAAAATATGGGGATTGTTGCATTCGATTCAGAATTTAATTTCGAAAAGGGGGCATTTTTATCCGCCATTAAAAATTGCAATAGTTATATAACGGTAAACGTAGTTAAGAAAAGGTAGTGTCCTATTTGTAGCTGTTACTCTGAAAATATTGAAGTTAGCTAAAATTTATAAAAAGTCCCAATCCCGGAGTTTTAGCTCCATAATTTATAATTCTAATTGAACGTTGAAAATTGGGCTCCGCGAGGCCGATTCGGCGCCGCCGCGTTACCGTCAAACAAGGTGACCAATCAAAATATATTTTTTAAAAAAATTTAATATTAATTTAAAAATTAAATTATAGTGTCATCTAGACACTTCAAGGAATACAGTCGATTTTTGAAAAACATTTTAACACGATTTTTCTGAAAGTTATTCTATTGTTAATTAAGTAATTTTTCGTGGAATTAATCTTACATAAAATCCGTCGTAAAAGTTTAAATAATCTTTCTAATTATTTTTACTTTCTTGGAGATATTTTTATATATACTTACCTATACAGAATTCCGTTATAAAAATCATAAAAGTTATTTTATTTGTTTATTATGATCTTTTAAAATTAACAAAAAAACGAACATTCCTAAAAAAATGTTTTTAAATTTCAGCTAACTTCAATATTTTCCCAGTAACAGCTACAAATAGGACACTACCTTTTCTTCACTACGTTTATATAGTTTATAAGAATTGCAATTTTGAATGGCGGAAAAAAAATACCCCCTTCTCGAAATTAAATTCTGAATCGAATGCAACAATACCCATATTTTTAAAACAACAATATTTCTACTCAATTTTATTTACAGGCAAGAAATCAAAAGTACAACTCTCTTTTAGCAAGTGAACGCATTACAGTAAAAGTAGATCAAAATTAACTTACCTTGTTGTATTTAATTTGAGGTGCCATTTTTCCTTGTTGTGCCGGGACGACTGACGATCGAATGAACTCATGAGAACCGTCGTAAGTACTTTATATACTTTGTAGTAGGATGAAAAACCATCCATTTGCCTAATAATGATGGTACTAATTTTGGTCAGTCATTGTTGAATAGGCTTACACGACAAGGATCCTGATATCACACGGTATCACTGTGATCAGGTACAGTTTATCTTATAATTACCTAAATGATTGTAATCAAAATCATTTAAGCACAACATAAGTTCATTCAGCGGCAGATATTTTTTTTATCTACTACCTACTGACATTTGGTATCAATTACAAATTATTATGCAATAATTAGGTACTTACAATAAACTGTTTTACAATTTTACGATTTTCACACATTATCCATATTCACACTGAGATTTAAAGGGAGCTAACTCAAAACATGAAGATTTGAATTGTGCACACCATCGAATTCCTTACAGCAAAATCTGAACCTACCTACAAATAAAACGGATTTAAGCTAACTCTTCTAACTTCATTAAAAAACATAAATCTATACAGAGAACTAGCATGCATTATGGACAACCAGTTTTTCGCCTCTCATGATAATTTTTTTTAATTACCTAGCACTTTTTAGATCTTGGTGTTACCTACTTATTACATGCCAGTAAGTCCTGAATTTATGTGTTAAAATTCATTTTTAAATAAAACCAAACAGTGCAATTTTGTATTCACAAATATTTTCTATTTCAAATGATTGTTGAGATGTACCTATATTTATAATTAACCGCCGAAAAAAAACTAATAAGCAACAAAATGCAATAGCGCACTGAAAAGAAAAAAATAATAATTTTGTCTTTATAACGACTACTATTTTCTTTTCAGTGCGCTATTGCATTTTGTTGCTTATTAGTTTTTTTTCGGCGGTTAAATTTTTTTATTAAAAAGTTATTATTTTATAATTTTCTGTAGCCATAATTTGTACAAATTATTACATGCTTAATTTTAAATTAGGTACTTTTGAAATAGCTACCTACCATGTTTTTGCTATTAACTTTTAGTGAACAGTAAATTACCCCTATTTTCCCACCCTTAAGGTAGGTTTCTTTTTCCAAATTTTTATGGGATCAACTTTGAGGTATTCCCTATCCAATAAAAAAAGAATTATCAAAATCGGACTACTCTGTAATAAGTTACGCGTGGTCATACGATACAATCGGTGCGTGAAAAATTAACTCTCTCTCAATCATCCCCTCTTTTCCTACCCTTAGGGTTGGATTTTTTTTTCCAAATTAAAATGGAACCAATTTCGAAGTATACCCTTTCCAATAAAAAAAGAATTATCAAAATCGAGCCACTCTATAAAAAGTTATGCGTGATCATACCTAAAAAAAAAATATATACGCGTCGACTTGAGAACCTCCTCCGTTTTTTTCGTCGGTTTAAAATAGGATGCTATCAATTATTTCTAATTTACAGGAAATAAAATTAAAATTCCTAGGTACTACCTAATTGAAAAGGCTTCACAGTTTTATTGATTACATATATAAACATAGTTATTAATGCAACAAGCTTAAATTTCATTATTAAGTCCTACCTCGTGTATGCAGCTTTTTTTATTTATTTGCATTTAATGGGAACTAATATTATTCTTTGAATTATCATTTAAGCTGCTTGTCGGGAAGCGGAAGTTGAAAAGAGAGGGATGGTATGATAAAACCAAAATACGTAGCCAAAGGGATTTATTATAAGTATTTAGAAATAATATAGTATACTTACAATTTTAATATGATGCGTATGTCTATGTAGGTGAATGTATGTCAGTGTGTGCGTGTGAGTGAACGATGAACGCGAATTTTAATTGAAGACGAAGACGAAGTGGCAGCGATGAGGCGATGGAGAGGCAGGTGGCAGGGCGCAGGTCGACGGCGTTCCAAGCTCGCCGCCTCGGCAATTAGGGCGCCGGGCGGACTGGTAGGGTCGAGACAAAAACAGAAGATCCTTTTACCTATGTTGGATGAATAATCTACATTTTTTTATTTTTATTAAAAAACAAAAAAATACAAATTATCTTGAATAATTTTAGCAAGAAAGTATGTAATTTTCACCAAATCTACAAAATAAAATAACAAGATGTCTTTAAGTAGTAAACTGAGAAAATTCAGCGAAAACTGTCACCACGAGTTTGCTATCCACAATCCACATTATTGTGAATTAAATTGGGCCTTGGGTGCATATCGTTCCTCGTCTCAAAGCCAGATATTGTTTACAAAAGCCATACGAAGAAGTTTTTAATTCATTACAAGTACCTACTCTTTATATATAGTTTTTAATACAGTGACGTTTGGAAACTAAGAAGATTATTTGCTGTGTAAGTAATAAAGTTTTGTTACACTTTCAGTAGTGACATTCTTTTAGCTTTCATTACATACAGATACTATATACAGTACTTACTTGTAATGTTTTGTTCATAACAGCTTATTTACGATATGATGGCGTCATGTTGATGATGTCATCACTTCGTACTCAAAGCGTATTGGTAGATCTTATATCTACGTAATAACTATTGTCAAATAAACTACAAGTCATGTAAGCAGTAATTAAGAATTTTCTGGAATTAAATATATCCGTGACGAGTGAGTAGAAGGAATTGTGAGTGAAGTCAAAATAATGTAAAAATAACACAAATAATAATAATAATAAAATGATGGTGTATAAAACGACAAACACTCTTGAAGTTTGTATTTATTTAACACTTATATGCAATAGGTACTGTGTTGACCCTCCGATCTATCTAAAAATAATAATAAGTACCTACCTACACAAGAAATCATTAATTAAAATCTCGGTTTTAGTAATTTTGTGGGTTGTTACATTCTTGCATGACAGCATTTTTTATATGTTTCTAACAAAAAGTTATACATATAACATTTGCTTGATTTTTGCTAGTGGAAGGGAAAAGCCAATTTGGCTATCAATATTTTAAAATAAATTACTACTGTCAACTGCTAGTGAACAAAAAGTTCCATTAAACAATATTGGAAGTATTTGGAAGCATTCTAATGAAATAATTCATTTTGACTTTCATTCTGATTTCATTTTGTCCTATCATGTCATATTTCAAAAAGCGTTTCCTCATACGGGGTTAATTTGACAAATACACATTTTTACTTTAATAGCAAGTTGTTTAATTATTTGCAATTGAAATTATTATATTAGAATTGATCGAACATATACTTAAGCAGTTTTACCTACATTATTCTTGGTAAGGATATTATCACTGTTTTTGAATCCATATATTCTTCCAGACAGTGTAGACCTCTGAAAATTTAATTTTTTTATTAAATAGCGAACGAAATAATTGTACACAAAATAAGTACAGACCTACATAATAAAAAAATATATAAACTGAATATCAGTAAACTTACTTTTCCCGTCCTATTCCCGAATCTTTTAAGCCTCCAAATGGAGTTTGGGAAGTCAAACACATATACGTGTTAACCCTGAAAAAAAATACAACATTTTAAGCTCCTTTGCAATCATTCGAATTTTTTACCAATTTCGTTTTAATTTAGACTACCCACATAGCCCGTTCGATTGTTTCGTCAATCACATTTTTGTTTTAGATTTTAAAAATGAATTCTCATCAAACCTATATTTTTAAAAAAAAATCCTTATATACCTACTTACCTACTTACGAACCTCATCCTGACAATAAGAAATAGAAAAAAAAACGAATGCTGTACAGTCGTTCGGAAGTTACGCGCATGCATACATTTCGGCGATTTATTGCATCCTCTACTAGAAAACTACTAGAAAAGTGTGACATTTCGAAATACTTAGTTACTTACTCCATTTAAGACTCTAAGTCTGTACTTACATTTAAATTTGAATTCATGTGGTGACTCGTTTCCAGTTGTCACAGCAAAGGTGTGTTATTTACCTATATAGATGTAGATACCAACTCAGAGTAAAAGCCTACTCACTGTAGAAACTAAGTAGATACTTAAATCTGTGTTATTTTGTACAAAAATAATACTTTAATTACCATATAGTTCCCGCTTCCACATGCTTTGTAAACTGCATGGATTTTGAAAGATCGTTTGTGAAAATACCAGCCGCTAATCCGTAGTTCGTGTTGTTAGCGCGATCGATAACTTCATCCAAAGAGTCAAATTTCAGTATGTTCAGAATAGGGCCAAAGATCTGCGCATTTAGAGTAAACAGTATAGCAGGTATGTAAACATAACTACATATATACATGGATATGTATATACGTACATAATATTTAATATGTTATAAATGTATTAATTCATCAAATGTATTTGTCTCTTTAGTCATCGAAACAACAAAACAATTCGAATATATTTTTTTTTCGTTATTTGTCGTAGATAAAATTATTGCAATGTCTGATGTCATGATGTTGTAATAAGTAAAACTACTTATAATATGACACAATATTTTTAAAAGCTTTTAAATTATTTAATTTGTAAGTAGGTATATATGTAGGTAGTAAATAAGTATGTATGTATGGGTGAGATCTTGCAACCTAAATAAAAAGCAGACACCTTTCACCGATTGAGCTGTAAATTTGTATGTACGTTCAGTTTGAATGACAATGCATAATTTACTATGTAAAGTCTTAAACCAAATTAAGAGAGGCGGATCACATGTAGGTACATTGTAAAATTTAAATGAATCGTTCTAAAATAATCTCCATAATTAAAAGCTAATTTTTTAAAAGGTTTTTTACATATTTTAATTTTGAGTGTAATAATTTCAGATGATTTATTACAAATGTATTAGATTGAACTAACTATTGTAATAAAATAAATCGTTATAATCTGTAGCATAAGTTTGACCTGCGACTGAATAGATTGTGTTACGTGGTCGAATCACAACTGCGTCACACAAAAAATGTATATAAAAAACGAATTACCTCGTCTTTGGCAATAAGCATGTTATCAGTAACATCTGAGAATATTGTTGGTTCTACGTAGAATCCAGTAGAGCCGATGCGGTGGCCACCAAATACTAGGTTAGCATCCTCCTTCTTACCCTTTTCTATATAATTCAGAACTTTCGTCATCATCTCGTAGTCAATCTGAAACATTTACTCGGATTATTTTCTGGCAATTATAATAATATTTTGTCGTTAGCTTTTGTAACAAATATGTTACACACCTAGGTATAAAGAATTTTACAAAAATATTAAATATTTGTCAAGTGGAAACTAAACTTTGTGGCTGTTTGACGTTATCTTAGTAGAATAAAATTTACGAAAATTTAAAAAACGAACAAGTCCGCGTTCCTTGGCGGGAGGGGATTACGATTTTGGATAGAGAAGAAAACTTAATGTTTGTATGGGAACAATGTTATTAGGCTGCAAAATGCTAAAAATTCCGAAATTTTAGGTTCCAAAAAATAATTTAATGAAATTAATGTAAGTAGGTAAATGATAAGCACACCGCGCTATCTTGTTTGTACAATTGTTTATCGGTTTGTATTCTGATAATAAAAAGTTTACATAATAATACTAGCTGAATCAGCATATTTCGTATCGTTTATTATCTACATTATCAAAAATGTTTCAAAAACTTTACAGTTCCCATATTAGCAACACGACCGACACTCTGACACACGAGCTGACGATAGTCTAATAAAATACCCTAGTTAAATCCGTTATAGTTGTTTCATACCAATGTGAAATAACCGCGTAAGCATCAGAAAGTAAACAATATAATTGTTTAGCAAAAGTCAACTTTGACACGATACAAATAAAGTCGATTACGCTAATGATAATCAATGAATTTAGGTAATTACTTGTGGTCCATGTTCCGTGTTTAGGTCCGTAGGGTTACCAATTTTGATTAATTTTGCAATCTTCACAGATTTCTCCACAAAGTCATCATAAATGGATGACTGTACATATACACGAGACGCAGCGACACACATTTGACCTTGATTGGCAAAAGCACCGTTGCAAGCATACGTTACAGCAAGATTCACTGAAAAAAAAAAAATAAGTACCTACAACTCAACCTTACAATATATCGCACTTTCGGTAAAACAAGGGCACAATTGTCAAAAATTCCAAAAGACATATTGTTTCTGTGTCGAAATTATATCTTAAAACACACTTTTAACTACAAATCACTCCTTTTTTAACACTAAATTCGTAATTATCCCGTCGCCAGTATGTTATGTACCTACACCACTTACCTACTTGGGTTGTAGATTTAAGACTGAGGGTACCTTTTTTGTCATCTAGCCACAATCCTATACATAATAATGAGTTAAGTATACAGGAATGTTCCCAATGTTTTTTGGAACATTTCTGTATACTTAACTCATTTTTGGATTTTTACAATTGTGCCCTTGTTTTACCGAAGGTGCGATATACTAAGGTATTTAGGGGTTTTCTCCAGGGTATTTTGTTTTCTTCAAGGTTCTAGAGATCTATTCTCTTGTTTTATCCCAATCATATCATAATATAATAAGCTTTTTGTTTGTGCATAACGTTTTTGCCAATATTTTTGATGTAAATACCAAGCGTTGCCAATACCAATTACGGATTAATTTTGTAATCAATTAGTAAATTGAATAAAGTAGGGAAGGTACAAAAAAAACGCCACTACCTATATATTAATTATAACATTACATTAGGGGCCGTTCAAGTATCACAACCCCTTATCGTACATATTGTACTTACGTCCTTTTAAATGTCTGAGTTATTATAAATATTGACAAGTCATATCTGATAAGTCGCTAATGAACTTACGGTCAGCATCGTCCATCACAACAAGAGGGCAGTTCCCTCCGAGCTCAAGAGTTACTCGCTTCAAGTTCATCACTGCAGCTGCTTGTTGAATCAACTTGCCAACCTGTAAATAGATCACCACCCATTATAGGTGTTTATACCATTTATCAGAAGTATTTGGATAAAGAGAATTAACAATGACAAATGCTATTTAATTAAAAAAAATAGTAAAATGATTTATAATAATTTCTGATGCCTTCGCGTTTATAACGCATTGGAAAGAAACAAATATAAACGGATTTTACTCGCTTATTACGCTGACGTTTCGAAAACTTTACAGTTCCCATATTCATAGCACAACTGAGCTGACGATAGTCTAACGCTAATTAGGAAATTGTAAAAATTTCGAAACGTCAGCAAAAAAATGCAAATTAAGTTCGTTATAGTTGTTTCATTCCAAGATACTCTAAATTTAACCCAACTAGCACACGAGTTCTATATAAGTTACGTAAAGGTTGTACAAGGGTGATTGCTCTTATTCAGCCTTTGTACTGCTTTTATAGAGATTGTGTGCTGCTTGGGAAGCTGTAACAGAATTTGCAACTCAGTTTGCATTACCTCTAATGATCCAGTAAATGATATCTTGGCGACGTCAGGGTGGTGAGTGAGAGCGGACCCCGCGCCGGGGCCGAAGCCCGGGACGACGTTGACGACCCCCGCGGGGACCCCGGACTCTCGCAGCAGAGCCGCTAGAGCCAGCGCTGTCAGCGGAGTTTGTTCAGCCGGCTTCACCACGACCGTACAACCTGATAATCGAGAGTCAATTTGTAACTAATAATTTCTGATGCCTTCACGGTTATTACACATTGCAATGAAACACTATAACTATGTTTAGGTTTCAGCCAGCTGAAAAAACGAGCCGTGCTCGGTAATTAATAGTATTGTTAAAATGTGTGTAAACATTACAATGTACAAAATGCAAACGTAAGCCAAATGGTGCTGTCTGTAAAAGTTATAGAATGGCGCCAGTTTATATTACAAGAGAAAATAAAGGACACCTATCAAGCATCAGTTAAGAAGATCTCTCCTTTATTCGAAAATTTACTATAACTACAATGTACCTATTAATTACATTATCTGTGACTTACCAGCTGCGAGAGCAGGAACGACTTTGAAGACAAAACTCAGAATGGGAGCGTTCCAGGGCAGGATGAGGCCACATACACCAACTGGCTGTTTTACTGTGTAACTAAATATTTCTCCATCTTGAAATAAAAATCCACTGAATAAGTATACAAATTTTGCAATAGCTATAACAATTATCTTTAAATGGTTTTCATTTAACGGCCATTATTGTTTTACATTTGGTATTTTAAGTAGAATAGGTACCTGAACACATTTTTCAGATAGATATTATTTTAAAGAACTTATTCCCTAATTAAAAAAACGCTTTGTTTGAATTTAATCTCACCTGCAGGTATCGTATCTCCTTGTACTTTATCAGCCAAGCTAGCCATGTATCGCGCACCGTTAACACTTTTGGCTACCATGACATTTGCTAGCTTTAGGGTCATGCCATTGTTGTATGACTCGAGCTCGGCGAGGTACTTGGCGTCTCGCTCGACGAGGTCTCCGAACTTGTACAGGATCCTTCCGCGCGCCGACGCGTCCAGCAGCCGCCACTCTGAGTTGCGGTGGAACGCAGCCTTGGCGGCAGCCACGGCCGCGTCTATATCCGCCTGTTATTACAATATATAGTTCTGGTAATAGGTAAATTAGACTTCTTCATTTTAATAGAAATAAAACTATTATTTGTGAACACTATGTGTTATTTAAGACACTGTATATTTGAGGCTTTCCTAAATCATGAATATGATTTTCAAGATTTGTTTGATACTGAGGTACCTACGTTTTAATAATTACTTATCTAAAACTATCTTCTGCCCGCGGGTTCGTCTGTGCACGATGAGTATTTTACACAATATCATTATAAAATATAGCCTTTATGTTATTCTGCTGTACCTATAAGCTATGTTATTGTAGAGTTCCATCAAAATCCATCCACAAAGGTTCAAAACAGTTTACTAAAATTAAAATGATTTTTAGTTGCCAATTACCTTGTCGCCTTCAGGCACTTCAGTGATGACAGACCCGTCATGAGGACAGTGACAGTTAAATCTCTTTCCATGTACTGAATCCACCCACTCATTGTTGATAAACAACTGAAAATCAAAAAGGGAATGAAGATTATACTCGTATGAAATAAATCGAATGATACTGGAATTAATGGAAGAGATTCTGCGTTAACTTTACAAATACAGGAATATTTTGTAACAAACTGAGTTGCCGATAGTTAATGAATGATTATATGGGAACTGCTAATTTCTCGTAACTTCTGCGTAAAATGAAAATAAAATAAATAGGTAAGTACTTACCTTTGTATATTTAACTGGTGGTGACATGTTCTTTGTTAAATTGCTATACGAGTACTAAATTGTTATAAAAGTTGTGATTATTCTTATAGGAGGTATAAGAATAATCACAACTTTTATATCTATCTGCAATTTACTCGAGTAAGTAAATATTATTGTTATTTACTCGATGAAAATAAATCAATTAAACGTATAATACCACTTAATCTTAATGCAAAACACTATTTAATAATTGCAGTTTATGGAGTGGTATTTGATATTCCGCATAATATTGGAAATTTCAATGAAACAACTATAAACTTATTATATTTTATTGGCTGACGTTTCAAAAACTTTACTTTAGCGTTTAACTCAGTCAGCGTCAGCTCAGCCAGCCAGTAAAATTACTTACTTACCCGAGTTAAATCCGTTATATGTTTCATTCCAATGTGTAATAAGCGCGAAGGCTTCAGATATTACATGTATTCCGTATATGTTTGTTAGTAGGTACCTATTTATATTTTAAAGTAGTTGTACAAATAATATATTAACTTGTGTATAATAAAGTGTTGGCCAAAAAGATAACTTCAATTTATTCGTATAATGTTGATATATTTCATAATAAATTTCCATGTCCGAAATAGAAACTGATTCATCATCGGCCCGTCGCAGTCCACTGCTGGACATAGGCCTCTCCAATTGCACGCCACTTTGCTCTATCTTCGGCTGCTCGCATCCAGCTCCTGCCAGCCATCCTACGCAAATCGTCACTCCACCTTGCCTGAGGACGTCCTACACTACGCTTGCCGAGACGCGGTCTCCACTCTAGAACACGTTTACTCCAACGGTTATCGGTTCTTCGGCTAATATGGCCAGCCCACTGCCACTTTAGCTTGCTAATCCGGTGGGCTATGTCGATGACTCTGGTTCTCTGCCGAATCACCTCATTTTTGATTCGATCCCGCAGAGAAACGCCGAGCATAGCCCTTTCCATAGCCCGCTGAGCGACTTTAAATTTGTGAACCAGCCGTACCGTCAGTGTCCACGTTTCGGCTCCGTATGTCATGACGGGTAGGACGCACTGATTGTAAACTTTCGTCTTCAGGCACTGTGGGAGTGACGATATGAAGACTTGACGTAGCTTCCCAAACGCTGCCCAACCTAACTGAATTCTTCTATCCACCTCATCCTCGAAGATCAATAGGTTCAATACCGGAAGCGATCACCGACTCGTCCGAGGCTCTCTGAATATTGACTTCAGGGCTGAACGTGTTCGCTTGATGAAGGCCAGGCTCCGACCAACTTTGCTCCAAACTATGATGGGATCTGAAACGTTCCAGTCCAATCTGGAGAACCGATTCGCTGCCGTGGAAACCACAACTGACGTTGACCAGAACCTTGAAAATGTGGTTCGGATTCTCAGGGAAGAAGGTACGAGATTCTGTAAAATGCAACGTAGTGGCAGGAAGTCGAAGCTTTCGGAAGAGACTTTAGGGCTAATGAAGAAACGACGTGAAAACCCACCCGTCACTTCGTCAGAGAAACGGATTCTAAACCGAGAGATTAGTAAACGCGTACGACACGATCTTCGGTCCTTCAATACTCTTTCGATCGAAAGAGCGATCGAGCAAAACCGGGGAGCAAAAGTGTTTGTACAATCTCTTGGAAGAAGCCACCTGACGAAGTTGACCACAGAAATTGGAGAAGTCGTTGCTTCGAAGCCGGCAGTCCTAACCGAAGTGGAAAACTTCTATGGCCGGTTGTACGCTTCGCATGCATCTCGACCTGATCCCGGAAATGAGGATTCTAGAGCCACTTTAACACGCCACTACAGCGAAGACCTGCCAGAAGTCAGTATTGACGAAATCGAGATCGCTCTTGGACAGCTTAAAAACGGAAAAGCCCCTGGAGAAGATGGCGTTACAACAGAGTTATTGAAAGCAGGAGGTAAACCTATACTTAGGGAGCTCCAAAAACTCTTTAACGCCGTCTTGTTTGAAGGGAGAACTCCAGAGATGTGGAGTAGAGGTGTGGTCGTCTTGTTCTTCAAAAAGGGAGATAAAACCCTGCTGAAGAACTATCGACCCATTTCCCTTCTAAGTCACGTCTATAAGCTGTTCTCAAGAGTAATCACGAACCGTCTTGCGCGAAGATTTGACGAATTCCAACCACCGGAGCAGGCTGGGTTTCGGAGCGGATACGGCACCATAGACCACATCCACACAGTGCGGCAGATTATACAGAAGACCGAAGAGTATAATCAGCCCCTGTGTTTAGCATTTGTGGACTATGAGAAGGCCTTTGACTCGATCGAGATCTGGTCTGTTCTGGAGTCCCTGCAGCGATGCCAAGTCGATTGGCGATACATCCAAGTGATGAGATGTTTATACGAAGCCGCTACCATGTCCGTCCAAGTCCAGAATCAGCAAACAATGCCTATACCATTGCATCGCGGTGTGAGACAAGGGGACGTTATCTCCCCGAAATTGTTCACAAATGCAATGGAGGATATGTTCAAAACGCTGAACTGGCAAGGACGTGGCATCAAAGTAAATGGCGAGTACATCTCTCACTTGCGATTTGCTGACGATATCGTCATCGTGGCAGAAACGCTGCAGGACCTACAACAGATGCTGAATGATCTGGCTGACTCTTCTGTACGCATTGGCCTACGGATGAACTTGGACAAAACCAAGGTCATGTTCAATGAACATGTACTACCGGAACCAATTGCGGTACACGGCGCCGTTCTCGAAGTTGTTCAAAAATATGTCTACCTTGGACAGACATTACAGTTAGGTAGAAACAACTTCGAGAAACTGATTATAGTTTTCAATTTATCAACAAATACCTAACTATAAAATTAATTTTGTATTCACCGTTGCGATAAATTGCAAATCTTGAAAACAATAAATTTAGTTTACAAAAGGTAAATTTGTTGAATGTTACTTTAATGGAATCTAAATAAATAAATATATTTTGTATTTTACGCTGAAATAAAGTGATGTTGTTATTCGTAATTCATCGTCATTTTGACTTCAAAACGAAGTAGGTGAGTAGGTACAATTCATATTTTACAAGCTATGGTCTCAAATAATGCTTTAATGATCCGTATAAACATTTCAAAGGTTGGTATTAAGAAGTGAAATAGTTCTTGTATGGAAATAAATTGCGCCTAGACAAAAGGTGGCGGCAAAATCTGTCTGACTAAGTTTTATTCATCTACAAACGCGGCATGTAACAAAAAACTTTTACTTTTTTCCGTTTTTCCGTTCCTTACTATCTGTATCCTTAAATATAGAAGGAGAAGCTGACTTAATGACTACACATGATATATCAATGCAGGGCCTAAACTGTAGAGGTTAAAAACTTGACTGCACAGCGGTTTCTTTTATAACGTACAGGAGTTCTAAGATCTGCTAAGACTAGTACATATACCTAACGTCAACTCAGTACCTATTACGAATATGGTAATGGTAAAGTTTTCGAAACGTCAGTAGGTATGTAAAATAAAATACGCGAGTTAAATCCGTTAAAGTTGAAAGTTTTATTCCAATGTGTAATGACGGCGAAGGCATCAGAAAATATACTAAGAACGTAATTTTGAAATTTCACCTCCTAAGGGGTAAAACGGGGGGTTCTTATCGTACGCTGATAAAGTCGCGGGCAGAAGCTATTTTTATCAACCGACGAAAAAACAATTACGAAGGAGGTTCTCAAGTCGACACGTATTTTTTTTTTAATATACCAATATTATTAAAACACTACGTTCAAGCGGCCAGCATCCACGATAGATTGCAACTTCTACAATATTATCATGATGACTTATTTTTTTCCTCGATAATCAATGCAAAATGAGACGGCAACATGATCTGTCTTGATCACACCGAGTCATCTATTTTTAGATCATTATAAAAGAAGTATCACCCAAATTGTTGTTAGTGGTCATCGTATCAACGCACTGAGCACATTACTGTGAAAAAATGGCGCCACAAATCAAATACACTAAGGTAAAATAAGTTTTTATAAATATGAAATAGGTAACATATTTTAGTACCTATATGTTGTTTTTTTACGAAGCGTACCTAATAGTTATGTGCAATAGGGTATAATTCATTTTTAAGAATTCATAAATTAGGTAATTTAAATGCGAAAAGAATATTTATAATCTTAACATAATATACAGTAGAACTCCAATTATCCGAATTAATGGGGACCGGGACCCATTCGGATAATCAAATATTCGGATAATCGGATTTTTTTAAAAAAAATTGCCATTGGAGAAAATAAAAGCTACGTTTTGATATTGCACTATTTTTTTATTGAATTAAATGAAAGAAACATGAAATTTTCACATGTTTTAAATATAAATAAAATGTACTTATGTACAAGTTTAGAAATAAAAATCATTTAAGACCAGTTAAGACAAGTCAAGTCCAATTTTTTGTGATTCGGATAATCGGCGATTCGGATAGTCGGAGTTCGGATAATTGGAGTTCTTCTGTATAGCTTGTTTTGTATAGAGGTGCTTGAGAGGTAGGTATTTACTAGTTAAACAATTTACCTAGTGTGTGTGTCATATAAATATTTTAAGTTGTTTATCCAAGATTCGTCTAAGTTTAAGCTCCCTAAAACTTAAGCTTACTTAATGATATAAAATCGTATCGCCATAAACGATAAGTCATTATTTAGAATTGAGATAAGTACTATTAATAAAAATTGTTATTTATTTATAGATTAAATAGGTACTGGCATAATATGTCATGTCAATATTACTTATTATATTGATTCACCCCGTATTTACTACGTACCTAACGTAGTAATACGGAGTGAAACAACTATAACGGATTTAACTCGCTTATTTTATTTAATATGCTCGTGTTTTTTAAATTTTACAATCTCGAAACTTTGGCGTTAGGTTATCGTCAGCTCTACAAATACGGGAACTGCAAAGGTTTTAAATCGTCAGCAAATCCGTTAAACTTACAGTTGTTTCATTCCAATCTGTAATAACCGCGTAGGCATTAGAAATTATAATGATTACAATTAAAATAATTACCTTATCATTCTGTTGTATAGGATGACTTTTATTTTCCGCGATTATCAATTGAAGTTGAGACGATAGTAGCACTATCTCGTTTACTCTTATCACATTATAAAAGAGCCACATCAACCAATTTACAAATAGTGCTCTGTTGATACCAGTGAGATAAGTACTGTTAAAAATGGCACCAGATATTAAATACACTAAGGTAAATTAAGTTTACATAAAGTGCCTAAGATTTTAAGTAGGTACTTTTTATTTTTACGGAAAGTTGGTCCTTGTATGCGAAGCGAGGCGCGGTTGTTTGGAGGTTGGAAGAAAATATATTCGAACAATGTTTCGCCATCAAAAACTTTACTTAGTTATTTAATGTGTTTTCATTTCAGTAAACCTTTTTGTTTACTTTAAAATACGCCATGTGCACGAGCAATAAAAGGCAGCCTGTTATAATTTAAAAAAAAACACGGTTATTCTGTAATTGAATAACTACATCGTTCTATAGGTTAAATCCCAAACAAGTAGAATTTTATTTCTTTTCATTGGCTTTCAACAAATATATCTCCAATTGTAATTGTTTTGCAAAAGCCACTCGCCACGAAAAACAGGTTTTTTTTATCGTTAAAATATTCTTTATCAGTTTAATCTTCGTTAGAATTTTGAACATTTTTAATTAGCGATTGTCTTTTGACTGAATGAGTTTTATTAAAGAACTGCAGCATTGATTCCGTAAATTGAATCCAACTTGTCGACAATAATCAATTTTGACCCGAGTTAAAAACAGGACCCTAAATTACTTTTTATTATTATAATAATAACCGTACTATACGCAGGTGTACATACCTGGGTAATGAAGTATAGTTGTTTATATATTTAATTGCCTGTATTTCAGTTGTTCATCAACAACGAGTGGGTGGATGCCAAGAGTGGTAAAACTTTCGAAACTTACACTCCTCACGATGGCTCCGTCATCGCTAAAGTTGCTGAAGGTGATAAGGTAACTATTCCATTATTTTACAATGGAAAAAATAGAAAAGACAAACACACTTGAATGATAATTTGTAAATCTATAAGTACAATATTTTGTCATAGTGAGTATAACTTTGTAGAAGAAACTTGAGCAAGTCTGTTCCAAAAATAAGAGAGAAAATATATAAACACTTTACGATTAGGTTATTTTATAGAATAAAAAGATGGTGGCGCCTAACTGCAATTAAGTAATATTACTTTTGGATAGTCTTTAAAAAAGTGAGAAAAGTGAAGTGGGTAAGTTGTGTGCTGGTGCACACATGAAAATAAAGTTGGCAACTTTTTTCAGGCGGACATAGACGCGGCCGTGGCTGCTGCCAAGGCTGCGTTCCACCGCAACTCGGAGTGGCGGCTGTTGGACGCGTCGGCGCGCGGAAGGATCCTGTACAAATTCGCGGACCTCGTCGAGCGAGACGTCAAGTACCTCGCCGAGCTCGAGTCGTACAACAATGGCTCGGTCCAAACATTCTCTGAATATTTCATAAGATCATGCGCCAACACTATCCGTTATTATGGTAGTTTAGCGGACAAAATCCAAGGAGACACCATTCCTGCAGGTGAAAAAATATTCAAAATACAATGAAATATTTAAATCGCAAAATACGTTAAAAAATATGTTTAAATTTACAGATGGAGATATGTTTGCGTATACTTTGAAGCAGCCCGTGGGTGTCTGTGGCCTTATCCTACCCTGGAATGGACCAGTCGCAATGTTCATTAACAAAATTACAACAGCTTTAGCAGCAGGTACATTTTGAAAAGTGTTCAGAATTTAATATACTCGACTTTACCGTCCCGTTGAAAATGTATATTTTCCAATTTTTCCATATTTTTACCAGGTTGCACGGTCGTGGTCAAGCCAGCAGAGCAGACGCCGTTAACGGCGCTGGTATTGGCAGCACTACTGAAGGAAGCAGGTCTACCTGCGGGCGTGGTAAACGTTGTCAATGGATTTGGAGTTGGTGCAGGCACAGCTCTCACCCATCACCCCGACGTCGCCAAAATCTCTTTCACAGGCTCACTTGAGGTACATTATTGCCGCAGTATTATGGAGCAAAACAGTGGTTAAAGAGCAGTATAGGTATAATAAAAATGCGAATGTGTTATTCCAGGTGGGTAAGCTTATTCAACAAGCAGCTGGAGCATCTAATCTCAAGCGGGTCACCCTCGAGCTCGGCGGCAAGAGTCCTCTGGTTATAATGAACGACGCTGACTGTAAGACTGAACATTTAATTTGGAATTTCTATATGCTCGGAAGTTCGGATTCCTATTTTTCTTTCGTTTCTCAGTGGACATCGCTGTACCGTATGCTGGTAATGGTGTCTTCGGTAATCAAGGACAAATGTGTATCGCTGCGTCTCGTCTTTACGTTCAGTCCGGTATCTACGACAAATTTGTTGAGCGGGCGGTTGAATTCGCTAAGGCCATTAAAATTGGCAACCCCGCAGAACCCACCACCATGCACGGACCTCAGGTAATTAAACAAACTACATTTTACAAAAAGTAAGGAACTCTTTCTCAGGCTTACCAATTTTTAGATATCAAAATCCAAAACCTTTATCATACAATCTTAACGACATTCACCACAATAGTAAAATTACAATATAGTGCGATAAACTTAAGAATAAAATAGTTATTTTAGAAACAATTTAATAAAATGTCAACTAATTAACAGATCGATGGGGAGATGATGAACAAGGTCCTTGGCTACGTCGAAAAGGGTCAAAAAGAGGGAGCTAAACTTTTGACTGGCGGGAAACGAGTCGGCACCAAGGGCTACTATATCGAACCTGCAGTGTTCTCAAACGTTACCGATGACATGACTATTGCTAAAGAAGAGGTAAGACTTATATTACCTATCTTTAATATCTAGTACCATAGCATTGTATTCATTAGAAGGTAATATGACGAATTTTGGAGAGTCGAAGATGTTTTGGCGGATCTCCAGGGAGACCTACGTCCACGTAGACATCTTGCAGTAGATATGATGATAGCATTTATTGAGTGACAGTGTATTCAGTTCTTATAAGTACTGATCCAATTTTGTCTAAGGAGTTAAATAAGTCATTTCTTTGTTTTTAGATCTTCGGCCCCGTCCAGAGTATTCTTAAATTTGAGACTCTCGAGGAAGTGATCGAACGCGCCAATAACACCAATTACGGCCTTGCTGCTGGTATCTTCACCACCAACGTCAACAATGCCCTGCAGTTTAGCAAACACGTTGAAGCAGGCAGCGTTTGGTAAGATAATCATACTTTCATATATAGCGTTAACGATAACGTTTGAAATTTTAGGAAAATAAAAACTTATTTGCACAATTAACGTTTCTATTTTCTGTCATACAGGGTAAATAACTACTTAGCTTTCCAGCCTCATCTTCCCTTCGGAGGATTCAAGGATTCAGGCTTGGGCAGAGAAAAGTAAGTAGATGTATTGTATTCAAAAATATAGTACTAAGGGATGAGCAAGTACGCAGGAAAGATAGACTTACGAAAGTTTAGTTGCAGAAAGTAATTTTTTTTAAAACTTATTTTATATAATTTTAGAACGTAGATACCTAATTAAAAAAACAAAATTATATACTTTCTACAAGTTTTCCAACTGTAACTGGTACTGTGGAATATTCTACAGTATGTACTGTGGAATATTTTACGCGTCTTTGTTTTGTTTTTTTTTTACTTTGTATTGTATCTACTGTAAGTTTTCCTACTCTAATTGAGATATAGATCTCAAAAGTTGGAAAACTACTGATTTACATATATCATGTACCTATTAAACATGAGTGAGTAATAACAGATTTCAATATAATAATATATATGTCGCACACCTAGATCTAAAGGAATCTAACTCAAAAACCGGAAGATTTCAGTTATGCACACCATCGGATTCCAGCAAAACCCACCTACACTAAAACTGATTTCAGCTAATATAACTCTGCTGGCTATATTATAAAAAGTATAAATTTATACAGAAAACTCATGCGTGCATATGGACATATTAATCAGTTTCTCGCCTCTCCTGAAAAAGTACCTTTTTTGAGTTAGCTCTCTTTAGATCTCGGTGTGCGATGTATAGATAGGTTGTTAAAGACTTGTACTAAAATTTAAAAAATCTCTTTTCAGTGGTTTGGAGTGTGTCAACGCGTACCTGGAAGTTAAAACTGTTACTATCGCCCTACCAAAGAAGTTTTAAAATAGTACATGCTTTGAATCATATAAGAACATTTATATTACTACCATTTAAATTTATGAAATATAAATAAATATTTTTAACGAGCATTTTTTATATATTAATTACCGATCCTACTTAAGAAGTATCTAAGTACTTACCTATAACAAGTAGCGTCCATTGATGTAGTTGTCTTTACAAACTGTAGTGTGAGTTATAATTGTATCTATGGTGAATTTGTACATATCGTACACCTAGATCTAAACAGGACTAACTCAAAACGTCCTTTTTTTAGGAAAGGCGAGAAACTGATTATTATGTCCTTGTGCAGTTTTTCTGTATAATTAGATTTATACTTTTTATATGAAGTTAGAACAGTTAGCTTTAATCTGTTTCATTGGTAGGTAGCTTTGCTGTAAGGAATACGATGGTGTGCCTAACTCAAAACTTCAGGTTTTCGAGTTAGCTTCCTATCGATATTGTATTGAATAAAATAAAATACGCGAGTTAAATACGTTAAAGTTGTTACATTCCTTTCGATATTTCACGTAAGTAGGTATTATAAACACAATACGACGGTCAGTCATCACAATAATACGTTTTTGTGTCTGAAACGCTGTGACCTGGAATGGAACGAATGAATGAACAATAATTTGATCTTGTGTGGTCTTCAGTTTATTTTGTAAGAAGCGATATGAGATAGGTATCGGATAATTGTTCCTCTAGAAAGAAAAATAGGTAATTCATTCAGTGTGTATACATTTAAATAATAAAACTATCATCTTGTTAATTGTAGTAGGAGCTTATACAATAGATATATAAAAAATCTACATCTTAAAACGCGATTTAGTGCTTGTGTGACGTCACATCGTTATAAACAAAGTAACCCTTACAATAAGCAGGGAAACTATAGGCAACAGTGTCACCTAAATATTCAATGACACTTGACTAGTGTCAATTTTAACTGTAGAGCTGTATAATTATAATGGTATAAGAACACTAGCAACATAGCGTAGGTTCAATAAAAAACTATTGTAGCTCATTCATGTAATAAAACCATACAACATTATTAGTATTACAATGTTAAGTGGAAGTCACGTAAACATTGTTTATCTCGCTTATAATTACTTAAATGCCAGGTATATAAATCATTATACCTACAACCATTTAAAGCAAGCAATTATTTTAAGATACGTACGTAGAACGTTAGCGAACGGAATTGTTTCTAGAACAGTGGTTCTTAACCTTTTTAGGTCCGTGACCCTTATGACCTAACTAGGGTTACTGATTTTTCCTCCCAACGACGAACTTGCGCTCTAGTTGGCACTACGCTGTGTTCAGATTTGTTACTTTGAAATTTGGCGATGGGAAACAAATACCAGCTGATGGCTATCCCCGCGAACTACAAGTTTTATACCCGCAGGTAAAAAACACGGATTTGACTTGCGTGTTTTAATTTTTATGCGGAGATTTCGAACACATTACAGTTCTCATATATATCGTAAAAACCATCAGAATTATTATATTTCGTCCTCTGATTACATCGAATATAAAAATTATTATCATCCTCGTAGAAGGTACCTACCTACTTATTGAACTTTTTACTTGTTACATACTCGTAATAATAATGTTGAAATGCCTTAATGTGGAATATCTCAAAAACACGCAAAGTGCTTTTGAAAGCTACTTAAAAGTTCA
This sequence comes from Polylopha cassiicola, assembly GCA_038024825.1. Classification (NCBI taxonomy): domain Eukaryota; kingdom Metazoa; phylum Arthropoda; class Insecta; order Lepidoptera; family Tortricidae; genus Polylopha; species Polylopha cassiicola. Next base: position 8,121,174 of record CP149055.1, read on the forward strand.
AATAAACTCCACATAAATACTAGACTAATCTAGACTAAACTAAATGAACAAACTTGTTCACGATAATCGAACCACCAAATTCGACACTGATTGATTGCAATACAGTCTTGATTAAAACCGATTAACACATAAATATTTATGAAGGAATTTCAGGGATCCCTGTTTCGTCTCAATAGGATTATGAAATTGGAGTAAACCTTCAGCTTATTAAGACAATAGATAATATTTGTACCTATATCAAAATCCTTCAGTTTCCAATACAATAAAATACGCGAGTTAAATCTGTTTATAGTTGTTTCATTCCAATGTGTAATGTAATGTAGGCGCGAAGGAATTAAAAGACACACTCGTGAAATTGCTACCAGAAAAACAGTTTAGGTTGGGTTAAAACAGTTACGATCCGGCTAATTGTTGAACCGCCGCGACGTACCTACATAACAGCCCTGTTTTGTAAAACGACTAGCCGTAATAAAAAATCCGGCTGCGACATACGAGTATATATCAATTACAGGTACCTACTTACTTATCTTTACGGCTTAATATATTATGTATATAGAAGTAGAACCTAGACTGTTTTGGGATCAAAAGTGATCTTTCATCGCGACCCCGTTCATAAATAAGAACATGTCATGCATAAGAATCGTTTACGTCCTCTCCATGATACTCGTTTTATCTGTCCCGGTAGAATATTGCGAATAGAAAATATTTATAAATCTTAAAGGTCACGGAATATTGCACGTCATCACGCCTACGTGTGTTTCCAATACGTCAGTAGTATTACAATTGGGGTTAAGAATATATGTCACCTTTTGACAGTTTGAAAGGAATGCATCGATACGTCTATGGCATACATAGAATAATACTAGCTTCAGCCTTACCCACAGCACCCCCGTTACCCTTTCTTAGTGATCCCCTACGTTATAATTAGGCATCACTGTTCAAAATTACAAGTTAACCCTTATAGTTTAGACCCTGCGTTGATATGTCAGTCATTAAGTCAGCTTCTCCTTTTATAAAGGACTAGCTGTCCACCCCGGCTTCGCACGGATACCTTTATTTATAGCCTATGTCACTCGGGGATAGTGTAGCTTCGCAACAGTGAAAGAATTTTTCAAATCGACCCAGCCGTTTTGGAGCCTATTCAATCCAAACAAACCTTTCCTCTTTATAATATTAGTACTTATAGATATAAATATAATAATTTATCCATCATGTTAATATGGGTACCTACAGTTAAATATTTAATCAATTGGTGTAAATTATCCCAAGTTGTTATTTCAAAACATTCTCCAAATAAAGGCAGAATTTCGGAAGCTAATCAAGAAAACGGTACAAGGTTACTAAAATGGTATTTCTAAGATTTTTCTTACAAAGCCTAAGTAAAATGGGTTCTCAAAGACTTCACAAACGGCACAAATCATAATGATAGAGGATGAAGGCTTTGACTGTGTTCTTTTGAGCGTCTTATAATAAATAACATGAAACCAAAGTAAAGGGTATCTAAAGGAATATCAAATTTGCACCTCAGTTTTGCGTTTGCTTTATGTATTCCGTATCTCTATAAAATTAGGTCACACATAATATTTCAATTACCATTTTGCAGTCAAATATACGGACTTCACTATTCTGTTTATAAAACTCTTACTCCTCTGGATCCCAAGTTAATGAGAGCCTTTCGACGACTTATTGAAACTAGGGTAAAAAATCTGTTTTGCAAGCTCTTATTTAACTCGCAATGATGGTAACTATGTAAATATATAAGTAGATAGGTACCTATACATATATACCGTACATAGTAATATGTACCTGCTTAATCTTGCAATTCAATATATTATTATGTAGATGATAATGCGTGGTTAACTATGTGACATTATTCTAAAATCAAGGTAGGGACGGGAAACCAACAGTCTACAGATGTCGATGATGGATTAAAGACAAGTTTGATGTACAATTTTTATAAACATGACATGACATTAGTATTAATATACCTGGCAGTAATTCAATAATGACCCAAGATAGACAATTGGTAGACATAATAACATATCAGAATCAAACAATCGAGATATTGTAACATAAGATTGTAGGGCCACGGTAAAGTAAACATCTCGTCAGGGGAAACTTATCAGTAACCAAGGGCCGATTCGAGGGAATTTGCTTCAAACTTTATCGACGTGTCGATCAAGTCACGACTCTGTAATATAATGACTATCCCGATAGGGCCCAGTTGGTAGTGTAGGAAAAATTCGATTTACTATCCTTAATTTGGGTCGAAGCGACATTTATAAGTACTTGCCAGGAATTGCTAATAGTATTTTTGTAGGCGCTGAAAGATTTTTTACGCATGTTCCGTTCGTTGCGTAAGTTTGTATATAAATGAGAAATAAATGTTCATTTGAGTTTCGTGAACGAAATGTAACGAGGTAGTCATTTAGTTAGTGAATTCTATATTTGCATTTAACCGCCATATACCTACCTACCTAGTTTTATATAAAAAATAGTCGTTGATATATAAGAGTAATTAATTAAGTAACTTATCAAAAAAGAATGAACGTTAAAATCATTGTCTAGTAAATTTTTCGAAAGTAGTCGTAATTAACTCACAAATGTCTGTAAAAGAATAATTAGCAGTGGCAATAACAAACAATAAAGTTTTCAAGACAAAAACCTGAAAGTTATTTTGTTTATTATTCTGAAATGAAACTTTTATATTTGAAGAAAATACTTCATGCGTATATAGGGCACGGTAAATTTATATACCCATACAAGCACCGCTTACAATTTCAAAAGATTTACAAATAACGTGAAAGAGAAATATAAGAACGTTAAAATGTACTATTACAGTATTTTTGCCTTGTCTCGGATTTACGTGGAGGAAATATACGGTTTTTTTTGGAGCCGACCCTTTTGCATGCTCGAACCACCTGGTACCCTAACTGTAATATTGTTAAGATCGCTATTCGGAAATAAATTTTATTACGAAGCCACTTGACATAAATTGGGTTATATATTAAATAAGCTCGATTTTCATGTTGAGGACATAATCCTACCAATAAGCGTGATTTGTTATGCATCGATGTTTGTTATTTCATGCAAAAACGGCTTAACGGAATTTTGATGGAAATTACACTTTTACATTTAAGACGGATGAAGCCATGGTACACTGGTAGTCACACTAAAATTTAAAAATATAAATAGAACACTTTTTTTTAATGGATGGTATTGAATGGATGTTTTATTGTAAAGACCCTAACTCTATGTTAACCTCATATCTATTATAATAACTAAGTATTTGCTGTAAAATGAATTCTACCCAAAAGTTCAAAATGGTTACTAGTACGAAAACATTTGTTTATTATGGAACAGATAGAAGGATTTTTATTTTGTTTTTTTTTTTTACAATAGCGACGTTCGGAACTAGCCTAAAGCTTTCGTACATGTAGTCCCTGGAATCCCTAAGTTTTATTCCGGGACATATTAGATCCCTGGATAAGTACTTGGAAGTTTGCAAAGTTTCCAATTCCACGCTAGTGAAGGCCTAAGGCGCAGATTTACATTAAAGGGATATTTTTTAATTGTATAAAACTACTAGAGGCCCGCCTCGGTTTCGTCCGAATCCTTTTTTTTTTATAGCCTATGTCACTCGGGAATAGTGTAGCTTTCCAACAGTGAAAGAATTTTTCAAATCGGTCCAGTCGTTTAGGAGCCTATTCAATCCAAACAAACAAACAAACCTTTGATCTTTATAATATTAGTACCTATAGATAAACATAACTAATTCAATCACTAATATCTCAAGATAGTTTCAGCAAAATTATACGGTAGCTGCTACAGAATTATGTCTACGATTAGTCTTCAATCAATTTCACTAATGTAAGACTAATTTAATTATTGCATAAGTTCTATAAGAGTTTTAGAATTTGAGTTAGCTCATCCGAGTTGGGCATGCGCGGTTTTGCAGGCGCGAAGCACTCTCGGCTTGAACTCGGTTGAGTCAACGCGGGACTTCGGGACAGAATCGACTAAAACGCGTGCAACTCAAAACTTATAACTTTTAATGCAACTAAGTAAGTAATTACTTATACTTACTTTATTTATCTGTAAAGTTAGGAGTAAGTAAGACTTTGGAAAATTAAAATATTTGTAATATTGGACTAAGTTTAATTTCAGTGACTAAAAACTTTATATAAAGTTTGTGCGGTTATTTTTTTAGGAAAAATAATGTTATGAACAGTTTCTGCTCATGGAAATACCGGTTTGGTAAGTCAATATTGTTTTTACTACTTTATATATTTTTTTTTTTTTTGACGGCCTGTTGGTCTAGTGGTCAGAGGCCCTGACTACGAAACCGGAGGTTGCGGGTTCGAATCCCGCTAGGGGCAGATGTCAATGTGATGAGCACTGGCATCTGTACCTGAGTCTTGGATGTCTTATATGTATTTATGTATATTTATCCGTTGTCTAGTACCCATAACACAAGCTTTGCTTAAAATGGGACTAGATAATTGGTGTGAATTGTCCAAAGATATTTATTATTTATTATTTATTATATATATATAAAAAGGTATACCTATTACTTTTATTAGAAAGTAAAACAAACGACAGTAAATTAATTTAAAATGACATATTTTTGTCAATTTATTATAATGATCGCTACATAATATTATAATATGCATTTTTATTGAAACACGATAAATAGGTAGGTACCTACATAATTATATTTTTTCGTTGCTTCTCTTTTATTTCTTTCTATTTCGTATATTTTATTACGGAAAATAATCTTGACTTCAACACGGATCCTAAATCGTGTGAAAGTGAAAACTTCTAAGATACGCTTTTTTTCTTTTGAACTACTTTTAAAGGTAGTCAAATACACAGTTTTCCTCATAGATAAATCTTAAGATAAGTCTTATCAGCCTATATCAATATTTAGCTAAATCATTAAGTTTTTATTTTTAATTATTTTTTGGCAACGAGTACGATTTTAAAACATCAGCTCGATATAATAAGTACCTACCTAAATATGGAATTTAAAAAAAATAAGCGCATTTTTTATCGATAACTCCGGAAAAATTACGTTCTCTCACATTTGTTGAAAACTGTGGTCTTCAGTATTTTAAGAATAATCATTTGAAAGATGTAATTAAATTCTAAATTGTTAATATTAATCGATCTATTTTCACTTAAAAGTAATCTTGTAGTATGTAGGTAGGTAGTATTTTTTTCATTTTTCTTGGAGACAATGAAAATAACTTCATCGAAATTAAGTTTAATCAAATAAAACATTTCAATCCTAATTTTCTTCTTGTGAGTATAAAAGAATCCTAATTTGTCTGGCAAAACTTTTTTATATTCGTTTTGTCACTGTGCTTCTGTCACTCCAATTAATTTATCGTTGATGGGAGTGGAAGGATGACGGAGATAAAAATGATTAATGAATTGGAGAATGCCAACGATCGATGACAATTCCTATTACCTAACAGTGATTGAAATATTCAATTTGCATATATAAAGCTTACGAATAAACACTAATATATATATATATCCCTACTAATATTATAAATGCGAAAGTAACTCTGTCTGTCTGTCTGTCTGTCTGTTACGCTTTCACGCTAAAACTACTGGACCGATTTAAATGAAATTTGATTCAAAGAAAGTCTGGAGCCTGAGAAAGGACATAGGCTACTTTTTAAAAAAAATAGAAAAAATGCGCAGCAGACTAAGTTAGAATGTTATACAAAATGATAGACAATGATAGTATTATAATATATAGGTACGGCTATCGTCAGCACAGTCTGCTACGAATACGGTAGCTGTGGTTTTTGAAAAGTTGGTTTAATATTCATACGCGAGTTAAATCAGTTATAATTGTAGTAACTGTGAAAGCATATTACAAAAAACGTGGAAATAATTAATTGAAAAAATAATAATAATAATAATCGTAGGTATATGTTGGTCGGGATTACATTTGTAATTTTAAATGTACCTAAAGACAATATGTCAATATAGACCTGTCTCTAGGTACAGGCGAACTAAATAACCTATTTTTATGAAGGTCTACCATTACGAAAAAAACCTACGAATCTAACGTGGAAATCTCTAATCTGAAAATCTTTTGTTACAACCGTTCGCTTGTCTGACATCGGCCATATCACGTAGGTTTTATGAAGTACTTAGGTATTCTGCAAAGTAGGATAGTTTCAAAACTACGTCCTTGATTTGTAATAGGTATTTATATCACCAAAATATTTTTCGTCGACATTGACTTGTCTGGCTAAGTATGCTTCGGATGTGAACTAGCTTTTTGATCTGCGTGATTATTTGTCCGAGATCAAATCTTCAATCAGCAAGTATTCACTCAAAATAAACATTTGGGAATTCTGTTTAGTTCAGCTGTCACTCGTCAGCCGAACTGAAAGACTTACATATCCAATGACTTAAATACACAGGAAAAGAATCATGATTATACTTTTTACAGTTTTTAGATATTTTATCGGCAAGTAATTTAAAGACCTACTGTGGACTGTATCTAACTAACTAAAACCTAACATTTAAAAAGCGAGTGGTTTCTTTAACTGTTTATTACCAACTAAAAAACAACTGACAATTTGGAATATAAAAACAAAACACAAATATAATTCTTCAAAACATAAAACATAAATAAAAAGTATAAAACTATAAAAAGAGGTTGCATCGTCAACACCTACTTTGATACATGTCTTTATAACCATATAGCTCCTATAAACAAATGCCAATCGATAATAGCGAACGAACATAACGAATGCGAAATCGACGTTGTCAGTTTTCGTTCGTTTATGTGTTCGTAGGTTTGCTATTATTGATTAGCATTTATCTAGGGACCAAGGTACCTTTAGACACTATATTATAAGTTAGCACGTAATAAACGTAATAAGTTCAAAATATGAGATCAAAGTACCATTTCGTAAATAAATGGATATCGTTTATTTATACAGTAATCGCGTTATAATGAAAATAAATATGAATAAAACATATTTTAAACGAGCATTATTCAAGCTTAATCTAAGTAGGTACCTACATTATAAATATTAATATGGTTTTTGCCTCAGTCGGTTCCTCTTACTGCTACTCGCGCTACCACAATATTGCCTGGCCACACTCTACTTGCGTACTTTATTACCACGTTTCGCTTTGCGGCCCCTTGACTTGCACAAAAAACCGACAAAAAGCTGAGTAGAGTTGCCACATTAATGATATGACGAATCTATGATAATTTGTCACGTCGACAATTTGTAGTGTTGATATGGATAAAGGGGCTGGATCTGGAAAAAGTGCCAATGTTCAACGTTAACGTTAAACGAAACCAATCAAAAGTTTAACGTTAACGTTGGTACCTTATCTAGTTACCAAGGACAGTCTATGTATTGCCGATTAATAAGTAGACGACATTTTACCGTCAAAAGTTTAAACAACATAAATAAATAATGTTCATTGCGTTTTTTTTTAAATTTTGATCAGTTTAAAGAGTTTAATTTCAAATCGATGGGTGGGGGTGATTCTCCGAGTTTTTTAAATGTCGTCATTATCCGTTCTGCCTATATCTATAATGCTTTATGTACAATGATTGCAAATAACAATTAAGTATCCTTTGCAACAGTATATTTGTACCAGTAACCGGAGATATTTTTTTTTTTTTACTTTTTGATTCTGTTCTTAAATAATCTGAGACGACAATGATGGCGTCTCAAAGAAAACACCTATTTTTAACCCCCTACGCAAAAACGACGGGGTGTTACAAGTTTGACGTGTCTTCTTTCTTTCTAAATGCTCGAAAATCTGACCGGTAGGTACAGAACTTACTCATAAAGCTAAACATTTAAGGTAATAGTAAAATTTATTTACTGTTTGTTATTATAAATTAACTTTACATATACGAGGACGTTCACAGCCGATTATCTGTTATGATAGATTCTTACCACATAAATTATATTAGCTTAAAATTAATTTAGTTGGCACATATTTGCATTTTGGCTTTAGGAGTTAATGTACTCAAGGATTAGATATGATTATTATGTATCAAGTCATAAGATTATCATATGTTTGAGCCAGTTTGAGGGCTTACAGATAAAAAGAACCCGACGAATTGGGAACCTCCTCCTTTTTTAAAGTCGGTTAAATAATAGGTAAGACATATTAAAAAAAGGACCTAGTTAATAATTTCTGATGCCTTCGCGGTTATTATATATTGGAATGAAACAACTTTAACGGATTTAACTGAATATTTTATTTTATTGGATTCTGTAATGGCTCCGATAGGTCAGTCAATAAAATAAAATACGCGAGTTAAATCCGTTAAAGTTGTTTCATTCCAAGGACCTAGTTATCTAAAGTAAAAATAGTCTTTAGAGCCCAATATCCAGCAAAGCCTTAGCCTTCAAAACCCATCACCTGTTGCCCTAAAACAAATTGAAGTAACTAATTTCAAATTTTGATGAAACAGTGTATACTGTTTTAAAGTAGATATTTCTTCAATGTAGTAACACTTTGATCCTAAACTCTATTACGAAAGAGGATTAATCTTCAAGCAGAGTTAATACTGCTACCTAATAACAAAATTCTCATTTTGTTACAATAATTGGGTAACCTTTTAATAAAATAAACAGTATGTTGTTTTCGGGCCGTCCGCGCTTAAATATTAAGGTAGTCTACGCTAAAAACTTTTTTGATAATTTTAGGACAACATTTTTTAATAATTTCTGATGCCTTCGCGGTTATTACACATTGGAATGAAACAAGTATTAACGGATTTAACTCGCGTATTTTTATTTTATTTTATTAGCTGACGTTTCTATTGTCAGTTCAGTCGTGCTACGATTATGGAAACTGTAAAGAATCCGAAACGTCAGCTAATAAAATAAAATAAAAATACGCGAGTTAAATCCGTTAATAGTTGTTTCATTACAACATTTTTTATTTTTTATGGTTCTGTATTAAAAAACGCATACAGCTATAAAATTCCACTTTCTACCCTTAACTCCTATTTGAGAGAGTAGGTAGGCATAAAACGCTATCAAAATCACAAATTTTACTACAAGGCTGTTGGTCAATATTGGTAATAGGAGTCTAGCCATTAATCTGGAGTTAATTTGAGATTATAATGGGTCGTATAATTATTAAGGGGTGTTTTTCGGTTGTTATTTTTCCGCAGTAGCTGGTCATAATATAATGGAAATTAGATTTATTTTGTGTATAGAATAGGTTGGATTTAGTTGCTCTTCGGTGCTTTGACATTCCTTCTTTTGTACAAATGACTGTAGGAATACAGTCTATGAAGTTTGGAATGGCTGAATCTACGAATTGCTTATTAACAAAATTGGCAAACTGAGGCTGAAATTTTGTGTAAATTGTACTTAACCAAAGCGTATAATATTTCAAGGCAATCAATTTAGAAGGATATATACGGTGTAATTCTTTAAAAAAATTACATCCGACAGCAGAGATTACAGAATAATTCCTACCCACTCACACAAAATTTGTTATAAAAACTTTTTTAATAAAAGGTTTATAAATAGACATTGTTTTATTAATTTTTCCTTATTAACCGGAGTGAAGCTACACGGTACACATTTATCTCGCTTTCGGTGTAACGTACACATGCAAAAAGATTACGATCGTCTCATATCCTGGAAAAAGGTCAGCTACTTTTTTTTATTTGTACCTAATTACATTGCCCTCTTACCTACAATGTCTGCGGTATATGTATCTAACTTACTACCTACAAACTTGTGTCAAGCGGAACCTAATAAAAAGTACCTAATTGAAAAACTCGTAAAATTGTACTATTGACGTCAATATTAATTGGCCAATAACATACAGGCCGACATGAAAAAACTACAAGAAATTTTAGTATTAGTCTTATACATAGTGATAATAGTGTCAGCTGAGTCGGCTACGAATATAGAAACTACATAGTTTTCAAAACGCCAGCAAGAAAAATAAAATACATACGCTAGTTAAATCCGGCATAGTTGTTGCGTTGCGTCCAATGTGTAATAACCGCGTAAGCATCAGAAATAATTAAACTCATCTTGTCAAATAAATTAGTTACTCACTTAAAACATACCTAGCTACATTCACGCGAAGTTTTACGTGTCACCAAAGTCATAGGAGCCATAATATTATTATAAGTCTACAAGATAGTTTGTTATCTAGGTATTTTTAAAACAGTTTACTCGGAACGTAGGATATTGTGCCATTGGCTAAAAAATCAGTTTAGATATATCAATAAAAATGATAGTACCTGCGAGAACAGGAGTAATAGCAAGGCTTTTCGTGGCTAATGATAGGCAAGTTCATATTAACCTGGCTATTAATCGTAAGTAATTGGAGCATCATACCGTTTGCATAGCTAACGCAAACAAGATACAGGTCTAGGCAGCGTATAAGTACCTATGTACATTGTTTATTTGGAAGCGTTAAATGTTTGCGACAGTACTAACAATCATTTTTGTTTCTTTAGTTTCCAATTTCATAAAAAGCGCATCAAAAAACACACAAAAACTATAAACAAAAAATATTTCACATTTACATAATATGATTATATATTTCCTACTCAAGCCTCTGAAATTAGATTTTTTATCGAACTGCAATAGCACAATACAATAACTACAATAATCAATTATTTTTGTCGTCGGTGCCAGCCCGCGTAAAGTTGGGCGGGGCAATTAGACAGTTCAGTTTTCTCGCGTATTTTATTTTATTGGCTGGCGTTTCGACACCTTAATTCCAGATTCATTCCAATTTCATTCCAATGTATTATAACCGCAAAGGCATCAGAAATTATCAATTTTACATTTGTTTCATTCGGCTACGTTATCGATTGGCACTTGTCTTGGCCTTCCCGTCAAAATGTCGTACGTCATCTCTAGATCAGTGTTATTCTAAAAAAGGTAGTAAAGAAAAATAGCTTAAAAAATTACACCTGTGTTAAAAGGACTTCATAGCTTTTATAAGGTATGAAATATTTATACTGAAATTTTGTTTGTGCTCAAAGTAGTGTCCTAAAGCTATGAATATACTTATGACTACCAACGAGAATTAAAGAAAATCAAATTTATTTACAGTCACTGTCAACATCTGGAGGTTGCCTCGGGCTGAAATAAAGTACTTGTCAATCAGAACCCATAAGAAAATATTTTATGCGCACACTTATTTTTGCTACGCACCTATTTCTTTATTTCCCACCTTTATTTATTTTATACCTTTAATTAAAAATAAATTTATACCCTGACAAAGAAATTTATATGTGCAAAAATATATGAAATTAGGTAGGTACTTTTATATGTAACTAGGTACTTTTATATGGTAGGTACTTGTATATGTATGTTTTATAGGTAGCAGAAAATGAGCTGCCCAACGATCGTGAGGTAGTAGGTTCCAATCCTATAAAATACGAAAATTTAACTTTGCACATATTTTAAAAACATCTTGATAAAATCTGTACCCTATTTATGTAATCCGTTATTCCGTAATCTGCTTGGTAGATTAGGACTGATTCTTTATAGTCTAAATAATGTAGCTATTTTTTAGAGATACCTCTTGTCCAGGAATGGGACCGTTATCGGATGAAATCTGGGGTCCTAGTTAAACAGGGTACCTATATATATGTTATACGGTCCCGGGGAAGGGTACAGGGTACGAGTATAAGTCCTTTACATGCAATATTACCCTTATACCCTTTTTCACTAAAATATGATTATTATTTCCTTATTTTTAGACCGTACACAAGCTTTTTACAATACGGATCATTTACTTAGGGTACCTACTGCCGACCGCAGGGTAGGGATTAAATTATAGTTGACTTTTATTTTTTTTACATTCAATTGTGATAATGTGAGTGAATTGAAAATCGTTTAAAAATACGATGAAAACAAGCAAACCATTTTTTAATTACGTCGTGAAATTCTAACCGGAATCCAAGTCGGTTTCGGATTCGACAGCTTTTGGTACAAAAAGGCCCTTTCAAAAGTAATCAAAACATTCTGAATGGTCCGTAACAAATACTTAAGGAAGTACCTAATAATTCATGGCCCCTCCACCGACGCGACAAATGTGAGAAGTTACAATTAGAAACACAATGCGTAGTAAACGCGAATTCAACCAGCGTAGATTATTGTCAAGTTTTAAGTCCTAAATATAACTGTCACTTGTCACTTTGTTGTAAAATGACCTGGGGCCCTAGACAAGTGCCCAACGTTCAACGTTAACGTTAAACGTTAGGACCGAAATGTATGGGATTTGACATCCAAATATGACACAAATGTCAAATCCCATACATTTTGGTGCTAACGTTTAACGTTAACGTTGAACGTTGGGCACTTGTCTAGCCCCCCTGATCCTTTCGTGGTTATGTCAATTTTGGCATAAAGCAAATGTCAAAAAATTTTAAAGCCGAGCCGTTTCGGCGGAGTATAAAAATTTTAAAGGTTAGTGGTTTCGGCGGAGTGTGCCCACAAACACTTTGATACAACTTTGGAATGTAACAACGATAAACGGATTTAGCTCGCGTATTTTATTTTATTGGCTGACGTCCGCTAACCGCGAAGGCATCAGAAATTATTGATACGAGATTTTTATCAACTGCCAACTACGAGTATACTCGTAATAGGGACACTCGAACACAGTGCCCACTTCGAGTAGGTAAGTACTTATGTTTGTAGATGTTAATTCTAAGCTTCTTCTCTTGCTGGCAATGATAGGAGGACATGAAAAAAATCTATGTCATTGGAAATAAAACAAAGTTTTTACAGCTAAGAGACGTGAGTGTATTCGTATTGAACTTTTGTATGGTGGCAAAGAGTACCTAAACTTGGGTTACGAGTACTTAACGTGTTAGGTATATATTAGAAGATATAGGGACCGCTAGTGTGGAAATGTAAATGAGGTTTGTGATTTCAGTCCTCGTCCAGATTTGTTTGCTGTATACCTATCGATAATGCCCTCGAGGCGGGACAGCTTCTCCGAATTGATATTTGGGTTCATATGGGAATATATATATCTCTGCACATGAACTTACACGTAGGTATATACATACAATAACCTGTCCTTCGTATTAGAGCATCTCATTAGAGTATTGATATTTACGGTTCGAATAAACGTCTTTTTTTATACGTTTGTTTTTCGTAGAATGCCGTGACAAGAAAACCGAAATGTGAAATATTTGCCGAAAAGAAAACTTTTATTAGTGTTTATAAAAGAAAATGTATTTTTTTTTTAATTGTAAACAGAAACCACTATACGTTTTGCAAAACAACTGAGAAGTCGAATATAGGCTAACATTTAAGAGTGAATACTTTGTAGTTGTTTCACTTCAATAGTAGGTATAACATGTATATACTTGTATAACTTGATTTAAAGACAAAAAAGATTTTAAATCAAATTGTAGGCTAAGTAGGTACACCTTCGAATACGACATCGTATTTGCAAACCAGTATTCAAGTTGGAAAATTTTAGAGCGCTAAATTTCGTGATTTTTGTTAGTTCAACGAAAGAAAGCTAAGGAATTTTAATAGAAATGTAGGCAATTTGCTTAATACGATAAGTTTATTATAATTCTTTGTGGTTCTGATTCGGATATTGTCTTTTGAATTGACAATAACTGTGTGTTGATTTAACCTAGTTAATCATGAAATATTTGATCAAATTTTACATTTTATAATAGATTATACTAAAAAAATAAACAAATTTATTTCGTCAACTAAAAATAATAACAAGACTGTAAATTAGGTACGTAAGTACCTACTTGTATATAAAACCATTTTAATAGATATCCTGAAATATGCTTAAATGATCGAATGTTTATGGGTTATGCGAACGCTTGTTACGTAAGCTAAGTACTCATTTCACTTATATAAGAATAGTTTTCTTCATTCTTCTTCGTTCATTTTATTATTATGATGCGAAGCAACATTTTGAGTCTACGGATAGGACGAACGAGGAGAAAGTGCGACGAATTGACAAGACCCGATGCAATGTGGCCAATTATGTCTCTCCGTACCATTCTGCTTACACGCCAGAGATGGGCATTAATCGATTATTTTTTTAATCAACTAATTAATCGACTAAACAATCAATCGTCACAAAACTAATCGCGATTAATTTAATTAAGATTAACTTAATCGTCGCAAAATTCGATTAACGATTGGTCAATCGTCATTTTAATCGACTAAATTTCTCGATTAAGTCTCGATTAAATTTTGAAACACAGTGCATAAAAAAATATATATATGTACATATTATCATTCAATATGTTCTTTGAAATAATTCTAGAGCAGGGCAGAAAATGGTTAGGCAGTATATGAGTTAGGTAAATTTATTTATTATGTATATTTCATTTTAACAGGTATCTCATCGTACATCAAAAGTCCCGTAATGACCTATGTCTTATATCAGCGTACCCCGAAACTTAGACTTACAATTTTTTTTTCTGATATTAATCGAAAGAAAATTAATCTAATTAATCAATCGATTATAGATTTAATCGCTCGTATTTAATCGACGATTAACTTAATCGTGATTAAGTTATTCGAACATCTTACGATTAAGATTGATTAATCGTCACTTTTAATCGTTAATCGATTACTTTTAGGTTAATTTTAATTGTTAATCGTTAGTCGATTACATTTTGCCCATCACTGTTACACGCACAAACATTCCACTAGAACATGTGGGATGCGTGGGGTGTAGGATGAGTCGTTATGACGACTGGTTGACAGTCAAATCTCAACTGTCATTCTAATCGCCACCAACCCAGCGCTCGGTGATACGTCCCTTATCAAGGGTTATCCACCAATCGAAATTATCGACATCGACTTGATTCTTACGTGCGTCGATAAAATTGATCTATCGTTTATTTGGTAAATTGTTTGTAATATTAATTTAATAACAGATTTTATTGCGTGCGAACAAACTTCCTGTTTCGAGCGTCTCAGAGATTTATATAAATTTCCTCATGAAAAATGTATATTTCATAGGTACGTATGTTCCTCTTTTTATGATTGCACGGAAATTAACCCATTGTGTATTCTTGGTTCTGCTTGAATATAAAACGAATGCAAATGGAATCAAATTTAGTTCGGTGGCATTCTGAATAGAAAATCAAAGGAAAATAAGCGACTTCACGGTTGAAGTGGAAAGTGATTACCTACCTACTAAAAATACTCGAAACATAAAAATATAGGTATAAGTTTCTGATTTTTCCATGACTGATAACTTTTACCCTAAAATTACTAAAAAGAATTGGATGAAAGTTTACCTTCCCCACATTACGTACTTACATATCTATAATCTTCATACTATTGGACCGTGGCCCTACTATATTTTTAACATTATTATGCAGTTAAAAGATTATCATGCAGTTCGTAATACCCACCCACTTATTATTAAACCAAACTTGGAAAAGTAGAACATATTTGATTTTGATCGCAACTTCGTTCGCGCACTCAAGAACCCCTTTTTTTGCACCCCTAGGGGGTCAATTCTAATAAACTACGAAACTTGTATTTAATGAAATCCCTAAAGCATGAATCTAAGTCGTTGACAATTTAAAGATTTTTCGATACGTCTATTTGCAACTCCTATTATTTTGATCCCTGGTATTTTGATGATAGACTGAACGCATTTAGTCCGCATTTGTTACTTGAAAATTGGCGTTTAAAGATCCCAGAGTCTGTGACCAACTCTATTTACCAATGAGACAACGGACATTTCAATCTAACAATTCACAGGGCAGTCAGTAGGCCCCTATAGGTAGGATGACCCGGTGAAGGTCTCTGGACGCGAGTTGCGTGTCTATTTTCTAATAGGGTCATTGTAATGGCTTACGATCCTTAGGAAGGTAGTATTTTCAACCTTTTTGGATCTGTGTGTATTAATGAGAAACGGAATTCTATGAACACCCCCGAAATCCATTAATTTACTTCCTCTTCGGTTTTACTACAGAAAAAACAAGAATTTTAATTAGGTTGCAGAATTAGCATTCGGGAGGTCCTTTTGAAATCGTTTTAGGAAATAAAAACAGGGAGTTCCCTCTTGGAGGATATTTCTTGGATCATTCTGGAAATAATACGTCAAATATAAGAAGAATACAAGGAATTATTTGAAACAGAAAACCAATAAAGCGTTAATGAGCCCGTCCTCTCTAATAATAATGCTTACAGTAACTATATACGTCGCAGTATTTCACAAAGTTTTTACGATCGGAATGACAAAATAAAGAGTACAACATATGTAACTTTGTTCCGTCGCCTAACTTTTATAACTTTTCGTCTAAGTATGTTGTTTTGTTACGAAGTTGTTTGCATTTTCCTCTCTAATGAATCGTGACAAACCTTTGTAGAGTTTGATTTACGGGTTAAGCAACCGAAATTAAAATGAGTGCGTTGAACTTTGTTAATTATCCAGTGAAAAGAATTATGAAGTATCATAGTAAGTACATGCTACAAACAAAAGAAAATACATAAATTTAACTTTTGTTGGATATAAAAGGTCCATTCCGTAAAACATAAAATCTAGGCTATTGATGAGTAATGCGTTGTAAAAAGCCACAAATTAATTTAATGGGCGTTATCGGGGCATAAAAAAGTCTTTTGTTTAGACCTTAGGTCTACATTTAAAAAGAAGATTAAATGAGATTAATACGAAAGTCTGAGCCGATTTAATTTTTCGTACTTTATTGTGAAGAGTTATACAGGGACCACGCATATTTTTAGCTGGCCATTTTGTCATTTTTATGACGGACTTAGTCCTGAAAGTTAACTCTACTGTATACCATGCATTTTTAATAAAATAATTTGATCTTACATTCGTTTTATTGTCTTGAAAATTCTGCTAATAGATTTCGACTTTCGGCTAAATATTCAGGTATGTTATGGGACAATACTTATGACAGATGATAGATAGGTACCTAGCGTAATCATAACCCACGTCATTATGTATAAGACGTATTTTTTAATTACATTAAAACATGCACAAGAGTTAACAAATAATTTTACAATCCTTTTTACTTAGATGTCCTTTCGTAAATTGCCAATCAGATAAGGGGATTTGAAACTCATTCTTGGAAACAGATGAGACTGATTGGAAGCTTACTAGCAGAAGGATCGAGCCAAGTTTTCACTTACAGATTTATATAAAAGCCTGAGCAATTATGAGCTTGGAAACTACCTTATAATTCTTTAGATATAAAATCACTTGTCACTTTTTAACCACTTGTGTTTGAAAGAGATGAATGATTTAAAATAGTGCATACTAGGTAGGTACCTAATAAGCAGAGCTATTAGGTACTTACCTAGTCAAGGCCCGAAAATAAGTGACAATCGATAAGAAATTGACATACGCGAACGCAATCAAGTGGTCAGTTTTCTTTCGTATATTATATATCGTAATAGTATCTCAAAAAAGTCACTTTTTCAGGAGAGGCAAATAACTGATTACTTAATATGTATATATATTCACACATGAGTTTTGTATAGATAGATGCTTTTATAATGAAGCTAGTAGAGTTAGCTTAAATCTGTTATAATGG
Organism: Polylopha cassiicola; assembly: GCA_038024825.1. Classification (NCBI taxonomy): domain Eukaryota; kingdom Metazoa; phylum Arthropoda; class Insecta; order Lepidoptera; family Tortricidae; genus Polylopha; species Polylopha cassiicola. Next base: position 8,138,734 of record CP149055.1, read on the forward strand.
TTGATGGGTTTTGCTGTAAGGAATCCGATGGTATGCATAAGTCAAATCTTCAGGTTTTTTAGTTAGCTCCATTTAGAGTTTAGACCTAGGTGTGCGATATGTAAATAGCATATTATTATAATTTTGCGCCTGTTTCGTTTGGTTGCTATTTTCGATGGCCATTGTCTAGGGGAGCTAGAATTTCTAACTTCTTCTACATAAGGCAAGGACTTCGCTGACATGAGATTGTACTTATTATTATAGGTTGTATGTATAACACAGCCATTATTAGTTACGTCATAAGATAGTTTAAAATTACATATAGTTTGGTGAAACTCAAGTCTCGCATTATATATTATGTTACTACATTCTCGTGAGCATAACTGCTAATGTCCATGCTGTTCCGTAAATAGCTGTTTGTGTTAGCTGCTTAAAATTAATGACCCTTGGAAGTCGACATTGTACCTTAAATTGTATGGTTATATATAAATATAAATATGATTTTGGTATGAAGATAGGTCAGAATAATATTATTAAGAATATTATTGGCACAAATATTAGATAATCCTAACTAATATTATAAATGCGAAAGTAACTCTGTCTGTCTGTCTGTCTGTTACGCTTTCACGCTAAAACTACTGGATCGATTTAAATGAAATTTGGTACAAAGATAGTCTGGAGCCTGAGAAAGGATATAGGCTACTTTTTAACCGACTGCAAAAAAGGAGGAGTTCCACGCGGACGAAGTCGCGGGCAGAAGCTAGTACTTATATAAATATAATTATGATTTTGGTATGTAGATAGAAATAATATTATTAAGAATATTTTTGGCACAAATATTAGATTAGGTAGGTATAATGTTTACGAGTATGTTTATAACGCAAAAACGACGGGGTGTTGTAAATTTGGCGTGTCTGTATCTGTGTGTGTATAAAAGAGGATTACAAAATTTATGTATAATATAAAACTAGTTATTAGTAACATATAGTATGTACCTAACTATATAAAGTGTGAGAAAAAAAAAAACAAAACCAAAAAACAAAAAACCCTAAAGGCCTTTAAAAATAATAAAAGGTTTTTTAGTTTTAACTTGCAAATATCTTAATTAATACTAAAATGAGTAAAGGTACTTAGAGTTAACTAAAACACATGCATCCACGATTCTAACATTTTTAATTATGATTAAATAATAAGAGATCACCGCATAATTAAAAATATATTTTCAGTCCTCCGGCCGGAAAGCGCCAACTTTCTGGCCGCTGCGCTAAATTAAATTGCCGCTTTCTGGCTTCGTCGAACAGAAAAATAGTATACTGACCTCGGCCTGTAAAATAAAAAAGCCTCAGATCACATTTTTGTCAACCTCGGCTTCGCCTCGGACGACAATTACATGTGATCTGAGACATTTTTTATTTTACTGGCCTAGGTGCGTAATGTACTATTGAGCTTTCCTACTTTCACATTAAAGGTTGTTTTTTAGATTAAATGTCTCCTTGTTTTATAGATTAAAATCTAACACTGTGCTTACCGTTATTTAACTTACTCAATTCCACAGTAGACACGACGATAATGGGTTTTCTTATTTATTATTGTAGAGTTCGGTTCTTTAAAAAAATATACTTCTTAATGGTCCGCGTATTAGAAACGTTAATCCGTATTTATTAGAATAAAATCTTATTTGCACTAAATGATTTCATTTAGATTTCTTGTACAAATTAAAACAAATATATAAAATTAATAATGGATATATCTATCTGTTATATTTTTTTAAGTTACCATTTTTTTTAGTTTTAGACTGTTGTCAGCTCGGCCGGCTACGAATATGGGAATCACCGATCTTTTTATTTCAATTCTTTACCTTTTGCTTTACCACCATAAGGTATTGTCCGTCCATCTTTTGATGCTCAACCTCAGACTTACAAATAATGGCAAATAACTATTTAATCTTAATAATGGATTTTCCCTAAAGAGATTGGCAAAAAAACGACATTTCCTCTTACCTTTACTTATACCATATTAGATACCTAACAAAGACACACTTAGAAATTCTTACCACGGAATAAAATAAGTATCTATCAGAGTTAAAGCCTAGGGCAATAAATTGCATGGAAAATGACCACCACTCCTCAGCAGTGTGATTAATAAACGTCTCGTAAAGTAGACAAGGCCGTGCAAGAAATTGACGTCATATCTCTTATTTATGGAGGTTCCTTTGTCAATTTGGCAAAGTAATGCATATCACAATTTGACGAACTGTTGGTCTATTGGTGAGAGATTGGGGGACAGACGTTTATATGTGCTAGTCACGTATGTCAAAGTGATATGTCTTGGATGCTGTACCTATATATATTATGCATATTATATTTTATAGCGTTATACATATTCTTTTTTTCTATAGTTATTCATAGTACTAGGTTTGGACTTGTTATATTAACTTGAATTAGGTAGTATATATTACGAGCATTTTTTGTGTATAATTTGGTAATAACATGCCAGAGGATTAAATCTCAAGAACGACATGATGGATGCTTATTATGAAAATTTAATAAAGAAGATGAAAAGGATGATAAGTGCATGGATATTGGTATCAAAATTAAATTTCAATATGTTTTATACAGAATAGGTAGGTACCTAATTATAATAAAATATTTCAAAATACTTAATTAAAATTCGAAAATCGTTCAGTACAATGAATAAAAGAATGGGTCGTTTCTATTTTATTTGACTTTCTCAAAAAGTAATGCTATCTTTTTTCTGTAATTTAATTAAATTGAGTACAACTTAGTTTCAGATAGTTTGTATAAATTATCATAATTTAAGAAGATAATGTTTGTTGAGTTATTAGGTATTCATTAAAGAGGTTTATTTATTTAGAGTCACAATTTGGGAGTTCAGTCGAGTTCATTGCTTTCAATTTAGTGCCTTGATTTTAGGATCAAAAGTACACCAATTATTAATAATACCTACTAGCAAAATACCTAATTAGATTCAAAAGTTTGCTGGAGACCTAAGAAAAGATTGTTACAATCATTTCGGTAATCACAATTAGGCAAGAAAATCTCCGGGATGATCCTAAAATAATGGTCTTTACGTAAGCCTACAGATTAAGTGCTTATTAAGACTGCTCATTATGTATTAATGCTGCTAGCATTTTGCACGACTAGCAATCAAATCAATCTGGAGATAAGAATATCTGTCACTTTTATTATTTAGAAATTGTCACTTTTTAATAAATTGTGCGACAAAGAGAGACGCATCTTATCTTGGTTTAAAAGGCAGGACACGTTACTTTTGTTGTAACACCAAGCAGTAAAAATAAAAGGTATTGATATTGTAATAAGATTTTGTGATAATTTTCCTAATAGTTTCGCTATTACACGAGGCGTCATTAGCCGTGAGGTATCATTAGCACGGTAATGATCTCAAAGAAATACCTGGTAAGTACCTACTTACCGAGGATTTTATTGGCAGAATTTAGTGTGTAATAGTCTCTTAACTTTTATTTTCTTTTGGCGTCCATTATATAGTTATAGCATGAATTTTAAGATTATTTGGCTATTTATTTATTTATTTATTTATTAGACTTGGGCCTGATGAGCTTACAGTATGGTCCAAAACGCTCATCAGGGAATTTATATAAAACAGAATAAATATTGATTAACACTTTACAAACATTTAAAGAACCTAACTACATAAAATACAAATCAATTGCGTGTTTCCAAGGACGGAACCCTAACCTGGAGTAATAATTTGACTCTGTGACCTCCCCTCACCAAATCTGGATCCGCCCTAGCGTGTCTCATCCTAGATTTAAGATGGAATACAAAAAGCAAATATATCATCCGCGTGTATGTTTTTTGGATTAACAGAAAAACAATCGATTTCTATCTTCTGTCGTGTATTTGATTTTCAGTTAAAAAGTGTGGGCGGGCGGATACAAGCGTGATTGATGAGTTCCGCAAGAGAACTGTCTTATAAACTCTAATCATTTAAACGTAAATGCACTCCTACGCAGTACAGTCAGCTACATTTTTAAGCTGCGACAGGCTTTATTGAATTTTTATTCTGCTCGGCGACACGTGCTTTAGAGACCTAGACACGGTCTATATTTAGATCCGAACATCGATATTTCGCATCGAAGCGGAACACGTGTCGAGTTTTGTATTCTTTGGAGTTTTGAGAGCACATATTTGTGTTTTAATCTTTGTGTCAATGGGCTTCTGTAAAGTGACGTTATTTATAGAAAGGTATAAAAAAAGTAGTTTAAGTAAAACTATTTATAATTTAAGAACGGCTACACCCAATTGGCTGAAAATTGGTAGGGAGGTACTTTAGAAGGACACGGACGAAGGATACTTTTTAACCCATCTCCAAGGGAAAAAAATTAGCATGAATTTTTTGCAGCTTTAATACCTGCTATCTCATTTAAGCTTACTCTTCTAACTTCATATAAAAAGCATAAATCTATACAGAAACCTCCTAACTGAACAGGGACATCTTAATCAGTTTTTCGCCTTTCCTGAAACCTTTTTCGAGTTAGTTCTGTTTAGATCTAGGTGTCATATGCAATTTCTCACTTTATTCACAGAAAAGATATTAGCTCTCAAAAGTAAACAGTCGCTAGCCATCCTCTCATGTTCACTTCATTTTGATAATGTAACGTTAAGAGGACGGATTCATTTTCCTTAATGAAAGCGCACGTTCGACACTTAATTCCGACGGAGACATTACCTATGTCACATTTGTAATAACGTTAAACTTGAGTCATGTAGGTAATAATAATGTGCTGTAATAATACTCGTATTATGTTATGAAATAGAGGCAGCATTGTAAAGTACTTTAACCTGTCTAGATGTTAACCCTTAAACTAAGGGTAGGGGTAACATTGCCCAACCAAATCATCAAAGTATCATTTGGTTGTGACGTCATAAAAAAATCTACATTTTTGATTCAATTAGAGATTTTATTCAAGGAATAATAATAACAATATTAAATCAGGAATTGTGAAAAGAACTGTGAATGAAATATAATCAAAACAAAGGGTTAATATAACCCTCTTTTGATCATTGTAACCTGAATTTTACTGTATACAACTGTATCATTTTCATAAATTCTGGCAATTGTTTTAATAAATTAATCTTTTCACCATATTTACGTCCATTGCATTTATCGGTAAATTAACACAGTGAATAAGTCACAAGTAACTTACACTTCCAGAATATGGATGTTTAGATTAGCACCCCGTTTTAACCCCTAAGGAGATGAATTTTCAAACATCCTTTCTTAGTGCTCCCCTACTTTATAAAAAATTTAACGATTTTTACAATACGCGAGCTTCCAAAAATGTCGCGGACATTTTTATATTAAGAGACTATTTTAAAAAAATATTTTTAGGTGTCCTAGAAACCGTTATGTGTATAAATTCGGCAGTGACATAACGTGAAAATAGGGACTGAAAGCGAAAAGTTTGTTTAGATTTCATGTTGGCATTCCTTTATTGCGTACAAAAATATAGACCCTTACCAATCTAAAAAATGGGATAATATTTATTTTTACAAAAAATATTCACGAAATTCTCAAGCGTTTTGTTTGTAACGCACGTTTCATCCATTAATTATCAAATGTATAGGAACAAAACACGGCTGCACACCGTACAAAATAACATAAAACTCAAGAAACCTAATAGTAACTTGGCGAAATTCTTAAAATCTTTCTTTTACGTTCGTAACATATTAAACACATTTATTTATCAAGTTCGAACAATATTTCCGTAACTGTCATGGTGTCGAAGTAGACATCCTTACTAATATTATAAATGCGAAAGTAACTCTGTCTGTCTGTCTGTCTGTTACGCTTTCAAGCTAAAACTATTGAACCGATTTAAATGAAATTTGGTACACAGAAAGTCTAGAGCCTGAGAAAGGACACAGGCTACTTTTTAACCGACTGCAAAAAAGGAGGAGTTCCACGCGGACGAAGTTGCGGGCTGAAGCTAGTTATTAATATGCCACAATGAGGAACTATAATATTATCTTATCTATATAATTAGGTACATACATAAAATCTTCTGTCCTGACAGATACGCGCACAGCCTAAACAGCTGATCTGATAGTGATCTGAAACTTAGGGGGTGTGTTTTTTGTATAACGTAGGTATCCGATAAGATAAAATTTTATGAAATGCGTAGGGGTCTAAGTAGGTGAAAAAGGAAGGCCATACAAACATCAATGGTATAACGGTTTTTTTTGGTGCAATCTATTTAAAATTTAGCATAAACATTCTACAACAGAATTGATGGAAGGCCTTTATTTTTGTCAAGATAACGGGGTTAAAAAGTCCTACACTACAAATAAATGATTATATACCGAATCACGTAGGCATAGGTACTTATTTTTTTTATTTATGCGAATACGTTGTTTATATTTCCGGTGATAATGAAACAAATATTATTTTAATTATTTACATAAATCGTATCTTTTTCGCATTTAAAATGACTAAATGCCACCACGCCACATCAAAGAGCAGTAACTAATATTTCATAAAATTATCGTACTCTTAGACCACAAATCTATAAATAATTACTTATGATGCTTTTAGTTTTTATTTGATTTACTTTATCGGTTCAATGTCGGAGAAGACTGTTCGTATATTTGTGAATGATTTATTGCATCCTTTATGTCCATACTAATACTGTTAATTCTATAAATATGCAAAGTAAATATGTAAAAATATGTGATGGAAACTGTAACTGTTTGGTAGGTATATACCTAGTTATAATTTGACAAACAAAAATGATTGGCACCTATTTCCAAGAAGACCATTCTAAACAAAACGTAGACGCCGAACCTGATAATAGGTAGGTATTCAAAAATTCAAAATTCAAAATCTTTATTCTGCAAGTAGGCAATAAATGCACTTTTACATGTCTGAATACAAAATATATAGTTGCTACAGATAATTATGATATTATACGGGCACATTTACCGAGAGATGTATAGTGTCTCCGTGTCAATTTAAATACAACTTAATCTACAAATAATTGGGAGATCTGAATAATTACTTAAACTAAGTTTACTTAATGGAGATGTAAAGAGCCTCCATGGTCAAAATTATAAATAAAATTAAAAATAAAAGTTTGGAGATGTAAAAGGTCTCCACGGTCATAAAAGAAGAATTTGGAGGTGTAAAAGATTTCCAAAAGTCAGTAAAATACAATATAAAATAAAGTCAGGAAATAGACTATTAAGCTAATAGACTATATTACTAGTCCTACTATAGGTACATTACTAGTATGTATACAATAATTATGTCAATTACTTTACAATTATTACAAATACAACAAAGCAGACAGTAGCGGCTACGCTATAAGCGACACGCAAGTTTCTCCGGGACTTTAATTGCAATTTAACCCGGAATTGGAAGTGGCCACGGTTCCTTGTCTTCTAGGTAGTCTTCAACTTTGTAGTAAGCCTTCTTTAGCAGAGCGGTTTTTATGTACGTTTTAAACACACTATTTGACATTTTCCATGCCACTAATGGTACTTTATTGTAAAATTTTGCACAGTTTCCCATAAACGATTTCTTAACTTTTTGCAGACGGAACTTTGGGACGGCTAGTTTGTTTCTATTTCTAGTATTTAAGCTGTGCACCTCACTCTGCTTCTTAAACTGATTAATATTTCTATGTGTGTACATAATCACATCCAGTATGTATTGTGAAGCTACTGTGAGAATTTCTATATCTCTAAATCGTTCCCTTAGTGAAACTCGAGAGCCCAGGTTGTAGATGGACCGGATCGCTCTCTTTTGTAGAACGAAGATGGTTTCTATGTCAGCTGCTTTACCCCAGATCAGTATACCATACGACATGACGCTGTGGAAGTAACTGAAATAAACCAGGCGGGCCGTTTCCACATCAGTAAATTGACGTATTCTTCTTACTGCGTAAGCGGCAGAACTCAGTCTATTTGCCAAGGCAGCTATATGCGGTGACCACTGCAATCTATGGTCAACAGTGATTCCTAGGAAAACGGTGTCATCTACCAGATCTAGCGTCTCTCCGTTCAAAGTGACTGCAGTGTCGACTTGTCTTATATTTGGCAGTGAGAATTTTAAACACTTCGTTTTCTTAGCATTTAGAAGTAGGTTATTTGCTGTAAACCAATCCAGTACCTCCTTCATAGTGCTGTTGATAGAACTGAAGTCATTTGTTTTCCTGTCAACCTTGAAGACTAAAGAGGTGTCATCAGCAAATAACACAACATCACATTTATCTTTCAGTAAATAAGGCAAGTCATTAATATATACTAGGAATAGGAAAGGTCCTAAAATTGAGCCCTGTGGTACCCCCAGTTTTACAGTCGAGCTACATGACTCTGTCCGATTTACCACCACTTTCTGGGTTCTTTGGCTTAAGTACGACCTTACAAGGTTTAGCGCTTCAGTCGATAGGCCGTAGTGTTTTAACTTGTGCACAAGTGTCTCATGCTCTACGCAATCGAATGCCTTCGAGAGGTCGCAGAAGATACCGATGGCATCTAACGAATGTTCCCATGCGTCGTAAATATGTTTCATAAGTGCAGTGGCGGCATCTGTCGTCGAACGTCCTTTTGTGAAACCGAATTGCTGATGGTGAAGTAAATCATGCGTATTGAAGTGTTGGAGCAACTGGTTCAGAAGAATCTTTTCAAATACCTTACTAAGTACGGGTAAAACTGATATCGGACGAAAATTGCCTAAATCTTCACGGTTTCCTGCTTTAAATAAAGGTATAACTTTACTACACTTCATCAAGTCGGGGAACGTGCACTCATCTACACATGAATTAAATACCACGGCGAGATAAGGCGCTACAACATCTATAATAGAATGCATTACCTTAACAGAAATGCCCCCGAGATCTTCAGTGTTCTTTATCTTCAGGGACTTGAAAGTTTTTATAATATCATTGGCATCTGTATGCTTAAAGTACAATCCTGTTTCACATTTATTCAAGTCCAGGTATGAGTTGGCTTTAGTCACAGAAGAATTCAGACTTCGCGTAGTATTTACAGCAATATCAGCGAAGAAGTCCTGAAAGGCTCCAGCTACATCTAAGTCTGCAGTCAGAACATTTTCGTCAACTTTTAGCCGATAACGGCCATTACGAGGTTTTGTCTTACCTGTCTCAGTATTTATTACATTCCAGACAGCTTTTACCTTGTTGTCCGCTAATTTGACTTTGTTACTTATGTAAGCAGACTTAGCGGCGGCGCAAACCTTCTTAAACATTTTCGAGTATTTTTTGACGTATACTGTAAAAGCCTCATCTCGTATATAGTTTTTCATTTCGTATAGCTCGTACAATCTGTTTCTACTCTTGTAAACACCTACTGTAGCCCAGTCACTAAACCTTGTTTTTGCCGACCCGTGTATGAGCGTTCTATGTTTAAAGATCTTTTTATGCTCATCATATATCACGTGTGTTAGTTCATCATACAGAGTATTTGTATCCTTACAATTTGTTGGGAGTGGAGGCACCTTACTAAGTATAGTATCTCTAAATCTCTCCATGCGACTCACGGTGATCGGTTTATAAATAATGACTTGCTGATCAATTTGTGCCTTCACTTTAAAATAAGCTTTCTGACCGCTATGATCGGAGTTGAAGCAGTTGAATATAGTTTGATTAGAAGCTTCACAATTACAGAATATATTGTCCAAACATGTTGCTGTGCTGGCTGTAATCCTTGTGGGTTCATTAAATAGTGGTGTGATGTCGAATGATTTAAACAAGTTCAATAATCTGACCGTATGTGTATGTCCAGTTTCCAATAAATTGACATTAAAATCTCCACATACTATGATTGACTTACAGCCAACAAAAACTCGCTTTAAGGCGTCTTCCATAATGGCTTCAAATAAACTAAAGTCAGATGACGGCGGCCTGTATACACATAATATAATGTGGCTCTCAATTTCCACACACGACACTTCTATAGTTCGTTCGACGGACAGTCTTACAATATCTTTTCTCTCTTTACGTGTATGATTCGTTTTGACTATTATCAGCGAGCCCCCGTGAATGGCCGTCTTTCTACTGAACGAGCTAGCTATGTCATAGTTATGAAAATTATGTAATAATAATTCATGGGGCTTGAGCCAGTGCTCGGTGGCACAAAATATATCAACGTCGAAAGAGTCTAGGAATAGACCCACCTCTAGTGATTTGCTGGAGAAGCCCTGTAAGTTTTGATGGACAAAACTCACTCGTCGGTGCTTCTCCGCTGTCTCAGTCGTCAGTTTAAATGCGTGGGGGGGCGCGCGGCCGCGGCGGTCGCGGCGGCCGGGGCGTCGCCAGCGCTGTCTGCCGAGTCAAAGTGCCCAGGTTCAATATTGTAAGCTAATAGCCTTACTGTTGCTAATTTACATTTCTTAGACATATATACTCTATCCCCTTTAATTCTAAATGATGTACAAAATTTATTCCAGTCAAAGAAGTGGTAACTAAAGTTATACCATGTCACATTGTATAGCATGGAATTTAAACATGAAATCTTGAGGTTGCGCGCATGGGACATTGACTTGAAATATGGCAAGGCGCACAATATAATTTTTTGAATTCCACGCTGCTCAATATCGGCCAACGTCCGCAGGAGAGGATCCAAGCGCGATCTATCAAGTCCGAAAGTATTTCCTAATACGATAACTAACGTCACGCTACTGTCAAAACTTTCCTTCGACAACCTGTCCACGAGGCACTCAATAGAAGCGCCGTGCGAACAGTTGTTTATGACCCTCTGCCGCAAACACTGGCTCAGCATAGTGCCGAGGCCTACACCTATTTCATCCGAGTAGATAACCGTCGAGGGTGTCACGATGTCAGGCTCGGGGCTCGGCGCTGCGGGGGCGCGGGGCGCCGCGCGCGGCGTCTTCAAGACGCGCGGGCGGCGCGGCGCAGCGCGCGGAGAGCAGGCGGCGGCGTCGGCGCAGGGTGGGGGCGCACCGGCGGCCGCGGGGACGGCGGCAGCAGGCTGGCCGCGCTGACTCTGAGGTGACGGCAGTATTTGTGTGCATTTACACATATGGTTGTTGACAAGAGAGTCGAAACGTTCCTCGTTGTCTCGACACATGTCCAGGAGCCGTGATGCAGCCTTCACATGCTCGTTGATCTCCTGCTTGCTGCTCTCATATTTGGCACTGATATCATGGAGTGATTCCTTTAATCTCTGTATCTCATGTTGCAGGCGCTGAGCATCAGTGTCATATGATTTTGAAACATTTTCTATATCTTTGTTGCATTTTTTCAATTTGTTCATTAGAATGCTCCGTTCCTTTCTTAATTTGACATTATGTTGGACACTGAATTGGGACTTGGTTAAGTTTTGAGTGCGCCTAATAAATCTATTTAACTTGATATATTTCTTTAGTTTATTTCGACTTCCAAATGTAAATGATTTGCATAAATCTTCCTTTGTCAAATCTATTATTGATGTCTCCGTCTTGCACACTGTTGTCACATGGTTGCAGTCTTTGCCTACTAATTCTTCGTATAAACTTTGGGTATTATCTGACTGGTACAATTCACATTGACTACGGAGATCACTAATGGTGTGGTTAGCTTCTTTTAGTTCAGTTTCAAGATCAGCGATCCGTCTCAGGGTGGAATCATAGTTGGCTACACAGTCTGTGAATGATCCAACCATCATTTCTAACTGTTGACATTTGTCCACAGTTTCCATATAGTCTGAGTTGAGAGCTGCTAACTGATTCTTCAGACAGGTGTTTCTTTCAACTACTTTTGTCACTTCCACCTCACTCTCCTCTCGCTCTCGCATTAATTGTTCACATTCCTTCTTGGAGTACTGAAGCTCATCCAAGGCTGCCCTCAGCTGCAATTCCTGCTGGCGCGCGGTGGCCTTGCGGGTCAGTACGCTCGATGACATTTTTAAGGATAAAATGCGCTGATCAACTAAATGAACTTGTCAAGGAATGTGAATATCCGTTTCTTGTTATATAAAATATAGACTCCGATTAAAATTTATTTCTCATACATACAACAAACTTTTGTCCAAAAACAACAGAATAAAAAAAAATAGTCGATATATAACGAAAGCGGTCGTCAGATTCGTCATACACTCACTACAGTCAAGTAAAGTAATCAAGTTAAAACGTCACGCATGTTCACATACTATAAAGGGATACTGGTAACTCATAATTTTGGTTTCAAAAAACAGTATCCGTGGCACTCTGTTAAATTCCCCTTGATATGGAATAAAGTCACTGCACACTAATAAATGACCCACAGTCTAGACCGCTCGGCACTATCGTGGATGCTCGCGAAAAAGGCTTAAGCGCCGCCGTTTTCTAAGCCGCTTACGCGTTCGGCCCAAACGTTTTGCGCTGATTTTTTTTGACGGTAAGATTATTTTTACAATGCAGATAATTGTTTATTGCAGTTCAAATGCACGTATATCGTCATAAAAAATTATTGCACTTTGATTAACACTAATTCACAATTCTTTTGTAAACAAAAATAGTCAAAAACAGTCACTTTATACCACTATAACTGAATTTAATCGCAGGAGCACTCGATAACGCGTCTTACACTTTCAATCACGGGCGGTATATTACTATATTACTATATCATAATATATATATATATATATATATATATATATTTATTAGATACTAGGTTCTGCCCGCGACTTCGTCCGCGTAGAACTCATCCTTTTTGCAGTCGGTTAAAAAGTAGCCTAAGTTCTTTCTCAGGTTCCAGACTTTCTTTGTACCAAATTTCATTTAAATCGGTCCAGTAGTTTTAGCGTGAAAGCGTAACAGACAGACAGACAGACAGACAGAGTTACTTTCGCATTTATAATATTAGTAGGGATTATCAAGTTGATACTTTTTAACAAACCTTACTTACGTACCTACTATTGTACGACCGAGGGTAGGTACAAAAGCAATAGAACAACAAAAATAATACCAGAAAATAACGGTAATATTTTGCGGTAAATATTGAAACAAAATCAATCTTTTATTGCCTATGTATTATCGAAGATTAGTTTCCGCCAAATTGATAAAAGATGACAACAAAGAATTTCTGGGACCCAATTTAGGAAAATATGAATAACGAATTTATTGTTTCAGTTTATCTTGTAGTAAGTTATTAAAATACATTAAGATAATGAACGATTTAGACATCAAAAATTTTATTAGGTACGTGTCATAGTCTCAGCTGTCAAGAGTAGTACATAAAACAATGTAGTTTTTGTAGTTTTTTAATAACACTGTCAAAATCTTGGTATACAGGCTGTTTATTTGTATTAAAAATTAATAATGTTATAAAGAGGGAAAAAAAGAAAATTAAAATAATATTAAATAATACATTTCACTCGTTTTGATTGAAAATAATACTTCTTTATAACACTTATTTTAAATTAAGAGCGAACTAAAAACAATTTAAGGTCAAGTAACTCCGTACTGTGATATTATTATCTGTCCCTTCACAATGATTAATAAATCAAAGCACGCTAAAAATCGAAATAAAACAGCTGACGTTTTACTGCTATTAGAATAATTACCATATTAGAATTTATGACTCTAAATGTCTTATTATTTCAATTGCCTTTTGAATTTACAGTTCTTCTACGACCGACGATTTTTATATTAAGCGCTCCAACATTAATCATAGTTATGACAGGAGCCATCTCACACTTTTTCTTTCTATTTCAGGTATCCAATTCGAGGAATGACAGAAATTCTTATCAACATGTGAACGTTAAATGACACTGAATAATGTTACACAGCGGCGAGTCGGCGATACATAATGAAACACAATCCCAAAACGCGTGCGAAAATGTGGAATGCCTCCAGGATGTGTCTGAAATGCTTAACCAATCTCTCCTGCAGAACTATACGTGGGGTAGTGAAATGGTGTGCATGTTCGAGACGCCATCGGAGGACATCATGGCATCTCCCCTATTCCAGACGTGTGTTTACTTCATGTACAGTGCGGTGTTCATAGTAGCTCTAGTGGGGAACGGTCTGGTGTGTTTCGTGGTGCAGACGTCGCCGCGCATGAAGACGGTGACGAACTACTTCATCGTGAACCTGGCGGTGGGCGACATCCTGATGACGCTGTTCTGCGTGCCGTTCTCGTTCGTGTCGACGCTGGTGCTGCGCTACTGGCCGTTCGGCGCGCTCATGTGCAAGCTCGTCAACTACTCGCAAGCCGTCTCCGTGCTCGTCAGCGCCTACACGCTGCTCGCCATCTCCATCGACCGCTACATGGCCATAATGAGGCCGCTCAAGCCGAGGCTGGGGAAGGCCTCGGCCAAAATGGTGGTGGCCAGCGTGTGGTGCGGGGCGCTGGCTACAGCCGCCCCTATACCAGTAGTGTCGAAATTGCAGCGACCATCACCGTGGCATGAAGCCTGCGATATGTACGTAAATCTCATTAAGACTTCTTATATACATTATTTTAATAACATTGCGATTTATAGATAGGTACTACATATGGACAATTACAGGACTGTTGGCGTAGGTAATTTATGAAAATATGTGAGTTTAGTATCATATACAAAAAAAGTAACTCTACCTAACATTAGCCTTAAAGTTTCATTTAATGTGGTAATTGACTTTGCGAAATATAAAAAAAAGAAAATTCTCGGTTCACCTTGATGATGACAATTTGTAGGTAGCTACTTATCAATCTACATTAAAAATTTCTAAAGTGATTAAAACCTGCCGAGTCAAATAAATGTCTTTTGTGTAGTGATGTCTGCAGTGAGCTGTGGAGTAGGTCCGAGCAGAGCGCGCAGTACACGTGCGCGCTGCTGGCGCTGCAGTTCGCGCTGCCGCTGGGCGCGCTGGTGTGCACGTACGCGCGCATCGCGCACGCCGTGTGGGGCGGCCGGCCGCCGGGAGAGGCGCAGAGCGCGCGCGACACGCGCATGCAGAGGTCCAAGAGAAAGGTATAATCTTGCCTGAAGTACCATATGATATTTAACACCGTTAAGAGTAGGTGCGTTCTCCATCCGTTCGTTGGAGCAGTTGTGGCCATTGCGCCAATTGCTCAAGTAATTTAGAAAAAACTATAACATCGTATAAAATGCTGTAAAAGATATTTCTAGATACTTTCCAAAAGGTCACGCTCATAAATGACAAGGGCCCTGGGAACTGAGTTTTGTTTGTGGGAATGAAACACTTTAACGGATTTTACTCGGCTATTTTATTTTATTAGCTGATGTTTCGAAAAAAATGCAGTTCCGCAAGTTAACGCGCGTTAAATTCGTTATAATTGACTCGTTTAAATGTGTTATAACCGCTAAGGAATGTTTTTTTGTCATTTTCAATGCTTTCATAAAGTGATTGAGTGTTACAATATAGATATACTTATTTAATATTTTATGATTACGATGAAACTGAAAATACATAATATTATCTATGCGTGAATGAAAGGCAACATTTTTTCAAATAACACTCCAAATTAAATCATGTTCAGAATGCCAAATTAAGCGTAAATCTAATAATAAGTACCCTTGTCATTATTAAAATTATGTCGGACCTGTCGATGGTACAATAAAATTATGAATGCTTCCTAGTAGGTAATACCATTAGACGCAGTGGACTTCCTCTTCAATTTTGAAGATAATTTATTTACCAATATATAAGTATATTTTTTTCTGCAGATGATCAAAATGATGGTGACAGTTGTAGCAGTGTTCACAATAAGCTGGTTGCCGCTCAATGTGTTTATTGTAAGTTTCACAGCCTTCTATAAATAAAGTTAAATGTCCTTGCTAATAACCTTAAAGTAATTAAGAGTTTTTATTTCATTAGTTCTGTCACAATTACAACTTGAAATAAAATTAAGGTTGATTCGTAGTGATAACTTTTGGCATGAAACAACTACCTATAACTCCGTAAAATCCTCTGTTTTACGCCTGGGCTGGATTTTCGAAAACCCTCTCTTAGTGCTGCCCTATGTTATTAAAGGAACCTCTATACGTCATTTCAAGATTATATCCCTTATAGAAGTCCCACGATATGTCAATCATTAAGTCAACTTCTTTAATATAGGTATATATTTTACATCTTGTAACGCACACTTTGTTTAAATCCGATGGCCGTAATGCTATATATAGTTTAATAGACGAGAAGCGTGACGTTTTATTATGATTTATTGTTTCAATGTTTAGGTTCTGTGGACGGCGCATGAGAGCGACGCGGAATGGGGCGCGTGGCCAGGCATGCCGTACGCGTGGTTTGCAGCGCACTGGCTGGCAATGTCGCATTCTTGCTACAATCCCATCATTTACTGCTACATGAATGCACGGTACCGTCGGGGCTTCAAACAGGTAATGGTAAACAGTGTGTGCGTCGCTGGGTTTATTATTTAAAACACAAAAAAACATTTAAATACTGTATTTCCATAGTTATTTACATTTTATATTTGTGAGCTATTAGAGCTCCTTGTGAGTCTAGGGAGCGTTAACCACAGACAAAGAGTAATGACAATAGTGAAAGGTAGACTCTATAACTTAATATTAAGTGTGCATCACACACAGTGATCACCGAGTCTATGATGAATTGTCGACTCGACATCTGTCCGGCGCTGTCGTCTTATTCTCGCTGTGATCTGTTAACAATCGGTAACATTATTGACAACGAGAAATCTTGTCATGTCGATATCATCTCTGATTTTCTGTCGACTTGAGTTCATCATACGCTCGCAGATCTTTGTCGATGTCGCTTGTATGACAAGAGCAGTTCAGTTGCTTTTATCGATTGGCACCTATCTTAGCCTAGGGGCACATATTTATTATTCGATTCTATAACGTTTGCGATTGACGAATTGTTTTTGTATAAGAGGAAAGTCACAATATAAATGAATGCTACTAACAGAAGCTATCGAAATCTACAGATGTGACTTTATACGATACAATTAAGGTCTTCGTCGCGCTGTAGCTATAAAAAATACTATTAAATATAGCCGTTACACATAGGTCAAGAACTATTTAACTGTCAGTACGAGGGTACTAATTCTCGCGTCAGTGTAGTATCTCATGTAGATTTAACGTGTGTGATATCATATCTATCGATGCTATAATCGTTCACCTAGGTAATGTACTCCGTATTGACGTAAGCAACTGAATCTAATATCTAATTGATCGTAAGTAGTCATAAATAAGTCGAGCCGTAATAACCTCCTGACCTTTCGGGATTTGTATATGGAACCAAGATTTTATTTTCAGAAAAATGTGTGAAAGTAGTTCTCACGATTTTTATTGGATTCTTTTGTACATGATTTTCTCAGGAAAAAAGGGTCTTACGACAGCCGTTCCCTAGCTTTAGTATATTGCAAATATCTCAGTTAGAATTTGTCTTATTTATATTATTGCGATGTCATTTATTTGTACAAGTATCTATCCTTTAAGCAACAAGTGACCTTAATCTCTTAACCTTTTCTGCCCAAAGATATGCCATGTCGTTACCCTCGAGCTGGCAACGTGAAGTATTCAAAGCGAAAATGTAAATTTATAGCCAACAGTTGTATCTGAACCGGAGTGAGGGTGAAGACGGATATTCTATTCAATAGTTGACTGCGTGAATAATACAATGTTTATAATTGCGGCTTAAACTTAAGAGTTAGATATATAAGAGTCACTTTTTACAGAAGTTTTATTTGACGTCCACGCCGTAAGAAACTTTGCAGAAAGATTTCTTTTTAAAGTAAATTATAAGTTTTAACTCACATGCAAATAAACTTATATAATACAAGTATACTTACAAAGCTGCATATACACAAGCACCTAAAATATTACCAAACAAAAGAAAATAAATCATAAAGTAAACAACGTAAGAGTACTGTTTTCTTTAGACAGTTTTTGTCTTAAAGCAAAAGTAAATGTTTATTTCTAAAGTCCTTCCACGAAATGCGATTAGTTAATCATTGGTCACTTTTTAGAATAACACAAAAAAGCTTTTATCTAATGTGTGTAAATGGAGATGAAGTTACAGTAAGCTCGTAAAACACTCCTACTAATGAACAGAAATGGGAAACTCTTAGATTACCGTAATAAACACCCGAGACTATATCAAAGTAACTGAAAACGCTTAGATAGTTTACTGTATCTCTATTTTGATATGTATCTTCTCTTACGTTCTATTGCTTTGTTTTCTCGTGTTCAATTTTATTATAGCTGTGCGTCGCTGGGTTTATTTTATTAAAAATACATAAAAACACTATATACTGTATTTCAATAGTAATTTACATTTTATTATTGAAAGCTGCCACCATTATTGAACCACAGACTATAAACTTATGACAATAGTGAAAGGTAGACTCAATACCTTATATTAAGTGTGCATCACACAATAGCATTACTTGTAATGGGCTTCTGTACTAAATTTACAGTCTGTCAGTTGCGTTATCAAAAATTATTCGACACGTTTTTCCTGTTTAAGTTTCGCGTTATATCACATTCTGCCACAGTTCCCATTACGTAGTGACGTTATTGTGAGTTCCCGACTTCAGGACTTTTTAATTTTCTGCTATTTTAACAAAAAAAAAATCGCACAACACTTTTTGATAGTGTGTCCGACCGACTAATAATATTTTTATATAGCCAGGTAGTATATCTTATATTTATCAGATTCAATATCATAAACTGTTATTACCTAGGGAATACCTATACATAGATAATATTAATAATGTTACGTGGAAAAAAAAAATGGTTACCTAACTCATATAAATTCTATTCCACGAGTCTTTACACACTTGGTATACATTTTTCATTTGCGCTTTTCATCAATTTTATCCGGCACATTTACCACGTCAAAAGAACGTTTATAATTATTGCTAAGTGTTTTGTTACGATACACGCAAGCTTAATTCATACTTGTGAGACCTAAAAAATATTTTTTATACACATATTTTTCGTATTTTGACACGTCGTCGCCATTAAGTATGTAGGTCTGTATTCCTTTTGACAGACGCCTGGGACTCGACTGTGTACGAATTTCCAGAAATAAATATATTTCCTTGAACAAAAAAATTCTAAGACACAACTTTAAGGAGGTTAAGTAGGAATTTGTATTCTATTGGTGTTATATCACTTGTGTTTGTTTGTGACAGGTTTTGGGCGGTTTTTTTTGTCTGAAACTCAATGAGGCTGGGCGGTCATGTCACCGGTCTAGTGTCTGCGAGGGCGTACCCATGTCAGGTGAGACCTAACTCTTTGAATACCAGGTATCTGGCTTGACAGAAACATTGTTACAAAACAACATGACTTTGTGATTCGTCATGCACTTCAAAAGTATTTAGTTGAATAAGGCTTTTGCATGTAATTTGGGAAATCTATTTTTAGTTTATATCGTAGAATGTATAGACCTTCTGTACTCGTAGAATAACTGAAAAGAATTTTCAGACTACACAGGGTAATAGTTAATAATAGAAAAATAAGATTAAAAGTAAAAGAAAACCTTTTTTAAAAATAAGCTTTTTTTTTATTTTACAATGTATATGCTCTTTCATTTGATACCCCACTCAAGTATATATATAGATATTTGCTAAAGTTGAGTTTAAAATTGAGTTGCATGATTGCACCTGTACCTACTTATATATTTATATATCTTCTTACTTACTTAGATACATAGCTTTTACTGAAAGCGGATGGATCGCTAGTAGAACTGCCCTTTTCTCGTTTAAATATATATTTGTCGATGTAATAAAGTTAGATGAAGGATCAGAATCCGGCATAAATTTGTCTAATACTGAACATATTGCTCCGCTAAAATGGTTTCCGCATCATTGAGGATGCGGAGAGCATCCGATGGGCATTGTTAGGGTTAATTTGCGTATAGTTTAAGAGATGACGTGACCGAAGCAAATTGAGCCAAAAATATTAGATTAGAAATTTCTGATGCCTTTGCGGTTGTTACACATTGATATAGAATTATTTTATTTGCTGACGTCTCGAAAAGTTTACAGTTCTCATATTTAGTCAAAAATGAAACAAACTACACATTGACATTTACAAATCAAAATTATGATATATTTTTCTCTTAGTCGTCATGTATTTTTAAAACAATTATCTAATATGAAACAATTATTATGTAGGTAGGTAAATAAAAAGTCATATTAAACTTATTTACAATATATATATTTTTTTATTAAATTTATTTTTGTTTCGAAACTGACTATTTTAATCATATTTTATAAATTTTGAATTTCTATTTGAATAAATAATTGTGAAAGCTTTCGGATATAAAAAAACACATTTTCTTAATTAAAATTTGTTCATTTTTTAGAAAAAGATAGGTACCCAAATTCATCAAGTTTAATGAAACTCTTTTATATCGCTTTTGGAATGATTTCTTTTATTTGTAAAAAACAAATCTCGTTTAATGAATTGGTTAGGTAGACGCAAAATTAATTAAATGTATTTATTTAAATTGGTCTAGGATCAAATATACTAGAATAAAGAAACCATAAAGCATTTAACTCTAAGAGGTTTCTAAAACTTTACTAATCCCATCAAAGTTAAATCCATTAAGTATTGGTGCTTGTTTTCTTTCAAAGTGTACCTTTTCTTATCTGATTGCTGTGGTGTAAAAATGTCCAAATAGCCTAAACAATGATCAATACCATTACGCGTTGTAATAAACGCGATAAATATATGACAACTAGTTTTTGCCTGCGATTGCGTCCGCGTGGATACAAATTACAAAATTTCATCCCCCTTTTAACCTTTTTTTTGGAATTAAAAGTAGCCTGTATCCTTTTTCAGGCTCTAGACTATCTGTGTATCAAATTTAATTTAAATCGGTCCAGTAGTTTTAGCGTGTAAGCGAGACAGACAGTGTTACTTTCGCATTTATGATATTAGTAAGGATTAGGAAATGTAGGTTTAAATTGAATACTTGTAAAAACCGTCATGTAATAACCGCGAAGGCATCAGCTATTATCAAATCGTAATGAGTTTAATTTGTATATTTTGATTTTACGCTGATATAATAATAACCGCGAAAATATCACCTGTATATAAATATCTGGATCTGCGCAAAATGTTTTGATAATGCCGACTTATGTACACTGTCAAATTATAAGGTTAAATTTTGTATCATTAGATTATGGAACCCTAAAAAAGAAGACGTAACCCAAGGGAAATCATGCACGGTATCAAAATTATAAACAACCTTTTTGTTACGGTAATTTCGAGCTTGCTAAAAATCTTAAATTGTTGATAAAAATATAACTAAATAAACTTTGACTGGATAAAGTTCTGAAGGTAATACATAAATATATCGCTTTATATGTTGAATAGACTTAATACTTTCCTTACATGTTTGTATTGATCTTTGTTCCTTTCGAAATTAAAGATACCAAATCCTAACTAATATTATAAATGCGAAAGTAACTCTGTCTGTCTGTTACACTTTCACGCTAAAACTACTGGACCAATTTAAATGAAATTTGGTACAAAGAAAGTTTGTAGCCTGAGAAAGAATATCGGCTACTTTTTAACCCACTGCAAAAAAGGAGGAGTTCCACGCGGGCGAAGTCGCGGGCAGAAGCTAGTTTCATATAAATGTTTGTTATATCTCAATAAATGAACATGTATTTTACTTACATTGGAATAAAACAACTATAAACGGATTTAACTTGCGTATTTAATTTTATCACTGACGTTTCAGAACCAGTAGTTTCCATAATCGTAGCACGTTTATAGTTGTTTCATTCCAATGTGTAATAACTGCGAAGGCATAAGAAATATATAAAAAAATATTTCCTAATTTTAATTTTGCAAAACTACACGTTAGATATTATAATGATAAAATCCAAATGGCTATTATATAATCACGACCCGTCGCGGTCGTAAATTAGAAACGTTTTGATGAGGTTCAATTAACACTAGCTTTTGGAGGTTACACAAATTGTAATTTTCCTAAATTTAACGTGTACCTATTATATGCGTCACGTCACAATAGCCAATACCTACCCACGAAGCGTGAACTAATTTTAATACATAGGTATATATATATATAATATAATTATAAATAATTGAATTTCACACGGGTAAACTCCGGGAATTATCTTATATTATATACAGTAGTAGGTATAATCCTAATATTTTAAACGCGAAAATTTGTAAGAATGTAGGATATATGTATGGATGTATTGATGTAAGGATGGTTGTCTGAATGTATGTAAGTTTGTTCCACTTCAAAAACTACTGAATGAATTTTGATGAAACTTATAGCTATTATACATCAGAATAACATATACTTAGGCTATATTATGTTGTAACGATATTGTGTAAAGTACTTACTCATTGTGCGCAGACGAAGTCTCGGGCACTAGCTAAAATAATAAACACAAGTTAAATCGAATTAATAATTAAACCGATTAAACCGAACACGAGTTAAACCGATTTTTTTTTTTCAGAAATGGTGGGTTTGAATGGTTCCTCGGCTCCGAGGCGCGGCATGCTTGGCTGCAAATGCCGATGTTCCCGAAACGGAAACGTGACTGCAACTAATATAAACAGCTGCAAGTGTAAATACAACTCATTAGAACTAAAAGTTGTTGCCACTCCTCAAATGCGACCGCCGCCCGCCCCCGCCAGGGCAGTGTCAATCAGGTCACATTTCTCCTAACTCTATTAGTGAACAAATTGTGTACATATTTCTAAATGAATTATAAACTGAATTTCGTAATATAAGCTTGTATCTACATGTTAGGAAATGTTAGATTTCGTGCGGAAGAATTACAGGAACAAAGTTTTTGAATGACGAAAAGATTGTATTAAACAAAGAATGTTGATTGTGTGCTGCGCTTGGTTTGAAAGTCCCAATTGGTATGTTTTAACACTCACTTGACTTTGGCATTGCTGGTTGCCAAGATACGATCAAATGGAGTCAATTGAATTGGTTTAAAGACGTTTGAGACGTAACCGTTTGCTATGACCGCTATATCGTTTTGATGCGTACCAATTGAAATTGCTTTTGAACCAAGTGCGTTAAGTACACAATCAGAGATCCATGATGCTTTATAAAACTATCGTGTTGATATGTGTCCATAAATGAATAATTGATTGTATCATGAAAAGGTAGCATTCTAAGCTGCAGGTAATATTATATAGGAATAGTTGTCAGTGGAAAGTTAAGGAAAATATTACGTGATTTCGAATGATAAAGAATCGAATGTTTAACGATCGATAATGTAATTTGTCCTAAATTATAAAATATTTAACTTATCTACGAGATATCGATGATGTAATCGTTCAACCAAGTGTCAAAAGGAAATTATGTACCTACGCTGTTTCACATGAGAAACCGTACCTAACGTTGGTATACCAAAGTTAACTTTTCCTTTATGTGAAAGTTATTTAAACACGTCGCCAATTAATTAAGGTCTTTTCGTGTTTTCTAAACATTTTGTATAATTGAACATTTCTTTCTTTGAACTATAATTACTTTTGAAATGTAAACAAACATATCCAGTTATCTACAAACAAAAAGATTTTCTCTTATATACTACCCAGAAGCAAAAAAAAAATCCATTAAATACAAAAAATAACTTAACCGAAATTAGGTTTCCAACCACAACATCAGTAAATTTCTATTTAAGTTATGCCTCAATTATGCCGACATTTAACTAAGGAAACTGGTTTCAATTTAATTACGAAAATTAAATTAACGATATTTGCTCTCATTGTTATCACTTCGCTGCCTGGATATTGTTTTGACGCGGCGTAAAAACAATTTTACATGATTTTATACCGTATTCTTAACGTGAGTGGTTCGATTTTTGATGTGTTTAATTTCTGAAGATATTACCAATCAATCTTCAAGTAATTACCTGCTTGTATTTGGTATAATTAATATTTGCTATGTTTTGCCATGTGAAATGATGAAAATTTTCAATGATCTTTGGAGTTTTCGTGGTCTTTACACATGAAATAAAATAACTCTTAACGGGTATAAGTTGTTTGAAAACGTGAAACTCTTTAGTCTTAGCCTACCGTAAACCTAGTCTGCTATCAATATAAGTCTAAGAAGTTCTCAAAACATCAAACTAATATATAAAAGTTTAACTCTGTTACAGTTTATAAATTCAAATGAACGAAATATTTACAACAATAAACTCAACGCGATGATACTTCATTAAATATAAAATTATATTTGATACGTATTTATTTAAAAACCTAGCTGTATAACTTTAACAGTTAGAAAATAAGCTTTTGTAATGTAAATATAAGTATGTAACCCGAAAATAAGTAGTCAATCAAATTGCTAAAAGTGGTTTTATTGGTCTGAAACACCCTTACACCCATTTAATTGTCTTATATACTTACTCATAACAATATAGTTTAATATTTTCAAATTTGACAATATTTTTAGTAAGTGTTATTCGACTGGAAAAAGAAAATAATAAAATATACGTGACAATTTCTGATAATTTACTTGTAGGACAAAGAAAAAAAATACTGTCATAATGTCTGTTGGTATTAATAAAATCTGCAGGCAAACAAACCCTCTTGGGGTAAGTACTAAAAGGAGGTCCTTAAAGCACACACTCTTATAATATAATTATAAACGTATTTCTGATCTGCAAATTCATATAAAATGATTACCTAGGTACTCTTAACTATTCTCATCAATGTTAATTTACAGTATCTTCAACACAATCTATTTGATAACAGATTCGTTATTATTTTTCAACTAAGTAACCCGAGTCGGAATTACAATGTTGTGGACGTTGTGGTACAAGGATGCAATTTATTTTGGGTTCTAAATAAATCGCTGTGTGAATTTTTTTTAATCCTCTGGTTTGACCCGAGTCTAGAGAGAAGAAAATGAAAAAATCTACTGAAGACGTTGCGACTTGCGATCTATTACGAATGCTAACTGCGTATGAATTTAGAAAGTGTTCTTATATTTTAAAAATAATACGTAAAAAAGAAGATTGAGAATTTTACGGTGAAAGTTAATATAGTATCGGAAAGAAATTTTTTTAGGCCTCCTAACCTAACGCAAAATATTTCAGTAACAATAAAAATCGATTGCTTAGTCGACACATTGTTTCTGTGGGACACTGCATTATTTCCGCAGCGAGGGTCGTGTGTTGGGTGTGCCACGTTATTATGTAAATTGTTATGGCCTACTCTTTTTACGGTATTTTCCGTGAGGCTTGTTATCATATTTTTAAAGAGCGACGGGACGAGCCTGTCTCACTGTGATAATACTTGAATAACTTTTTACACACATGTTCATTAACACCAGCAACTCACCTGTGAAAATGCTCGCGTGTTTATTTTTGACTTTTGAATCACCTTTGGCAGGAATAAGTGTAATTGTGATTGATGTGTACTGAATATATTTCTTCCAATCTAAACGGAAATAGCAAGTAAATTAAATGTAGAATACTGGCCGCCCTGGCTTCGCAGGGATGCAATGTTAATGGCGCGGCATATCAAAGTAACCTTACTATGATACGCAGCGTCGATTCACTTAAAATCCGTGCATTAAAATATATGCCTTCACTGTCTGAATACATAGCTGTTAATGAAACGTAACGCTATAAAAAATAATTATCAAAAACGAACTACTCTGTAAAAAGTTATGCGTGGTCATACATAAAAAAATATATATACTCGTCGACTTGTGAACCTCCTCCGTATTTTACGTCGGTCGATAATTGTAACAGTAATGTAGGCCTACATTCGACAGCATACTTTTGGCCGTCTCGTAATACATCTGCCTACTTTTTTTTATAAGTGCTAAAGACTAAGATCTTAGCAATATGAGCCTGTTGACACACTTCGGGTAAACGCTAAAAATATTAAAGGCAAGAGTAGCCGCTATGAATATTGAACGATGCCTCCCCAGTATCAGATCGGCGTGACTTAAATATTGTGTTGTGTAAACAGATTTACCAATTTGGCACAATTTGTCTTAAGCACGACCGCTATAAGATTTATTTTAAGAAAACGCCACCAGCATACCGCACGTTGCTGCCGCTTTGTCAGGGGATTCCTGTTGCCACAGAACTTTGTTGTTTGTTATCAACATTATTTATAAATAACTTCGACCGAGCAAAGGTTAGTTTAAGATTTGACCTGATTATAAATTACTAGCAGCCCGCCCCAGCTTCGCTCGGATCCCTTTTTTTTATAGCCTATGTCACTCGGGAATAGTGTATCTTTCCAACAGTGAAAGATTTTTCAAATCGATCCAGTCGTTTAGGAGCCTATTCAATTCAAACAAACAAACCTTTCCTATTTATTATATTAGTATAGATAATTGTTCAACTATATCTATAGTACTTACTTAATAATAGTTCTATTATTCTGCTACTGAGTTGTTAGTGTATGGGGGCGTTTTGTCGCCGCTCGTCACTTCTCAATTATTAATTTCACCTATAATAGGTACTTACATGCCAATGATCCGATCCTTTGAAAGCGAATTAATGACTATTATAGATTTAACAGGTTCGAATGTGAGTATGATTAAGGAAAGAGATGCAGACCTACAAGGTACAAGTTGTTGTATATAAAAAGGCATAATATATCGAGGTCACCGCTGAGGGCGAAATAGGTACTAGTAGGTATCTTTAGTCTTATAGTGTTTACATACTTAGTTTGTTTACTAGTTGGATGTAGGTACTTACTTATACCGAGATATGGTAGGTAGGTATATCTACTATCAGTACAGTACATAAGACTAAAGTAGGTAGCTATCTAGTAGGTTAAAGTATACCTACTTACCCACCCGCCCTTTGTTTTATTTGCGATTCAGGAAGCGTCTACATTTAATCTTGACAGGAGATAATTAATTAGTTTGCTTCCGACACGTAATTATCAGCTTTCATTATTAACACTAGGTACTTGCCAATTCATTACCAATGGGTAAAGGTACTAAAGTCTGTAGGTTGGTCAAATTTAGACCATCCACAGGGAAAAAGTGCTTACTTACCCGTAGTTATTTTTTAATATTTTAGGTAAATATATGTATAACGACCAGATATCTTGCATAGTAGGTACCTAAGATTTCCTGCCATATCTAAAATTTTGCAACCAGGACAAGACGCTTGAAAATGTACTTAGTAAGTAACTTACTTATATTAATAACATTTTTTTTTAATTATATTTATAAGTCGGGAGTACAAATGAAGGCCCGTACGCTCTCCGGACGCCCTCTAAACTAGGACAAATACGGAACAACCCGGACGGATGGCAACCCTAATATTACCAGCAAATTAAAAAACAAAACAAACCTTCAGCTTCGTGTGAAAAAAGAAAACACTCTGCTGGAAAACGGAACGGAAGTTGCGTGTTAATTGACGACTTTCCAAACAATACATTAAAGTTAGTAGGTACTGTGGTTTATTTATTTCACACTAGTTTTCCGCATCGGCTTAAACATGCGTAGATTACGGATTAACCGTAAAAACAGCGTATTATAATAAATAAATACCCGTAATTGGAAATGACACGGTTGTAATGAATTTAACTTTTTCGTCACAATAGTCGTGCTACGGGAACTGTCTATTATAACAATTATTTGACCGACTATTCAATATTATAAAAGAGAGAGTTTTTTTGCTGGTACTTTATTTGAAACCATCAATTTAAAGATACAACAAACCCAAAAAGAAATAATAACAACTTACTACACACAGACATACACACACACTGTTACGTCATACTCATAACTCCCCGTCGTTGTTGCGTGGGGGTTAAAAAACCATAATACAAAAAAGTTTGCCAACAACTTATATAAGTAACTACAGACTACAGAGTCGGAGAAATTGCATTTCTAAAGTTTTGACTGTAACTTGAAAGTTCCACAACTCTAACTCCTGGAATTTACACTAAAGACAGATGTCTATAATCGTAGGTGACCTGAAAGATATGTTTCCTGGTAAATAAGAAATGCCATCAGTCAGATGTTCAGACTTTTTTAATGTCGATTCCTATTGGTGTAATAAATCACCGCTAAATGTCATCATGACGTTTTCTTTCGGAGAGATCGTCGTTAGTCGGAGGTTTTGTAGTTTTTGAAAGGGACGAAAGCTAGAAAGGGCTTGAACTTTGCTAATATGTCGGGAGACTAGATGTTGAATATGATGCAAAATTGTGTGGAAACGTAGGTAGACTAATAAAAAGTGATGAGGTCATTTTTCGGTCAATTTTAGTGGTGTTAGTAGCTGACCCAGAGAAGTTCGTAGGTACTGCGTTTTTTTTAGAAATTTTAATTAAAAATACAGGTAAGTACCTAGATAGTATATAAAAATAGACGTTGGCCAATCCTCAGAGCTAATCTATATGACACAACCGTTTCGTAGGAGTTTAGCAACAAACACCGCGACACGATGATTTTATTTATTAGATAATTTTACAAGAAAAATGCTTAACTCAGATACTTGGAAAAATTATTCTCTGTTAACGTAATTCTTCCGTTCTGGAAAATTAACAGCGGAGATTGCTAAGAAACCTTCCAGGCGCTTCTTAGAAATCATAGGAACAAAAATACGAAAACGTGCAAAGCACTACTTTCCAATTTAATCTGTAGGAGATTAAATTCTAGGAATAAAGATATGTAAATTAAAAATACGTTTAACTGTTGATTTCTGATACCTTCGCGGCTATTAAAATTATATGTATAATTGATTTAACTCGAAAGGCGACAAGCAAATGCTGTAATATTAAAGGCGTTTTGTTTGTACAATACTTAATGCTAGTGTATACTGTATAGATACACTAAAATAAAACCTACTTGTATGAAATGCCATTTTATTATGTGAATGCCCAGAGGTTTATGAATTTGTTTTATATATTATAAGTATCTGTATACCTACATACATACACTCAGAAAACATAATCCTTCTGCTTCTGAACCTATCTAGGTCTTAGGAAATCTCAGTACATTTTGGAACCTGCGTTCCCGGGAGCATTTGTAAAAACAAGTTGTACAAAAAATCCATCGACAGAGACCAGCAGGCTGTTAAGAGAGGCTCCGGACGTGTTCAAGGTTCAAATTACCTAATAAAATATTGTAGGATTGTAATCGTGACCGCGGAAAAGTACGAAACAGATTTTGCGCCGTTATTTGGGCTTATATTGGCATCGTTGCAAATATATTGGCCCCTGTGTCGTACACCGTAAGACTGATGAAAGATTTTAGGCAATTACGGCCGTTAAAAAGATGAAAAGCACTCTTGGACCGATTTATGGCCAGTTGGGGAAATTATTCTTTTGTACGTGTTTGACTTCATGATGGTACTTTAAATTGACAATTCGAAGCGGTCTTTAGAATAGACCATGTTTTATTATGTACCTACTGTAGCAGCTGAGACGACAAACACGTACGTTTTTTTTTTTTATTTCTATCAGTGTAATAATAATTCATCTTATAATCGTTCCACTGCTGAACACAGGGCTTTCTATAAATGTATCAAATCAAGGATTACGCCTAATCTTACACCTGGTCCAATGCGAGTCGACGGATTCCACGCCATTAATGTTTAGGAGGTTATAACGGTATTTTCCTTCACTGAAGAGATAGTAGAATTTAAAATAAATCCCGGACACACAAAAACCTCAAAGCTCTCTGAAATAAAGAAAACGTCGCGTCCGTCGGAAGGACCGCTCCTAGGTTAGGTGAGCTTAATATTTACAATCCATGTAGACCTACTTTTTTAGTACTTAATACTTGTTTTCAGTTTTGTGATGTACTTAACTACATCCTCTTTCATTTGATACCCTACGCGGTATATTTGTAGACATTTGCTTTTTCATCCCCACTTTAACCTATAATTTTTAAAAGACGGATTTCGTAAACATAGCTAAGTACGCTTCCGACTTCACCTTTCAAACTAAAAACACTTTCAAAATTCGTTTATCTGTTCGGTGACACACACTATAATATATATTATAATAGTATGTCTAAAATTGCGGAATTAAAAAAAATACTTAAAATTTTAATTAAAATACTTAGTTGCTGAACGAAAACCTAATTTAAAAAGGTATGAGAAAAGCATTTACCATCCGACCTTTAGAACTTTATTAGGCTAGACAGTGCTTCCGAACCTTCTGATTGCGGTGTTGTGCCTTAATATGTACTTTATTACCCTCACAGTTGTTGTCAGTAGTTGATTCATCCCCTAATTGTGTAACACCACACTTGGTTTTTGGTCGGCATTTCACGATTGCCTTCAAACCAATTCAATTGACTTCATTTGAAGGTTATCGAGGGCCTTTGTACAACAAAAATAGCTTATTGAGTTGCCAAATAGCCCACAATAGCATTAACAATGTTAAAAACCTATGGGTTGCATCTTGTATGGTTTAGATTCACAAATCAGCCCGGCAGATGGCGTTGTAGTCGGTATTTTAAAAAAACGTGGTATGAAGTTCGCTGGGACAACTAGAGTAATATTGTCGGGAAGCGGCAGTTGAATACAGGAATGAATGATAACCAAAATATGCAGCCAAAGGGTTTATTGAAATATTTACAAGGAATAAAAGTATTTACAAATAAATTACAAAAACGAATAAGAGGATGTAGATATATATGTAGTGTGTAGTAAGTGGATGAGTGAATGTGTGAATGAATGATGAGCGAGGTTATGAAATGAAGAGATTTGCTCGGCGTAGACACAGCAGTAGGCAGGGTTCGGGTCGTCGGCGTACCAGGCCCGCCGCCTCGGCAATTAGGATAGCCGGGCGGACTGGAAGGGCCCGGGTCGAGCTCCGCTGCAGCCGCAGGTAGATGAAGCGCTGTGCAGCAGGTAGGTGCAGCAGGTAGGTGCAGCCCCTCAGGTAGTGACGGTTGAAGGTTGACGATAGTGAAGATGAAGATGTGCGCGGTGACTTTGAAGACTTTAGTTTTTAGGGTTAAGGTTTAGATTTAGTTTCTTCTTGTAGGTCTTCAGAGATAGGACACACGCGAGGTCTAAAGGTTGTCAACTTTGACTTTGGACCTGTAGAGTCCGGGGCGAGCTGGCCCCGGACAAGGCCTTTAATTTCGGGTGCTGAACTAGGCTCAGCTGCCGTCGAAATGAATGAGGTGAACGATTTGTATGGGCTTATATAGGGTGTAGAGTGAGACGGGTTATACTTTTGAATTTGGCATGTGAATTTTGTCATGGTAACAGGTGTAAACAAACAAGAAAATGATGTCAAAATATGGCCAAATGTGCTAAAAAGCGTGAAAAATTAATTAATTTAAGGAGAAAAGTGCAGCAGTGCATTGGAAAAATGATATGAGAGCGTGCAGTGAAGGTGTCAAGTTATTTTCAGTGCAAATGAAGTGAGTGCAGGCGTTTAAAGATTGCTGATCATGTTTCGATGGGTTATGGAATGTTAAAGGTCTCGTGATTTTCAGGAGAGGTGCAGGATGAGATGCTCCTGAAGTGATAATGAAATGCATGTGATCGACGGTGATGTGGACGTATGGAAATGCAGTTGGGCTCTCGAGGTTAGCCCGCTACATTTCCCCCACAACCCCAGAAAATTTTTGACTCAGAGAAAATTTTGAACTTGCTGGTCTAAAGAAGTTTAGGGAACACTACTTTACAAATATATCCATCCACAGACATGTCCTTGCATTCTTCTTCTCGTATCCTATTCCTGTCATACTGGTAGGGGTGAAGTTCACATTCAATGACTTTCACTCCAAAAGGGTGTTCCATGTGACGATTAGGGCTTATTTAAGGAGTTGTCAGCCGCTCCATGTATGGAATTAGTTTGTGACCTAAGGCTTATTTAGCGAGTAGTCAGCCGCTCGAAGAGGTAGCAAGTAGTTACCTTATAGCACGAAGTTTAAGAATAAGATTTAAAGATAGTCTCAGGTTTAGTAACAAGCTTTAGGGCTTCAGTAAAGGATAACCAGGACGAGTTCGTCACTGGTAAGCATTTTAGAAATAGGAGAATTAGAAAAGGATTCCAAAAAGGTTTAAGCTTAAAAGCTTGGTTTGTATATAAATAAATAAAAAGAATAAATGATGTATGTGAATGATAATGAATGAAGTGATGATGTTAAGCAGACATGGAGTATGGATGAATAAAGTTAAAATTTAATGTCTTTGACATGCCATTTTCCTTTAGTTCCGTTAGTGTCCTCGAGTATGTACACTAACGGTGAAAGTTTTTTAGTGACTTTGCATTTTATAAATTTAGGTGCTAGTTTAGCACTGAAGTAAGATCCAGCGTTGCTTTGAACATAGTTCTTACGCCAAACCATGTCACCGACATTAAATTCTTTAAATGAACGACGTAAGTCATAACGCGCACTATTTTTAGCGTGTGCAATGTATAAGGTAGTTTGAACTTTGTCAAAGATTGAAGAGAGGAGGCCAATGTTTTCAGCGTAGATATTTCGAGGTAAGAAGATAGTTTCATCCAGATTTAGAGTAGGCGTGTATATTGAACCGCAAGGGATAGTTTCACGTCCAAATACTAAGAATGATGGTGTAAATCCCGTCACAGCGTTGACGCAATTATTCATGGCGTATTGGATTTTCGGTAGGTGTAGATCCCAAGTTCTATGGTCTTCGCCAACCAAGGAAGCCAGAGCAGTACCGATTGTTCTGTTGTATCTTTCTGTGGGGTTTACTTGAGGACAGTAGAAGGGCGAGTAGGATGTAAAAGGAACTTTATATTTTTTTAAGAAGGAATTGAAGAGTCGAGATTGAAATTGTGGACCATTGTCCATAATGATGGATTGTGGAACGCCATGTACCAAGAAGACAGAGTTTTCCAAAATAGAGATTATGTCAGACGCACTAGCGCCTTTTATCGGAAAGATTAGAGTGTATTTAGTAAAGCTGCAGTTAATGACTAAGATATATTGGTTGCGTTTTCTGGTCATTGGTAGTGGTCCCATAAGGTCCAGTGATATTGATTGAAAAGGTCTTGAGCAAATTTTAGGTTTTCCCATAGGGCCATAAGGAGAATGATTAGGATGTTTATATGCGAGGCAGGTTTCACAGTTTGATATAACATTAGCGATATCTTTAAATATACCAGGCCAATAGTACCGTAGTGTTATCTTTTTGAAGGTTTTGAAGATTCCTAGATGAGGTTCTTGAGGAGATCCGTGGTTCTGTTGTATAATGGATTGTCTTTCTTGTGGCAGTGGAACTTCTTTCCAGATGAAGTCATCGTTCAAGCTGTTTGGAGAGTGAATGCAACGATAGAGTTTGCTATATTTAATGGTATAGTTAGGATATGAATCTGGGTTGTTTTGGCATCCAAGTAAGATTTTGTTATAGTGTTCCATTTCTCGGTTAGATGAAGGTTCTTCCGTAGTAATGGGGTTTACGCCTTGAGGTGAAGAATTTCTTTCAAATGTCTTCGTTCTAGATAATAGATCTGGCACAAGATTGTCTTTTCCTTTTTTATGTTTAAGAGTGAAGTTGAAGCATGATAAGCGAAGTGCCCAGCGAGCAAGTCTTCCTGATGGATTCGTTAAGTTTTGGAACCATTTAAGAGCGGCGTGATCAGTATAAATAGTGAATTCTTTGCCATTTTCCAGGTAACAGCGCCAATGTTCAAGGGCAGTTATGACAGCTAGAGTTTCTCTTTCTGTGGTTGAGTAATTCTGTTGGTTTTTGTTTAAAGATTTGCTCATATAAGCGATAACAACTTCTTTGTCATTTTGATTTTGTGTAAGCATTGCTCCGATACCGAAATTAGATGCATCACAATGTACTGCGAATGGAAGGTTAAAGTCAGGGCAAGCTAATACTGGAGTAGTTACGAGAGCTTCTTTTAGTTTTTGGAAGGCTGTTTCAGCTTCAGGGTTCCATATAAATTTAGGAGCGTTTTTGCCGGAACAGGTAAGTTTATTAAGTGGAGAGGCAATTGAACTAAAGTTTGGAATGAATCTTCGGAACCAGCTGCACGTTCCGATGAATCGTCGTACTTCTTTTCTGCAGGTAGGTATAGGGTATTCTAGTACAGATTTTATCTTGTCAGGATCAGCACGCAAGCCATGTTCGTCTACGAGAAAGCCAAGGTATTTAAGTTCCTTTTTGAAGAATTGTGATTTTTCAAAGTTGATAGTTAAGTTAGCGAAAGCGAGTTTTTCATGTACTTTAAGTAGTAGCGAGATATGCTCTTCGAAGGTTTGGCTAATGATCACTATATCATCAAGGTAACAGAACACTTTATTATCAAATTCTGGAGTAAACAACATATCCATTAGTCTTTGTTGTGTAGCAGGTGCGTTTGTTAGACCAAACGGCATTACTTTAAATCTATACATTCCTCTTCCAGGTACGTAAAAAGCAGTCTTATCTCGATCCGCAGGGTTCAAAGGTATCTCCCAGAATGCTTTAGCGATGTCTATGCTTGAGAGGTATTTAGCGTTTTTCAGATTGTCTAGAATTTCGCTTATAAGAGGTAGACTATAGGCGTCGCGACGTGTGACTGCGTTAAGCTTCCGACTGTCAACACAGAAGCGCCATTCTCCATTCTTCTTAGGGGTTATAAGAACTGGTGAGAGCCAAGGGCTTTCGCACTGTTCAATGACATTCCAGTTTAGCATCTTGTCTACTTCATTGCTTAGAGCCTTTTGTTTTTCAGGAGACAGGCGGTAGCATCTTTGTTTGATAGGTAAAGTATCTCCAGTGTCGATCTTGTGCATGATTAGATGAGTGCTTCCAAGTACACCTTTGTCTTCGAATGATATAGTTTTGAAACGTTGAATTATATTATCTGCTATTTCCTTTTGATTTGAAGTAAGATTTTCATAGGGTAATACTTTTCTTTCTTCAGTTTGGATTGCTGAGCATTTAGAGTTAGAGAGAGTAGCGGTTGATAACATTGAGGGAAGAAGGTTAAATTTCTTCCAGAAGTCTATGCCAAGGATAAGGGAGGGATAAAGATTAGGGAGGGCATACGCCTTGAGTATATGAGTTTGACAGTTGAAGGTTATAGGAAGATCAAAGTATCCTAAAGATTTAATTTTTTGGTTACTGGCCGTTGCAATAGTGATAGGATCCGACTTGAGAAGTTTATAGCCTAGCTTCAGAATTTCTAGATGTGAGTTGTTTCCCAGTATGGTAACAGAACTTCCTGAGTCTAGGAGGCCAGAAATAATTAAG
This sequence comes from Polylopha cassiicola, assembly GCA_038024825.1. Taxonomy (NCBI): domain Eukaryota; kingdom Metazoa; phylum Arthropoda; class Insecta; order Lepidoptera; family Tortricidae; genus Polylopha; species Polylopha cassiicola. The sequence continues at coordinate 8,173,817 of CP149055.1, forward strand.
TTTGCCACTTGAACGTTAACAAAAGGTCGCTTAAAATCGTTTTCTTCCGAATAGTATGTTGATGAAATTTTATAACTAGAGAAAAAGTTTTTGAGAGTTGAGATCCAGTTGTTCCAATCGTTAGCGTCAAAGTGAGAGCTTCTCAAGTCCGTGTCTAGTTTTTTTGAGTTGTAGCGTTGCAGTTAGGGCAGTCTGGAGTTTTAGTACCCTTATGTCCACATTTAAAACAAATTAAGTATCTTGGTTGAGTACAATTGTTTAGATTATGTCCATGCGCTCGACAACGTACACAATAAATGTTTTGTTCAGTTATAGTATGTACTTGTTTAGTCGGTTGATAATGTTGAGGTTTAGTATAAGATTGGGTTTTATAAAAGTTTGGTTTAGTAGAAGTTGAGGGCTGAGGATCCGTTAGAGGGAATCGAGGTTTATAATTAAATTCCGAAGTCAAACTATTTTGAAAGGTTGGTTCTTTAAAATTCTTGTCTCTGTCCAAATATTTTTCGTAATTTTGACAGGTGTCTAATAATGCGTCAATTGTATTGCAGTTTGATTGTGCTACAAAAACAGAATAACAGGGTCTTATGTTTCTTAGGATAATTTCAAGTTGTTCCGACTCGGTGAGCTTTTTCGAGAGACGTGCGAACATTCCAGCCATAATAGAAATATATATTATTATCGGTTCGTCACGGCCTTGAGTTCTATGACGTATAATTTCTAATAGTTTATAATCGTAGTCATAGGTTCCGAAATCTTTGATAAGTAGAGTGGTTATTTCCTTCCAGGTCAAGTTCGGGTTCCGGTATGATTGGAATCTAAACCAGTGAAGTGCATTCTCTGTGAAGATTTCAAACGCTTGGCCGACGAGTTGATTTTTATTTAAGTTACGTGTAATGCAGAATTCGTCGATTTTCTGTAGAAAGGATCTTGGACATGTCTTGCCATTGTAAGTATGTTTCTTTAAGTCTCTAGTTATATGATGATTGTAGTTTTCAGAGTAAGCGGTCTGAGGTGCAGCTTCAAGTGCAGTACAAGGTGTACGAGCGCATGGTGCAGAAGTGTATTGTGCAGAAGTGCATTGTGCAGAAGTGCACGGAGCAGAAGTGCATGGTGCAGGAGCGCATGGTGCAGGAGTGCAACTAAAGTCTTGAAAGGCAGGTGGATCAGATTTCAAAGTCACATTTGCAGTATTTCTTGAAGTGCATCTTTCGAAATTCTCTTTTAAGTTATTGTATTTAGTCTTAAGTACGTTAAATTCTTTATCTAGTTCGAGGTTGTCGTTAATATCAATACGTGCAATTCTGTAGTGCAAGTGGTTGAGGTACGTGTCGATAAGTCCAGCATATTTAAAATCACCTTGTAGTAATGTGTTTATTTTTTCTTCTAGATAGTTAAGTGTGAAGTCGATTTGAGGAAGTTCTTCTTCGGCGAGAATTGGAGAATATGGAATCTCATGTGCTGCGCGTATAGAAGACAGTCTATGTATTTGTTTCCTTAAAAGTGTCAAGGTTTCAGCGGGTTCCTCTGATCGAATCTTAACTTCGTACTCAAGTTCTGGTTTGTTTAAGATTCCGTATCTAATTGGCCTCTCCATATTAAATTAAGAACAAACTACCTTGTTAATAAAGAAAATAAATAAGTTTAAATAAGTATTTATTTAAATTTTTAGTTAAAATATTTAAGTGCAGTAAAATAAAAACTTTTTACAGATTATTAAAAAAATAATGATATGTGAATGTAGTAGTGACGTGATGAAAGTGACGTGACAATGTCAGTAATGTTTTTTAAAATATGATTGTAAGAAGGTGAAGTGCCTAGAGGTTATCCAAAAAGGTGTTACACTAGATGAAGTGTTGTTTTAGAATTTAGAGAAGGTGAGGTGAAAGGGACAGACTATTTTAGTGAAGGTTTAGAAAGAGAGAGAAGTTGGGCGCCAAACTGTCGGGAAGCGGCAGTTGAATACAGGAATGAATGATAACCAAAATATGCAGCCAAAGGGTTTATTGAAATATTTACAAGGAATAAAAGTATTTACAAATAAATTACAAAAACGAATAAGAGGATGTAGATATATATGTAGTGTGTAGTAAGTGGATGAGTGAATGTGTGAATGAATGATGAGCGAGGTTATGAAATGAAGAGATTTGCTCGGCGTAGACACAGCAGTAGGCAGGGTTCGGGTCGTCGGCGTACCAGGCCCGCCGCCTCGGCAATTAGGATAGCCGGGCGGACTGGAAGGGCCCGGGTCGAGCTCCGCTGCAGCCGCAGGTAGATGAAGCGCTGTGCAGCAGGTAGGTGCAGCAGGTAGGTGCAGCCCCTCAGGTAGTGACGGTTGAAGGTTGACGATAGTGAAGATGAAGATGTGCGCGGTGACTTTGAAGACTTTAGTTTTTAGGGTTAAGGTTTAGATTTAGTTTCTTCTTGTAGGTCTTCAGAGATAGGACACACGCGAGGTCTAAAGGTTGTCAACTTTGACTTTGGACCTGTAGAGTCCGGGGCGAGCTGGCCCCGGACAAGGCCTTTAATTTCGGGTGCTGAACTAGGCTCAGCTGCCGTCGAAATGAATGAATTGAAAGATTTGTATGGGCTTATATAGGGTGTAGAGTGAGACGGGTTATACTTTTGAATTTGGCATGTGAATTTTGTCATGGTAACAGGTGTAAACAAACAAGAAAATGATGTCAAAATATGGCCAAATGTGCTAAAAAGCGTGAAAAATTAATTAATTTAAGGAGAAAAGTGCAGCAGTGCATTGGAAAAATGATATGAGAGCGTGCAGTGAAGGTGTCAAGTTATTTTCAGTGCAAATGAAGTGAGTGCAGGCGTTTAAAGATTGCTGATCATGTTTCGATGGGTTATGGAATGTTAAAGGTCTCGTGATTTTCAGGAGAGGTGCAGGATGAGATGCTCCTGAAGTGATAATGAAATGCATGTGATCGACGGTGATGTGGACGTATGGAAATGCAGTTGGGCTCTCGAGGTTAGCCCGCTACAATATATATCTTTATGAACATACTTTTCGTTAGCTTACGTTGATTTTGTACATGTTTCATTCGATACGCGTTCGCGATTGTCAAATGTCACTTGTCTAGGGTAGATCACAATTCACAGGGTACATGGATAAGGTTCGCAACCACTGCGCTAGACCGAAGAATTATCCCGGAAATTACCGCGATTAATCCGATGTCTTCAGGTTTATGTGTTTTCGTGTTAAAGTAATGGAAGTAGTTAAATAAACACTTTAGTTGCTTTTACCTAATGAAAATAATTAAAGAAAAATTGTAACAAGCAAATGACCCGTCTACTTAGAGCCCTTGAATACGAAATCAGAGGTTGCGCTGGTTGCGGCTTCGATTCCTGCTAGGGGCATAATTAGGTATGTTAGTGTGATGAGCACTGGCATCTAGATACCTGTCTTGGATGTCTTATATGTACTTATGTACGTTAATCCGTTGTTGAGTCTTCATAGTACAAGTTTTGCTTATTTCGGGACTAGATTAGTTAGTGTGAGTTGTCGAAAAAAAATCGGGGAGAAACCTCCGGTTCCGTAGTAACTCTGCTCAGAGTTACTAGACAAACAGACCGTCAAATTATCTAAGTGCTATATTATTTTAACACTAGCGGCCCCGACAGACGTCGTCCTGCCCGTTCGATTGTTTCGTCAAAGATCTGTCAAAGTCTTCTGTCTCTTCTTCATAAGGCTTCATATTTTCCCCGTTTTTTACACATTTTCCACTGTTTCTTCGCTCCTATTAGTCGCAGCGTGATGTTATAGCCTAAAGCCTTCCTCGATAAAGGGTCTATCTAACAAAAAAAGGATTTTTGAATTCGAACCAGTAGTTCCTGAGATTAGCGCGTTCAAACAAACAAACAAACAAACTCTTCAGCTTTATAATATTAGTAAGTATAGATTTGTCATACTATCTTTATAATCCATGATTTTATCTTTATAGTTATTTTCTTTATATCCTTGCGCAGAAACGACACAAAATTTCTTCAGTAGGTACGTAGTTTAAGAAGCAGATAAGCCATAAGTTGGCAGAAGGATGATCTATTTCTTTGAGACGGTTCAGCCGGTCATTGACCAGCGGGGGATTGGGGGGTCTATGCGAATTAACGATAACCAGACTATTCAGAAGGACCTCGCCTTGTTAAGACTTTCTTGCTTTGATAATAAAGGATATGTCATACGAAGACAGAACAGCCACCTGGGTTTACACAACTCGCATGATCCCAAAAGTAAAGACAAATAACAAATATATCAGTGGATTGAAGTTTAGGACAAATGTATATTTACCTTCTTAGGTGGGAGCATTGACGTATGAGAAATGCTTTGTTTCATTTTGAGATAGCAATAAATCCCGTTTTCATGACTTTTCCTCATATCTTAATATCAATACAAATTTATTTCCCGAAATAGGCAGAGACCACACTGTTGTTTATGTTACATAAATTTCCGTAGAAGATAATTTAAATATACAATTTTCCTGCTTAGTCTCAAAATTGCTCTATGTTTGAAATGTAGACTTAATTCTTTTCTACCTTTAATTAGAGTTAAATGCGACCTAATCGTATATAAGTAAGTATTTTCATTTACAACGTGTATCTTCGTGCCAAATTTTATATAGATTGGATCAACGTTCCTCAAGTTAACGTTGAACAAATATTATATAATGCTCAGCCGTCCCCTTATTTAAGTCAAGTCTAAAGCTGAGATTTCGCAATCTATAAATCATGTAGGTACACAGATAATTATTCAAAAAACTTTAATGAATATCTTGCTGGTTATTCAGAGAGGTCTTTAACCTTTAGTAGCATTTACAACGATAACATTTTGTTAAAGACCGAAACTTTAAATTAGTACAGTGCATAATTGAGATTTGAAAAATATAAACTCTTTACGGCTAAACCTACCAGCCCGTTTTTAAACAAAGTTTCACTATAAATAATTTTGAAAAAATAAACAAACTATTCAGTTGTCGCTAGCGCCATCTATTGTCGCTGAAACTCGAATCGACTAGTTTTTAACCTACAAAATCTTTCTTAAAATGTAAGCAATACTCACCTTGTACACCCTATTGATTAAGTTAAACAAGTGGCACAATATTATCGAATTTATTTGACAACGTTATTGGGTGTGTCTTTCGCAATCTAACAAATGGACAACACATGTTTACCTAGCCTTCATGACTAAGAACCTAATAACTAGCCTATCTACAGATATGCCTTATTACACGATCTAGTTATCAATCACAATGTTTATCGTTTTTCCAGGCAGATATGACTGCACAGATTTGTTTTTGTTATTTATGGTTTCAACATTGTGTTGCTGGTACTTTAATTAATACAATCCATACTATCCATACTAATATTATAAATGCGAAAGTAACTCTGTCTGTCTGTCTGTTACGCTTTTACGCTAAAACTACTGGACCGATTTAAATGAAATTTGGTACAAAGAAAGTCTGGAGTCTGAGAAAGGACATAGGCTACTTTTTAACCGACTACAAAAAAGGAGGAGCTCCACGCGGACGAAGTCGCGGGCAGAAGCTAGTTATATACGTAGCAGGTGGGTAAACAATTATTTTGGAGAGAGTAAAGTTTTGGGTAAGATCGCACTATAATAATTTCACAATATTGACGCCTTCGAAGAAGTTTTTGAGGAGAAAGGGAACTTTGTGGTATGTTTGTACATATTTATGACCTTGACTTTATGGGAACAACCAACTAGGCTGGTACTTTTAGTAGATCTATTTCACACCCTCAATATATCCTTCAAATTAATAATCAAATTATCGACGCAAAAAAACGGGGTATTGATTGTAATTTTCGTTCTAGGGCCAAGGGATTCTGCTTGTGTAGTAGTAGGAGTGAAGTTTGGAAGCTTAATCTAAGCTTTAGATGAAATACTTTAACGACCTTTGTACTTAATAACCTTATTGTCTTGATAACAAAGATTTAGCCGTGAATTGTAGACAGTGATTAACAATTGAGGTCGAAGGGTAAGTTCCATCGATAGCCACGAGGCCTGAAATGGATTTTCTTTTTAAGTCGTATCGCTTATCTCCGTTGAAATTGAGGTAACGGATTACAATTTCCAAGCCTGTGATAAATTACTAGAATGGAAAAGTTTGTAGGAAGCTTATGAAAAGGACAAAGATTACATTGTTTAATTAATTTTTCTATTTTTACAACCCAACGAGATTTGTCATAACGGCTTAGATTGTTGTTTTCCCATTTAAATTCGTTAGGGCTGCCGCAAAAACATCTATATTCTTTTGCATAATAGAACATTTGTACAAAATCTCAAATTATCAACACTGTAAAAAAATACTAATACAATAAAATTACGCAGACCAGTAAAATTACAATGATATAAAGGAAAATCATGGAAAAGTACGAAGTTTACAAATTAACATTTATTTAATTTTAACTTGAGAAATTCTTGAATTCACTTCACTTTATGATAATTTCATAGGTTTTAGTAATTTTCTAGAATCTTTAACCAGTAAATCTAATTGTTCAATCTTTTGGCCCCGTTTTTTACCCAGAAAGTTAAGGGAAAATACTTATTACGACTGGTCACATATGAGGCCTATGCATATGTAGGTAGGTAGTTTCTAGACCCAGAGTTTCCGGCCGTTGATCGATTAGATCAGTTTCGTAAGATAGATTATAAAGTTCCCCGATACGTTACGATGGAAACGTGACAGAGTTGTCTTGTACGTTACAGTTACATGTGTGAAGTGAAGGACACTGAAATTCTCAGAGGAAATCGTAAATCACACGTAGGTGTGTAACACAATTCAATTGACTTTGTTTGCAAACTATCGAAGAGTTCGTGATTGGAAAATGGGTGTTTAACGTTATATGTGTAGCGATACGGTGCGATATTTACGGTTCGTAAAGTGATCCAAGAGCCACAGAAGAGAAATTCGAATTCGGGTGAGTGAGGTGACTTTGCCGTTTCTCGAAAAATGTCGGAAAACTTTCCAAGTTTACATCTTTCGGATGGAAGTTGTTAACATCGTTATTTCGTAAGATACAATAGGTATACATTTGGTGTCAAAAATAATGGAGTTATCGATGCTAGGACGCAAAACTATGTACTAGATCTAGACCTAATAATTGCTTTTTTTGTATATCAGTAAAAAGCATTAAGCATTAATAAACTGATTTTTCTTTTCCATTTTATTTCATTATATTAAAATACTTAATAAGTAGTGGGCTTAGGTAGGTTTTGGTACTCTTAATAAAATTCAATTATATCGTTGGGCCGGGGTAAAAAATAGCCTATGCCACTTTCCAAGGTCAATCGAAATTTTACGATTTAGGAATGAAACCGTAATCACTTTCTCATTTAAAGTAAGGATTACAAATTCAAATTGTAAATAGGAGATGACGGGTTTCAAATGACGCAGAATTTAGACCTTTTCCTCATTAAAGTAGATTCACTTGAAACATAATCACGTGCTTCTAATCCACGAGCTAAGGCGGTGGTATACGGGTAAGCTAAATATATCTTCGACTAATTAGGAGGATTCTGAACAGGTCTTTGTTAGTAAGGGTTGCCTGAAACTATCGCCTTGAATTTATCACCTAAATGGCGACCTATTATGTAAGTAATAGAACTTATAGCCTGTTACGACACTCCTGTTACGACCTTAAGGGCTCGTCTTACAGTGTCCAAGTGCTTAATCATTATTTAGGTTGCTATGTTTTGACATCACAAGTTTTGCACCGTTTTTATTTTACAATCGTTTGTGTATAAGCCGTAGATTGTGTGACGCACTTGGTTCGAAAACGATCCCAATTGGTTACCAATCTCGCAATATGTAACGCCTTGAATGTCTTCAAACCAATTCAATTGTTTTCGAAGTATAAAAACAAATAAATACATATCTATTATGAATCAGCATAATATATTCTAATCGGTTCATTGCTCAAAACAGGTCCTTTTAAAAATATCCAGATGTTCCGATCACACTGGTAGTACCTAAATACCACTTTATATTGTTAGATTCTATCATAAATCGATAAACGGTATTTGAATCAAGTTTCACCGCTATTGTGCAAAGTTTGATTTTTCCTACACTTAACTGCGAAGTTATCTTCATTATAAAATGTAAAAATCAAAATATTACGTCGTTTGATTTTCATATTCGAAATATTGCGTAGCTCCGATGTAGAAATGTCAGTAGATTTCAACTTAAGCCCACCAAAGTCAAACTTGTTACAAAAGTACGCAACTCGTTCAGTATTGTAACGGCCACCAAATTGAATTCAGAACAAAACAAAACAAGTGAATTGAACTGTGAATCCAAAGTCCAAATATGTAAAAGGTAATTTCTGCTTAAATGAAAAGGCCACAAAATTGCCTCGGAACAAGAATTTTTGTGCGCCGCATAATCTAAAAGTGAGCGTCGAAAGAAGCTGTTTACTTGAAAAACGAGTATTGTTAAACGACGGAGCTGTAACAATGTTTCGTTTTTTTAAATATTATAATTTGAAGTGAAACTGTTGCCTCTTTATCTAGATCTAATTTTAAAAAATCTGATATAACAGGAAGACACGCGGAGAGACAGAGCTTTTGTTGATCGATATCTTCGGTCTTTATCGCTTTTTCACATATTGCAAATGTATTAAGGAGATAGATGCTATCTCGCCATACCGTATATTCTAGGCAATATGTATTTTATCTTTAACTAGTGACCCGCCCCGGCTTCGCACGGGTGCTATAAACCTTCCTTAAGAATCACTCTATCTATTAAAAAAAACCGCATCAAAATCCGTTGCGTAGTTTTAAAGATCTAAGCATACATACGGACATACAGCGAAAGCGACTTTGTTTTATACTATGTATTGATTGACTAGCTGCCTGTCCCTTTGCACGAGTGTCGTTACAAACATTGTCCTGACATAAACAACCACAATAAAAAATGGAAAATTTATTCATTTTGGTTCAGTCATTCGGAAGTTATGCGCGTACATACATACCATTAGGTGATTTATAATAGATAGATTAACATAAAATAAATTTTGGTTTTCAATAGAATCCCCACATGTTTTACAATTTCTCCGCTGAAAACAATAATCACTTACTTATTTAAAAAAATATACTTATCGGCAGAGATGAAGTACGAAGTCATAATAAATATTATATGCATTCGGTTTTAAATTGAACATTACAAATCTCGCAACTTGAAAACGTAAAATACAGGAGCATCCATTTATATTAAGAAAGAAATGCCCAATTACGGCTCTCCTAATAAAAGCCTGTTAGAAATGGCATTACAATTCCTTTGCAATATGAAATGCAATATGAACAAGTTAATAAAATCTCGCTATTGGAAGTCTTCTGCGACTGTCCTTTGTTTAATTTCTTTTTAAATTCACGGATGACTGATGATAAGGTGCCAACGTTCAACGTTAACGTTAAATGAGACGACCAAAATACATGGGATTTGACATCCGCGAACGATTCTGACATACCTACGTCACAACGTCATACGGTGGTCCCCATGTGGTGAAACAAATTTAAAATTCATATTAATCAAAAAATTACCAATCTTACTATATATACCAAAATATTATAAAAAATTGCAAAAGTTTCCTTTTATAACGTAAAGGATGTTTTTAAAATTCGCCCACAAGGGGGTAAAACAGGGACGCTTATCGTGCCCAGGCGAAATCGCAGGCAAAAGCTATTTTTTAATAAGGAGAAATAGGTAAATTCTACTTATTAATTGTTTGGGTTTGCTAAAGATATACTATAGTCGAGAGTTATGATTAAATTCTGTCAAGTAAAACAGGTTCTACGAGTTACAAGAAGTATTTGCAATACGAGTTTAATGAAAAAACTTGAGGATATTTTTTCATCTCAAAATAAAATAAAGCAAAGCGAATTCACTATCTATACCTTTATCAAAATCCAATAAACCTTTTCATATTGAGCAAATTGAACAGCACATATTATTATAAGTAATAACATTTTTGTTGGACACATTTTCCGTATCAGATATTTGGTAACGTAATCATTAGGTTATTGAATATGGTTATAGATAAACTCTTATCAGTAGACTTTTTTCTCAATAAATAAATAAAATAATACTAACAATTATTGACGGATTTAACTCGCGTATTTTATTTTATTTGCTGACGCGAGTTAAATCCGTCAATAGTCGTTTCATTCCAATGTGTAATAACCGCGAAGACATCAGAAATTATTAAAATAATACCTACTATTAAAAAAAAACTCGCAAGGCTAGTAATTTATAAGTAGGTAGGTACTTAGTGCATGCCAGTATGCACTGTTGCCTTATTTCCAGATCAAAATACTGTTTATTAGTTAACTGGTTATTATGAGTTTCATCGTAAAGAAATCATGGCTTATCCATAGTGATACGCATTTTTACCTTAAGACCTCTCTCTTACAGCTCTCGTCATTTGGAGTATATGCTCTCCCAAGTCTTTTCTAACCACTAATAGTGAGGTAATAAGATCCCCATTACGGGCAAGTGTGCTGAAATAGTCGATTATGGAACTGTTGCGTAATGATGGACATTAACACAAGTGTAATAATCACACTATAATTTCTGATGCTAGCCGCCGGCATCACATTGGAATAAAACATTTCGAAAACTTTACAGTTGCCATATGCGCAGCACGACTGAGCTGACAATAATTCAACGCTAATTTAAATTCGTCTTTAGGTACATATCAGAAATACTAGCTTCTGCCCGCGACTTCATCCGCGTGGAACTCCTCCTTTTTTGCAGTCGGTTAAAAAGTAGCCTATGTCTTTTCTCAGGCTTCAGACTTTCTTTGTACCAAATTTCATTTAAATCGGTCCATTAGTTTTAGCGTGAAAGCGTAACAGACAGACAGACAGACAGAGTTACTTTAGAATTTATAATATTAGTAGGGATATTAGTAGGGATTAATACTTATTTTTGTGTAGGTAAAGAATTCGTCGACATGTCAAATTTGCACGTCCGCTTGTAGGCAAAATAGAGGGATCCGTATACTAAAATTGCCTACACAAATTACTGTATTCTTATAAATAAACTAACTTTGCTTTATTGTAGTACTGAAATAAAAGCTGTTTCTGTGTACCAGCACTCGGTACTCTCATTAGCAGGACCTCCTCGCTGGCGTCAGCTCTCTTAATGACAATTTTATTAAATTACTTCACCTAGCCCATCTTGCTAATTTAAAACGTGATCACTAAGTTTATTTTTTACTCTAAAATCATATTTGCTAATTGCCGTAAGGTCGGGTTACTTTGACCACCTAAGGGTAAAAAAATACTTTGTTTTGACTATGTTTTATTTTTACCATCCTGTTCATATCTTGATATTTAATACTCTACATTGGATAAATCAAATCAAGTAATTTATTAGTAAATAGACCTTAAAAAAATACTTTTCAACGTCATATGAATATACTAGGGCTTCGGAAAGATGCCTCAAAAACTGAGAAGAATTATTTTTTTAAAAGTGAATTTATACAATTTTAACTTACATGCCTACTAAACAAAAAGAAAAATGTATTATTATATTAGGTATAAGTACTACAAGTATCTACCTACATAATACAAAAAAACACAGAATGTAACACAAAACACGATAATGTCTTCAATCGGATTTTAGTTCAAAGCAAAAGCATATATTCTTAACTCTTAAAAATAATCAGATGAATAATATTATGAATTAGACATAGGTTAAATTAGACATTAAAAATGTGGGTGGGCAAATTTAGCCCATAGGGTCAAAATGACCAGGCTTTGCTGTACTTACCTATTTACTTATTTAAAAGATATTTAATTTTTGAATTCTGTTCCAAGACAGAATAAAGATAAAAAAATCTAATAAATTTTACACGCCGTAAGCCTCGAAACAAAATATACCTGAAGTTCCTTATTCAGAGGAAAAAACCTGTGCAACGCGACGCCAAGATCATCGTAAATATCAATTAAGGATACTTTCTTACAATTTTATTACACCGTAAAATTCCTTGTCCAGCTCCGAACGATGTAATAAAACATGAGTCAAAATAATTAAATGTATTCTCTTTAGACTGTCGTGAAAGACCATAAAAGAATGGCCGCTGTATTGCGTATCTTTTAACGGTTCACATTGTACAACGTTCATTGCTGTTTTGATAACTCTTTCATAGAATTATATAATATTGTGATTAGGTATTAAGTATTATGTTTCACACGCTAATATTATATTCAGAATATATAAGAAACATTCAAGTTCTTATAGTTTTACAAATCACGAATACCTACCCTTTTTCACGAAGTCGCCAGAATTATGAAATCTACATGAATAAAAAGATATTGTGATTGTGACATAAAGAAAAAATAATGTCGATAGGGATAGATATTATGACTAATTTTATGTACTTACTAGGTACCTACGTATATTATTTAAAATATTATTTTAGTTATCTTCGTCAATCTGAGTTGTACCAAATCGATTTTATAGAACAAGGAGTTACAAAAGGTAGTACGAAATAGGTAAGTAGGTAGTGCTTGTAACATTGATAGCAGTAAATCTGAACTTAGATCCCTAGTTTTACGAGGTCTTACATTTCTGTTACGTTTCAATAGCTTTTAGTATTTTAGACAGATTTGACAGTCGTTTGATTTAGTTTGATTCTACTATTATACGGCTCAAATCTTATCTGATCCGATAGATTTCCATTGGCATTCAGCGCGGTAATGCGGCTGGTATGGTTTTTTTTTTGAACTGAATACTGAAGCGCAGTTGGCCAGCTAATGGGCCTTTACTGCAAAGCCGGACGGGTGGCGAGCCTCCTGATAGGAGGCTTTCAAGCCTTTGGCTGGTGTGATGGGAACATTAGGATTAAGTGTGTCGTACATTAAATAGTTTTACGTATAATAATTAGTTTCGACAAAGCTAGTTGATGATTTTATAATATGAATTGACGAAGCTTGCGTTATGGACAATTATGGATTTGATATTAGTATTTGGAATTTATATTGTTTACAGTTCAAATTGAAGGCTGCGTCATTTGTGAATTATGACCCGTATTTTTAATTATTTTAATCCTTAGGTACTCTTATAATGAGCACAGACTAATTTAGAACTACTTACTATAAAATAAGTTTTGTTTTTAACAATTATCCATCATCCTAGAATCATACCTCATAATAATAAAAAGTGTTTACTAAATAATCGAGTACCTACGTGTATCCTACAAATTCCCAGTAGTTCACAGAGAGGAATAAGGCAGAAGCCAGAGCAATTCTTAATAAGATTACGCTCTTAAGAATGTTGGAATTATTACAAGGAAATAAATCGCAGAGGAAATCTTTTTATTCCCAAAGAATTGTTCAAGTTAATGGTACGGAACCTAATATAGTTATAATAATGTAGCAATTATTTTAACTTGTTATGTTCAAAGATATTTGACTATACCTATTTATATATCTATATAATCACCACGTTGCAGTATGAAGGCACCTTACTTACGTTTTTTGGATATTTCGATAGACCTAGTTACATCATGATCACTGTACCACAGACCCATACTTTTTTTCGGTTATGTTTAATTTGTTGTTTTGTAGTACCTATTTTTTTTAGTTGTCTATGTTTAGCGTGCCTTAAAAAGTCTTAAAATAACGCAGGTGTGTTTTTCCAGCCCGTAAATATCAATAACAGTGAAAAGGCGTTGGTAGGTAGGTGATGTGATTGGATTTTTACGAGGTGCCTATACAGATATTAGCGCAGAGTGATACAGTTTATAGTTAATTTTGATAGTAGCTTATTTATCAAATAATACTTGTAATAGACTTAATCGATAGTGACGTTATTATTAACACATTATCTGAGCTGCTTTCACACAGACTACGCTTCTTGACTCCCGATAATAGTTCAAACCCTACTGTACCATTATAACTAACTATAGCAACGAGTAGGTACTAAGTGTAAGCGTTTGAAAAGTTATACGGATCTAGGCTGTGTTTCAAATATAGAGAGCATTGACCTCAGCCTGAGATCTTTTTCCGAGCCATAGAACTGGGTTAAAGTTATTTCAGTTGACATGAAATAAAACGAGGCACATTTTTTTACGGGCTTTATTACTAATGTAAGCCGCAGCGTAGTGTTTTACAAAGTAGATATTTAGAATTTGAGTAGGTTAACAAAAAAAATAGACCGGAAAGTACCTACTTACGTGGTCACTAACCACTTTATGTTTCTACATAAAGTGGGTAGCGACCACGAGTCGGAAGACATACCTATTAGGTATGGGACCCTTAAATCAAACCATTGTTAAGGGAAGCTTTTTGTTATTTATCAATACTCACTTATTACAAACGTACCTATTTCATTGTCTCTGAAAATATTAAAAATAAATTGCATTAAATTGCTCGCCAATTAAAACATAGGTATTTGTTATTACATATTATCATATTTTAAGAAACTGTTAAACTTACTCATAAAGCTAGCCCTAACTTACCATTAGGTTTCTTTTATATTAGATACCTTATGTACCTACATAAAATGTTTCAGATTTTGCTCTTTAGTCGTCTTATATGTATTGTTACTAGCTTCTGCCCGCGACTTCGTCCGCGTGGAACTCCTCCTTTTTGCAGTTGGTTAAAAATTAGCCTATGTCGTTGCTGAGGCTTCAGACTTTCTTTGTACCAAATTTCATTTAAATCGGTCCAGTAGTTTTAGCGTAACAGACAGACAGACAGAGTTACCTTCGCATTCATAATATTAGGAGGGATTATTATGTCCGGTTGAAATAATGTCGATGAACTTGATGAGTTCACAGCTTAGGATGTCGCATATTTTTTTTTATTTTGAAACAATATTAATTCCATGCGATTTTAGTTCCATTTATAATGCGGGTTTCAGTAATCATGACAGTGCTTTGAGCCTTGATGTCATTAAAACACACACCTTGATCTCTGACCGTTAATTTCCCTACGAAATAAACTGAGAAACCTCCGTAAACATATGAATATATTATCTTATAGAGGAACACTTTTCACCCTTTACGCTTTATGTATATTAATAAAATCTTTTAAATTCATACTTACATACATACATGCAAGTTAAAAATAAAAAAAAGGATGTCGCATACCATATTATTATCGTGCATTGTTCTCCAAATGAAACGTGTATACAAAATATTGGCTCAATCGGTTGAAGATATCTATCTTCAAAATTGAATTAAAAGATTCCACCAGAATGCTATTTTATTACATTGCAAGTTAAATATATAAGCTTTTTAAAATATGGGTGTCTACCTTACGCTGGTATAATATAAGCTTAAACTTAACAACAACAAAAAATAATGTTTTTTTTGTTTTCAATATTATCTACTTCTAGTAGGTATTACTAACAGGTAGAGTTAAACATAAAAGGCCACTATTGGTGGAGAACGACGACTAAAAACTCCAAATGTATGTGGAAATCAGTTCAAAGGCAATTTCTGTAAGGGAAATATTTAGCTTTCCCTTAAAACATCCAATCTAGAAACTAATGGCCGTAAATATTGTATCCCGTCCTACTGGAAGGGACCTTTGTCCACTCGACTGATTTATGTTTCAACGGTTAATTAGTCAAGTTATTGTACGGACATTTATATCGATGGACCGATTGGCTTGTTGCCATGGTACTCCAATTATGAATAGAATTAAAATCATAGAAGTTATATAATTTTACCTAGATATTATTAATTCTGTAGAACACTTCAGAAAAGTGTTTTGTTTTAGTTTTTAAGGCAAAGTCCGTAAAATAGAATTTATTACTTTTTATCAGTTAGTCATAATATACAAATTTGACTACCTTTATTTACAATAAATATTAATGTAAGTACAATTATGACAGAAGATTAAATTCTTTGTAAAAGAAATGTGTATTGTCCACCATACCCACTGATATGGATTTTTTGAAAGGATTTAACAAAAAACAAAAGAAGTTGGCGACTTTTAGTTTTCTATTACATAAAGTAGTAATATCTTTATTTCTTGTTCTCGTACCGAAAAGGGTGTGAAGCCCTGAAGCTATTAAAGAAAGATAGGTACTATTAGGACAGAAAGTGGTAGATAACTAATGTACGGTCCATGAACCATCAAATAAGACAAAATAACAGAAGGACTTCAAACATACAATCATAGAACCTTATTTTCAACTCGATTCAAAGGAATTTCTATTTTGCCTCATTTCCTAATTTTATCGGAAACTTAAAATTGGAATTCATTATTGCAACTATAACGGATTTAACTTGCGTATTTTATTTGCTGACGTTTCCAAAACTTTACATTTTCCATGTTCGTAGCACGACTGTAACTACGTGAACTATGTAAACTGTATAGTTTTATAAATGCCAGTAAATAAAATGAAATATTCAAATTAGTAATATAAATAAAATAATGTAAGAGTTAAAACCGTTATAGTTGTTTCATTTCAATGTGTAATAATCACGATTATTACCTAATTAAAATTGTCAAAGTCGTTATTAAGCTTCATAATTATAATGAGGTAGGCTATGGACTACTTTGTGCTAGGTATAGGCATGTATAGGTTATGTTGGGAACCCTAAATGAAGTACTTTAATGAAAGCATTATTCTCGAATGTCTATTTCATTATGACGTACCTTCCTAATGACTAGAGACTGAACACTAATTGACATAAAGATAATTAAGAGTTGGTAAATTATACCTACTGTTATTTTGAAAAACCTTCACCTAATGATAAAATTAATACTTGCTTTAAAGTTTGAAACACTTTTTTTTAATCAAATTTCACGGAAATTAGTTAAATATTTAAGCCACCCGTGTAAAGCCGGGGCGAACAGCTACTATTTGATAAAAGTCAATAAATGTGCAATTAATCATCCCTTAAAAGGATCTTTTCCACATTGGAATGAAACAATTATTAACGGATTTAACTCGCGTTTTTTTATTTTATTTGCTGACCGCGAAGGCATCACAAATTATTAGACTTTTTTCCAGTTTACCTTTGGGTTAAGTAAGTGAGAGATTTCATGTTTGTTTTAGAGAAGATAAAAATACATGCTGTATTTTCTCTATTGTTACTTAGACCCAAGTCTAAATGTCCATATGAGGTCGCAAATGCTCTGTTGCGACCTCGGGTCACACAAAAACCTCCAAATACGGGACCATTCTAAACATAAATTTTAATTTCCTGAAACTAAATTGCTTGCTTATGTTTTGTAATAATGTTCTACATGATATTTATGTGTTAAGTTTAAATTTCGGTCAGTGGAACTAAGGTAGGAAGTTTACTTGAACACCTTTGTGAACGGTAATGAGTTCATCAATCACTTTTACCGCTAAATCATTTATCATTTTGAATTAAGTCTAGAACCTTCTCGTAGGATTACAGGGTAACGCTTAATCATCGATTTCATGTTGGCATTACAATAATGTTGTATGTCTAATATTGTCTCTAATTTAGGAGTGAAGAATTTATGATCTTGTCATTTTTAATAAGTATACATACAACAGACTTCTTTTTATTTTATTTTTAATGTATAATTTTAAAAAAATTTAACCGCCGAAAAAAAACTAAAAAGCAACAAAATACTATAGCGAACTGAAAAGAAAAAAATAATAATTTTGTCTTTTGTACTCGTACCGACTACTATTTTAGTTGTAATGTCTGATATTTTTGAATTCGGTGCCAGCTGGTGCAGCAACTCTTCACTCTCAACTCTTCACTAAGGTGCTCAAGTTTGTTTGAAGCTGGCACCGACTCCAAAAATATCAGACATTACAACTAAAATAGTAGTCGGTACGAGTACAAAAGACAAAATTATTATTTTTTTCTTTTCAGTTCGCTATAGTATTTTGTTGCTTTTTAGTTTTTTTTCGGCGGTTAAATTTTTTTATTAAAAAGTTATTATTTTATAATTTTCTGTGGCCATCATTTGTACAAGTTATTACATGCTTAATTTTGAATTAGGTACTTTTGTAATAGCTACCTACCATGTTTTTGCTATTAACTTTTAGTGTACAGTAAATTACCCCTATTTTCCCACCCTTAGGGTAGATTTCCTTTTTCCACATTTTTATGGGATTAACCTGAGGTATGCCCTATCCATTAAAAAAAGAATTATCAATATCGGACTACTCTGTAATAAGTTACGCGTGGTCATACGATACAATCGGTGCGTGAAAAATGAACTCTCTCTTAATCATCCCTTCTTTTCCTACCCCTAGAGTTGTAATTTTTTTTCCAAATTAAAATGGGACCAATTTCGAAGTATACCCTTTCCAATAAAAAAAGAATTATCAAAATCCAACCACTCTGTAAAAAGTTATGCGTGATCATACATAAAAAAAAAAAAAAAAAAAAAAAATATACGCGTCGACTTGAGAACCTCCTCCGTTTTTTTCGTCGGTTGAAAAAGGAACGCTTTTTTTTAAAAAAAAACGTGCCTATACCGAAGTCACAATAATCAATATTTCAATAAAAAACGGAAAACGTCGGCTTACGGTCGGTATAATAGAAGAATGACCCGAATGTCATGTACAAGTTAAAAAATTATTTCACTTAACGACTACAGTTTACCGACCTGCTTAAAATACAGACTCCTAAACAAAACACATGCGTGTATCACGTACAATACATTTTGCTAATAATGTGCGGCAGGCGCACTGAATACTCTTTTGATAATTGAGTCTTATTCGCCTTTTACGACGGCATTTTAGGTTCCAAGTGTCACGTCCTAATATGCCCCGGTTCTTTCGAGGTTCGTGACCGTTTATTACCCACAGCTGCTTTAATTTAGTCAATAATACAACACGCCAGATGAAGAAAATGTAAATACCAAATTATCCTTTTGCAAATGACAAAGAATTATTTTGCTGTTGTTTTTAATCTAATTAATATTAGAACAATGCTTTTTTTTGATTAATTTAGGAATAAGCTGAATAACATATTACTAATTCATACTATAAATGTAGGAATCAACAGGTTAATAGAATACACAATCTACCTGATTCTAATTTCACGCCGGGTACCTACCATTGCTTCTAAGAGTACCTAAAGGTACCTAGTTTATAGTATCACGAAATGAAATCTTCGTGGTGTGCGAACCCTTATATAAAATAAATCTGGGACAAAAATAGAGTAAATCTGAAATGACAGAGGGTTGGGCTTATCTGTAGGGTCTTAATGCCGATTCAAGAACAAGGTTATCTTTCATCGTAGTACCTACTTATTTTATTTATGTGGTAGCTGTGAAATGTATTGACTAGTCAGAAGGTAGAGGACCTTAGAAATTTATAAAATGTCTTCCTTGATGATAGAAAAAAATGATAAGGCGCAGTTTGAGAAAGATGGGGTGGTCAGGGAGACCAATTGACATAATAATATTATAAAAAGTCCATTTAGAAAAAAAAATACTGAAAATTCATCTATAATAATTGTATCGAAATTATATTGTATTTTGGCTGTTATTTATTGTTAAATACCTACTTATTATTACTTAGTTACTGACTTGTTTTGACGATCTCAATATGATTGCATGTTATTTGATAAAATAATCGAATTATATTGTACTAGCTATCCGCCCCGGTTTCGCACGGATCCCTTTTTTTTATAGCCTATGTCACTCGGAAATAGTGTAGATTCCTGACAGTGAAAGAATTTTTCAAATCGGTCAAGTTGTTTTTGGAGCCTATTCAATCCAAACAAACAAAAAAACCTATCCTCTTTATAATATTAGCATAGAAGTACAATATTAGCAGAACATCACAACTTTTGTGAAATAAATTAACCTAACCTAATCTATAATGATCGATCAGACAATGGTCGACTTTCAGAAAATACTTGATCAAGTATTTTTAATTTAATTTTTACTTACTTTCATCAAAATAATGGTTTTTGAGGACTAGTCAAAATTTTGTTTGAGAAAATAGAGACTTATTATTTTTCCCTGAAACGGACTTAACTGAATCGGTTTTCGGTTTCCACAAATCCCTAGTACAACCAACATTTCACAAAAATCGTTAGTCATTCTCGAGACTTCATTCACAAATGGATGAAGGATTTTCGGTTGGTAGTTGGTACCTACAAAGTAATGAAACATTACTCTAGTTATACTTAGTAGGTACCTAATACCTACCTTTTATGGTTAAGAATAATTATTGTTTACCTACTCTTCTATATAAGTAAGTACTAATATAATAAAGAAGAAAGGTTTTTTTTTAATAGACTCCAAAATAACTTTACGATTTGAAAAATTCTTTCACTGTTGAGAAGCTACACTATTTCCGAGTGACATAGGCTATATTATATTTATTTAAAAAACAGGGATCCGTGCGAAGCCGGGGCGGGCCGGCACACTAGTCAATGTTTCTGAATTTGATTTATTATTATTTCCATTGTTACTTTGACCACTTCTAGCTGTCATGGGAAAGTTTATAAAGGGCAGTAAATGCGATGGACCCTTTCCAGTGAGTGTGAATACAAAGGACTATACGGAGCGATGATTGCTATTGTTCAAAATGTAAACGACGATTTAAACGTTAATTTATTCAAATTAATCAATAGAAATGGTATACTTTTTCATAATCAGTACCTGGGCTGCTCAGAAGTTTTATAAAAAGAAAAGGAAATCGAATTACTTCATTCACATTTATAAGTTAAAAAAGTCTTCTAACTGTCACTTAATGAATAGTAATTCTTCATAAAGCTTCATATTTTCCCATTTTCCACTGTTTCTTCGCTTCTATTGGTCGCAGCGTGATGTTATATAGCCTAAAGCCTTCCTCGATAAATGGTCTATCCAACAAAAAAAGAACTTTTGAATTCGAACCAGTAGTTCCTGAGATTAGCGCGTTCAAACAAACAAACAAACAAACTCTTCAGCTTTATAATATTAGTATATATAATATTAGTATATATTAGTATAGATAAGTTAATTGAAGATTTTCGTGCCAATAATGACTATATATATATAAAAGATAGTTACTTACTTTGGAACGAAAAACTATAGAGGATTTAACTCGCTTATTTTATTTTATTTGCTTACGTGATAATCAAAGTATTAAAATTAATAAATAAATAAATGTACTGTACATTAAGATCTGTTCTGGAAAGGCTGTACAAGAGTGTTCCTTATGCAGTCTTGTAACTTCTGTGCTATTTAGTTAGGTACCTACCCAATGTTTCTCAAATTTATGTACTCGATAAACAGAATATTATTTATGTTGTATTATACCGAAGTACTCATATTAAAAGGGTGACTTGATTCGCTACTTCACATAGCTTCAATCACATTAACTACAAAACGAAACCCTACTTACCCTACTTCAGAATTACCATTTATTCCTCTTAAACGGCAAAAACGAATTCAATAAAATACCTAAACGAATAAAAGGCAGAAAC
Source organism: Polylopha cassiicola (assembly GCA_038024825.1). Classification (NCBI taxonomy): domain Eukaryota; kingdom Metazoa; phylum Arthropoda; class Insecta; order Lepidoptera; family Tortricidae; genus Polylopha; species Polylopha cassiicola. The sequence goes on from CP149055.1 coordinate 8,195,222, forward strand.
TAGTCTACCTCGATCATTTATTTCAAGTCGGTACGTATTTTAAACCGGGAGTAAGAAAATCCATCACTTTTTAACATGTTGAAATTGAAAGGGACGTAGGCTCCTATTCTGAGTTAAGGATGCGTGCTACCAACGTTTCCCACAGAGATTTAATACGGTACCTTACAAAGTGATGAGTTTCATTTATCGAGTGACTTCTCCGGTAAGACTGTAACTAAGAGGACTAAATCAAATGCAATCCTAGTAAATAATGGACCCATTTTTACCGTATATGCCCCTATTTAGGGACCTAAAACTAACTTACAAATAAACATAATTTGTAAAAACGCATTTATAGCTTTTTAAAAGAAACAAGGACATGTTGCACACCTAGATATAAAGGGTGCTAAATCAAAAAAAAACTTTTTTCATGAGAGGCGAAGAACTGATTGAAGAACTTTCATTATTTGAATTTAGTATTTTTTTATGTAATCTGTTTTCATTATTTAACTTTAAATAGGTACTCGGGCATAACTGTTGAAATGTGTTCCAATAATAATTGAAAACCTTTTGTACCTACTTAATACATTTTGTGAATAATAAGAACATTCTCAAGACAAAAATATATAGAACTACTTATTCCCTGTTACACGAACTCGATAAAGCGTGGGCGAGGACCTCTATTTATGACAGTTCCTTTCAAAGGTTCAACTTTTGAGTTATTTTTGGTGCTGGCAATCTTAATAAGAACATCGAAAACTGAAATGTAGGTAATAAATATTTCTCGTAGAATGTCGTCTATCCGTCAACTTGATCCAATAAGGATGCTGGCCGCATAAGAAGTTTGAAGGTGTTCTGATATTTAAAAAAATAAAAGCTTTTATTAATAGGTGATACCAGATATACCTATTTTATAATTTAGACCAGGCTAGTACTTAAATTTTGTAATTTAACAAATAAGGTAGTTTGCATAGCTGTAATAATCACTTTAGCATAAGACTAGTAGACTAGTAGTCAGCTCAGTCGTGCTACGATTATGGAATCCGTAAAGGCTTCGAAACGTCAGACAGTAAAATAAAATACGCGAGTTAAATCCGTTAGTGTTTCATTCTAATAGGGGATTGTCATAAAACAAGAGGAATTATAATTGTGTGTGAATGTTAAAACAGAAACTCCATTCCTACATTATACATTTAAACCTCAAAGGTTTCTAAAGTCTGTGTAACATGGCTTGCTTTACATGAGTCTATGTTAATTTAGGTAAATGATACCACATTTCAATATTTGTTTTAATATGATTAAAACGCTTTTAATTTATGTTTATCTTGAGTTTCCAGTTAACCAGTATTTGGTCAGTTTTATGTAAAGTTACAATTTAATTTTAATTAAGTTATAAGTCAAATAATTTGGAGTAGATCTCATTTACGTCGTCATTACGTAATATATAATATTTTGACTAAAGTAATTTTTGATTGTGTTGGTAAATAATGTTTAGAACGTTTAATGAAAGTTTTTGGCCGTTTTGCGTAATGTAAAAATCACTTCAATGTGAGTATCGTCAGCTTAGTCTGCTACGAATATAAGCAGTAAAACAGGACTGCAAAGTTAGTCTAAGACTTTGTCGTTTTTGAAGTGATCAATATGGAGCAGTAACTATTACACGTGGACGAAGTCGTGAGCTAAATCGCTATATATTTTTTAATGCAACATATTTATTCCCAAGCAGCTTATAAGTTCTATACCTACAAGCAGTACAGAAGCTTTGTACAACTTATATAAAACTTCTGTGCTTGTGGTTCTGCTATAAATACCTTCTTTAAGACGTAAACTATCGGAATAGTTTTAGAAAACTGAAACGAGGAAGATTCCTGGTGTAGTCTCCACGTGTACTCCAGTTGATTTCAGAGACATGTTAGCGGATATTCTATAGTCTAATATATCAAAGAGGACTTGTAGACGGGTGTCTGGTGTCGGGAGTTTATCTGGTTCTAGCTAGAATAAGTCTGCCTATTTTTAAGATTTATTGTGAAGTTATGTTTTTATGACCTTTAGGTAAAACCCAACTGATTATTAAATTAAATTAGATATATATTTTTCTTAAAAATCATACAATTCATGTTTGCCATCTATAAAAGTTTTAATAACTATGACTTTTTTGTTTATCTGTCACTTTATCTCAGAGCATTATTTCTATTTAATTTTCAGTACATAGGTACTTGAAAAAGACAACACCAAGAGATAAGAAAGGAAAGGGAAGAGATTATAAATGACCCAGAGTCATTTCCAAGTAAACTATGAAATATTTTACTAAATAAAATCGTAACTTGATATTATGCAATTTGAAATCATAATATATTCAGACTACGATTAGGCACTGTCATGTCACTCGCGCTACGCGAAATACATTTTACCTTTTCTTCCAGTAGGTTTAACCCTAACATACTATCAAGGTTAATACACTTTCCAAGTTAAATTGCTAACCGGCTGGTAAACATGGCCGGCGGGACATCGTGTTTAACCGGTTGAACTTCAGAACTGAAAAATCAACAACAAACTAAAACCGTTGCTCAAACAACCAATTTCGACAACTCAGTGGTTCAAAGAGTTTTTTAGTATCTGAATGAAAAGGGAAGCTGGAGTCCTAGTGGAAAAGGGTGTAAGTGTCATACTTCGTGTAAAGGACTTCTAACCTTTTATAATAGGACCTTAAGATTGCAGATGAAGGTCAATCCCGCGGGAATCAGCTTGAGGGTCTTTCGACTCAAGATTGTTTTGTTTTTCAACCGCAATTGTACTTTTTTCTTGAAATCACTGTTTGACTCTTGAATCGCGAAGTACTAATTTACTTAACTCTATTTTTTTATTTTTAAAAGAAAAGTAAGTCTTACGCACTCTTAGGGGAATATCTAATTATATTTTATGAATTTTGACCATTTTATGATATTCTACAATACGTATACATACCTACATACATATTTGACGGATTGTTTGTCTATTGGCTTTTTGTTCTGCTCTTGACTGCGAAACCGATGATTGCAGGTACGAATACTGCCAGGAGTAAGCTTAATTATAATAATACTAGCTTCTACCCGCGACTTCGTCCGCGTACAACTCCTCCTTCTTCGCAGTCGGTTAAAAAGTAGCCTATGTCCTTTCTTAGACTCCAGACTTTCTTCGTACCAAATTTCATTTAAATCGGTCCAGTAGTTTTAGCGTGAAAGCGTAACAGACAGACAGACAGACAGACAGACAGAGTTACTTTCGCATTTATAATATTAGTAGGGATAGCGGCCCCGGCAAACGTCGTCCTGCCCGCCCGATTGTTTCGTCAAAGATCTGTCAAAGTCTTCTGTCACTTCTTCATATTATGGCTTCATATTTTCCTCGTTTTTTACACATTTTCCACTGTTTCTTTGCTCCTATTGGTCGCAGCGTGATGTTATATAGCCTAAAGCCTTCCTCGATAAATGGTCTATCCAACAAAAAAGAATTTTTGAATTCGAACCAGTAGTTCCTGAGATTAGCGCGTTCAAACAAACAAACTCTTTAGCTTTATAATATATAGGTTTTTATTTATATTTATTTATATAATTATATAATAATATAGATGACAATACTTATATCAACTATATGGGTCGTTAACGGCCATATATCTAATCCTATATTGATTTGTAGAAACCTCGAGTCGTGGGTTAGGTACTTAATCTTACTTATGCATGTGTGATATGACATGTAACGAACTTAGCATAAACCAACAAAACTTTCCGTTTGTGGTTCACCAAAGTTACTTTATGCACGCAGACTTGCACACTGGCTTTTGTGAAGTTTTGTGCACGAAACATTTCCAAGATTTTCAACTATTATAACTTACTAAGTTTATTAAGTACCTTTTAAGTAATAAAGGTAACCAAATAGTTAATATATAATTATATTTTTTTTATTATGTAAATTTAAACTGTGTATTTAACTTAAAAAACATAACAATGTTAATTTACAATATGGGAAAAATTTCGTTGATAATGATGATAATCTGTATTTATTTTTCTGTATTACTGTAAGGTTGACTGGTAGAGAACGCGTCAAGGCATTAAGTCCGCCTTTTATACACTTACTTATGTTTAGTTTTGTGCAATCCCTACTAATATTATAAATGCAAAAGTAACTCTGTCTGTCTGTCTGTTACGCTTTCACGCTAAAACTACTGGACCGATTTAAATGATTTTTGGTACAAAGAAAGTCTGGAGCCTATATGCTACTTTTTAACCGACTACAAAAAAGGAGGAGTTCCACGCGGACGAAGTGGCGGGCAGAAGCTAGTAAAGTATAAATAAGTAAAATATGTGACTATAGCGATGTACCAAAGTCTATAGATAATTATGTACCAACCTCATAGAAATAATTCAGCAAACAGGAATATTAGTTATCCCTTTAGACTATTTCACGGAAAGGTAACTTAAAATATTCAGTAAAAACAAACAAAACAAAACCGCATATATAAACTAAAACAAAATGTACTGGGATTATTTTGTTCGGGAATAACACAAAGAACCCAGGCATTATGTAATAAATTGAGAGTGATTTATTTGTACTGGCAACCCTTACAGTGTTTACTTTTCGATCCACGTAGGAATTTCTCAAGAGCTCTGAGGTACAAGTTTACATACAATCTGTAGTTAAGTTAACGTACTATAACTATTAACTATCTTATTTGCAATCCATATTCACATTTGGATTGAAATTTTTACAACTTAATGGACAATATTGCCAACAGAATAATTTCTGTGCCTTCGCGGTTATTATACATTGGAATGAAACAACTTTAAACGGATTTAAATCGCGTATTTTATTTTATTTTATTGGCTGACGTTTCGATTATGCTACGATTATGGAATCTGTAAAGGCTCCGAAACAGAGTTTAATTATGTAGGCATAGTTAGATATTTTCAAAGATCTTACGGTCTTTTGGTCTATTTGTCCCCTTAACACGAAACCGGAGGTTGCGGGTTCGAATTCTGCTAGGGTGTCACGATGTTAGATGACTCGAAAATAAAAGTCTTTACTTTGTATTTTCATGATTATATTCAATTTATGATTAAAAACTGCAAATGTCTATTTATATTTGTCTTCGCTATTTCCTTTTATTTTTCTCGATTTAAGACCCTTAACGCCATCTATGGTTTAACGCTAAAACTACGTCAACCCATAGTTAAGGTAGAACAAGATTGAGACCTCCTTTGATTAAAGATAACATCTTGCTACAGATTGCAACCGTAACGGCTCGCTCTATCACAATTTTATGAGAACTGCTATAAACTGAATATGTAACATAAAAAAATAATAGTAAACTGAATCACGAGTCGGTACCTACAAAAGCTAAAGTTAGTACCTACTGACCTAGGTACAACTAATTTCAAATTTATAACTCTTATAGCTGTTTCGGCTTTGATATGTCAGTCATTAAGTCCGCTTCTCTGTTTATTATATGTATAGATAGAAGATTATTGGATTAGGGGTTCGTGACCTCATGTTATGGTATTTTCATATTGTACCTTATCGTGACATCCAGTGATGGGCAAAATGTAATCGACTAACGATTAACAATTAAGATTAACCTAAAAGTAATCGATTAACGATTAAAAGTGACGATTAATCAATCTTAATCGTAAGATGTTCGACTAACTTAATCACGATTAAGTTAATCGTCGATTAAATACGAGCGATTAAATCTATAATCGATTGATTAATTAGATTAATTTTCTTTCGATTAATATCAGAAAAAAAAATTGTAAGTCTAAGTTTCGGGGTACGCTGATATAAGACATAGGCTATTACGGGTCTTTTGATGGACGAGGAGATACCTGTTAAAATGAAATATCTATAATAAATAAATTTACCTAACTCATATACTGCCTAACCATTTTTTGCCCTGCTCTAGAATTATTTCTAAGAACATATCGAATGATATATGTACATATATTTTTTTTGTTATGCACTGTGTTTCAAAATTTAATCGAGAAATTTAGTCGATTAAAATGACGATTGACCAATCGTTAATCGAATTCTGCGACGATTAAGTTAATCTTAATTAAATTAATCGCGATTAGTTTTGTGACGATTGATTGTTTAGTCGATTAATTAATTGATTAAAAAAATAATCGATTAATGCCCATCTCTGGTGACATCACAAGCCCCCCGAGATAGAGAACATAAAAATTTCGTGTCTTTAAATAATCTACTTGCCATTTAGTACATTATTTATTACATTACAAAGGAAAAAGCAAGTCGTCATGTCTAGTAATACAAGTAAGTAAAGCAAGTGGAAAAACACCCGCTTTTTTTTGGAAAATCACAATAAGTATGTTTACGAGTATGCACAATTTTATGCCACATTAGGTAGTTATAATATCTTCATTATGATCAAAGACGTTGATCTAAAAATAGTCACTTTAACTGTTTACACGCGTCTTCTCATTTTTGTTATGAGGGCAGATTTTTTTTAATATAGGTACCGTGAACATTGGAATTTTGTTTTCTGGCGTAGAGCTACTGTCAAGGTTACAATCCAGTGAGGAAGAAGTCTGCGTAAGAAGTTTAAGTGTTCTAATAATTTAAAAATAATACGGGATTGTTATAATTTAAAGAAGAGTAGATTAAAGTTGATATAGGAGCTAAAGGTGATTTTTATTAAAGACCTCATAATCGTCATTCCATAAGTCAAGGGGGGTGTCGACGAAATGTGACCATTGTGTACTCACAGTCACTCTTCAAAATCGCTAAAGTGTGAAAAACTTAAGAAAAACCGTTTCCATCAACATCGAGATAAAGTTTTAATTATTTTGTTGGACAGTTCTCGCTCGCTTAAAATAATGAGAGGGGAGGGGTCAAGAATTCATGAAAATCGTGTGACGTACTTTATGAGTGGCACTTATGTCGAGATTGATCACCACCAGTAGTATCATATAAGGTGTTTTACAACAGTTAGTTTTACCGAATATTATGCCTCAGTATGGAGCAGCTCTCATAAAACTCGATAAAAAATCCATCAATTTCTTTATTATGATCTAAATTTTCCTTGACACGAGTGGATGGGAGCGATTCGTGAGGTTTATGATGTATTTAACAGCCTGTTAGATGTATTAATATTCTTGCATCTTTAAAAATACGTTTTTTTTCGTATTAACAAACTTAAAACATGAAATATTTTTTCTGTCTTCCGGCCAGAAAGCGCCAAATTTCGGGCCGCTGCGCTAAATGAAATTGCCGCTTTCTACCTTCGTCGAACTGAAAAATAGTATACTGACCTCGGCCAGAAAAATAAAAAAAGCCTCAGATCCCATTTTTGTCAACCTCGGCTTCGCCTCGGACTACAATTACATGGGATCTGAGACATATTTTAATTTACTGGCCTAGGTGCGTAATGTACTAATTGAGTCATAGATTTTTTTTTTAAATCTATTAACCTGAATAAATGTGGAGTCACGCGAGTTATGTAAGACAAATTCAATTATAATTCAAATAAATACAAAATTTATTAATTCATTATTATTTAATTAAGCTTATGTATTACTTAAGGATATACAATTATGTTAGTCTAATTTAAATAAGTAACAACTAAGAAGTCATAACTGAAAGTAGGTATACCTATTATTTTATGCTCTTATATCGTTCTACATAGATCATCTGGTGGTTCAAATGACCCATCATTTTTTTAACATGGGCCCATAGTCTATTAACAATACCTAATGGTGGACATCTTTTTACATAATCAAGTATAATCTTAATTAGATTAGTAAGTACCTATAGCTATACATTCTCTCGCAAGTTCTTGTTTTAAATCATTCATCCTATGTGTTATTTTAAAAACATCAATCAGGTTCACTGTCTATCTCTGTGTTTATTTTAACAGTACGTTTTTTATTTAGTCAGTGATTCTGTGAAGCAAATTAGCTGTAACTATTATTGCAGGTCATCTATAAATACTCTTTTGTGAATACGTCATCGTCTGTATGAAGCCGGAATGTCTTTTTTGATTTAAAATTGTATTAATAACCACTGTTACTCTTATGAAATTGAAATGAGTGTAAACTAGGGGGGCTAGACAAGGTGCCAACGTTCAACGTTAAGTTGAATGTTGGCACCAAAGTGTATGGGATTTGACATTCGCGAACGACTGTCACGTACATCACAAAGGTTCGCGGATGTCAAATCCCATACATACATTTTGGTCGGTTCATTTAAGTATCTTTACAGTTCCAATATCGTAGCCGACTGATCTGACGATAACCTAACACTAAAGTTATTTCGCTGTACCTAGATGTTTTATTCCAATGTGTAATAGATCGCAGTTGCGAAAGCATTAAAATATTATATTTTAGCGTTAGACTATTGTCAGCTCAGTCGTGCTACGATTATGGAAAATGTAAAGAATCCGAAACGTCAGCTAATAAAATAAAATAAAAATACGCGAGTTAAATCCGTTAATAGGTATTTGTTTCATTCCAATGTGTAATAACCGCGAAGGCATCAAAAATTATTATATTAATTTTCATATTATTCGAAATTGTTTAACGTTTTAGAATTAATACCTGTGTTCTGTGACCTGGAACTTCAAAAAGAAGATTGTTCATTAAGGAAAGTGAACAAAATTATATTAAATTTTACTTTATTTGTGTACAGAAGAATTACGTTTGAACTTTGATAAATGTTACTTTGTGCTTATAATAACTGAAAAAAAAAAATGTGTGTAAAATATTGATATTATTTTATATATCACTACTCTGAAGTTCAATACCGGTTTTATTTTAGCGGTAAGTAGTTTTTCCGGAACGGTGGCAGTTATTGATTCATTAAAAGACATATGACAATTCGCAGGATCATTTGGATCATTTTAAAATTTGGACAAGTAAACTATTCCCACTAGAATGTTTCGTTCAGTTATTAGGTAAGTATATATAGTATCCATTCAGTTTTTCATTATTTTTATTGGAAAGTTCCATCAAAATCTGTTACGTAAATAATCTATCTACCTATTTAAATCTATACTATATACTATTATACTATCTATACTAATATTATAAATCTGAAGAGTTTGTTTGTTTGTTTGTTTGAACGCGCTAATCTCACGAACTACTGGTTTGAATTCAAAATTTTTTTTGTTTTTTTGTTGGATAGACCATTTATCGAGGAAGGTTTTAGGCTATATAACATCACGCTGCTACCAATAGGAGCGAAGAAACAGTGGAAAATGGGTAAAAAACGGGGAAAATATGAAGCCTTATGAGAAGTGACAGATCTTTGACTAAACAATCGGACGGGCAGGACGACGTCTGCTGGGGCCGCTAGTAAATAATAAGAACCGAAATGTATGTACGCATAACTTCCGATCTACTGCAATTAAAAAAAAAAGTTATAGTTAAGTTATAAAACAAACGAAAACAACAAAATTTAACGAATAAAAGATGTATTGAACTTACCTAAATGTTTCGCTTATAATATGGCCATGTTTCAATCGATTCATTCTTGTTAGTAGAGACTAGATTACATGATCGATTTTGATAAATGGGGTGGCGCAGCATGACTTTAAAAATATAGCCTTCCCGGTATCACGATGCCTCTAAAATAAACAATGAATTTAGAATAGGTACCTCTATAATACTAAAGAAAAACGCAGTAAGTATGTATGAAACTCCTATGTAGGTACCTACTTATTACGTTTATTATTAGCAAGGCAGACCTAATAAGCACTCAAGCTTTACGCTATATTTTTAGAGTTCCATACTCAAAGTACAAACAGGACCCTGTTACTGAGACTCCGTTCCGTCTGTTTGTCAGTCTGTCACCAGGCTGTATCTCATCAACCGTGATAGTGATCGTTGAAATTTTCACATCATCATCATCATCATCATCAGCCCGTCGCAGTCCACTGCTGGACATAGGCCTCTCCAATTTCACGCCCCTTTGCTCTATCTTGGGCTGCTTGCATCCAGCTCAAATTTTCACATTACGATGTAATTCCGACACAACAAATAAGTACTTAAAAACATAAAATAAATAGGTACTTAAGAGGGCTCCCTTACAAAAGATTTGCCGTTTTTATAAATCCGAATAACACTTGTTTTATCAAAGCATGCTTTTACTTTTTAAATTACCTAGGCAGGTAAATTAAGACTTTCATATTATTAAGATTATTATATATATGAGACATCGCTTATTAAAATATATCTAAGATTTGGTAATTAATTCCGATTTCATAATGCTTCCTCCGACGGTTCATGTACCACAGTACAAGATATTAACAAGTTTACCGTGGGGCAATCAGCAGCGATAGATCTAGTCCCAAACTAAGCAAAACTTGTACTCGCATATTTGATAACAGATAAACACATGCAAAGTTATCGAAGTAGGATCAAGTATATCTAAAACAGTCTGTATTAACTATTGGTAAGTACCTACTAAACACCAGTTACGTTACATCGCCTTATAGTATAAGAAGTTATTGTATGTACTTATTCAATATAAATTAAGGCATATGAATGAATGTATGTTAGAGAATTAATCTAACAACGATGTTCCCCAAATTTACAACAAAGTTACATATTTGTATCAAGGTTAGAATCAAATAAGTTTTAATTAAGTATTCTGATTATTGCGATTATTACACATTAGAATAAAACAATTACAGCGGATTTAACCCGCGTATTTTATTTTATTTATTAACTTTTCGAAAACTTTATACTATCCATATTCGTAGCCACCTAAAAATGGCTTTACATTATGTAAATTACCTTATACTAGAGTACTACTGTTTTAGAGAAACAAAGTTTACATTTTTTGTTACCAATAATAATAATATATATTGAGAAATATTTCATTGAAAATGGAAACTATTCAGTTAATCCAAGATGACGCCGAACTTTTATGCAAAAAATCAAGTTTATAACACTGACGTACCTATGCCTAAATACAGTTTAGATCCTGCGTTGATATCTCAGTCATTAAGTCAGCTTCTCTTTATATACATTATAAACTAAACACATACCATTAACCCCTGTAAATTCTCGCTAAAATGCCTTGAAAAATTATCTACGTCCAGTAGATTAACATGTTCGGTTAAATGTTCTCAATTAATCTGAAAACTAGGAGCGTGTACAGAAGGACTTGATGGATCGAGGGTAAAGCCACATGCTCGGTACGTCATAAGGCAGTGTTGATATAAGGGTCATTTTCAATGCGCAGGTAAACTCGTCAATAAACAATTTTTGATTTTTATTTGTAGCTTCAGTGGTTTTAACAAATTTTACTTAGTGCATAATTTCAGCAAACATTCATTGATAAACGTAGGTACTTAGGATTTATTTTTCGTTCTTTTTTATTGTAACGTTTAGGTACTCTGATACCAGAGATAACAGAAGTTGGGAAGGGTCAATATTAGATCATTGTTTTTTTCATGGATTTTTACAATATGAAAAAGTAGTGTGTACCTATTTGTTAGTTATATAATTATTCTTAGGAAATTGAGAAGGGTCAATATTAGATCATTGGTTTTACCTATTTCATGGATTTTTGAAATATATTATGTATCTATTTGATATATTTTTCTAGCTTGTGTCGTTGTAAATAACAAAAACCGATAATTCAATTATCTGCGCAAGATTTTAAAATAATCCATAATGTACATTTTTAAGTTAGTCCCGTTTAGATCTAGATATGCGATATCTTTTCATGACAATAAAATAAAAAATAATGCTTTCGTAGGTACTCAAAAAGGGAATAAAAATTATTTTACCGTCCATTTTCATCAAAGATTAAGTTAATGACGGATCAAAACCAATTTCTTTTAATTGTAACGAGATTTTTAGGAAGTAAAATGACGCAATATAATTTGCAAAAAATATTTTGCGCAAGGGGTTTCCAAGATGATTAAGCAGAATTTTAAATTTCTTAAAAATAACTTCTGAACTTCTTTATTTTGGGGTATATTTTCCGCTTGTTTATCAAAGTTACCTTCTAAAACAATTTCTCGTGCAAACTTTATTTTGCTTAAAAACATGTATGTATACACAGTTTAATTTTTGGATGTCATTCCATAGGCATTTAAACTTTCCGAAATAAGATAACTCTTATGAGTAGTTACATAGTTCCTTTTGCCACTGAACTTTTCTTTACTTATTCAAGTATACATTCACTTCGACAGTTTTTAAAAGTAGGTCTTATTCTAAATAAAGCTAGCGCTAAGCTAAAAGATAGATGCCTATCGAAAGTTTAGAAACTTTGTTATTTTTTGACCAAAAAATAAAAATACGTGTCCAATATTTTTTAACAATCTAACAATATCAATCACAAATCTAACAATCTAACTGACGGACTTAGTTAGATAGTTAGATTGTTGTTAAAAATTGAAAGAAGAAATTATAAATAGAAATTCGTTTTCTTTACCCATCAGACCCTATTGACAATTTAAAGCCCTCGCCAAAAAGGAAGACGTACGCAAGTTGTCAATTCTCTAATGAATAGGTAATGACTCTTCAGTTATTACCTACTGTGGCGGCCTTGTCACCATTCAGATGCGATATGCCCTAGTCACGTCCGCCAGATAGACATTAGATCGAGCAGCGAATAGTGCTGTCTCGATATAGTATATAAGTGATATGTTTTATTAAATAAACCATATTAGCAGTGACTTTAATATAGTGTCACAACTACTTGACATCATTCCTCTCATCATGTCCCCGGAATCCACCTAAAGGCTTGAAAGCCTCCTCTCAGGAGGCTCGCCATCCGTCCGGTTTTGCAATAAAGGCCGATTAGCTGGCCAACTGCGCTTCAATATTAAGTTCGAAAAAAAAACCCCTTACATGGGGACATTATATTCTTCCCGGCAAACCTACCTTTTTGGTGGTACCTCACGTCATTATGGGAACCCTACGTGAAAAATTTTAACCCAAGTATTACCTTATTTTGGCTATGCGTTGATATCAGTCAGACACTTAAGCCTTTATATATATTATTATGTGTATGTATTACCAAAACTAAGTTTGTTCTCTCCTACATGATAATATTATAGAGCTCTTACAAGTACTAATAGCAGACGCGTCTGTGGTTAAACTTTTCATAATTACTAACTATACAAGTAATTTGTTTGTGTTGTTGCCAAGTTTTAGTTCCAAAGTTTCAACTCTTATCTATGAATAACATTTGTACGAAATAAAGTCAGTGAACTTATATATGCAGCGAAATAATCAGTGTTTTACAGGAGCCTCAAAATAACGTACCTAACTCAAGTATTATTTAAACGTAGATAAATTGGAACGGAAAGTGGTAAGGGTTTGTCAAGTTTACTCGTAAAGCAATTATGAATACAGAATTAATTCACATCGTTCCTGTAAACAAGCTGTGAAACGTAAACAAGATGTTATCTCTCCTAGTTTTTTAGAACAAGGATCGATATATTCCAGAATCGAGGAAGCAACAACCATGAACCAAGTGTATCGAACGCAATGTTGTTATTTTAAAATTTCTTACTGCTTCCTCGATTCAGAGGATCATAATTTACAGATATCCCGAAACTAAACATACCTACCTTATAATTATCTGATGCTTCATCGATAATTAAGATACTTACTGGGTGAATCACACAAGTAGCGCATATGAAAATATTTCATATTTGGAATGAATTATATGTATATTATTTAAAATATATTATATTTTATTTAATTTTATTGGTGTTTCCAAAACTTTACAGTTCCCATATTCGTAGTAGACTGAGCTGACGCAGCAGGTAAAGTTTTCGAAAAATTAAAAAAATAGAATAAAATTCGCGAGTTAAACCCGTTATATTTGTTTCATTCTAATGTTTTATTGTAATAATAATATGTTGTCTTTTATGTTCGTGTGCAGTTTTACCAAGAAATATTTCATAAACAAACAAATGGAATGAAATGTTTACATAAATCAATATACGCCGATTCAAATATCTATCACTTTTAAACTAGTACACAGTTTTAATTAGTGCGTGCTAGATCCCTAGTTTCTTTCTAAAATTTAGTACGTTCCTGTAGAATCAATATTACAGGACCAACGCACCATCTTAATTTTTTTAAAAGACGGTATTTTATTTTGCTTAATTTACTTATAATCCTCATATCAAATAGGTAGGTACAGTGTTTATATGTAAACATAATAGTTAAATATTCGTAACATATAAGTACCTACTACGTTCATTAAAACTTCATTTACGTATACCATCGTTACTAGGAAATCATCCTATAAAGTTAGGTACCACATCCACGAATAATCTTGATATTAGCGCAGATTGTTTTAAATTCAATAAAGAATCCAAACCAAGAGATCCTCAAGATTAACATGCGCAAAGTTTTACCGGAATGTTGGAAGTTATAAATTAGCTTAAGAACTTTGAAATCGTTGCCACGTTTAACTGTAAAGGTCTGACATAGGTACTGTGATTAACTCAGGGTTGCCAAAGGTTTTATAAATTTACTAGCTTCCGCCCGCGACTTCGTCTGCGCACTATGAGTACTTTGCGCAATATCGTTTTAAATATAGGTAACCTATGTTATTCTTATGTGTACCTAAGCTATATTATTATAAACTTTCATCAAAATCCATTTGGTAGTTTTTGCGTGAAGATGTAACAAACATACACACTCGCTAACTTTCGCCTGTTTTTCTGTTCGCCTGGTATAACTGTTTTTTTGTTTATTCATCAAGTAGATTATTAAAATTTATTTGACACGCGTTTTTTCTTTTCTCAATCGAGCAATAAAAGACAAAGATAAGTGCTTATAAGAATATATTTTTATGCTCTAAAATAGACACCTAGTAACTTTTCAAAAATGCCTTTTTAGAAAAAATATTTACAAAATAAATAAAGTCTAATTTAAACTACTTACGTTGTGAGGACGGGATAATATTATTTTTTTGAGAGGACGTCGACCTCCATTTCATCTCAGACGGCTCCTGACCTAAGTTTGTAATGCATAATGATCAAAGCAGTTAATTTAAGTTAGCTATTTCTGAATATCAAACATTTTATTAGGATTTATTTATAATAATCATATCTTTATACAATTTACACCGAGACCCGAAGTTTATGCCATGTGTAGGTAGATAAACATACTTACGGAAAAATACATCGTGACATCTGCCCATAGCAGGATTCAAACTCGCACCCACCGGTATGCCAGCTCCTCGACTAGACTCCTTAATACACGTCTTACCATAATTTGACACATCGTTTACACTTGTCGAAATGGAAATTTCTATTAGCATTTGGGAATATTTGGGAATTTTTATCCGTCGAAATCAAAGTTGCCGAGAATTGTCGAGTCGACATTTTGTCGACATAATATTGAGAACGTCGACAAAGAGGTCGTGTCGATATTGTTTCGTTGTCGACATAAAAATAAAAGATGTCATCGACATGACAAGGTTTCTCATCGACAAAGTTACTGATTTTTGACAGATCACCGCGAGAATAAGACTACATCGACATGACAAGATATCTACTCGACAATTTATCATGAAAACTCATGAAAATATCGATTCCCTTCTTTACGGAATCGGTTATTTTTAGTGCGTCGCAAAAACGCCATTAGTCCTTTGTTATTAAAGGTGCTATTTCACGTTTTGTCATAACGAATCTGAACAGCTGCCTCTAACAGCCATTACAGAAACCATAAACTGGCACAATAAGGTCACTACAGTGTTTACATTGAGAAAATATTTCTGTTATCAGGTTATTCATTTGTTTTGTCTTGGTAGTCGAATGGAATGTAGTTTGTACTAGGTACCTTTTTGATTGAATAATTACTGAACAATGGGATATATCGCATATACAGTTGTCACTAAAGTGACTTAATTCAAAATATAAGTATCGTAACTAGGTACATTAAGGATACTAAGTCATCACATTTAAATTTGAATTCGCATAGTGAAACATTTCGAGTTAGGTCACTTTAGTACGGTTAATGCAATATGAACGTATGTATCTTCTTTGTTTACATTATGGCGTAAATGTTTCGCGTGATGTTACACCCTGTCGCACTATGTAACGTACGGGCCCCAATGGTGGCCAACATTCACCTACTAAATAATGATATTATCGATTTATTTATAGTTATTATTCAGGAGAAAAGCTTATAAGTAAGCACAAGAAAATTTTAACTGTCACATTTTTTAGGAGAACGATTCTTTTCTGTCCACCTCTTCAGAAAATCCTGTCCATTTTTCAAGACACCCCTTCATTCCTTAACGGTGCAATGTACTTAAAAATAATATCTTATCATTACTCTCATCATGCTTTTTGTGTTCGTGAAGCATTCCAATTTACGAGATTGTTCTCGATTAAATAGAACTCAAAAGCTTTCATTTAATATTTATTAGCAGTAGATTTGAGTTGAAGTAGGTACTTACTTGACAGTTTAAAGAGAATTCTGTAATATTTGACTGCGGATGCGGATACCAGTGATAAAATATTGAACCATATTTTAGTTTTTCTGCCACAATAAATAAAATCCATTTTGGGTTGTCTTTATTCTATATTTACAAAGTATATTGACGTCGCCAAAACATTTTACAAGTAGAAGTTGAGTTTATTATACAAGAATTACAATTAATTTAGAAAATTATTTTAAATAAATTAAGATATATCTATATATGAGTAACTATAGTTCAGAGTAACATTTGTTTCAAATCACATCGCGCAAACGCGCAACTTGCATGACAATGTGTTTTATAAAGTTGATACGACAATATTATAGTTCGGTCAATTTAGGTAGCTTTTATCTTATTAGACCGGAATACTTCAAGAAAGAATAGAAAACGCTCAAAATTCGTATACAATTCCACGAGCGTATAATAGTCAATAGCCTCAATAGCCTTTTTCACTCTTAACTCACAAATGGTTAGTTAAAGTGCGTGCGCACAGAAACGGCGCGCACGGGCACAGGGGGCGTGGCGACGTGCGCACGCGGCCCTCGTCGGATGGATGTGTTCGACGAGCAAGTTGGCGCCCGCTGCAGTCGACTCACGCAGCTCGTCATCGTGCCGCGGCGCATCATGCCGTTCATCCCAATCATTTCTGTACAAAAAAAATATAGAGTTAAAAGTGAACAGTAAGTAAAAAAATACAGGATTCACACACCCCATTTTTATTGCAAGCTTTTATTTAACATAGGTACTTACAATGTATTTTTAAAAGTCAACAGAAAAAAAATACGCATTTAAATAAAAGCTTGTCTTTTAAAAGATTATTTTTTACATTGCGATTTTAATTAAAATCATTTTTTTTTAAACTTGTGTAGCTGTGTCATACTCATAAGTTCATTTATTTATTTAACGTAGCATACCGTTTGGTATTATTAATTAATTAAATTTCCTCTGTAGAATGAAAAAGTATTACTCGGCATATACTTATTTTATAAGTAGGTATATAGGTGTACAAAATTATGTATAGAAGTTTCGAGAAAAGGTCAGGTCAAGAGTCTTCGATACCGACGAGAATGTATTGTACTCGTATAAGGTACCTATTCATTCAATAAGAATTGAAGAGAAAAAACAAGTTTTCGGTGTCACAGCCAGTAGAAGAACTTTGATTGTGCTACCAGTATAAATTGATTTTTAAATAATATATTATCAAGATATATTGACAGCGAAAAAGCCTATGTTAACGTTTACCTATACGTCGCAGTCGGATCGTATAATCTGCCGTTTTTTATTACTAGCCGTTTTGTAATACGACTGTTCAAATCGGCAATGATTAGCCGGATTAACATTATAAAGCATTTTTCAATAATTAGGTACCTTGTGAGAAAATATCGAAGCTATTATAGATTAATGCTTGATAGTCATTTGACATTTTTAAACAATTTCAAACCTTTTTGTACCTACAAAAAACTATTACCATTATTAGCACGCATAATTGGCCTGATCTTATAAGGAAGCAGGAACTTCCCCCACTTGCAGGCATGTTTTATGAGGCAATGTTGTTCAATGATACCCTAGGGGCAAGTTTGCCCGCACGTCCCACTACAACTTAGCACCCTCATACCCTAAGACTTCCTTCACGTGTTAATTAACTTAAATCAAAGTTGAAAACAGGAACCGCTTATGATTGGTTACTATGTACATTGTACACTAGAATTATTGATATTCCAGTTTCTGTACTGAGAGACAATATGGGTGATTCCATATTCGGTTCAACGATCATTTATAATCATCCTAATTATTAAAAGAATAGGTTACTTACACGTTTTAAAGTAGATTGATTCTGACATAATTACAAGTACCTACTGTATATATTACTATATATTATTACTAGCTTTTGCCCGCGACTTCGTCCGCGTAATTTTTAACCCCGTTATGGGGTGAACTTCATTAGAATACGGATCTATATCTGAATCTCTAACGTTTTTTAACCTATTATTGATTTCCCTAACTTTTTATGTCATAATGATTATTAACTAACACTCTTATGACCTATCTTTTGTTTTCCTAACATCATATGGATGTTTATTTTTCCACATAATGTTTTATTTCCTTAACGTATTTCCCAATTACCATATTAATTATTCATCCTAATTCTATTCGGTTTTGGCGCCTCGCCGGCCGCTGCCACGGCAAGCTCGCTTCGCTCGCTCGGCTTTCGCGCTGTACGGTCGCAGTTCAATTAATATGTATACTAACAAAACCTGGTTTGTTAACGTTATGTCGTAAATATACTTTCATTAAAAGTACTGATTCTGACACTTCGCCGGCCGCTGTCGCGGCATGCTCGCTTCGCTCGCTTGGATAGCAAGCTGGACGGTCTCAGTTCTACCTAACACTCCTGGCTTCGCTCGTCGTCGTTCCTAAAGGAGTCTTTCATTTGCCGCTGCCACGGCAAGCTCGCTTCGCTCGCTCGGCTTTCGCGCTGTAGGGTCGCAGTTGAATTAATAAGTATACTGACAAAACCTGGTTTGTTAACGTTATGTCGTAAATATACTTTCATTAAAAGTACCGATTCTGACGCTTCGCCGGCCGCTGCCGCGGCATGCTCGCTTCGCTCGCTTGGATCGCGTGCTGGACGATCAGGATACTACCTAACACTCCTCCTCGCTTCGCTCGTCGTCGTACCTAAAGGAGACCTTCATTTGCCGCTGCCGCGGCACGCTCGCTTCGCTCGCTCTTCTTATGCATTGTTGGGTCGCAGTTCAATTAATTAGTATATTATTAGTATACTGACAAAACCTGGTTTGTTAATGTTATGTCGTAAATATACTTTTATTAAAAGTACCGGATCTGACGCTTCGCCGGCCGCTGCCTAACACTTCCCTTATATTCGTAATAAATGGAGTTAACAATAGTTTAACATGTACAATATGCAAACTAAGTACATAAGTACTTACCTATCTTACTTTCGAAATTGCATAATTTATACAGCTACCACTGAGTTCAACATTTTTTTTTTAATCGGACAAAGTTTTTAAAGAAATCATACACGTGAGGTTTAGCTGGCTATTTATTTAAGGATTGATTACCACACTTATTACAAAGATCTAACAAAACAACAAAACAATTTTACAATTCAATACAATCCTACAAAATAAAACCTTATACCGATTACATACAATATAAGTGGTGTTACGAAATAAAACATTTCCCAGTTTGCCTCATTGCCTGTAATGAGATACTCTCGCAAAGCATACTCCTTGTAAGCTCACTCGGTCTTGAGGATATGTTCAGGGTCATTTTCTCAGTCAGGAGCTCGCGCGAGCTTGCTTTACCTCCGTCTCGTCCCATTCCGTCACCTCTGTTATCACGGTTTTTTTATATATGTCAGCTTTGGTCGCGAAGAACACTTCTATTTCTCTGCGTAATGACACCAGTTTCCCCTCGCAAGTTAAACGGGGTCTGCTTACTCAGGAATATTATTAAATAGTCCTCATTACACGATCCACGGGATATTACATAATAATGCCATTTTCGTTAACACTGAAGAAATCATACACGTAACAGTTTGGGTATTTATTTAGTGTCAGGAATGACATTAGCAACCGTTGCTATACATACCTACATTATACTTTTTAAATATGTGTCAAAATCAAAAGCACTAAGTAGTATTCATATCAATTTGGAAGAAAATCTCCCTTTTAACCCCATTAGGGGGTGAATTTCAATAAAATACGAAACACGTACTCCAACAATTCTGTTAAAGAATGTTTATGTAAAATTTGAAATAGATCGGACCAAGGAATCACGTTGTTACATACAAACTTTGCACCCCATTTTTAACCCCTTAGGGATAGAATTTCGGAATATAATATAGCCTATGTCCTTTCCCAGGCTCCAGACTTTCTTTGTACCAAATTTCATCAAAATCCGTTCAGCCGTTTAGGCGTGAAAGAGCAACAGACAGACAGACAGACAGACAGAGTTACTAACGCATTTATAATATTAGTAGGGATGATTGCATCAAAACGTAATTCTTGGTACCTAGGTATATATAGGTACCTATATATATAAAAAGGTCCTACTGTAAACTGTAAGTAATTTACTTTAGTTTCTCTATGTAATTGTCGAAGTCGAGAATTTTACTTATGTGACTTCAAGTAGTTTCAAGATCCTGTTTATTTATTTATCTTATCGACGGTAACTCACAGTTAAGAGCCTGATAAAGTTAAAAGGCTGTTGAAAAATGAAGGGAAAGTAGTATACCGACCCCACTGAGAAGACCCCACAGTGGGAAGGCGGATAATGATGACGGATTTGCATGAAATTATATAACAGGTGGAATTAATGTAAAAAAGAGCTGAAAAAACTCAAACAAATTGATGCTTTAAGAATTTACTGAATTTTTATTTCCCATTTTATAATTATAATTACTGAGACCATTTCTTCCCAAGATATGGTTCGCCTTTAGAATAGATTTCCCCATTCCGTTCCAAGAAAATTGTAAAACGCGATGGGTTTAAAGAGGGTTAATTAATTTCAGGAACTCTTAGTAAAGACTAGTGGCGGGTAAACACAAAACACGGATTCCCAAGGTTAAGGTGAAGGGTCGTAATATTACAACCATAACCTCCGTGTGGTTACAGGATAAGACACACAGTACTGACCCAGAATAGTAAGATACGGGTAAGCAGGTAATGTTACAGATAAAGATAATTTATTTCAGGACATGTGTAGGTACATCCCGTGATTTAGATCTTACATCTACACTAATAATTATAATAAAGTGGAAAGCTTTGTTTGGATTGAATAGGCTTCAAAACGACTGGCCCAATTTGAAAAATTCTTTCACTGTTGGTAAGCTACATTATTTCCGAGTTACATAGGCTATAGAACATTTTGAAAAAAAAATAGGGATCTTGCGAAACCGGGGCGGGCCGCTAGTTATCAATAATACCGATTGATACTTGTCGCATGATTCCAATGTGACCACCACAGCCACGTCCGCCAGATAGACATAATATTATTAGACCTAAAAGCGATTTCTGCTGTTTCGAGTTAGTGTATAAGTTATGTTTTGCAAAACACATTAGAAGTAGTATAGTTATAGTTGTTTCAATCTACAAGTTAGTTAAATTCTTCTCAACATATCCTGGTAACTTTAACTAATTATCTCCGGCAAAATACCTAATAGGTAATTATGACAGGTTTTATTAAAATTTCTATTACCTATCAGAACTAAAGTCAGTCGAGCGAACTACTCGCATCTAGTTTAAAATGGTCTGTCATGTTATTAATATAAGAGTGTGCATCATTTTACTCTAAAGCAACATCTAAAAATAAATTAGCTATTCCCCGGTGGCACCGTGTACAAAGTTCATTCACCTAATATGAGGTAGACGGACTGCAATCCACTAAATGTACAAAAACATAAAATAATACCACAAAGGGTAACCTTCCAAACGACAGCTGGAAAAGTCAATATTGAAATTGAATTTAATACTGCCCCTTGATTCTGTAACGTACTTGGTTTAAAAGGATTCCAATTGCTATGCTTTAAAACACTAAAGCGACTTTCTCAACCCGTTATAATCGATAATCGTCAAACTACTTCAATTAGGTACCTACCTAATTGGAACAAAACAATTATAACGAATTTAACTCATGTATTTTATTTTATTTGTTAACTTTTCGGAAACTATACAGTTTAACGCTAATGTTAAGCGTCCAGACTACTGTCTGCTCAGTCGTGCTACAAACATTTGAACTGTTAAGTTTTCGAAACGTCATCAAATAAAATAAAACATACCAGTTAAATTCGTTTTAATTATTTTATTACAATGAGTAATGACCGCGAATATATCAGAGATTATTACTTCAATTAACTTTAGGTACCTAACGACTATCATAGCAATTCATTCGTACCTAAGTGTTTACCTAGAGTGTAGAAGCATATAAATTGGAATCGCTTTCACACCAAGTAGGTAAGTTATACAATTAGGGTGTTACATTTGCGATGAAAATGCTCACCTTTGATATCGTATGGAGTCTTATCAGCTTTCCTTTTGCCATTGCAACGCGCCATACTTGTGAATATCTACGTAGAATATCATTATGTACCTACGTATCCGTAGCGCTGAAGTGAAATGTCCACAAAACTAGACTTATATTGGTCTCATTAACTGTCTGCTTTTCTTGAAGATTGGTATTTTTAATAAATTATTTAATGATATTACTTTCATCGTTTGTAAGAATGTGTGTAGGTATGTTTGTTACTCTTCCATGCAAAACACACGCTTTTTTAAAAGTATACACAATTTTCGCACGTAGGTAGGTACCTATACCTTCCTGCTGAACTTTTCCAAAGTTACACAAGCTACGGGAAAGTTAGAAAGGTTATTAAGTTCTAAACTTCACACAGGCGAAACATCAGAGAACGGCTGGATATTATAAATAAGCACTGATAGTATACGAAAAAAATTCTTCCGTTTTTCTTAAAAACCAGTTTCACAAAAGAACCCTCACCTACAGCTGTCAATATTATGATGTCTTCCAATTAATTGATCTTTCAATCATAGATAACTGACGTAGAAAGGCCTGGTCTATTACTGATCAAGTGAGGAAAACGAGCCCATCATCAATAGGTGACCACAGCAGTACAAAGTTGTAAGTAAGTAGATGTATTATTCTTATTAATATTATAAATGGTAAAGTTTGTAAAAACGTATGGATGTAAGGATGCATTATGTTTGTTACTCTTTCGCACAAAAACTGTTAAATAGATTTTGATGAAACGTTACAATAATAATAATATAGCTTCCACATCAGAATAATACATAGGTTATAATTTATAACTATAAAATAGAAAGTACTAAATTATGCGCAGGTAAAATAAAGGCTTAATAAACATTTTTTGTAAATAATTTATAGAAGTAGACCAGTTACGATATAATCAATAGAATCCAGTGAAAATTAATAACATTATTAGACGAAATGTGGTACGTCTTTTATTAAATTATCTCAGAGTCGTGAAATGTATATGAACATTGACATGATCAGCAATTTTTTTGTAAAGGTGCCTGAGACGGTGCGCCGGCGAATGAATATCCAGTTTAGTATGACTGGAACGCGAAGTAGGTATTATTAGAAGATCAATTACTTAAATGTGATATTTTATGCATATTAAACCCATTACATTATCTGTTGGTCTTCTCTAATAATAAAAATATCTGTAAAAATTTGAGCTGCCTTATTTAATGGGCACTTTTATACGTGTAGTAAAACGTCTGCTTGTTTTATTATCGGCGTAAGTGAGTATAATCACGTATTACTATACGGATAGAAAAACTTTTACAGCTGTTCGGATTGTAATGCGTGCGGATAGAACGGCACATAAGCCCAGTGAAATTGACTAAAAGCCCACCACGTGTGGCAGCTGTCAAGGTTGTTAAAACTACGAGAGAATTACTGATTGTCCGAATTTCACATGTCCATTTCTCTGGGCTTAGCTAACGTCAACTTGCCACTATGCCAAGCTATTTACGTTATAAAACGGAACAATTTTAGAGTTACACGTTTTTCTAATTTTCTTTAATATATTTTTTTAATTAGGTTGTAATTTACGATAAGGCACTTGGGTACGATTTCTGCACAGACAGTTTGTGTGAATTTATGTTTTGTTTTATGAATTTAGCCCTTAATGTAAAAAAAATCTATTTTGATAGACGATAAGTATATCGTTTTTTTTTTATTAGCACTGGATTTTATTACCTACCTTTACGAAATAATTACGAGCGTTTTAGATTTTTGTTATATTTTAGTGATATTATTATGATTGATAATCCAACTTCAATCAGAAAATTGCATTTAGGTAGGTACATAATTATGATTATGTCATCTGTATAAGATTTTATATAAATTTACCATCACGGACCTTTTGGGCGTTTACTAGTAACATATTGGTATTCTTGGTACCTACATCAAAGCTGGGATAGTCGAAAGTTTATTCAGAGTTTAAAAAAAAAACCGTTACGTGTGCGAGGTTCCTGGTAGTTAAGCGATGGAAAGTAATCATTTTCCGATACGGAAAAGCGGCACACACTAATGTAGTTTGATGAAAATATAAACGCTTCATAGCTTCGGGGTACACGTGGAAAACGTTTATTCATTTTTAAATAAATTTTGCATAATTTCTTTAAAATTTAAACTGTTACCGAGCCAATTAAATGAGAGATTATCGAGCCAATACGTAATTTAAAATTAGCCATTTTAAAGCTTGAAAAATGCATATACCTACCTATATTTCAAACCAATTCTGTCCATATTGTGTTAATAAAAATCCTTATAACAAGGGTTAACCTAAATAACTATCTTAAGTCCTAACTTGAAATTAAAGAGGACCAGTGTTTGGTCAAGCCATTAACATATCTGTCAACCTCGTGGCAGATCTTGTCCCTCAGGAGACTATGGCGACTGTCGCTCACTCTACGGAGCGTCGCAGCGCAGAGCATTCAAGTAAAGTCAGTGGATTCAGATTTAGAGTTTTCCTGCGTAATCTATTCTGAACGAACGGACGATAAGCTCTGAAATTTGCTAGAATGAAGTGGCAAAAAGTGACAATGACAATGACGTCATATTAAGGTGTGCCATAACGTGACGTCACGAACCTTCACTCTCGAACTTTAGAAGCATTTGACGGCCTGTTGGTCTAGTGGTCAGAGGCCCTGACTACGAAACCGAAGGTTGCGGGTTCGAATCCCGCTAGGGGCAGATGTCAATGTGATGAGTACTAGCATCTGTACCTGAGTCTTGGATGTCTTAAGTATATGTATTTATGTATATTTATCCGTTGTCTAGTACCCATAACACAAGCTTTGCTTAAAATGGGACTAGATAATTGGTGTGAATTGTCCAAAGATATTTATATTTATTTATTTATTTATGTATCTTTGTATTTTTTTTGGTTGAGTTTAGTAAATATACCGTGTACTTACTCAATAATTTTTACTAAGAAAAAACAGTCGTCATTCCTATTGACCATTGCATTTATCATTTTGAAACCAATTCGTATTACTTCTAAATTAGATGATTACATTACAAAATCGGGAGAGAGTTCAATGAGATTATGTGATAATAATAACGTTTAATAATATTCAGTTTACTTACTGGGAAATAGTTGAACACGTCTTATGTAAACGAACAAAATTGTTATGACGACGTCTGGATGATTGTTTCATTGCCAAGTTTAAAATGAAACGATGTACGTTTTCATAAGACTTTTCTGTTTATTTTATTTTGATAGTATGCAGCTTGTGCTGTCACAATGCGTGAAAATTTTGTATTCGGACCAAATAATTTTCATGTAGTTCAAAATGAGATAAGAAATGTTCTTTGATGTATTTTTATATAACAGATTTGTTTGAGTCGCTCAAATGTTTAAAATAAATATTTGAAAGCGAAACGTGCCTAAATTTTCTTGTAAGTATATATCCGCATTTCGTAGAATAAATAAATGCTTTGAGATATTAGGTAGGTAGATCATTAACACCGCTATTGATAGTGTACTATTCATAAATTTTCAATAGCTAGCTGTAATCGTTTTATTAAGCGCTTGTTTACGAGCTGTCTTTAGAATATTTTTAAAGTAAGTAAGTACTTATATATATACTAATATATAAGTACTTACTTACTTTATTATTAGAACCTTAAAATACAGCTATATATAGCAGCTATACATGTCATATAATCTCATTAGTGGGCACATAATTATGTGAATAGTGTTTTTATCGGCATCTGTTATTTTCCTTCTATAGAAACAATATAGGTAACTTTTAACGGTTAATACAACATATGCAACGGCTACTCAACAATAACAAACCTTATTATTATGGTACAGTGGCTTTTATTATACAAGCTACCGGGTTCATGACACCCACCTTCCTTGCTATACCTCCTTATGAGTCGGTTTCGAAGAGATACAGTCGATTCCACTTACGTTGGAAAGTAAGTAGGTGGTTTAGGAAAGTAGGTACTTACCTACTATTAGTGGGTTGGATTGTACCAGGTCGCAATGAAGAATTCAGACTCTAAGTGCAATTATCTCGAGTTCTAATTTAGAGTTAGTAAAATCTTTACGTAACACAATGATATTTTTTTAAAGTTTAAAACTGAGACTATATTGTAAGAAACTGAGACTATATTCTATCTTGTTGTTACATAATAAAACCTATTCCTATAAACTGATCAAGCAGATAAATACAAAATCTAGGCGTGTTAACGAAGACTACTCCAATGACAGTTGTCAATGAACTTTCAAATTAATAACAGTTATCGGTTTGTTGATTAGTAATAACAGAACGTTACGTCAAGTGGCAGTTGCCAGTTTTTTGTAATACAATTGTTACTTGGATGAGTTCGGAGAGAGGCCGCTATTGTGGTATCACTATGATGGCAATACTAGGTTCGGAGTGACATTAGCAATGGTGGGAAATTAGCGTGGATGCAACGTTAACGTTAAACGAAACGA
Source organism: Polylopha cassiicola (assembly GCA_038024825.1). NCBI lineage: Eukaryota > Metazoa > Arthropoda > Insecta > Lepidoptera > Tortricidae > Polylopha > Polylopha cassiicola. The sequence continues at coordinate 8,222,172 of CP149055.1, forward strand.
CCAAAATGTATGGGATTTGGCATCCGCGTGACGTACGTGACACAGTCGTTCGCGGATGTCAAATCTCATATATTTTGGTGCTAACGTTTGACGTAAACGTTGAACGTTGGCACCTTGTCTCCCAGCTACTACTCCCTCTAAACTTGTCGCGTACCGATCTAATAGTATACACCTGACTACGTGTAATGAAGAAATATAACCCAATCAACGCCCCAGCTTAAGGATTTGTCGACATATTTATGTGTTAGGAAACTCACCTGACATTGGAATACCATCGCACATGCTGGATCTGTGGTAGGACCGTGGAGTGGCGTCGAACCGCATACATAGTAGGCCCCCCAACGCCTATTGACACAAAAAACACATTAGGCCAAAGAAGTTTCTAAACGGAAATGCAAACTCACGCGATTCAAAGATCGATCACGGACATTTCCACGCCTTTGTACCTCTGGAATAGTATTATTTGGAGTTAATCATGTTATTTGATGCAAACGCTTTATTGTACCTATTTTTACTAGATTGGTTAATACCGGGACTGGATAAACTTGCCTATGTAATAATAATGAATTTTAGATTACATTGTATACTTGGATACCTTATAAATATGTTTAAAATAGATCTAAATTAAAACTGCAATGGATTTACTCGTATATACTATTATCAAAAATCATTACAATTATTTCAGTTGTCATGAATAGAAATTGTATCAATATTTCTTAGGTAGACAATTGGCGACATAATCTAATTAATCTATTTGTAAATTGACTAATCAATAGGTACAAGTTAGATTAGGAACATAATTAATTCCCCCCCCCCGATGGGTCCTCGCCTTGCCGTGGCGGGGGGGCTTAGTAACCGTGGCTTGGTCACCCACGGTGAAGCGAAGAGGGATCCGAGGAGGGGGTCGCTCCGACTGGGCTTTGGGACAGCCCTAGTTCGGAAGCGACCAAGTCCGGCCTGTATGGGCAACTGGCCGGACGGACTGTGGGAGGACGACTGACGTCCTCAGGCAGCCGAGGCGGGTCGCGGAGGGAGAGGACTGTCGGTATTGCGGTGCGCCGCTTTCCCTATCCTTCGCGACCTGGCAGGGCCGCACCGTCAGATGCGGCATCGGTGGGGCCGCAGGAGAAGAGGAGTGCCGGTATTACGGTGCGCCGTTCTCCCTATCTTCTGCGGCCGAGTGGTAAGCGGCGGAGCCTAAGACCAGATCCGTCGCTGGGGGTCGGAAAGGCTCGCACTCACGAGTGCTTGCTTTTCCGGCTCCCATGGCCTCCGGGTGACGGGCTCGGGGGAGCTTTGTAACCCGCACAAAGGAGGCCGTGTGGGAGGGCGCGTCTTATGTTCGGACGCGCCTGACACGGAGGGGGGGGGGATGCGAATCCCCCAGAGGAGGGCCTGCCATTATGGCGGGCATCCGCTGCCGGGTACGCGGATGTCAAAAACGTTCCCGTGTTCCCGGCACATGGCGGAGAGGTGGAACACCATGAGGTTTTAGTGGGTAGGCTCGTCTTGGCGGGAGAGTCCCACATAACCACACTGTTCCCCCGGACGGTGTGGTATGCGTAATGCATTTCCTCATGTAAAAAAAAAAAAAAAAAAAAGGAACATAATTAATTTGTCAACTTTGCGACTGTTTCATCAATGGTTACTTCTTAAAACATAATTAATTCCTTCAGGGAACTAGATCCTATGATTTTTGGCGCGTGAGACAGCATCTGTGACTCTCGCCACTGTTATAATACTTTTGCAATGAGGGCATAAACGAGAGCGACAAATGTTTTCTCGCGCGACAAATTCCTTATGTGCTACCTATGCCTTTTCCATTTTCATTGATTTAGGAGTGTTTCTAACTCCCGTGCAATCACTCGCTAGCGTCATCTATCAAGATAAGACCATTTAACAGTATTAATGGAAGTCTCCGATCAAAGCCTACCGATCTTATTCAATAACATTCGGTCGGTGTGATATCACCTTAATCTTTATCAAAAAGGTTAAACTGTTAGGCTGCCAAAAGCATATGACGTACTAAGAAAGGAGTTTCAGGAATTCATCCCCTGAAGGGTGAAACATGGGATTAAAGTTTGTATGAAAAACTTTTGATACTTTAACGGATTGACTTTGAAAACTGTGATTCAATGTTTCCGGAAATTCATCCTCTAAGGAAGTGGAAGTTGATATGAAACTTTTATACCTTAGAAGATGAATGAAATTTACTGAATATGTACCTATATGTACTCTACTCATTTAAGGTCTAAAACACGAGCGAAAGTAATATATATATATATATATATATATCTTATATATATATATGTCTTTACCCATATATATATATATATATATATATATATGGGTAAAGACAACGTAATTTGATTTAGTACCCCAGTTACGTTATTAAAAAACATGGATCACGTATTTTTTATTTTCTTTATCAAACAATAAATGATAAATATAAGCACTTTAAGATTTCGGCGGCTTGTGGCATCAAATTACGGCATAATTAATACCATAATGCGACCTCACAAACTCTTACATTTTTTTGGTACTACCTAATCAACTTTATGGACAAAGAAAAAAAAGTTGTCATGCCTATTCCTGCAGATATTTCTTTTAAGCTCGTATTGTATAAAAAAAGATTTACTAAACATACCATAAACAAAAGGTTATCAGTTTAGATAATATATTAATAGCAGACGATATACAAACACCAAAATTCATTACAGTAAATCATATTAACATGAACCAGAGCCTAAATAAAGAAAATAAATAAAGAAGCGTACTTTATATTTAGAAAAGGAGTGTTGACATTCACCTTTATACAATATGAGGTATCTTACTATCTGACTTTTCCACTTTGAAAGTTTTATAGGTTTTGGCTTGTTCAAATATTTACCTACATGAATATAATATATCTACTTACTTGCATATTACGCCCTATGGTCCATGCTATTATCTATCCAAATATTTTTTAGAGGCTATTAGAGATTCAAATTCATTGATTTCTCATTATTTTATACAATACAATACACATAGCTATATGGTGTCACAATGTAGGGCCTACCCGCAACAGTATAATCCTTCATCCAAACTACCCTCACCTTTTTTCCTTCGCTCACGCCAGGGGACCGGTCAGTCGACCGCGACGACTTAACAACGGCGCGAGTACCTTCGTTAGCACCAAGTTCTCTTGTTGAAAGAACTATATCGTTGTGTCGCCAGTGGCTACCGAAATCCTAGCCCGTAAACGTTTCTTGAAGTGGTGTTTAAGTGCAAAGGAACTCAAATGATCTGAGCGATCGTCATCATCGTCGTAGGCTATAAGTACACTCATCTTCCCTTCCATTTACTCTATCCACGCATATTGTCACAAATTGGTAAAGGCGTCTAAGCCGGAAATAGGTATTATAAAAGGAGTGCATTAGTTAGTGGTTTTTTTCTCTCCTTTTGTGAGTGACGCGTTATAATGAGGGCCAACGCGTGTCAGAAATCCGCTAGATGCGCTAGTGTAGAATGAGGTCTAGCTGTCATGTTCCACCAATGAGAGGCAAGCTACTGGCCTGTGATTGGTGGTACATGACAGCTGGACCTCATTCTACACTAGCGCATCTAGCGGATTACTGACACGCGGTGGCCCTCATTAAATATGGTTGACCAAGAAGAAAAAACCGTTACACGAGTACCATAAATGTATAACTATTTTAAATCGCTGAATAAGTTTTAAAAGATCAGATCCAACCTCAGTCGAAACTAGATACGCACGGAATCATTGCGAAAAATACCTAAACATTTCACATTTTGTTAACCCAATTATTTTCTTTGAAAGTGTATGGTGTCGCCACAAAACTCGATTTATACCCACTTTAAGAGTTGGCCCCTCCCCCCGGGTCAATTTCACGGTGTAAGGGTGACGATGTCTGTCCCTATAGACTAAAGACCCATCTCAAACTGTCAACCCTATACAAACATAAATTTTACCTTGACGTTTCCAAGGCAAGCACTAAACTGCTTTCGATGAAAATTGATGTCGACTCGGAACGGACGCTTTTAAATCAACTCCATTTTGAGAAAAATCCTTCTATGCAATTTCATCCTCTTTGAAATGAACTGTTGCCTTGATATAAACAAATGTCTACAATCGAAATAACATTTCCTGTACATTTTATTTCGTTACGATGATATCACTTACAGTCCAAATAATGGCTCTTATCCATTAATGTCACACGTGGTTATAAATAAGGTACGGAAATTGTGGGATAGCGTTTTCTTGACAACCGGAAAGAATTAAAAGGAAATAGTTCAGTTCGTAGGAAAAAGTAATTTATTTGCGAATGTATTTTGTGTGTAGTTGGATACAAAGTTTACGTTTAATGTAGGTATATATTTTACTGACATAATTACGTTGACTCACGCAGCATAGGTACAGTTCCACTGGGTCGACAACCAGTTTTGTCTGTTTCTAACTTACCCTTTCTCCAGAAGTTCACTAGTTAAGTCAAGAATATAAAGGTGAGTTTTGACCCAGACTACCCTTATTAACCACTCCATTCTTCGTTAATTGATAACATGCATCTCTGATCGTTCAATAATAGTCTGGTAATTGTGCCTACTATAAAGAGTATTTAGGAGTAAAACGTCGCAAGCCTTAGGTACATTTGTATGGGTGGTTACCTGTTTGAAACCGCGGCGGTATCGCGCGTTCATGTAGCAATAGATGATGGGATTGTAGCAGGAATGCGACATTGCCAGCCAGTGCGCCCCGAACCACGCGTATGGCATGCCCGGCCACGCGCCCCATTCCGCGTCGCTCTCATGCGCCGTCCATAACACCTGACAAACGTTACACTAGTGTTACATAGACCCTCTAATATAATTTTTTTACTTACATAAAAATCACCGCAAGTTTTTTATTATTATTTACCTATATATAGAAGATACTTACAATGAAAACGTTAAGTGGTAACCAACATATCGTAAACACCGCCACTACAGCTAACATCATCTTAATCATCTGTAAAGAAAATATAATTATTATTATATGTCAATGGTAGGTACTTAAGTTAGACAAATAGACTAAGATTAACATACTTACATATAATTATATGAATGACAAAGTCAACTTATTTTACTATTCATATTGGTACGGAGCAATTCTCGCCCTGTGTTGATCAATTATGTTAAGTATGTAACACCCACTTAGTGATATTATGTACAGTTACACCGGACACTTAAATATATTGCGCAGATAATAATTTGTACATACACGAACTAGAAAGATAAGTGATAAAATAAATGAGTCTAATGTTCAGTTGGTGTATTATACCTTTCTCTTGGACCTCTGCATGCGCGTGTCGCGCGCGCTCTGCGCCTCTCCCGGCGGCCGGCCGCCCCACACGGCGTGCGCGATGCGCGCGTACGTGCACACCAGCGCGCCCAGCGGCAGCGCGAACTGCAGCGCCAGCAGCGCGCAAGTGTACTGCGCGCTCTGCTCTGACCTCTCCCACTGTTCTAGGCAAATATCACTGTGGACATTAAACTCTCTTGCAATACGTCCTAATGGAAAACGAAACGATAGGAAATAATCGACACACATACATACATGATTTACTCACGCTTGACAATACTGGTACCAATCCGTCGGTCGCTGCAAAGTGGAGACGACCGGGATCGGTGCGGCCGTAGCGAGCGCTCCTCCCCAAACGGCAGCCACGACCAGCTTAGCGGCCGCCTTGCCGAGGCGCGGGCGGAGCGGCCGCATTATGGCCATGTAGCGGTCGATGGAGATGGCGAGCAGCGTGTAGGCGCTGACGAGCACGGAGACGGCTTGCGAGTAGTTGACGAGCTTGCACATGAGCGCGCCGAACGGCCAGTAGCGCAGCACCAGCGTCGACACGAACGAGAACGGCACGCAGAACAGCGTCATCAGGATGTCGCCCACCGCCAGGTTCACGATGAAGTAGTTCGTCACCGTCTTCATGCGCGGCGACGTCTGCACCACGAAACACACCAGACCGTTCCCCACTAGAGCTACTACGAACACCGAACAGTACATGAAGTACACGCACGCCTGAAACAGGTGTGACGTCAGGAATCCCGACGATGCGCTCGCCGAGCACCAGTTTTCGTAATCGGGCCATGACGAGTTTAAAGTCACGTTAGAGTTTGGTGCAGTTTGTTCAGTAGAAGCATTTCTCCATCCGTCGTGATGAATACTCGGCTCGTATATCTCAAACAGAATTTCTGTTTGATTTATACCATACATCATGCGCCGCTTTGTTTTCACATCCTTATGACTTTTTGATGAGATCTGCAAAAAAATATATTAGGAGTTACTCGTCTTGTTCGTGTATCGTGTACCTAAACGCTATCGATATTGCACATGGGAACGGTAAAGTTTGATGGACGTGTTGTATGATCGGATGTGTATGACAGTTAGTGCGAAAATAATTTATGCAAGATATTTGGCAGTTATGTTCGCATAGGAAGCGTAAGCTTTCATGTAAACAATGCGCCCCGCAGTCGTAATTCGCGCTGTGTTTACCGCCGCCGCGCCGCGCCGCTACAAACAGTATCACAACCCGCACTGCTGGCTTTCTTGACTTTTGTTTATGCAGTAATGTCATATTTATGACGATATTAACAACACACATTGAGAGTTTCTGATGCAGAATATTATATAATTGCCGCCATTGTTAATTGTGAATCTTTATCATTTGTCAACCGTCACCTTTAAAAAGACTAGGCGGTTCCTTATTAATTTTTGGCAATCCTTGGGGTACCTACTTAAGGTTTTTTAAATAAAGGAGTGACAGTTCAAATCCGTGACAATGAGTAATATTCAAAATCAAATTGCTTTTGTATAAAGAAAAGTCTATTATTACGATATTGATCATGAGCATCAAGCACCTAGATTTTAAAAGTACCTAGAAAATACATTGGACTTTTCTTGATTTTAGCCTATTCTCACTACATCGAGATTAGGTTTCACCATTTTTAAGATCCACATACTTTTTAAATAGGTTTGTTCTATTACGTTTTCATTTTCATTTTTAGCTCATGTTTTGGTCATTTAATAGCTATCCACGATGAATAAAGTCAATGTTAAAATCCACAAATTGCACATTTTGTTACAAAATTAGTCATTAAAGAGACCACTTCCGGTCACTAAATTAGAAAAGTTTCCTAACTGCGAAATTCTTTAGCTGATCGATGGAATCCTTTTAGCTCTTTTTGACTCGATTTCAAATTTCTTCTATTTTCCTCGTCCCCAGCCGTAACGGTATTATCGGCTGTCCTACTGATTAAAAGTCTCCGCCAATAAGAATCACTCGTCTCTACAGTAGTAGGTTATACCGCTTTTGTAAATGGCCGATTAGGTTTCACTTATCGTAATAAAATATATTTTTGAAGGTACTTCGTTACTTTATCTATACGCACAGCTAGATTTTAAAGGGAGCTAACTCAAAAAAGTTCTTCTTCAGGAAATGTGGTAGGTTTTACTGTAAGAAATTAACCTATAAAAACACCTAGAACGTGAAAAAACGTGTCAAACCTCCAAATCTTCTAAAACACTGGGTAATCCTATTTAAAAATAGTTATCTAATTAATTTATACGCCACATGGCCTTCCTAAAAGGAATTGCAATGCATATCAGTAGGTATAATATAGGTATGCTTTAAATTTCTAAAAGTCGCCAAGTCTGTATCTCAACTATGTTAAATATATTGAATTTCCGCAGTGGAAATGCGTATTTACAAATTGCTGTATACGAAAAAGAAAACCGTCTCCCGAAATATATTCACACAAAATTTACATTATTCACTCATTTTTGTTTGTGAGAAAACGCTTTTGGTGAAACGTGTTCCTCTACTAACGAGCGAATGAGGAAGGCACGTGTGTGAAACACGTGGTTATTAATCTTGGTACTATAATGTGACGGTTAATTTGATATAATTTGATTTATATAATGATTGGAATGAAACAACTTTAACGGATTTAACTCCCGTATTTTATTTTTATTGGCTGATGTTTCGGAGCCTTTACAGATTCCTTAATCGTAGCACGACTGAGCTGACAATAGTCTTATGCTAAACGTCAAAAACGAAACGTCCGAAACGTCAGCCAATAAAAATAAAATACGCGAGTTAAATCCGTTAAAGTTCTTTCATTCCAATGTATAATAACCGCGAAGGCATCCGAAATTATTATATAATGATGTTAAGCAAAAGGCTTGAAAGCCTCTCTTCAGGAGGCTCGCCAATCGTCCGGTTTTGCAAAAAGGCCCATTAGCTGGCCAACTGCGCTTCAGTATTCAGTTCGAAAAAAAAAATGTTAAGTTATTTTATATCATTCAACAGTTTTTTTAAAATCCTATTCTCCACTTTGTATTTAATTTACTTTTAAGTTTATTATTTATTTTTACTGGCAATACTCGGTAGGTACGTGAGTTTTGACAGTGGATTATTGGCGTTACGAGGATCCATGAACATAATATACGGAATGTACCATTGGTCCGGCTAATATATGTCTTTGAAGAATCCCAAAGGACTTTATTATTTATATACTCCTGAACTACCTAAGTTTGTGGTTTATGACTAGAAATTGTTTTAGAATGTTATATTGTTAATGTAGGTACATACTTAAATAACAGTACCTACCTAGTTATATTACGAAATCTTAGTACCATTGCTTTTTACATGCCATTAAAACAAACCATTCCTGACCATCGAAAGTTTTTGTAATAAGCCCTTGTAAATTAATGTGGAAGGTATGTTTCGTCAAATTTAATATAAGGAATACCTATCCCTGGAGGCTTCAAATATAGCATTTAATACAACATTGTTAAGGGTAATAATATTAGCTTGACTACGAACGAAAGTTCATTCTCCGGGGACACGATTATTACTTTGTGAAAAGAACATTTAATCTATTGGGTAAGATAAAGGAATTTTGTTTTGCTTTAGGTAATGACCTTTTAATGATGTTGCTTAATTACTTAACTTTCCTTTGAATCGGAATATTAAAAATTCATTGGAATTTGTAGTTTGGCGAATTTCCTTTACTCACTGGAGGTTGGGGCCCGGGGCGGCCAGAATATAAAAAAAAATACATTTATTTCAGTACAAACGTTTCGTTAAACAGATCACATACCTATATAAATATATATATATATATATATATATTAAAAGAACACTGTTTCAGGGAATTTATATGGTAAATTATATAAAATGCGAAAAATTTAAGAAAAAAAGGACCAATAGATCGACTATGATTTGTCTGTCAGCACCATTAGAAATTAACAAAACACTCGACAATCCCAATTTGGCCGATATATTTATTTTGTAGAAACGATATCTATATTTTTTGATATTTTATTACTCAGGTAAGATTTCGATCAAACCTATCGTACCGTACCGTATACGATATTATTAATTAATTAATAAAATTATAAAGAGGAAAAGTTTTGTTTTGTTTGAATGAGCTCCTAAACGACTGGACCGATTTGAAAAATTCTTTCACTGTTGGAAAGCTACACCATTCCCGAGTGACATAGGCTATAAAAAAGGGATCCGGGCCGAGCCTTGGCGGGCCGCTAATATTAATATACATAAGCGTTAAGTCGAATTTCTTATTATAGAACCGTTACACATGGCAACTGGTGTATTATTAACTCTGAATATGAATTTACGAGAAAATACCAATCTTTTCAACGCCCTACTATAAGTTCAATATAAACCGGAGTTAATTCAGTCTAGAATTTTACAATGCTCACTTGTCGAAAATATAAATCAGATGTACAGTTAAACAGTTTCTATTCACGCGATGACATTGATTGATGATTTAGTCGGGAATGTTAGAATTTATTTTCACTCCACAAACCATGACCTTTATTTTATTTGTGCTGTAAAAATATGTATATGTTATCAAAGATATACGTACTCGTGAACGGGTGCTGTTTGTGGGGTCCGATCTGTTCAAGTCTGCAAGAGAGACTTAATGACCACATCCTTTTTTTTGGGATGAAATCCTATAGGTACCTACTTGTTTAATTTAGTTCTTTGACGGCGACTTTTTACATCTACAGTAAGAAAATGATATTTGGCATTTCCTATGGAGTGCAAATACCATTGTAGATGCTCTTCATTTTTTCATTTACTTTGCTTGTAAGCATAAATTGTTATTGTGTGCCTATTTTGAGTTTCTTGCAGATACTTCTCAAGTGAGTTTTTTTTCATAATTGCGCCGAATCTCGCGGAATGAAAATAAAGCAACAGGTATGTTTTTAATTTCGACCTTTTTTGTAACACATTAAAGATAATTTAATTAGGAATAGGCTTATAGTCTACTGCGCATGTCACATGCATCTAAATTGCTGTTAGTAACTAGTTTCAAGGTAAAGTAATCGAGTTAAGATCAAAGTTTGATCTTATAGCTTGATGTTCATCAAGTCAACGCTTGACGAAGCAATGTCAGTGTGATAAGATTGCTTTGGTAAGTTACCATGGCAACTGTAAGTAACGGCTGTTGGCATATTTTCATCAAAGTTTGTATGACTTGATGATGCGTTTTGCAAGGACTTTGTACGTACGTACAGCATCATCTAATATCTATAGGTACTAATATAATAAAGAGAAAAGGTGTTTGTTTGTTAATTAAGCAGGCTCCTAAACGACTAGACTAATTTGAAAATTTATTTTACTATTCCCGAGTAACATACCTAGGCTATAAAAAAAGGGATCCGGTCGATGCCGGGGCGGGCCGCTAGTATGTATATAAAAAGGAATCGTCGAAATCTATACCATCGCGTATAACTTCTGAACGAATGCATCAAATACTAGCTGTATTAGAAATATCGCGTTTTTTTTAAATGCTCAAATATACTGCAGGAACACTTTAGCATTTCTGGCAAGAGGTGAAATCACGGCTAAGTATTTCCCATTGGAGTTGGTAGATAATTTGCTTCCGCTTCCTGACAGACTTCTTTTACTTCTTTAAATTGCTCACAGAAGGGCCCTTAGATATGTTCGAATGAAACGTAGGTACGCAAAATTGTAGGTAGGTATATATTTATATATGTAGTACATCACTATCATCCATACTAATATTATAAATGTGAAAGTAACTCTGTCTGTCTGTCTGTCTGTCTGTTACGCTTTCACGCTAAAACTACTGGACCGATTTAAATGAAATTTGGTACAAATAAAATCTGGAGCCTGAGAAAGGACATAGGCTACTTTTTAACCGACTGCAAAAAAGGAGGAGTTCCACGCGGACGACGTCGCGGGCAGAAGCTAGTATATTTATATATGTACATCGCTATCATTACATATTATAAAACAAAACCACTGTCGCTGTATGTCCGTCTCTACGTATGCTTAAATGTTTAATCACTCCCCGTGTGAAGCCGGGGCGGGTCGCTAATAGGTATTTACATAAGACGGAAAACTGACCACATGATTTTTCGCCAGATTGGCCCCTAGACAAGTGCTAATCGATAATAGAATCCAAACGATACTAATTTTAAATTGTACGTGATTGACATACGTGAATGAATACGGACCATTTTTAAAAATCGCGTAGGTACAGTCAGCATCAGATATATATACACGGGCGAGGTGCTCAAATACATCTGAACAACATTACATTTCAATAAATTCGTTACGGTAAATAAGGCCAATAATATATGAACGTCCAATTCGTCACAAATATAAGAGCAGCAATTTTTCAATATAATCTGGACACATAACAACGCAAAAATATCTAAACAGTACAAGTGTTCATAAATATCTGAACACTTAAGGAAAATATACCTTATGTCACTGCCATACAGTTTAAATTCTTTTGTACAGATGTAGTGAATATTCTGTCTCATGGTATCATTACTAGGTAAGCAAAGCAAACGAGAATTGCGACGTTGTCATACTTACTATTATTTCCTGTTGCCAAACTTCAACTGTCACTGTTTAGTTCGTATCCTATTTAATTATGAAAGAATCTCATATATTATGGTCGTTGACAAGTCGTTGTCAACATTGGTAATTAATTTTCGTCAATCTGATAATTGATTGCTTGGCCTCGTGGTTTAAGTCAGATACGCGGTCATAGAACGCAGCTGGTTTAAGTTCGAGACCAGGAAGAATTGTGTTTTTTTTTTATTTTTATTCCTTTTGTATTTTTATTCAGACCTTATTTTATATTGAAGACGTCGCTGAGACACTTCCAAGACTAACCTTAGTTAAATCGTGTATTTTCTAGTTATAGTTTATTTAGTGTTCGTGTGTAAAGTATAATTTATTCTAGAATATAAAATATTAATGTTACATTCTACGCATAATTTAATTCAACTATTTTATACTACAAATAAAACAAATAGGGGGCGTTACCAGCGCTTCGGAAAAACCAACATTACTGAGTAGAAACACCGCAAGAAACTCGGAGAGATGAGAGAAATATTCATGACATAAAAATTAAAATTATACTTGCAAACAAAAAAAAAATGTTTAAATTGAAACGTCAGCAAATAAAATAAAAATACGCGAGTTAAATCCGTTAATAGTTGTTTCATTCCAATTATTAATTGTTCTTGTTCTTATTATTTTTTTTAACTAACCTTCTCTTAAGTGTTTTTTTTTGTTAATAAAGATTCTTTGGTTTAACTTCTGTTTTCCTTATTTAATTATTTAATTTTTGTAATGCCTAGGGCATAGGTGTGGGTTCGAATCCCACTAGGCGTCTAAAATTTTTCTACTCTTGTTTTGGTACTAATGGCGGAAAAAAATACCCCTTCTCGAAATTAAATTCTGAATCGAATGCAACAATCCCCATATTTTTTTAAGACAACTGATAAATTTTTCGCAGAGAACTCCTCGACCAGACTATAATAGATAATTATTATAAAGAGGAAAACTTTGTTTGGTTGTAGGTAATGAATAGGCTCAAAAACTACTGGGTTTTTAAAAAAATCTTTCACCACTCGAAAGCTACATTATCCACGAGTAACATAGGCTATAGAATATTTTAAAAAAAAAAATTAGTAATCATGTTGAAGAGTCGGATTCGATCCATGACTCTCGGTTTACTAAGCAACATCTTACGCATCAAGCTGAAACAGTCTTACTTAACCGGTTGAAATTTATAGGTATATTATGCGTTTCATTACAACTTAGTGTGTACGATGAGACAGGCATATTCGCTACATCTGTACAAAAGAATTTAAACTGTATGGCAGTGACTTAAGGTATATTTTCCTTAAGTGTTCAGATATTTATGAACGCGTGTACTGTTTACATATTATTGAAAAGTTGATGCTCATATATTTGTGACGAATTGAATGTTGAGATATCATTGGCCATATTTACCGTAACGAATTTATTGAAATGTAATGTTGTTCAGATGTATTTGAGCACCTCGCCCGTGTATATATATCTGATGGTGACTGTACGTCAACTTATTCATTACCATATAATCCAATAGCACTTAATATGGTTTATAATTATTATAACCTCCTTCATCTTCTTAGATACAACTTCTTAATAATAAAAAAAATACTTAACATAAAATAATAATTCGTTGTTTTTTAAAGTTTTATTTTTAGCTTTAATAATAAAAGATTTAAAAAAAATATTTTTACCATTGCTTTATTGTAGTTGGTATTGAAACAATGTTAGTTTTCATTTTACGTTTGTACGTATGTTTCTTTTTTACACCTTTTATTTGTTTTAAAACTCGGGACAATAACGGAGCCTCAAACTTTGTAGTCAAAATCACAAAAAAATAGAATTGTCAAATACACAATGTATACTAGCTGTCAAAAGCAAAACACGTCTTGTTAAAATTGTAAAACTAAATAAAAGATATATTTATAAAAAGCATTTTCAAACTGACAGCGGCAATAGATTTTGAAAGCCATTTAAAATCGGTAATAAAAAGAAGCATTTTCAAGAGACTATAATTGTAAAGTACCTAATAGTATTACATTATCCTAAAAATCTCTCATGTAGTTGCAAACCTTGCACATACCAAAAATTTAAGAAAATAAACAAAGCTGGAACAATTTTGAAAGTATTAAACCTCCAATTATTTGCTTATACTCGTAGATTTATGTGACGCGTAAAAGTACTTTTTAGGGTCTTTACTGGTAAATTATTTGTATTTGTATTAAAGTGAAGTAGTTATGCCTAATTTATCACATGTTTGCCCTTATAAAATAGTTATAAACGAATCAATGAATAAATAAATCAGAATGATTTTCAATTGTGATTTGTTCCGTAGAAACTTAATGTCTTCTCGCAACACTAAACTGTAATTTGTTAGTCATCAAAATGTCCGATGAGCAATAAAATTCTGAATTTATGCATACGATAATGTGACTTTTCCATTTTGTGTGAAATTAAACACAAACTACACACATCAAATGGATATAAAATCTGAAATATTGCTTCAGCATGTAGGTAGACTTGTTCCCAATCAATATACTCAATTAGCATCAATTAAATTAAAATAGTTATCTATATTTTAATTATTATGTGTAAAACTGAAGACATACCTAGAAGGAATTATAATGTGTAAATCTTAGTAATTATTGATTCATTTTAGGTTATGATTATTTATAATCCCTTATTTATCCTTTTATGGGCAAACTATTTAAAACAATTCTATAATAATATATCTTAGTTTACATAATTATAGGACAGAAGTCTTAACTATATATATGTCAAACTCCAACAAGCATTCAGTAAATTAGACTATGTTATTAGGAATTGTATTTACCTAATCAAATGTACTTTCCCTGTAAATTAACGGAAATTGGATAATCCTGGCATATCATTTACTAATTATATAAACAACTGCGCAACTCTGAGCATTGGTTTGAACGCAAACAAATTCTTGGCCATCGAATTTTCATTAGAGTATTAAATTACATTATTCATGCCATTTTACTTGTGTATCTGTCAATATCGGTTCAATGTCAAGAATGACAGATGACAGTCCATGTTACCAAACATTATGTGATATATAAAATTCTCGTGTCGCGGTGTTTGCCAAGCACCTCCGAAACGGCTGGACTGATTTTTATAAAATTTTGTATGCATATCGGATAGATTTGAGAATCGGCCCCTAAATTTTTTATAGTACCCCTAAATCTAAGGCTGGTATCTCAGATATTTTTATTTCTCACAAAAGACGGTAGGTACAAAGTTTGCTGTGTCAGCAGAAATTATACAAATAAAGTTATAATAACGCTACTTCTTAACTAACGCTGTTTCTTAACTTTTGGCTGAAATTTCGATTCAAAAAAGCTCGAATGTGATTAATAAGTAATCTAAATTAAGTCAGTTGATAGTACATAAAATCACGCCCTGGATCCACATATCACTCAGGAAAGTTACAAACACAGAAAGTACTAAAACCCACCCAAATGTTTTTAACTTTGGTCGTTAAGAGATCCTTAATAAACTTAAGTAAAACTTCAGTCCTTTAACAAGCCGATTTTGCGAAATATTTTTAAGCCTTTAAGAGGCTTTCGTAGGCTTCGGAACACATGTAGCGGTGTTAACTCTGGCTCTGATTGGTTAGAATTTCCATATTGCCACATGATTACCGTTGTTGACTACCTACAGAAAAACATCCTTTAGAGCAACAATTTTTTTATTAATAATTTCTGGGGGCCTAGACAAGTTGCCAACGTTCAACGTTAACGTTAAACGAAACGACGAAAATGTATGTAATAAATGTATGGGATTTGACATCCGCGAACGTTTGTGTGTGACGTATGTGACAGTCGTTCAGCTAAGGTGTAACTGTAGGACTTTAAGTCTAACTTTAGAATTAGCGTTAGACTATCGTACAAATCCCTATCAAACATTTTGTAACACAAGTATAAAATTGCATATGTGTAGTACCTATTTACATAAAAATACCAATTGAACGTCGAATTTGATTTTTTTAAATTATAATATATAGACAAATAATAGTGGTAGGTATTACACTATTGGTTGAATAGGTTGGCATGATTTTTATTACCTACTAAAAATAAAAAATAACACAGAAAGGTTGTATATAGAGAATGATTATATTATAGCTTGAGCTTAAGTAAATAACTATGTAAATATGGGACGAATAAAAAAAATATATTACGCATTCATTGTTTCAACAACACGTCCTCTGAAATTTAATAAGAACCCTATAAACGTAGAGGATAAACGAATTCAGAAATAATACCAATGGAGTCTCTTCATGAGGTCTCATTCTTGATGCAAACACTAAAAGAAGCTTATTTAGGTACACAGCGTTAGACTATTGTCAGCTCACGTGCTACGATTATGGAAACTGTAAAGAATCTGAAACGTCAGCTAATAAAATAAAATAAAAATACGCGAGTTAAATCCGTTAATAGTTGTTTCATTTCAATGTGATTCCGCGAAGGCATCAGAAATTATTACACATTAATTACTTAAATAAATATTAAGGTTCTGTCGTCAAGTCATTATAACTCGAGTAAAACTTACAAGCAATGATGTTTACTGCACAATATCAATCCAAATTCGACTGTCTTAATATGGATATCGGTTAAAGTCCCACTGAGGTCTCGATTTTTTCTAATCTTGTTTTACAAAGATGTATTCTGATGCGAATAAGATGACGTATCATATTTCTGTGATATTTATTTGAACTTGTGTCCAATAAATACGCTTTTAGAACTTTTGGACAGATTATGAACATAACTTTGCATATAACGAAGCATCAATTTGTTTATAACGATAAAGTGTTCAATTACAGGAGTAACAGGACACTATTGTTCCTCATAATAGTATTATCATCATAAATTTTAGGTGTTTTGGCCAACGTTAAGTGCTCTTAGCAACCTTACAATGAGGCTGACAGCTCGTATTTCTACATTGGGTCAAGAGGACTGGAATCAAATTAAATCAGCGGTGCATTCAGTTTGATAAATAGAAGTGGATTCGACAACCATGATAATGGTCGCGGCGCTACTCACCCTAAAATGAATATCTACGCTAACATTATAAAGAAGAAAGATTTGTACCTATTTTTGTATGTTTGTAATAAATAGGCTCAAAAACTACTGGACCGATTTTAATAATTCACTACTGGTACTTTCACTGTTGGTTGGGAAGCTACGTTCCCCTGAGTAACATAGGCTATAGAATATTTTGAAAAAAAATAGGGATCCGTGCGAAGCCGGGGCGAACCGCTAGTATATTATATAGGTGGGATATTTAATTAGTAACTATAATTCCAGGTGTCTGATCCCATAACCCAATTGCAAATTATGATCATTTTATAAGTAACTATTATTCAAGTTGTCTACTCGTGTCAGTCTTAAACCGATTACAATTGGTACGCTTTAAAATCATAAAATTAGCAATGTCGAATTACGTACTGAACACGTAATACTGGAGCGCGATTAACCAGCTAATGAGCCTTTAACTTTAATTATACTTAATGATATTTTGTACAAAGACAAGAGTAGAAAAAATCTTAGACCCCCAGCCTGCCGCTAGTAAAGGCATAAGCGTGGGTTCGAATCCCACTGGGGGTCTAAGATTTTTTCTACTCTTGTCTTTGTACAAAATATCATTATAATTAAAAACTAATGATATTGAACCAAAAATATTAATCGAATTTCGATTGATAGATTGTAGTTAATAGTGAATCAAACAATTTTATTAAGCCGCATAATATACTTACCAGTTTATGACCTAGCTGAATAAAGATATAATCTAACTAAGTATTTCACTGGATAAGACATCTTTGAGAAAGAAATCAATCGCCCGAAGGAAATCGATAGGACAGTGTGCAGGAAGCAGCTCTAGAATTTCCGTTCCTATATACTAAAATCTACAAGAAACGTCTTCGGGAGCAAACAGCTACATTACAGATACATGACTGTTTGCTTTCAATAGCGGCCCTAAGAATATAGTGGAAAACTTGTCTCGTAAAATGTTTTGAAGTTATAAAACTAATGGCAAAGCCAAAGACCGAAATGCAATGACAAGTTTAAATGATAGAATGTAGTGATTTTTAGACTAGTAATTTTAGACTATTAATTTTGATAGATCAGGCATATTATATTTTAGATAGCCAGCATATTAATGGATCGTTTTTTCTGAATTGGGAAGTAAGTACATTATTTTATTAAATTTATTAGATTGAGCTTGAATTTATTAGGTGAGGAGTTACGAACGTGTTTATGTAGCATGTTTTATATAATGGCTTAAAAATTATAATGATATCTTGTACCAAGTTCAATACCATTACATGTAATGGTATTGAAATAAAAATATCGATCAAATTTCGATTGATAGATCGTAGTTAATATTGGATTGAAAATTATTTAGACCACACCACAACTTTCTTACAAATATTTTAATGTAAAGAGATTGATAAAAATCATTTCATCATATTTTCGGGAAATGGTTAAAAATATACAATTCCTGGTAAACAAGTCGTGAAATAAGTCTAAGATAGTGAAAAAATACTTCTAGGAATAAAAAAATATTCCAAAGCCAGTGTTGATTTCAATAAGCACCTATTTAATTTTATTGTTGTGTTTCGAACGATAATTTCTTTATGTCTTTGCAAGCAATTTCTATTTAAGCGTAGGTTTATTTCTTTGTGTGAATTTAAAATATTAGTATTTTAATTTGCTTGAAAAACTATACAACTCCGAACTTTAATTGAACAATTACTTTTAAAACAGAAGTTGTTTATATTCCATTAATTTTTTCTTAATTGGATATTTTTACAGAAATTAAGACAGACACGATTTTAACGATCCGTCGCGTTGGTATAGTGTTCAGAGTCCCCAAACTACAGGAGGTTCCAGGTTCGAATCCTTATAGGGACAGATGTTAGTGCGATGAGCACACGCATCTGTACCTATTGAGTTTTGGATGTCCACGTCTCATATGTATATTTGTATGTTGTGAATTGTTCAAGAATATTATTATTATTAATCTTCCTTCCTTCCTGCTACTGACACCTCTCAATAAGTCTGACTACTTTGTCCTTTGTTCCTTTACTACCTTTCTCATGAATAATCCTTTTTGCAAAGCCTTTGACTCTTTTAAATCAAATTTGCTCATTCGTTTTATATATTTCTAAGTCGATACTCGAGTCAAAGATATGACATCGAACGAGTTGACCTCGCCGTATCTGTGTACCTACAGTCTTTGTTAAAGAAATCATGAAAAAGATGATAGTCTAAAGAAAATACTTTTTTTATATTAAATTATTATGTTTAGTCAATTTAGACTAATTATATTAATAAGTAGAACATTGCTGAAGTTTTAATAATTATTGGAATAAATTTTATCATTCCAAATACACAAATCTTTTAGAATTTCTTTATTAAACATTACCTATTCTTTTGAAGTATTTTTTAAATTCCTTTCCCGATTGTAAAGTAGCCGTAAAGATTTTATGAGTTTAATTTATTCTCATATCTCTTTTTGCTTAATGTTGAATACTCTGTCGGTGCAATTTATAAAATACTGTAAATTCTTCAGAATAAGATTTTATTTCGTGAAATGTGACAATGGATAAAATCGGTTATTAAACTGGATTGTTAAATAACTTCGATATTCTTTCAACCATGCTAGTAACGTGTAATTAGAAAATAGGAATCCCCCTATATTGCTTACGTAATACTTGAGTTACCCCTAAATAGATCATTAGGTATACCAGCAACCCTAAACAAACCAAATAAAATTTTATAAATATGTAAAACGTTTACTTATTTATTAGATTCCGTGGTTTACATATAATTTTATATTATAAATAATGTAAGTATATTGAAATTGAAAAGAAAAGTATCTCGCCTATTACAAGACAGGATTTTAAGGGTTTCTGTCCCCAAAAATAGGTAATCAGGAGATTTATGCCGAATATCGATACGACGCCACTTCGCCTTCACCACGATAAGAAATCGACATTAAACATACGAGCGAACGATAGCCAGGTCGAAGTACAGTCGTATCAATGTTCGGAATAGACCTCAAGATTTAGAACTTCCTTAAGTTTTTTTATCCCAGTTTTTAGGGTTAGGGTTGGGTTAGAGTAGAGTAGAGCTTAGGGTTTGAAATCGGGTTCTCTAATACCGCTTTACGGTGTCTAAGTAGGATTTACATATTCACAAGTAATAATCGAACAACAAAGTCCATTCTTGCGTAAGAATATTAATAAATGTATTAAGGCATATATTGATACCGTTTAACTATTTCATAATTTAAAGATTCTTTATTTCTACTATTGTTTTATTTTTATTTCTTGCACTAAATAGCAATGCTCAAAATTATGTTTTTTGATACAGTCAGCGTCAGAAATATCTGACCCCACGTAATGACCCAGATAATATCTCTGAGGCTGACTGTACCAATAATTACAAGGTTGGTTGATAACTACCTTAAATACTGCCCGCAGCACGTCACGTGCATGATTCAATAAATATTATTAACAAGCTGTAGCCTTATTATAATATGTATTATGTAATACTAGCTTCTGCCCGCGACTTCGTCTGCGTGGAACTCCTTTTTTACAGTCGGTTAAAAAGTAGCCTATATCCTTTCTCAGGCTTCAGACTATCTTTGTACCAAATTTCATTTAAATCGGTCCAGTAGTTTTAGCGTGAAAGCGTAACAGACAGACAGACAGACAGAGTTACTTTCGCATTTATAATATTAGTAGGGATTTACTCCAATTTCATATATCTGATTAGTAGCGTATCCCTTTATCGCCTATTTCCATGTAAGTACGTATCTGTACTTGTATACTAATATTATAAAGAGGAAAGGTCTGTTGGTTTGTTTGTTTGGATTGAATAGGCTCCAGAACGGCTGGACCGATTTCAAAAATTCTTTTACTGTTGGGAAACTACACTATTCCCGAGTGACAGGCTATTAAAGATGATCCGTGCGAAGCCGGTGCCGACAGCTAGTCTATATATATAAAAGTAAAAGTTGACTTAATGACTGACATATCAAAACAGAACCTAAACTACAAGGGTTAGAAACTTGAAATTTTGCACAGAGGTTCCATCTTATAACGTGATCGAGCACTAAAGATTTTAGAAAATTCGCCTCCTATGGAGGTAAATAAGGGGTGGTTATCGTGGTTTGCTGTCAAAAAAACAAAAACAAAATATAGTTACTAAATATAATTTGAACTTTGTGGGATCATCCCTTCTATATATTATTGTATCATAAAGTGACAGAAAGTAATCAGCATCGTAACATCAAAATATTCAAATATTATGCCATATGAATGCGTTCAGAAATGAAAATTAGACGTCGAATTGAATTGTCAAAGGATGATTTGCATAGAAATGACATGGCATACTCAGAAATGTTTTAATTAAAAAATAAATCCTTGGCAAATATTATTATATTTATATTTTGGCGTATATTTAAAATGAGTTGTTTTTCGGGTCATGCCAGTCAGAGCATGTTCGATTAGTTTGCATAGGTACCTACCAAATCGAGCCTTAAACTTAGCACTTTAAAAATATTAACAGACATTCTCAAAAGCCAGGCCTCCTTAGAAAAAGCTTTCAGCTATATACAAATGTGTCCACATTATATAAGGATTCGTTGACTAGATACGGCTTAGCATTTTACATGTTGAGAACGAAAATGACTCAAATCAAAATATATCGTTAGTCCATTAAGGATTCTAATTCTAACATTTAAATTTGAATTCCCTTGGTGACACATTTCGAGTTAGGTCAGTTTCGTTCTCAACATGCGAATGATGTGACTTGACTATTGAACTGGCCGCTATGTTTTCGATCAATTCCGAAACAATCATTTTAATTGTGAACTGAATATCAAAGTCAAAAGAGATATTTGTTAAACGAACCCCATATAAGGAAACGCTCTTTGAAAAAATGAAAGGACAAAATGAAATTGGTACTTACATTATTATAATATAAGAATATTATCTATAACATTATCTGTTTATATAACGGGATCATTTGTTTACTAGTTATTTCTGTTTTGTGACGACGGGCTCAGTACAAAATGTTCTTATATCCTCAGTTCTTAGCTGATCACTACGGATTTAGGTTATGGAACATCTAAAAAACCTACTAATAACACTCAGAATATAACAAAAATAGGAATAATATCAAGCTAATCATGGTCTATATTGGATTACATAACAATATACTTAACATTGGACGTCGACTCTACTCTGGTTACCTTAAAGTTATAAGATCCAGACCCTAGATTCCAAGAAAAAAACTATAATTACGCCATGTCTATAAATAGTCGTACATACGATTTTAACCAGGTAACAGAGCAAAGATGCTCTGTTACCTGGTCAAAATCGAGACAGGTCGCTACTTTGCATATTTACATTTAGAAGTTTGAAACCCAAAGCTTGTCAAGTGTTCATACAAAGTCAACTCAGTCTGCTACGAGTATGACAACAAAAAAAAATCAAAACGTTGACATAAAATCAATAGCAAGTTAAACCCTTTATAGTTCCGATTCCAATTGATTAGGTACGTTTCGTTTGAAAGGTC
This sequence comes from Polylopha cassiicola, assembly GCA_038024825.1. Taxonomy (NCBI): domain Eukaryota; kingdom Metazoa; phylum Arthropoda; class Insecta; order Lepidoptera; family Tortricidae; genus Polylopha; species Polylopha cassiicola. The sequence continues at coordinate 8,244,712 of CP149055.1, forward strand.
AAACCTCAAGGCAATTTTCAAGCACTACTTTCCTTTCAACTTTAGGATTTTCATCCTTCCGATCAAATCTCAAAAGTTTTGATCGCAAACTTTTACGCCATCAAAGTTCCAATTTTCAACACAATTTGAACGCCTCCAACAGATTATTAGACACCGAAAGGTGCAAAATTTAATACCGGCTGGAAGTTTTAAAACCAACTTTTATACATTTCAAACAGTTTTTCTTTCTCTTTAGCCAGAACAAAGTAGGTTATGATAATCGTACAGTAAAGGTTGTGAGCCAGTAAGGATGCTGGCCGCATATAATTTTTTGAAGTACCTAAGTTTTATTACATATATATATAGTATATATTAAAAAATAATACTGGTCATAAAACTGGCTGATAATTGTGCGGTGTACGATTAAAGTTAATAGGTATTATTAAAGCATCAAAAAGTGATTTTTATTAAAGGCCTTATAGTATCTAAATGTCAAATCAATAGAACACTGCCAACTATAGGTACATTGCGTAGGTACTATATTTTTACTTATAAGTAGGTATGTCTTCCTCATTGAGTAGCAAACCTTACTTAGTTAGTAGTAAATACATTTCAGCTTGATACCTCCACGCGTTCCTGAGAAAAAGTTTGACCGACAGAAAGACAAACAGACAGACCGTTCCGTTTATTTCCTTTTGAGGTAAGGAACCCTAAAAATTAAAAGCTTATATCACAGAGTTGAAGCAAGTCTAAAATAATTACCTACTTGTTCTCAATAAAGTTAGATAGGTAATCCAACAAAACTACAGATTTCCAGGACGTACAACCTTTTAATCACATAAAACGACGAGTAAGTTTGTTTGTTTATTTCTACGAGTAAATTGGATGTATTTACAGTAAAAGAACTAATCACGGGGCGAAACGGTCTTCAGTCGTCTTTCAATTTAGTTCTTAATTCACAAATGCTATTACTGAGTCAATATCGTAATTGAAAAATATGCTATGGAACCTAAACTAATAATAATAATTAAATATAAGAATCACCACAATTCACACAAAAAAAAATATCTAAAAACAAGTCTACTCGTAAATATTGTTATTTATTTTAATTATCTTTACAAAAACATGTTTGATTTTTTATCCTCTTATAATTAAATACATAACTGAATAAAAAAAACAAATATGTTCCAGTATAAAAATGGTGCCTTAAATAAGTACCTACATAACTATCTACTACATAACGTGAATTTGTAAAAGTACGCGTAAAATATACGTATTTTATTTATTCATAATTAACTAACCGCAGTTTACTATTTAGTTCCCAATCTATATCAAATTAATTAAGATGAGAGCGGAAATAAGATAAAACTTATCTGCGATAATAATCTATCAAAAAGTTAATGACCCAGATAATCGAGTGCTTTTATCGGTTTCCGTTTAAAAGGCAACGAGAACTTTTTCAGCCGCAGAACAATAGAAAGCAGATGAATTAAAAAAAATCGACAAAACTTACCAAAACTCCTGTATTTTGCAATATCACACATCACTTATGTCCACTTATGGCACAGAACTCACTTGTCGATAAATACGTAATAACTAATTAATTAATTACCGTGAAAGTTGCGAACGGTAGTGACTAGTACTAAGACTACCGTGGCGAAGTTCACGTGGCGACGGGCGGGCGGCGTGCGAGACAGTGCAGACTCGAATTAGCGACTGCAAGGAAAGAGCGCGCGCCGCTCACGTACCGTTATCAAACCGAAAACTTATGCTCCATGATCAATCACTTTTAGATCTGACTATTGAACTCTTAAGGTCACAACCGTCCCTTTCGTCGTGTGCCCCTTAAAAGGCCTAAAGAGCAATTTTTTAGACAAAAATGTTAGGATCTTAGAATTTATAAAAAGATTTTTTATGATTTTTGTTTGAAGTATGACTTTCCTGTTAAATTTCACGGTGTTTACGTCACTCTGGTCTTTAAGTAGCGTTTAATGCACGTGCGCTCATTCAAAAATCTTACTAATGGTCGGGGAAAGACGTTAAATTTTATATGTCTCACGGTTGATGACCAGGCTCAAAGGGCAATTCCTTTTTGCTACAGCCATAGGTAGGTACGTTCTATTTTTTATACCCTTGAACATTATGAAAGATGTTTTTTTTTGATAGGTCCTTGGTAGACTGTAACCGCAACATTTTGGGGGCGGGGCGATGATTACGCTGAAAAGTTTTCCTTTGTCCCTCATTATTGGCTTTGCAAGTCTGATGGCCTTTTTTATACTTCTTATAGAAGCAAGGTTCACAGGGTGATTTCGGTATCGATGATTGATAACCTTTCGCCTTTAACAAAGCAATTAAAAAGCACGACCCGCTTAAAATATTTTACAAGTAAATGAGGCGGCATAAATGTTTTCATTTGGCAAAATTAATTGCGGATGAATTGACTCTGCAACATGTAATCTGTTTGTTTATATTACGTTCTGTTTTTTTTTTTTGAATGTGAAATATGTTAGTTTACCTTCACTTGTTTTTTTTTTTAAGTTTAGCATGTATTTGTTAGAGGATGAAATTTAAATTTTTAGATATATTTAGATACTAGTGGTCCCGGCAGACTTCGTCCCGCCCGGCAAAGAAGCAATGTAGCGGCATTAATCAATTCATTTGACAGCTGTCATTGTTGCGTTTTGTTATACATACTATTTTTAACAAATGAGATAAACATATTTTTTTTACTTTATCGGGATGAAAAGTATCCTATGTCCTTTTCCTGACTCTAAGCTACCTCCCCGCCAATTTTCAGCCAAATCAGTTCAGTCGTTCTCGAGTTATAAACGGGGTAACTAACACAACTTTCTTTTATATATATAGATGAAGGGTGGTGTAAAGTTAAATCCAAGTTTGTGGAGCAGCAGCTTGTCTCGCGGCAGCATCTTGAAAAAAGGTTTAGTTATATTATATGGTTTATCTGACAAACTATAGGTCTTACAAAAAATCAAATCAGGTGACCACTTAATTAAAATGTCAAGTAAAAAAAATCTAATTTTTTAATTAAATTGATTGATTTCTCAATATATAACAATCTTGATACATTATAGAAATAAAAGAGGAATCAGTAAAAGAAATAAATTTCTGGTCACCCCGCATCATTACGATCCTGAGCGTATCTACGTACCTACCAAAGACTGTTATCTCCTATGCCCTATTTTAGCCTCAACTGGAGGGCTAGCACGTAAGCTACGTGGGTGGATCAAAAAGTACCCGCGATAAGACAGAAAAAACTTCTTTTTTAAAGATTTTTTTTTTATTTTTTAACATAATTTCCTTCGAGGTCTTTACACATAACCCTACTTTTTGGCCACTTTTTTAACCCCTCGAAAAATATGTTTTTTCAAACCCTTTAAAATACGCTTCTGATTCGGCAATCACCTCTTCGTTTGAGCTGATTTTTTTAACCCCCGAGCCAAGTTTTCATGTTGAGGCACCAAAAGACGTCGTAGGACGTCAGATCAATTGAATATGGTGGGTGCAGCAACAATTCGTAGCGAAATCCTACTAATTTGACAGCGACAAACCTGGATGAATGTGCTGGTGCGTTATCGGGGCCATACAGCATTTTTTCCTAGCCAAATGGGGCCGTGTATTCTTAAGTTTTTTATCGAATCGGTCCAATAATTCACTATATTATTGCCCTGTGATTGATCTTCCTTTCTGTAAGATGTTAATAAGGAGTATTCCCTTCGAATCCCAAAAAAATCGTGGCCATGACTTTTCCGGCAGATGGGACCGTTTTAGCCTTCTTTGGAGGAGATTCATATGGGAAAATCTATTGTTTGGACTCGCTTGGTCTCAAGAGTATAATAATATACTTAGGTTTTGTTAACAGTCATAACTCGAGACAAAAACTCCATCGGGGTTCTCTTCAACAGATCCAAACTTGCTTTGACATTGACATCCGAATCCGATTATTTTCATCTGTGGGTAAACGCGGCAGCCAAATGGCGGACATCATTTTCTTGTGCAATTTATTACATAATATACTAAAAAATGTTCTGTACAACACGCCTACAATGTCAGCTAATTCGCAAACTTTAGTTCGTCGATCTGCAATAATCATGTCATGAAATTTTTTAATGACCTCTTCGGAAACCACGTCTGGCGGGCGACCTGGCCGGTCTTTATCAAAAACAGTTGTGTGCCACGTTTAAATACATGGAACCAATATCTGACGGTTGTCACAGAAGGCGAAAGGCCCCCGTAGACAGCATCCAACTTTACTTTTATTTCATCGCATGTTTTTCCATCTAAAAATAAAAACCGAATTACGAAACAATATTGATCTTTTTCTAAGTCACCGCGAAATACAACACTCTTGTGATAAAACTGGCCACTAAATAAAAGGTAATGTATTGTTTTTAAAAAAATATATGTTTTTTAATTTCTAAATACCTTAAGTACACGATGATAATAACAACATATCTCAACGACATCATCCGTTTCCGAACGCGGGTACTTTTTGATCCACCCATGTATTTATCGCGCAAGAAAGCTGTCACTATTCTCACATTCTCATTTCCAAAAGTATAACAGCGACATATACTTTTTCGCGCGACAAATGATCAATGTCGCACGATTGTGTGAGACATTTCAAGTGATAAACTAAACTCGTTTTAAAATAAGATTTAAAGTAAAAACCTTTTTTTTTTAAAACAACATTTTAAAAATGTACCTACATGTCCTTCTCTCCTATTTATAACTCCTATTTATAACTCCTATTTATAACTCCTATTTATAACTCCTATTTATAACTACTTTCCTGTCTTATTTATAACTACAAATATACCCCACTCGGGTATATTTGTAAATATTTGATTTTCCACCCCCCCTTTTACTCCCCATAGTTTGGTTTTAGAAAGACGTCACATAGTCATCCAAATGAACTTGTATACAAAATTTGTCAGCTTCAAAATTTGTTGCTAGATTTCACTCGTACCTATATCTATCTATCTATATCTATATATCTATATTTATCTTATATATATAAAAGAAAGTTGTGTTAGTTACCCCGTTTATAACTCGAGAACGGCTGAACTGATTTGGCTGAAAATTGGCGGGGAGGTAGCTTAGAGTCAGGAAAAGGACATAGGATACTTTTCATCCCGATCCAGTAAAAAAAATATTTAGCTTATTTGTTAAAAATAGTATAACAAAACGCAAGGCATCAGAAGTTATTATTTCCAAATTACTTTTATTAAGCTTATTCCGGAATCGATGAAAGACGTATTTCGTTTTTATTGAAATTCACCTAACAGGGTTAAAGACTATACAGATGAGGTCGCGGCCAAAATCTAGTAGTTTCTGTATATCTTATTTTCTACCTGGAAGGCTATACCTAGCTCATTAATACACAAAACCCGTTCACCGCTTCCCTAATCAAACATTAATTCACCGAGTATTTCCGAGTATTTCGTACACTAAGAGCGATGTAATCGCATTTGGTGGTATCTAATTACAATTTAACAGGTATACAGTGCAGAATCACTATCATTTCAAATAATAGGACCTAAGTACAAAAGCGAGCTTATCTAACAACTAGCGGTTTGCCCCGGCTTCGCACGGATCCCTAATTTTTTAAGTATTTTACAGCCTATGTTACTCAGGATGAACGAAGCTTCCCACAGTGAATATTTTAAATCCCAGCCGTTGTGGAGCCTATTCTATCCAAACAAACAAACCTATCCTCTTTATTATATACTAGCGGTTAGCCCCGGCTTCGCACGGGCCATCTTTATTTTATAGCCTATGTCACTCGGAAATAGTGTAGCTTCCCAGCTGCACTTGCAGTGTAGCTTTCAACAGTGAAAGACTTTTTGAAATCGGTTCAGCCGTTCTGGAGCCTATTCAATCCAAACAAACAAACAAACCTTTCCTCTTTATTATATTAGTATAGATTACCTAATAATGAGCGTTGCTTTGTAAACAGGACGACGTCTACAGGGGCCGCTAGTATTTCTAATACGTACTTCATTGAAAACAATAACACCTAAACTAAGATCACAATTTCTAAGAATTCTAATATTGTATGAATAAATTTACGAAGAGCTTTTCAACATTTCTTCTGGTGCTCCAATTCAAGGACCTTGTGTTATTTTAACAACATTCCTTTTCATTTTAATGATTTGTTTACTGTCTCCCATTACATCATCTTACGTTATATATAATTAATAGACTGCTTAATTATCTAAATTAGGACTTACAGTATTATGTTATTTACAAGATAGACTTAGATACAGAAATTATAAATTTGATACTGTGTCCAATTACATAGTAAGTAGTTAATCGAAATCATATACCTACTTATTCACGCCTTTTCAAATGTAGTTGTTTGATAACCTAGTAGGTACCAAAAAGTTGTAAAGCTATGTATGTATGTACTTATGTAATAGGTTCTAGTGAAAAACGATGTAAGTCTCAATGTCCTAGTGAAAAAGGGTATAAGTCTCATACATGCCATATTATACATACCTACCCGTTTCACTAACAGAATTGCTGCGATTTATTTTTTAATTCGTGGCCTACACACAACAATTTTAATTAATCCTCACATGGCTAAAACAGCTACGGAATCCTAAACGGGAATTATATTTTCCTCTAAAAATAAAAAACGATGGAATTTTCTTCCGATTTCATCAATATAAACACAACAGTATTATGAAGCAGAAGGCAATTCCTTTATTACAAATTCATGATAAATAAGCGAGCGTAGATACTGGCAAGTAAGCAAATTCCCAAAAAAATGATTCATGAATGAAATTCTAAAAGCACTCGTCTCGTCTACGGCGTGAGTCCCAAATTTGCGACGAAAAAGAAACGCCAGTGTAAAAATAAAGACCAATAACAGAATTCATTAACTTGAGGAGCGACAGAATGTTTGTTGTCGACAGATCGACAAATTTCTTAGCCGGAGTTCACACAGCCTTCTCGTAATGCTCTTACAACCTGCAGTTCATTACCAAGTGATTGTTTAAAGAAGTATGTATTAATATCTATACTCATATTATAAAGCTGAAGAGTTTGTTTGTTTGTTTGAACGCGCTAATCTCAGGAACTACTGGTTCGAATTCAAAAATTCTTTTTTTTTGGATAGACCATTTATCGAGGAAGGCTTTAGGCTATATAACATCACGCTGCGACCAATAGGAGCGAAGAAACAGTGGAAAATGTGTAAAAAACGGGGAAAATATGAAGCCTTATGAAGAAGTGACAGAAGACTTTCACAGATCTTTGACGATACAATCGGACGGGCAGGACGACGTCTGCCGGGGCCGCTAGTATTATTATATAAATTAATGTAGTAGCAGACTATATTAAAAGCAATAGCGAAAAAGTAGTCCGAAAGGATTGAAAAAAAATCCACATGTCTTATATCTGTGCTATGAACATACAGTTATAACTAATAGCTAATTTTAGAATAAAAAAATAATACTGCAGATTTATGTCATTTTGAAAAAGTGCCCCAAATTGCACGATTGTGCACTTAAGGCTTTTTGTGACGCGAGAAAGCACTTGCGATGAGTGAAAGGACGCATTACAAGAAGCTCTTTCATTTCATAAAACTTTTTTTTTATTTCATAAGGGTGTTACTAAGCCTTTTAAAGTGAAATACATAAATAAAAACCTATGAACAATATTCACCAAATCGATGTCATCCTAAAATAAGCAAAGCTTATAGTATAATAGGTTGTTTGTTTTGCGTACACTTCTAAGGTGCTAAATCTATTTTAATGAATTTCTCTAAAGAAATATTGACGGTAAATTTAATAAGGTAAACATGCTTTACATAAAACTACCGAAGGAATTTAGAAAACGGAGGCTACATGCTGAGGAAATATTTTGTACCAAAATTAGCCATGTAATTGCCACATTATTTATTTTAAAAGTAGGTAAACTTGATCTTAATGTAGTCACATGAAAGTAAATTTTGTTTTTAAAATATATAGAATAATAGGAATAAAATCTATTATTTGTAGTACTTACTAAATGATATTTTACCTTCCCGTTGATTTTGCTATCCAATTTTAGTTAATTTTAGTAAGTAAACAATTTGCGGTTAATTTCGTATTAAAATATACAGGTAAGTAAGGGTTTTGTTGACCGCATTAAACTTAATTGATGAATGATATTCTCTAATTAATCATTATTAGCTATGGTTTTGTCCAATGTGGCTGTGGTCAGTTTCCATTGCTCACTTAATAATACAGTTTCATTTATAATATTGTACGCACCAGTGTAAAAAACGTATTTGTAATCTATATATTTTGATTTGACAGCTGTCATTGTTGCGTTTTGTTAAACTATTTTTACAATTTGAGCGGATTTTTTTTCTACTGAAACGGGATGCAAAGTATGTCCTTCTCCTGGTTCTGAGCTACATCCCCAGCAATTTTCAGCCAAATGTTTTAAAAGTCTGCATTAGGTATTTACATTTAAATGAAATGTAACTTATGTACTGATTTTATTTTAGTTTAGTTTACTATGAAGTAAAAAAAAAATCGTAAATTTGTAAATAATATATAGTTAGTTGTCCCACTAGGGTAATTAAGCAAATATTATTTATAAACTCAAAAAAATATTTATGTACCTACATAAATTCTATTTAAACGGCTTCCAATTCAAATACCTACATATTACATTTCTTGAAATCCTGACACCACAATTTCGTATACTATAATAAATACATTTTGCGGCATGCCCTCTTTTTATTTATTTATTAATAACATAATCTACATGACATTACAGGCATACCTAATGCGCCATGAGATCAGACAGACAGAAAAAACAATAATAATATAGAAAAAACATTTAACAGGCATAAAGAAATTTACTAACAATAAAAATTAAAAATTCATCACACTCGATTCCCTGACATCCATCATCTCACAGAACCTCAGACAAGCATCACTCAAGGCAGTCCATCCCCATGCAAAGACGTCACATTCCGGTGCTGATGTCAGAAGCGCATTCAGGAGTGTAAGGGCACATTACTTAGAATGATAGGTATACCTGTATACACGACTAGGAGCTTTGCTCATGTTTGAATAAGTAATATTGGATCGGCTTTGATATCAAGTCCTAATATCAGCAGTGAGAGGTATGACAAATATTGTAATTCTAGCTACTGACATGTTCTCTCTCAGCATAATTCTGGGTAGGCATATGCAGCTTTACTTCGATAGATCTGTTGCTATAGGACCTCGATGCATGACGACTATTGGTTGATTACATGGTAGAAGTTAAATAGCGAGTTGATAGTGGAAGAGAGAATTTAGGATTGTATGTTCAATTCCGAAACAAAAAAAAAGAAAAAAAAGAAAAAGAGCCCATTTAATTTTATATATAAGATAAATTATGATTAGGTACTAAATAATCAATTCAAATAGCCTAGTAATATTTTTCCGATACCCACAATACTTTTCTCCTCTTTTCAAAAATCGTAGTCTTCTCCCGCCAACCAACACGGATTTATGAGGTAATTTAAATTTTATACGACTAAGATAACGTCAAACAGCCACATAGTTCAATTTCAATTTGTCAAATATCAACTATTTACTTAAAATCGTACATATAATTTTACAAAAGCTAAACGCCAATAACGCCATCAATCTAGACTCCTGGAAATATGAAAATGGAAAATATGAAAATTTTACTATTCCATGAATTTCATATTCGTAGTTTGTGAAAGTTGAAACTGCTTTGATAAATAAAATAACACTTTATCAGCACAGAAATGGTTTCAGTGTACCTAGTTATGAATGCATCGACATTCAATAAGCGCTTGTAAAAGCGCTTAATTAAAAGCTCGTAAACGTGCTTATAAAATGTCAGTGCTATTTTTGAATAAACTCATTTTGATTTTGACATAAGCACGAGTATTTAATTATAGTTACGACCAACGCGATAAAGCGATTATTTTTTAAATAAATGTAATTAATAAATAAACTGCTTCCGAGAATGGATCTTAGAGCTTTATATGTTGTGGACAATTTACATGATAGGTATTTAAACATCACGGCGCGTTAATAATTCTTTCAAACATACACATAATTTTTGATTTCGAATGTTTGGTTAACTCTCAGTCGGTTCAAATATTAAATATTTCTCAACTTTTCTCTGGTTAACCAAAGACGAATTCGAATTAATATTTAAGCTTCTGTAAAACACGGAAACATTATAATTTTAGCAGTAGTCATTTGCCATTGTCCTGGTTTCCATTGTGATTCGGTGCTTAGCCAGAAGGGCGTATAGGTATAAAGCGTATGAAAACCTATACGCCCTTTTGAGGTTGGCATGCCAGTGCAATTAACATAGAGATCTCTCAGCTGTGATTTAGGGTCATAAATCTTCAAAAGGGCACCCTAGATTATTTAAACAATATGCTTTTAATACGCTGAGGATCATGTCCATCTGTATATATTATTAAGTAGAAATAGTTAATTTGGGAATATGTTAATTTCATTTACTTACCTTACAATAGGCTTGTTTTCTGAATATGAAAAACAAATCTTATATAAATTCTCGTATCGAAGTCTGCGTCACGAAACTCCTCCAAAACAGCTGACTTTTATGAAAATTTGTGTTCATATAGGTTTGGCCTAAGAATCGGCAAACATCTATTTTTCATACCCCTAAATGTTAAGGGTGGGTCATCCCAAAGTTTTTTTACTAGTAGCTGACTGAGCTGACGATAGTCTAACACTACACTTATTACCTACTATATAAGTAAAGTACTTAGGTTCTTTTGTCTAATAATTTAATAATTTCTGATGCCTTCGCGGTTATTACACATTGGAATGAAACAACTATTAACCTAATTTTTATGAACTTATTGATAGTTCGTATTTTTTTCCACTATATAGGTATATACACAATGTTACGTGACATTTTAAAAGATCTTATAAGACACCTAAAAGAAAATTTTAATTTCGCGGCCTGCGATTTCCAAATTGGTATATTTGGCATAGTGGTATTTGTACATAATTTAGTTTTTTTGTGCAATAAAGAATAAATAAATAATACTACAACACATTGCATTTTTTTTAAAATGGCTTCGAATTAGTATTTCCGTTAACCGCGGTTCTTTTTAGACGAAATAACTACACGAGAACGTACTTCAAAAGGCTTTGTATTTTTACTGAAAGCCTTTTCGATCGTAAGAATTCTGTAAAAAATGCTTTCAGGTAAACGTAAAGAAATGCATGTAACGGTTAGCAAGCAATATATTGGTCGGATTATTTACTGGATGACGTGACGTAAATTATATTGTTATAGTTTAAGGAGAAACTAAGTATATAGTAAACTATTAATCCTCTTTAACGAGTTCATTGTGTAATAAAAAAATGGTAAAGAAGAAAGGTTTCCGCTGAAAATTTTCACTTTTTCTTTCATTAATTCTGGTCTTAACGCATATAATTGAAGAATCTTAAGAATACCTTGACGACTAGAAATTTACTTATTAAGTTCTCGTGGTCGGATTAATGAAAAAATATTTTATAAATGATACACAAACTACAAGTTTAAACAAAATAAATAACAGACGGGTCGTTTTAAATCAAAGTAAGCACTTGATGCATTCGCGATTGTTCTGATAGAAAATTAAATTAAAACAGGTATTCTAGAATTTTCCGACCGTACTTTCTTTACCTTTTAGAACAAAAGAGTTTCTGTAGTTATTTAATAAATTAACATTAACGAGAATTGTGAGCGAAATTTCTTTGTAATGCTTTTGTGCAATTTATCCAAGTTGCAAACAATTTTGTCAGTCTTTGAACAATTAAATTAAACTCATCAACATCGATAAAAGTAACTGAAATATTTTTCATTCTTGCGAAGCATTGTAACTTACTTGTAATGTTATGTGTACAGTTTCTTTTGATGAAATATTCAGCTAGCATGTAGCATAGGTATTTTACATTTTTATACCCCGCTCTCCTTATTCCTTTACCAATAAAATTACTATTATACATTTACTGAGTACTAGACCGTTCTACAAATATGAGTACTGTAAAGTTTTCGAAACGTCAGCAATTAAAATTAAATACGCTAGTTAGATCCACTTGTTTCGTTCCAATATCATAATACCTACTACAAGCTAACTTAATCTATACCAGCTGACTGTAAGCGTTATTTCGCTTAAAACTCTGAACAGCTGCGTACCTAATTTAAATATAGCTTGAAAAAGCGCGAGATTTCCTTAGAGGATATTGACTACGTGACGAAAACTCCGCCCCGATCTTGTGACCAACCGTGGTATTTTGGTGACCTCCCCGCCCCTCTAACTGAATGGATCACGTAGGATAGGTACGTTCCCTTGGCTTTTCAAGCAAGAAAGGACATCATGGGAGCTTCATGCATTTTTGTTCCAAACAATGAAAGCATATTTTATTATGTAACCAAATATGATATTGTGAATGTGACTAACAATAAATAACAAGTTTCATCATGACCTTAATTTATATGAATGGTTACGTCAGATTGTTTTAAGTCTCACGATAAAAAATGTTCAGGTAAACCAGTGCAAACAGAATATTATACAGTTACAATACATTTATCACCATACTAATTGCTCATACGCTACGTACTACGTAGTGAAAAATCGAGACTATGACAGATGCTTTGCAATGCTTCAAAGCATGACAAACTTTGCGTTGACAAACGTCAGATATAAACTAGTAAAGGATTTTCATGAAAATAATCTCTGAATTATTTACCAGCAATATAACTACGTCCAGTTTATTTTTAGGTACATAAAGCTCATTGCCCATCATTTAACGTTTATAATTGCTCAATGACCAAGAAACAGCGAGCATATTTAACTTTGAAATTCAGGGCTAGGTAAGTCAGGAAATATTGTAAACAAAACTTGATCTGTAATCATTCATCAATCAATTTGATTGATTCGACAAATTGACAAACATTAACTTCGTTAATTAAGACGGTGACAGCAAAATTATTTGCATCAAGTTTCAATTTAAACACATTTCGTTCTGTAATTTGTTTTCATATTTTAGCGTATTGTAATGGTGTAATTATATATCGTATAATGATCGTATAATTTGTTGTAATCCGTACCTCATCGTCTTTTTCCTCCTATTACTTATTATTGCCCAATTACAATCAAGTCTTTTTAAAAAACAATGTTAGCTTTTGTGTAAGTACAGAAGCAACAAGAAAAATTAGCGAAGTAAAAAACTCCCAATTTTCTGTAAATCTAATTACGTAAAGTGTTCTTTATTTTGTGCAAAAATAGATTTAACAATATAAAATGGGTGTGTATTTTTTTGATGTCTTCGAATAGAAGAAAAATAAAAGAATGGAGTACCTACCTATTCCTACGAGGTAGGTAAAAAATTTTTTACAGACGGTTTTTTGCGATGATGTTTCATTGTTATTTTTTTCTGCTTTAAAATATCCTTAACTCAGTCTGGTACGAATATGAAAACTGTGTTAATAAGACGTCAATATAAAATTGATATAGGTACGGGAGTTACTTAAGTCCATTATATTAAGTATTTTAATAAATTCTGACTTGCATTATTTTATTCATTAACATTTGTTTAAAATAAATTGTAACTTTATACATCAATGCTTTACGAGTGAATTAAATTATTATTTTAGCTGTTATCTGTTAACTGACACAAGTCAGTACAAATAAAATTTATATCATTTTGGAAAACAATGAAATCCTTGTTGAATTTGACTGTCGCGGCAGTTATATTATCATAAGGGATTATGCGTCCTAAACTGACAAAGCTGGCAAAATGGTGCTAGCAACTGTTTGCTAAAATTAATTTCGATGCTGTGAACTCTTCCTTATAATTCCTTTGTAAATTAATAGTAATTAAGTATCTAAATTTTGAAGAAAGAAATCACATAAACGAGTTTTAACAATACACAAGACTTACCAAAAACACATTGCGGATTTATCCAGCTTTAGATAAATGTAATATACAAATGTCTCGTAACGCGGTGCTTATTTCCTAACTCCTCCGAAACGGCTGGACCTTGTGTGGAATTACGATATGATTATAACACAAACTCTATTAAGTGTTGCTAAAATTAACTATCAAGTTGAATAATTAGGATCTCTTCTATAATGTGCAAATAAGTCTTGAGTAGGTACCCAAGTCCAATGATTCCACTAGATAAGGTCATACTAAGCAAGTAACCAACCAATTTTGTTCAGTATAACTTACTTATCCTGAGGATAATTTACAACTAGGTAAGTACTTATATTACGCTGATATGTTTTATGAGTATGTTCTATAAGTATTTTCAAAATTTGTGCTATAATTATACAAAGATTATAGATAGCACTTCGCATTTTTAGCCCTTGGCATTTTTCGGCAAATCACATAATTTTGTCATTTTTGAAAACATCTCTGAACCGTTGCATCTAGCATTTCTGTGATTCTAGCCTATCCTGTGCTGAAGTAATTAGTCAACTTTTAGAAGCTTTATATATTTTCATCTGCTTGAAAAGTTACAAAAGGTAGTCTATCCTTACCTGGCTATTGTGAAATAGGCTCTTAGGATATAGCTAAGGCCACTCAACGCAAATCCTATTAAACTACCTGCTTAATTTACGATACCAGAGTAATCCTTAGTTTAGATAACGTTCTCATATCACATTGATATTGATATTCTGTATAATTCAAATTATTTTAGTTGCTTATCTAGGTATATAAGCATGTATTGAAATTACTGTTTTATAACAAAAGCCACAAGGTTCAAAATTAATTACGGATTGTTACATGGACAACTGTAATGTAATACAACATATTATGCATATATCGCTTCATATTAAGTTTATCTAGTTTTTCTTCGAATTCATATAATACCTACCTACTAGTACCTACTAGCTGCCCTGGCTTTGCACGCGTGCCATTATCCAAACGTTGTCCTAAAATAGACGAACACAATAAAAAGGGAATTATTCAATTCGGTGCAGTCGTTCGGAAGTTATGCGCGTTCATACATTTCGGCGATTAATTTTTATTTATAGAAGATGTACAAAAACTTTTTAAAGCAATTACTTACAATTCATATAATTACTTAATACTGCCCAAATTGTAAGTTACTTACTTTATAATTTAGTAGAACATTTCGTAAATTAGAAATTAATTACGTTTGGCACGAATACTTAAGCTCATTCAAATGTAGAAATCGAATAACTGTCTAAGACCCATTTCTGAACCGTGATAACGGTCAGGATACCTTATACCTTATTATAACTACTATTTTAATATATTTATATAAATTATTATTATCGTCAATAAACGTGAAAGTTTATAAGAATGTAAGTGTAGATGTCTATATGTATGTTTGTTACTATACACGAAAATACTAAATGGTTTTTTATGAAATTCAACAAGAATATAGGTCATAATATATGAGAATAACATATAGGCTATATTTTATAACGATATATTGTAAAGTACACCGAAGTCGCGGGCAGAAGCTAGTTCCTTATAATATATATATGTTACCTTACATTTTTACATTGTCATTATTAAGTATGAAATTAAGAGAGAGAATTAACTATTACGTAAGTATTTGTAACCTTGATGTCAATAATTATCACATGAACGCACCTTCTAAATTTTGTGTTAGTATGATAAGAATATGATAATTTTTCATTAGCACTAGAAACAGTTTTTACGAAGTTTTATTCATATTTAATAAATAACACTTTTTAGCACGTTTTATCATACTCGTGTAATGTTTTCGTGCCGGGTGATAATAGGAAGTAAACTAGGTATTACGTAGGTATACCAACTTCTTTTTGTTTTAGTTTCGATGTAATTTTATTGCCACACAAATAATTAAGTTACAAAAAGTAATACCTACACTCGCTTCGTTAAAAAGGTTGGTCGAGACAATACAATAACAATATTAAATTAGCGACAAGCTTCGTCAAATCGCTTTCAACACCCTATCAAACGATGGGTTTTTTTATGTTTGACGTGTCTCTGCGTGTTTGTGTAACGTGTATGTGTGTGTGCATGTATGTGTTATTATGAACTGATTTAACTCTATTTATTTGTTTGAAAGGTAAAAAAATGTTGTTAAATAAAGAATCCAAAAAATAAGAAACAATTTTTCATACACCCTTCAAATAGTTAAAAATATGTTCGTTTTTAACTTTCCACATTAAAATGTTTTTGGTTGATTGAGCTTTATATGTTCGTACATGTCAGTATAATTAACACAACAGGGTCCTAAATTAGTGTGTTCGCATCTACATTCATATATAAACCTGTTGGGGCCATTTTCGAAATGAGTGAGAGTGATGCAACAAGCTCCCCAAACAGATAAAAAATATGAAGTCTGTAGATAAATTTAAAAAAGACCTCAAACATCATTTAATAAATACCCATACAGAAAACATTTAAATAAAAAAAAATATATATATAATAATAAAAAAAAAAAAAAAAAATGTTAACTTAAATATTATTATTACTTGCATCTACGTTTTAGACATAATATGCATAAATAATAATTATAAAACAAAATACCTATACTAACGAATATAAGTAAATAAATAACTACAAAATAATAAAAACAAAATAAAAAATAAAAAAACAATAATAAAAATAATATTAAATAAAAGTTACAAAGTATAATATATTAATATTGATATAGTGTCAAAAGAAATACAATACAACTACGCTAATGCCACTTCCAGTTCTGTGTAACTCAATGATTCTCTTATCTTGTTTACATTTCGACGCACGGATCTTGCTTGGTAACAATATGTATAGGCAGAAATGGTAACAGTTTTGTATAGAACTACCCTCTTATTTTTAATAATTTCTTTTTATGCTAGCTTTAAAGTATATTTTGTACAAATTTTGAATTCTCATAATAAGTGAATTGTACATTCTTAATGAGAATAAATGATCTTTAAACCTTAAACCTATGAAACAGTTAACTTAAAATCCTGCAAGAGGGTCTATATTAAAACGAACCGTCCTATTTTAAAGCATTATAACAATTCTAGGCATGAATAAGCATGACAACTTTTTTTTTCATCGTCCATGAAGTACATAAACAAAAATATTGTAAGTACAAGTAAGTACATCTATTTTTCTTTTCTCAATCGAACAATAAATGACAAGAATTGAAAGGCTCGAGAGTGGAGGAATGTGACGTTACCGTATGGTATAAATTGTACTATAATTATACAATATTTTGAATAAGTAGACAAGATAGGCAGTCAATAGTTAATGATATTGTAGGTTCTTGTATGCATGATCAAATTTAAAAAAATAAGTTGGGTTTAGATCAATTGGTCAGAATTTGGTCTTATTAAATATTTTTTGTCCATTTGAACGTATTTAAGAAATTCTATAATAAGTAAACTTACTTCGAATTACAGACGAATTCCCCTACGCTAAATAAACCATAGTTTTCAATGTAGATTACTCGAAATTGGATATAAGTACCACGTTGAAGCTGGACTGTACATTTCAAGGGATGCACAATCCGATAAGTGTACGAGTTGTGTTAAATGTCAGAAACTCGCGATGTGCAATAGCTGTGTGTGAGCAAGATAAGTCAGTCTAGACTCATAAAAAGTTTAGGAGTAGCTTATGCTTGTACTTCAAACCATATGAGTTTAGATCCATACTGCGAAAAGGTAGTTTCGATTATAGGAAAGTTTCTTGTAACAATTTCACAAGCTTTGTTACTTGTTTTAAGTATTAGGTATATCAATATCTTGAAAACATTTTAATAAAACAGTTGTAAAGAACTTAAGTATATTAATTTAATGCTGATGTATCGAAAACTTCACAGTTTTTATACTCATAAAAACTGAGCTGTCAAGCTACTATTCCAGTGTGTAAAAATCACGAAAACATCAGCAATGTTGTGAAAACGTTTAAATATATTTTTTATAATATACATATATTTATTGGCATATTCATAAGCATTCTATAGCCTTAGGTAAGTAAAGATAATCTGAGAGTTCAATGGCCGAATCGTTGGAGACGAGTAAGGAAACCTGAATAGCATTAAGACATCAGATTAGTCATGCTAGCTCTCAGATTTAATACCTAGAGCTTAGATATCGAACCTTAAGACTTTATAATTAATTGTTCACTTAATGGAAAACAGAAAGGTGCATTATGTCCTAACGTGGATAAAGAATCATCAGTCTTCTGGAAAATGGTAATTCCATGAACGGGGAAAATACATTAGCTGTCTTAAATATACCTAGTCGTTGTTCACGTTAGACAACTTTAGATTTTCCTTCGAGAATGTAATCAGTGTAAATTCATTTGAATTAATTAAGTTTGTTACACCTTCCCTCTTCTTAATATTAAACACGAAATTCGATCGATATTTTGGTAAATAATTAAAGTACACGACGAATTGAAGGAGTAGAGAAATTCGAAGACTCATCAATGGATTCTCAGTAAAGGCAAGGCTGGGTTCCAGTCCCACTGAGAGTCACAATTTTTCTACTCTTATCTTAGTACAAAATGTAATTTCTTCTCTCTTCTTCTTAGTCGTGCACTTCTGACAGAGTGGTCTTGGTCATGTCACGGAAGATTTTCTGCCACGACAGCTCTTATGATATCGTCTATATGTGGACCTGTTTTTATTGGAGTGGGAGCAATTGTTGATTGTATTTCGTGTGATGGACTTAATGCAGTGTGTCCATCGTGTTGGGGAGCGACCGCCAGGTCTTTTGCCCTTGACTTTTCCTTCTACCACCAAACGTTCCATAAAGTCCTCGTTACGAATGATGTGTCCAAAGAATTTGAAAATTCGCAGCTGCTCAGTCGACGATGATTTTTCTTAAATATTGAGTTTTTTTAGAATCTAAACGTTGGTACGGTGAGCAGCTCTTCGGATTTTTTATGCATCTCCAACACCAAATTTGAAGATTGAGAAGAGAAAAAACACATTAACGTTTTTTTTATTTACTTATATCTCACTGATGGATTAAATATAATCGTTTTCTTTTCCTACTTCTCATCCCTATTCTAAGGTATATTCAAGACCTTTAAATCTTAAAATATAATATTCTCGAAAACCAGTTTATTCTTATCTTTTGAATAATATCATTTAGATAAGCTAAATAGTCCATTAAAAAGGACGTCTTTAAGAAGTTCTATGTCATTTACCTGTAAAAAGTAATGTTTAGGGTGAACAACCTTTGTAAATGAAGCAAATATGTAAAAAACCTTGGACCATTATTTCTTATGAAGGCGGATGTCTTATCGGATGCCTCATTCAAAAAACACACTTTAAAAAGTGAGTTTCAGTTGACTAGGACTACCTACGATTGGCGGTTTAAACTGTGCGCGTATCCGTCATTCAATCATTCAGGACAAAGAATTTTATATATTTTATCTAAAGGATAAAATGTAAATTTATGACAGAACAATCGTTTCTTCTGTGACCACCATTAATAAGGTCCATTCATTGTTAAAACAACAATGTCAAAACTTTTAAAAGGAAGAATTTATTAGATACGACTTATCTGTAGGTCAAAGATTACGTTAAGACAGATTTATTATCATAAACAAATTGTTACTGGATCTCTTATAATTCGCTGTTAACTCGCCAGTGAAACTAATTTAAAAACTTATAATCTTTTTGTCACTTCATTATTTATTTGTAAACGAAAAAGACAAAATGTTGTTCCCAAAATACCGCCTAATAATAGAAATGGGAATAACTGATCGTTTTAATGTTGCAAATAAAAATGTTTTTAAATAATATATGTGAGTTTCTTAAAAGAATCTTCCTCTATTAAATAGATTTACGGCTGGTAACGTCAACAAACTATACTTTATTATTTTCATATGGGTTTTATTTCGCGACTTCATTGCGTATTACTGACACATCTAACTACCGTGCGTGATGTATGAAAATATATTTATGTGATTTGTTACCTTAAAACAAATATGATTCTTATCGCTCGAGGTGGATTAATATTTGAATGACGTAAGTCAAAATAAAATGAGAACAAACAGTCATCTTTTCATGTCTAGCTTTGTTTACTTTATTTTGTAAACTGAAATATAACTATGTAATAAAATTCTTTCATGTCAAGATCTTGTTAGGCTCATACTTAATACGAGAGTAACGAGATCTCTTGATTTCGTATTATGGTGTCAAGAAATGTGATTATTAAGAAAAAAATATTTTTCAACTTAGTTTAGTCCTTCTTATAAGTCAAAGTTTTCTAAAAACGACGTCGTAAAATAATATAAATTGAAATATGAAAACTTGTTACCTCGATAGTTCTTCACCCGTAGCCAAGTGTCAAACGATATTAGGTAGCGAATGCAAAATTGTATTTGATTCGTTCGCTATTATCGATTGGTACTTGTTTATAGAGGCTTGTCATATTACAAAGGAACTGCCTTTTCCAGCATCTTCAAACTGTTCCATTCTATTCCTTCGATTGTTCGCTCACAATACCTTTCATTTTAAGATGTTTCAAATTTACTGATTCCAAAAAGGAAATTCAAATGCAGGTTTGTAATGCCAATTTTTGGGACTGACGCAGAAAAGGCGTAACCGTCAGGGAAACAATTTTAGGTCCAATATCTTCTATTAACGGAAAGTGTCAACTTTAATGAACTTTGTTTGTTTCGTTTTTAAACTCGACGCTAAAACGACGGGGTGTTATAAGTTTGACGTGTCTGATTGTCTGTGTATGTGTGAGAGTGTGTGTATCTGTGGCATCGTAGCTCTTAATTTTAAATCTATTTTTTTGTCTGAGCAGTGATTTAATCGATTGTTCTTAGCTATGTTTAATGAACTGGAGATGAATAACCAAATGTCTACAAATATACCCGAGTCGGGTATGAAATGAATGAGAATCACATGTACGTTAAAAAATTCATGTATAAAGAAAGTTGATTCAAAAGAGTAGTACTTATATAGTACTAGCGACCCGCCCCGGCTTCACACGGGGGCTATAAACCTTCCTTAAGAATCACTCTATCTATTAAAAAAAACCGCATCAAAATCCGTTGCGTAGTTTTAAAGATCTAAGCATACATACGGACATACAGCGAAAGCGACTTTGTTTTATACTATGTATTGATAAGTAATAGTTATCTACAAAAAGTATGAAATAATAAAAATAATTAAAAATACTAAGAGTCCTCTAAATTGAGTAACAACTTAGCTAGAGATACCTAGTATTAGTATTTCTATAAAGAAAACATTGCGACTAGGGGACTGCTCCTAATTTAGATGTAATATTTACAATCTACCTACAGACCCTGAAGCAACGCTGATTAACGAAGGAAACCTACGTAACGCAAGATGATAATTTTGATTATTAATGTCACAACACCACGGTAATTTGTTAACTCTATAATTAAGCATAATATTTAATTTTCTTTAAGGACTAATTACTGTTGAAATATCTTGAAAAAGATATCAATTTGATGAAATATTTAGATTCATATGGTTCAAAGAGATGAAATTTCATTAGAGACAAGATATATTATGAAAACAATTTTATATATTTAATAACTAGGTATAGGTATCTACGATCCTTACTAATATTATAAACGCGAAAGTTTTTAAGAATGTGTGGATGTATAGATGTAAGGATGTCAAAGTCAAAGTCAAAAGTCAAAATTGGATGTATGTTATTTTCACTTTCACGCAAAAACTACTGAATGGATTTTGATGTTAATTTATATAATAGGTAAGTAAAGCTTATACAACAGAATAACATATACTTACGCTATAGGTATTTTATAATGATATCGTGTAAAATACTCATCGTGCGCAGACGAAGTCGCGGGCAGAAGGTACTAAACTTATATTTCATTCTAATGTTTGTCTTTATATACTCAGGAATAGTGTAGCTCTCCTACAGTGCTCCAGTGAAAGAATTTTTCCAATCGGTCCAGTCGTGTACAAACTTTTTCTCTTTATTATATTAGTATAGAAGTTGCAAACAGCTTACTGAAACGTAAGTACCTACTTGAGGATTGTGAAACGGGACCTCACTGATTAGACAAACATAACAATCTGTGTGAAACTGTTTTAAACGAGAGATAAATCTATTTAGATTTTTATTGGGAACGTATTTTATTTTATCGTTTGTCCATCAATTCCATTACGTAAGCAAACAATGAATTCATCGGGAAATAGAAAAATGTAGCTTAGCAAATTGGTATTCATTTTATTTTAGGCACCTTCTTAAGAAAGGTATTATATTGAAAATGATTTCTTAAAATGAATCGGTCAGTCTATTGTACATTATTTGCTCTCAATTTTTGGACAAAAAATAAATTAATACTTATTTTTGTTAGTTATGATAAACTGAGTTATCTATTTAAGCAGATTGATGCACTGCCTTTACTTCAAATAATTAACTAATTCAAATTAGTATTTATCTAAATTTATATATTATAAAAAAGATTAACTAATAATTGAAATGAAACAACCAACGGATTTTATTTTCTGACGTTTCAAAAACTTAACAGTTCTCAAAATAAAATATGCGAGTTAAATCCGTTAAAGTTGTTTCATCCTAATGGGAAATAACCGCGAAGGCATCCGAAATTACTAACTTACGTACTTACCTAATTATTTACAGAACACAAAAGTCTATTTACAGAAATTCACGCACTTCAAAATATTAACAATAAACATGCCATTATTATTCCTCCACTCCGACCCTCTAATTAAAGTATTTGGTTTCGAAATAACCTTTATTTAAATACTTGCTACCTACGTTTTGAAATTACGTGTAAATTTACAAATATTTATAGATCCTGTGCAATTGAGTACCGAAATGAAACCGAAGTCAATTATTTACTCGATTTAGATTTTTACACCCATTTTATTTTGGACCAAAATAAAATAAATAGAACACAAAATGGACTGCGCAATTCTCTACATAAACAGTGGCTGGAAATCGGCAATAAAATTATACAGATAGAAAAAAAGCGAGCAAATTGCTTGCGAATTTCCGACGCTACTAGTTTGAAACCCAAATCAGTTTCAGCGATACTGTACGCTGCCATTTTTTTTGGATGTTGGTACTTGGTAGAATGTAAACAAAATGACAGTTTCAGTCCAGCCCCATAGAATTGACGTAAGCGAACGAAACGAATCGTGGTCAGTTTTCAATCAACATACATTTTCTTCTGTCATTTTTTGTGCAATAAAGTAATAAATAAATATATATGCGAATGAAAATTCATACAATTTTGCGTTCATGCATTCGGTCGCTGTTATCGATTTGTTCTTGTATAGAGGCCAAGAACTAAACAACATTAATAATTTCTAATGCCTGCGCGGTTATTACACATTTGAATGAAACAACTATTAAAGGATTTAACTCGCGTATTGTTATTTTATTTGCTGACGTTTCGGATTCTTTACAGTATCCATAATCATAGCACGACTGAGCTAACAAAAGTCTAACGCTATAGGTATTCACGTCAACAAATAAAATAAAATAAAAATACGCGAGTTATTTCCGTTAATAGTTGTTTCCTTCCGATGTAAAATACCTACATTAGTTTTTAAAACAAAAACCAAAAGCGAAATGATCTAGGTAGACATTATTTTTCTAGGCAGAACACAAGCATAGCGAAGCTACATAAATGATTCTACTGCCTTGATATTTTCAAAAATATAGAAACCACATCTCGACTGTGCCCCAATCGCTATATATAAGCTGTTCAAATGATCTATAAGGGTGTTCGCTCTTATACAGCTTATATGTAACTTGCCCCTTGTTTAGGTTCTATTGCCTTTCACTGTGCTTAATAAACAAACACATTAAACCTGGTATTTCAAAGTAGGCCTGAGTACAATTTGAATTAAATGGTGACTTATGTATTATTCAGGAGGGTCACTAACACTTAGACTGAATTATTAAAGCCGACAGGATACGAAATTAATTTATGGGTATACCTTCCATGTAATTAATGTAACCAAACAGATGGAAAATTAATGGAATATATTGGAAGGTATCTTTAAATAGGGCAAGTTTTTCCACCTGTAGAACAAATTATCCCAAACGTTGCAGTGGTAAAATAAAATAAGTTGGTAACACTTTTAAGTATTTTCTTATTTACTTTAATTAGTCTCCAACAAGGGCGGGAATTGTGTATAAGTATATGAAGTGCCTACCCTGACATGGTACATCTGGCGTGTGTACCTACTGCACGCGCCTGATTTCAGCATGATATTGTCAAATATTACCTACGTAGGTATTAACCCATTTTAATGTTTTTTTTTTCTTATTAAATCTTATTGTTCTTTGTTTTGTCGATCTCAGTATAAGTACTTACATGTAAATTTTCATAACAATTTAATTATATTTTATAAATATTGAGAAAGAAATAAATCTAATGTTCTCATATTCTCGTTGTCTAAATTTACTGCTGACCCTAGTAGGTACTTGAAAGCATTTAAAACCTCGGCGTTAAAATAATATTAAGCGAGTCCACAAAAACTGTCATATTTCTATATCACTTCGTTTCTTCATAAAGGGATATTTTATATATAGATGAACCTACTCATATGCAATTTTGTGAGGTTGTAGCCGCCACCTGAACCGTATATGGTTCTACCCTCGTCAATCTCATGTCTTCGAAAATCCATAAATCCTGAGTCAGACACAATTTTTAACCTCAACATTCGTCTATACACTCAAAATTCATGAAACTACGAATAGGAGAGACTTTTTTCATATACACAGACAGATAGTTTACGATTATGATACATCCCTGTGGAAAAGCGGCACAACTTTATGTACGTACGTATGATTGTATATTTTATGAGATATTCAGTATTATTGGTTTATCGGCGACGAGCCGGCGGCATCGCTTTATGAAACAAATATATGCCTTAAATCAAAGACCTTTCTATTTTGGAATATATAGACACTTGGTCATTCTCATATAAGTATAAAAAATATATACCTAGTCTTCGCAGTCTCTACTTTTTCTACTTTTATCTTGGTACAAATATCATTATAATTAACTATATAATTTCACATAACTAGTTAACAGTGTTGTCCAAGTTTAAATATTAGAAATTAATTGCTGTGAAAAGTTTTCGTTGGGCCATTGGTATCAACCTAAAGGCTTGAAAGCCTCCTCTCAGGAGGCTCGCCACCCGTCCGGTTTTGAAGTAAAGGCCCATTAGCTGGCCAACTGCGCTTCAGTATTCAGTTCGAAAAAAAAGGCATTGGTATTTGTAAAATTCTGATTGCAAAATTTAACGAGAAACCTCAACAAAAATTACGATATGACTAGCGAACCATACTTTTCATATTACGTTATTTTTCCTGCTCTGGTGTTATTTAAATTATCTTTTAGGCATTTCTAATAGGAATATTTAAATATTGCAGATATTTTTGTACCAGTAGTGTAATTACAATAATATACTTTTCTATGTCAGTGTATAAAATGAACAGCAATGGTCGTCGAGGGCCATGTACTTCCTTATTACCTACCTTCCTCATTTATACATTATGTAGAGATTTTATTTTAATGCTCTAGGAAGTAGGTACCTATATAAAACATAAGTGTTTTGATTTTTCCGTGGGTAATAGCCATATATATAGATATAGATAGGTATGTACATATATACCGTGAATATACGTTTAACTATGTATACTTCCCTCGTAGGAATAGACAGTTACTGGTAGCGTTTCTGATTTTGTATGGGTAACATTCTCAGCTGTGAATATTTTCCATACAAAATCAAAAAAGTTACTGGTAACTCGACATAGTTCTACTTAGGTACATATAAATTATAGGTTTCAATTTCACATAATTTTGTTTCTTCTAGCCGCGAATACTCAAAATCCTCTATTTAACTATTCTTCAAACGTAACAAATTAACCGAAAAACGTAATAAAATATCACTCACACATATATTCGTTGAAAACTTACTTCAGGTTACAAAGCAAAATGTTTCAGATAAAAATCGAATAATATTTAATTTAACGATGCAAACTCGAAGTTATTTCAATCATATTAGGGTGCAAACTGATCTACAAACGAAATGGATATATGTCCTTTTACGATTTGCTTTGAAGTACTTTTTATTTTGCCAGTCAGCGAACCGTTTTTGGCAGTGATTTGCATAAAGCTCATTTCATTTACCTACTCACTTTTCTGCATCAAGTGTGTGCACTTGTGTGAATTTATTTAATTTTCGAAATGTTTTTTAAAAAGTCGACTATAAACCCAAACATAACTTTACATACGTATTTGGTATCACAATTTGTATTTATAATAACATGATACTTCTGCTACCAGAGTTATAATATTCTAACATATAAAATTCTCGAGTCGCGGTGTTCGATCGATGGCTGGACCGATTTTTATGAATGTTTGTGAATATCGGATAGATATGAGAATCGACCAAGTGGTTTTATTTTCTTGGGCCCCCAAAGTTTTTTTTTTAATTTCTTGCCATGGTTTTGTTTTTTTTTATTCGGTATTTGAATTACCAGAAGTAGTTTCACTTAAGAAATTAAGACTGTCCCCGAATACAATTCCATAAAAAAAATCAAATTGAACATCTGTCTTAACGGCATTTTAGACAGTAGACAGAAGTATACTCAACAACATTTTACTGAATGAATTAATTATTCACTTAATAAAATTTGTCCTCTGCACATTTATTAGGCATTGAGAACTGTAAATATAATTACGACCCAGTGGAGTTGTAAAACGAAATTAGAATTAAATAAACTTCAACTCTCATACGAGATTATTTCATTAGCATTTCTAATTTTTGACCATTAGTAAGCTTTCTGTTGAATGTAAATAATAATTAATATATACCTAATGTGAACATTGCCTTATTGATTTTATCAATATTACCTACCTACCTATTGCTCGTATACCTATTTCATTACTTTCATTACATGATATAATAAACTATTTTATATCGTATTTATCATATTATGTGTATTATTTATTTGCGCCTACACATGCTCTCTGTTCATTTCAAAGGTTGACTGGTAGAGAATGCCGTATGGCATTAAGTTCGCCTTTTGTACATAATTTAGTTTTTTTGTGCAATAAAGAATAAATATAAATAGATATAACAATGGACCGATTTTAAAAATTCTTTCACTTGTTGGGAACCTACGTTCACCCTGAGTAACATAGGCTATAGAATATTTTGAAAAAAATTAGGGATCCGTGCGATACCGGGGCGAGCTGCTAGTTTAATATATAAAATGACCGTGTTACGGTGTTTGCGGGTGCATTTCTCCAAAAGGGCTATACCTACTACCTATACTACTAATAAAAATTCGATGAAGTATTGTATCTTCATCAAAGTTTTATTAGTTTAAGTATATTACTTAATATTGCCATGTAATAAAGGTTATCAGTCACCGACGTACGTACAAACACCACTAAAATCATATTTCCACGAACGTTTCGCATGTTGAAAACAAAAAAGTCTTAATTCAAAATATACCGTTAGTTCATTAAGGATCCTAAGTATCACATTTAAACTTTAAATTCACGTAGTGATATGGTTAGAGTTAGGTCATTTTCGTTCTCAACGTGTATTATAAGACAGAATTTTTCTTACGAAACGTTTAACAAAGTTGTAAAAAACAAGGCGGATCATGCAACGCCAATACAATAATGAGAAATAAATATTCTTTTTCGAGGTTATTGTGGAGTTTGGAAGCTCAATTGACATATTCAGAGCAAATAAGGGAGAATTTATTTCTATACCTTGAATTTCAATCTCGATATTGCGTAGCAGATTATGATAAAATAATATTGAATTATCACTTACCTAGTATAATAGGTACCTATATTTTAATTTTTACTAGCGATCCGCCCGGCTTCAAACGGGTGCTATAAACCTTCCTCTTAAATCACTCTATCTATTAAGAAAAACCGCCTCAAAATCCGTTGCATAGTTTTGAAGATTGAAGCACACATAGGGACGGACAGACAGCGAATGTAAATCTAATCTAATTTATAAATAGGCGTCTCAAACGATCGAACATCCGCCCAAATACAACTTTTATATCACCTTAAGCTAAGCTTATAAAGGTTAAATAAAACAAACTTATATCAATATGTTTTATGTATTTTCCGATACAAAACGAAAGGAAACTTTATATCTACGGACATGTTATTTATTCGGTACCTATCTCTATGTGACCTAAGATATCGTCGTTGGGAACATACGTCTTGTTTACGGATAAGCTTTGATACAAGTAACAATAACTTTAATAAGGAGCTTTCCGAGTGAAGATAAAATATAATACTACAGACTAGCTTTTGCCCGCGACTCTGTCTAGAATTTCATACAAAATTTCATCCCCCCTTTTAACCCCTTACAACCTTTTTTCTATGAAAATCCATTCGTTTTTGCGTAAAAGGGTTACAAGCATATATACAACATATTATTCATCCTTACATCTATACATTCGTACAAATATTCTCGTTTATAACAATTATAAGTAAAAATTTTAATAAACAAAACGTTTTAAGTACCTATATGTACCTACATGCCTAAAGTATAATAATTATAGCTATTGCCCGCGACTTCGTCTGCGCACGATGAGTACTTTACGCGTCTATTTTTTTCTGATGTATAAGCTATATTGTGGTAAAGTTTCATTCAAACCCATTCAGTAGTTTTTACGTGAAAGAGTAACAAACATCCATACATCCATACTTACAAACTTTCGCCTTTATAATAGTAGTAGGATAGTAGTATATAGTACTTTACTTTATCTTAAACTGTTATCGTCGTTATCGAATGCAAAGTAACATACATATTAATATGCAGATTTTATGCAATTTTGGTATAATTATTTTACACGAGCTAATTACTGTTATCTAACGAACCTTTACTAATTATCGGTTCGCTGGTCAACGGGCAGTTTAAAATAATTTAGCCTTTTCAACCCTTAGCGGTTAAAGATTAAAGGGTAATTTAAATTACGCCCAAAACAAACTTCCTAAAGAATCACTTTAACAAATATGAAATGCTAACGGACCGTGGGAGTCGTAAAACTTCACTTCGTTAAGTTTAATTGAAATACTTTTTTCAATTTCAGTACTAATGTAAATATTAAGAACTCTTAATAACGTAGTTTCGTAATGTGAGTCAAAACCCGCCCGATGATCCTATAATAATTATTTAGTAAGTGAAGAATAGGTAAGTATCTACCTACTTACAAAATTTCTGATGGCTTTGCGGTTATTACACATTGGAATTAAACAACCATAACTCGCGCTTTATTTTATTTGCTGAGTTTTCGAAAACTTTACAGTTCCCTTATTCGAAGCCAACTGAGCCGACGATAATCTAACACTTAAAAAGTAATTTTACGTTATGTCAACTACCTTACTCTAGCTGTCGAAATGTTGGTAAATAAAAACACGTGAGTTTAATCCGTCGTAGTTATTTCATTCCAATGAAGAATTCTTACAAAATTCTGATAAAAAAGTGACAAGCCGAGTCTGTCATTTGGTGGAAATAGCACTTTTTTCTATTTTTCAAACCTGCGAGCTAGAGTCTCTATATAGCGGACGCCACTGCGGCAAAAAATCTACTTCAAACGTATGAGCGAACGATGCCCGATGTGTCAAAGTAGCTAGCGTCGTATTGACATGACGTGACGTAGCCTGTGCCAAATTTTACTGACGAGGAAACTAGAAAAAGAACAAAATACATGAAAATGTCAATAAGTAGGTAACTAACACCCACCAACTACGAGTATACTCGTAATAGGGAGACTCGAATACAGTACCGACTTCGAGTAGGTATGTTCGGAGATCTTCTTACTGTAGTTGGAACACTGGCAATGAAAGGAGGGCAAGAAAAGAAGCATTGAAATAAAATAGTTTTTACAGCTGCAATACTTGTAAAGAGACGCAAGTATACTCAACTTTACTCATATTGAACTTTTGTATGGTGGCAATGAATACAAAAACTTGGGTTACAAAGTATGCTCGTAGCTAGCAGGCAACGTGCTTTTAATTTTCCACGTTTGTAAATATCTAAGAAATTAATGTCACATTCTTCGGTGATAGAAGATTTGACTTTACATTTTAATAAAAAATCTCGAACAAACGCGGTGAAGCTGGGTAAAATATAGCTAACTAACGGCCCCGGCAGACGTCGTCCTGCCCGTCCGATTGTTTCGTCAAAGATCTGTCAAAGTCTTCTAACTGTCACTTAATGAATAGTGATTCTTCATAAGGCTTCATATTTTCCCAGTTTTTAACACATTTTCCACTGTTTCTTCGCTCCTATTGGTCGCAGCGTGATGTTATATAGCCTAAAGCCTTCCTCGATAAATGGTCTATCCAACAAAAAAAGAATTTTTGAATTCGAACCAATAGTTCCTGAGATTAGCGCGTTCAAACAAACAAACAAACTCTTTAGCTTTATAATATTAGTATAGATAAAATAATTTGGTTTTGTATAATTAGATTTACATCCATTTAAATATAGTTTGAACTTAATCAATCACAAGGTAGGCGTCTGATCAGCGACAGCAACGCAAAGAAACACAACTTAACGACACTCAATCACTCTATTTTGTCTAATGGTACTTTTCTTTACGGCTAATTTGTCGACAGCCCTTTGAATGTCAGGGGAGTTTACGACAAAAACTTTTGGATCGCGTTTTCGTTTTAGTACTATGCGGTAATGAAGAACGTTTTTGACGAGTAGCTGAAATAGTTACTCATACTGAGAACACCATTACGAGATAACCGAATCATTTAAATAAAACTGCAATGAACAAATTACGAATTGTAAACTTTCAAATTGAAATTCAAAATCGCTTAAACTTCCATAAACTCTGTAAATTGGACCTTCCTTAAACTCTCCGTGTTCTAATTAATTAAATGATTTAGTGAAAAGGACAAAATTGATCCTCGAAATTCTTATTCCTAATGAATTGAATATAATTCTACCGTCTATTGGATATATAACGGGACAATGGAGCTACGATTTCAGTCTAAGTAAAACTCCAAATAAGTCAACTAAGTCGAAAAAGAATAACCTATTATAGTAATTTATAAATACAATCTTATTTATGAACGGCAAAATGTCCTCGCCCAAGAGCTGGCACCAATTTTTGGGTAGGTATTTGAGGCAAGCTGAAAACTTTAAATATAGTTCTACTAATATACTCCAAAACGGTGCTGCAGACCTGACTGGGGAGTAGCGAAGCTAAATCAAACCCTAAATTATTATTTTCTTCACAAAAGTATTTAGTCCCAACTAAATCGTTATTGCACATTGCCTCAAAAATATTTTTAATATTTTAGGGGTATTTTTTGTCCCAGTACTTGCCCAACGATCTGCGCTCGCGTTAAATACGAGGTGAGCTATATGAGAAGTTTTCAGCTTGCCTCAAATACCTACCCAAACATTGATATCAGCTTTCCGAATATTAGTGTATTGGTATCGATATTCATTTGTCATTCCGCGAAGCTGTAAATTACGAAAGGTCAATGAAACTGAGTTTTTCCGGGTAAGTTTTTAGCCGCGTCGTAATAAATTTATGATATCTAATGGCTTAACTTATTACTGTAAAGAATAGTCAGTTTTTGCATAAATCACCATCCTGAGCCGCCTGTGCGAAGATTTATAAAATGGCTAGCAATTTTGTTTTATTATTTTTACTGCCATTTTAGGTATGATAAATCTTGTAACACAATAAGGTACTCTTGAAAAAAAGTGTATTAAAGTAACTAATTACAGTGCTTAGAGTTCAAAATCATTTTGTATACATATAGGTATTTCGTGATTGTAGTAACTCGTAATTTCTGGAAAGTATTTAATTATGAGTAGGTAACTAATGCTGGAAGTAACAGCATAGATGATAATAACCCTGGTTTTATTTGATATATTCATTGGTCTGATTGGTTTTTATAAGCAAAACAAAGGCTATAAATAATACTTAAAAGTAATTATATTAGGAGAGCATCATCATTTAAAAAAAAACAAAACCGTATTCAGTTTTGAGGCAATCTTTTTAAAGGAAAAAAACGATTTATACTTATATAATCCCTACTAATATTATAAATGCGAAAGTAACTCTGTCTGTCTGTCTGTTACGCTTTCACGTTAAAACTACTGGACCGATTTATTGAAATTTGGTACAAAGAAAGTCTGGAGCCTGAGAAAGGACATAGGCTACTTTTTAACCGACTGCGAAAAAAGGAGGAGTTCCACGCGGACGAAGTCGCGGGCAGAAGCAAGTTGCCAAATAAAATGACAAAAACATCATAACATTATATCAATAACTAACTTTTATGACGTAATAACTACCATTTCTCTGTAATATAAGATAGGCTATATTTTATATTCCACTCGTTTCTTTCATATTATTTTGAGCATTGAAACTGGAAGCCTCATATGAATTTCAAATCTTAAAATATTATTTAATACTAGCTCCTGTCCGCGACTTCGTCCGCGTGGAACTCCTCCTTTTTTGCAGTCGGTTAAAAAGTAGCCTATGTCCTTTCTCAGGCTCCAGACTTTCTTTGTACCAAATTTCATTTAAATTGGTCCAGTAGTTTTAGCGTGAAAGCGTAACAGACAGACAGACAGACAGACAGACAGACAAAGTTACTATCGCATTTATAATATTAGTAAGGATGTGAATGGTATGCTTTCTATATGGAGCTAGAAGAGTTGGCTTAAATCTGTTTTACTGGTAGAAAGCTTTTGCTGTAACGAATTCGATGGTGTAACAGTTAAAAACTTCACTTTTTGAGTTAGCTCCCTTTATTTCTAGGTGTATGATACGCTAGAGAAATTAATCAAGGCCCTTTTGAAGTTTAAATATAATCAAAATGTTCATTTCCGATTGTAATATTTTGGAGCACATGTTTCAGTGCTCGAAGCGATTCTCAGTTTTCATTCAATAATGATAAGGAAACATACATTAATGAATAGTAAACGATACCTAAGAACTGATGCTATATTCTGTGTAAATATACAATCATTCATCCTTACTAATATTATAAATGCGAAAGTAACTCTGTCTGTCTCACACAGGTGAAATTTACTCAAAAGCTGGCCAATATTACGTTAAGTGTGTTTACGCCTGTACATTGCTGTAGTTTGTCTAAAATAATAGTTTGAAAAATTTAACTTTATTGATACCATGTTTAATTGATACAATTAATCTTACTAGTATTAAAAATGATAAAGTTAAAAAAAAAATAAATTAAAAATTTTAACAAACCCCCGACATAAAAATATAAAAGCACTCTAAAAAGTATAATAATAATAAAAACTTGATATTAGGTAGGTACCTAAGTATTAATAGGTATTTCTACAAAGAAAACGTCATGTCGGGGGGACCTTAGGTTTCGATACATAGTAGGTACCTAAATATGTAGAATATAATTAGGTAAATGATGAGCGGTCCCCCCGACATGACGTTTTCTTTGTAGAAATACCTATTAATACTTAGGTACCTACCTAATATCAAGTTTTTATTATTATTATACTTTTTAGAGTGCTTTTATATTTTTATGTCGGGGGTTTGTTAAAATTTTTAATTTATTTTTTTTATTTCATACTTTTTGAAAGTAGGTAGTTAACTTATTATTTTTTTAACCGATTTCCATTTTACATGGAATTCTGTAATGTACATGTGATCCTCTTTCATTTGATACCTCACTCGGTTATATTTGTATTCACTTGGTTAACCATCTCCACACTTTCACTCCCTATATTTTTTGAACTACTTAACCGATTTTCATGATAATATCAATTTTGTAATGTACACGTGATCCTCTTTCATTTGATACCCCACTCGGTTATATTTGTAAATATTTGATTTTCCATCCCCACTTTCACTCCCTATATTTTTTAAACGACTCAACCGATTTTCATTATAATTTCAATTTTGTAATGTACTCGTGACCCTCTTTCATTTGATACCCCACTCGAGTATATTTGCGGACATTTATTTTTCCATCCCCTCTTTCACCCCCTTCTATTTATTAAACTACAGGTCCGATTTGCATCGAACATAGCTAAGAACACTCCCGACATATTCACCTTTCAAACAAAAAAAACAGAATCAAAATCGGTTCATGCGTTTGGGAGCTATGATGCCACAGACAGACACACACACACACAGACACGTCAAACTTATAACACCCCGTCGTTTTTGCGTCGGGGGTTAAAAAAATACAATTAATATAAAGAAATTATTATACTTCTTTATCTTAATTCAATAGTTCTTTTCGACTAATTGGAATGCTACGCCTGGAACTGCCTGAAAAATTGTCAAGAGCATTTTTTTTATTCAAAAACCTTGTTGAGGTTTATTCCATTTTGTTAAGGTGACGCAGGTAGACGCAGCTAATTTTATTGTCATATGAAAGCTATAGATATGTTCTTTCGAAATATGTAAAATAAACTGATTGAGTGCGATTGAGTATGAACTATTTCACTATGTAAAAAAAAACTAAACTGTTAAAGTATAGCCTTCTATTCAAAATTATTTAACTATGAAATCGTAAGTTTTATAAGCGTTTTAATTATACAGAAATAAGGTGCTTACCTTAAGGTATAGACTCCATTACGTTTTACACCTAATATCAACTAAATAAAAACTAAACGTTGTTGTTAAACTAATGTTCGAAATTCTTATAAATTACTCCATAAGTAAAACTGTTTAAATCGAGTGTTGTGGGTATCTAAATAAAAAGTGTCAAACGTTCGATAGATAATTAATAAATGGAGTCATATGTCTTGTTCCTAAATAAGTTTACTATTTTTGAATCGGAGTAACTTTGTCTTTGGCAATATTGGCCATGAATTACGTAAATTTCACTTGTGTGTGTCTGTCTGTCTGTTACGCTTTCACGCTCAAACTACAGGACTAATTTAAATGAAATTTGGTACAAAGAAAGTCTGGAGCCTGAGAAAGAACATAGGCTACTTTTTAACCGACTGCAAAAAAGGAGGAGTTCCACGCGCGCGTCGCGGGCAGAAGCTAATTATCTTATATATAAGTGATTATTTTCTAATGATTGATTCATTCTACGTAATTCTGTCCTTGAATGACATAACAGATAATCGTTTAGGCAAGAGTCACCAAGACAAGCACTTTACCAGATGGTAAAAATTAATGATTTTAAAATTATGTGCTAGTTACATATTTTACGTAGTTGATTACTTTTATTTATAATAATATGTCAAATCAAATCATGATCATTGATTATTAGTAAACTAGCTTCTGCCCGAGACTTTGTCCGCATGGAATTATTACTGCTCGGCTCCTATTGGTCACTACATAAAGGCAAACGAGACTAACTTTGCACCTCTGTTTTACGGGGTTGTCCTTAGGGGGTAAAATTTCTAAAATCCTTTCTTGGTTTCTATGTTATAAAAGGAACTCCTGTGCAAAATTTCAAGTTTCTAACTTATAGTTTAATAATAACGCAGGGCGTTGATATATCAGTCATTAAGTCGACTTCTCCTTATATATATACATAAATAAATAGACCTTAAAAAAGTACCTTATTAGCACTTCGGAAAGACCATCATTGCTAAGAAGAAATGCCGCAAAAACTCAGCAGAAATGTTACTAACTCTTGTTTTTCACAATATTTCTTTTCTTGTGTTGTTTTTCTAATGATTATCATGAAATCGTAATACCCGGAAACTACAGTATTATTAATATTGCATTTGGTTAGGCTTCTGCACGTGCAGCGATAAATGATGAACCAATGATTCAATTTTAATCGTTTAATCCCTAAAAGCACTTACAGCGTTATTGGTTGCTTCAGAAACTGATACAGTCTTTGAAACATTAACTTCTCCTTAACTTAATCGATGATATTAAAACACACAGTGCTTCATCGTTATACGGAAATATCAACGTTTGATAATTCATTTGTTGGTTATTAAATTCTTCTTTTTTACATTTGTCTTCTTTTTGCGATGTTTTTCTGGTTTCTTTGTTAATAATTATGGTTGCAATGCTCGATTTATGTAAAAAAGTTAAAATCTAGTTAGGTAGTTTCAATTTTATAATATTAAACAAACTAGACAAAAAATATTGTGTGCATTTATTATGTCTTCATAATTTAAAATATACCATACATTTTTAAAAGTAATATTAAGTGGTACCTACGTTTTAGAGCATCATGAAAAGACTTAGGCTATAGATAGGTTAATTAGAATTCGTGTCCTAAGTTTCCGCCTGTAGTCTATGACCTAACTCTAACGTCTGTTAATCTTAGTTTTCTTTTACCTTTTTAAGCAATTTTTTAAAAGTTTTCTTTTACTACTACCAAACTCTACAAGTAGGTACATATTCATAATAATTTCTGATGCCTTCGCGGTTATTACACATTGGAATGAAACAACTATTAACGGATTTAACTCGCGTATTTTTATTTTATTTTATTAGCTGACTGAGCTGACAAAAGTCTAACGCTAAAGTGATTCATACAGTTATGCAAACTACCTTATATTTAAATTACAAATTTTGAAATAACTAGGGGAGAGGGGGGCTAGTACTAACAGATTTTAAATATTGTCATTTAGCTTCTCAATTTGAAAACTTTATGTTATTATTTTTATACCCGAGTAACGGAAATTTATATGACTTGCATATACTAAGCTAAAAGTTCATCTAAATTACTTGGATTCGAAGTGAGACGCATTTGTATAAAAAAAGTCAGCGGTTAAAACTTGCCCCGTTTCGGGGGCAAATATTAACAGCGACGGGGTAAGTATTAACGCTAGTAAACTTGTTATGATTTCATTTAACCATATAAGTAAAAAACAAAACAATATTAAAATGATAATTTATTTATTATATGACATACAAATGTTAAAAAAAGCAATAAAAACTCTCAAATAACATAAATTCTTACCTACTTCAGGTTACTAAGTAATCAGTCTTAGAAAAGGCTTTTTCATTTAAAATGTAGTAGGTAATATTTTCTATTGGATTTCAATACTTCTTGCACCGCTAAATCATATAGGTACTTCTTTTACTCTTGTACCGTGACACCTTTCGCGGGGGCAAATATTAGACGGGTTAATACTTACCCCGTTCCTTTTGTTAAAACTAGCCCCCGAGGACCTTTTCGGATAAAACTAATTATAAAAAAAAAACTATAGGTATATTTAATAAAATAACACGGGAATTTAATTAACAACTAAATAACCATTCATTATATAAAAATCTGCAATCACAAAATCAAATAATTAAAACATTAATCAAAAAATTCGAGACTTAAAAATGTTCGCTCACCTGTATTTTTGCACCACCGTACGACAACTGCACAACGCAGAAGCCGGCGGGCAACCGAGTTGTCGCGACTTGTTCGCCGACGTCACCCGAACTTATGACCTAAACGTCTTACCGTATCGTCGTTTAATTTAGTAGTTATAGACTTGTTAATACTTACCCCTGTTAATTCTAGCCCCCCTCTCCCCTACCCTATTCTAAATTATGAAATACTAATGTTACATTTTACGCAAAAAAAAATACTATTATACATTACTTATTTATGGAAACTGTAAAGAATCCGAAAAGTCAGCGAATAAAATAAAATAAAAATACGCGAGTTAAATCCGTTAATAGTTGTTTCATTCCAAAGTACATATTCAGTCAATTTAAAGTAGGTACCTATCTTCGTTAGTATATTCCCTAAGGCGTTAATATTAACTATGTTGGTGGTATCTTCCTTTCAATATAGTTAGGTAAACAATCCATACCAATTTGCTCACTCAACAATATCCTGGCCGTAAATATAAGGAGTGTTATTAATTACGATAATAACGAGCTTTTCCCCTTTATTGTTTTCTTGCATAGCATATAGAAAAAAAAATGTTATATGTGTTCTGATTTTCTATAGCGCCACGAATTGAAAATATGAAAACGGTTAAGTCATTTTAAAATTTTGCGCAAGTAATTTAATTTCCATTTTTTGTTCGGATATTTTAAAAATATTGGTACACTTTTGTATGATTTGTAAATTCAATTTTCTATTTGTACTGAAATGAAATACTTTACTAATTGCATGATTAGTGAAATTTTGAGTGACATTCTATTTTAAATATTTCGACAAGCAAAATTAAGAGAAAATATAACTAGTTGGAAAATAATAAATTATCATTTTCCATTAAGACTTAGCCTTTTAAAAACTTAGAAAACAAATTAGGATAAGACTTGCCGAAAGGCTTTGACAAATGAATACAGGTCTGTACTTATTACTATTCTCGACTTAAAAAAACTACAAGAACCTTTCCTAAGCATTGAAGCTAATGACCATTATAATGGTTATTAATGAAGAACGGTTGAAAAAGCTTAAAACCAGGCGACAGAATAGGATACTATTTAATCTGTTTCCGTGGAAAAAAAAATAAAAACACAATTTGTCCCACTTTTGATACCTGCTAACCAGTAAAGCTCAGCTTAGTAACTATGCATTCCTTTCTAAGTTTATTTTATACTACCAATCCTAAAAATCTTATCTTCCCTAAAATCACGTAAGTCTGGGATGACTGGGATCTTGGTACATTTCATTACCATGTACGACTTACTTTTGTATTCCACATATTTACGGTTTCTTGGTTTGTTACGATCTGTCGTTTACAAAACCATCGTAACATAAATATTGAGTATTATTTACGATTATCTTTGTTGTCACACATTATCGTTATTTATGAAGTATGCAAAAAGCAAAAGGCGCAAACATCGAATCAACTAAACATACTACCTACCTACTTAGAAGTGGAAATTAATATAAAGGTTCAAAAAGACGTGATAATTTAAAAATTATTTATTAAATTGTACTTAATTATATAGGTATATTTATTCACAACTTTAATTAGGTACGATCGGCTACCAAAAGTAATTCTCCTACGTTATTGCAAAAAGAAAAAGCTTTTCTAATTAAGTTTGGGAGCTTGTTAGCGCTCGTAAGTTTCACCAAAAAATTTCGTGACAAAATTGATATTTGAGGCATCGACCAAATTTTTACTGGATAAATTATTTTTTCAGTCTGTTAGGAAATCACAAATCATAAGAAGGCCTATTCAGGAATAAGATATTTAGGTAGGTAACTAATTATAACACATAAATATTTTTTTTTATATTTGAACCTTTACTGACTGAGAGATAACTATAGATAATAATAACTAAGTAGTCGTGCTACGATTATGGAAAGTGTAAAGGTACACTCACCGAAACGACGGCAAATAAGATAAAATACGCGAGTTAAATCCGTTTATAGTTGTTTAATTCCAATATAAATAAATAAAAATAAAAATAAAAAAGCCTTTTATTTCTTACAGAAATGCTAGTTTACAAAGTTTATTTTGTTTTGTTAGTATATAAGTGTTAAGTTTATTATTAAGTGGTTAGTAGGTTGTTGTAGATAAAGTTTAATTTTTAAATGTTAGTAGTATTTTTTTATAATTATAACTAATGGCTATGTGGAAATGAGTTATTCTGTAGGAACCCCTCTACGGGTAAAGGCCTCCTCCAAATTGAGCCAGTTTTCTCGAGATTGCGCTGTTTGTATCCAGTCTAGGCCCGCTATGCGTTTAATTTCATCTTCCCATCTATTGTAAGGTCTGCCTTTCTTTCTTTTACCCACTGGCCCCCTCCATTCAGTCGCTCTTCTTGCCCACCTTTGTTCTTGCAGGCGTGCTATGTGTCCGGCCCACTTCCATTTTAATGTAAGAGCTTGTGTTAAACCGTCTTTTGCTTTTGTGATGTTGCGTATTTTCGTATGCCTTATTTTATTTATTCTTTTTATGTTTAACATACTTCGCTCCATTCCTCGTTGGCATGTTGTAATTTTTTCTTTTATATTTTTGTTGAACTTCCATGTCTGACAAGCATAGGTCAGACATGGTATAAGGCAAGAATTCATTACCTTGGTCTTCAGTTTGATTGACATATTGCTCTTAAATATCTCCTTCAAGCTCCAGTACTTATTCCAAGTTAACTGAGTTCTTCGTTCAATCTCGTGGTAATTGTTATGTCTGTCGAAGCTTATTTGCTTGCCTAAGTAAATGTACTTTTCAGCGTATTTCAGAGGCACATTGTCAACGTTTATTTGTATTTTGCTACTGTTGGTCATTACCATGGTTTTGGAGAGGTTCATCTCTAGACCGGCAAGCTTGCTAGCTTTGTTAAGTGAATCTACCATGTACTGTAGTTCTTTTCCTCTTTCTGTTATCAGTACCAAGTCGTCCGCAAAACGTAGGTGATTTAGATGTTTACTGTTTACTTCTATGCCGCATTTGTTCCAGTCCAGCTTGCTTATTATCGATTCTAGTACGGCTATAAATAGTATTGGTGACATTGGGTCCCCTTGTCTTACTCCTCTCTTTGTAGGGAACCAGGAACCAACTTTTTCTAGTTTGACTCTACTTTTGCTCTTCCTGTATATACTTTTTATAGCTCTTATATAATCGTTTTCCACATTCTGTGTTGTTAAAGTTTCCCAGATAAAGTTGTGCGATACCGTATCAAATGCTTTTTTGTAATCGATATATGCCAAGTACAGTGGTCTATTTCTCTCTTGGTATTTCTCGATGAGAACCTCGAGTGTGTGGATATGGTCGATAGTAGAGAATCCCTTTCTAAACCCTGCCTGTTCGACGGGTTGTCTTGCTTCTAGTGTAATTCCAATATATATAACTATAAGTCACGACTGTTTTTTAACAAAACGCATTATAAATTAACCAATACTAAACTGCGTGTGCCTAACAATTGATGGTATATAGGAATTCATAGACGACTTAACTTCTACAAGTAAATATCTTAATTATTTTGTGTGAATGTGCATCTCTGAGTCGAATTCTAATCTCGCTGCCATTGACACGTCGCATTACTCACTCGACCCAGGTTTAAAGCTCACATTTGTACTTGACATCAGGGCCTAGACACACACACGTGGTGTATGGAATTGACATACAAAAAGGTACCTAGTCAGTTTTTGTTCGCTTATGTCGTTACATACAATTTTTGCTGCGTTGTTATAGCGATTGGTTGCAACAAAAAAGTTTATATACCTATTGGAATTAAACAACTATAGTAGAATTTGATTCGCGTAAAGCGTTCGTCAGCTCAGTCGTGCTACGATTATATAAATTAAAAAGTTTCCGAAACGTCAGTCAATAAAAGAAATCCGTTTTTAGTTGTTTTTATTCCAACATTTAATAACCGCGAAGGCATCAGTACCTACTTAAACCAATATATTTTTTGTTTAATTCAATTTGTTAAACCAAAACATATTATGCAACATCCCAACTATCATAGCTGTTAAATATTATTATGTTCAATCTTACTATTGTGAATGTGTTTGCTTAAAAGGTAGGTGAGCATTCACCATTCAAAACCACTGTATCAAATTTGACATTTGTGACAGATCAAAGCTACTTTTTAACGGTTTTGGGACATAATTGTAATCCATTCAGATGAAACGGCGAGGGGCAACTATTTACTATATTCTATACAAATTTCTGGGATACTATTGAAAGAGGGACAGAAGGAAGTTTACACTAAAACCCTTTTTTCACTAGGATAGTATTGCAATTATACGCTTTTTCGGTAGGAACCAATGGTTGTCATTATAAAATATTACTGATGATAAATAGATGTCTATAAGTAGGTACGTAATGTGTAAAAATATAACACAACTGTCTAGACAAATAAACAAGTACCTAATTCTTTTTTTTCGTTTCAAACTCCTCCGTATTACGAATTCTGACCTCATAACGAATAAAAATGTTTTATGTTACTATAAGTAAAAGTAAGACAATGTCGACATTCCAAAATTAAAATACAGGTATAACACGCCTTCACAATAACTAATTTTGTGTAAGTAAGTACACCCTTATTTTCTTGCTCTTTGTCGTTTGATAAGCGTCCGCGTGAAACAAAAACGTTAATTAAATGCTTTCTAACTGTTGATTGGATGCTGCGAATGATAAAGAACTCGCTTAATCGAATCCGAGTGACGAATATCACTTTTGGCTAAAACGACAAATAGGACCCCATTCATAAATAAACGTGGTTGTCAGATTCAGAACTGATCTTTTTAATCTATTTCTGGATAATGCCAACTTTGAAATAACAAATCCGAGCAGCGCAACATACTTTATACCTATATAATATAGTATATGAAATAAATTAAGTACCTACTTATTACTTAATCGAAAAGTGTAAAAGTATATACGCTAATTCAGCTGACATTTAGAAAAATATAAAAATGCCGAGGTGTGCCGCTGACTACGAAAGCGGAGGTTGCATATTCAAATCCTACTAGGGGCAGATGTCAGTGTGATGAACACGAGCATGTCTACCTAGGTAGGTACTTCAGTCTTGTATGTTTTAAATGTTGATCAGTTGTTAAGGTCCTAGCCATATTAAAGGCTTTTCTTAGGACCAGATCGATTGGTATCAATAGTTTGAATAGTACAAATCTAATTAATAAAGTATATTTTACGTATGAACTAATCTTAAAGTACCTACAAAGGACAATATTTAAAATGACACACATTTCATCCAGCAAGAGTTGTCATCATGACGAGATCATTTCGGTTACTCTGAATTTTGAAGAGTTTCATATATTTTTGAGCCTGGTTCGGTTTTCCAGCTATTAAAATTAAATTGACGAAGGAAACGACAGCCTCATTACGACACGAATTCTGCGAGCGTGTGTAAAATAAATGAAGCGAGAGTTCATAAAGTCCCTATTGTGCCGAAGCGTTAATTATATAACATTACGGAGGCATCATATAATAAACGAACGTTAACACTGAGTCCGCTTAAACTGCTTGCTACCATTATCCATGCCACTAATTGTTTTAATCCTTACAAATTATAAACGCGAAAGTTTGTAAGAATGTATGGATGTAAAGATGGCGGTCTGGATGTATGGATGTATAATTATTTGTTACTCTTTCACGCAAAATGGTAGGAAACTACTGAATGGGTTTTGATGAAACTTTACAATAATATATCTTATACACAGAATATAGACTACCTTATATAAAATCCTATGTCCTTTATGATTGACGGATACGCGCACAGCCTAAACCGTTGATCGTAGAGACCTGAAACTTGGAGGGTATATATATTTTGTTGGCATCCAATAAGATAGGATTTTCCAAAATTCAACCCTAAAGGGGGTGAAAAGGAATATAAGGTTTGTATGGCACAACGTGATTCCTTGGTCCAAACTATTTTAGCATATTATAAACATTCTTTAACAGAATTGATGGAAGACGTATCTCATTTTCTATTGAAGCTCACCTCCTGAAGTCACAAGCAAAAGCTAATCTGCGATAGGATTATTCTTGAAATCTAAATATTTGCGACAAGTGAAAGAACATTTCAATATTAAGATGGCAAATTTGCATTACTAACATTTTCACCGGTTTGTTTGGTTTACCAACCCCTACGAGAAAAGACCTTGTAGGTACCTAGTTATATTTTTGGCCTATTGTTGACCTTTCCGATTACGAGGGAATCTCCTTTATAACACCAACAAATCTTCTTAACTTGGAAATCATCCATCCATTGAAATGGATTTTGGGTCGGTCCGCACCCTAATGCATGGTCAAATGATAAATAAATGACATTTGTTAACGTTATAAATGTACAATC
Source organism: Polylopha cassiicola (assembly GCA_038024825.1). NCBI lineage: Eukaryota > Metazoa > Arthropoda > Insecta > Lepidoptera > Tortricidae > Polylopha > Polylopha cassiicola. The sequence goes on from CP149055.1 coordinate 8,288,378, forward strand.
ATTCAATAGTAATTTGCAAAGAAAAGTAAGAATATGTGTTCATATCTATTGAGTTTTTAGGATAACAATAATTATCTTTAAACAACCGGTAAGAATATTAATGTAAGCAATAATTTATTGTTAATTTGTATTTATAATGCTGATTCATGCGAAATGGCCACGTAAAACATTTATCTGACTACCGGCAAAGTAGGTAAGCAATAAATAAGTCACTGCAGAATCTTGGAACGCCGTCTAAGGAACTGAGAAATTTATAGAACACATTTTTTTATTGTATTCGCTTTCTTTAGTAGTAATTCAATACGCACTACTGAGGCACCTGAATAATTCAAATGTAGTTTCTGTTGACATAGTGCGCACATTATTTTCTTATAACCATGTACTTAACTCTTTTCTCCTTATTCAAAGAAATGCTTATTTATGTAGTGGTTAAAAAAATAATGAAGTATACGTATTGAAGTGTTAGATGCATTGAGTAAAGAGTATTTATGCTCAGTAAATAAAATAAGCGGTACAATGTAAATATTAATCTTCTTCGAATAAATTATTATGTTTTCCAAAACAAAATAAGAACTGTAACCAAAAAGTAACATTTGACACTTTTACAAACAATCGAAGCTGAACAGCAATAACAATCTTTGTTTATGTCGTTGTATTGGCGCTTGAAATCACTGACAATTTGTTTGACGACATTGTCATCGTTCATGCCGTGATTGCACTTGTTTTTCTTTGGATTTTTCTCAAATCTGTCCTTACCAAAACCGTAATCTGAATCAATAACTATCGTTTTACCTTTGTTCGGTTTGTCTTTTTTACTCTCAAAATAGTCGTAATAATATCTATCGTTATCTGACTCCTCTTCTTTACCCTTGTCGTAATATATGTAATCATAAATTTGTGGTTTTGGTTTCCTATGTTTTGATTTTCTCGAGTGTTTATGACCTTTTTGTTGAGAATTTGATCCCTGATACTGAATATCTGTTGGGGGACTCATTAAATAATTATACGGTAAATATACGGGATAGTACGAAAATGGAGTAAATGGGACTTGGGTTGTTGGAAGCTTAATTGAAGTGCCGGCATTATGAGGTCTAGTACACTCGTGATGTGTACATGATGAGGACAAAGAATGAGTATATCTTTTTCTGTTTATCCCCGTACATTGATGGCTGCAACTTGATGGGTTACTCTTCCTACACGTACATAATTTGACCTCTTTTTGAGATCTCTGAGGAGTCATCTCAAACGCTGCATCAGCTGCTTCTGGCATACCTCTAGTAAAATCATTTTGATCGGAATTAACACGATTAACAGTTTTTCTTTTAACCCAAGCGAGATTTTTGTACTCTTCGTCATTATTCAGTATTTGAAGTCGTGAACGGTTTTTGTTTTTGTATTTTTCACTACCATGATTTATTTTCGAATTATTTACTTGAAAGAACGGTCGTTTTTCTTTAATGTTTTTCATTGAGGTGGCGAAGTTTTTTGAGGAAGCCTTAATATTTTGAATTCGATCACTGTCCAGGGACAACATTTCGTTCGATAGTACGTCATCGAAAGTATTCGATTTTAAATTTGGTTTTTTGGTTGTCGCAGAATTATCGATCGGTTTTAATAAAGAAAACAGGGCAGAATATGAAGTATCGTTAATTTGATTACCTGTAATAGGAAAAGCAATTTAGTTACTTTAATAGTACATTACGCACCTAGGCCAGTAAAATAAAAAATGTCTCAGATCACATAACCATGTAATAATTGTCGTCCGAGGCGAAGCCGAGGTTGACATAAATGTGATCTGAGGCTTTTTTATTTACTGGCCGAGGTCAGTATACTATTTTTCTGTTCGACGAAGCCAGAAAGCGGCAACTTCATTTAGCGCAGGGGCCCGAAAGTTGGCGCTTTCTGGCCGAAAGACAGAAAATATATTTTAATGATCCTTTGATCAACAGAGAAGAAAGAAACGCTTATTAACTCACCAGTCATGTTTGCAATGATCTCGACTTCTCTTACATAATTCTTGCTCTCGGATGCGGTTTTTCCTGGAGAAAAGCAATTTATCTCGAAACGCGTCAAATGTGAAAATACTAAAATGTGGAATACAAAAAACATAACAAACGGGTAAGAAATTGCCCATTTTACCTGACACTTCTGATAGCTGCCAAATTTATCTTAACGTAATCTATTAGGCTCCGCCATGACAATTTACTTCCTACAAGTTATTTTCGTTTTGTGTATTTTGTATGGATTTGATTTATTATGGTGAAATTTAAATTGTTAGTAATTATATTTTGTATAAATTTCTTTTGCGGTCATTGTTCTGAATATTGTTATATATGTCCGAATCATACTTTATGCAAATTCAACGTAAGTAACTGTTAAAATTTGTGAATACTTATTGTATCTGAAATGTAGAATTGTACTGTAAAGTCAACACGTAAGAATATTTGTACGATGTTTCAATCAAAATCTTCTCGATATCTATGGTTCAATTTGATGATCCTAATATTTGCACGGAGACTAATTTAGGAAAAGCTATGGGTATTACGTCATTGATCAAGGTGTTGAATATATTCATCATCTGCCTTAGTATTTGGTTTACTAGCGTTTTTACGTGTACTAATATAATTGACATTTATATTTTAGATAATTTTGATTATTTTTTTTAAGCCCTGACGCAAAAACAGGGTACCTATTATAAGTTTGACGTGTCTGTCTGTGTCTGTCTGTGTGTGTGTTTGTGTCTGTCTGTGGCATCATAGCTCTCTAACGCATGGACCGATTTTGATTCTGTTTTTTTTTTTCAGAATATTGGTCCAAGTCGCTACTGCAAGGCTTATGATGAGTCAGCGCTGTTAACAAAAGAAGATGTCCGAAATATTGTCCAAAGAATCAATGAAAGGAGAAATTACGTTGCTTTGGGATTTGCATATAACCTTCCCAGTGCTGCCAACATGAGAAAAGTCGTAAGAACATTATTACTGCCATATTAATATTGCTTGCTTTAAAATTAGACAGACTGATAATGCAATACACTTGGTTTGATTCATAACATTAAAATGGCCAGCGTGTACAGAAATCATAATTACATATTACGTATTTTTGTTTTAAATTCAACGGATTAGTTCCTACTTATTCACGATAATAATAGTAACTTATACTACCTTACTTACCTGCGGTTTGCTGCCTATAAGATCTTAATTTAATCTTTACTTCATATTCAAGATCAACAAATACATAATTCTTCTTAGTACTTATTAAGTACCTAAGTAATCTACACTAATCTAATAAAGAGGAAAGGTTTGTTTGTTTGGATTAAATAGACTCCAAAACGACTGTACCTACCGATTTGAAAAATTCTTTCGCCATTAGCAAGCTACACTATTCCCGAGTGACATAGGCTATATTTAAAAAAAATAGGGATCCATGAGAAGCCAGGGCGAGCCGCTAGTATTATATATAAACGTGAAAGTCTTTCATATTGTATTGCTGTAGCATACAAACATACATAATTGCGCATCATAGATAATTGTCTGTCTCATTGCAATACGAAAGGAGTGATGGATTTACAATTTTATGCACGCTATGAATCATTTATCAATTAGTTGCAAACTTAGAATTTCTGTAATTAACATGACTTTGATAGATTACTCTTAGTTTATCTTAAAACTAAACGGCTAAATAATACAAGTACCTACCTACAAACTAAATTGCCTAATTGAATATGATTAACGTTTGTTAAACTTAAGAGGATTGTGAACCTGTTAATTTTCATACAAAAGGCGATAACGTTTTACACCCAGTAAATATAGTTAGATTTTTATAAAAAAATATTGCTTACGCTAAAATTTATTAGCATCTAAAAATCTATATATAGATGCTAATATGCTAATAAATTTTAGCGTAAGCAATATTTCTTAAAAATCAAAACGTACAGACGTAGTTTCTCATTATATCTGCAACATATCCAAAAATTATAAAAATCTAACTATATTTACTGGGTGTAAAACGTTATCGCCTTTTGTATGAAAATTAACAGGTTCACAATCCTCTTAAAAGACATTACTTATGATATAAGTATTATATACCTAACTAGCGGCCCGCCCCGGCTTCGCCCGCATCCCTTTTTTTAGCCTATATCACTCGGGAATAGTGTAGCTTTCCAACAGTGAAAGAATTTTCGAAATCGGTCCAGCCGTTCTAGAGCCTATTCAGTCCAAACAAACAAACAAACAACCCTTTCCTCTTTATAATATTATGTAGTATATATAACATACTAGCTTCTGCCCGCGACTTCGTTCACGTAGAACTCCTCCTTTTTTGCAGTCGGTTAAAAAGTAGCCTGTGTTCTTTCTCAGGCTCCAGACTTTCTTTGTACCAAATTTCATATAAATCGGTCCAGTAGTTTTAGCGTGAAAGCGTAACAGACAGACAGACAGAGTTACTTTCGCATTTATAATATTAGTAGGGATTATGAAAGTTGACATTAGGTACTAATGGTTCCGATATGTATGTGTGTCTATTATAACACACTTATTTACGAAGCTCATTTCACGAGATCCCTTCACGATGCCAATGTCTCGTAATAAGTACCTACCTAATTAATAAGTTTTAATGCATTACCAGCAATTTCTGCATCCAATTAATTTGTTATTAAGTCCTCGGTAATTGTATTGTATATTTACGGATTCGTTCTTAATATTAACTTAACAATTGTAGCGTTTCAATTTTAGATACTTAAGAATTTTCATCTCAAAGTTCTGAAAGAAAGTATCATTCATTATATTCGCTTTAGATACAGCTAAAACTTATATTATGAAATTTTTGTCTCTCTAAAACTTATCGAACTATAACAAATTGAAAAAATACTTTTTCTTAAATTGGTAAGAAATTTAAACTTTGCATGTAAGTATATTATGTACCTAATTGAAATGACAATATAATAATATGATATTCAAACTAGACAACGGATAAACATTTATATAAATGAATACCTATCACATATTTACAAAAAGACATCCATGACTCAGGTCAAATGCTCGTGTTTGTCACACTGTCATGCCCTTAGCTGGTTTCAACCTCTAGTTTCGAGTCAGAAGCTCGGACCAACAGGCCGTCAGTGTTATGAAGTTAATTTTGTAATGGAACAAAGAAGTCCTTAAGCCCTTCTGGGTCCCTAAATAAGTGGCACTTGTCTAGAGACCCTAGGCAATTCCACTTTCCATTCTATTCTATAGCGTTAGCGAGTTTAGATTGTCACTTGTCTAGGAGAAGGAAACTTTTAGTGGATAAGTACAACTACTAAATCAAGTTATGTAGTTTAGGCTCAAAATCTTTTTACGACAACTCTGATTTCGAACGTAAAACATTAAAGACAGTGAAAGATTAAATAAGATCAAGTGCAAAGTAGATAGGTGCCTTATAATTATCACGTACATTTATACACATTTATCATACACTTAATATTGTAATATTGCAATTTTAAAAAGTCGCCGCTTTGGTCAAATTTAATAAGATTTTTTAATGTATTTTTATAAGTTTGTAAGTAATAAGTTATAAGCTTTTTTCTTAATTGGGTGAGAGTAAAAAAATATTTTCTCCATTTATCCAGATATTTCGATCCGATACCTATTTATTATTTATATTTTTATTTATTGCTTAAATTGAGCCTAGATCAATTGGTGTGAATTGTCCAAAGATATTTATTTATTATTATTTATAAATATATAGGTTTTCACATTAGATAAACTTACCTATACTTAAGAGCGAGCGTATTATTCCAAGTTGTTGTGTGTGTGAGTGTATGTATGTACTTATATCTATGTGCGCGTGTTGTTGTGTGTGTGTGGATGTGTGTGTGTGTGTGTGTTCGTTTGTGTTATTTTTTTTAATAATAACACTTGATAATTAGGCAGGTATCTATTAACACAGTCTCTTTTTAATGAAAACTCATTATATTTAACAGCTGCCGGAAGCACAGCAGTATTAAATTACACGCGACAAGGGGATGTTATATAAAGAGCGAATAAAATGTCCCATTTTATCTACATACTTACTTACTGGGTTTAATCCTTACTAATATTATAAATGCGAAAGTTTATTAATAAGAATGTATGTAGGTATGTTTGTTACTCTTTCACGGATTTTGATGAAAGTCTACAATAAATAAGCTGATACAGCTCATACATCAGAATAACATATGAGGGATAATTTAAAATGATATTGTATATAGTCCTCATCGTATGCATACGAAGTCGCGGGCAGAAGCTACACTAATAACAGTAGGCAGTGATTTGATTATATGCAGACAGCTAGGTACATAATAAACTAAGTTATTTACTTTAGAGATGCACCATGCTTTTGCTTTGGGGCGAAATCCGACTGGACTTCATAGTGTCTTATGTGAAACTAGCTTCTGCCAGCGACTTCGTCTGCATTAGGTTTACGATGGAACTCCCTTTTACCCCCTTAGGAGGAAATATTCAAAAATCTTTCGGGATAAAACGGGGGTGCTTATCTTGCGCAGATGAAGACACGGGCAGAAGTTATAATATAAACAATAATAAACATGCATTCACACCTTTGTTCTTAACAGCAGGTAGTAATAATTTTATTCCACTTGCATAGAAAACTCTTTTAGGAAATTAATACAAGCTTTATTATAGTTCATGGTGTTTTTCAAACAATCATAAATGAAATACTAGACTAAGTATATTTTTTATGAAGATTTTCTGATGACACTGAATACCCTACAATTTATCATAATATTACGATAAAGATAATCATATCAATTTTTACTTTGTCGTTTTATTTTCTTCAGATTTTTGTTTGTTATTTTGTTGTTGTCACTAAACTTATTTCTTTGTGCGCATTACTGACAATGTATTTTTATAAGTAGGTTTTATTTTCTTTTAATGTAGGAATAGGTACTTATTAATTATGATATTTTATGAGTTTGTTTAAGCAAGGATGACTTTAAACAAAGTTATCGATAACGTGTTTTTTGGAGTTTTAATTTTGAAGTACATAATACAATTAAATACAAATATGTATAAAATTTAAGATAAGTGCCTATCATAGCAACTTTTCGCTAAAAATAAAGTAATATATCCCTCAGTAAAAATTACTTTTGGCAACTTTAATCGTTCGCCGCACAAGTACGTATCATTCCTTTGTTTTATGACAACCCGTATTACTTTAATAATATCAAAACACTTTGCAATGAAACAACTATTAACGGATTTAACTCGCGTATTTTTATTTTATTTTATTTTCTTACGTTTCGAATTCTTTATAGTTTCCATAATCGTAGCAAGACTGAGCTGTCAATAGTCTAACATTAAAATCATTGCAATGTTACATTCCAATGTGTAATAACCGCGAAGGCATCAGAAATTATTATATTAAAACACAATTAAAAGCATCCCTACTGGATCGTAACCTCTTCAGTGCCTACCTACCTTAATCTTATTATTATTTACCTACTATAAATTGTATTTCAGGAATGGTCCAGAGATTTAGCGTTCAGTGCCCAATGCTGGGCAGACCAATGCGATCCCGCTATTCGCCCCGACAGAAAGGACGCCTGTAGAGATCTAGGTAAAAGCTTTCCAAGTTTTATTGTTAGAAACCAGTAAAGCTCCATTTGTTAATTAAAGTTGAACCGCAAATTACCAATTTACTATATCACTGCACTCGCCACTCTGTTTCCAACGAGCCATTTCAAGTCACTTATCTTCGCTACTTCGGAATTAGAACTGTATGTAATATATGTAATTTGTGCATTAGCCAATGTAGAATGTCACTTGTCTGTAGACGATAGCGGAAGTGACATTTAGTGACGTATGTACGAAATGATACGTTGTCAATTTTCGTTAGGTTAGATATATCATATCCATATATTTTTTCGATTTTATAACGCTAGCAAATGTATAATGTAACTGGTGTGGGGAGCAAAATGAGTCAAGTATTTCATTTAGCAGACCTAGAACTCAAAAGTAATTTTTCAAGAGAGCTGAGGCGAAATGCTGATTAATCCCTACTAATATTATAAATGCGAAAGTAACTCTGTCTGTCTGTCTGTCTGTTACGCTTTCACGCTAAAACTACTGGACCGATTTAAATGAAATTTGGTACAAAGAAAGTCTGGAGCCTAAGAAAGGACATAGGCTACTTTTTAACCGACTGCAAAAAAGGAGGAGTTCCACGCGGACGAAGTCGCGGGCAGAAGCTAGTATGGTTATAAGCACGTAGGAGTTCAATATAGATCTATGCTTTTTATATCATTATAAATAGATACCTAGAGTAAGCTTAAATCTGTTTGGTGGGTTTTGCTGTAAGGAATTCGATGGTGTGCATAACTCGAATCTTCAGATTTTTGAGTTCCCTTTAGATCTAGGTGTGCGATATGTCAAAGTCATTTCCACCATCCCTTGACTATCCTAAGGAGGTTATTAATTAGCTGTTTAGACAAACGCAACATACCTAATTATGTTCAAATTACTTCAAATATCATTAAAACTTTGAATGTACAGAGCTTATTAATGAGTTTAAATATTATTTGATCAGCACCTAGCACGTAACGTTTTTGTCAGTCCAAATTTCATAGCAAATATATTATGATGCTAGCTTTTGCCCGCGACTCCGTCCGCGTGAAATTAGTACCTACTTACAACCTTCGTAATCAAAAATAACCTATGTCCTATCTCAGGCTCTAGAATATTTGTGTACCAATATTTGTTAAAGCGAGACAGAGTTACTTTCACATTTATTATATTAGTTAGGATTAATGACAGATGCGAACACACACACAACCAAAAACCATACGTGCAGCCCATGCTAGGCAGCTCCCATATGTACTGCTGAATAAATATATATGCCAACAAACTAAAGTTGCATACAACATTAGTAAGTAGCTAAAGTTACTTGAAAACATTATTAATTAAGTTGGCGGGAGCTTATAGTTAGTGGGAGTTCTGGCTAGTAGTTACCTATATAGGTGAGCGCCATCCCTACTAATATTATAAATGCGAAAGTAACTCTGTCTGTCTGTCTGTTACGCTTTCACGCTAAAACTACTGAACCGATTTAAATGAAATTTGGTACAAAGATAGTCTGGACCCTGAGAAAGGACATAGGCTACTTTTTAACCGACTGCAAAAAAGGAGGTAGAAGCTAGTATTACATATATTTATATATTTCAATTCCATGCCAAATTACAGTACAATCACAGTCGAACTTGGCGAAATTATAAGATAACTGTTGCTCTAAATTGAATTATTTAAAGTCCCGTAGTACTTTAAAACAATTAGAATTTTTCGGATTTAATTATGTTTCCGACTCGAAATTTCTATTTGTTTTCATTGAGGAAAATATTAATATAGACTAGCGGTCCGCCCCGGTTACGCAAGGATCCCTATTTTTTTTTAAATATTCTATAGCTTATGTTACTCAGGAATAGCTTTTCAAAAGTTAAAGATTTTTTCAAAAGTGTCCAGTTGTTTTGCGGCTTATTCAATACAATCAAACGAATCTTTACTTTTTATTATAATTATTTATTATTTAGTGTTGATTACTATGTAATATCGTAGGGATACGGTGATAATTAGTATCACCATTGCACCACAAATTGATTGTCTACATTAAATTCCTATATTTGTCCAATTCGTAATTACAGTCGATACAAAGGTTGGTCAAAATATAGCAACATTAATGAATACGTCTCCCAATGTACACGTTCAAAGCTTTGTGGAAACTTGGTTCATCGGTGCACTGCAATACAGCGGCTCAGTTGTGTTCTATAATACGTGAGTATTAGAAGGAATTATTTGAATTGTGGTATAAACCATACGGTAATATGAAATAGAAGTTGGATATTTTTTTATCAAACTGTTTAGATCTCGGGACTGTAAAAAAAATCCATTTAATGATTTTTCTATTAAAAAAAGTAGTCATTGAGCTATTATATATCTGTAGGTATTATTAATAAAATATATCAATAGTCAATACAATATATTTTTTTAATATAGATTTTTTTTTAGTGTAGTAGTTATTATGCACAAGACACTGACATATTTGGCCCTATTTCCCAGCCAAGAAAAAAATATAAAGGCGATAGATATTTAGGTACTCAATTATTTTGGATAATTTTGGGCATATTTTAGGGTCCTGTACCCAAAGTGTACCTTGGTAACCTACTGAGACTCCGCTATCCGTCCGTTTGTCACCAGACTATCTCTACAACCGCGGTAGTTAGCTACACGCAGTTGAAATTTTCATACATAATGTATAGGTAATATATTTATGTTGCAACAAATAGTAAAAAACAGAATAAAATAAAAATTAAGAAAGGGTCCCATACAACAAACGTGATTTGCAGTCCTACTTTACTAATTATACTTAATTTATAATACGTTAGTATTAGAAGTAATTATTTGAATTTAAACATTCTGTATGAAACTAGCCAAGTCTCGATGATACGTACCTAAGTATTAGAAGGATTATTTAAATTGTAGTAACTGTTATATGAATCCCACAATGCCACGTGTAATAATTACATAACGCTCTATTTAACTAAAAAGTAATGAAATCTAGACGAAGTCGTACCAAGTCTAAGGTTTCTTACTGCGATTTCTTTATTCACATCATTATAAACAGAAAAAAAGTAAACTAAGCTACTTGTACTAGGTGTACTAAAAAACGGAAAAACATACATAAATAAAAATACCTGTCAATGTTTTTGCAATTAATTACAATGCTTTGAAACGGATACCATTGTTAAACTATTTAAGACTATGATGGCACACAATTTGAAGCTAAAGGTACAAGATACGCCTGTATTAATAAGAGAATATTTCAGGACTCGTGATAGTAACACTAATGAATTTATCCAATTAATCTGGGCCGAGACTAACCTAGTTGGGTGTGGCAGATCAAGATTTAGTGTGAGTGTATTTACATTTACCTGCTTGTTAACTTCAATTAATTACAAGGTATAGATACAATTCAGGTACGTGGATGTACGGATATAAATAAATTTTATTCGGTTTTAACTCTTTACTATTGTTAAGTAGCTCCCAAATAAAAAGGTAAGCGCGTTAACGTAAGGTATGCTTGCAATCTGTAAAAGTAAAGATTTAATTCTTTATTTTGAAGATAATATTACATTATTATTTACATTATTTCAAGCACTTCGGGACAATCTGACTGGAGGCGGTCTATGTTGTACGCATAATATTACGCTTTTCTTTTGTTTTAATTTTTAATTACCTACTTATACACTTTTTTTATATAGGTATGTTAATTTTATAATTAGGTATATAATATGCTTTTCTTATAAGAAACATTTTATTTTAATTTCTGATGCCTTCGCGGTTATTACACATTGGAATGAAACAACTATTAACGGATTTAACTCGCGTATTTTTATTTTATTTTATTTGCTGACGTTTCGGATTCTTTACAGTTTCCATAATCGTAGCACGACTGAGCTGACAATAGTCTAACGCTAAACGCTTTATAAAATAAAATAAAAATACGCGAGTTAAATCCGTTAATAGTTGTTTCATTCCAAAACATTTTATTTTAATAAATGTAGTATATTAGAAAGTTGGTTTACTTAAAAAATCGTGGACAGACTACCTATTTTTAATTATTTTTCAATCTGTTATCACCTCGCTGAAGGTCGATAAAGGTTCTAATCTTCTACTATTACATGCTAAATAAATTTACAGATACAACAATGGTTCTTTCTCGCTCCAATAAAGATTAACGATTAAGTATGTTCCAGATAGATCACCAAGGCACAATGGCTGACAGGCTCGTGTGCAATTTTGCTCCAAAAGGCAATAACCAAGGCAAACCCGTCTACACAATAGGTCATGCAGCTACGGAATGCCCTGAAAAAACTGCAAGGGATGACTTTTACACTGGACTTTGCCGTTCAATTAATTTTCGTACGTATGCTAAATACCCTACCTTATTATAAAACCAATATAGGTACCCTGTATTATTAAGACTAAGCCTTTTTATCATAATTAAACGGAAGAGAAACAATTTAATTACTTTATAGTGGCATAAAATCTGTCACTATTAAAAAAAAACAATGGTTAAATTGGAAAAAAATGTTAACATTTCTATTATTCCTCAATATATAGACCAGGGCTAGACAAGTGCCCAACGTTCAACGTTAACGTTAAACGTTAGCACCAAAATGTATGGGGTTTGACATCCGCGAACGTTTGTGACGTACACGTGACAGTCGTTCGCGGATGTCAAATCCCATACATTTTGATCCTAACGTTTAACGTTAACGTTGAACGTTGGGCACTTGTCTAGGGCCCCTGGTAGGTATATTACAATTTCATTAAGTAGATAAGTATATCCAAAAGAAGAACTTGGAACTTGGAACTTGTTTAAATCTGATTATAATGGAACTTGGATCACGCCGTCTACTCTTGAGTCTTGATGCCATATTTAACCAACTTGGCCCCTTTTTAACAACATAACATTTATATTTTTAATACTAACAATACGCAAACCTAGTACTAAAAACGGAGTAAAATCATTACCTTTTACGTAATCCCTACTAATATTATAAATGCGTTAGTAACTCTGTCTGTCTGTCTGTCTGTCTGTTGCTCTTTCACGCCTAAACGGCTGAACGGATTTTGATGAAATTTGGTACAAAGAAAGTCTGGAGCCTGGGAAAGGACATAGGCTATATTATATTCCGAAATTCTATCCCTAAGGGGTTAAAAATGGGGTGCAAAGTTTGTATGCAACAACGTGATTCCTTGGTCCGATCTATTTCAAATTTTACATAAACATTCTTTAACAGAATTGATGGAGTACGTGTTTCGTATTTTATTGAAATTCACCCCCTAATGGGGTTAAAAGGGAGATTTTCTTCCAAATTGATATGATTACTACTTAGTGTTTTTGATTTTGACACATTTAAAAAGTATAATGTAGTTATGCATAGCAACGGTTGCTAATGTCATTCCTGACATTAAATAAATACCCAAACTGTTACGTGTATGATTTCTTCAGTGTTAACGAAAATGGCATTATTATGTAATATCCCGTGGATCGTGTAATGAGGACTATTTAATAATATTCCTGAGTAAGCAGACCCCGTTTAACTTGCGAGGGGAAACTGGTGTCATTACGCAGAGAAATAGAAGTGTTCTTCGCGACCAAAGCTGACATATATAAAAAAGCCGTGATAACAGAGGTGACGGAATGGGACGAGACGGAGGTAAAGCAAGCTCGCGCGAGCTCCTGACTGAGAAAATGACCCTGAACATATCCTCAAGACCGAGTGAGCTTATAAGGAGTATGCTTTGCGAGAGTATCTCATTATAGGCAATGAGGCAAACTGGGAAATGTTTTATTTCGTAACACCACTTATATTGTATGTAATCGGTATAAGGTTTTATTTTGTAGGATTGAATTGAATTGTAAAATTGTTTTGTTGTTTTGTTAGATCTTTGTAATAAGTGTGGTAATCAATCCTTAAATAAATAGCCAGCTAAACCTCACGTGTATGATTTCTTTAAAAACTTTGTCCGATTAAAAAAAAAATGTTGAACTCAGTGGTAGCTGTATAAATTATGCAATTTCGAAAGTAAGATAGGTAAGTACTTATGTAGGTACTTAGTTTGCATATTGCACATGTTAAACTATTGTTAGCTCCATTTATTACGAATATAAGGGAAGTGTTAGGCAGCGGCCGGCGAAGCGTCAGATCCGGTACTTTTAATAAAAGTATATTTACGACATAACATTAACAAACCAGGTTTTGTCAGTATACTAATAATATACTAATTAATTGAACTGCGACCCAACAATGCACAAGCCGAGCGAGCGAAGCGAGCGTGCCGCGGTAGCGGCAAATGAAGGTCTCCCTTAGGTACGACGACGAGCGAAGCGAGGAGGAGTGTTAGGTAGAATCCTGATCCGGCGAAGCGTTAGAATTGGTACTTTCAATCAAAGTATATTTACGACATAACGTTAACAAACCAGGTTTTGTCAGTACACTAATTACTTGAACTGCGACCCTACAGGGCGAAAACCGAGCGAGCGTGCCGCGGCAGCGGCAAATGAAGGTCTCCTTTAGGTACGACGACGAGCGAAGCGAGGAGGAGTGTTAGGTAGAACCGTGATCATCCAGCACGCGGTCTAAGCGAGCGAAGCGAGCATGCTGCGGCAGCGGCCGGTCAAGCGTCAGAATCGGTACTTTTAATGAAAGTATATTTACGACATAACGTTAACAAACCAGGGTTTGTCAGTATACTTATTAATTCAACTGCGACCCTACAGCGCGAAAGCCGAGCGAGCGAAGCTAGCGCGCCGCGGCAGCGGCAAATGATAGACTCCTTTAGAAACGACGACGAGCGAAGCGAGGAGGAGTGTTAGGTAGAACTGAGACCGTCCAGCTTGCTATCCAAGCGAGCGAAGCGAGCATGCCGCGACAGCGGCCGGCGAAGCGTCAGAATCAGTACTTTTAATGAAAGTATATTTACGACATAACGTTAACAAACCAGGTTTTGTCAGTATACTAATTAATTGAACTGCGACCGTACAGCGCGAAAGCCGAGCGAGCGAAGCGAGCTTGCCGTGGCAGCGGCCGGCGAGGCGCCAAAACCGAATAGAATTAGGATGAATAATTAATATGGTAAGTGGGAAATACGTTAAGGAAATAAAACATTATGTGGAAAAAAAAACATCCATATGATGTTAGGAAAACAAAAGATAGGTCATAAGAGTGTTAGTTAATAATCATTATGACATAAAACGTTAGGGAAATCAATAATAGGTTAAAAAACATTAGAGATTCAGATATAGATCCGTATTCTAATGAAGTTCACCCCATAACGGGGTTAAAAATTACGCGGACGAAGTCGCGGGCAAAAGCTAGTATATTCTATAAATAAAATAGTTGACAGAAGGTTTTCTAGCGTCGTCTTTCTCGGAACTATGTCAATAAATCTCGCACTAGCGACTTTGATATTCACATAAATACAAAGTTTGAACTTTGCTACAATAACGCAATTCGTAATTAAGATAATATATTTAAGTACAAATTCTGCGAAACAAGTGAAATAAATCAGATAGGTACTTGTTATAAATTAAACTTAGCACTAATTAGCTAGTTCTATTTATAGAGTTGAATTAAATACATGTCTTATAAATTTTAACACTTTAAGTACCTAGAACTATTAAAATTATGCCACAGAGAGATTTCAAAAAAGATGTTTCTATGCCTTCGCGGTAATTACACATTGGAATGAAACAACTGCAACGGACGGAGCGTTAGACTATTGTCAGCTCAGTCATGCTACGATTATGGAAACTGTAAAGAATCCGAAACGTCAGCTAATAAAATAAAATAAAAATACGCGAGTTAAATCCGTTAATAGTTGTTTCATTCCAAAGTGTTACGGATTTGACTCGCGTATTTTATTTGCTTAATTTTCGAAAACTTAACAGTTCCCATATTCGTAGCACGTGATGATAGTATAAAGCTAAAGAATTGTTGTTTCATTTCAATATATTTCTATATGTTTATCTGTTATTTTGCATTTAATCTTCAGCTTCATCAAATGGAATGACTCCTGTAAGCAGCCTGCTCAGGATAATCGATCTGCCAAATAAATCAGCCTCCCGTGACATGGACCCGATAAACAACGGTTACAAGGACAAAAAATTAAATGACAGCGGAACAAATTTAGAGGGACACCACAAAATGCGGCATGTTTATTACAACGACACATCGTACGGTAGCTAAATTATTGCTTTATCACGGTTTAGAAATTTCACATTCACTAGATAATGAGATAGGTAGGTAAAAAACTTTTTTGAAAACAAGCTTTTATAATTAACAATGTCCCCTTTCATTTGATACCCCACTCGGGTATATTTCAAGTAGACTTTTGATTTTCCTCCCCCCCTTGTACTACTCTTAATTTATTTTCAGAATGACATCACATAACTATGTGAAGTGTATTCTAAATTGCAGCTCAATTGGTTAAAGTTATCTGCTTAAAAATTGAGTTACAAGATTTCACCCGCACACATTGCAGGTTAAATTAAGGCTTTTAAAAATGATTTCATACTATAATAAGAACGATTTTATATAGGTTTCCAGTCTGATGTTCCAGAGAAAATGTATACAATGTTCCAGACCACATCATCGCCTCCGAGACTCGTTAATCCATATTATGATAATCGGAGAGATAATCCACAAGAAATAGATCCTTATCATGAATCCAGATTTACATCCACTGTTTGTAACTATCATACAATCCCTTATCAAATGCCTGAAACAATAATTCCAGTCGTGAGCAATCAGGATTACAGGAAGCATAAAATAAAACTGCAATGTACTCGCAAATCTGGGTTTAAAACTAATGCACCATGTGACACGGTAAATAAATGTACCAGAGGTAATAGAGAAAGCAAGAGTATTTATAGACCAACAGTTCTTAGTAATCGTGGTCATACAGTTCCCCATGAGCCTTGTTCTTGTAATACACGTGTCACAACTCCCACTCAATGTACGTGTAATTTAAATTGTAACTGTCCAAACTTGAACATTGCAACAACGCCTTATATGAAGTTGCTAAGAGAATTTGACAGTAAAATCAAGAAACCAGCTGAATATGCTTACTACGACAATTTTCCTAAAGTGGCTGTGCGCAGTAATGACAACGTAAAATCGAGATATAACCTAGAATATTTCACGCGCTCCATGGTTAAGCCAACTATAGGAAGTGAAAATGAAGAACCAGAAAATTCCAGTTTTTTAAATCGAATGAAACCATCAAACTTTAGAAAAAATGGACGTTATCAAGCTTATCGCGGATTAAACTTTAAAGTACCGAAATATTACTATCGCTCTTTTAATCCCAGTGTAAAAAAGAAAAGACAGATAGAAGCCCAAGATACATTAATACCTTTTTGGGTCCAAGATAGCCACTTTAAGAATCCAATGGAACTAAAATCATTAAAATACACAACACTATTTAACCAAAGGCGTAGAAAAACCAGAGAATTTATAATACCTTCCGAAATTCCCATCAATACAGAGTTAATCACTGTCAAACACACAGAAAAATCAGACACGACGGAGAAATTTCTGTCGTTTGAAGAGTTAATGCATTTTAGAAAGAATAATGGTATTGATATCGATTCTTTCCGGCGAAACAATGCTCTAAGAAACAAAGCGACACCAAAAACTACCGCTAAGGCTACCACTAAAAAAACTACCCCTAAGGCTACCACTAAAAAAACTACCGTTAAGCCTACCACAAAAAAAACTACCGCCAAGACTACTGCTAAACCTACTGCTAAACCTGCTGCTAAAACTACTGCTAAAACTACAGCTAAAACTACAGTTAAAACTACAGCTAAAACTACAGTTAAAACTACAGTTAAACCTACAACTAAAACGACTACTACGGCTTATCCAAACATTACACTGCCTCCATTCAAACCAAAGAAGCGCTGCACTCGTAAACATACCTGTACTTGGACGGGGGCAACATTTACTGATAAGAACGGCAACCCAATCAACATGCCGCTTAATAGTGACGGACAGGGGGGCTCCAGAACACCACCAGGGTACGTCGCTGGTTGCACGCGGACATCTACATGCACTCGCGATTATATGGAACGTAATATAGGAAACTTCAGTCGTCGCCCTACTCCAGCTTCAGATCATTACGGCGATGGCGATGGCGACGAAGACTATTGCGAACGGCGCTCGCTAGATGTTATGCGAAAAGATTCTGAAAATCATGCGCATGTTCATAGTACTACAGATAGTACTTATAATCTTCAGGACTTTACAAACCTGGACAGCACAGACGATCCTCAGACTGATTGTACCTGTGATGATCATGACGCGAGAAGAAAACGAAATGCTTACACCAAACGCAGTGATAGAAGACGTAGAATGAAACATAAAGTGATATTTATACCTAATTTTACGTCCAAGAAAATATGACAAAGTGAACAGAGTGAACACATATAACCATAGTTGCTTGTGTAACATACAAACTTTATTGAAGTTTCTAAATTATTATTTAATGTATGTGTATAATGTGAAAATAAATGCAATCGAATTATGTGAAAAAATATTTATTTTATACATTAGTGTACACAGTTAAATCTAGAAATTTACGTATTAAGTGGTCAAATAAACATACATAAGTAGTAACATAAACTTGTTCCATTTTTTGGACAAAGTTTGTGTTTGGGCAAGTTCAAGATCACGTATATTTAATTTCAGCTACTTGCTTATCGTCGTTGTCTCTTTTCATTTCGATCGTTTTAAGAAAATTTATCATATTACTGTGGCCGCTTTTACGTAAACTCATGTCATCAGGAGATAAAACGTAATAGGTAGTAGATCTAGTAACCGCATCTGTATCGAAAACTTCATCCAAAAAATCTTTTGTAGGAAGATTTTTTCTTAAATCCTCTATTTCCATAATCACGTCGGATATAGCCGGAGAATTTGAACTATCGTAATAGGATTCTGTCATCTCTTCGACGGTATCTTCTTCTTCATCCTCAGGGAAAAATAAGTGGCCAGTTGCGTATTGATTAGTTGTATGTTTTGCAGTTTCTACTTGAATTTTAATTGGACTTACTTTAGGTAGCATATTATCAACCGTATGCATCCCCGCTGTACGTGAAACTGTATCTGTAACAAATATGATTTAAATTGTGATTATTTTATTTACTTTTATATCTGGTCTGTCCAGTTTTTTGATAAAAAGAAATTGAATAGTTAGGTACCTGGACTTCGAAATATAACATTTTCTATTAAATCCATAAGTAATGTAGAATTTACAAATTCATTTTTAGATATTTCTG
Source organism: Polylopha cassiicola (assembly GCA_038024825.1). NCBI lineage: Eukaryota > Metazoa > Arthropoda > Insecta > Lepidoptera > Tortricidae > Polylopha > Polylopha cassiicola. The sequence goes on from CP149055.1 coordinate 8,307,260, forward strand.
TAGTAGTAGAAGGTCCTTTTTTACTATAAATTTTATTAGCAAAAGCAGCAACACTTGCATCTGTGAAAGTGCTTTCAGTATTACCATCGTGACATGACGACTTCTTGGTAAATAGTTCATTTAGTTTAGGATTGTTGCTTAATTTTCTTTTAAGCATTTCAAAAATATCTTCAATAGCCATATCGTTTTTACATAGAAGCACAGTAGGAGTTGTTTCTTTAGTTTCTTCTTTAGAGAGGCCATACAAGTGAGAAAAATAATCAAATGTTTCATTATCTGCTTCTATATCAGCTTCTGTTAGATTAAAATTATCCGCAGTTAAAGTTCCTACGTTTTGTGTGATATTTTTTTCAAAATCCTGTTCTAAAGTATCCGCAGCTTTATTTACATCAGCTGTCTCCTCAGATGCTTCTATCTCGTTTTTAGAATCTACAACATTATGTACGTACTTAAGTATATATAAGTTAGTTGGGAAGTTGTTATTGAGTATAATAAAATCAATTTCACTTTAATTAACTTACTACATAATGCTTTGTATGTCTCGCTTAAACCATAAGTGCAATTCGGACCTCCTAATCCTGGGGTATAAACGGGTACCCCCTCACGATTTCCCACTGGTGCGAAATTGCAAACTAACCTATAAACAGTTCTATTTTTTGCGATACCAGAATTCTGTGATATTACCTGAAAGCATCAGTAAAAATAGAATAATATTTATTGTTTATACAATATAATGAAACTAAAATATGTTTTATTACTTAATTTAAGTTAATGGACCTAGCTTATTTTATTTCACCTAGTTGATTTCAAAAATAAACTTGTACCTAACTGTGTTGTATAAAGGTAAAAGACAATAAAATTCAATTTTCCATAGAGAAGTCACATTAATATGAAGAAAGACGTACCTACCTAATAATAAAAAATAATAATAACATAAATAAAAACAAAATACAGTAAACATAAGTAAATAATTATGTATACCTAGTGTATCTTATTAGAAGGTATATGTACATAGTTTACAACTCACAATGAAATTTAAACTCAAACAAACACGTATAATTTCATTTAACATGTAAATTTATAGAAGTTATGAATTTTAAATCTTACGTTGAACCTAACTCCGCCGCATCCAACTTGATAGGTATCCGCCCACATCAGCTGTGTAAAATATTCATATTGAGAGGACCCAGACTCGTCCAAGCTGCAGGTAAGAGGAATTCAATGAAATATACCTAGGTACTCCTTTAATAATTTCCTATGCTTTCACCGTTATACACATTGAAGTAAAACTTTGACGGCCTGTTGGTCTAGTGGTCAGAGGCCCTGACTACGAAACCGGAGGTTGCGGGTTCGAATCCCGCTAGGGGCAGATGTCAATGTGATGAGCACTGGCATCTGTACCTGAGTCTTGGATGTCTTATATGTATTTATGTATATTTATCCGTTGTCTAGTACCCATGACACAAGCTTTGCTTAAAATGGGACTAGATAATTGGTGTGAATTGTCCAAAGATATTTATTTGATTTATTTATTTCATTTATTTATTTTATCGACATTTCAGTCCAATAGCGTAGTAGGTACGGGCAGCAGCCCCTCTAGAAGTTTACTGTAGGATTTGATTCCCTTGCGAGTGTCGAAAATTACTTCAGATATAGTTTGTTTACAGTGTTTACACCTCCGAAGAGGGTGACAGGCGAGGTAGAATTTTTGTAAAAAGGAGGGGAGGGGGGCTTTACAAAATTCTAGCTCGCCTGTCACCCTCTTAACAAAATCCAAGCTACGGCCTTGAATATACACCTTTAATTTCTGATGCTATCACGGTTATTAGGTACCTACACATTAAAGTAAAACTTAGGCTATCATCAGTTCAGTCTGCTAATATGGGAACTGTAAAGTCTTCGAGAATAAACTGATTAGTTATACATACACGATCCGTTAAAATTGTTTATTTGTTGTTATTAATGACAGATGAAACGCAATAGAGTTCGGGAGTGGAGGCCCGTGACGTCACAACGCGGTGAAGAATTGCAGGGTATTACGTCACGTGTTACTTTAACTGGCTTATGTACTTATATAGTTATAATTTTTAAATAACACTAACCGACGGTATTCTGACAACATGCTTGAATTGATATTCAGCAATCCCATGTACCATACGTCTACCAATGACGCTGGAACCAAACCCGGAGCTTCGCCGTAAACCGTCGCTATGTTCTGCCCCACGGAAATACTATCTGAAATTGTACAAAATAATAATAAAAATCATTTTTTAAGTTATACAGGTATAGCGTACTGTCGTAAGTAGTTTAAGGTACCACTCTTTTTTTTTTCTCAAACCCTTTCATCCTTCACCAATCCTACACCACACTGTTGGACACAAAGCGTATTCCGATAGCGCCGCGTGTTCAACGTATTAACTACTCTACATAAGGTTTTAGTCCGTAGGCTACTGGGCACCATTCCCAGTAGAGTCGGGCATGCTGTCAGGAACGGTCCTGACAGTATACATGAGTATTTCCTCCTCCCACGCAAAAAAAAAAAAAAAAGTAGTTTAAGGTTAAATAAATGTATAAGTAGGTAGGTATACTTAACTACTATTGAAAATTCGTAACTGGTAACTACCTAGACTAAGTTACTATAATTAGCAGGTATCTGTATCTATATACCTACCTACTAGGTAATATATTATTTCTTAACTTATTTTAGTGCTTAGCATTAGTTTTTTAATGATGTAGGTACTTATCACGTCACTTATAAATGTCTTAGTATTTGGTATGGCTGATGTTAGCCAAAAAATTACAAATCTCAAATAAGTAGGTAGGTAGGTATAATCTACTTCCGTCACATCATGGAATAAAACTAAAGACTAAATATTTTTTTATTCATACCTAGTTACTTTCCAGAAATATGTACAAAAAGGTCTTTAAAGAAAGTCCACGTGTAAGTATTTATCTACAAATTTTGCCTTCGAGAAAGGTCTGCCTTTATCAGTTGGTTTCATTTAGATAAAAAAAAAGACATTTATTCGAGATTAATAGACGATCGAGTCACGATACGTAACTATTTATAGATTGCTGGGTTAGGCTACAGAATGGAAATATACCTACTTGCTCAATTTCATGAACACTAACATAGAAAGGTATAGTATAGAACTTATGTCGATAAACTCTGTATTAAAGTGTAGTACCTAAGAACATTATGACTAGAAACTTAAAAAATAATCGTTTTTATGCTTTTACTAGCGGTCCCGGCAGACGTCATCCTGCCCGTTCGAAATTCAAATTAGGTAACTTTAGTTAGACAATGCAACGTTTGTATGGGAAAAGAAAAGGGCTGTTTTTAGGCTTTTCCCTGGCAATCATTCGATTTTTTCTCGCCTTAAGAACCATCCTTGGACTTCAACGAACATTTAAAAAAAAAATAGCCAAATTGGTCCAGGCGTTGTCGAGTTATGCGCTTACCAACACATTTTGCGATTCATTTTTATATATAAGAAGAAGATATAAAGTATTATAAAGGCATACCTAGATGTACCCTTAAAATAGGTGAAAGGCTTGTTTTCGTTTCAGAACACGCAGGATACCTAATTGAAAGTGGAAATTAGCACCTACTTCCTACCTATCTAAATGAAAATAGTTTATGAAAGTATGATTCCGGTAAAATCACGGAGAATGAACAGCTAATAATAACAGATACGAATATTTATGTTTTCTTTTATGTCTTTAGTTTAGTGCATTACTCTTTAGAGACCGTTATTTTTTAGGCTAGGTACCTACTCATAATAAAAAAGGTACCCAATGCTACGAACCTAAATCTCGGCACGTGTCTCTACGATCACCCGCCGAGTGTGCCACGCATTGATCTGCCCACCGTTGGGCAAACTGCTCCAATTCCGAATTCCATTCCTGGGTAAGTAATATATAAAAGTAAACATACTTACCTTACAGAGCAAAATTAGGAACTTAATGAGATGTAATAATTTCTTATGCGGGGTTATTACACATTGGATTTATATATATATATATATATACCTATATATTACACAACCAAAGTGTTTTTTTTAGAGCTAGGCAATCGTCAGCTCAGTCGTGCTATGAATATATATATGGTAAGTACCTAACTGTGAAGTTATCGAGACGTCAGGAAATAAAATAAAATACGCGAATTAAATCCGTTATAGTTCTTTCATTCCAATTTATAAGAACTGGTAGGTAAACAAACTAAAATTATGTTTACGAGACTACCAGAACAAAAGCACCTGAAACCTGGGTACTAACCTAGGCAAGTATCTAACGATAATGACAATAGACTTCAAGAAAGGTCTAAAGGTCTTAGATTTCTATGAAATATCTAATCCTATAAACGTTCCTAATCTCCCCTTTGTCACAGATATCTAACCTCCGAGGAGATTAAGATGAGTAAGTACAATTGAAGTCAGATATTGTCATGTACAAAATGACGTCAAAGCCCAGAGATTGTCATATTTTACCATTGCCAGCATATCTTCGGCCGGTGGCAACGAGCGGATCTCTCCAGCTGCGACTTTATTTCGACGACTATTAATTTTATCCAAGATTGATCGTCTGTCTTTTTCATTCTTAACAGTCCTCTCGTAGTTAACACAGTGTTCCGCCGGCCCCGGGGACTGAAAAAATTCAAAAGAGACAAGGGAGAAAATTGCAGGAAACAATGCATAAAGTAAAAAGATTTATATTTATGTTTCAGCTGCCATTGTTTATGGCAGTCACGGCTTGTTTATTTACTCTACGAAGGGAATGGCTCAGTCACGGCTTGAGCTTTATATCTCACTCGTTTTATTGTAATGATATAAAAATAATTTATACCTGCTATTTTTACTCGGTGATGGCATACCTACATAATGGAAATTTAGATTACCTTCTTCAGAAAATATGTAAAATAGTCCTACTTAATTTTGCATGTGTACCTATCTACTTAGATAAGTACTTTTTGTTTAAAGATTTATCTAATGGTTGGTTTTAACTTATTAGTAAGTAAGTAGGTACTACCTACCTACCTAACTAATTACCTCCCTAAATCCTTAATTATAATATTATACATAGGTACTTAATTAAGCACTTCTAATACCTACAAAATTACCGATAGGTGCCTAAATACCTATGTATATGTAAATACTTTGCAAATATAAGTACTTAAGTACCTACTTACGATTATCTAAGTAGGTACCTACCTACCTACTTAGATAATCTATTACCTGATATAAGCACATAGTGTGTTCTTTGCTGCCATCACACAACTCAGGGTTACAATATTTATTAAGGCAATTGGATAAAGCTATCGATAAACATACACAAGAAATAAAAAATAACCTCATTTGCTCCAATATTACTTAACAACAAATAAACCAACTTTTCATTATCTAGTTGGTTATGGATTTTTAAGTAGGTAAGAGCTTTGTGTTTTCGCCTAAGAACGCCTAGCTAGTTAAACTAGGTACCTACCTAAAATTTGCTAGTAGGTGCTACTAAATAATTGACATCTAACATGAAACCCTAAAATCTAGAGAAAAAAGTATATACCGTACCTGGAGTATACCTACCTACTTAAGTAATTAGGTAGCTTGGTAGGTACCTAATTACTTATAGGTAGATATTCTAATTTCCGACTCGATAACAAACATCGAAAGTTTTCAAACACGTTTAATTATAGGATTCTAGGTTTATAGCATTTCTAGGTTCGTGAGAACCAGACCATCGGTCATCCGTTCGAATGTAACTTGAGAAGTAATTAATAATTTATTTCTGAATGTGATTTTGATCAAAGTAGAATTTAAAGTTCCCGCTTTTAATATTTACAGTCGTTTCTGAACGTGTTCAGACAAAAACATTTTGACCACAGGTAGCAGCAATTTACGCTAATTAAAATTCTACCTAAAAAATATTAGCAGAAAGCTTAATTTTAGCTACAATTACAATTACAAAACTTATGTTAGTAAGAACTGTCAATGTCAAATGAATGTGCTTACTTGTTTGTAGTTTGTACCGGGTAACCTCTTATCACTTTGAAGGCAATAATTTGTTTCAAGAAGCGCTTGAAATATTTGTTGCGTAATTAACGTGAAATATAACTTTTAATAAGCAAATACTAATTAGATAAATAAGAAACATGAGTCGTAACTTGAGAGCTCTAATTGGACCTTCAATACTGAACGCGGACTTATCAAAATTATACGAAGAATCTCAGAAACTTTTAGACAATGGAGCCGATTATTTGCATTTAGATGTAATGGATGGTCATTTTGTTCCGAATTTGACATTTGGACACCCTATAGTGAAATGCCTTCGAACCAAAATCAAGAATGCTTTTTTTGAAACACACATGATGGTATCAAATCCTGAACAAGTAAGTATGATGCCATACACTGAGTATAATATTAGTTATGCACTTTCTATTACTATAGAAATAAACGCTTGAAAAATGCTTGTGGTTTTAAAGTGTGAAACATAATATATTTTTTACAGTGGATTGTACCAATGGCAGATGCTGGGGTGAACCAATACACATTCCATATAGAACCTGTTCAAAATGTTGAAGATGTTTGCAGAAAAATCAAAGAGAATGGCATGAAGGTATGTGTACTGAATATCTTATGGAGTATCAATAAAGATACATAACTACTGGAAAACACTTGGAAATTATTTTCATTGTCATTGTTTATGATTTTATATGTACTTCAAAATATGTTTTACCCTTTGTATGCTTCAACATGGTCTAAATATAGGTACAGGTAAGTACCTATATTTAGACCAGTTTTTGTAATTTTTCTGTTAAGTAATAATTGTATTATTATTCCCTTTATCAAGATCCACAGTGGCTCATCTGTAAGAATTTTCCACCTTTCAGCATCCAATAAATTAATGCACTACCATGATTACAACATATCTCTTATTGTCCTGAAATATATTTTTTTATTTATTTAATTTAGGTAGGTGTTGCCATCAAACCAGGCACACCAGTCGCAGAGGTAGAGAAGTATATAAACATATCGGACATGGTGCTTATTATGACAGTGGAACCTGGCTTTGGGGGGCAGAAGTTCATGCAGGACCAGATGGAAAAAGTACAATACTTGAGGGAAAACTACCCTCTGTTAGACATTGAAGTTGATGGCGGAGTAGGCCCTGCTACTATTGACTGTTGTGCTAAGGTCAGTGAATCATAGTGGAATGCTTTATCTTACTTAATTGTAATAGACTAAAAAAAATTATACATTTTATTGTGCTTTTCTATGGCTTCAAATGCTTGGAACTTTGATTGAGATGAATGTGATATTGCAAGCTTTCATTGCCTAAACATGTCTCCTGTTATACATATCCCAATATCTTTATTATATTTTGATAAATTTCTGTCATCATTACTTGGAACAAACTTTAATGCTCAATAACGAAAGTTTCACTATGTGCAAAGAAGTCTTCTTCATTGACAAATATTCTTAAGTAATAATTACAATGCTATTTTTTAGGCAGGAGCCAACATGATAGTGTCAGGAACTGCTGTAATTGGTGCACAGGATCAAGCTGCTACAATTAAACTGCTTCGCAACACAGTGCAAGAAGCAATCAACAAATAATTATGTAAAATCATAATATACATTCCATATAACATGACATATTCAACTACATAGTAGTACAGTCTTCCAAAAATATATTTTTATAAAGGTGTTAATAAAAAGTCTATTTTCAGTAATATTTTTAATCAAATCTACTTAAATCTATGTTATCAGTTGCAGCATTATTTGAAGTATTGGCTTTCACTGCAGGGAATGATGAGCTGGTAGCAATGCCATCTCCTTTAAAAACAAGAGGTTCATTTTTTGCTTTTAATTTGCTTCGGAGACCAGATAAAGCCACTAATATAGCTTCTTCAGTTCTGATTGTTCTTGAACCCTGATTTGGCAGAACATTTATGTAGTGATCAAACAGTAAACTGGCCTCCTCAACTTTCATTTGCTCATCACTTTCTAGAGCTGCTTCAATGCCATGTAGTCCTCCAAACACAATTAGGGCATGATTGTATTTCACCTCTTTAGCTGGTAAGTCATCAATGGGAACACCCTTGTCTGATGTGCCAATTGTCAAATCATATCTGAAAATTAAAAAAGGTATAGTCAATGAATTTGATAGGTAAAAATGGCAGATGCATTTACAGTCCTTCCAGTATTAAGTACTATTAAGTATCTATAATACTAACCCATCTTTATAAGGGCTTTGAGAGAAGATTTGACTCAGATTTTGTGCAATCCTGACTGTGTATCCCCAGTAGACCCCAGTCTCTGCCCTAGGGGTTGAGAGACTAACAATCTTTCCTTTTAATTTCTTGCTACCTTCTGGCGTAGGCAGCATTCGAACAGTAACACGGATGCCAGGGTTCAGCAGTTCATCGGTAGACACATCTTTGAGAAGGCCCACATTTACTTGAGAGCCTTTTCCAGGTTTTACTTTCTTATTCATAGTGATGCCCTCTCTGAAATAATACAAAAAAGTTATTTGTATTTACTTTACTTAAACTTATTTAAATGGAGTAACCATTAGATAAAAGAGAAATAACCAATTGACTTACCTAAATGTAAAATCATTAGAGGAGCGTAAATGATGCGGTGCATCCAGTGGATTAAGCAGTCCAGCAAATTCGAGGTCTTTGTGCAGTGGGAAGAAATGCTTTCTCAAGTATTGTGGGCATTCCAGGTATTGTAAAATACGAGCCAACTGAACACAACTTCTGCGTGCCACTTTAACACCATCCAAATCTTCCACTTTGGATTTCTTAGTATCTATTTTATCCCCAACATCGTCATACACTATAACCTCGTCCACACAAAACACACAAGCAGCTCTAGCGATTTGTCCAGCCAAATATGTTCGTAACTCTGCTGATTGTGCGTTCTCCAATATTGAACCTGGCACTGCTATGCTTACAGTCGATATCTCTGCATATTTCTTCTTCCTTTCAGCTTCTGCTTTAACTTGATTCTCTACTTCTTTTTCCAATGCAACGCGTTTCTCGCGCTTTACTATTTTCTCCTCATTTCGTTGACGTTTTAGAGATTTCCTTTCTTGATTTATTTCTCGCCATGTTTTCCCCGGAGGCTTTACTGGTATTGATGGCTGAGACATCACAGTATATTGAAGATAAAACAACTCCGCATAAGATTTTTAATAACTTTAATATCGATAACAAACGAACACGCTAAATAATCGTCCACATGTATCTGACAGTGACAGGTTTAAAAGAAATGTAGGTATATCTACTCTATTTTATCTAGCAACTAAATTTTAGAAATACTAGTGATTTTAGTTTTAACTCAAACAGCACTTTAGTGAGGCCAGATCAAATATTTTTTCCGTTTCTTAGGTATTTTCTTTTTTAACTTTAATAGAGGAACAAAGAACTTTGAAATCATTCTTTATAATTAAATTCGTGTATTTAAATTTTCAAATATCGAACAACTTTATCCACTAATATAGCTTAATAAGTGTTCAGTAAATTGATACGAAAATAACACCAATTATTATTATAATCGCAGGCAGTGTTGCCAATTTAGCGATTTTGTCGCTAAAACTAGCGACTTTTGCTTAAGGCTTAGCGACCAAAAAAAAGGTTTGACGACAAAAATAGTCTAGCGACTTATCTGGCGACTTTTGTAGTACAAACTAAAACAGTTCTAGGGCCAATAATAGATACATTTTTTATCAAATCGACACAGAATTATTCAATGCCAAGAGATACTTTATATGGAAAACGACAAACGAGATAGCGCACCAAATTCAAACTTCATTTAATTGAAGTTCCATTTCTATATCATTATGGGGGGGGTCCCCGAACTTTTTATGGTTATGTTTTAGTTTTAGCGACTTTCTGGCGACTTTTGACTTTGAGTTTAGCGACTCGAATTTCTAGGAGTTGGCAACACTGATCGCAGGTAATTTTAAATTTGCGCAATGGCAGCACCAGCTCTAGAAGTGTTTTTCAGTTGTAGACGTTTTATTTTAATTATTTTTAGACCTAAGATTGTATAGACACTGAAGAGATAGGTACGAAGGTGTGCTGGTCGACAATGCTAATTTAATAAAATCATGGTCCACCAAAAAATAATGCAAAGAATAATAAATGCTATTCTGTACTCCTTCGTGTACTTGTTTACATATTGAAAAACGACTAATCTATGTCAAATAAAATTACAGGATACTACTGTAATCAAGTTTATTGCATTTTCATCTCTATTGCTGAATTCGTAAATGTCGTATTCAATTACATACTTAGAGTACCTTGAAATTAAAGTTCGCACTTTGCCGATCGGAAAGTTTCTTCGATTCTACATTCTTGTTTAATTTTCTGTAAGTAGTAAATTGTATCTTAATTTTTGTGTTTATTATATATTAGATATAGTTGACATGCTACATACATTTAGAATAAGTATCCAATAATGCTAATATTTGAGTTAAAACTGCCTCAGGGGTTAGCGACAATTACTCCTCGTGGTTTACTTGTTTGAAGTAAACTTGAGAACAAAATATTAAGAACTTTAACTTTAGAAGAAGCCAAAAATAAAAGTAATTCACATCATGATAGGTACTTACATACAAATTACGTAGGTAGATATTTTGCTTAATAACTTTATATCATAATGTAGAATTAGTATCTACTTACCTATACCTTGAGTTGTAAGTAAGTAAATATATTTTTATCTAGTTCTAAGTCAGTTTATGGTTAAGTACCTAACTCTTAAAATATTAAAATCTAGATTTTGTATAAGTAAGTACATTTAATAAAATACAACATTATTGCTGCATTAGGCTGGGTTGTATTGAAAATAATTAATATTAATAGTTAATTGATTAAGCCTGCATTACTGATTTAATGTTTGTACATTGACATTTAAATGGTATTAATGCATTTTGAATTATAGTACCTAATTAAAATTGTATTTGATTGTTTATCTTGAATGTGTTTATTTGAGGAATATTTGTTAATTTTATCATTATAGAGTTGAAAGCAATAACAACAATATTTTCATCACAATGTCATTGACGTAACAATACTACCAGGGTTGTCACAAACTTAAATGGTTTAATACCTATTTATATTATTTGAATTAACATAAATGAACTTTATCTATTATTTTGTATTTTAGTTATCACTAAAAGAAAAAATTGTATTAATTCATTATGAACATAATTATGCTTTTTTTCACTGTTCTAATTATTATGAGATAGTAACATTGACAAATGATTTCAATGAAAACTACTTACCTAATAAGTTAAAATTTATATATCTATGTTAGTGTATTTTTGTGTTAAAAATATCTTGTATACATATTCAAAATAATATAGGAACTGTATGTATTACTAATATGAATACCTACTGTACATAACTTTTAGTTTTTTTTTTTAATATTTAATTGTACAACCCTATGTATTACATAAACAACTTTTGCATTATCAGGAACCCCTGCAGGAGGTCACTGATATCTTTATCATATTAAAGGCAATTGTTGGAGACTCATTTTGACTCTACCGTTACAACGAAACAGACATGGCAGCCAATGGAAAATTAGGTAAGAGAATAATTTTACTTTCTTTTTTATCTAATGTATATGTATAATTTAAACTACACAATTTTAAATCAGTATAACCAAATCAAAGACAATTTCCTGTTAGTGTTGCCAAACTCCTTATAAACAATTGGACCAATTTTTAAGAAATTTTGTGTACTGATATATTGGATAGATCTGAGATCGGTCAACATCTATGTTTTGTACCCCTAATTGTTAAGTATTTTCCCAAACCCAACGTTTTAATTTTTTATATTTTTTTGGACAAAATTTTTCGGTTTTTAAATTGCATTGAAAAATGGTAAATTTTCACCCAAAGTATGACATTGTATGTATCCCAAATAAACGAAAAAAGTAAAAAAAATTTAATCTCTTTTTTTTGTTATTATTTACATTGTCATAAACGTAATAAGTTACATCATTTTGAAACAGCAGGTCAAGATAATATTATCTAGTCTTAAAATATATGTCTTTATCTTAAAGTTATTGAACTTTGTTTCTTGTAACCATGTAACCAAACCTATTAATGTCACTATACTTAACTCATTATTACAATTTTAAAACATCTAATGGTCTCATAGTTTCAAAGATTGACTTTAGAGGAGGCCATTTTAGTACTCCAATAAGGATCATATAAGAAACACGAGACCTTATTGGTTATCTAATAAGAATCACCAAAGAAATGTAAAATAATCATTCCCTTTTTAGCTCTTCTTAGCGTATCGGACAAGGCTGGCTTGGTACCGCTAGCCAAATGTCTGTCAGACATTGGTTTGGGCTTGGTTGGTAGTGGTGGGACCGCGACTGCTCTCCGCAACGCTGGCCTGAAGGTGCAGGATGTATCTGACATCACCGGAGCCCCGGAGATGCTCGGAGGCAGGGTGAAGTCTCTGCATCCAGCGGTCCATGGTGGAATTTTGGCAAGGTTAGTATTTTAGCTTATTCACTTATAATATTATATTATATTTTGTACCTGGGCATTTTCAAAAATTGTTGTTCCATGGAGAAAGTCGTGTCCCGTAGACTTTGACTTTGGTAGTCAACTATTCGAATTCTAGCAAGACTTCCATTAAATAATATTTTTTTAATGCTTTAATATCTTATAACCTGTTCTTTAGCGCTATTATAATGAAAATAATGCTTTAATTAATTAAATTATAACAATTAAAAAAGTAAAATAAGAGGTCGTATTTTGACGTGTGATAGTTATTAAGTAGGTCTACTTAATTTTTTTTCTTTTGTCTTCGAAGTTATTCATTTTTAATGTATTATAAAAAAAATAATGTAGGCAAGGAAGTTACTGTTACTTACATAAAAAAACTGGCGACATCTATCGGATTTTTGACTCATGAATAACCTCAAGGGGGAAAATTCATTTGTAAAGATGCCGCCAGATGGCGCCACAAGCGCGACGCACAATACAGTTCTTGATTTTTATATTATTTATGTATATTTTTTTATTATTTGATTAAAATAAAAACTAGGTGTGATTTAAGCATACAGAACCTTCCAATTAACATAGAAAGTATGTTTAAATTATTGATATCATATCGTGAAAAATGAAAATGTTCTACATCGCGCTATCGAAGTTTTGAACATCGATTACTATATATACAGTTTGATCTCCGTAGTAAGTGTACTTGCTTCGGCAGTACATATACTAAAATTGGAACGATACAGAGAAGATTAGCATGGCCCCTGCGCAAGGATGACACGCAAAATCGTGAAGCGTTCCACATTTTTTGGCCAATTTTGTATTGAATTTTTATCAATAATTTTTATCAATTTTTATCAATAGCCTTACTAAAGCTGTATTTAATTTATTGTCAAAGTTTCATACATTTGACTACAAATATCTCTTAGAATTTAGCCTTAAAAAAAAACACATTTAGATACTACTAGCTTCTGCCCGCGACTTCGTCCGCGTGGAACTCCTCCTTTTTTGCAGTCGGTTAAAAAGTTCTTTCTCAGGCTCCAGACCTTCTTTGTACCAAATTTCATTTAAATTGATCCAGTATTTTTTGAGTGAAAGCGTAACAGACAGACAGACAGAGTTACTTTCGCATTAATTATAATATTAGTAGGGATTATTAACTTTAATCGTCCACCGCACAATTATCAATCCTCTTGTGTTTTTATCACATATTATTTTTTTAAATATCAGAATATGTACTTTCAAAATTCATATGCGGCCAGCATCCTTACTGGATCACAACTTTGGTACTGGAATGATTACCTAAAATTATTTTTATACCTTTTATACATTGCCATTTTGATTATTGAGAAATAAAGTACTTTATCAGACTTACCTACTTATTCTCAGGCTCACAGATTCCGACCAGGCGGACATGAAACGTCAGAAGTTCGACATGATTAGCGTAGTCGTGTGCAACTTGTACCCGTTCGTGGAGACAGTTTCCAAACCCAATGTAACCATCCCTGACGCTGTAGAGAACATTGACATTGGCGGCGTGACTCTTTTAAGAGCTGCGGCTAAGAACCATGATAGAGTCACCGTCATCTGTGACCCTAGTGATTATGATAAGGTGATCGAGGAGTTGAAGAAGAGTAAGGATCATCAGACTTCGTTGGAAACCAGGTAAGTGTTGATTTATTGTATAATGTAAGTAGGTATAATTATATATTGGAATAAAACAACTTCAAGGGACTTAACTCTCGTAAGCATATTATTTGTTACGGTGACGTTTCGACAACTTCACATTTCCCAACTGTGCGATAGTCTAACATGGCGTTTACATACACAGATAATATTTTAGTCCATTGTGTTAAAACCATGAAAGAAATCAGAAGTTATGGTTTTTGTAAGCTCACAATAATATTTAAAATAACTGTATTTAAAATTTGTTTTTTTGTAAAAGTTTGCATTGCTAACCCTATAAGAAATTTATCAAAATCTGTTCCCTCTGAGATGAAGTTGCAAAGTGGAACATTTATAATATATTTTATAGCTAAATAATATTTTAGATAATTACCTATCAGAACTTATTTTTATTAACTGGAACAATGTCTCTGTCTCTTATTATTTGCGGTCATACATAAACAAGTGTTTATCGCCTGTTAGTAGGTAATTTTCCTCAGGTACTATTTCCTTGCATCAAAAAAATGAATTGGTTGCATCAATGATGCAAATGCAACCAATTAATTTATTTTCCACTTTTTTTTAGACAAAGACTTGCTCTGAAGGCTTTCACGCACACGGCTGAGTATGACGTGGCGATATCAGACTATTTCCGCAAACAGTACTCCGCCGGGCAGGCGCAAATGACCTTGCGTTACGGTGAGTCAAGTTTATTGGTTTAGTAGCTTCTGCCCGCGACTGGACATGACGAGTAAGTAGTGTACACTATGTGTTATTTTTGTTATTGTGATGTGATGAGCTGTAATGTAAAGTTTTATCAAAATGTATGCCATAGATACATCCAAACATTCTCGCAAACTTTTGAGTTTATAATATTAGTAAGGATATTCTGAGTAGAATACCAAATACGTCTTGTTACTTCCTTCTAGCATGCTTTAACACTCACAATAGTCACTATAGCAAATATAAATATCCTGTACCTACTATTAAATAAGCAATAAGTAAGTATTGTTATGTTACCTTAATTATTAATTTTGATGAAGAAAAACTGTTTCACGTTATATACCAGAATGACCTTGATTATACCAACACATTCCATTACCTCACTTATCTAACTATCTAACCTCCCCCTAGGCATGAACCCCCACCAAAAGCCAGCGCAAGTGTTCACAACCCGCGACCGTCTCCCTCTGACGACCTTGAACGGTTCACCCGGGTTCATTAACCTCTGTGACGCGTTGAACGCTTGGCAGCTGGTTCGAGAGCTGAAGGAAGCCCTGGGAGTCCCCGCGGCTACCAGCTTCAAGCACGTGTCACCTGCTGGCGCGGCTATTGGACTGCCTTTGTCTGAAGAAGAGGTATGTTGTTAAGGTTAGGTAGTACTTATAGTGGAAATATAGTAATACACATACACACACAGAGAGAGAGAGAGACACACATTAGGCAGTCTCTTAGCAGTCTAAATTTTTCTTTAATTCTTACCTAAGTTTAAATATACCTACAGTTTACTTACCTACGTAATATTTTTTTTTTTTTTTTTTTTTTCGAACTGACCCTTTGCAGTTGGCCCTAGGGCCGTCACTGCTCCACCGGATGATAGGGGAGCGCTCCGAGGTGCGCTCACCCTACCTACGTAATAACTTTTGTTAAATTATGTATGACAGAAGAAACTGACCTCTGTAATACAGGTTTTATACCTAGCACATCAAAAAGTTATTGTGAAACTTTTATATCAATAAAGATTATCATTATTACAAATATGGATTTTGACCAATGCGGACTAGGGGTCAATGTCCCCTGGGCTTGGTCCAACGGCAACTAGTAACGATATTTCTAATCCCATTTGTAGAATAAATTTTTATTTTGATGTTTGAGCTATATTATTGTAAAGTTTCATTATAATCCATTCTTTAGTCATTACGTGAAAGACTAACAAATATGCATCCAGGCCTCCATACTTACATACTTAAAGATTTTCTACTTTTTTTTACTCCACAGGCCTCAGTCTGCATGGTGTCAGACTTACTACCCAAGCTAACTCCCCTTGCCAGCGCATACGCGCGAGCCCGCGGCGCAGATCGCATGAGTTCCTTTGGTGACTTCATAGCTCTATCCGACGAATGTGACGAAATCACCGCCAAGATCATATCCAGGGAAGTGTCTGATGGAGTCATTGCCCCGGGATACACTAAAGAGGCCATGGAACTGTTGAAGAAGAAGAAAGGTGGCAGCTACTGTGTTTTGCAGGTAATTACAAGGGCGTAGCTTATTATTATGTAGGGCCTTAGAGAATATATCAACTGGAGTACGCGTCGACAGGCGTTCCCCTCTGCCAAGGTATAAGATAAATTATCTAACGCGTTTGTAAAAACTGTTTTTAAACAGGTCACTTTGACAGTGTCACAATCGATATCGAAGAGAAAAGAGCTCCCGAAAAATGTCTTCCTGCGCTAAAATAAGTTGCAAAAATCCATCCACTGTATCAGATATACAAAAAAACAGTATTTCCTTTCATCTGCAGGTATTTTTTTTGTTCGTTAATTGTTATTTTTCAAATAATTATTTTCTCATTCACCACGCGAGAAGCATCGATTTACGCATCGATTACGTTTTTATTCGTTTAAAATCGTTTAAAAAATTTTATGATAGTCTATGGTCAACAAGGAGTAATGGCACACATGTATAAAAATTTTGCAGAGTAGTGTATCCGATACTAGGCGTTAATTCCTTTGAGTTAAAAGCGATAATAGAATCCATGATCAAAATACGGTTAGAGATGTACTTACTGGACAATATCAATGTCGATGAATTTACAGTACAGATGATAAGAAGTATGCGTATATTTCAGTATATCAAGTATTATTTTATTTCTTCGAATTTCAAATGCTTTAAGCGTACCAGCAGCTTGGGATTCGGTTGTCTATTTTGTAATTTTTTTTTAATTATGGTTGTTGATATTGTTATCTCTCCAGCTCAGCTGTAATAGACATTTGCCTGTTTTTTCATGTTAAACATAGTGGGTAATTGTAATTGTTTAAGCATTATTATTAAAAGAAAATAACTTGTTTATTGAACTACGTAGTAACTAATGTTCATTTCTATAATAGTATGAATTAAAAGAAGTAAATACATTATTATGTATGAAGTTGAAATATTTATATTAAAATATAAATTGGTTGATCCGCCATTTTGTGTCAAATATAGATAAATGTATCGACAGCCACTTAATCAAGCACTATGTAATCGGTTCAGTTTGGCTACTAATACATTTCAAACTTGTGTACGGATACGACGTTTATAGTCTTGTTTTTGCTAGTGTGAATAAATTCCGCCTAGTGTTGACAGTTTCTATTAGTATGCGTGTGTAACGATAAGAATTATTTTTACATCAGTGTGCAGTTTTTTGTATGTGTTCCTACCTCGTCCCCCGCTAAAAGTGGCTAAAAATTTTGTATGACGAATAGTGTCGAAGCGTACTCCAGTTGATATATTCTCTAAGTGTAGGGCACTCGCAAGGGAATCAAAACCTACAACTTACCTCAAGGAAAGGGGGGCAGCTACCTGTACCTCGCTAAGTACGCCAATGATTACCATTGATTAAGGATTTATAGCTTGCCTTGACTTTAAAAAAATTTGTTCACAACAGTGATACACTGTTCCTACTTTAAGGCTCTTTTACCTATGTTTGACAAAATTAAATTATTTTCATTTGATATAAATATTTTTTAACAGATATCAAAAAAAGGAAGAGGTTCTCAATTCGTCGGGATATTTTTTTTATAGTCCAACTGGTCGAGTAAAAATTTCAATATACAAGCTTATTTTATATATTCGCAGATGGACCCGACCTACGACCCAGCCCTGCTGGAACAAAAGACCATCTTTGGTCTCACTTTGGAACAAAAGAGGAATGATGCCAAGATTACCAAGGAATTGTTCAAGAATGTGGTCACAAGCAAGAAAGATCTGCCCCAGAACGCTGTGAGGGATCTCATCATTGCCACAATTGCTTTGAAATACACACAAAGTAATTCTGTCTGCTTTGCTAGGGATGGACAGGTTAGTAACAATACTATTAAATTAAAGTTTATGTAATCATACATAAGAATTACTCTTTCCACATGGCATTACGTAATAATCCATACTGTTAGCCACTGAAGAAATCATTAATCCCTACTAATATTATAAATGCGAAAGTAACTCTGTCTGTCTGTCTGTCTGTTACGCTTTCACGCTAAAACTACTGAACCGATTTTAATGAAATTTGGTACAAAGAAAGTCTGGAGCCTGAGAAAGAACATAGGCTACTTTTTGACCGACTGAAAAAAAGGAGGAGTTCCACGCGGACGAAGTCGCGGGCTGCCGCTAGTATCTTATAATAATGTATCTAATGGATTGTTTAGGTGATTGGTATCGGTGCGGGGCAGCAGTCTCGCATCCACTGCACGCGGCTGGCGGGCGGCAAGGCGGCGCTGTGGTGGGCGCGGCGGCACCCGCGCGTGCTCGCCATGCGCTTCAAGCAGGGCGTCAACCGCGCCAACCAGTCCAACGCCATCGACAACTACGTCAACGGGACCGTTGGTAAGTACTTAGTACTGGAAACTAGATTAGATCCATTTCTCATTAAAACTATTATTTGTTAAGTACTTGGTAGTCTAAACTTTAGATTATAAATAATCCGAAACGACAGCAAATAAAATCAAATAAAAATACGCGGGTTAAATCCGTTAATAGTTGTTCCATTACAATGTGTAATATTGTGTAATAACCCCTAAGGCGTCAGAAATTATTAGATCACATTAATTTCTCTTTAAATTTTAAAACTATTTTTATTTGGTAAGTAAACACTTGGTAGTCTAAACTAGTTTAGATTAGATATGTTTTTGATAAGTACATAACTAGTACTCTAAACTAGATTAGGTTAGATTCATTTCTCATTAAAACAATTTTTTGGTGAGGTGTGAATTTTTTAAAATCCCCTAAGTACATTATAAAAATATGCCATATTTCAAGTTTCTAAACAGTTAAGGCCCTGCGTTGATATATCAGTCATTAAGTCAATTCCTTTTATATAACTTTAAACTATTTTTATAAGAACATAATTATCTTTATAATTAGTTGTTTTTGGGATGGTGTCAGTATATTTTTACTTACTTTATTTTCAGGTACAGACATGCCATTGGATCAGTGGAAGTCTCTATTCGACGGCGCTGCGCCTGCGCTGCTCACTGAGAAGGAGAGAGATGATTGGGTGAAAGGGATGGACAAGGTCGCCCTTGCTTCTGACGCTTTCTTTCCGTTCAGGGACAATATCGACAGGGCTGTACAGGTTTGTAGAATATAACTAGCCTTTTATTAAAAAATACGACTACGCTTTTTGAGATTTTTTATCAACAAAAGAAGGGAGAACATTTATTAACGGTACGATAAGCACATAAAATTTCATAAAAATCAGTAACTACAGCCATTTTGAAGGAGTTTGGCAACAAACAATGAGACACGAGAATTGTACATATAAGTATATTAAATCAAAATCAAAAATCGTTTATTCACTATATTTAAAAACCAGTTACAATATCTGTGCTGTTGCCTCTTTATTCCTCATTAGATATTATGTACCTATATGTACTTGTGTTAAGAATCTTAAGAATATGAAGTATATTATTTTCTGTATTTATAACTACCCTTGGTTCAGTGGAAGTTTTCGACTGAAATAATGAGGATAATTTTATATTTATTTATTAATTTACAGTGTGGTGTGGAATACATCGGAAGCCCAGCTGGTTCCAACAACGACCAAGAAGTCATCTCTGCGTGTGACGAACACAAAATAACCTTGGCACACACAAACCTTAGACTTTTCCATCATTAAAAAAACTATTTTGTTGCTATTATAACTATTAAATGGCAGAGCCTTTTCATACACATATACGCACATAGAGAGAGAGAGAAAGAGAGAGAGAGAGAGAGAGAGAAATACACACACAAACACACAGAGACACGTGAAACACCCCGTCGTTTTTGCGTCGAGGTTCAAAATCGAACTCTCTTTAAGAACCTATTAATTTTATGATAGGTAATTATTTTCTTACATATCTGTGTATTTTATTGTAATTATATTAATATTCATTCCATGTTTTTGAAGTTTATTAAACGTCTTCCAATATTATGAACATTTTTATAAGTAAGTAGATAAATGTATTTGCAGAATCTCTTGAAGATTTGATCTTTGTTCAAATGAAATGTGCCTTCTTAGATATTAAGGAAATTTATGAAATACACATTATTGTTAAATTGTTTGTTTTATTTCTTACATAATATGAATTTCGGATGTTTTTACGGTTATCCCACGTCGCTGATTTTAGGCTCAATACTCGGCTGAGTCTGTTACGAATATGAAAACTTTTGTTTTCGAAACATTAGCAAAAAATTAATATACAAGTTATATTATTTAAATACAAAATATAAATTATGCAATAGGTATGTAGGTACATATTGTCATATATTATAAATTAGCTGACCCTGCAAACTTCATACAGCCATATCGAACAGGCAGACACGTTTATACATAATATCATAGACGATGTACTTAATAAGCACACAAACAAGCCTAGAAGTCTAACTGTTTCATATTTATCTTCGATCAAACTGCATAATACCTATAGGTACTCGCACTTCGACTTTGAAAGCAGATATTTTTCTTCCATCATTGCACAGCGTCATCGGTGTTTTTTAGTTTGAATTAGAAACTCCTGCTGCTTTATCGACTCGAGTCGGCAGCGGCGATCAATGCTTAGATTCGCCAAAAACGTGTAGGTATGTGACGGAATAGCCCGTAGACGGAATTAGAAGCCTTGACCTTGACGCATTTTTTAATGTTTTCGACCCTCTCCCATGTATTAGTTATGTACTTACCTACGTATTACTTACTAAACTTATAATTAATTAGTCATAAAATGTCTAAGTAATAGGGTTCTTGACTATTTTTTTAATAATCGTTTTAAATTATTCTTTATAACATAATAAGCTCATTGTCATTAATATTTCCGGGAAATCATCTGTATTATGAGTAAAAATCTTAGTAAAAATCAATATTGAAGTTTAAATTGCGAGAATCCCGGCAAAAACGCTGTTTCTGTAATGGCTTAAATGGCGCCGGTCTTGTGACATGCGTGACGAACTGACGACTGACGACGTCACCTACAAGTAAACTGAGTTAATGACATTTGTGAATCAGTACATTTCATCGACTTTCTTCAAATATATTGAATATAATGGTCTATAAGTGGTGTGTGGTGCCACAATGTACAAATACTTCTATAAAAAGTCCAGAGAAAGTATTTATTTCTGTACCAACCAATCGCAAAAGGCGAAAAATGTTTCTACAACTAGCTCGAAGAGATCCAAATGCCATTCAACCACACTCAAATGTCTTTATGTGCGAAGATCACTTTGATGTAAGTATCACTTAACACTATACGGTATACCAGATAGTAAAATATCTGTAATGGATAAAACAAAATAACATCTTTCATTCCTAACCTCTAAAATGTGACCTTAGATTTCTTAGAAGATCCTTAATTTTAAATCCTACATTGTAGAACAACGCTTCACTCTATTAAATTTCAGATGGAAAAAGACACAATTAACTACATGAAGTACAAAATGGGCTTCAGTCAGAAGATATTTCTCACGGATGAGGCTGTACCAACTAAATTTCTCTGTCAAGAGGATCGCAAGCGTCAGCTGTTTGATGCTGGATCGTCTCGAGAAGAGTTCCTTAAAAGGCTAAGAATTGACCTTGTCAGAGAATGTCTGCAAAGTCAAAGTCCTACTGAAACCCACACTGAAAGCTTAGTAAAAGATATGGTGCCAGAAATTATTGAGCCTGAAGGTATGATATCTATTTATTACAAAGATGTAATATAAGCAATAAAACTATGTACATTGTGTTTTTGAGTAGAAGAATTTTAACAGCTTATTTCTGACCATATTTTAAAATTTAAATGTTTTATGAAGTTGACTGGATTTGGCTTAGTTTTGGAGATATTTCCATGTTTGTGAAAAAAGTGGTGAAGTGACATTGCGACACTAACACACAAGCTAAGTTTTTAAGTAAATTTGCTATCAGCAACACAAAAGTAGCACTTTTTGACACCACTTGCATACATTTGCAGTTGCATCTGTGCCTTACATTTTGCAGTAATTACTCCATTTTTTAAATAATCATCTTTGGCATTTGCCTTAGTAGGGCATTTAATTTCTACAATGCCATCTTTTGTCAAGCCATCAAGAGATGCCGCAATCATAAGATACTCTTTGCAGACATAAAACCCACATAATTGTATTTTTTTTTTCAAATTTTTGGTAACTGTTGTTCTGACAGACTTTTCCCGGTGTAGCTGAACATAACCAATCGCTTCGTCGCCATATGATTGTCGTGCAGACCTGTGAAACAAAAGCAAAAATCATGACAAAAGAAATTTTTATCAACATATTATTATAACCTAATACTTAATACAAAATAAATAATTTGTATGGGGTACTTACCCTGCTGTTTTAACATTTTTAAGTTCCGCAGCATAGTAATCAGCATTATTTTTGAAGAAAAGTGCTACCATAAATGCATCTATCTTAGGTAGGTTACTGCTGTCAGCTCGCACAAAATTTGCCTCCATTTTGGGATTCGATACGAATATTATAAAATGTATCAAATATTCCTTCAGAAAACACTCAAACATCTAATATAACAGCAATACAACACGAATTAAGAACTAGACTCAGTTACGGAAGCAATGTTTACTTGTGTGTGATGTTGCAAGAAATGGCAAGAATCTTAACCAATCACAGAGCGTTGACTGTCACAGATAGGACTTCAAAAAATATTATATTTTATTTCATGTAATCTGCAAGAAATATACATTTTTTTGTTTAAAATAAGGTGAAATATGTTATTTTACGCTATTTTCTGATATGATGAGCACAATTTGGGATACCTACATTTTTAATGTTGTCAAACACCCTATTAAAAAACTGAATTACTGAAATTACATGTAGTTACTTCCCTAAAGTTACCTAAGTAAGTACCTAATATACGACGCAGTCAATAATATGTAGGTAATACCTATTTAATAATATTTTTTTCTATCAATTATTATATTATAAGTAGGTACATATTTGCAATTATTGTCATAAAATGTACTTACACTTAACAACTCAATATCTAACAAGTAGGTAAGTTGGTCAAGCATAAAGAAAAGGAATAAATCACAATAATCAAGTACCTACCTACTGGTCTCTTACTACAATTATTTTTATCCAAAACCTAGGAAGTCAAGGATGTAGGTATGTTTAAAAACTTTTTGAATGAAGACATCATTATGTGATTATGTCTTTTTATTCATTATTTAACAAAAGCATCATTTTTATTTTCATATCTAATCAAGTGAACTCAAACTGAATTATAAGTCCAACGGGCACGGGACTTTTTGTGATTCATATATCAACTGGTTCTTCCCCGGTCGCTCTTACGTCATCCTTTTAGTCACACGCAATTTTATTGTTGCCAGTTTATTAAATTACCCTATACAGTTGGGAAAAAGTATGTTCTAGATAATTCGTATTTAAGCGAAATTGATATCAAAAGTTTATTTTTAATGTTTAAATTTTATTTTCAGATTAACATACTGTTGCATTTTTAATTACATACTGAAACATTTTATTGAAACTATACAACTTACCAGTTTATGATGATTTTTAGTAATATCCATTTTTTTGTAAATCAACATTGTAACATAAAATCCCCTCAAACAGTCAAACCGACCATCAAGAAATTGTATTGCTCCGAAGTGTCAAATTCTACTAGTAATTTCAGTGCCTTTAACATAATCAATGCTCCATGTGGATAATGTTTTTTAATTGTAAATAATTAAACGGAATTTATTTAGTTATGTGCGTCGATCGATATGTTAAAGTTTGCAATACAAGATAATAACGATGAATAATATAAACAAGCAACATGGTGATTTAAATAGAATTTTAAACAATTTGATCTACATAAATTAGAATAACGTATAAACTAGTACTGTGCGTATTAATTGTGTTTCTAAATTATGAAGTCTACTTATATACGAAAAAGAATGTATAACTAAATTAAATTTAAAGAAAAAAGTGACAATAATTCTAACGGCATCAAAATATTGGGTACAGGTATGTTATGTAGGTATAGGTATTTTATTTTCAAATAAGTAGTATCTAATCTTGCTTTACATACTATGTAGAAATAGAATTTTAAACAATTTGATCTACATAAATTAGAATAACGTATAAACTAGTACTGTGCGTATTAATTGTGTTTCTAAATTATGAAGTCTACTTATAAACGAAAAAGAATGTATAACAAAATTAAATTTAAAGAAAAAAGTGACAATAATTCTAACGGCATCAAAATATTGAGTACAGGTATGTTATGTAGGTATAGGTATTTTATTTTCAAATAAGTAGTATCTAATCTTGCTTTACATACTATGTATATTAACTATGAAAAAAAATACTATTTCTTTCATTAAATAGTACATTACAGACGGCGCAGGGAAGTGACGGCTTGCGAGCCGAGTATACAGTATAGACGGCCGACCGAAGGGAGGCCGGATATTGTTACGAGGCTTGCAAGCCCCTTCCCGGCTAGGCATGTATAGTGCTTTTCTCAAAGTAATGCAATGAAATAAATAAATACAACATTCAAATAAAATAAATTACACTTGAATAACAGAATTTTTTATTTTTTTACACCAAATACAACTTGATTACTTTATTCCGTTCTTGAGAATCACAACTTCTAACATGTACCAGTAAATCCCTTTACTTAACAACTTCTAGTTATCAATCGTATTAGCGTATAAGTCTTGAACAGGCCGTTAACCTCCAACCTCTAAACATTGCGAATTCATTTTACAATATTTGTCCAAAGACAGCCATCTCCTTTTTCGTACCCGCGACTTCTACCATGACAGCTCTGATTGCTGCTCGCCGCTGATTGGCCACGCTCGCTCGTCCGCCATTGGTCAAAATATACAATAGCCAATCATAGATCAGCGCGAATGTTGCCATTCGTAACTTAAATATACCAGTAAAACTAAACAAATAACAATACTTTTTAAAAATCATGACAAGTATAAAATTGAAATTAATCTAATAATACAGATTCTTTTTTTATTCTCAGTTCGTGTATAATATAGGCATTAACGCGAATATTTTTGGTACAATAAAGTTCTAACTTATTAAAAAAAAAACGGTTGCTTAAACTGTTTATGAAGATCAACGCCATGTTGATATTCAAATTAAAAAGAAATTACTTCCCGGCCTAGGCCAGGAATGATATATTTCCTGGCGTGTTTTGACGCACGTAAGGACGATATTTCATTGCATGTTTGAGAAAACATAATTTTCACAGTAAGTAACTATAACGGTATATTTTTTTTTTCTTTCAGTCCTTGTTCTTCACAAATAGTTTTGACTAAATGTAATTAAGCAATAGTAAATATTTAATTATTTTTTGATTAAAAATCAGCATAAAAAATCACTCTGTTGGAAAATCTCAGTCGACATTTTTGTATTTGTAGTTTGATGATATTTTGTTTAAAACTCTTTATCTGGCTTGGGAAAATCTAAAATTATTTGGCAACACTACGGTACTGTCAGAGTGGTCCTATCATTCTTGGCAGATTCTTGGTACATTTTGACGCGCACATTCGCCGCTATAATTATTATCATAATAATATGAAAAATTATACAATAGTGCTCGCGTGATGGTCACGTTAGTCGCAATAGTGATATAACATCCTTCCAATTACATACAATACTAAACCGCAAATAATCGTATGTGAAGTGTCTTGTTTATAATTGTCGTATCGTACTGTTTTTCCTTGCTAAGGAGCGAAGGCTATCGTGAAAGTGAGACGGAAGTACGGTTTAAATACAAGTTTGAGGAAAAAAATGTCGTCGAGCGACACTAGCGAGTCTGCAATGGATTCTCCACAGTCGTATTTGGAGTCTCCATACAGCTCGCCCTCGCAGCAAGTGCCGCAGCTAGCAAACTGCATGACAGAATTGACTTGTGTGGACAACAGCCACATGCATCATGTCATTAATATAGGTACTTGCGTTTCTAAATAATTTTAACATTACAACATGTATTTTTTTCTCAGATTTTAATGATTGTTAAAGACAGTAATAAAACTGCCTGAGTGTATGTTGTGGGGGTATAGTTTATATTAAAATTAATAGCAGCGCTAGTATGAGGTACAATAATAATAAATCCAGCTTGCCTTATAATAGTCCAAAAAAATTATGAACACAATGAAATATTTTTGTTCTAAAGAGCTACAACATTTACTAAATATTATTTCATGGGCAAATAATGTATTATAATAATATCGATACCTTTGGGTTCAATTGGCGTAAAAGCCATTTTGGCCAAAATGAGTTATATATACAGTTTTTCTCAGAATTTTGAGCTCTATCGATCTGTATATAAGGATCATCGAAATTCGCAATTTTATGGCTTTTACTACCCAACTTTTTCACACAAAATGTTATCAAAAATTAAAAATGTTGGATGTATCAGACTAGCAATTAAATTTTTTAAATTGTCGTAGCCGTAATTGCCTTTTTAGTTTTTATTAACTACTGTGAAAGCCAGTGCAGCCATTGAGGGTTTATACGTCACAGTATTTGATACCATATTATTATTGTTACGTCTAGTCGGACGGCGTAAGTTCACAATTAGTCAAGTATATTGACGTATAAACCATAATTTTACCTTAACGGCTTTTACGCCAATAAATTTTGAAAAAGTTTAAGTTTCTTACGCTGCCTACCTGATAATTGTGTGACTTTTACGTCCATAACAAGTTTTCCAACAAAAAAATCTTGCATTTACAGCTATATTTTAAGGATTCACTATAAAAGGTGGTGGTTTTTACATCAATATTTTAAACGTAATAGGTAAGTGTATAAAATTATATTATTATGAAACAGAGAACACTGTATTAGCGACCTGCAACAGAATTTAATTTTTTTTATTATTTTGGTGTCATCCCATTTTTATTTATTTTAATTCAGTTCGTGAAGAAATAAAATGTCAACGAGAAAATAGAAACTTCGCCTAATAAGTTAAAAAAGATTCGCACAGTAATGTCGGATTAAATCAAGGAAAATTATTATAATAATGTTTTTGTTTCTTTTGTTGCATCGATGTTTTGGTGACGATACAAAGATTTCAAAAAAATTCAAGTAGGTACTGCAAAAGTTAACACAAATAAATAACCATTTTATCTGATAAAAATCTGCACATAGATACTTACATAAATAATAACATGACTTGAATAAAAAAAAATCTCATTCCTGAATCCATATCGATACCTTAGTACCTGATGATATCTGCGTAAGTACTATTAATACTCAGTATCAAATAGAAATCAATGAGAATACCGTTACTTTATCATGGAGAAATGAAAAAGATGCACCAACAAACACACTAACATTCTTTTTCTTAAAAAAAGCTGTTAAGAAATAGAAAACGCATTGGAAAAACTATCGAGGACAAATGAATTGGCGAGCGATAAAACAGAAATGTGTATGAAAAGATCATATTTTTCCCAACTGCCAATTTTTGAAGCGAAATATATCTATATTTTAAATGTCTCTGGAAAAATGGTACCATTCCGAAATAATATCACAGAGGCTTATTGAAGAAGATAAATACAATGGTGATTTAAGTAGATAATGTAAGTAAGTAATAAGTTTTTAAATCACTGTTGCTTTCATCTTCTCCCGGTAGCCCTTGTTATACATACCCTGGTCATTATAGATTTTTATTTTGTTTGTTTTTTATATGTTTTGTTGTCTAATTCAAAGACGAATGACAAATAATTGCATGCCAACATTACATATTAATGCAAATTTTGTGGTTTGTGATTCATAATATTATTTTTTTGTTAATATTGACTATTTTTTATGGAAAAAGATAATATAATGCTGGATAATAATAAAAATAACTAAATATTTAATATTTGCTTTACTAAATGAAACAATACAAGCTGAAAATTTAACTACTCGACCCTAATACTGATAAAATCGTAGGAAAATAAATTGTGCCAACTTTTCTTTGTATTATTTCATTAATTAGAACACAAATATTATGATTTTTAAGGTGATTATTAGATATTATTGGCAAAAATAAAATATTTACATGGTTAATACACCTAGTACTCTTAAACTACTGTGTTTTACGGCAAGAATTACTAACCCACATGTATTAATATGGGTGATACGTCACAGATCCATTCTTAGTTAATGATATTTCATAGACGTAATTACCATATCGAGCAAATATCTTGGGCGTAACTCCAAGCTATTTCCTAAACCGAAGGAGGCTGATTAATATTGACAATTTATTTACCTTCATGCCGAAAATTCAAGCATATTTTGTATATATAACTTTTTTATATGGTTTATATTTACAATTTTATACGAAAAATAAAATTTCAAAAACAGTTTTTTGGCTCTCCTGAAAAGTGGCAATTTGGCTTTTACGCCAATTGAACCCAAAGGTATCGATATGCTAAATATACTTACTCAAATAGATAGGCATAGGCATAAATAAGTTCACATTTGAAAAAGTGCAAAGAATCTCACACAGATGGCTCTGAAGCAGCCTTTCGCTATTGAAATCCAACACTTATGTTACAATCTGACAAAACATACCTTTGGATAACTTACAGGGTTCAAGGCCCACTGGGGTCTCATATTTGTCCACATGAGGCTTTGTAATATCAAGTTCACCTTTGTATTTCTTTTGTGCATTTAATTTGTTAAATATTTTGTTATACAACAAAGACAAAGAGATAAACAATTATAAAACAAGGACAGCACTAACAGGAAGATATGTAAATTTTTAACTGATGAGGAAGCCCTCATTAAGCAGTAATGTGATATCAAAATATGAAGTTTTAGCTTATTCAAACACTATAATTTAATATGGAAATAAATTATTGTGGACATACCTTTTACCAAATCTTGTAGGCTGTATTCTGCATTTATTTCGGTTATTCTATCGCTGTCAGTGTTAAAATATCTATGGGAACAATATATTGTTGCATCATATATCTCCAGTATGTGGAATTGATAATGCCCATGTCATATCTTTACCCATGCTATCATTTTATTTATATTTATATGCTGCTCTAGCAAACATAGGATACTAAGAATTGAAACACTACCTATATGTTATATACCTATGTTTCCAGTTGCAGCAAGCAACTTGAGGCAGTCAGTTACTGCTTCTAGATATATATCTGTGTTTTGTTTATATATAAATATTTTTTTAAAGTAGACACCTTAACCTTTTGTGTTTGGGATTATTGTTATTTTAGTTATTTATCAATGGGTTAGTAATGTGTAAAATAATCTAAATATAAAATATATTTTCTATAAACATACATTTTTTCCAAAATATTTGAATTTCCTTTGTGGTCACCAGCTTGTTTTACTAAACTTTACACGGAGTGGAATGAAACAACTATGGATTTAACTCACATATACAGACAGTATGGTTTACACAGATGTTGACAGTGTAATATTTTTATTTTAATTATTTCCAGCGAAACCATTTCTGCGGATTGTCGAGCAACCTCAAGATCACTTTCGGTTCCGGTACAAGAGCGAGATGGTGGGCACTCATGGGTGCCTGCTGGGGAAGTCCTACCCTAGCAACAAGACCAAAACGCACCCAACAGTTGAGGTGAGATTTTAACATTATTTCCTATGCTGGACTAATTCCCCTCTAGAACATGGGTTCTTAACTATTTGTACATGAGTCCTGGATTTCTTTAGGTTTATCTAGATATATAATAATATATAAAAAGGAGAAGCTGACTTCATGACTGACATATCAACACAGAGCCTAAACTGTAAGGGTTAGACTTGAAATGTTGTTGGGTTCCTTTTATAACGTAAGGGAGCACTAAGAAAGGATTTTTGTAAATTCGTCCCCTAAGGGGATAAAACGAGGGTCTATCGTGCACTGAAGTCGAGTAGATTCCTTATAGGTACAGATTTCCACCCCTCTCTTCACCCTTAAAGGTGGAACCTACCTTAATTTATATTCCCCGGGACTCAAACTATCTCAGTACCAAATTTCATCGAAATCGATTCAGAGGTTTTAATTTGAAGAGCGTATCTGTTGAGAGAGATAGCCACACATTCGTATTTATAACGTTATTATATAATCGCTTATATAGTACTAAAGTTACCTAACTCGCAATGAGACAATATGCTAATTTGAATCTAAATGGTACGACTTAGAATCCTTAATGGAGTAACGACATATTGTGAATTGAGTCATTACAATACTAAAGAAGCTATATATACGGATTTACTAATAATAGGTATTACAGTCAACAACATTGTGAAATTCTCGGAAGTTTTAATCACTGTTATTTGTTATGTAGGTATTAGTTTCACACTGTAATGTGCTTAGGTTACTTGAACGTTTATAAACAACATACAATGTATAATTAATCAATAGTAAGTAGGTATATTAGGATTAGGGGCAGGGTGATACATGATACATGTTTTTTTGAAATGTTTATTTAAAGTAGTGCTGCTTTTTTGTTCCGACAAACATATTGATATATGTATATAATTATACTGTAGGTACGTGTGTATGTCACTAAACTCCGTAATGCCTAGACCAGGGGAATTGGGAGCCTTATATATATGTACTATACATATAGATTATGGCTTCTGCCGGGACAAGGGGTAACTATTTAAAAACCCTTTGTTAATGCTCCTTTACGTTATATATCTCATATATACCTCAACAAAATCCTTGCTACGCCTTTGTGCCAGCCATTAAGTCAGCTTGAATTCTCCTTTTATATAATTAACGGCCCGCCCCGGCTTCGCACGGATTTCTATTTTTTTTCTTCAAAATATTTCAACAAATCTTTCCTCTTTATTATGTTAGTGTAGATATATAGATTAATATGTAACTATTAGCTGGTGAACTACCCACGCCGCGCGCTGATTCGATGCCGGTTGGCGCAGCACGTGAAGCCGGACGAGCACCCGCACAAGCTCCTGGAGGACGAGCAGGAAGACCGGGACGTCAGCGCGATTGTTCCCGAACATGGGAGCTACAAAGTCGGGTGAGCATAGTACTTTGAAGTATCAAGTTCGTAAGACTTTTCAATTCACTTTGTTCCAGAATAATGATATAATTTTAATGTTAGATAGATAGATAATAATTTCTGATGCCTTCGCGGTTATTATACATTGGAATTAAACAACTTTTAACGGCATTTAACTCTCCTTAGCATAAGACTATTGTCAGCTTAGTCGTGCTACGATTATGGAATCTGTAAATGCTCCGAAACGTAATACGTAATACGCGAGTTAAATCCGTTTAAAGTTGTTTCATTCCAATGTATAATAACCGCGAAATAACCGCGATGGCATCAGAAATTATGATATCTTGAATAGTTTAGATTATTTTATGTAAGAATAGGCAATAATTGGTAAGTAGGTGTGCACAATATGGTAACCATATACATAGTAGCGTAAAGTGTTAACACACTCTTTGATATAAAAAGTGTTTCAGTAATAATATGAATTGTATTTTATTCTGACAGGTTTGGCGGCATGGGAATCATTCACACGGCTAAAAAGGATGTACCAGCGTTGTTGTTCAAAAAATACAAGGAAAGGCGACCCAACGTTGACCATAAAGAGGTAAATACTATATTGTTTTAGTAGGTAGGTATTGGTTTAAAAGAAACTAGGATATAATGTGCTAATCTATCTTATCTCAATATAAAATTATATAAGATAAGATAGGTTAGCATAATATAGAGTTTTATAATTTGCAACTATAATAGAAATATAGCCATATAAGACAATGACGGCTTCTCAAAAGCTCGAGAGTCCGCCCTAGTACATAATATTATGACGAATAAAAGGTATATCTCAAAGTATCTATACTAATAATATATAATAAACAGGAAAGGTTTGTTTGTTTGGATTGAATAGGCTCGAGAACGGCTGGACCGATTTGAAAAATTCTTTCACAGTTGGGAGGCTACACTATTCCCGAGTGAAAATTTAAAAAAATATATGGATCCCTGCGAAGCCGGGCGAACCGCTAGTTTTATATATATAAGTACCGAACGGTTATTTTTACTTTTTTTATATAGAATGAATATCGCACACCTAGACCTAAAGGGAGCTAACTCAAAAAAGTTACTTTTTCAGGAGAGGCGAAAAACTGATTAATATGTCTATATGCACGAATGAGTTTTCTGTATAGATTTATGCTTTTTATAATGAAGTTAGCAGTTTTTGAGTTAGCTCATTTTAGATCTAGGTGTGCGATATGATAATAGAGCATTATTTCAAAAATAAAAAAAATACAGCCATCTCTTCATAGCAGTGATGGGCAAAATGTAATCGACTAACGATTAAAAATTAAGATTAACCTAAAAGTAATCGATTAACGATTAAAAGTGACGATTAATCAATCTTAATCGTAAGATGTTCGAATAACTTAATCGTCGATTAAATACGAGCGATTAAATCTATAATCGATTGATTAATTAGATTAATTTTCTTTTGATTAATATCAGAAAAAAAAATTGTAAGTCTAAGTTTCGGGGTACGCTGATATAAGACATAGGTCATTACGGGACTTTTGATGTACGAGGAGATACCTGTTAAAATGAAATATACATAATAAATAAATTTACCTAACTCATATACTGCCTAACCATTTTCTGCCCTGCTCTAGAATTATTTCAAAGAACATATTGAATGATAATATGTACATATATTTTTTTTGTTATGCACTGTGTTTCAAAATTTAATCGAGACTTAATCGAGAAATTTAGTCGATTAAAATGACGATTGACCAATCGTTATTCGAATTTTGCGACGATTAAGTTAATCTTAATTAAATTAATCGCGATTAGTTTTGTGACGATTGATAGTTTAGTCGATTAATTAGTTGATTAAAAAACTAATCGATTAATGCCCATCTCTGCTTCATAGTATACAGCAAAGTCGCTGTCGCTGTCTGTCCGTCTATGTATGCTTAAATCTTTAAAACTACGTAATGGATTTTGAAGCGGTTTTTAACGGATAAAGTGATGCAAGAGGATGGTTTATAGCACCCGTGTTAAGCCGGGGCGGGTCCCTAATAACTATATAAACGGACGTGAATAAATAATCATTAGGGACCAGGCCTGTTATGGCTTCTCAAAACACAACCTATTTCGTCAATATGCATATTCAGTTATATCACAGTTCGAAGAAATATACGAATTATTCTACTAGCATACTGCGTATTGTACATTAGTATTTATAATTTACTAGCTTCTGCCCGCGACTTCGTCCGCGTGGAACTCTTCCTTTTTTGCAATCGGTTAAAAAGTAGCCTATGTCCTTTCTCAGGCTCCAAACTTTCTTTGTACCAAATTTCATTTAAATCGGTCCAGTAGTTTTAGCGTGAAAGCGTAACAGACAGACAGACAGAGTTACTTTCGCATTTATAATATTAGTAGGGATGTATGTTTTCGTCTTTAATATAGACGAATTTATTTAATGTACTATATTATTCTGCCCGCAACTTCGTCTGCGAACAATAAGTAGGATCTTCACAGTACTCTTACTAATATTACCTATAAAATGCGAGAGTAACTCTGTCTGTCTCGCTTTCATGCTAAAACTTATAAATCGATTTTAATTAAATTTGGTACGCAGATAGTTTAGAGCCTGAGAAAGGCCATAGGCTTCTAATTTTAATTACTAAAAAAGGGTTGTAAGGGGTAAAAGGGGGTATTAAATGTTGTATGAAAGTATCGTCATTTTACTAATCCCGCGCGGACGGAGTCGCAGGCAAAAGCTAGTCTAATATATAAAACTCTCTTGTCGCGGTGTTTGTTGCGAAACTCCTAAACGATTGGACCGATTTGTATGATATTTTGTGAATTTGGGGTCAACCACTCTTAACATTTTTTTTTTTTGGGTTTGAAAAATAGATGTTGTACGATTCTCAGCTGATACGCACGATACACGCAAAATTTCATAGAAAATGGACCAGCCGCATCAGAAGAGTTTGGTAACAAACACCGAGACGCGAGAATTTCTATAACAAGTAGAATTAACTATATATATTACTAGCTGTCCGCCCCGGCTTCGCACGGATGATCTTTTATAGCCTATGTCACAGGGAATAGTGTAGCTTCCCAACAGTGGAAGAATTGTTGAAATCGGTCCAGCTGTTCTGGAGCCTATTCAATCCAAACAAACAAACCTTTACTGTTTATAATATTAGTATTTATTATGTGTGTGTGATAACGTAAAACAATAATACCTTTCATTCAACTCGAGTGGCGGTCATAAAAACGAAAATTTATGACGTACGTACGTACGGACCTTTTTTTAGACCACACGCCACTTCTTGGTTAGGTTAAAGCGGCCCTCGAAGCATGTGTTTATTCTTAACTAAGGCGTGAATAAATTAATATGATATCGTTTTTTTTTTAAATGTCGTTGCTAGCATTTTTTTTTATTTATTCTAAACTAGCGACCCGCCCCGGCTTCACACGGGTGCAATAAACCTTCCTCTTGAAAAACCTTAAAAAACCACTTGGAAATCCTTTGCTTAGTTTGTAAATATTAAGTAAGTAGGTACCTACACCTAAATGAGTAGCGCTCCCCCTGACTTGACGTTTTCTTTGTAGAAATATTAATACTTAGGTAACTAATATAAGGTTTTTATTATTATTATACTTTTAATACTATGTGTAAAGAGTTTTTGTGTTTATAAAAACTTTAAGTGTCTCACAGACTCTTTAAATCTGACAGCTTATAACCTTATACAAAAAAAAAACGTTTAAAATTCTTTAGGCAATAATTTTTAAATTGACGTTTTGAAAGCTTTTACTTTTATAGAATAATTTATTGGAGTCCTAATAAGAAAAGGTTTATGTGTCACCGTACGACTATGACACTCGTACCTTTTTTCATTAGGAAACTAGGACCTTCATAAGAGCCTTTAAAATTCAAAAATAATTGATTTTGAGTACTATGCACTTTCTATATTAGTAGTACTCTGCATAACTGTAATTCTCTATAAAATTGATCTATGTAAGTCTTTATAAAAAAAAACTAAGCGCGTGTAAACCATTTAGGTATATGTAGTTGTTTTATATCATAATTCTCAGCAGTCTAGCACTTTCCCCGTTGAGATTGGAAAATATATTTTCAATAAATAATAGGTATGTATTTGCAAACATATTTTAACATAATATAAAAACAGTATCGCCATAGTTGAAAACAACAAGGAAACTATACATATGTTATTATCTTTATTTATATATTATACGGACCAAACGCTAATATAGTCATCCATTGTCGTGGTTTATCACTTCGCGAAATAAGTTCCCAATATTAAAAATAGAGCTTTTCTAAACGTACGAAACAAAACGCGGTTCCAGTGTTATGAAGGCAACCGCGCGCGTAGGACGTTCTCTGCCCTCTAAAATGTCAATAGTGTTCAAATTCACCGGCTATTTCGAAGAGGGTATGTAGTATGTTTTTGTTTTTAGCTCCTAAGTTCCTGCGAGAACGAGGCTAAGTCGATCAACCTGAATATTGTCCGGCTAAGGTTCAGCGCCCATGACATCGACACTGACCAGGAGATCTGTGAGCCGGTGTTTTCTGAGCCCATACACAACATGAGTGAGTTAATGCTTTTTTTTTTTTAAATTTGGGATTTTTTTCATGTCGAATTAAGGCTGGAGTGAGCTTGTGAGTTTCATAGCAGTTGACGCTGTAAATTCTTGATAATATTATAAATGCGAGAGTTTGTAATAATTTAATGTATGGATGTAAGGATGGATGTATCAGATGTATGGATGTCTGGATGTATGTTTGTTACTCTTTCATCCAAAAACTACTTCATGGATTTTAATGAAAGTTTACAATAATCTAGCATATAGGTACATCAAAAAAACATATCCCTACTAATATTATAAATGCGAAAGTAACTCAGTCTGTTACGCTTTCACGCTAAAACTGCTGGACCGATTTAAATGAAATTTGGTACAAAGAAAGTCTGGAGCTTGAGAAAGGACATAGGCTACTTTTTAACCGACTGCAAAAAAGGAGGAGTTCCACGCGGACGAAGTCGCGGGCAGAAGCTAGTAGGCTATATTTAATAACGATATTGTGTCCATCGTGCGCAGACGGAGTCGTGGGGAGAAGCTAGTAAAAAATATAGCTATACCTACATAGCAATGAACAAGTATAACGGATTTAAGTCGCGTATTTTATTTTCTGACGGTTCGAAGACTTTATAATTACCATATTAGTAGCACGACTGAGCTGACGAGTCTAATGCTAAAGTTACTTAACGTTAGACCATCGTCAGCTGGGATGGGCTGGCGCTTCAGTATACAGTTCGAAAAAAAAGAAGAAAAAATTACAATGGATTTATTTTATAATAAAAATAAAATACGCGAGTTAAATCTGTTATACTTGTTTCATTCCAATGTGTAACAACCGCGAAGGCACCAGAAATTATAAATTTAGGTACCTATAGTTTCACTTTTTCCGATGAATAATTTATGTATTTTGTTTGTGAATTATGTATTTGGAACATAGTGGATAGAATATTATTACTCGGACATTGTGAAACAGAACTGAAACTTCCATCACAACATATTCATAAAAAATAATTATACATATTATACTTAATACCATTATCAAAGCTCTGACAAAGCATTATCAAAGATTTGACGAATCGTTTAGGTACCTTCCTATTACATAATTATGTTTGGTCGCGTAAAAAGTTCATACTTAATTGTGTTTCTACTTATTAGAAGACCCGAACTTACATCGACCTTCACCGATCTGATAATAGAATTTATACAAATTTTATAATAACTGTAGTAGGTATATTAGAAATTATATTAAAAATGGGTTGGGTAAAAAAATCCTGAACAGACTATTTTTATTTTAAAACGTGGAACATTTAATAATTAATTCATTAAACAAACCCGAAGAATGAGGATTTGATAATAAATTGGTACCTACTCGATTTTTTTACAGGGGTTAACGTTTATAACGTATGGGAGCACTAAAAAAAAAAGAGTTTTGAAAATTTACTCCCTGTGGTGTAAATACTTCGTAGACAAAGTCGTGGGCCAAAGCTTGTGCAATATAAATCTATATATATAAAAGAAAGTCGTGTTAGTTACACCGTTTATAACTCGAGAACGGCTGAACCGATTTGGCTGAAAATTGCTGGGGATGTAGCTCAGACCCAGGAGAAGGACATAGGATACTTTTTATCACGTTCCAGTGAAAAAAATATTAAGCTGATTTGTTAAAAATAGTATAACAAAACGCAACAATGACAACTGTCAAATCGACATTGCCGGGCGGGACGAAGTCTGCCGGGACCACTAGTTTACAATAATAACAGGAAAGCATTACGATTAATTAATGTGTTAATTAAAGGATTTTGACTCGGTTTCGGTTGTGTTGTTGGAATGTAAACTTTTGGGATCCGTTAAATTAGGCCAATCAAATTATTAGATATGTATCTACTGACCCGCCCTCAACCGCCTATTGTTGTACCTAAGGTCTACGTACGACGTTTAGGTATACTTATATATTACTAGCGGCCCCGGCAGACGTCGTCCTGCCCGTCCGATTGTTTCGTCAAAGATATGTCAAAGTCTTCTGTCACTTCTTCATAAGGCTTCATATTTTCCCCGTTTTTTCACATTTTCCACTGTTTCTTCGCTCCTATTGGTCGCAGCGTGATGTTATATAGCCTAAATCCTTCCTCGATAAATGGTCTATCCAACAAAAAAAGAATTTTTGAATTCGAACCAGTAGTTCCTGAGATTAGCGCGTTCAAACAAACAAACAAACAAACTCTTCAGCTTTATAATACAGTGAAACCTGGTTAACTGGGACTTCCAAGGGACCTGTAAATTAGTCTTACTTAAAGAGGTATTCCACTTACGCAGTGTCTCAGATATCTAGGTATAAAAAAATACCTGCCTCATTTACAGAGGGTTTCATTAACAGAGGTAAGAAAAGAGGTAATATCTGTTATAGAGGTGTATTCAATAAAGCAACGTATTTATTTTGTTAACAATTCATTATTTTCCATTATAAATATCAAACTTGTGGTTTAAAGACAGTTCTCCTGAAGCTAATAAGTAATTCGTTGTTGACGTTTGCAAAATTATTAAAAGTTGGAGGCAAATTATTTTACTGATTCGGGCACTAAAATTAACATTTTAGTTTTTTCGTAATAATAAATACTTTGTCTTCGTTTCGGTCTTTTTTAAATAAATACCCGATTACTAGAGAAACCGCATTAAAACTAAGTTATAAAAGGGCCGATTCAGAGAAGTTCGAGTAAAAGAGAGAGGAGACATCCGAGGTCCGAGGTAGCCTATGTGTACCTACTGACTTTATCCCAGTTACAGAGATAAATACACGCGTCTTCTCAATTATAGAGGTAATTATGACAATAAAATAGAAATAACTAATCCCAGATAAAGAGGTTGCTTTTGTCTTACTAACAGAGGTAATTCATAGCTAAGGTGCCGGGACCTCAGCATGTGTTCCAGATATGGAGGTTTTTCACTTATGCAGGTCCCTCTTAAACAAGTTTCACTGTATTAGTATAGATACAGACCCGCCCTCAACCGCCTATTGTTGTAACTAATGTCTGCGTACATCGTTTGGGTATACTTATATATTATGATACATTATATTATTTCTTGTTCATCATCATCATCATCAGCCCGTCGCAGTCCACTGCTGGACTTAGGCCTCTCCAATTTCACGCCATTTAACTCTATCTTGGGCTGCTTGCATCCAGCCGAAGAACCGATAACCGTTGGAGTAAACGTGTTCTAGAGTGGAGACCGCGTCTCGGCAAGCGTAGTGTAGGACGTCCTCAGGCAAGTTGGAGTGACGATTTGCGTAAGATGGCTGGCAGGAGCTGGATGCAAGCAGCCCAAGATAGAGTATTTCTTGTTACTTAACTATAAATAAGTAATCCAATAGTGTGAAGAGTGATAACAACATAGGTTGGATCACGTATGAGTCATTTGTTATCAGTTATAGAGTGTTTCCAGGTCCGATGGAATTGAAATCGGGGCAGTTGGTAAGATTTATTACGCATTTAGGCTTTTGGGTAAGGACAAAAAAAACCGGCTAAGTGCGAATCGAACTCGAGCACCGAATGTTCTGTACAAACCTCGTTCTGTAGAGATAGCCATAAGTAAAAGTATTTTTCTGTCCTCCGGCCAGAAAGCGCCAACTTTGTGGTCGCTGCGCTAAATGAAATTTCCGCTTTCTGGCTTCGTCGAACAGAAAAATAGTACCTATACTGACCTCGGCCAGTAAAATGAAAAAGCCTCAGATCACATTTTTGTCAACCTCGGCTTCGCCTCGGACGACAATTACAAGTGATCTGAGACATTATAAGGTGCGTAATGTACTATTTATTGCAAATTTAAACATATTTTTATTATATTATGTACTTAAGTAGGTAACTAAAAAGTATGTTTCATGGACTCTTTCCTTAATCCAAATGACAATAATAGGTATTTTTAACAGCGAGCCTTACAGTTTATTCCATGCGTTATCTCCGAGTAAGTATGAGTAATTCATTAGGTTGTTTTTTTATTAATCACTGCCTACTGTCGTTATCAGTTGCTACTATTTAGCATAGTATGTACCTACCTACAGTTTCCATAATCGTAGCACGAGTGAGCTGACAATGTCGCCGCACAATTTACATAAATCAACTTTTTAAATAAATTAACAAAATAAAGTGTTTAAGGTATATTCTCTGTAAATCTCGATTATTAACTACTCACTACTACTATTACTATACGTCACAGACATCTAGTGTCAATAACGTTTACTTAGAGAGGCCAATATGCCGACTGCGATTTGTCAATCCGAATTTTGCGGATATTATGTTTTCGACTCGCAATTTTTTTTATCATGTTTTATTATTTAGATAAGGTTTCGATTGACTCTACCGCACCCCTAAACAGATTCTGCATTGCAGCAAAATAAAAATATATAATAATATAAGTATATATTTTTTTTTTTTTCAGAAAGTGCTGCGACCAATGATTTGAAGATATGTCGCATAAGCAAGCTGTACGGTCGTCCTCGGGGCGGCGAGGACGTGTTTATATTAGTAGAAAAAGTTAATAAAAGTAAGTTAATACGCCACACACACGCACACACACACACACGCACACACACACACACACACACACACACACACACACACACAAACAAGCTCGCACTTGTAATATATTTATTACATAGTCCAGTACACATAGATCAAGTTTTGCTTAGTTCGGGCCTAGATCGATTGGTGTGACTTGTCCAGAGATATTAATTTATTATTATTATTATAATATTCCTTTTTTTTTAAAATATTATGATCAGCTGGTAGTTGTCTCGAACGCTGAATTTCAAAGTGACAAGACTGAACACAGCGTTGCGCCGACTAACGCGCTAGTTTGTCGTTGGGAGGAGGGGTAAAATGGGTGTCCCTAGTTAGGTTATAAGCGTAAGACCTTAAAAGGTTAAGATCCACTGATCTAGGTCATGTAATATTATTAAAGGTACTTACATGTATATATAATATATACAATATATTATATATACCTATGTACTTACAGAACTAACGTTTGTTATGAGCTCATTCGAGAAACAAAAATAGGTGCGCGATATTGTATTTATTATACCAAGCCAAATCTCAACCTTATTTACTGAGCAATAAGATCCGATTTGATAAGGCACGTGCTTGTACTGTAGGTACAATACGTGCCATTTGCTGAATGATGGTCATTCTGATAACAACAACTTTGTCGTCGGTGATAGCTCCTCTCGTTTCGCTAGAATAAGTAATTTCATTATTATAACCGAGTCATGAGGAACATTTTATTGGAAAATACATTCTATTCTGATGACGAATTCGTTCAGAAATATAAATAAATTATTAAATTTCTGTTAAATAGCATTAAATTGTATTAAATATAAATTATTCCGTCTGACAAATTGTATTGACGACTAATGAGAAAAATCCGTAATAGTTAATATATTTGACATTATAATATGTAGGTATAACAAAATCTTACTGTAATGAAATAGTAATTTTGCTGTTAATTAATTGTTATTGTTCTTTGTTTTTGTTTTGACGATCTCAATATGAGTACATACATGTAATTTGACATAATAATGTAATTATATTGTATGAATTTTGTGAAAAAAATAAATGTAATCTAATCTATAGAAATTTAAATTAAGTAATCATTTCTGTATGATGAATGAATGAAACCTTTTTTTTTCCATAATTCATGACCAACCTTTATTTTTCTTGACGGTCCCGCTTTATTTGGGTACGGAACCCTAAAACCAACCTTAGAACAATTATATAAACATAATTATATTCTAATTTATAAAAGGGATGACGACTAAGTAAAGAAAACGAAATTCTATATAATAGCCTAAGATCCCACCGCAAAATTGTGCAGGTATCTGTTTTTTTAATGAAACTTCGTTAAAGGAATGATGAGTAGATATGTAATGCATTAGTTTCG
The DNA here is from genome assembly GCA_038024825.1 of Polylopha cassiicola. Taxonomy (NCBI): domain Eukaryota; kingdom Metazoa; phylum Arthropoda; class Insecta; order Lepidoptera; family Tortricidae; genus Polylopha; species Polylopha cassiicola. The sequence goes on from CP149055.1 coordinate 8,349,166, forward strand.
GGTTGCCTGTAAAAAATTAGCCGCAATCACCTTTGATGATTTTTTTTGTAATTAATATTTTTATATGAATTGCAGGTATATGTTTTTTAAATAAAATATACGTCAATTTGAAGGAAAAGATGTGAAGAATGTAAAAAACAATGGTTACCAACTCCCAGTCAGCCGCAACTTCAGGGTTGCCAGGTGTGAACAGGTACATTATTGTTAATTACGTACGGTCATCTGTTTTTTAGATAAATATTATAATAAAAATTAATCTATAGTATTTATTGTTCATGATAATCCATGGTTGCCATTAAAAAAAAAGCCGCAAGCAGTGGTTGCCGTGATTTGAACTTATTATTTTAAAAGCTAAAAATGATGAAAATTGTATAAATTGTACACAATTAGCGGCGAAGTTGGGTATCTTATGTCGTGCTCTACCTACAATTCATGCGTTCACTGGCATTTTATAATAAAGGAAAAGTCAGGCCTTTCAAATTTTTTTCTAATAACAAAACCTTTCAAAAATTTATCGCATCATTGACTGATGCAACTGACGTCTTCGATGAAAAAAAAATAGTAAGCTTGTACCTATTGTCCAAGAATTTACCGCACTTATAATAATATATATATGGCGTAAAAAATGCACTGGGGTAAATAACGCTCGATATCAGATATTTCAAAGCAATAATTATTCTGCAACAAGAATTAAATATATATTTTTTTTAAAGTTACTCGTTTTGACTCGAAACTAATTCCGCCTTGTTGGAAGTAATTGAAACAGAAAATGTTGCAGACCATTTTTATAAATAGTATGTGGCAAAATGCAACAGATCCATGTTGTGTGCAATTAAATGATTCAGATAACGTTAATACAGATTCGGAAAATGAATAAAATAACATTGAAAACAATGTATAATTATAGCAATTATATTTAAAATAAGTATATTTTTTAATTCATTATTTGAAAAAAAAAAACTTTAATACCTACATATATAAATTTTTCAATAAAAAAACTTATCGAAAATTGTTAATTCATTAATGTCATAATTATATAATGCATTGCTCTGATTAATCAATATTCATTATTTCCTTTTAAATAATTACAACTAAGATAATATGATAAATTTGATAATATTTATAACACAGAAAACAATATTAAAATAACAAAAATTTTACTTGAATATTTTTTTTTTCTAGAATGAGCGAAAGTAATTCGATTTTCTTTAAATATTCAATAAACGTTATTTAGAAAAAAAAAGATTCCTTTTTTATATAAGAAACATTGTCATTATATTAAAAAATCCATGCTTCATAGATAAGAATTAAAAAACATGATTACTTTATCTATACTACGTTATATCCTTGTCTATAACAATAAACGGTCCGTGCGTTCCTTCCCTCTCACTCACTTTCATTTGAAGCGAAAATAATAAGTTCAAATCACGGCAACCACTGCTTGCGGCTTTTTTTTTTACTGGCAACCATGGATTTCATGATAATGAACAATAAATACTATAGATTAATTTTTATTATAATATTTATCTAAAAAACAGATGACCGTACATAATTAACAATAATGTAAGTACCTGTTTACACCTGGCAACCCTGAAGTTGCGGCTGACTGGGAGTTGGCAACCATTGTTTTTTACATTCTTCACATCTTTTCCTTCAAATTGACGTATATTTTATTTAAAAAACATATACCTGCAATTCATATAAAAATATTAATTACAAAAAAATTCATCAAAGGTGATTGCGGCTAATTTTTTACAGGCAACCCGAAACTAATGCATTACATATCTACTCATCATTCCTTTAACGAAGTTTCATTAAAAAAACAGATACCTGCACAATTTTGCGGTGGGATCTCGGGCTATAATAAGTCAGTTAGATTATAAAAAAATATTGTACGCGTATTTTTCCATTTCTTAAACAAAGAAAAAATTATAAAGATAAGTGCTTTTAAAGTTCGGTGGTGAGGGCACGTGACGACACTTTATAGTACAATATATACCATAACGTGACGTCACTGCCGAACTTTTAAAGAGCGTATCTTTGTCTAATAATTTGTGGTAAATAAAGAAAAAACCCAGTCGTCATGCCTATTACCCCTACATATATATATATATATATATATACATATATTTAATTTTATGTTATTTAATTACATTTCCGTTTCTCTTTACAGAAAATATTGAGATTCGTTTCTTCGAGCGTTCAGACACGGGTGAAGAGGGCTGGTCTGCTAAAGCTCATTTTCTACAAAGCGACGTTCATCACCAATATGCCATCGTTTTTAGGTATGACCCTATCGCACCTATTTCACAATTTCCAAGTAAGTTTAGGATAAGCTAATTCTAACTTGATCTGTAGAGAGATTCTTATTTCAGATTCTCGTCTCTTAAAGGCTATAAAAATAAAAAGTAATTTGTAGGTATTATTGTAGTCTATAGATTTACTTAACTTATTAAGATTTAATATTAATGTATGAAACTGTTCATTGTTTCATCACCTAATGAATACTTGAACGCTCCCTAAGTAATTATGTACCTTGTTTTGAAAAAAATGATACCTCATTGAGTTACTTGCCGTTTTTTCTCAAGTGAGTTTTTTTCGGAAACGGTATCTTCTTCATCTGACCTTCATAAGAGCTTGTAAAAGCCTAAATTGAATATAGTACATTACGCACCAAGGCCAGTAAAATAAAAAATGTCTCAGATTACATGTAATTGTCGTCCGAGGCGAAGCCGAGGTTGACAAAAATGTGATCTGAGGCTTCTTTATTTTACTGGCCGAGGTCAGTATACTATTTTTCTGTTCGACGAAGCCAGAAAGCGGAAATTTCATTTAGCGAAGCGGCCACAAAGTTGGCGCTTTCTGGCCGGAGGACGGAAAAATATATTTTTGATTTTGATTTAATGTTATACAGTGAATTCTTCGGTGAACTTAGTGAGTTAATTATTTGTATGATGAGGATTCGTCCAAGTATTACGTAATGCAATTTTTGAAAAAAAAAACCGCCAACCTAGACTAGATCTGATCCTAGCCTATGCCCAGCAATGAGACGATTATAATGATTATATTACTTTTAGATTTTTACACTAACATTCATTGCCCCAGAATTAAGTATTGAACCAAAAATCTATATATATAAAAGAAAGTTGTGTTAGTTACCCCGTTTATAACTCAAGAACGGCTGAACTGATTTGGCTGAAAATTGGCGGGGAGGTAGCTCGGAGCCAGGAAAAGGACATAGGATACTTTTTATCACGTTCCAGTAAAAAAAAAGAAAAAAATATTAAGCTGATTTGTTAAAAATAGTATAACAAAACGCAACAATGACAACTGTCAAATCGACATTGCCGGGCGGGACGAAGTCTGCCGGGACCACTAGTATCGAATAAATTTCGATTGATAGATCGTAAGTTAATAACACCAAGCTTCGTCAAATAGAAAATAATCGTTTTATTTCAGAACACCGCCGTACAAGGAACCTCAGATATCGTCAGACGTAAAGGTGTATATAGAGTTGGTGCGGCCCTCCGACGGGAGGGCGAGCGACCCCAAGGAGTTCACGTACCGCGCCGACCCCCTCTTCGTACAAAGCAAGAAGAGGAAGTCCTCCGACTCACCATACAGCTCGTTTGGATCCTCTTTAGGTATAGTAATAGCAAGGGTATTAATAATGGTATTAACGTATGGAGTGCCTACCCTGACGTGGTAAATGCGCGACCTGCGCTGCACGCGCCTGAGTAATAGCCAGGGGCTTGCAATGAGAGATATTCCACGGGCGTACTCACGGTGGGTCAAAGTGGGGCAGATGCCCCACCCTTGATTAGAGAATTAAATGATCATTTAAGCAATTTAAAAATTACATCAAGAAGCCATATATGACTCATCAGTCAGTAAACAAAAAGCATTTTTTAATTTTCTACTATTTTCGGAATTAAACAATTATAACGGAGTGGAGATTTATTAGAAAAATAATGCTACATGGGTTTATTAGAAAAAAAAAACACATTTTTTTCTATATTTTTATTATTTAGGCATCAACCCTATTTAAGTTTTATTGTTTCTAGGTACGGGCTCAATCAAAAGCCTTAGTGAACTACCGGAATCTGTGTCGGAACTGTTAAATGTAAGTATAAATAGCCACAATTTTATACATGCTAATTTTATGACGCTTAGATTTTATGGTATCAAAATTTAAAAAAAAGTAACAAATTTATTATAGCCGCCTTGCGTGCGGCGCTGCACCTTGGTAAATTTTAACACTGAACTTCCATGTTGTTAATTTGAAATGTCAATTTCGAATCTGTTTAGACAATTTAATTCGAATCTGTGACTATCTTCAAAAGTCACAGCGCCATTGGCCTCTTGAATGAGAGTCGCCGTGTGTCAAAAATTATCTATATGCGCGTCGTGTAATACGAGGTACAGATGCACCAATGAGAGACAAGCTGCTGACCCGTGATTGGTGGAACATGACAGCTGGACCTCATTCTACACGATGCGCATGTGATTTTTGACACACGACGTCCCCATTCTAATCTTAATACGCTAATTTTGTAATATTTTTATTATTTAACGATATATTCCATTTTCTTGTAGGGAAAGCAAGAGTTGCATAATGATATTACGATGGACGAATCTATGGTATCGAATGCGGTAAGTTTTTAATAATATAGTTTAAAGAATAAAATTTTTATATAACAACTAAATATTTAACCTAAAGCTGGATTGAGATGTTCCTTAAAGCAATAAACTCGATTTTTGTTGACACCTAATATGGATATAATTGCTTCTACGCTATCGTTGAGTAATAAAAAAAAATAGTTTTTATTTCTTGCCACTTAAAATCGATTAAACTTTATTACAACTTATAATTAAATGAAAGTAATAAGTTATTCGAATATTATACAATTTTACACATTTTACTTAATTATTTGCTGTTGATAATAATTATGTCTAGATAAATAATGAGCGAGTGTTAAAATACCGTTTCCCATAGATCCCACATCGCATGTTCGACCAAAGCTACCAATGCAATGATTTTTATATCGATCGACCGGAGATATCTTGCAACGTGATGATGCCTCAGGTCAATGTGCCGGAACTGCCAAATCTGCCATTGAACTCTACGGAACTGGAACAAATTATCATGAGTGACCTCCCCGCTGAGGAGAAGAATGGTTTTTCAGGTATAACTGCATTTCTAAAAGTTACCCTGTCGAAATAATTTCTGATGCCTTCGCGGTTATTGTACATTGGAATGAAACAACTTTAACGGATTTAACTCGTCACACAAAAGTCTTGTCACTTTAGCATAAGACTAATGTCAGCTCAGTCGTGCTACGATTATGGAATCTGTAAAGGCTTCGAAACGTCAGGTAATAAAACAAAATACTCGAGTTAAATCCGTTTAAGTCATTATACCCTGTCAAGTTTTTGTAACTTTGTACAGTACGCTTACCTTGTATAAGAATTAGGTTGGTTAGATATTGATGATGTTGACTGTACAATTCGCACATTTATTTTTAAAAGTGTGACATCTCGTTATATTTTTTTATTCCATTTAAGACTCTCAGTCTGCAGTTTATTTGAACTCATTTTGGGTTTACTCACTTTTTTAGTAAAGGTGCGGATTCACTGTAATAGGTCTAAAACAATGCTTGTTTTATACACTAGACAGTGGATAAACTACACACTCGCTGTTCCGGCGAACTTCGTACTGCGTTTTTTGAGAAAGAATGATTAAGGATCCAATTAAATTATTTTATTTTTATGTCTAAAATAAGTTTTTTCTTTTTTCAGAGTTAGTACGTGTGATGCTTACTGATCTGAAGCCGGACTCGGGGGTTAATAAGGTTAGTTTATTTTATATCCTAGTGAAAAAGGGTTTACCTATGTATAACTGCATGTATAGCACTTATACCCTTTTCTATACCAGTCACTGTCATACTCTTGAAATAAGTAAAAGAGTAAGAGTTACAGATGGTTTCTCGAGATGTTTATGTTTATTAGACTAGCGGCCCGCCCCGGCTTCGCCCGGATCCCTTTTTTTTAGCCTATGTCACTCGGGAATAGTGTAGCTTTCCAACAGTGAAAGAATATTTCAAATCGGTCCATTCGTTTAGGAGCCTATTCAATCCAAACAAACAAACTTTTCCTCTTTATTATATTAGTAGAGATTATTTCCTTTATTTTTTAGACCGCAGACAAATCGGCGACGCCTTCGCAAAGTAAACGTGAGAGAAAGTCTATTCCGGAAATGAAACCAAATTCTGAATACTCAGCCGTTTACAAAACCGAAGACGGGGATGAAGTTAAAAAGGTATATGAGGTACGCACCTATATTACATCTGCATATAGGTGCTTACAGGTTTAAATAAGATTAAAAGAAAAAAACTTTTTTTTTTAAACAAGCTTTTATAATTTTACAATGTACATGTTATGCTCTTCCATTTGATACCCCACTCGGGTATATATTTATAGTTATTTGGTTCCCTCCCCGCCTTGTACTCCCCTTGATTTGGTTTAAGAATGACGTTACATAGTTAACCATGCATTGTCATCCGGACTTAACAAAATTTCGGTTCAATCGGTTAAAGTTAACTGCTTCAAAATTCAATTGCAAGATTTTATCCATACCTACATATTTAAATTTCAAGTTAAATAAATGCTTATAAAAATACAATATGGATGACGATTGGATAAAGAAAAATATTTTTTTACTCGTCCGTCAGTTACATTATTAAAAACTAGCTTCTGCCCGCGACTTCGTCCGCGTGGAACTCCTCCTTTTTTGCAGTCGGTTAAAAAGTAGCCTATGTCCTTTCTCAGGCTCCAGCCTTTCTTTGTAACAAATTTTATTTAAATCGGTCCAGTTGTTTTAGCGTGAAAGCGTAACAGACAGACAGACAGACAGACAGAGTTACTTTCGCATTTATAATATTAGTAAGGATGATTGGACACGATTTTTTTCTTTTACTCAAAACAAAACAAAAAATGACAAACAAATGCTTGTAAAGTTCGCGAGTGGGGTTTGTGACGTCAACAACTTTTTTTGCAGTTGGTTAAGGAGTTAGCACAAATTATTAGAACAAAGACAGGTGTCAAGAAGCATACGATCAAGGAAAAGTTGGACAGGCTACTTGAAATGAGACTGTCTAATGGAGACACGTGAGTAATCGTTTAGTGTTTATTAAAAAATCTAGGTAACATTTTAAGGTTTCCTCAAAAGGATAAAACGGAACCGTTTTTTACACATTTTCCACTGTTTCTTTGCTCCTATTGGTCGCAGCGTGATGTTATATAGCCTGAAGCCTTCCTCGATAAATGGTCTATCCAACAAAAAAATATTTTTTGTATTCGAACCAGTAGTTCCTGAGATTAGCGCGTTCAAACAAACAAACAAACAAACTCTTCAGTTTTATAATATTAGTACAGATTAGATATACGTATTTATATATACAATTTTATAATATTTATTTTTGCGTGTGTTTCAGGTTTCTCCACATGACTCTGTGCAGTAACCAGCCAACGTTTGAGTATATAGTGAAATTGATACAGACCATGAAAATGCCCCATCTACTGAACATTGGCAACGATTCGGAACAAACTATTTTACATCTGGCAATCATGAACGATTTGCCTAAGGTCGTATCGAGTCTCGTGGCGAAAGGTAAACGAAATTTTATTGTACTCTGTATTAAACACAGAGCCTGACATCTGTAATTAATAAAGGTTTTTGTATAGAATATAATTGGGCATTATGTCAGTAAAGATTATTATTATTACTGCATCAATTAGTTAAAGATCGTAATAAACAGACGACTTTTGTAAAACTTCTTGTTAGGCACAGTCAATCCCTTCCGTACAAGTTTTACAAAGATTTTGTGAATATAAATTTAGGTAAATATAAAAGTAATTTAACACAACACAGAATTAAATCTAGGTGCACCTATATTTTTTTCCAAAACAAAACCTTTTTGAAACAGCTGGAAATAAACTACTCAGTTGACATCTAGTGTCAGTGACGTTTCGATAGATAGGCCAATATGCCGACTGCGGTTTGTTTGTCGTCATCATTAGAATTTAACAAAATGCTCAAAAATCCGAATTCTACGGATATAAATGTTGTTTGATAGAAATCTTTTTTTTTAATGTTTTACTAGCTTCTACCCGCGACTTCGTCCGCGTGGAACTCCTCCTTTTTTGCAGTCGGTTGAAAAGTAGCCTATGTCCTTTTTCAGGCTCCAGACTTTCTTTGTACCAAATTTCATTTAAATCGGTCCAGTAGTTTTAGCGTGAAAGCGTGACAGAGAGACAGACAGAGCTACTTTCGCATTTATAATATTAGTAGGGATTATTAAAGTAAGGTTTTGATCGAGTCTACCGTACCCCCCTGCACGAAAGTATTAATATAAATATATATCTATTATTGCAGGTTGCCAGCCCATGCTATGCGACCAGGACGGCAACAACGCTGTCCACTACGCCGTGCTCTGTGCCAACTCTTGCCTGGAACCGCTACTAACTGCAGCCAAAGCACACAATGTACGCTGCGATTTGAATGCCTACAATAAAGGTACTCAAATTAATTTCTGATGCCTTCGCGGTTATTACGCATTGGAATGAAACAACTGTTAACGGATTTAACTCGCGTATTTTTATTTTATTTTCTTAGCTGACGTTTCGGATTCTTTACAGTTTCCATAATCGTAGCACGACTGAGCTGACTTTAGCGTTAGACTATTGAAACGTCAGCTAAGAAAATAAAATAAAAATACGCGAGTTAAATCCGGTACTCAAATTATTATAATTCTTTGTTATATGATATATTATATCCACAAACAGATTGAGTGTAAGAAGGTATTAAGTGAATGCTAAAATCTCATTAGAATAATTTTTACTAGGTACTCTCTATTCTAAGAGTTGTTCATTAGTTTATATAGCGTTCGCGAATATCAAATTCCACCTTCTGAAAGGCTTAGATGTTGTATACTAAAGCTACTTAATTTCATTGGTCATAATAACCTCCAAAGGCGTGCATTCATAAATAAATGCCTAACCTCCGTCTGCACGCACCTAATATCAGCCATGACTATTTAAATAGCATCCTTGACACTTTAAATTCTATTTTTTCCAACAGAAAAATACACAGCACTACACATCGCGACGAACAGCGGTTCGTGCGCGAAACGCGTTGCTGCAACGGTGGAAAGTGTTATATTGTTGCTGCAACACGGCGCGGACTACGACGCGCGCGAACAGAACGACCGCACGGCGTTGCACTTGGCCGTGTGGGCGGATTGCTTGCCCGTCGTAAAGGCTCTACTGGAGTTTATACCTACGGTGAGTATTCGCAAAAATATGTGTATTATATTAAGACATAGTTAATATTTGTCAAATTATATAAACTCTGGCGTAAGTACGTAATTTGAGTCTGATTAAATGTAAGAGAATTTAAAAAAGACACCCTTTTGAAATGAAACAAATATAAAGCATCTAACTCACGTATGTACAGTTTATAGTTCCTATATTCGAAGCACGACTTATCGGACGATAGTCTAACGCTACAGATCGAAGAAAAAAACCTAAAAAATCCATAAGTTACTGCTTTTTTTTCGGTTTATTTTGGATGTACAAAAAAACGTAAGTTATTGCAAATGAAAATGTACAAACATTAATGCACCAATTGCTTCATAATAGGCTTTTTGACAATGCGAAAAATAAAGTGTAAATTACTGTTAACAATATAAATTAAGAGTTAAAAAATGATTATTCATTAACGTAAGTTGAAAATAATGATTGATTTATTTAAAAATCCTTAAATAAAAATTACATTTTTTAAACGTTTGTCACGTGACACAAAACGCTCCTGCTGGGCCGAGTTTTTCATGACGTCACATGCCCGTAAACTTTGTTTACCTAGTTGTGTTGCGCCTAGTTGTCAAACATGCATGTGACGTCACCGACCTCATTTCGGCGCCATATTGTCAAAGTAGCGTTTTGGCACACTATTTAAATATTGAATTTTTAATTCGATGTTTTTCAGCTAATACATACCAGATTTAAAAAAAACAACTTTTGCTGGGTTCCTTAGACTCTACTACATAATATAAAATGGATTTTAAAAATATGTCAAATACCCTATTCAATGTTATCCAATCAGGCATTTTTTTGTAAGGTGGATAGCTATTGTGATAGTGTTTAGTCATAATCATCTTTAATCCGCGTGAAGAAGGTTCAAATTCAAATATCGTTTTCAGAGCGCCGTCGATGCTGTGGACAACCTCGGGTACACGGCGCTGCAGATCGTGTGCGGCGGCTCCGAGGTCAGGCCGAACTCAGAGGAAATCGCCAAATTATTACTTGAGAAACAAGTAAGTATTTTTTTATGCTGTAATAATAATATTCCGAGTTTCTTGCGGCGTTTCTTTTCCCAGTGCCTTTATTTTTTAAAAGCGCTAGTAAATATTGACGTGTAAGAGTGTCCCTTTTATATTTACTTTTGACAGTAGATAAAATAAAACATGTCTAATATGACATCTTTATAAATTATTATAAGTCACCGAAATGTTTGTATTATTCTTTTCAATGTTTGTATAATGGTATCCCGGCAGAGCCTGGGCGGGTAGCTATTATATGAAAGAAATACACAAACCTGTATATCGAAGATATTTATTTATTAATCATTAAACTTTTATTAGGCGGATCCTATGAAACATGGCGACGACAACGAGTCTGCGTGGAAGATGACTAATGACAAACCGTCATTGCGCGAGATACTATCCAAATATGTGCCTAATAGTATCAGTGCTGACGACATCAAGTCCGAACCGGAGGATGACTACGAATCAGCGGAGGAAGGGGTGGGTACATGTTTTTAAAAACAATTCTTGCAAAGTCACAATTATAATCATTTATTTTACATTTAGTACACACCTTATAAGACATCCATAATCTGTGGATGTCTTCCATAATCTGTACCCCAGTCTTGGATGTTTTATATGTATTAAGTCTGTTTATCCTTTGTCCCCATAGTACAAGATTAATGTGGGATTAGATTAATTGGTGTTAATTTTCCAAAAATATTTATTACAAACTTTTAGGTACTTAATTTCACCTGTTCCGTTGTCTGTCTGTAATAAAAAAAAATACAAGTAAAAACGTATTACATTATGATGGCAAGAGGAAAAGTAAGGGTGGTAAATTATACCATCATAATGTAACACGTTTTTATTTATGAAGTTGGGACTGTGATAAAAACGGTTACTTTACTTTTAACTTAGTTCATTTTATTAACAAATCAAAAATCGCTGCTTTTCTGGAATAGTGTCACAACTCGAAATGTGTCACCATTCTGAATTGAAATTTATATGTGACGGTTTACAATCTTAAATGGAGTAACTAATTATTTCGAGTTGTGACACTATTCTAGAAAAGCAGCGAAATCCTTTTTTTATGTATTTATCGTTTTTTTTTGTTCACCAAGGAGTCCCAACCGGCCGAGTGTCTCGGCGAGCTGCCCCTGTACGTGCACGAGCTGTCGGTGGCGCTGGACGCGTCGGGGGCGTGGCGCGCGCTGGCGGCGCGGCTGCGGCACGACGCGCTGCTCAACTGGTACGAGAACACGCCCAGCCCCACCGCCACGCTGCTCAACCAGGTCAAGGTCAGTACAACTATATCGCACGTGTGGTGGACGTGAGAGCAAATGCGGTGTTTGCTATTGCGCCGTAGGTTTTATATACTGCCACTGGCACACATGCTCCAAGACTCGGATACATAAGCTCGTGTTCATCTTACACTCAAACAAAAACCTCCCGTTTCGTAGTTAAGGTCCACTATACCAACAGGTCATCAAAATAAATTGAACCCTCTGTTCACTTTAAAAATAGTATTTTTTTTTTGTTTTGATAAATAAATAATCGCCTAGTAGTATTTTTTTCAGTCGCGGTTATTACACATTGAATATAACAAATTAAATTTAACTTAGTTTAAATCCGATACAGTTGTTTCTAGTACTTTTGGAGCAAAGTAGCTGTGACAGACAGACAGAGACTCTAATAAGGGTTCCGATTTTTCTTCGGAGTTACGGAACCATTCAGCATCATTATATTTGTCATTCCGTTGTGTTTATTTATTCTTCAAGTGGTTCTATTATTTTTCAGGAGTGTCAAGACACAACCATCACGTCGAAGTCATTGATGATGATACTCGAAGACTTGGGGCAGGAAGAGGCAGCGCGCATCATTCGCTCTAGAATAGCGCACAATAGTGCTATGGAATAGATATAACACTGGGGGCGTAGACAAGATGTATAGTATCTGTATCGGCGAACGACTGTCACGTACGTCACAAACGTTCGCGGATGTCAAATCCCATACATTTTGGTCGTTTCGTTTAACGTTAACGTTGAACGTTGGCACCTTGTCTACGCCCCCTGTTGTGGATAGACTGAATAACTTAGACTAGACTGAAAAGCTCCTTTCTTGTGAGAAAGTTATTTAAAAAAAAACTTAAAAGAAGTCATTTGTTTTGAATTTTCACCTTTATTTAAAAAAAGTGTGACATCTCGTAATGTGTTACCACATGAATTGAAATTCAATGTTGCTAACCTCAGAGTCGTAAATGGAGTAACAAAAAATTTCGAGATGTCACACTTTTCTAGTAAAGGTGCGATTTGTAATAAGTGTTATTTTTTGACAAATGACGCGATTGAATCTAGTCCCAATATGAGGTATTAGTATTTGTAGGACAACGGATAAACATATTTAATTACTTAGAAAACATTATTGTGTAATGTTTTAGGTTACCTACCTACGTGTTCATTTATTCAAGTCCTACAAACTTGTAATATATAATATTTTAATATAGTTTTTTTTTTCGAACCGAACTGCCAAACTTTAAACCGGACGGGTCACGAGCCTTCAGAAGAGAGGCTTTCAAGCCTTTTGATATTACAAGTTTGTAAGAATTGAATTTTATTATTATAGCTCACAGTTAATATTAATTTTTGATATAGTCTATCGTACAACGTCACAAGGTTCAATATTGTAATAAGTTAAGCATTTATATTATACTTAAGAGGATCAAAAAAAAAGTTTTTAACCGATTTCAGAAAAGGAAGAGATTCTCAATTCGAATGAATTTTTGAATATTTGTTACCTTAGAACTTACGGAGTGAAAACCAGTTTTGATGTTTTTTTTTATTTAAAAGCTACTTCTTGTGTGGTCCCCATTTTCGTTGGTTCAGTTCTTATAATGGTTTCCATGAGTATACCATAAAATTTTTAAATTTGCATTAATTTTGAAGTTCGTTCTAGGTTAAAATTAACATACAGTACTTTTTTTATATTGTGGAATACAGGAACATAATTATTGTAAAAAAAATATTGGATTTATATTGACGGAATCCACATTTTCGTTCTATGTCCTGTCACGGTAATTTTAAATTTTAAATCTTAATAGTTGAATAAGTATTCTAATTTGAAATTATTGTTATTAAGTTTTCGAAACGTCAGCAAACAAAATACGTACGCGTGTTATTTTTTTTTTGTTATAGTTGATTAATTCGATTGTTCAATTATTATGATTATTTGGCCATATTAATTTAAAAGGCAAGGCAGCTTATATGGTCACTTTTTTGTAGCTCTGTAGGAGATGATTATTACTATGGACCTTACTATGAAAGCAATTGAAATGTAAAGACAACGAATGGTTTAAAGACCAAAAAGATTCATTACAATACTTTAAAAGTCATAGTTTGAAAATTATAAACAGGCTGCTCAACACGTTGGATGACTTTTATGAAAGTTTATCATGACCAAAATTTGTGTGACGTAACTAATATTATTACTTATTATTAGTATAATTATTAGGGTGGATCTTCGAGCGTTTGAGACGCCGTCATTGTCCTCTACATCTATATATATAATGTTTGCAAATAATATTATTAAGTATCGATTGAAATAGTATTTGTAACAGTACCGGGGGGTAATATCACTCAATTTGTTGTTACTTATTGACGATGACAATGACGGCGTCTTAAACGCTCGAAGATCCACCCATTAGTACTACATAGGAGGATTTTATATGCAAGGATGGAAGGATTTTGTCGCGCGACAACACCGACGAGTATGAGCAATAGTGACCGATGTTTTCCGCTTAGTTAGCTGTTCAGAATTATATAGCTACTGTCAAAACCAAACTAATGTCCTTTGTATAAGGTTCCTTTTTAAAAATTTTGATCGCGTAGTAATGACTTCTTCATTTTAAAGGTAGTTATGTTAAATTCAATGCGTAGTTATTATATTAAAATATAGGTACCTAAGTACTTTTAATTAGTGAAGTGTTGACTTGTAAGAATCTAATTTGGAATTTTATTTCAGCATGAATGAAAGTTTCAAAGTGATGTTGTGTAACTGTAGCTTTTATAATATATTTGTAAAAGATTTGTGCTATGTATTTTTATTGGACTTAATATAATTAAGAGAACCTGTGATATAATATGACTTAAATTTTGGTTGACATCAATGATTTAAAATTCATTTACTGTTGAAAATAAAATTGACATACAGTGGTAGGATTTTATGAATGTAAATGTCGTGATGTTTTGTAAATGACATTCATTTCAAAATTCGATTCACTCAGGACAAAATAACATATATCAAAACTTTATTTGTCTCAGAAACAATGTTAAATTACGTTTAAAATATGTAAGTTTACTTAAAGAATTATTTGTACTATGAATGATGCTGATGTCATTAATGTTAAGGAATATAAAAGAAATATATTATTATTACTATTTTTCATGCTACATTTTATTTAAGTAAACTATGTCCCTCCTCTTATAGGGTAACGTTTTATTGTCGGTTGCAACACAAATTTTTCAAAACCGGTTCCGAGAACTACAACAACAGAAACGAATTTATTAAAATCGAAAAAACATCAAGTTTTCTTTCTCTTCTTTACCGGAAGTGTAACTATACCATAATATCCAAATGTATAATTTATTTTATTATATTAAATTCTTAGTTTTTGGCACAATGAAATAGACACAAATTGAACAGCAAATTATCATCTAAACCAAATATATTATTAGGTGTATTATTTGAAAGTCTGGCTTATTTGCATCTGAAAGATTAGCAAAGGGTTATTATTATTATTATTTTTTTTTAATGTTCCTAAATTGAACATTTTATAAAACAACACTGATAGATAGTCATCATTGCAATGGCAACACTGGAATAATTGTCACTGTCACTAACAGCTGTTAAGTAATCAACAAAACAAACTTGAGATGGGGTGTAGAATAACACCAAATATAATTGAGGCGAAATGCTAAAGTCTTAGCACTTACTTTAAAACATGATCGATACACATAATGTAATGATTATTGTAAGTGAAAATGTTTATCAATGGAACCCGACAATTGGTTAAAAATAACCTCTTCGCTTCGCAAATAGTGAAGTTTTCCTCAAGACCCAACGCTTCCGAAGTACTGACGGCATATTTGCTGCAGTGTAATGAACCACCTTGGACTTCATACTTCGTTAAGGTAATAATATCAGATATAGACTTAGCTACTTATGCGAAAACTTTCAAATTAAAAGCAGTACTTATTAAATAGGTACATATTGTAAAATATCATCTCAGGCCGTAGTAAGTACTTAGGTTAGGTTAGGTTAGCTAGAACTTAATCGGATTTGGTTTATAAATACTGAGTGCTACAATTATTGACAGATTAGTAAATAGATAGTCTAAGTAGCTTATTGTCAGCGTGAAAGAATTATAAAAACCTGTTCATAACATTATTTGTAATATTTTCAGTACATCAGTGTAAAGAATGACCAGTATGGCATGTCCAACTTCAATTGGAAGGTTGGAAAATCCAATTATCAAATCCTCAGGACTGGGTGTTTTCCTTACATCAAGTATCACTGCTCTAAGAGACACCATGAAGACCTGAGTGCCTCTGACAATTTTATGAGAGCTATTAAAGTTGTTAATTTAGGTAAGTCTAAAGCCCTTAATAATTATTTCCTATTAGTGGATTAGTGGTGGATAAAATAACTCAGGGGGCTGAATAGGCAAGGACCTAGTGTGGCCAGGATTAGAAGGAATAAGCCAATTGGTGGCCAAATATATGAGGATGAGTTAAGCAACCTATTATTATAGTACTGATAGAAGAACATAGCTACTAAAAGGAGGTCTTCAATGCACACACTCTTGATATGTAATATGTACCTATAATATAAAATTTTCGTGTTGTGGTGTTTGTTCCCAAACACCTCTGAAATTTACCATCAACCTCCATTTTATAATAAAAAATATCAAAAAACTATGTACACTAGGTCAGCTAGTAGGATTATAAATTTTTTATTTATCCACACTTATGCAACAATTCCTCTAGATTTCACACCTGACAATCTTCTTCTGTACCTACCTATTTGAAACATAATATTATCATGATATCATAATATCAACCAGCATCCATGATAGATGTAACCTCTGCAGTAGGTACTTATTAGAATATTTACTGACTATATTATTTTCCAGGTATACCATGTCTCTTATACGGACTTGCAGCAACTCAAATGATCAGGCATACTGAAATAGTCCACACAACTAAAGGACCAGTCACTATATACTTTTTACTACCAGAACACAAAGGATCTTTCCATTGAGTTAACTTATAGTATTGTAAATAATGAACATTTTGTTGTGATTGTAGAAATATTTTATTTATTAATTAAAATAGGTGTAATAAGCGATTTTGTTAAAATGACTTTTATTAATGCAATAGCAATTTAAAATAAAATTAGTAATACTGACGCAACATGTTGAAATAGGAATACGCAGTGGACATTTTCTGAAACATAAAAGCATATTTATTTATGCAACCAATCTGTTATTACTTATCAGAAAATTTATTAGGGTAGGCACATAAGTCGAACAATGCAATTTAATAACGGCTCATATAATTGAAAGGAAACGGCAATGGATTCTACTGCTCAGTAGGCCGTTAATAAGATTGTTAGGTTATCAATGTTAGCCTTTATTGAATTTTATGGACCATGGTCCTAAACTTCATTCTTTATTTGCAACCATGGTCTAGAACCTAGGTGATGAACATAGTAAGAAGCGCCTAGTAAAATTAAATAGCAACCTCCATTGCAATTATCTATTACTAATAGATAATTGAAATGGGTTTCTTTAATCCGTAAATACTAGTATTTACTGTATTTTATTTGCACAGAAAGATCTAGATCTTTCTGTGCAAATAAAATAACAGGAATATAAAAAACCTTAGTAAGTAAATATACCGTAATTATTAGATACTAGCTTCTGCTCGCGACCATACGTGTCTAAATGGCGACTAAGTGGAGTCCAAGACCATCATTTTTAATAATCACTGACCACAATTAACGATATATATTATATAGGTACTAGCGGCCCGCCCCGGTTTCACCTGGATCCCTTTTTTTATAGTCATGTCACTCGGGAATAGTGTAGCTTTCCAACAGTGAAAGAATTTTTTAAATCGGTACAGTCGTTTAGGAGCCTGTTAAATACAAACATACAAACTTTTCCTCTTTATAATATTAGTATAGATATATAGGTACTTTGCACTGACCGCTGAAAATGTTTCAAGCTGCAATGACGGTAGGCAGGTAAACTTGATAGCGACAGGCTGCTGCGCGCGCAGTATGAAGATAATGAAGTCCTGCCGCACCATGCTCCCGAGTACCGACTTATCCCACCCGCTGTTCCAGCAACCATCGGCCAAGGAGAACCCCTGTTGCAAATATGAGTAAGTACCAAGCAACCCTTTTAGTAGGTAGGTACCTATTTAGGTCGCTGTTTGTTAGACTGTGTACCTACCTACATAAAATATTACAATCGGTGGTATCTAATAAAGTTGATTAAAACATTTTTCTTACGATATTAATGTAGGTAACTAATTAATGATTTGTTTAGAAGCGTACCGTACGTAGATTTATCGAACGGACTTTAAAGTGGTGGCAAGAGTGTGAATTCAGCCTATCTTGTTTATCTTCTTCTTCTTCTTCTTCTCTTATATATAAAAATGAATCGCAAAATGTGTTGGTACCTAAGCGCATAACTCGACAACGCCTGGACCAATTGGGCCATTTTTTTTTTTAAACATTCGTTGAAGTCCAAGGATGGTTCTTACGGCGCGCCGTAAAAGAATCGAATAATTGCCGGGAAAACCCTAAAAACAGCCCTTTTCTTTTCCCATACAAACGTTGTCTAAATAAAGTTACCTAATTTGAATTTCGAACGGGCAGGATGACGTCTGCCGGGACCGCTAGTATCAAATAAAGTTAATAAAAATATGAGATTCATAAACTAACTTTGTTTTGTATCAGCGAGCCAATGTAGCACGGTATCCATAGTTGGGCACAACCTCCAATCCCCAAAAGACCAAACAGATAGTCGAGCGTGCCTTCCTCTAATTGCTGGAATACAGTCAACCATTTATCTAATACCTAAGGACGTCACATTCAATTGTTTTAACGGCCTCACTTATGTACTTACTTCTGCAATCTGATAGGCCATTAAACAAATGACGACAGAGCTAAACATCACTTGGTACATAAGTGGAGGTCCGTATATAGATGAAATAGCGTCCACGGAACTAGAAAATAATAAATGATAAGATAATTTTCGCGTTTTTAGTAAACGACTGTGTCCTGATTTTTTAACGCATTTGGTTTTATAGCGACCCTCTACTGTGTGCTTTCCTTTAGCGGAATCATAGCCGCATGTGAAAGATTTTGCAAAAAGAAATATTCAAAGTCATCGACCGGATTTAAACCGGCAACCTCAAGATCGATTGGTTCTGCAAGCCTATGATAAACTGTTTTGACCATAGGTTTTGACACGCGTCGATCGACAAGCTATGTTGTCTACTAAACGTCAAAGGTGTCATTGATTAACGTTAAGAAGACAACATTAGTCTTTTTAACTTCTAGTAATTGTCAACTTCTGACGTTAAAAGATGATATTAAGAACCTAAGGTAACTTATAGATTAGATACCTACCTACTAATAATCTATCTAGGCATTTTTTGTTAAGGTGAGATGTTAACCGCTTCAGTAAAATCAAATGTGACAGTAAGAAACTTACTCCAAAACCGAAAGGTGCCAGCAGACAATGCGCTTCATTCTGCTGTTGAGGACCATTTGCACCTCCCGGCGGAGCGGGTCGTCCCTCGGCAGGTAGGCGACACTCTCATCAAATCCCGTCGAAGAATTCCTCAAAAGCTATCAGGATCATGTCCATCAGGATGTAATAGTGAAGCAAGAGATGAAATAGAGTGTAGACGTACACTGTGTTGAAAGAAAATGCGGTTAAGTTTGAGTTAAAATGTTTTAAGCGCTGTTTTACTTTTACCAAATTGGTGGACCCAATAGGTAGGGAAGGTAAAGGAAGCAACACTACTTTTCTTCCACCGAAAAATGTGCACAGTAAAATTTTAATGGTCATTGAAGACGATTTGAACAGATTTAAGTTAAAGGTTTATTGTAAAAGTTGAAGTTCAGTTGAATCGGATTTACAGTCCTGATTTTTATGAAATTATTACGACAATAATTTTACGATTAGGTACCAGGTCCTATATCTATATCTAAGTATCAGGTATAGATTAATATCCTTACCGCCAAATGTGAAGAGTATTACGAATATGAGAGCAATATGGTAGGTCATAAATATTTCGTAATTAGGCGTTCTGTACGGATCATCCTCGGGTAGCCAAACTGGAAAGATAAAAGGCCTTACTGTGTGTTCATCTTGAGCACCCATTGTACTCTGATACAGGAGGGCTAACATGGTATTAGAAATGTACATGATTACAACAAACATTGCAAATGAAAACCAAACCCAACACAGCTGCCAGATGAGAAGTTGGCCCTTTAAAAAAGATTTCCTGGAAAACGGAAAGTCAGCAATAAATAAAGAGAAAACTTAATAATTTCTGATGCCGTGGCGGTATTTCCAAAGAGAAAACTATTGGTGATTTTTTATTGCACTCAATCTCAGGAAAAGGGTAGGTACCTATCTCAATTTGATTGTGTCCATTGCAAAATTCTTGACACTACATATTCTATTTGCGACGTTGTGATCGCTAATTTGAATTACCAATTAAAACATGAATAATGTGGAGAAAACTATCAATTGCAAAATCGTGGAGATATCGGGTAGCTAATGTACACCTTAAAACTATTCAAATTAAGGATCCTTTGTATTCAAATAATCAGTGATGTACTGTACTTACCTGTACTTTCCCCCCAAGTTACAAATTAAGTAGAAGTCATCATTCATGTTAGAGAGCAGTAAGAATATTCTGTCATGATTTAAGATGACGCTAGAGTAGACGAGGAAGACGGAGACGAGGATGAATAAATAACAGAAGCTCTCGGTGGCGAACTGATAGTCCTTGGTAACGATACCGTGCCACATATACATGATGTTCAGCCCGATTGCTGACAGAGTCGAAAGAGAACTAAACAATGGCCACAGAAATCTGAGAACAAAATGACTTAAAATAATTACCTACATTTGGTAAATACACCCGAAATACTTAAGTACTTACCCATATGAATGTTATATAGGGGGGGGGGACTTACTGTCTTTGTTTTATAAAATGTTTTTGTGCTTGAATTATAATTATGATTTAATAACTTACACGCTTACTTTCGATTTGGAGTCACTTATTCTATTTACGCCTACACCCATGACATAGGTAGGTATTTAGAATTTTCCGAGTAGCTACCCTTCTAAAATTTATAACCTAGGAGATTTCCTGTGTTCATTCGATTATCATAACTAGGAACAGTTTTCAGAAATCTTTCATGATTGTATAAAAAAAATATACACATCAAAGATATTAAATTTCAAAGATTAGGTACCTAACCTGAGTTTCGATTTCCGCTTGTTGAAAAATATTCCATTCATAGCTAAATATATTTCCAATTGTGGATGAAACTGTTGAATCGAGATGTTGCCCTCCCAATCGAAGTCTGTTTTAAAAAGGAATCTTTTCACAGTTTCCGCGATCACCATTTTGCTCTTTGCCCTTTAATACAGTAATGACGCCGATGCTTCTAGATTCAAAACTGCATAAGTATATAGAACATTTAATTGTTCTCAATTTGCTAACAATTGTCCTTGTCCTTGAGTAAATCGCATTAGGCGGTCAAGGCTGATGTCCACTGCAGGTAACTTTAATTATAAAATTGTGATCTACGCAGTGCCTACTAAATAACATTTTCCTTCCTTGCATAAATTGTAATCTGATGCTTGACTGCTCCTGGCAGCATGTCCGGCTCTACTGGGCATGATGCCTAGCCTACGGACTTCCTCCCGACCTCCTCTCTTGTAGGGTGTGATACGTTGGCCACGCGGCAAGTTCTACATCACTCCATGTATTCGCGCGCTGTAATTACCTACAGCCCGGCCGAGTGGTTTCCGGCCGTTTGAGGACCAAATTCAGTGCGGTTTTCGTAAGCGACAGATTTTAAGCGTTCAACACCAATTTGTAAAACATATTTTATAAACGATAGGTAGATACGTATAGTTTTATACAACCACCTATAGTCAGAACAAGGGCGAACATATTACTAAATAATAAGAGGCGTATTAGGTATTCACCTACCTGCCTCTTAAATACGGACTTGCAGCAACTCAAAAGATCAGGGATACTGATTTGGTTCACATACCTAACTAAAGGTCCAGTCACAATATACCTACCTACTACCCGAACATAAAGGGTGTTTCTGTCGAGTCAGTATGTAACGGTCCGTCTGGATGTGGGAGCCGTTACATTCACAAATATTGCTGTCTATTTACTGCCTAGTTTAATTACTTAAATAAATTACGATAGAATGATATAAAACTTAAGAAATTAATTTCTAAAATAATAAAGGAAAACTAACCGTTGAATCGGGGACGCAAATTGTCACAATGACACATCCGACACCGTGAAGCGTCCGCCGAAAAGTGAGATGAATTGCTTATCGCCCCACTACACAAACTGTTAGTTACGTAATGTGGTGTCAGGATGGCGTGATGCTAAGCCCCGCCCATTTCTGAATTAGGTATTTCAAACGAAACCTTATTTTAATATAAGCTAAGTTTACTTTTGCTTGTACTCGCTGTATTGTGTTAAGTAGGTCATTAGGTATGTGGACTTTGATCTTGTCTGAAGCTTTAGAAGCCAATGAATCTATTGAAGCAAATGAAGCCTGAAGCTTTAGAAGCCAATGAATCTATTGAAGCAAATGAAGCCTGAAGCTTGAGAAGCCAATGAATCGAATGAAGCTAATGAAGCTAATGAAGCTAATGAAGACTGAAGTTTTAGACGCTAAAGAAGCTAATAAAGCAAATGAAGCAAATGAGTCTGAAGCTTAAGACGCTAAAGAATCTATTGAAGCAAATGAAGCTCAAACTAAGGGGTATAAAAGGACGGGAAAATTGTAGTAGGGACTTCTGTTCCTTGGAGGCATTCGTCGAGGCAGGTTGGGTGAGACATTTACAAATTATCACTATTTCTATTTTACATGTACTTCTCTTTTACTTGTTGGATATTTTTGTGTATTTGTTGGTTCTTAGGTCGAGATTACTTTTCAGTAGAAGATATACGTGAGTTGCATTTATTTTATCTTTTTGTTCTTCACTATTATCTATTATGTCCATAATTGTGTTTTGTTAGGTTATTTTCGGCATTAGAGAAGTAAGTCCTTTTTAAAATACTTTAATTTTCTACTGGTTATTTGTGTCTTTGTGTATTTTAATAACACTTTACTAATTTATTCTTTTGATTTCTCTTTGAAAGGTACAAACACGATCTCCCAATCGTGGGAGGTGCCTGCGTTTTGTTCGTATTGAATAAGACATGGGTACCTCTTCAATTCCCTAGTGGAAGTCGTGTGGTTTGGATGACCCACGGACTGTGAAGTTGGATATATCATTCAATAAACAGTTAATAGTCCTTGTTCTGGATTGTCAGCCTCTCTCGGATCTCTGGGGTCTCGTCGAAGTGTGACCATGCTGGATTCAGCGCCATGATAGGCCTGGGAGAGGAAGGTTCAGAGCAATCTATCTTATATATATCTATATATTCGCACCTTATGGAATAGGGACCGCAAATTCTACATCCAAGGTTTCGGCCTTGTAGAAGGAGCACGTAGGCGACGTAGGGTGTTAGGTACACATCTGGAGTTGTCGGCTCCAACGATTATTCTGAGAGTAGTTAGAAAGGTGGTCTTGGTAAGTTTCACCTTGTACACACGAGTTTAACTTTAAATGTGAGGCAAGCCTCTAGTCTTTTATATATACACACCTAAGAAGAATAGGAAATCTAATTTTAGACACATGGTTAGGTAGGGCTTCAAAATGTAATCTACCTACGCTAAAAACCATTAAATTCAATTAATATTTTAAATATCACCTTAAATATATGCAAAGCATTAAACCACTCTAAATACTTAATAAAACAAAATACTTACAATATAACTTATTAACGTACGGAAATGCAGGACGTCCGCATGCGTGGTTGTAAGATAGTATTGCAGTTTATAATAGGTACCAAAGTTGACCTGATTTCAATATTATAATAATGTATTATTGTTTAATAATCGTTAACTTGATCTCTGGTTGTGCTAAGGTGAGCCAAAGGCAGCCGTGAATTATCTACCAACCCAAGGGGATATTCACTTATACAAGCACAGACTGATATCAGTTCGTCTAAACCAAGTCAACGTGATCTGTATTGAAATTAGGTGAACAAATACCTAAGTATAGTGATCTGCATTGAAATTAGGTGAACGAATACCTAAGTATTTACGGATTATTAATCTTACATTATTTAGTATAGCTTGCGATTAAGTGCAATGTAGTTTAATCATCCACACGTCTAAGCTAGAAGCATTCTTTGCCTTCTGTGTGCGATACAACATAAAATAATCACATTAGTCTTGTAGACGGTACTAAATAAATGGAGGCTGTACAGTCTGGAAGTCGTCAGTCACAGGATAGGGCGGTGGAGGGGCCCTATCTGTACCGTGTAGGGTAGGGACACTATATAAGGTTAGGACTAGGACTTACGATCTGTACCGTGTAGGGTAGGGACACTTTATAAGGTTAGGACTAGGACTTACGATCTGTACCGTGTAGGGTAGGGACACTATATAAAGTTAGGACTAGGATTTACTAACTGTAAGGTAGGACAGGTTTTATAAGGTTAGGGTTAGGACTTACGATCTGTACCGTGTAGAGTAGGGACACTATATAAAGTTAGGACTAGGATTTACTAACTGTAAGGTAAAACAGGTCTAAGACACAATATACTCACAGCGTAGGAATTAATATATTGTCATAGAATATGGATGAGATAAATAGTGTACAATAGGTAGGTATCTGAAAGGATAGAATATTTTAGGTAGGTAGCTAAAATTATAACTACGTTTTATCGTCGTACGGAATATCTTATTGTAGGGTTATATTATAATGTATTTAGGACTTAGTGTGTAATGTAGGGATCTTAGCTTTATTGGTTAGGTATAGTATTTTATGCGTATTACTTGAGTATCAAACGTCGTATCAAAAGAATTTGGGTTGCTTACTTCACAGCGTGGGTTCAGAGCTGCTAGACTGATCATTGGCCAAATGATTTCGTTTATCATTAACTTATTAAGACAGACAAAACAGAATTAGGTTATATAATACGATAGGGGTCTTAGGTATATCTAAATAGTATGTAGGCAAGTTTTAGGTCAATAGGTACGTTTCGAATTTTAAATTGAATGTAGATGACTTTTGGAATTTACAAACTAGGGTAGTAAAGTAGAATTATGTAGAAAATGAGGGTAGATAATAAGTAGACTGTTAGGTAGGCAGAAAAAATAATGGGGTATGAGGGTGGATCGTTACAAAGTGGTGCCGTGACCAGGATAGTAGTAGTATTTAGTTGTTTAAGTTGTAGGTTAATCTTTCTGTTTTGTCCTGTCGTACTTTACGTAATAAAGGTGTTTTATCTATTTTTGGTTAAAACACCAAAGTGTTGCTCGTGAAATGGATGTTACTGACGTTTGATACTTAGTTCTGTTAGGAAATAGATACTTTTACGTTAGGTTGTTCTTTTAAATACATAAAAATTAGTTTTATTATAATTAGGTAGGTAACTCATAGTTAGGTAATAGCGTAGGTATGTACATATGTACCCGAACTACCAGGCCCGTAGATTTAGGTTAGAAATAATTATTTTATTATCTAAATGATGCAGTAAATTAGTAGCAGTAGGTACCTAGTAGCAATATTAATAGTAGTAGTAGTAGTAGTAAGTAAGTAGGTACATATTATAAAGTTTAATATTTTATCACCAGTAGTGTAGGGTTCGTTAAAAGGTACTTACCTACTTATTGTTAGGATTTATCGAGGTTATAATAAAAACGTAAATTAATAGGAAGTAGTACTAAATTAACGAGTATATTGTTGCGATTTTACATTAGGTAGGTCTGTAGGTATTTATGTAGGATAGGTAGGTAGGTTTTGCTTTCGCGATTTTAAACTAATTATAGAAAAAAAAATATAGCCATAATAGGAATAGGTGACTATTTCATCATAGTAGGTTAATAGGTTAGGCTTATATAGGTAGGTAGTAGGTTTTAGTAGTAGGTATAGGGCCTTAATATTCGATTTGTATATAGGTATCTGTTTTAAGGTATATTTCTCTACTTACGTACTGCTGTTCTTATATCAGGGACACCTTACACATTTTGGGGTTCACACTACCCTTAGGAGGAATGAAAATAAAACATAGATTATTAAGTTAGTGAATATAAGCACGTTTATTAAGTATAGTCTGAATAACCGAAACCAATCGGACGCACATATAACGAACAGGCAAGCGGCAAACACGATAGCTAGGGCTCCACTCATTGATACTCCGTGATCCAAAGCGCCGACCACCGTGTAGGCCTCGACCGCGTCACGTTCCGTGCACCTCTCTGTACACTCTCGGGCTTCATACACGGAGCTCGTACCGGCTCGTACGCGAAGGGCTTCAACCACCTAGATAACCAAATACACCTCCTTGCGCTACCGCCGCGGTCACTCGACTCGGGTATCGGGACCGCTCCGTCGCGTTCTTTTTCGGTCTCGCTCGCTCATCTTGCTTACTCTTTCGCTGCTCACGTCTACTCATTTTTGAGTGTATGTATCGGACGATGCTCAATTGTTCTTGTGAGGAGCGCGAGATGGCGCGCCTGGCGACCTCGAGGACTCGCTTCCTCTGCCACTTCGACGTTTCCCAGTGTGGATAACAGATGGCGCTTAGTACTAAATTACTTAATACTATAGTGTTTGTAAACAGTCTGCATTACAAGTATGTATCTATAGATAGTCATAAATTTTCATTTTAAATTTCTTGTTCTACGTTTACCTATACATTAGGTAGGTACTGATATTATATTGCGTATTATTAGATAACCGAATTCGTGTTGGTAGGTAATAATTATTATAAACGGGTAGGTAATAAAAAGTAGTAGATAGTTGATTATGGTTTTCTCTTTAAGGAAATAGGTAGTGTTATTGTAATAAGTCTGGAGATATTCGAAAGATAGGATTCTGGAGAAGTGTGTATTAATTTAGGAGTTAAAAGGTGTTTAAATAGTCTTCTGATCTATCTCTCTCTGATCCATGTTCTGTAGCAAGTTTAGAGTTGTTTCAGAATCTGGGATTCTAGTGAAAGTTTTTATTGGTTTAAGAGTTTAACGGTGTCTATAGTCTTATCCATTAGGGGGTGTTTCCAGTAGGCATAATAGTAGATTATTTAGTTACTTAGGAATTAGTAGGCTTGGTTAGGAATTTCAATTTGAGTTAAGTTCAAACTGTTGTATAGGTATCGATTTAATAATAAAATAGGAAGAAGACTATTGATGTAGGAACAGTAATGTTATTGACTACTCAATATAAAGATTGAATCACAGATGAGCTTCATTTTGGTCAACAATTACTGAAAGTAGGTAGATTCAGAAATTCTTTTATTTCTGATTTTGCTATTACTTAATACTTACGTTTGTTTGCTTAGGAATGAGAAAAAAAAAAGGAAAGGCTACAATGTCGCATAATAGAATAAAGAGAAAGCGCAAGGCGCCTGTCCGATTGATTGCTGAAGATACTATAGCTAATTCAGAAGTAACTCAAAGATCTTCCATCGGTGTACAATCAGAAAATAATAGCTTACAAATACCAGTCATTACACAACCACAAACTACGACAATACGGTCGGAGGTTGATATAGAACAAAATATGACACAGACAGATAAACAAACTAGAGAAGTAACTAAACAAACATTAGGAAATTCCAGTAATAAAGCGTCTTATACTAGAGAAAGAAATAGTAGTATATTTGAAGAAACTCCATTAAAGGTTCAGCAATGCGCTTCAATAATTACAAAAGAGATAAATACATGTTATAATTACCATCGGGGGTGTTCGGAATAACATAGGTACATGCTTGTCGTGCAAGATGCGTTCAGTGAATTTGTTGAAATTTTTTTTTGCACTAAGAAAAGCTACTTCTTTGGCGGCAATTAAATGTATTAAACATCATCATCATCATCATCAGCCCGTCGCAGTCCACTGCTGGACATAGGCCTCTCCAATTGCACGCATGCAAATGTATTAAACAGTTTTCTGAAATTATCAAACCTAAAGTGATTATGTCAGATAATGGTTCTCAGTTTGCTTGTAAGAAATGGAAGGATGAGATGAATAGAAGTAGTTTATACTACTGTTAGACATCCTCAACCAAATCAGTGCGAAAGAACTAATAAGGTGTTAGGTCAAATGTTTCGTATTTATTGTCATAACAATCATAAAAGTTAGGTAACGGCATTACCCAAATTTGAAATTCTATATAACAATACATTTCATGCCAGAACTGGATTTACTCCGTGCGAAATTATGTATGGTATTAGTACTAAATTATCATTTGATGAGGGAATTAAAAATAATCGAATAAGTATGGATTTACAACATAATATATAGTATAGTTAATGATTGCACAGGTAGGGGTGAAATGGTGGCCTTTTCTTTGTTAGATTTAAGTATAATAAGCATAAATTTACGACAGTAATTACTTTTAATATTTCAATTTCGTATTAACCATGCGGTACTGTGCCTAACTAACAATAACGAAATATGATTGGCGGTCAACGCCATCTAGCTAAAATTTAGAAATAATGTTTTATATATATATGAGCAGTAATATAATATACAAATATATATGAACCAGGTAGTGGTGGTGGTAAGGATATTAGTTTTTAAGTTAGGTCTGAATTGCTATTTAAGACATACAAGTATCTACACACAACACAAATTAATTTAATTAAATATAGGGAAATTGGCAATAAATAAATATTTATTCGGGAGGAAGCTAGATCAAATAAAGAACACCCTTTATTAAATTTATTAAATATAGAAAAAAAAAAAAAAAAACACAACGTAATATAAAGTAATTGGTAAATTAATTATCCCATTCAGGGTTCAGTAACCTCACGAGCTCAGCTATCTGAAAGAAAATAAAATATTATATTTAGCTTTGGCTTAATTAAGTGATGAGAAAGTAATATTTAAACACAAACTAAAATCTATTTAAATTATAGTAAGTAGTAAAATTTATTCGAATTATGAGACAATTTGAAATTACCTATCATAGAAAATTATATTTTAAAAATAAACTGTTAGGAATATTATTAAGGAAAATACTAACAGATGGAGACTGTTGAGAATCCTGTCCCGTACTTTGATCAAAAAAAATAATAATAATAATAAACATAGAATGAAACATAGAATTAAACATCAAAGTTTTGTGTAAGAATAACAATGGAAGACTTTAATACTTACCAAATACATGTTATCCGATTCATCCATAAATGTATGTGGTTGATTTTGGAAGCAATCTTCTATTGGCTAAAAGAAAAAAAAATGAGATAATATAAATAATAATTACTATAGGTATACATACAACTAATAAATACATGTTATAATTACCAGTTGGGGAAAATTATTTAAATGTGAAGGACCTGGGATATTAGTCACAGTAGCAACCTCAATAGATTCGATCTGAAAAATTAAATACACATTTAGATACAAATTTTATTTCAAATTAGACTGCAAAGATTACTTACATTTAAAGTTTGGACAGCAACATCTGAACAACTATTTGTGGTCACCATGTTCTGTAATTATTTTAAAATTGGTTAACCAAGATTTATTATAATACTTGTGATAGATAGGTGTTTAGCACACATGGGTAATCAATTGCTAATTACAATGATTTTGGCATTAGTAATCAATTTAAAAGCAGTTCACATGTACATGTACGTGTATGTTTATTCATTTAAACTTCGTTTAATCTAACATTTTCATAAATATATTATTATAATTAACGTAACTTACTTGAGTCCGTTTGCGTTGGCGTCTTAATTTTTGTTGATATACTTTCAATCTTCTCCTAATGTCGCTGAGATTTGCATCTGGGTCATATTCCCTATATTTGGAACACAAATTAATTAGGACAGATTTATTGTATGTCCTATCCCTTTAATGAATATTGTCACGGTCCCATAGGCTAGGGAACTGCTTGATTAATTTATCAAACGCGATCTCGTGGGAAGACATTTTGAAACGAAATGATGCAAAAGAGTCACATGACTTCTTCGGGTTGAAATACTACCCTCATAATTCGTTATAAAAAAATTAAAGCACGCCTTGTGGTGTTGTCAACTTAATAAATGGAAAATTCTATTATATCGGTTATTTTCAAATATTCGATCAAAAATTGCGAATTTTTGTATATTAAATTAGCCGGAATTTGAAATAATAATAAAATAATTACCTTTCATATTTTGTTGAAGCGCTGAAATGTTCAAGTGGTGAGAAAAGAGAATGAAATGCTAAGATGAATAAAAAGGAATTTGTGACAATATAAATGATGTGATAAGAATGAAGGGAAGGGCCCAATGAATGTATGATGTAAGTTTTGAAAACTATTAAGTTTTAAACATTAGTGGCTTTTGCATTTTGGCGTTTCTGATAGATATGTGGGGGTTTGTCGGTGTTTTCTTCAAAGGCACACATAATTGAATTAACAGTGATGAGGATTTGGTGTTAGGTTAATTTAATACATGTACGATAGGTTATGTGTATTCCTCAGCAGAAGCAAATTACTGTTTTTTCCATACTATACAATGTCTTGAGTAAAAAGAAACTCGAAGACAGAAGTTCAACAACACAAGCACACACCTGATTGACTCTTTTAAGGGGAATGTCAGACATTCTCCAGAATTTTTGTGACTATGGATGGTGGAAGTGATTGCGGAGGTTGTTTCGATCATTGTACATTTGTTGCTTGTAGCTATAAACACCATAATATTCTTGGGAAGGGATGTATTGGAGGAACTGGTTCTATTTACTACCGACCAGTGGATGTAAATTGACAATCGGGCGAGCAAAAAAGCAACTTGATTGGGTCAGTACCGCCGATATATTTCCACTAGGGTTGACAAGGAGTCACGCCCTTGTTCCTTGGAAAAGATTACGATGGCCTTGTGAAAAGTAACATTTGTCCATGGTTGCAATGATAACTTCGGGATGATGACTATTGTTCATGTTTACCAAAGGCCTGGTTTAAATACACACTACATAAAATCTTTGAATTAAAACACCGACAAATTTATTCTTTTTAATGGGGCGAGGGATTAAATAACAAGTAGGTAATTGGATGGAATGCAGGCAATATGTGTGAATGTTTCTTTTAATTCGGTTTTGAAGTTTACTTCGGTTTATCACTTCGTTTACCTTTATAAACTTCAGGGGGTGGCTGTAACGGTCCGTCTGGATGTGGGAGCCGTTACATTCACAAATATTGCTGTCTATTTACTGCCTAGTTTAATTACTTAAATAAATTACGATAGAATGATATAAAACTTAAGAAATTAATTTCTAAAATAATAAAGGAAAACTAACCGTTGAATCGGGGACGCAAATTGTCACAATGACACATCCGACACCGTGAAGCGTCCGCCGAAAAGTGAGATGAATTGCTTATCGCCCCACTACACAAACTGTTAGTTACGTAATGTGGTGTCAGGATGGCGTGATGCTAAGCCCCGCCCATTTCTGAATTAGGTATTTCAAACGAAACCTTATTTTAATATAAGCTAAGTTTACTTTTGCTTGTACTCGCTGTATTGTGTTAAGTAGGTCATTAGGTATGTGGACTTTGATCTTGTCTGAAGCTTTAGAAGCCAATGAATCTATTGAAGCAAATGAAGCCTGAAGCTTTAGAAGCCAATGAATCTATTGAAGCAAATGAAGCCTGAAGCTTGAGAAGCCAATGAATCGAATGAAGCTAATGAAGCTAATGAAGCTAATGAAGACTGAAGTTTTAGACGCTAAAGAAGCTAATAAAGCAAATGAAGCAAATGAGTCTGAAGCTTAAGACGCTAAAGAATCTATTGAAGCAAATGAAGCTCAAACTAAGGGGTATAAAAGGACGGGAAAATTGTAGTAGGGACTTCTGTTCCTTGGAGGCATTCGTCGAGGCAGGTTGGGTGAGACATTTACAAATTATCACTATTTCTATTTTACATGTACTTCTCTTTTACTTGTTGGATATTTTTGTGTATTTGTTGGTTCTTAGGTCGAGATTACTTTTCAGTAGAAGATATACGTGAGTTGCATTTATTTTATCTTTTTGTTCTTCACTATTATCTATTATGTCCATAATTGTGTTTTGTTAGGTTATTTTCGGCATTAGAGAAGTAAGTCCTTTTTAAAATACTTTAATTTTCTACTGGTTATTTGTGTCTTTGTGTATTTTAATAACACTTTACTAATTTATTCTTTTGATTTCTCTTTGAAAGGTACAAACACGATCTCCCAATCGTGGGAGGTGCCTGCGTTTTGTTCGTATTGAATAAGACATGGGTACCTCTTCAATTCCCTAGTGGAAGTCGTGTGGTTTGGATGACCCACGGACTGTGAAGTTGGATATATCATTCAATAAACAGTTAATAGTCCTTGTTCTGGATTGTCAGCCTCTCTCGGATCTCTGGGGTCTCGTCGAAGTGTGACCATGCTGGATTCAGCGCCATGATAGGCCTGGGAGAGGAAGGTTCAGAGCAATCTATCTTATATATATCTATATATTCGCACCTTATGGAATAGGGACCGCAAATTCTACATCCAAGGTTTCGGCCTTGTAGAAGGAGCACGTAGGCGACGTAGGGTGTTAGGTACACATCTGGAGTTGTCGGCTCCAACGATTATTCTGAGAGTAGTTAGAAAGGTGGTCTTGGTAAGTTTCACCTTGTACACACGAGTTTAACTTTAAATGTGAGGCAAGCCTCTAGTCTTTTATATATACACACCTAAGAAGAATAGGAAATCTAATTTTAGACACATGGTTAGGTAGGGCTTCAAAATGTAATCTACCTACGCTAAAAACCATTAAATTCAATTAATATTTTAAATATCACCTTAAATATATGCAAAGCATTAAACCACTCTAAATACTTAATAAAACAAAATACTTACAATATAACTTATTAACGTACGGAAATGCAGGACGTCCGCATGCGTGGTTGTAAGATAGTATTGCAGTTTATAATAGGTACCAAAGTTGACCTGATTTCAATATTATAATAATGTATTATTGTTTAATAATCGTTAACTTGATCTCTGGTTGTGCTAAGGTGAGCCAAAGGCAGCCGTGAATTATCTACCAACCCAAGGGGATATTCACTTATACAAGCACAGACTGATATCAGTTCGTCTAAACCAAGTCAACGTGATCTGTATTGAAATTAGGTGAACAAATACCTAAGTATAGTGATCTGCATTGAAATTAGGTGAACGAATACCTAAGTATTTACGGATTATTAATCTTACATTATTTAGTATAGCTTGCGATTAAGTGCAATGTAGTTTAATCATCCACACGTCTAAGCTAGAAGCATTCTTTGCCTTCTGTGTGCGATACAACATAAAATAATCACATTAGTCTTGTAGACGGTACTAAATAAATGGAGGCTGTACAGTCTGGAAGTCGTCAGTCACAGGATAGGGCGGTGGAGGGGCCCTATCTGTACCGTGTAGGGTAGGGACACTATATAAGGTTAGGACTAGGACTTACGATCTGTACCGTGTAGGGTAGGGACACTTTATAAGGTTAGGACTAGGACTTACGATCTGTACCGTGTAGGGTAGGGACACTATATAAAGTTAGGACTAGGATTTACTAACTGTAAGGTAGGACAGGTTTTATAAGGTTAGGGTTAGGACTTACGATCTGTACCGTGTAGAGTAGGGACACTATATAAAGTTAGGACTAGGATTTACTAACTGTAAGGTAAAACAGGTCTAAGACACAATATACTCACAGCGTAGGAATTAATATATTGTCATAGAATATGGATGAGATAAATAGTGTACAATAGGTAGGTATCTGAAAGGATAGAATATTTTAGGTAGGTAGCTAAAATTATAACTACGTTTTATCGTCGTACGGAATATCTTATTGTAGGGTTATATTATAATGTATTTAGGACTTAGTGTGTAATGTAGGGATCTTAGCTTTATTGGTTAGGTATAGTATTTTATGCGTATTACTTGAGTATCAAACGTCGTATCAAAAGAATTTGGGTTGCTTACTTCACAGCGTGGGTTCAGAGCTGCTAGACTGATCATTGGCCAAATGATTTCGTTTATCATTAACTTATTAAGACAGACAAAACAGAATTAGGTTATATAATACGATAGGGGTCTTAGGTATATCTAAATAGTATGTAGGCAAGTTTTAGGTCAATAGGTACGTTTCGAATTTTAAATTGAATGTAGATGACTTTTGGAATTTACAAACTAGGGTAGTAAAGTAGAATTATGTAGAAAATGAGGGTAGATAATAAGTAGACTGTTAGGTAGGCAGAAAAAATAATGGGGTATGAGGGTGGATCGTTACAAGTAGAAGTTCCTAAGTATTGTAAATACCTATTTACATTTTGTTATGTTTGTCGGAATATTTTATTTTTTGATTAAAACAGGTGAAGTATGTGAAATATTTTTTTATTAAAATGTGTTTTCAAAGTACAATGCAATTTAAAATAATGTTAATAATATTGACGCATCATGTTGAAATATGAATATGCAGTGGTCATTATCTGAAACATAAAATTAAACTTAGGCATACCTATATGCAACCAATCTATATAATTATATATAAGAAAG
This sequence comes from Polylopha cassiicola, assembly GCA_038024825.1. Classification (NCBI taxonomy): domain Eukaryota; kingdom Metazoa; phylum Arthropoda; class Insecta; order Lepidoptera; family Tortricidae; genus Polylopha; species Polylopha cassiicola. The sequence goes on from CP149055.1 coordinate 8,383,477, forward strand.
TCGTGTTAGTTACACCGTTTATAACTCGAGAACGGCTGAACCGATTTGGCTGAAAATTGCTGGGGATGTAGCTCAGAGCCAGGAGAAGGACATAGGATACTTTTTATCACGTTCCAGTGAAAAAAATGAAAAAAATATTAAGCTGATTTGTTAAAAATAGTATAACAAAACGCAACAATGACAACTGTCAAATCGACATTGCCGGGCGGGACGAAGTCTGCCGGGACCACTAGTTAATTATAATTTTATCACACAATTTATTAGGATGTATAAGTTGTAGGTTACAATTTAATATAAACTTAAATAAAAATAGTAATATAGATCTGATCTGATCTACTGTTAGGTAAGCCGTCAATAAAATAGGTAAGTAAGTACCTTATAACGGAACATGGTTGTAATCTAGGTGCTAGTAGAAGTACTTAGTTAAAGTCTTAGGCTCTAGGTATATCCCATTAAAAACATTCTATAAAAAACTAGCCAAGTCTCGATAAAGCACCTTGTTTATCTATAAAAAGTAATAAAATCTAGACAAAGTCGTGCCAAGTCTGTGGTTCCTTACTGCGATGTCTTTATTATTATAGTTAATGTTGTGTGACTTGGCCGTTCAACATTCTTATGGGCTATTTTCTCGCTTAACAAATACCTATAGCTAGTATCCTATATATAATATCAAATACCTTCCAAATTTTACTAAATATTTACCTAATTATTAAACTAAGATTGATAACATTATTAGTAATTTTATATTATCATTATTATCAGTAATTTCATTAATTACTCATTGTAAACATTATTTGAGTGGCAAATAATTTCTGCCAACGTACCTCGCTAAAAGTTGCCAGTTTCAAATAGTTTCTATACGTGTATGAACATTGTCATGACGCCATTCCAATGTTTACTTACAACCAATTTCAATAATCATTGCCCACAATGAATTATTAGTAACGTACACATCCTACTACTATTATAAAGGCGAAAGTTTGTATGTATGGATGTATGGATGTGTTGATGTACTTATGGATGTTTGTTACTCTTTCACGTAAAAACTACTGAATGGATTTGAATGAAACTTTACCACAATATAGCTTATACATCAGAATAACATATAGGCTATATTTTATAACGATATAGTGTAAAATACTAATCATACGCAGACGAAGTCGCGGGCAGAAGCTAGTATAATATACATTAGATACTATCTCCACTGACCGATGAAAATGTTTCAAGCTGCAATGATGGTAGGCAGGTAAACTTGATAGCGACAGGCTGCTGCGCGCGCAGTATGAAGATTATGAAGTCCTGTCGCACCATGCACCCGAGTACCGACTTATCCCACCCGCTGTTCCAGCAACCATCGGCCAAGGAGAACCCCTGTTGCAAATACGAGTAGGTAAGTACCGAGGCACTTAAGAGTTATTACCTACTCGTCTTAAAACGTAGGCATACAAAACTTATTTCCTAATATGTTCTATCTAACAGGGCTCTGTTCATAAATGTAGTTTTGTTTTGATATGTTTATCCATATATCTGATAAAGGGTAAATATTTTCGACTGCAATAATTAATTATTGAGACACTCCGTATTGTTAATAACAAAAGAGACATAAGTAATTACCAGAAGCCTATTTTAAATAAAAAATATTTTCATACGCGTAATATGACAATAATTTAAAATATACTTACTTTGTTTTGTATCAGCGTGCCAATGTAGCACGGTATCCAGAGTTGGGCACAACCTCCAATCCCCAAAAGACCAAACAGATAGTCGAGCGTGCCTTCCTCTAATTGCTGGAAAACAGACAACCATTTATGTAATACCTTAAGACGTCACATTCAATTGTTTTAACGGCCTCACTTATGTACTTACTTCTGCAATCTGATAGGCCATTAAACAAATGACGACAGAGCTAAACATCACTTGGTACATAAGTGGAGGTCCGTATATAGATGAAATAGCGTCCACGGAACTAGAAAATAATAAATGATAGGATAATTTTCGCGTTTTTAGTAGGTACCTACCTACCTAAACGGCTGAGTCCTGATTTTGTAACGCATTGGGTTTTATAGCGACCCTCTTCCGGCTCTACCATGTGCTTTCCTTCAGCGGAATCATAGCCAGATGTGAAAGATTTTGCAAAAAGAAATATTCAAAGTCATCGACCGGATTTAAACCGGCAACCTCAAGATCGATTGGTTCTGCAAGCCTATGATAAACTGTTTTGTCACGCGTCGATCGATAAATTCGATAAGCTATGTCGTCTACTAAACGTCAAAGGTGTCATTGATTTACGTTAAGAAGACAGCATTTGTCTTCTTAACTTCTAGTAAATGTCAACTTCTGACGCTAAAAGATGACATTAAGAACCTAAGGTAACTTATAGATTAGGTACCTACTAATAATCTATCTAGGCATTTTTTGTTGTGAGATGTGAATGTGACAGTAAGAAACTTACTCCAAAACCGAAAGGTGCCAGCAGACAATGCGCTTCATTCTGCTGTTGAGGACCATTTGCACCTCCCGGCGGAGAGGGTCGTCCCTCGGCAGGTAGGCGACACTCTCATCGAGCCCCTCAAAGAATTCCTCAAAAGCTATCAGGATCATGTCCATCAGGATGTAATAGTGAAGCAAGAGATGGAATAGAGTGTAGACGTACACTGTATGAAAAGAAAATGGAGTTAAGTTTGATTTTTACCAGATCCGTGCACTACACGTTAAGCGTTAGATCGCCACATCGTCAGCTCAGTCATGCTATGAATATAGGAACTGTAAAGTTTTCGAAACGGCAACAAATAAAAAACGCTAATTAAATTCGTTATAGATGTTTCATTCCAAATATTATAAGGTAGGTAGAATAATTCCTTACCGCAAAATGTAAAGAGTATTACGAATATGACAGCAATATGATAGGTCATAAATATTTCGTAATTAGGCGTCCTGTGTGGATCATCATTGGGTAGCCAAACTGGAAAGATGAAAGGCCTAACCGTGTGTTCATCTTGAGTAGCCATTGTACTCTGATACAGAAGGGCTAACATAGTAGTAGAAATGTACATGATTACGACAAATATTGCAAATGAAAACCAAACCCAACACAGCTGCCAGATAATAAGTTGGCCCTCTAAAAAAGTTTGCCTGAAAAACGGAATAAAGGCGATAAAGTAACAACTACTTATTGATGATTTTTTTATTGTACTTAACATCAAAAGGGGATTCGCAGTCTGAATGTAGCGAGTTTTATGATTTGTATGTGGTATTAGTTGCTTTAAATAGGTACCTAATCTATTCGTTTCTAGGTACCTACCTGCCTACGTACTTTCCAAATTGATGACATGACCCTTAATAATTGTTAAATCAGACTAAGTAGTTACTTGTGTCCGACTGAAAAATAATAATAATGTGTTCGTGGGTCGGTAAAGTTCGCTTTGATTATTGTTAGTTTATATGATTAAAATGTTGAATTATATGTCAATGGGCCGTTCTTTCGAGTCTAATGTTAGGTACAGGATTTTACGTTTCAGTTTTATCGAAAGTACGATGTTGTTAGAAAGGTTCGGCTGTTTTTTGGCCGAAACTGAACCTCCAGCCGAAACATGGTTTTCTGGCCGAAACCGAAATCGAAACTAAGGTCGGACACCAGTACCTAGTTACCTACTAATACAAAAGAAAAATAAACCGCCTTAAAGTATTCGAATTGAGAATCCCCTTCAAATTCAAATATATAATGATTAAGGTACCTACCTGTACTTTCCTCCTAAGTTACAAATGAAGTAGAAGTCTTCGTTCATGTTAGAGAGCAGTAAGAATATTCTTTCTCGGTTCAAGATGACGCTGGAGTAGACGAGGAAGACGGACATAAGGATGAATACGTAGCAAAAGTTCTCGGTGGCGAACTGATAGTTCTTGATAAGTATGCCGTGCCATATATACATGATACTCAGGCCGATACCCGATAGAGCTGATATAGAACTAAACAATGGCCAGAGAAATCTGGGAACAAATAACTTAAGTGTGTGTATTTGGTAAATTAATCAAAGCATTGAATCTTCCTCTTATATGCGTGACTGCTCCTCGTACCTATTATGCTTAGATTACTCTCAAGGCTTAGAGTAAAAAGTGTACGAACCTACCCATTTTTCCCTACCTATACGTCATACACAGGAAGAAAAATAGATAGACCACTATTTTAATTATTTCTTCCACAATTATGTAGATGAAGTATATTTATTTAAGATAGCATTAGCACTTCGGTAACCTGAGTTTGGATTCGCGCTTGTTGAAAAATATTCCATTCATAGCCAAATATATTTCCAATTGTGGATGAAACTGTTGAATCGAGATGTTGCCCTCCCAATCGAAGTCTGTTTTAAAAAGGAATCTTTTTACAGTTTCCGCGATCACCATTTTGCTCTTTGCCCTTTAATACAGTAATGACGCCGATGCTTCTAGATTCAAAACTGCATAAGTATGAAGAACATTTCATTATTCTCAATTTGCTAACAATTGTCCTTGTCCTTGAGTTAATCGCATTAGGCGGTCAAGGCTGATAACTGCAACTTTAATTATAAAATTATAATCTAAGCAGGTACCTACTTAATTACTTTTTCCCTCCCGGGTTCTGTATAAATTTGAATCCTTATATAATTCCAGATGGCCAGAGAAAGACATAGAATAGATACATTCGAAATGTGGCGCTGGAGGGGAATGCTCAGAATACAGTGGATTAGCTGTCCACACAAAAAGAATTGACACAAATATGTAAATTCTTTCCCAGCTCGGTATTGAAACACGTCTGTCCACCATCTGCCGACAACGGTTGCTCTCATACTTCGGTTACATAATGCGAAGATGAGATGAATCTGGAAAAACTGGTCGTGGTTGGCGGAGTGGAAGGCAAGAGAGCCCGAGGGCGCTCGCCAACCAGGTGGTCTGACCAGGTTAAGGAAGCCATATCCTCAAGCAAATTCCATCAAGCGGTGAGGGCAACAATGGATAGAGACCGTTGGAGGCAAATCATCAAGGCTACGAGACCCCGTGATCACGATTCTCAGAAATGAGGGAACGACTACAGAAGATATAATTCCACTTACTGATGATGACCTATGTTAAAAAGTCTTACATAATTTTTGATTCGATTGAACTGAGAATTCATAAACCTATGGGTATTATTTTAAATCCTAATGAAACATCCATTAATTAGGATTTAAAATGATACCTAAGAATAGGTTACTTTTTAGGTGAAGTCAATTGATACGAATTGGGGGATAAGTAAAAGTATTTATTTCCAGCAAGCGTTTATTAAATAAGATCTGGTAAATAATTAAGTCCTACAATATTATGTAAATATGTAATCAGATAGTCTAGCAAACCAAATTCGTCTTCTTGTTCTTCGTCGAGTAGGTGCGGAATAGACTTCAAATATTTAATTAAGTGCTACCTAATTGAAACAAGATTAAAAAACTGAAAATATTGATATCGAATTAATAGTACTGACGCATCATGTTGAAATATGTGTATGCGGCAGACATTTTCTGGAACAAAATAATAAGTCAGGACTTCTCATTCATGATAAACAAAAAGCGAGACACGGTTAAAATTGGTCTAGTGATCAGATACCCGTTCTATGAAACCGGAGTTTGCGGGTTCGAATCCTGCTAGGGGCAGACGTCAGTGTGATGAGCACTGGCATCTGTACCTGAGTCTTGGATGTCTTATATTATTATATATTTATGTAGGTATGTTTATATCCGTTGTCTAGTAGGTAAGCTTTGCTTAATTTGGGAGTAGATCAATTAGTGTGGATTGTACAAAGCCATTTATTTATTTAAAATACGATCAATTTACCGATGAAAACGTTTCCAGCTGTAAAGGCGGCAGGCAGGTGAATTTAATAGCAATAGGCTGCTGCGCGCGCATTATGAAGATCACAAAGTCCTGTCGGACCATGCGCCCGAGTGGCGATTTGTACCACCCGCTGTAAAAGCAGCCGTCAGCCAAGGAAAATGCCTGGTGATTTAAATTCATATATTATAGGTACGAAAAAACAAATTCACATTGTTATATTAGATTGCATGCACTCATACTGAGATCGTCAAATCGTCAAAACTAAGAACAATAATATTATACTTACTCATAAAATTAATGTTTGACTACAAATTATTGGTTAAAAATGAGCTCTTTAGTCGTCAAATGGTAGGTACTAAGTTTTAAATAATGATTGTACGTACCTCTATTCAGTAAAGATATTTGATCGGTGTGGATTGGAAAGTAGTGAGTTCTCCTTTTCTTAGTTAATTGTATTCAATTTTCTATAGCTACACACTTTGCGGTGCAGTAGATACTTATAAATATTGCGAAATATAATATTAATAATATGAAACAGTTTTTCTTAAACCTGTATCATATTAAGGTCGCAGAGCAAAATTCGTGATAACGTAAATTTGCTCAAATAAGTAGATCTAGAACTCTTAGACCAGGATAGAAATTTTTCGAACTTATTTATTACTAGCTTCTGCCGGCGACTTCGTCCGCGTGGAACTTCTCCTTTTTTGCAGTCGGTTAAAAAGTAGCCTATGTTCTTTCTCAGGCTCCAGACTTTCTTTGTACTAAATTTCATTTAAATCGGTCCAGTAGTTTTAGCGTGAAAGCGTAACAGACAGACAGAGTTACTTTCGCATTTATAATATTAGTTAGGATAGTTAGGACTAGTTAGGATGATTAGTAAAAATATTTCGAGAGTGATCATAATGAAAATATTTACATTGATACCTTATTTTGAAGCAAAGTGCCTATGTAACACGGTATCCACAGCTGTAAACAGCCTCCGAAGCACAAAATAGCGAATCGATAATCTATTTTCCCTGCTTCTAATTGCTGAAACATATTTCAAAATACCAATCTGAAATTCTAAATACTACTGATATAATAAGTACATATTTTATATCCAAGTTGCAGATCTGTTGAAAAGTATACCGATTGAACATAAGTAGGTACCTACCGTAAAGGATAACTATATCTACTCGTAAGTACGTCTAATAATATTTGAAATTGTAGAAGTTTAAGCCACAGTACCTAACTAGGGAAGTTTGCCATAATAGAAAAAAATAAGTAGGTAAGTGGATATATTTAAATTTTATTAAACATTACAAATAATATGTTAGCTACTCACTTTTGCAACCTGATATGCCATTAAACAAATAATGGTAGAGCTGAAGACCACTTGGTACATTAATGGGATTCCATAAACAGAAGTAATCGTGTTCATGGAGCTGTCAATAAAATCAAATAACAATGAGAAACTGGGAAAGACATAAAGCCAAAGGTGGGCACAGTTAATCCAAAATTATTAATAACTAGCGGTCCCGGCAGACGTCGTCCTGCCCGTCCGATTGTCTCGTCAAAGATCTGTCAAAGTCTTCTGTCACTTACCGTCAACCACTTTGTATATGGGGTATAGAAAGATGTTGATTGTACACTTTTTCAAGATGTTTTTTAAATTTTCTCTACTTACAAACCTTCCCTGGACTTCCACGAATAATTCAAGACCAAAATTAGCCAAATCGGTTCGTGCGTTCTGGAGTTATAGCGCCAGGGAGGAAAACCCGACTTATTTTTATATAATAGATTTTATATAATAGATAATAATATTATGTTAATTCGCTAGGTACCTACTTAAAAAGTTGGCTGCAATAGTAGGTAAAGAGTTAAATTCTCGAAATTTAACGCATGTTTGTTATAAGGTAAGTCTTGTAAGTATATCAATAATTAACCATTATGATTTAAAACTTATAAGTACCTACTACTTTTGGGTTGAGAAATAGGTAAATACAACAAATACAAATAAGAATTAAACAAAATGTCGCAATGAAAGATACGGGTGCGTTAGGCTAACGAGTCTATACTCATGACTGATCGGAATATTCCGAGAGCTGGCAATGATTTTTGGTTCCATTTAGTCCCGCTACCTAGCAGCCAGATCTGCAGTCCCATGTTGGGGAATGATAGTAGAGCTATATGACAAGTTTTTCAGTTTGCTTCTATCACTTAGGTACGCAAAAATCGGTGTCAGCTCTCGTAATGGAAATTACAACGAAACGCAAGCGCCGCCTGGCGGTGCTGTAAGGAGTCTAGGAGGAGCGGCGAGAGCTTGGCGCGAGCGAGTCACTTTACATCGGACCGTCGTATCGTGCATTAGTCTCTTAGGAACTCTATCGTGTTCTGCCATAATTAATTTAAAGTGATATGATTTGCAATAGTGAACATTTAATTAGATTGTTCACTAATGTGTTGTGTTTTGTTTCTGCGCAAATTCTTAACCATGAATATTATTATGTCTAACCAACCATTCTGCTCCGACACATATCTATGTATATTTATTTCGACAATAAATTAGGTAACTAGGCTTATATTAGGCTTGATTTTGCATTAGGTGCATGTTCATTTTGATAAAATATCGACTCGCCGGCTTTTGCGTGGCGCATAATTCAAACAAACGAAATGAGAGCATGTCAACAAACGACTAGGCGACTTATGAATCCTTTTTATCTACTATAGGGGAGATAGGGGAGGGATGGGCACTTTTTCACGTAACTAATTATTAAAAATTAAATTAACAATATAATCAAACTTTACTTCCAAGGTGAGTTGCGCAATGTATTTGGGTAGATGTTTCATAAACAACAGTTTACAAATTATAAGCAGTCTCTAAGTTATACCATGATTTCAGAACCATGTCAAATGTGCCCAAAGCTCCCTATGGTACGGGCACCGGCTATGGGAGGTTTGGGCATGACATATAAAACACTTAATATTTATAAAATAATAAAAATATACAAAGTAAATTATGGTCAAATATATAATCTCAACTTATATGTAATTACAAAAGTAATCAAAATAGGCTAATTACGAGCTTGCGGCTTCTTCAATACATAATGAAGTTTTGAAGAATACATCATGTGGGTACTTCGCAAAATTTTCTTCTTTTGAGGTAAAAAAATGTGAAGTTACAATTTCAATGAAGAATCTTTTATGTATCAATGTTTCAGATATCTTTGCAAGTGAAAGCAACAATATTTTCTTTTTATATATTTTCTTATATTGCATTGGGCATGCCCAAACCTCCCTCAAAAAAAGTGGCCATTGCTCCCTCTGCATATTTATTGATTTTGATATTCTCGTAAAAAAAATTAGTTATATATTTTAGCGTGACTTGCAAACTAATTTATACCTTAGCACATATATAATTAAAAATAATATTAAAAAAGAACATTCCTTCAGCAGGTATTTTTTTCATTTACTTTAAAATCATAACAAAATAGTTACATTGATCGGTGTCGAAACTAAATATGCGCCTGTATTTCACAAATGAACGAAATAACACGTATTCTATGGATGAACATTGTGGTCAGTGGGTAGACTAATGTACCAAAATAGGGAATTAAAAATATATATATTAGAATTGGAAATAAAGGGGGGTGCCTATGTCTCCCGACTGCCCGTCCCTCCCCTACCTCCCCTACCTTATTTAAGTTAACTTAAAAGTTCGTTCAGATTGTTAATTTAGTTAATTGATGATTAACGAGTTAATGTATATCAACATGCTGGCCGTGTGAGGATGGTGCGTGTCGTGATCGACTAAGCATTAAGAAAATGTATACACATACTCAAAAGTGGAATTGTGCCAGCAGACGATACGCTTCATTCTGCTGTTGAGGACCATTTGGACCTCGCGGCGGAGAGGATCGTCCCTCGGCAGGTAGGCGACACTCTCATCGAGCCCGTCGAAGAATTCCTCAAAAGCTATCAGGATCATGTCCATCAGGATGTAATAGTGAAGCAGCAGGTGAAATAAAGTGTAGACATACACTGCAGAGGGAAATAACAAATTGAAATATTTAACAATAAATTAATTACTAATCTTTGGACAGTATAAGGTGAGTGAGGGAATCTAGTTAGTCATTAACTTCTGAGTAGGTAGTTAACACACGTATTGTGCACATATTAATAGGCACATTCTTTACTTTTGCTTGAATATTTACGGTTTTATTTTGTTTTGTAGTAGGCATACCTACTTAATATTAATACTTATTTATTTTATTAGAGTAGGTAAGTAATAATATTTACTGTGACATAATGTATTATAGGCTTAGGTAATATAAAAAATCGTTACCACCTATTGTAGAAAGTACCCCCAGAATGAGCAGAATCTGGTAACTAAAGAAGAATTCGTAGTTGGGTGTCCTGAAAGGGTTATCTTTAGGTAACCATATAGGAAAAATCAGAGGCCTGACCGTGTGTTCATCCTGTGTTGCGAATGTAGAGATATATATTATGACAAATATCGTAGATATAACATACAGGGAAAAGACAAACATAGCAAATGAAAACCAAGCCCAACACAACTTCCAGATGAGAAATTGACCATTCAAGAAAGTGTCCCTGAAAATAAAAAGAAATATTAAATTCCAATTTTTGAAATATTCAATTCAAATTGAATAAAAATTCAGCAATTCAACCGTACTTGTACTTCCCTCCTATGTTACAGATGGAAAGGAAGTCATCGTTCATATTAGACATGAGTAAGAATATTTTTTCCCTTTTCGACATAAAAGTGCAGTAGAGGACACCGACAGCCATGAGTATGAATAAGTAGCAGAATGCCTCCGTAGCGAATTGATAGTCCTTGATAGTTATTCCGCGCCATACAAACATAAACTGCAATCCGCTGGCTGACACCATCGACATCGCACTTAACACTGGCCAAATAAATCTGAGGACAACAAGCATTAGGCACATCACAAAAATACTTACCTACTTTAAATAAACATGACTCTTAGCTTTCCTAAGGATTTTGTGACAGTGGCAGCCCACTGTCATTTGCCAAAGTACATTGCTTGTAGAGCAGATCGTGATTCAAGAAAAGATGTACCTAAAGGACGGTCGCGGAGCACAGCGAAAAACAGACGTTGTCCTTTTTCTATTTGTCTTTGTCGCACGCGCGTAGTATAGTGCCCTTGAAGGTTACCGACCGTCCTTGTTTTTTAGTAGCCAGAATCCTATGAAAACCTGTAGGACTCAGTCCACTGGAGACTACTGGTTACTGGTTTTCACTGGATGCCGGCGGCGGGATGACGACCGTTGGGAGAAAAGTAGGCATGTTTTTCAGTTGAAATGATGATAAGGAATGAGGATGCCGTGGAACGTTTGTAGGTGCACGGGAAAGTCGAGAACGATTGCTAAGTATATGGAAATTAAATACTGATATAAGTATTAACATATAAACTAAATAAATACTAAATATTGATATATTGTACTTCACCAAGAACAGAGCCACATGGTGACCGAGGATTCTTGTAATCTAGGGATTCTTGTAATCCAAGGATTCTTGTAATCCAAGGATTCTTGTAATCCAAGGATTCTTGTAATCCAAGGATTCTTGTAATCCAAGGATTCTTGTAATCCAAGGATTCTTGTAATCCGTCGGCGTCGCCATTTAGTGCAGAAATCGACTGTGACATAACCACAAGCGACTAACGAGTAGGAAAAAGAAACACAAATATTGCAGTGACTGCAAGTTTAAAAGTAGTTACCTAAGTTTCGAATCCCGCTTGTTAAAAAATATCCCATTTATGGCAAAATACATTTCTAACTGCGGATGGAAGGTCTGAAGTGTGATCCTTCCCTCCCAGTCATAATTTTTTTTTAAAACAAAATTCTTAACTGTTTGTACAATTGTCATTTCTATGACTTTGTGTAGGTAGTTATACGTGACGATGGCTTATTCTTTCTTGCTCATTTGAAACTAGAAAGGTATAAAATGATATATACTCGTACCTACCTTTAAATTGCTCTTCTGTCCTTGGTATTCAAGTTAATTGTATTAATCAATCAAGGCAAACCATCGCATTGTTAATTACATTTTGTAAATTACATTAAGTCTTTGATTCCGTACATTTATGAAACTTGAATAGGTACCTACGTTCATAATTTTATTATATATTAGTTGGGTGAATATTTGAGTTCGTAGGTACATATTGGGCATTTGGAAAAAAAATCAGAATATTGTTTCAAGTTGCGTATTTTATATTTTTAACCTAAGGTTTAATACATATATAAATATGGAAAAAAAAATATAGGGACGTTAATATAACCAATAAATAAATACATATTTCAGTTTTTTTTTTAACGAACGGTAATGAGTACTCATTACCGTATCAGGAATGGTAATCAGAATGTATGAAATATGCGAACGGTAAGGAGAAATAATACTTATGGTAGGTAGTGAGATTTGCATTGAAATGGTAATGTGACCATAAATGGTAATGATAATAAAATGTTTTTTATATGAAAATATAATTGTGATTTAAAGAAAACGAGTCTCGAAATCTTAGTTTTTAATACCTGCATAATTATAATTATCAAAGTTTTAAAATAAAAAAATAAAATACCCTATTAATACACATTACCATTCGAAATATCTCACTACCGTTTGTAAAATAAAACGAGAATAAACAGTAATTTCAAAAACGGTAACGAGATTTTTACTAATTTTGACCATTGTGCATTATTAAATAGACTTAAAATTATATTTGACATATTAACATAAACACATACCACAGACACGTTTTTTGGTATATTCGGCTTTAATAAGGTATTAACGAACTTGCCAATTAATCTTCAAATGGTGAGGAGATAAAAATGTTGACAAACCGTATAAACGTACGAAGAGATCGTCATATTTTGGCGGGAAATCATTTCACACGCGTGCCGCGTCGATAGTTTGACCAATAATATGGCACGAATATATGTTTATGGCTTAGTTCATTCTGACCAATGGTAATGAATGGTACCTGCATGGACATTTTTCAAAGCGATGGCAAACTACTTAAAAGTGCTCTTTAAGGTGTACAATTTTTATGATATCTAAACAAAGTTCTATTCTATAGAAATAACTACTTAAAAATACGATATTCGACATATAATTGAATCATTTTGATCATTCATTGATCAAAATTGGGATTTGGGACATGACGGGTAATGAGATTTGGCGAATATTTAAATTTATAAAAAAATATTTAATTATACTGTCGAAGCATGTTGAAATATGAATATGCGGTGCTCATTACCTGAAATAAAAATAAAATGTATTATGTAATAAACAGAATAAATAAAAAGTTCATTGCCTTAAAGTAGAGTACCTAATAAATGTGGTTAACTTTTACAAAATTTTCGATTTAACGTACCTATTTTTTTTAACTTTTAAATTTGTAGATTGATCCGCAATGTATAAATAATTATGTTGACCAGTTGTTAACTGGACCGATCTCATTAATTAATGAAAATTTTAGTAAAATTTACGAAAATATTAACATAGTACCTACTACTACAACTTTCAAATCAATTGATTAGTGTAGCGCAGTCGCTAGGTAGCTTTTCCGGGCAGTACCTACGTCTGCCGCGACCAGAATATAAATATTCAAATAAATAACGGACTTGATACTCTTGAGAGCAAGTCCAATACCTAGCTCGTATACACTTACTGACGAAAACGTTTCAAGCTGCACATGTGGTAAACCTATAAACTTGATGGCGACGGGCTGCTGCGCGCGCAGTATGAAGATCACAAAGTCCTGTCGCACCATGCGCCCGAGTGGCGTTTCATGCCAACCGCTGTTCCAACATCCATGCGCCAGGGAGAATGCCTGTAATAATATGAAGGGGGAGTAGACAAGGTCTTCTGTCACACACTCGTGCAGAGTTGAGGGCAGTAGCGAAAATAGAAAACAGCGAGCCTATGATGACTTGTCGAGTCGATATCTATCATGTCCATGTCCTATACTCGCGGTGATCTGTCAAACATCGGTAACGTTTCAACGAGAAATGTTGTCATGTCGATGTCGCCTATTTCTTCATGTCGACAACGAAACAATATCGACACGACAGACTTTCTCCTTGTCGACAACGTTATTAGTATTATGTCGACTCGCCAGTTCATTATATATTATGCTCACAGAGCATTTTTATTCGGCCACTTGTAGTCATCGATAGGTCAAATGGCCACACAAATGCTTTGCTTTCATTCCTCGTTACTGCCCTTCCTCTTCGCGAGTGCGTGGCCAAAGCATTAAGTATATTATTACCTAATCACAAATTATTACTTTTGCCCATTTCCTTAAAAATGAGACAATATTATTAAACATAAATGTCTCACTCTATTTCGAAGTAATGTGCCAATGTAGCATGGAATCCACAGCTGCATAACGCTCGCAAGGCCCAATGCAGCGAAGAGATAGTCGAACTTTCCCTCTTCTAATTGCTGAAATATAATTTTATTTAAAAATAAATTATATATATAAAGTTACAGGAGTAAATAATTATAAAACTATTATTAAATAGCTTCTTTGTGCCTGTTTTACACATCTACTTCTCTATATGTGTACATAATATCTATTCACTTAAAACAATATCTACCTAATAGGTACCTACTGAAGGTTTAATTACGTTAAAAATATAGCATTGTAAATGGTTAAAAACTTAGGTGGTAGGTGTTGTTACTTACTGATGCCACCTGATAAGCAATTAAGCAAATGACTATGGAGCTAAACATCATTTGGTACACCAGCGTTGGCCCGCATACCAACGATATAGACTTCACAGAACTGAAAACAAGAAAAGGAATAGTAAATGTACCTATAAGTAGATAAACTAGTTGATTTTGAATCGTTGATAATTACCCAATTTATCTGATTTAGTTATTGGTGGTGACCATGTTTAAGTCGCAATTACATGAAACTTTAATAAGTAACTTTTCTTTTTGAAAATAATTGTTAGTAACACTTTAGTCTATAAGCTTACAGACTCTTTCAAAATTAAGTTTCATAACTTTATTTGAAAGAGACTAAGCTTATAATAATATGGAGAAGAACATTTTGACTATAAGCTCACAGCCTCTTTCAAAATAAAGTGATTGTCAAAACGTTTGACTTTACAAATCCAATGGTTATTGATTTTGTTTTATTTATCCAACTTACTCAAAGATGGAGTTGTGCCAGGTAACAATCTGCCTCATTCTGCTGTTGAGGACCATTTGCACCTCGCGGCGGAGAGGGTCGTCCCTCGGCAGGTAGGCGACACTCTCATCGAGCCCGTCGAAGAATTCCTCAAAAGCTATCAGGATCATGTCCATCAGGATGTAATAGTGAAGCAGTAAGTGGAATAATATGTAGACGTACACTGAAAGAACAAATAACTTATACAGAAAAAGGACGCCTATTTAGGTACCACATTAATGTTAGCATAACCTTATTAGGACGGATCTGTGAGCATTAGAGACGCTGTCATTGCCCTCTCTGGCTATAATCTATAATAGTTGGAAATAATATTTTTAAGTAGGTATTAATTAAAATAGTATTTGTACTAGTACCAGAAAATAATTTCACTTGATTTTTTTATTCTTTTCTCAAATATAGTGTTAGACAACAATTACGGGGTTTCAAACACTCGGAGATCCACAAAGAAAAGTTTACCTACCCCCAAAAGTAAGCAGCAAAATAGATATAATTGCAATCTGGCATAACATAAAAATTTCGTAGTTGGGCGTTCTGTAAGGATCATCTTTGGGTAGCCACATGGGAAATATCAGAGGCCTGACCATGTGTTCGTCGTGAGTACCCAGCGTACTTTGATACAGGAGAGCAATCAAAGTAGAAGAAATGTACAAGATTGCAATAAACATTGAAAATGTACTCCAAGCCCAACACAACTTCCAGATGACAATTTGACCTTCGAGGAAGGTTTCCCTAAAAAAAGAAAACAAATTCATTAAGCATCATGATTTCCTAACAATCATAATACAAGAGTGTAGCCATACCTGTATTTTCCTCCTAAATCACAGACAAATTGAAAGTCATCGTTCATATTGGAGACGAGTAGGAATATTTTCTTCCTGTTCATAAGGACACTGGAGTAGACAATGGCGATGGAGCCGAGGATGAACAAGTAACAGAAGCACTCGGTGGCGAACTGGTAGTCTTTGATGACGAGACCGTGCCATATGAACATTATTTGGAATGCGGTTCCTATTAACGTCAATAAGATACTCAGTACTGGCCAGATAAATCTGAGGACAAATAACGATTTGGTATGATAATATTCTATGTGGAGATAAGAGAAAAAAAAGCAATAGGCTTCGCGTTTTTTCATACGTTTTAGGTAAGCTGGTAGCTTTTACTGCAAAACCAGACTATAGGTAAGCTACCAGATGGAATCCTTCTAAGCCTTTACGCTTAGACTTGTGTCGAGCAGGGTATATTATAATAGTTAGAGGTAGTGTTATATTTAAATATTACATTATTATTCTTTACCCTTCCATCGCACCGTCCTTTACTGTAAATATTACAACAGTTTAATGAAAAAAAAAAGTATTAAGATAGGTACCTAAGTTTTGTTTCTCGTTTGTTGAAAAATATCCCATTAATGGCAAAACATATTTCTAATTGGGGATGAAAGTTTTGCACGGTGATATTCCCCTCCCAGTCATAATGTTTTTTTGAAATAAAATTCTTCACAGCTTGCGTAATCGTCATTTTTGTAATGTCCAAGAACACTAAATAAACAGAAATAAACCTAATTTCTAATGATTTTACGGTACACATTGGAATAAAACAAGTGTTATTAAAGGTTACTGACGTTTTGAGGATTATTGAATTCTCATATTCGTAGCGGACTAGGTTGATGATAGTCCAAAAAAGGCAGCAGTACCTAATCAATTTATATAGGTACTTACAATAAAATTCTTAACGTTAGACAATCGTCTACTTAATATGTTACGAATATAAAACTAGAAACGTAAAAGCTGTCAAAATATCAGTAAAAAAATAATATAAGTACACGTGTTCAATCCGTTACACCTGTTTTATTTCAACAAAAGTTCTTTTTATTCTAGTAATAAAATGTAAGCTCGATTATCCTCAATCTACGTAGATAGGTAATTAATTATCTATTCAGGTCCTTAATACCGTCCTTGGCATTCAATCGAGCCTTATTAGGCAATCAAGTTCGGTATTGCACGATAATTGCAAAATTGACGTAATTTTACTGTTCTGGTAATTTGAATAAAACTGCTTTTTCCTTAATTAATGAAGTAGGTAATCCACTTAAGGCGAAATATCCTAGATTAATAATTTATAATTCCTTCACGACATTGGAAATAATTACAAAAGATTCAATTTGCGTATCTTTTATTTTATTTTCTGACGTTTTGAAACTTTACAGTTCCCATAAGAATACCTGATCGTGCTGACGACAGTCGAATGCTAAAGTCCTTTAATGTGTTATCCATTGTAATTGTTTGATTTCAATATTTTTGACCATAGGTCTCGGTAGATTGTAAATACAAGTAGGTACACCTAAATAAGGAGCGGTCCCCCCGACATGACAATTTACAATCTAGTACAAAAAGTGATTCACGGTATGTGACAGAGGACTTTGACAGATCTTTGACGAAACAATCAAACGGGCAGGACGACGTCTGTCAGGACAGCTAATAATAATAAAGAAAATAAACGCATACTTTTGCAACGCAAGCTCTTTATTATTAAGTGAAAGAAAGTACATAGGTAACGTAAAAATAAATTATAAATACAGAGTTTTAGTGATTAGGTACCTACTGATTATTTAATTGTACTGACGCAGCATATTGAAATATGAGTAAGCAGTACTCATTACCTGAAACAAATAAATTTAGATAAGTAGGTACACTTAGTCATCACACGCGTATAGGGCATGTATGTGTGTAGGACGTGAAATCAAATAAACATTGCATTGGTTGTTTACTTCCCGACATTAAAAAACAATAAAAATAGATATGGTTCAGTAATACTGATTCTTGCTTGCGTTTATTTATCCGAAGCGCTAGTAGACATTGACATGACTGTAGCAGCAGTGACCCTCAGATCCTATTTACATGCTATAATAATATATTACTTACCTACGTAATGTATATTATATTTTAATTTTCTAAAATTTCGCAATTTTTGAAACCGGGAGCTAGAGCATGCATTCCTTTTTATTAACACGTATCTTTTAGTGATTAAAACAATGCTTGTAAGGGTGACATCGTACCTACCTACTTAGACACTTACCTAAAATATTTTCACATCGAAAATTCCTCAAAAGTTTCGAACCTTACTGTGGAGGTTAGGTGAAAGTAAACAAAATTTTCGTCATGATTTGTTATTTAACAAACAGGGTAGTTTGGGGCGACCTTGTCATTGATTTTTGAAGTAGGTAAGTAGGTACTTTACGGACTTTTACTTTTTTAACGGGATCAGGGTCGAGTTGAACTACCTTCCCAATTGCAACTGCAACCTGTCTTTAGTACAGTCACCAACAAAAATATCGTAGCGGTCGAGGTGCTAAAATGTATACATCTCTATTGTCAAGGACGTTAGAGTGTAACTTGTCTGCTAAATGTATTTGGTTGCTGACTGTACTGGGTACGAGTGGCTGACTCCAAACTTGTTAAGTAAGGTTGAGTGAAGGGAACCTAACGACAGGAAAGGGCGGTTTTGCTCAAGAATTTACACCTAGAAGAGACCGCTTGTCATTTTTTTCCAAGCCTTGACCATTGTCTTGCCACATAGGTATTTATGCTTTGCGGCAAAATCTGACTTGAGATATCAATGTCATATGTTGCCTAATTTAAGTTATTTTATACGCTTATAGTTTAAAAAAGGCTCTAAGGACCGCTATTCGTATTTTGGGAATTCGTTTTTTCATGGTTACTTACATGACGCTTTTATTATACCTACTCGGCCTTAAGAGGATTGTGAACCTGTTAATTTTCATACAAAAGGCGATAACGTTTTACACCCAGTAAATATAGTTAGATTTTTATATTTTTTGGATATGTTGAAGATATAATATAACCGTTTTACAAAACAATAAAACGATTGTTATGTGCCGAGAGAAAACACAGCGTCGCATTATGAAGAAGCTATGTGTCAACTCACCTTATTTTAGTCTTTACTTACGATTTTCGAACGCATCCTTACTTGTTCTCGATTCGATTTCCGAACGTAACCTCTGTTGTCACCGCAAGGCGCGAACCGAGCTCGAACCTGTTAATGCTGTCTTCACCAGGAAGAAACTTCCTGCGACGCTGTGTTTTCTCTCGGCACATAACAATCGTTTTATTGTTTTGTAAAACGGTTATATTATGTGCCTATCGGAAAACACAGCGTCGCATTATGAAGACGTGTTTGTTATCTGCTGGTGACAAGGATACACACGCATTGATGAATAATACAAAAAACACATGAGTAGAAAAAACTAATGAAAAAATAACAAAATGAAAAGTTCCTATCACTAGGAAAAAATGTATCTGTAAACATACCTATAAATTTGTCTTTAATGTAATTTTACGAGACAATATATAGTTAGGTAATCAATAATTACTAAAATTGTAATAATTAGTAACAGAATAATGAGATCTTCTCAATGTTCTAAAATCTAATTAAATTAAATATCTGAGATCAAAAAGCTAAATACTGGCAAAGTTATTAAGAAGATTGGTAGAAAAACAATCGCGTTCCTGTGTATTAATTATTTCTCGGCAGTAATGTTTTGTGAAGGTGTTAAGATTCTGTCAATTGCCTCTTTGGAGTATTTCCTCCATCCTCCTATAGGTCGTCTTTCAAGCAAGCCTAATGCGGCCACTGCTGAGCGAAAGCTGCCTGGAGTGGCATCAGTATCGACATCTATTACTGAACGTACCCATCCTCCAATTAACGTTCTAGAGACAGGCTTACCTTCACCACGGATGGAGATAAACCAATTCTGGACCTGACTATTGCTCTCTCTTCTGTCTTTACTTTTTAAGCACATATTGACGGAGCCAAGTAACTGGACATCTACCCTCGCATGGGTGTTTTCCTTTTTCTCATACCGACTGACGTCGTGTGCTCCTGTCCGTCTTCGCACCAAAAGAAAGTCAAATGTGTATTATCTCTCCAAAGTCGCTGTACTGATCCTCTGACAAACTTAACAGAGTCAAGTCATGAATCCGTCGGCCTGATGCTAAGAGTAATAGGATAGCTGCTCTACGTGCTGCCTTATATTTAAATTATCTTATGCTGGTATATTACATAACCAATACAAAAATTGTCTGCAATCCTATATTGGGCACGTATGTGAAATCGGCTTTACATTCTGAATAGCCCTGAGTGTGTTTCTTACCAGAAAACTAGAGAATATTCCCTCTGTTTGACCACAGTAGGTAGAGAATGCTCACTTTTGCAGAAGCATTGAGTTAAAAGAGAGATCCTCTTCTAAACGCATCTTGGCTAAGAATTGTGCAGCCTCTTCTGCCCTTGGAGCTCTACTGTCAATCTGCCTCTCATTACACCATTTTTTCCAGCGTATTATAGCAGGCAGATATAAATTAATAGTAAATGCACTCCAGCCTTTTTGCAAAAGATCTCTCTTCTCCCTGGACCATGTGGCTATCTTCTGACTCCACCCCCAACTCTCCAAACCTGTAGAATTAGATTCTCTGTCATTGGGGGAATTCGGTCTGTGGTCAGGTCGATTAGCACCTCCAAGAAATTGATAGGGATATTCATTGTCCGTATTAGGAGGTCCGCCCTCCAGAACGGCTGATTCCAATTGGGTATCACTAACAGATATGTGCCCCGAGCATTGTTCAAGTGACACAATACTTGTGGGATGAGATTTGGAGGAGGGAATAGCCATGTCAGACTGTAACTCCACAACTTCGACTGAACGCATTGATAAAATTTGCTCCATGATCTGCCGAGTCTGCGGATCCTATTGAGGCGAACAAGTCTACCTCGGTCTGTCCCCACAGTCTGAACACCTCCGGGGTGGCTGCTGGGACCAGGTGCCACTCTGACAAAGGCTGTCTCTGTGATAGCCTGTCTGCTATGGTATTGTACCTGCCCGGAAGATACTGGTCTGACCTTGTGATGTTCCATCGGTCTACCGAGGACAGAAGTTGAAATGTCAGATTCAGCAAGCCCATAGATTGTGTTCCTCCCTCTTTTCGTGTACTATCAGTGTCTGGTTATCTGATTGTACTAGGTTGTGTGAATTCTCTAGGATCCGCTCCCGAGGTTTCACTGCAGAAGGTACTGCATACATCACATCACACACCTTCCTGTTGCTGTGCCATCGAATTTGTATCCGGTTCCAGGTGCCTGCTAGAATATTTTAGCCTGAGTGTGCTCCTCATCCCAAATCCGACTAAGCAATCTGTTGTCAGAAATTGATTAAAGGCAGGTAAATACAATGGATTATTCATTGTCCGTATTAGGAGGTCCGCCCTCCAGAACTGCTGGTTCTCGACTTTTTGCTGGCTCCGAGCCACCGTACAATACATTGCCCTGAGGCAATTTTTGGGCAAAGCCAGAATTCGAAAAGTGTCCCTTCGGGACTGTCGAATGAACATCTGTAAGTGTCGACAGTGAAGCCGTCCTCTTGCAATCACAAAGCATGCAAAATTTAGAGGACCCAAGAGGCACTGCAACTTCCGAAGTTTGCATGCTTCTTGATGTAACATGTTCTCTAGTAGAACTCTGATAGCTTCCACCTTTCTTACTGTTAGACTCTTCTGGCTGAGTCTGGTGTCCCAAAGAATCCCTGAGTACTCTATTTTCTGAATAGGACTTATAATTGATTCTTTCAGATTGGCCTGCCAGCCTAGTGTTCCCAAGAGTTCCACAGCCTCCGAGGCTTGGTGTGACAAAACTGTCTAATCTTGGTGAGCCAAGAGGAAGTCGTCTAGAAAGACCAGAGCCCGACAACCTCTCTTGCGAAGTCTCCACGACCTAGCAAGTTATACCCGCTATTAGACTCTTCTGACTGAGTCTGGTGTCCCAAAGAATCCCTAAGTACCCTATTTTCTGAATAGGACTTATAATTGATTCTTTCAGATTGACCTGCCAGCCTAGTGTTCCCAAGAGATCCACAGCCTCCGAGGCTTGGTGAGACAAAACTGTCTGATCTTGGTGAGCCAAGAGGAAGTCGTAGAAAGATCAGAAACCGACAACCTCTCTTGTGAAGTCTCTGCGACCTAGCAAGTTATACCCGCAAAGAGACGGGGGCCTGAGGAAAGGCCAAACGGAAGGCACGTCATCTGTAAGATTTCTCCCAGGTAGCTGATGCCTGAAAATGCCTGATGGGACTGAGCTATTGGTACATGTAATACGCCTGGGAGATGTCTATCTTTACTAGCCAGTCTGCTGGCTGTAAGAAATCTGGGACTGTAACGTGGGATATCAGGTGAAAACATTTTGTTATTATAAACCTGAATAGCTCCGAGGGTCGAATATTGTTCCCACATCCCAGTCGCTTTTCTTTATCAAAAAAAAATTGTCATAAAAGACGTAGTTGACCATTTATTTAGTACTCCTTGCCTACTGTTTTAATAATGAAAGAATTGGTCAAATCAGGGGAGGCTTTTGAGAGAAGGGGACCCCGATATTGCAGTCATAATAAACTTACTGGCCCCTCTCCTGATGCTCCCCCCCCCCCACCCCCCAACTCCGGTAAATAGTCATTTAGCCTATTCTGTTGAAGGGCGGGGCTCTCATTCATCTCCATATACCATATGCCATGGAACCATTACCAAACTTTTCCACAAAATTACTTGAACATATTATCAGGATCAAATCTTCAAGATATTTTGAAGCCCAGTCAATAATCTCATGGAGACCCGTTTGTACAAGTTCTCTCTGTTCAAGTACCGCATTTAACAGCCCTGTCATCACTTTCTCTGTCACACAACAGGCAGGGGCGTGCAGTGCGGAGAGCGTAACTATTGCGCCAAGGTAGGCACTCCATATATTAGTGACAATATGCCTGTATGGAATGCACGCCCATGCTAACAGGTAATCTTTTTCTTCCGTGAAATGCAACAAATTTTCATTTACCTTTAAGTCAGTGACTGCTGGAGTAGCAGTAAAGTTTTGTAACGCGTTAGCATATTTTACGTCCCTCCAGGAATTTTAATTTACCCTGAATTTAAATTCTGCAGTTCGTTAATAATTTTTACTCTCTGGTTGATTAACTTATTTTTATCTATGTCCACGTCTAATTTCCCTAGTAACAACGTTTTTGAGTTGTTCAATGGATTTGTAAACAAAAACAAAATCTATTGAAGTAGACGCAACCGGCGGCTGCGGCGGCAGTGGAGGGTTAAAAGTAATAAACGAGCCGCTATTAACATTATGAATGTACTAAGACAAAAATCCTACCTGGTTGATGAGTGCGTCTATGCGAGGATCTGAATTCCTATGGCTAGTATACGAGTAGGCACTTCCTTTTAAACGGCGGTCTCTCTGACTCCGAGTCAGAAGAAGAATCTGAAGACGATTCTGAAAGTACTTCATGCACCGGCTGCTGATTTTCAGCTGAATCCGGTACATCATCACTCATTATGTACTTTAACCACTAAGACACATTGAGTTTAATAGTTTTAATTAGTATTTTCGCTAAAAAACTAATGACTAAAACTTTAATGGCGGCGAGTTACACACGCATTGACAGGTTCGAGCTCGGTTCGCGCCTTGCGGTGACAACAGAGGTTACGTTCGGAAATCGAATCGAGAACAAGTAAGGATGCGTTCGAAAATCGTAAGTAAAGACTAAAATAAGGTGAGTTGACACATAGCTTCTTCATAATGCGACGCTGTGTTTTCCGATAGGCACATAATGAGAAACTACGTCTGTACGTTTTGATTTTTAAGAAATATTGCTTACGCTAAAATTTATTAGCATCTAAAAATCTATATATAGATCTAAAAATCTATATTAAGATCTAGCTATATTATTTTATTGGGTGTAAAACGTTATCGCCTTTTGTATGAAAATTAACAGGTTCACAATCCTCTTAAGTACTTATACCTATTTATTTATTTTCTACGAACAATACATATTATCGTGTCAGGACCAGATTTCAATAGGTTTTTAACCAATAATAATAAATGTTACGCCGAGCTAAATCTTTTTTCCATTTAACCAGTCATTATTTGGCGTTGTCAAAATTTTACGTGACCCTTCTTAAAAACCAACCTATATACAATATCGCCTTGAATAATTTGCAATTAACTCTAAAAAAAGAAGTGGCTGTATAATACGATTTCCTAGTCACGGCGGTATTTCACAAGTTCTATATTTATCTGATAGCTCGTGACTGCCTGGAATGCACCCGAGAAGTTTGTGCAACCGTTCAGTGCAACGAATGCACCTTGCAAGTTGACCGGAAACCGCTCGATTCTAGTAATAGCGGACATACTCTTAGGACATTGCCTTAATGAGAACAGGTGACAAAATATATCGTGCTCGGGCTACAGTCAAAAGCAATGGCCATTTTCCTTAGCTATATGCCTTAGTAAATGATTTGTTTAGTTTATACGTTTTGGAAAAAAAGTAAAAGTTATAAGTCTTATAAGTGATCGATGTTATCCAAGAAAAAAGATTGCTTTAAATTTCCTGTAGGTACTTAAACACACAAAAAACTCAAAATTAATGCTCGGTATTGGATTTCACTATAGTTTAATTTAATAGGTTTGGGGAAAAATATTTTGCAATGATACCTATCTTGAAGAGTAGAGTGCGCCTATTCCAAGAGGCCACGTATCTATAATAAATATGGCAACAATCTTAAAATAATAAATAAGCAGTCTAAAGCATTGTTTCAAAATATGAAATACATGTAAAATACATAAATATACATTTATGTATTTTATAAATACATACTTATTGTTTATTAAGTAATATTAGATGATTATACTATTATAGCGGTCCAGAATGACCATCATTACTGGGAAGAAACGCCGCAAGAAACTGTACAGAAAGTTTATTAAGTCCGATGCATTGATTTTCTGACTCATCCTAATTTTAATAAGGAAAATGGCTATAAACTGTAGAAGATGAAGAACATTAAGGTATCGTATTTGAAATTATTGCGTTGACAGGTAATAAATATTCAAAAGGTACATTATTATTGATTACAATAGGCAGTTATGTTCATTCCTTATCAATAGGTCAACGGCCAAGCACTCTGGCTGGCAGACTGCCAAGTTAGTTATTTATGCAGTGTTACAACATGTAATTACTAGACTTTGATTTATCTTATCGTGGCCTACTTAAAGGACACCAGAATGCATCATTATAATAAAATTAGCATCCTTATTATTTTCCTGTATTGACAGTAGATATGCGGTATATTATCAACTCTAAGTCTTTACGAGAAGCGTGAATACATACCGTCACCTTACGAATATTTTGAAGACCCAATGGTCATATTCGACGTAGGCCCCTTTAAGGTGATACAAGGGAGATTATATTCACTGGAGCTGTTAGTAGATAAACACTGCCAAATGATATACCAAGACTGACCACGTTACGTTTCGTATGCGTAGGTTTATCAATTCCATACAATTATGTAAATTGGTCCAAGACAAGTGCGGATCCAGGGGGGATATCATGAGGGCCATGACTACTCCCTGGATCCTTGTATTTCTAATGAAAATACTTAATTTGTCATTCAGATAATGTTCAAAATAAAGATTATTATTAGGTACTTTATAACAAATCATATTCAATATTTAAATATGATTTGACCAACCCCTCCTTCCCCCCTGACTACAAAGCTGGATCCGCCCTTAGGCCAAGACAAATGTGGCACCTATGGCTGTTCTTCAAAAGGGCCTATCTGTTTTACCCTGATACGAAGACGTAGTGAATTCTATCTAGCTGTAAGTGTTTCTCCTGATAATATATGATGACGTTGTGAATTACTCACTGATGAAAAAGTCTCTAGTTGCAAGTGAGGCAGACCAGTAAACTTGATGGCGACGGGTTGCTGCGCGCGCAGTATGAAGATAACGAAGTCCTGTCGCACCATGCGCCCGAGTGGCGTTTCATGCCAACCACTGTTCCAACATCGATCGCCCAGGGAAAACGCCTATTAAGAAAAAAGTTACTTATTATGATATATCTTATTATATAAAAGAATGTCGTGTTAGTTACTCCGTTTATAACTCAAGAACGGCTGAACCGATTTGGCTCAAAATTGCTGGGGATGTAGCTCAAAACCAGCAGAAGGACATAGGATACTTTAATCGATTCTTTGCCGGGCGGGACGAAGTCTGCCGGGACCACCAGTACTACGATATTTAATAGGTACCATTAATTTAAGTATATGATAATGATTTCTGTACCAAGACAAAAGGAGGAAAAATCGAGACCCTAATAACTTAACGCGAGGCGAGGCCGCGAGGTTAAAGCGATATTTCTCTTGTAGGTAGGTACTTAGAAAATTTCGTCTCCTCAGTGACGCCTACAATTTAATTAGAAGATTTATAGATCACTAGCTTCTATCGGCGACTTTGTCTGCGCATGATAAGCACTACCGTTTTACCCCCTTAGGGAAGAATTTTCAAAAATCCTTACTTTATAAAAGAAAGCCTTGTGCAAAATTTCAACCCTGATAGTTTAGGCTCTGCGTTGATATGAGTCATCTTCTCATTTTGTATAATCCTATAGATATAAATATACATGAGTACTAACAACAACGTCAGATGATGAAAACTAGTGGTAAAAATATAGTCAAGGTTATTATGTCAATAGTTACTTAATGGTATTCTTGAAGATACGTACTTTATTCCGTAGTAAGGTGCCAATGTAGCACGGTATCCACAGCTGCAAACATCCTCCTAACCCCAAAATTCCAAAAAGGTAGTCAAATTTCCCCTCTTCTAATTGCTGGAAATATTTAAACATAACAGTTAATAATTTCTGTACTCCTAGACAAGTGCTAATCAAGTATGTGCCACGTGACTTTTCGTTGGCTAACGTTACATCCATACAATTTTGCATTTGTTTCGTTCGCTTTGTATTATCGATAGGCAGTTGCCTAGAGATTATGAAGTCGCGGTTATTTAACATTAGAATGAAACAACTACCTATAACTTATTTAACAAGCGTATTTTATTTGCTGATGTTTTGAATTCAGACTATCAGAATTGGAATAAAATAAAAATACGCGAGTTAAATCCGTTTATAGTTGTTTCATTCTAATCCGTAATAACCGCGAATTTTATCTTATTTATTGGAATGAAACAACTATTAACGGATTTAACTCGCGTATTTTTATTTTATTTTATTAGCTGACGTTTCGGATTCTTTACAATTAATAGTTTTTTCATTCCAATTAATTCAACGGATATTAACTCATGTAATTCATAAATATGTTTTTCCTCTTGATATTTTGTGTGCTATTAATTTCAATTATTATCTTGTGACCTAATCCCAATTTTAATGGGTGCATTGATTTATCTTTTCCGTAAATTAATAGTACCAATTGGATCGCTACAACATGATAATGTATTATTATATTTTCTTAAAAATAATAAACAAAAATGGTCCTTCGAGCCGGACAAAGACATAGGTAACCGCTTTAAAGTAAGATTGGCTTATTATATTTATGAAATATATTTAGAAAATTATATTTATGTTTTTAAGTTTTTCTTTCGTTAGGTACTTACTTCTGCCACTTGATATGCCATTAAACAAATGACGATGGAGCTGAACATAACTTGATACACTAATGTGGGTCCATATACTGATGATATACCTTTTACGGAACTGTAAATAAGATTAATTTAATTACTATAGTATATAGGGCTTTAATAATATTTATATTTCCAAGCACTCATATCGAACAAAGTGTATATAAAAGACGGAAGATTTTATGATATAAATAGAACTGTTTTAGTGTAAAGTAAGAACTTTTTTTTGTTTTTGATATCAAAGGTGAAAAAATTAGTTCAATGCTCACGTTTTGTCGTGCCATTGTTTTTTCTTTATTATTCTCTTCATTATAACAATGACATGACATGTTTATAAACATTTTGATGTTATTAAACACGAAATATCACGTGCCTTAGTCAATAATATCAATGAAGTGACATGTAGGTACTGATACTGAGTAATCCGGCTATCCAAAAGTATATTATTATAGTATCAGGACGCTTTGCTTATTTTCTTATTTATGTATCATATTCCATCTTTTATTTTATTGTTTACTACCTACATATATCGGTATATCGGTCCCGGCAAACTTATTTCTGTCCGGCAAAACAAATAAATTTTTAATAATTAAGTAAAAAGAAGCCTATATTTTAATCCAGGGTGTCAGCTATCTCATACCAAATTGCAGAACTAACCTAACCCTGTTTCATGTAGATTTTCGAAATTTCTTTATCTTGATTGTTACCAGCGTGATAACCGTATTTTGAAGAGACATCTTTCCCAAAGTTACTCTCAAACTTAGCCCAACTAATACATTATTGTATCGAAACATTGCATATATTATAACTGCTAAACGTTTATTTATTATTAATATGGCTCCTATCGTAGTTCTCCTATGTAGAAGTGATAACAATATACCTATATGTACTAATTTTGTAATGTGTCGTAAAAGATAAAGTCATAATAATAATGTAAATTACTAAGAAATAGCAATTTGAAGTTTACTCGAAAACCGAAAGGTGCCAGCTGACTATGCGCTTCATTCTGCTGTTGAGGACCATTTGCACCTCCCGGCGGAGCGGGTCGTCCCTCGGCAGGTAGGCGACACTCTCATCGAGCCCGTCGAAGAATTCACCAAAAGCTATCAGGATCATATCCATCAGGTTGTAATAGTGGAGAAGCAGATGAAATAATATGTAGACGTACACTGAATTGGAAAATAAAACATATTACATTTTTACCAACGCCGTGAATTCTGTGAAACATGAGAAGAAAACAAAATAACCTACCACCAAAAGTAAGCAGCACTATAAATACAAGTACAATTTCAAACCCCATGAAAACTTCGTAGTTCGGTGTTCTATGGGGATCGTCTTCTGGGAGCCAAATGGGGAATATCAGTGGTCTGACCATATGTTCATCCTGTGTTGCCACTGTGCATTGATATAGCAGAGCCAGTGCAGTAGATGAAATGTACATGATCGCGATAAAAACTGCAAATGTAAACCATGCCCAACAGAGCTGCCAGATGAGAAGCTGACCTTTCAGAAAGGCATCCCTGAAAATTCAAAAAGTAATTATGAAAGAGCTAGCTTCTGTCTTCTGCCCGCGACCATATGCACCCGGTTAGGGGGTGAATTTTTAAAAATTTTTTTGCTCTTACGTTATAAAAATAACAATTTCAAGTTTATAACCCTTATAGTTTAGGCCCTGCGTTGTATGTCAGTCGGTATAACAGCTTTTCTTTTTTTAAATATAGATTATTTATATGCATGAGTGCAATAGCAGTGGTCTTAACACAGAGCAGATGGACGATAAGGCTAGAAATTGCTCCTGTGTCGACCATGAACCGGAAGGTCCCGTAGGTAGATTCGCTTTAAGGTGGTCCGAATACCAAATAAAGGTCGTAGGCCTGGTTATTGTGGAGGTCTTTGGTAAAGACCTATGTAGAAGTGCAAAATAGAATCACGTAAGTACTTGTACTGTCCTCCTAAGTTACAGATGAAAAGAAAGTCATTATTGATGTTGGTGGCGAGTCTGAATATTCTATGTCTGTTAAAGAGAACGCTGCAGTAGACGATGCTGACAGAGAAAAGGATAAAGAAGTAACAGAAGCACTCGGTGGCGAACTGATAGTCTTCTATCACGACTCCTCGCCATATGAACATCATCTCAAAAGCTGTGGCTATTAACGATATAAGAGTACTCAACACTGGCCAGATAAATCTGAAAACAAAAATTGACTATATAGTTGTAGCTCGTACATTAGGTAATCGTTGATTAGACTTGCAATAACATTGCAGGCTTTGTGTCTAATATTGTTTAGTTTATGTCGGTTCACGTCTGATGATTTTGCAAGTATCTATTTATAAACAAATAAAACTTTACACTACCCACGAGGCATTACGATATCGAGTAGAAAATATTAGACAAGTGTGTTTTGTGCAATTTTATAGCTGTGAGGCAAGCGGGTAAGTAACTCATTTCTTGGCTAAGTAACTATTTTGATTACGAGTAGGTTTTTTCATTTGTTACATTTCAAAGTTTTTATTTGTGTCAAACTTAGTTTGCACTGTAAAGAAACAATCCAAAGGTAATATTAACCTAAGTTTCGATTCACGTTTGTTGAAGAATATTCCATTGATCGCGAAAAATATTTCAAATTGCGGATGGAAATTTTGTAGGCTGATATTTCCCTCCCAGTCATAATTCTTTTTGAATAGAAAATCTTTCACGCTTTGCACAATTGTCATTTTGATGAGCTAACTGACCCAACGAGGGGTTTGATTTCCGCTTCCTTGTTAAACTGCGTATAATAAGAAGAAAACTTGATTGTGCTGAAATAACTGGTGTTCTAGCTAATTAAGTTAATCGCTTTGGTCAATCAATGCAGATGTTTAATCCGTTGCAACGATAATTGCAATATTACATTTTATGGTTCTTTTCCTTTTAGTTATTTATTAAGGTGTTAGTTAAGTTGTTTGTTAATTATTTATTAACTCGTGGAAAGTTGTAACTAGTAACTTAACATATTATTTTACATATATTTTTGTTTGTTTACTTTTTATTGTACAGCAAAAGCTTTATTGTAGGTACGAAATTCGGACTTAATGCCATAGGATATCAGTGTCAAAAAAAAATTGTATGTATGTGTAAATAGGTACCTATTTTTCCATTTAAGTTTCTTTGGCTGTTTTTGTATTTTTATGGTTAAATGAGATATAGTCAGGATATAGTTAGGTTATCGTCAGTTCAGTCGGCTACTAATATTAGTACTGTAAAATTTCCGTAAACAAGTTATAATTTATTTCAGTAATGGAACCCTTGTTGGCATTTTTAAGCAATTAGTATTTTTTTCCAAGGTCTAGAAGCCTGAAGGACAATCATTCATTATCTACCATTACTAGTCTGTACTAATTATGTAATTATGTTATTTTTCATAGGAATCAGAGCAAGATTATCTGTTGATGTGTTTGACATCAATTTATAAATTTAAATGTCTTTTAAATAAGTGATAGCTTTTAGTTTACCTACAAAAACAAACTCAATGTTTTTGTTGATATCCTACTGATAGTATTAATTTTAATTACGTATTAACAAGTAAATGTAAAAACAAGTAAATGCCTAATTATAAATAATATAAGTAGGTAAACAGCGTTCATTATCGTACCCGTATGTCTAACATTAAAATTTGTAACTTGTTCAGTATTAATCTGAATAAATGCGTAAACTTTTTTTTAGAAATATCGTCTGCTACATGATGATTCATTGTAGGTACCTAACTATTTAAAAATACGCTTAGTTTTTAATTTTGTTTTTTTAATTTAGAGATCGACTGTTACCGATAGTAACGTCCTGTTTTTATATGGATAATATTCTCGGCCAAGAAAGTTTCCCTGCCCTTCAGCTAATATTTCAAACTTTACCGATATAAAAGCTCTTGTGCCTTAATAATCGCAAGTAAAAAACAATATTAATCAATGTTTTCGAAATGTCAGCAAATAAAATAAAATACGCGAGGTAAATTTGTACCAGAATAAGAGTGGAAATAATCGACAATAATTACCATCATCAGAAATTATTCGTATTAATATTAATCAAGTTGTTTTATGCCATTTCTCTGCAGGGGCGGACTGAGCGTGTTGCAGTTGAGAGGAAAAAGTACTCCGTGGAAAATTGGATTATGCTGTAAAATAAGCTTCAATATACCTAATTAGTTATCATTTATATTCTATATTAAAGGACGGTTGCGGAGCACAGCGACAAACGGACGTTGCCCTTCTTCTATTTGTCTCTGTCGCACGCGCGTAGTAATAGTGCCATCACGCTCGCACAGTAACCTTCAAGGTTTTTCGCTGTGCTCCGTGACCGTCCTTTAGCTTCTGCCCGCGACTTCGTCAGCGCACGATAAGTACTTTACACAATATCTGATGATTATTGTAAAGTTTCATCAAAATCCATTCAGTAAAAGTGCGTGAAAGAGTAACAAACACACACTTACAGACTTTCACCTTAATAATAGCAGTGTGAGTGTATGAGTATGATTCTTCTCAGTCCTATATACTGGTAGGGGTCTGAGGAATGATAACTGCACGCAGAAATATATTTACACTACATACATAGTGATAAATATTTAAGATTGCAACTACTAAACTCCACTTAAGTGTTGTGTATTGACGAGACTGGGTGTCAATACTTGTTCAAATACTATGTTTAGATAATTATATTAAAATGATCGGTGTTGCATTAGCGGTTGTGCTGTTTCCTTTAATTTTAGTGTATCTGTACAGAAATGCCGTTAAGAAACCAGATAATTTTCCGCCAGGTAAGCTTTATTACATCAAGATTGTATATACATACAATAAATCTTATTGAGAAAGTACTTATATTGTATACAAAAATAACATATCATCTAAAACTCAATCCATTAGACAAATTTAACCATTTTGTCTCGTTGGAATGAAACAACTATTAACGGATTTAACTCGCGTATTTTTACTTTTTAGCGTTAGACTATTGTCAGCTAAGTCGTGCTACGATTACCTATGGAAACTGTAAAGAATCCGAAACTTCAGCAAATAAAATAAAATAAAATTACGCGAGCTAAATCCGTTAATAGTAGTTTCATTCCAATGTGTAATAACCGCGAAGGCATCATAAATTATCATTTTGTCTCGATTATAATTTTCTTCTGCGCAGTATTAGTTCGAGTAGCTTAGGTAATGACTAATGAATTTAGGTACATACCTACCTACATTTCCACCCCTATTCATGCATTTATTTTTAATGCTAAATTAAAATATCCATTATCCGTTTTTACTGTCATACTTAATGAAATAGATTTGATGACATACTTCTTGAAAATTTTGAAACATATCAATTGAAAATTATTTGAAAATAAACAGAAACCTGCAGCTAACTTACGGAAAGGGCAGAATATCATTGCAAGGCACTGGTTTTATTTTTTTACTTTTTGATACCCTTAATATAGTTAAGGGTATCAAAAAGGTATATTATGTCCCCAAATAAGGTTCCTCGATTTTCAGCAGCCTTATAATAATATGACACAAGGAAAAAGGTTTCCATGCGTTTTTGAAGTCGATTTGAAACCATTTTTAAACAGAATTAAAATTCTATGATATTGAAATTAATCGATATTGCTTTATTCCAAAGTGTTTGTTAGGTAAACTTAAACAATTCAAAAATATGTTTATCACTTTGTACCTATAAAGGTGGAGTAGGTATATACACTTACCTCGGTAATGAATGGTAGGTACAGTATATAATATAATGACTATTTTAAGTGTAACAGTTTTAGAACAATTATATAAAATACTTAATTGATGCAAAGTGCTTCTAAGTGTAGTAAAATAATTAGACATATAAAAACGCCTATCACTAGTATAAACATTTAATTTTGACTGATATCATTTAAATGACAGTTAGTGAGGTTATATATTAGAAAGGATTTGAGGTGAAATAGCATATGAAAGTAACTTGTCTTTGTCTTCATAATATATTTGTCTGTGTGTTTGTACCTATACCTCCTATCTATTTGTTTCACAGTTTACACGTTTCCTAAAGTTTACTTACTGATTAGCCGTGGGGAAAACGTTTTTGTGACGAGAATAAACAAAGTTATATCTATGTAAATAGTCTTTATTATTAATCGATTGGTGTGAATGGACGTTTTAATTTATTGATTCCGAGGTCGATGAGTTAAATGTCATAGACACAAAATAACACTTAATGAGGGCCACCGCGTGTCAGAAATCCGCTAGATGCGCTAGTGTAGAATGAGGTCCAGCTGTCATGTACCACCAATCACAGGCCAGTAGCTTGCCTCTCATTGGTGGAACATGACAGCTAGACCTCATTCTACACTAGCGCATCTAGCGGATTTCTGACACGCAGTGGCTAGGGTTGCCAACCGTACTCTAAAATAGAGTATTGTACTTACTCTTTATCATGTAGGTGTACTCTATAATCTAGAACACTAATAGAGTATGCTAAAATACTCTTTTTTGATAAATTTTTACTATACCTAATACTAATGCCAGTCATGCAATATTATGAAAATCCTTTATCAGAACAAAACATCATTCAATTTAATAAAAAATGAGCTCTTGATTTATTCAAACTTAGATTTAGGATGCTTAGATTCATATAATTGCTTTAAAAACAAAAAAAAAACAGAAAAAAAATCGGTACATGCGTTAGGGAGCTATGACGCCACAGATAGACACACACACACACAGACAGACAGACAGACACGTCAAACTTATAACACCCCGTCGTTTTTTCATCGGGGGTTAAAAACAGGACAAACTATTAGATACCGCAAGAAGTAATAAAAAATACGTTTTTAAAATTGCAAAATAAAAAGACTCTTTTTTTATAAGTCTGTACTCTTTATTTACCTCCTTTGACACCAGATATACTTTATTTCTTCTAATAGAAGTTGGCAACCCTAGCAGTGGCCCTCATTAATATAAGAAGCTTTCTGTATGTTGCCTTGTCAGCAAATTAAGATTTTATTCTGGTTACCATGGAGACGGCTGTACTGTGGATCGCCGAGACAAAGGTATTCTATAAAGAGCTTGGACGCCATCTGAGTGTGAGTCATTACCTGGTGCAACAGATATCCAAAAAGCAAACTTTGTTAGCATTATGATGTACATGCGAAGTAGATTCCTCTCAGGTAGACTTGGTATAGGTTCTTTAACACAAAGCGTGTTGCGAATGAATCTTGTACTCATTACTCTCTTATAGTTTTAATAAATTTTGCTGATTCAATTGTCAACTTATGTGCTACTGTTTACTAGCTTCTGCCCCCGACTTCGTCTGCGCATGATGAATACTTTACAATAATATGGTTGTAAAATAAAGTCTATATGTTAATCTGTTGTTGAATATGCCATATTACTATAAAGTTTTATCAAAATCCATTCAGTAGTTATTGCGTGAAAGAGTAACACACATACCGATATCCATCCTTTCATCCATATTAATTAATCACTAATCCATACATTCTTACAAACTTTCGGGTTTATAATATTACTTACTTACTTACTAGGATTTTGTGACTCCTGTACTCCTGTTTGAAAATGGTCTCATTTAAAATGGACTTTAGAAACTTATGGACTTGATAAAATTTAAACGTAATTATAAAAGTGAACAATGAAGCATAATAATCTTATTAATCAATATTTATTTGAAACTATAATTAGCTAATTTATTTATTTAAGCTGCCTCGTTTTGCAAATTTAGGTTAACTGCACTTTATATTGTGCTACTATGTCTAGTTAGCAATAAAATCTAATGAGTGTAAACAGTTAACTAAGTGATTG
This sequence comes from Polylopha cassiicola, assembly GCA_038024825.1. Classification (NCBI taxonomy): domain Eukaryota; kingdom Metazoa; phylum Arthropoda; class Insecta; order Lepidoptera; family Tortricidae; genus Polylopha; species Polylopha cassiicola. Next base: position 8,418,879 of record CP149055.1, read on the forward strand.
CCAATACAATAGTATGTAGGTGTAATTAGTTATTATCTACCTACTTATATTTGTCGTAATTTCTATTAATTTAACATAGGTATGTAAATATAATTGTAATAATATATATGTATTTCAACGGAAAATACAATATCAGCATAAGGATTAAATGTTGATAGATTGTCTTGTCTAATAAAATAATGAATACCTAAGTATACTTTGTAATATAGGTACCTATTATGTAGATACCTACCTAACAACATCTAAATATAGCCTATAATATTATGTTACTTACTTCGCATGTATTTGATTTCGTTTATTGACGTATTTCGTGTCAAGTTGTTACAATACTATTGTAGCGGCCCTAATATTGTAAAATACGTACTGCGGAATTACAGTGGTCCAACATTTTGAATGATTGAAAAAATGTTCAAATCATGTGACTAGACGATAAGTACTAAACAGTCGACAAATCTTTTATTGAAACTTCATTTCATTCCATTATTTCCAGGTCCACCAAGTTTGCCAATATACGGAGCTTACTTCTTGGTTCAAATATTCGCCCTAAATGATCTGGCGGCAGCTTTTCTTAGGCTTGGTAAGATTTATAAAACTGGCGTGGTTGGGCTCTACCTGGCTGATATACCATCTATAGTAGTCAACAGTCCTGGCCTAGTCAAAGAAGTTCTTAATCGGGAGGAGTTTGATGGAAGAATGGACATTATACTTGGCAGGCTGCGTTCGTATTGGAAGAGACTGGGTAAGTCTACTAACCTAGATTTATGGTTTCAATATCTATATTTGACTACAAGACTAGAGGATGCGGTACTCATGACACTGACATCTGCTCCTAACTGTCAGCAAGCCTATGACGAAATGTCGGGTCGTCGTCTTATTCTCGCGGTGATCTGCTGATTCCCAAGTGACATAGGCTATAGAATATTTTGAAAAAATATTAGGAATCCGTGCGAAGCAGTCGCGGGCCATTAATATTATTATATAGAAGAAGCTCACTTGACTGTAACCCTTTATTACATATCAACGCAGGGCCTAAACTATAAGAGTTAGAAATTTTGCATAGGGGTTCCTTCTATAGCGTAAAGGAGCTCTAAGAAAGGATTTTTGAAAATTTACCCCCTATCTGATAAAAACTTATCGTGCGCAGACGAAGTAGCGGGAAAAGGTAGTTTTGGAACCTACTATATTTGTCAATTGTTTTTTTTCAGGTGTTTTCTTCACCGATGGCTACTTCTGGCACGTCCAAAGGCGGTTCTCTCTGAGATACATGAGAGACTTCGGTTTTGGGAGGAGATGCGAAAACCTAGAGACGGTGATAGCCTCAGAGATCAAAGAAATGATCGATATGAGGATCAATGGCCCACTGAATGACGAGGAAAAGGTACTAAACCTACTTAATAATTTCTAATGCCTTCGCGGTTATTACCTACACATTGGAATGAAACAGCTATATGTACGGATTTAACTCGCATATTTTATTTTAATGGCGGACGTTTCGGAATCTTTAGGTATGTACCTACAGTTTCCATAATCGTAACACTAGTTAACAATAGTTTAACGCTAACTTTAGCTTAGACTATTGCCATATTATTTCATTCCAAAGGTACCAACGTATTGTGCAAGTTGTTATTGTGCTCGATCCAACCAGTCAAATTTATATTGATACCAAGTTGACATAAATTTATGAAATTTTGACAGTAAATGTTAATTTAGCCTTGGAACAAAACCTATTTGTGTGGTTTCTTATGCACTGACCCCTGCGATAGTTGAAGTGGTCTGAACAGGTTACGTGTGATTTCGAAATTATAACGACAAGTATGTCAATTTAATTAATCTAAGGACCTTAATCCTTACGACATCTTTCTGTAAGTAGGTACTTGAAAAAAAAATAAGAACTGACTTTTAATTAAATTTTAAATCGCTTAGCGATTTGTAATGTCGACGTCCTTATCCTTAATAATGTCGTTAATATAAATTGGAATGTTGCCTATTATAAGTCTTTCATTTATTTCTTAAATTTTGATTTTGATAATTTTATTGGAGGTACCCGTTAAAATTATGCCTAAGTACTTTATTTATTGATGGTGTCTTTTTATTGTGTACCTAATCCATGGGGAATGACTACTATATTATGCATTGTACTAATATTATAGTAAACTTAATCCCCTACCTACCCTTATGTATTTTTATTCTGTCATTATTGTTTAAGTACCTAACAAAAAAATAAACAAATCTAGATTGCGTTGTAGAATAAATTTAGGAAAATTAAACAATTACAAGATCTGTGCTCGTCAAATACTGAAACACCATTATTTTTTGACAGAAACTTGTAAAAGGCGACTTGATCTACTTGCCACACTTCCTCGCCGCTCCTTTCATCAATGGAATGTTACATGTCATCGGAGGAATGACCCTTCCAAGGTCGGAGTACCACCAGCTATGGAACCTGGCTCGGGGCACCTTACGTTTCCAAAGAGGCTCAAACGACCTTGGTGGAACGTTGAGTCTCACACCCTGGCTGAAAGACTTTATGCCCTCTTGGAGTGGGTACAAAGAGCTGAGCGAAGGAAACCAAGTGCTATTGGATTTCTTTAAGGTACCTAATATATTCAACTGTCTCGGTGAATTTCGTACCGCGTTTTTGATACCGACTGCAGCGCCATCTGCTGGGCTGATTTGTGAATCTGAACAAATCAGGGCGTTATCTAGCCGTAAAAATAAAACATTCAAATAATCCAGCCGTTTAGGAGGAGTTCAGTGACATACACACGTACAGTAGAATTTTATATATGAAGATATGAATCTTAATCAAAGGAAAATTCTTATCTTATTTATAGTACATAGTACCAATAGTAAGTACCTAGTATTTATTATATATCGTTTCTTATAGAAAAAATATAACATGCCTCGCCAACATAGGAAGGTGAAATTACTAAGTAACTTACAAGTTGTCGAGTCGACAAGCATATAGTTGTGACGAATATTCGGGGCTTCTGCGGACAATATTGTTATCACTATTCGTGGCAACTCTAGTTGTAACTCATAGCTAAGGTCCATTAACCTGGGAAAACCTCTGAAATGTTTTCTTATTTCGCCTGACGCAAATGGCCTTACATCATTGAACTTGAAAATTTGCAAATAGAAAATAGTAAATTTACATACCTACTTGCTTAACTGATTTATTCACGTCGTCGGCTTCATTTACATTTCGGTTAGTTTGGGTTTTACAAAGGACGAACTTTTACATGTTGACACGTCGTTTGTGATATGTAGGTACTATAAATAAACATGGAGATTAGTTTTTTATTTATTTACTTTAATCTCTGTGAAGCAAATTCCTGTATGAACAACCTTTGCTTTATAAAGGGCAATTGGCTTATTTTTGTATATTTTTTACCTTAAAGGTACTAAGAAACTGGCAATGATTTTAATGCGACAATATTTACTTGTATCGACGGCAGATGTTTACCAAGTTACAGGAAATCATTGATATTGACACAAGCCTTTCCCTTGTCTCCTTCTGAAGGTCGTAATATTATCTTCGATAATTTATATCTTAATTTTCATTGGACATATAGAGCTGTCCTTCCTATAGAACACGTAAGTCAGAAACATGTTAGAGTCAATCTGATTCTTTTTTAACTCCTTGGGTTAATTTAAAGCTTGTAGTGGGAGTTTATTGTCGTATACAAGTGAAAAGTTTACGTTTGAATAGGCAAAATGCGTTTCGTTATAATATAGGTACCTAATTAAGTACGTTTCAATATTTGTACCGTACTATAATTAATTCCGGTATATTCAGGCATAAAGAATAATACGTTACCGAATGTTTAAATTAATAATAGTTTTGTGTTCAACATTTTATTATGTAGGTTTATACCATATTTCATATTATTATGAAACTTGTATATTTCCGGTAAACATACAATTATAATTTCAGAAACTAGTTGAACAAGCAATGGCGACTCACGACGAGTCTCACGATCGCAGTTTTCTCGACATGTACATTAGGAAAATGAAGGAGGAAATTAGAAGCACCGGACGATCTACCTTTTCAGGTAAAAGTTACTAATATGATTCATGAGTTTAGTACCTATATTAATGCACTCAAATATATTTTTGTGCTCTATATAGCACGGCGTCTATAACTCGCACTTGGTCGTTTTTTTTAATGTTTGACTGAATATAAAGATACGTAGATATTACAAGACGCAATAGCATATTTTATAACTACCTATTTATAAAATTTAATTTATTTAAGTAGAAATTTATTACGTTCGGTAATCAATTTCTCAAGTCATAAAAGTATTAATTAAAAATAATATATTCCTGATATTGAGCACTATAAAAATATTAATTCAGACACATTATAGTAGTTCTTTCGACGCTTAAGAGGATTGTGAACCTGTTAATTTTCATACAAAAGGCGATAACGTTTTACACCCAGTAAATATAGTTAGATTTTTATAATTTTTGGATATGTTGTAGATATAATGAGAAACTACGTCTGTACGTTTTGATTTTTAAGAAATATTGCTTACGCTAAAATTTATTAGCATCTAAAAATCTATATATAGATCTAAAAATCTATATTTAGATCTAGCGTAAGCAATATTTCTTAAAAATCAAAACGTACAGACGTAGTTTCTCATTATATCTACAACATATCCAAAAATTATAAAAATCTAACTATATTTACTGGGTGTAAAACGTTATCGCCTTTTGTATGAAAATTAACAGGTTCACAGTCCTCTTAACTAACAATGCCTACCGCTGAAATAAAACAACTGTAAGAGCTATTAACGCATTTAACTTGCGTATTTTATTTTTCTGACGTTTCGATAATTTTCCAACTTCCAAATTCGTATCACGACTGAGCTGACAATACCAAACCTATAGATAAACAACGTACCTTTATACATACCAACATAAATAGTTTCACCGATGAATATTATTGAATTAGAAAGTGAACACCAGTTACTGTTAGTTTAGTTGAATCCGAAACCTCAGCAAAGAAATCAAAATACAAATACGCGAGTTAAATCCGCTGATGGTTGTTTCATCCCTACTAATATTATAAATGCGAAAGTAACTCTGTCTGTCTGTTACGCTTTCACGCTAAAACTACTGGACCGATTTAAACGAAATTTGGTACAAAGAAAGTCTGGAGCGTGAGAAAGGACATAGGCTACTTTTTAACCGACTGCAAAAAAGGAGGAGTTCCACGCGGACGAAGTCGCGGGCAGAAGCTAGTTCCAATATATTTTAGATCTTATATTTCCAGTGGACCAGCTAGTTCTGATCTGCACTGACTACACGTTCCCGAGCGCTACGGCGACGGAATCGGTCATAGCGTTCCTGGTGGAACGGATGCTGCTGCAGGACGGGATCCAGGAGAGCATCCACGAGGAGATAGATCGAGTCGTCGGTAGAGACCGCATGCCTACGTTAGATGATAGACGGAAGTAAGTAATACAGTAGGTACTAGCGACCCGTCCCGGCTTCGCACGGATCCCTTTTTTTTATAGCCTATGTCACTCGGGAATAGTGTAGCTTTCTAACAGTGAAATAATTTTTCAAATCGGTCCAGTCGTTTTGGAGCCTATTCAATCCAAACAAACGAACCTTTCCTCTTTATTATATTAGTATAGATAATTATAATAATGTTACGAGTTGGAATGAAACAACTATAAACGGGTAAGTTTATCATTTTTTAATTCCCATATCCGTCTAACCGACTCTTTAACGTTAGACTACCGTCAGCTCAGTCGTGCTACGAATATGGGAACTGTAAAGTTCTCGAAATGATAGCCAATGAAATAATAGTTAAATCCGTTTATGGTTGTTTCATTTCAATTTGTAATTACAGAAATTATAATGTTAAGAGTTCATGTTTGGATATAATTTATTAGTTCCTGTAGTTATAATAGTACCTATTAATAATTAGCATATAACACAATAAACATGTGTTAACTAGTAGTAGTTTGCTCAGGGGTCCCTTTTATAACGTAGGGGAGCACTAAGAAAGGTCTTTTGAAAATTTACCCTCTAAGGGGGTAAAACGGGGTTCTTATCGTGTAGACGAAGTCGCGGACAGAAGCTAGACTAGTATGGAAATAATAAAAAAATATGTAAGTACTTACCTACCCACCTATATACCATCACATGTAGGTATATGTATACCTAGGTACCGGTTTTTGTAAACCACATAGCTTTTATAGACCACTGAGCTAATTGTACGTTTTACTGTTTAACGTAAATCAAATATACAACCCATAATGGGTAAATAATTGAAGTTTAGAATGCATGAAGTGCATGCATGCATTATAATCTAGGTACCTACTGATAGTTAAAACTTGTAATCATCATCAATCTGATGACGACATAAGATTGATTTTCATTATCACAACGAGCACTAAATTCATTACCTACCTTAACATTGATATCTAAGACTTTCAATACCTAATAACATTTATGCAAATAAGATAAGACATACCTAACTTGAAAACAATATTTTTAACTAACGGCCAATAACCCCAAAATTTAGCTAAATAGACTTATATACTTACCTAGAATAAAAACAGTAAATTTTTATAGTAGGTATTTTAACTAAAAATAATGACCGTTTTTAGGATTCCGTAGCCAAACGGTAAAAAACGTTAGCCTATTACTGACTGAATCACCAGACTGAATCTCATGAACACAGTGATAGATAGATATATAGATAGCCAGTTGTAATATTCAGATATTTTCCCATACCTACACAACAAACGTGTTTTTATATTCGAGATGCACTTGGCCGGTTCTTAAAATTCAACGATTAACTCTAATTAGGTACCTATATAACCTTATTAATTATTAATGTTTGTTTTTAATTATAACATTTTTTTTATGCCTTTATTTGTTTAAATTACCTATGTCGTTTGTTTGTCCTAGTATGCCGTATACAGAGTCTTGTATTCGCGAGATAATGCGACTTGAGACGCCAGTACCCCTCTCAGTGCCACACAGGAGCGTCGTCGACACTAAACTAGACGGATATGACATACCAGAGGTGAGAATATCATTTTAATCCATCACTATGTATCCCAAACACACTTAGTATGCTACTGCGACGCCCTTACCAGATGTAGAATGAAGGCATTTGGCTCTGAACGCCTGGAGCCTGGAGACTTAGGGGCATTGCGACTAGGAGACATAATACGATATCTACATGGAATCGGTTATGGAGAACTGAGTAAGTTCAATGAGAGGTAGGCACAAAAGATCCTACTGGGTCGAATTGGTGAAGGTACACTTCTGGGTTTTGAAAAATGAAATAAGGTCGACGCCTTATTCCATAATTATAAATGATTTTGACCTAAATTATGGGACCATCAGTAAAACAGATTATTCTCGGATTTTATATTATTTTTATTACGAATCACTTAGCACAGCGGGTTTTACAGGTTTGTAGATAACTAAAAGCAATACTTAAATCATAATCGATTATAATACAACCTTGAAAAAAATATTATCACAATATCTTTGAAATTACGTAAATAACTACCTAGATAGTAGGTACCTATACAATGTTACAGGTTATCAAGAATTTTGAATATTAACACAATATCTTTGAAATTACGTAAATAACTACCTAGATAGTGTACAGTGCTACAGGTTATCAAAATTTTACTTATATGCTCATTATTTTCGTAGCGTTTTTTACTTACCTACTTAATCTGGTTAATTTTTAATATTTTAAATTACCTAGGTGCAATGTTTAGTTGAAAGGATATATTTGAATGACGGCTATAAATAGTTCCTTTACTGGTAGTGTCTCTTGACAATTTAGTGCTGCCATGTACGGTTCCTGCACGTTCCCTATACAATTCACTGTAGAAGTAAACCACTTGTAAATGACCGTTGCCCGCAGAATTCTCTAGTCAGTCCAAACTTGACGAGCTTGCACATGGATGAGACGGTGTGGGGGGACCCGGAGGTATTCAGACCGGAACGGTACATCGTGGATGGAAGACTGGACGTTAGTCGGGACAAAGGGTTGCCGTTTGGAGCAGGTACATTACATAATTAAGTATATATATACGTATATCTAACTAACATCTGTCCGCGATTTCGTCTATGATCCTAATTTTTCTGGATTTAAACTCTTAGGTGACTTTTTACCCCTAACTATGTGATAAAAACTACCTATCATAATAATATGTCCCTGGGATTTTCCCATGCCAAATTGCTTAACCCTTTCGACGCGAGAGCCTAGCGGCGCGCTGCACTACTCCTGTGCGCAGGCCTAGTTACGTTTTGCACCTCTCCCAGGCGCACATACATTTCTTTTCGTGCTAAAATCCATGATGCACTGTGTGCATCATTGCGCCCGCTGGGACCGTTCGAAAATCGGCCGAACAAACACCGCATGAATGGATGGTTCATACGCTTATTTTAATAACCAATCACTAAATGTTTTTCCTTTGGGTGAAATAAAAGACAATATTTTTTAATCATTCAATGTATTATTATTATAAATAAGTTTTTTTTGTGGTTTCTGTAACAATCCCCTCCTCATTATCCCTGTTTACTTCTTGCTGTTTTGATACGTTTGATATTTATTCGACATTGCACATTAAATCCTGAAATATAATATAACCCTAGAATAAGATATTCCGTAATTACCACCATAAACTATAACTTTTTGGACTAAGCCGAATTGGTCAGTTAGCAAATACAACTTTATACCATACTTATTTTTTTTTCCTTTTAAATATTGTCTAATCCACAGACGTCCGCGAAACAATACTAAACTTTCATCAATACATAGAACTTTTCCAGGATAAAATATTTGATCCATTTTACTGTTAAAAAAATCAATTAAACTTTGAATTTTTGACATTCTTTCATTTGTGTTGTTTTCATAAATTTGAAAATTGAGGCATCTTAATATTAATAAAAATTTGTCCCGACTCATATACTTCAAAAAAACTGGCACATTAAAAAGCTCGTCCTTTTTCCAGTAATTTACGATTTTGCTTGTCGTTATTACCCCCATATTTAATAATAAACCTAGAAAAACTTTTATTTCTCCTATATTTATGTCGGTCCAACGACTGATCCTACTTGAAATAAGCATATTTTTGTCAAGCATTTTTTTTGCATATCGATTGATATTATCAACTAAATATTGAAAAAAATCTACCGTAAAAATGAGATTAAAAAAACTCACTGGAGTGATGTCAGCCATTCGTTGTTTTAGACCGTGGATGGCTCTAAAATCTGAAATTCCACTTCTGCATTCTGTTTCACTCCAATCTTCTTGTGAAGGCGACAAAACCTCGATGTCATCATCCGATTCATCGGAGCTGGATCCGTCGTCAGAAGTGACATCGCTGTCTGATCCTTGCAGCATGTTTAATAGCTCGCTTTGAGAATAATTTTCATCTACGTATAAGAACAAATGTTTTTCTTATTAAAACACTTGATCAAAACTATACCTACACGTACTACAACTCTTTATATTATAGAGAAATCATCGGACAAAGTACTTACCAAGCGGCATCGGCAGATCGCTTCTTGTTTGGCCAATAGATAAAACAGCAGATATCGGGTCCATAGGGTTTACCCTAGGTTCAATCGAGGGTGCAGTATCAGAGTCCAATGAGATAGCCGAGTCAATCGGAGAAGCATTATTCAAGTCAGTAAAGAAAGTCGAGTCCATCACAGCTAGTGTCGTATCAGAGTCCATTGAGATTAGTAAAAAAATCTTAATAACAACTGAAGGCACTTAGATGCGCAAAGACACGAAGTGTACAGTCAGAGTCACAGACCAAGACTGTACGTTGTAATTGCATAGGAAGAATTATTACCCACCCCCTGTATCCCTAAACTAGAACACGTGCAAAAATCAATTAAAACCAACAACTACCAACATCTATTGTTTGATTGTTATCTTCAAATATGGTCGTAAGTCAATGTCATTACGCCGAAAGAGTTTACTTTTGATGTCCAGGTAAAACCGACTACCTAATTCTAACGTCCATTGTTTAAGGGAGATAGGTATTGCGCACGACCCAGACTTTAGTCAGTTTTATTGCCTTTCTTTGTTCTTGTTTCCTTTTATATTTAACGACATTTTATAAAATAACAACTAGTGCATTTGTCTGGAAATACCCAGCCGCGGCTATGTAGTCGATTGTGTCGCAGGTATCGCCAAAGAGTGGATTACTTGGAATAGATAACGAAATTATAATTACTTACTGCATTGGAATGAAACAACTTTAACGGATTTAACTCGCGTATTTTATTTTTACCATATCATATGTATATGTACTATCACTTTAGCATAAGACTATTGTCAGCTCAGTCGTGCTACTATTATGGAATCTGTAAAGGCTCCGAAATGTCAGCCAATAAAAATAAAATACGCGAGTTAAATCCGTTAAAGTTGTTTTTCCGATGTATAATAACTGCAATCAGAAATTATTAATTACTGCAATTCGGCTCCTTTGTTTTGAAATACCCAGCCTTATTTTTATATATTTATTTGCAGCGTCGTTTAGCACTTTAGACCTACAATGCATAAATTATTTATAAAATACAAAGTAATTAAACTAAGAATTGGTTGACGTAAAACACCATCCAGTTGCGATCCCTTTTTGCTTACCAAAGAAAAAAAAGCTTTAACACAAGTGTCATAACGTATAAACTTGCATTTAAAAAAAAATACTTAAGACCTTTTAACTTCGTGTATTGACAAAAACGGTCCCCTGCGGCGCAATGATGCACCGTAGTTATCATGCCATTATAAGGTGAAAATATTGATGTTTTGTAAAAATAACTGTTTATATTTCCGTGATTATAACTAACCTTCAGATTTATCAAAACAAAAGAAAAAAAATCTTTATTAAATATACTGAAAACCAATGGTCAAAGTTTGAAGTGTTTTTTTCTGAACTTACAAGGAAATAATAACTTTAAAAAATTGTATTAGTTAGATTTCTTTGTCAACAACCCAATCCCACCCAAAAAAAATATATGATTAAACAAAATACTATGGCAAAATCAATTTTTGTTATGTAGCACATGTGCATCATGCGCATGGCAGGTACTGTAAACCCATGATGCACATGTGCATCATGCGCCGCGGGGGTCTGCAATTCCATGATGCACATGTGCATCATGCGCACCCAAAGAGTTAGATTCAGTGGTAAAATAGGTCATACCTACAAGACTGGGTAACCCAAAAGTCTTGACAGTTGAAAGTGCTAGAATATAACGGTTTCATCGGTCATTACCGCCTGTACAGTAGGGGTTGGGTCCGTAGGGAGCCGGTATCAACCATGTAGGTTATGTCCCCTTTTGTAAGGTATAATTATAGTAGTAATAGTAGTACCTAGTAGTTTTTGATGTATAATAAAGCAGCTTTATGGATAATTTATAAGTTTTTACGTATAATTTCTCGGGGTCTAGATTTTATATATAATTATAGAACAACAACGGATAAACCTACATAGTTAAATACATATTTAAGACATTTAAGCCTCGGGTAAAGATGATAGTGCTCATCACACTGACATCCACTCCTAGCAGAAATCGAACCGAAACCTCTGGTCGTAGTCAGGAGCTCTGCCCACTAGACCTTCAGGGCGTCAATTAACTAACATTCATACTTTGAACTGTATCTAAAGATTTGATAACACTTTTATACGCGATACTATTAATCCAGATAACAGATAAACGTTGCGTTATCTCTTTGTTAATCCAAAAAGTAATACTAATTAGATTTAATATTTCAAGGTCGCCGACTGTGTGCTGGGGAGACCTACGCCCGTCAGAGCATGTTCCAGGTGTTTGCAGCTTTCATGCAGGCTTTTCACGTGTCCACTGCAGATGGGAAGCCGTTGAAGAAACCTGCCCGGAGGATACAAGGCATCATCACGACCATACCTGAGTTCTGGGTGCGAATTACACCTAGATCCTAGGTCGTAGGGTACTGCCCTGAAGAGAAACTTTGACAGTTGTTGATGTGATACCTAATAGTTTAGTTTGATTCAACGAGCCATATTTTAAGTTATTTATAAGGTTAATTGGCGTTTGTAATAGTTTTAAGATATTTTTATTATAATTCGTCTCGTGTAGATATAGATCACTGATTTTTGTTTGTTATTGCAGCTTTAATGGACAATTCTTTTTGTAAATATCCAATCATCATTTTTATTTCTTTTTATATTTAGGTAGCTAACTAGTTAAGTAGGTATGTTAGGTTACATTTTTAACAAAAAATGTGATTAGCTGTTTCAAAATAAAGTCACGTCTAAATTACCTCGATATTTAATTTACCTACCTCTGGCTTTATCATGTGTTATTTTGAATTTTTCAAAACAATCCTCTAAAGTAGGTGATAGTCTTTTATACACCCATAGACATGCATCTAGGTACATTCTACAACGCAAGGGTAACCACTGTAACAATTAAACCACAAGATAAGTGTGATTCCGTTTATTACAAGCGTCACAGGAAAAGAGTAAGAAAAAGATGGCGTCTAGTAGTGGGCATAGACAAAATAATAGAACATAGACAATATAGACCATTTCGTTAGGTAGGTACCTATGTTAATTCTTAACAGCCATTACACATTTATTACATTGTGATATGGAATGCACGCCCTACTTTTAGACACTTTGTTTTACATCGCGCCACTGTAATATTTTTAATACTTACTACCCCTAGATAGTATTACTTACCTACTACTTTAAAAAGACTAAGTTGCGCTTACACATAGGTCACTGAACCCATAACTTTCAAAGCAAATGATCAGTATCAATGTGAAAATTAAAGTCGTAAAAGTTACGTACTATACAATTAATGTTTGTGTTTAGTCTTACATCGGTTGCGCTCCAGCTGCAGTAGTTAATTAGCTTAAGTGTGATATAGAGCCTTTAATCATTTCCAGTAACTGGGTCGCACAATTTTAGTAATTATCTGGTTAACATAGCTACATTGACACGCCAATTACTCGTATGTCTATAGATATTCTATCTATGTAATTGTATTCTATTGTAATCTGGAATTTAAAAAAGATTTGAATATTCTGCCATGTTCGAAACAAAACTAATATTATTAAGGCTTGAGTAGGTATTTTTATATATAAAATGCTGACCCTATTTCCCCAATGAGAATTTTCGGTGATAAGTAATCTAATTTTGCAGTTAAATTACCTACGTAGTTTAACCACAAAATTAAGTAAGTATCTATATTGTTTGCATAATGAAAATGTAACAGAAGTTATTAAAATGTGCCTTTTTTATACAAAGTGTAACGTTAACGGCAAGTCAATACTATCGTTTTTCGTGTCACAAAACATACTATGACCTCTGTTCTGTTCATTTACCTACTGTCAGTGCGTCACCCTATTAACTGTCAATAAGTGCTATTTATTATTCTGAGTAACACAATCACAAACGACTGTATTTTTTTTATATATTTACACGTTGTTATCCTCAAAACGAAATTGCACGACTTGCATGTCCTTGTTTAATGCAGAAATCTGCAGAATGCCCGTGACCGTCATTTTGGTAGTTAGTCAGTGGAACTATATAAAAAGGTAAAGTAGATACTTACTTTAATGAAAACAAACTTGAAAATTATTAGGCTTCGAGACAATGCCTCATTAAATTTTTATCGACTTTGGGAAAGTTGGTGAAGAAGTGGTGGAATTTGCCTACAACCGATTGTTTTATAATAGTTTAGGTAATTCTACGTAAACAAAGTCGCAGGTGGAAGCTAGTTTTATTTCGGTGGGTGCCTACATAGTTTGATACCTAGATGTATCTAGATTAATCCTTACAAATAATTGTTAAAGTGAGTCTGTTACCTACTTTTTGACGCCAGAAATAGGAATCCGATTTTGTTGTAGAGAACGTAGATTTCTGTACAATCCAGTGGAATTTAAATACTTAACTCGCGAGTGAAAACGCGGAGCACAGATAGTTTAAGTATTTAATATATTATTATAACCGCAAATTAAGTTAAGGTCAAGGCTTCTAATTCCGGCATATTTTTGAGCTAGATCAACTTTGGTTAAAATTTTGAGACGTTTATTTTTAACTATTTACCCATGGCGCGTATGTATTAGACCAACAATTTACTTGGCTATCAAATAATAGTATGATATTCCTTGTATCTAGGTTGCTTAATTTATTATATATTTTAAAAAAAAAATAGTCAGGTAGACGGAGTTTCCCGCCTGAGTGGGGCTATTCCGTCATGCAAGCAGTTTCTCCTAGAACTACGCAGTTTTTTGAAGTCTTAGCTAGCGGAAAATGAAGACACGTCGATTTCAATCAAATATGTGTTATTAGACCTTAGATATAAGATTTACAATAGGAGTTATCCGCAAACACAATTTTTTGGGGCTATTCCGGCATGTTTTGCCAATCAGATGAGCTCAACCTTTTAAAAATTTAGTAATATATAATATATTTTTTATATATATTATTTCATAAAGTAAGGAATTATGCATTTTGCAGTCCGGAGTATTTTCGTACTACGTTCTATCGAATGTCCTACTCATATATTTCGTCACAGCTAAGCTTATTATTGCCAGATTGACAAGTGTACCTATTTTAAAATGTAATACACTAAAAAAATGTTGACGATGTCTGGAATCGGGAAATACCGGCATATGACGGCTTTGCCCCTTAAAAAATAGACGGAATTTCCCACTTGACTATTTTGAAGTTGTTAATTTTTCATGGTGAATTACTAAAAACTATCGGAGTTTTACGCATCACGAACAGGCAGACACGTTTATACATATCATAGACGTTGTAATAATCATACAAACAAGCCTAGAAGTCTAACTATTTCAAATTTATCGTCGATCAAACTGCATAGTACTATACTCGCACTTCGACTTCGAAACGCAGCTGAACTTTGAAAGCAGATATTTTTCTTCCTTTATTGCACAGCGTCATGGGTGTTTTTTAGTTTGAATTAGAAAACCCTACTGCTTTACCAACTGAGCCGGCAGCGGCGAACTGTGCTTAGATTCGCCAAAAACGTGTACGTGACGGAATAGCCCCATAGACGGAATTAGAAGCCTTGACCTTATATTAAATATAATTGACTCGTTTAAAATTCATAACAATTTACTTACAATGTTGCTAATAATTATGATATAGGTAAGCAAGTAGGTAGGTACATAGGTACCTACTTATTTAATGTATCATAGGTTATATAGTAGGTACTTACAATAAGTACGTTTTTAATTTCCATTTCCACGTTTTGACTATAAAATCGCAAATTAATCAATAGTTTACTTCATAAGGTAACTATACTTACCTATCTATAAAATTTATTTTCCGCTTGTGTCTAATCATAAATGGAATAAATTGCGGTTTTCATTATAAGATAATATCTAGGTACGTAATATTTTAGAGAACGAGGTAATTTATCTTG
The DNA here is from genome assembly GCA_038024825.1 of Polylopha cassiicola. Classification (NCBI taxonomy): domain Eukaryota; kingdom Metazoa; phylum Arthropoda; class Insecta; order Lepidoptera; family Tortricidae; genus Polylopha; species Polylopha cassiicola. The sequence goes on from CP149055.1 coordinate 8,434,326, forward strand.
AAAATATATGTAGGTATGTACTTAATAAAGTTTCCGAGAATTCTATGGTGGTAAAACCCCGGGCACTGCGAGACAGTAGGTACGTATAGCGACTTGAAACTCGGAGGGTGTGTAGGACCCTTTTCTTTTTTTTTCGAACTGAATACTGAAGCGCAGTTGGCCACTTATGGGCCTTTACTGCAAAACCGGACGGGTGGCGAGCCTCCTGAGAGGAGGCTTTCAAGCCTTTACAGAAAGAACCCAGACGTATGCATCCGATAAGAAAGAATTCTAGGTACCCCTAAAGAGGGTAAGTTATAGAGGTACTTACCTAAAGTTTTTGATTCTTTGGTCCAATCTATTTCCAACTTTGCGTAAACACTCCTTAATAGTACCTACCTATTGATAGAAGACGTGATTCGTATTTTATTGTAATTTATCCCCTAATGGGGTTAAAAAGTGGTAGAAAGTTACTTCGGCGGTGATCTGCGTCATGTTGATGTCAATACTACGGAGTGATTTTTATTTAAATAGGTAAGTACATTTTATTTAAGACACATTATATTGAAGTCAAAGGTTAAACTCACATAAAAGCTTGAAATCTACTTCTACTCAGAAGAAGTCTTAGTATTAGCAAAAGCTAGTAAAACTACTAAATGAGGTAAGTACAGTTATTACGTAATAAACGACATAACAAACTAAATTGTTTCTAGGTACAAGAGCGGTCTTTGTTTGTCACGTAACGTGCTTGCTATAATCTTGTCTGTAAGGGGATATGATACTATTTGTAGACATAAATAACTACAAGGTGAGAATGTGTCACTGCGTAGTTCTTTCTATAACTCTTAGTGTTACGTGCATTGACCTGCTGTATAGAAGTAAACATTGTTTAAGTAGGTACACTTAAGTCCGTTTTCACGGGAGTTCCTTAGTTCGGGAACTAGTCAATTTCAAAAACTTAATTTAATAGTTTAATTAGCAACGCAAATGAATTACTCAACCCATCCGTCTGTCGGCTAGAAATCGTTTGTCCACCCGTTAAATTCAAATACTTCGCACTTTCTTAATAGCCAGTGTTACCAGCTCGTAAAATTCTTCAATGGGTGACATACACTCTACACCATAAATATTCAGTTTCTTGTATCTATGTAAGCTCTATAGTACCAACATAACATGTCAAGAAATTCAACACATAAATTAAATTGCATAGCGAATCATGGCGGCTTTGGCATGGAGTAGGTTTATTCGCTATGTAGCAGCAGATTTTAAATGACTAAGACATTTAAAAGTAGGTACTGGAAAGGTTCTAAGTACCTTAGTTGATATTATAAAACACGGCTTGTGTCACGTCATAAAAATCATGTAGGTAAGTATGTGCCTAATATATAAAAAGTGTACCTACTTTGGGAGAGGTGGAGCACAATGATACAAAAAAATTAAGAGAACGAAGAAAAAAAGAACCTCCTTTTTATGTCAGTTTACATTTTAGTTACGTAATAGCCACTAAAAGCCAGAGAGATATACCTATTCATTTTAGTTATTTAAAAAATTAGGCATCTTTCTACCCTATCAGAGACGAGAACTGGCAATATATAATTAAGTACCGTCGAGACCCCAAACTTCGCCTGGATTTTGGCATATTTTGCAACATAACTTGTTAATTTGAAAGTATTCTAGACCGTTCAAAGAAAAAAACTAATTAAAGGACTCCTGTCCATCTTTAGAGACCATTAGAGCATTGAATTTCAATGGCTAACATGGCAAAAAATGGACAAAATGGTGCTAGGCGAAGAATGGGTATTTTTCCCTAACTTCGCCTATGTATGCCTGACCGCTTATAATAAACATTGATGGGATCTACTCACGACAAGTCTCTTCGGTTTGAAGTGTGATAATATAGTATGAACTTAAACAACGTCAGATTACTGTTATTTCCTAGAAAAGAGGGGTAGGCGAAGTATGGGTGCAATATGACGTTAGTTACATACATTGACAGTGACGAAGCTAGGGCTGCCAAAAATCACGCATTTATCTAGCATGCCAAGAAAAAAGAGGGTATAGTGTTTTATTCAACTTTATTTTTTTAAAATAATTTCATTTCATTTATTTTAAAAGGAGTTTTTTTTTGCACGGTTGCTTTTTATGGTTTGTAAGTATCTCTTCAAAAAACGGTATGCCCACTTTCAGCCGGGTAATTTATCAGCTAAAATTGAACGCTTTCCACTGGGTTCTAAGTATCTGATAATTTTAAATATTCCACTACACTTTACAAGTAGAAACAAGTCTTATTATTCATTTAATTGAAATCTTATAATTTTTATATAAATTTTGTATAGTACATTTGCCATCCCTAAGGGCAGGCGAAGTTTGGCACGAACATGATGACCGAATGCCCTAATGAACAATTAATTTTATTATGACTTAAAAACGTAATATATCTATTAATTAATAGTGTCAATTGATAAAGCGATAGTTATAGCATATACCTGTATAATAAAAATAAATGTATCTGGTCTGCAACACTCCTTAAAATCAAAGTTCATTCACGTCTTGAAAAAAACGTGCGGTCGGCGTCACGAATAAACTGCACTAGACGCCAACCATATGAAGTTAGCCACAGATTGTCCACAGAATATTGCCAGTCATAAAAAATACTTTATACTTAGAGTTATTATATAAAGCCTGCCATAGAAATAACTTGTAAATTTGAAGTTATGTAAAATTAGGCGAAGTATGGTAGTCTAGGTGAAGTTGGGGGTTTCGACGGTACCTTATTAAAATTAAAAAAAATAATAATAATGATATCCCAAAATAGATACAACATGGTTAATGTATGGTTCGTTTAGTCCATTTAATGCAAGTACGTTCGTGGTGTTATCATAAAGATAATAAGTAATATATAATACTGGTTAATACATAATGTATATAAGTACCTAATGCACGTGTTAGTTGCATAACTACCTAACTAAGTACTTCCTACGTACTCAATTAGAATTTATTTCAATTTATAAAACATTGTTGGCTTATTATACGCCCCTTATCTACGAGTAGATGCAATCATATATATTAACACATTTGAACCCAAGTGTCACCATGATTATTATGATTGATAAACTTTTGTAACTCTTTAGTAAAAATGAGAGTACCTATTTCTTTCATATTTTATGTTAAGAGTAAAGAGACCAAATACCTACTTATTTTGCAATAAAAAATTTAATTATAAAATAAAAAAAAAACCTTGGCTACTAATACATTTAAGTAGCTCCTATATTAATTAGCATTGACTCTACGGAATGGGCCATCTAAAAGATTTTCAGTGATGTCGAACACATACGTAGGTACTCGTAAATTCAGTTCAATTGTTACCAATTCAATTAAGTACATAGGTAGGTTAGGTAGGCACATCTGTGGCGGCAACTCCGCCTATATTAAACAAAGGCAGGACAGAGACCAATTTTCAATTAGCTAATCAGAATTATTCTAGTCATTCCATCCTGTTTGCTCAATGCACGACCGATAAAGAACCATTATATTTGTCATCGTATTGACGCATCGCGTGCGAAATGAAATATTTACTTCATCACATTAATTCTGTTAAAATGATCACACTGCTACAGATTATTTAGTAGGATAAGACAATAATATTGTCTGAATGGCGCCATTAAGCATCTAGAAGTTGGCAATTACTGTGCTCGACATTTACAATTATGTTGTTAGTTGATTCCATTGTAGAAATAGAACTAGTTAAGGTAGAGATTAGCGGTTAATCGCATGGAATAGGTATAATTTAATTTAACTACCGAGTTACCCATTCACTTAAGAGCCGTATTATTATTAAAGATGTAGGTACGATAAGATTTATTTTACAGATTATTTAAGATTTATTTCGTTAAGTCAATCATGTAATAGGGTCAAGTATTATTCGCATTGGCCTTTTATTTCTATTTGAACTTGTGTACCTATATACCTATGTGGGAGTCAATTCGCGTAAGATGTCGTTTTAACTAGCTACATGAAAGCTAGTCATTTTGTAAAACGGCGGTTCGATACGGTAACGATTAGCTGGATTGTCATTGCAATACATTTTTCAACAATTAATGAAAGAGTAGGTTAAGACCCTCGTAAATTCGAATTACTATGAGAACAGTAGGTTAGGTTGAAACTGAGATAATTCGGCAAATCGTCGAACGGCCGTGTTACAAAACGGGTAGCTGTAATATAAATCGGCTGGTTATACGACTCGGCTGGGACATATTATATACCTATCCACAGTCAACATCAAACATATTATAGGTAGCGGTCCTAGTGCTAAAATATATCTCTACGCGTTTCTATTGTCAAGACATTACATGGTCATAGAACGTGTTTCGATATATATTCGACTTTCTTAGCTGCTACAATAAACTTAATGCTGATAGAACTTACCTATAGGTAGTGAAAGTACTTTATTTTCTCATAGGTTTTTAGGTGTGAGTTTTGTGCGTAGGCAAGTAAAGGTGGACTAATAAATAATACAGAAATATTCTTATAAATTATAATGTTTAAATTACAATCTTAATTATTACTTACAAATGTTCTTAAATGATAGATGCCAACTTGTAATCTTATCAAATAGATACATAATCGTGTAGGTATATAGATAGGTACGTTAAGATTGACGCAGGTACTTTACTATTTTTTGTCGAGACACCACAGTCGAAAGCGCAAGTTATCCTGTGGTGTCTCAAAACGACGGTGAGGGTTGACGCTGGTTTTAGTGGGTAGTCTGGGCATCTGCTCAGGAGTCCCACATAACTACCCGATGCTCCCCCGGGCTAATGTATTTTCCAGCGATAAAAAAAATACTTAACTATTTATATTAAAGTTACCTAGTTTGTTATATACAAAACCTTAAACTAAGAATAAAGATAGAAAAAAAATTGTCAGTCAAATTGTACATTATACTCTACAAAAACAATTTTTCAAGTGTTTGTTTTCTACCACCTAAATTTTGTGACAGTCAATATTTTTGGCGTACTTAATTGGCAAGTAGAGTAGGGCATTAAAATACATAAATTGACACTTTGAGCAATACAACACCGCCTTATTATTTGTGTTCACAGTACACAAATAATAGGGTAGAGAAATAAAAAAAAACGTTATGAAGCATGTACAAGGTAGTAGCCAATTCACTTTTTTTTATGTTATTAAAGACTGCGAGCGAATTTCAAAAAATAAACCTTAGTTATCTTTCATTCTCCATTTCAACCATTTACTTCAGTCATTTATTTTTCCTCATCATAAATGTCTTTATAATCGGTTTATATAAAGGACATAAGTTAAACAGGTTACGAGAATACCCGTAATTAAAAGTGGTTATGTGTTATTTTCTGCACCTGCACAATGTGATAGGTAGCTAACTTTTAATCTTTTCTTGGAATCGTTTGTTGCCTAGATTTTATATGCTTTAGGTACCTAATCAAACTTATAATGTATATTATTATTACATGTTGTAAAATATGGATAAGTTACGACCGATGGGATAAGTGACATCTTTAAGTGTAGGTATATTATTCCTTAACTTACCCAATTAGGTAGGTAGCAAATTCATTTTCGAACTTTGGTCAAGCATAACTCGAATTTCTAACTTTTTAAAAACAAACCTAGTACATTCACTCGTACTTTTTTATCTAATCTACATAATATCATACAATTTTGTAACAATGCATCACTTACAATAAATTATAAATTATTTATGTGGGCTTAAATTTCAGTAAGCAATTAAAGTAACATACAGATGTTATTTTAATTGCTTGATTTTATAATATCGTAGCAATTAATCATAATTAATTAAACGTGCTTTATCCTATTTACTATAAGTGGGAAAGCTTCAATCATCATAACAACAATTTGATAAACACTACTGAAACTAACAATGATTGTGTATTTAAATAAATCCGTACGCCTACATCATCGTGTGAAGCACGCTTAAATGTATAGACAAAAGTCTATTATCTATGATATTATATATAATCTGTTATAATAAGACACCCAAAAAAACTACTATAGCTCATAATTTAAAATATATAAAAATATGAAAATACCTACAGCAAATATGTACCTCCATTTTATGTTGAGTTTTAATCAAGAACTAACGCTACATCAAATCATTAATAATATTCAGTTACTGAAGAATCTACACCGCAGAATGAGTCTGGTTTCTAGATTAAAAAAAATATATAAGTGTTGATAGTAAGCTAGAGAATATTGAAGTTTATATTTAATGAAGCTTGCCGTACTTTCTTATTTTTTATTAACATACAACTGTGAGATTACTATCCTCGTAAATATTATAATTTTATAAATTACAATCAATGTCGATAAGAATAATCCGATCATAAATTAATTAATTCAGTTCGGTACAAAATTCTACATTTATGTCTTATGTTGATAAGTATTTAAATAAATAAAAAGGATATACATAGCTAGAATTAACTAGAATACTCTTCATTATTCAAATTGACATTAACGACTTATCCTCTAACAAATTGTACCTGCATCAAATTTTATAGTACCTATCCAATCGTTATATTGTATACAGTATACCTAATGTATGTACTTATATACTCAGAGGCACAATTAACTGACCACATACATTTTCTGAGTTTTCTTTATAATTTCTTCTGAAATTTGTTATTTCAACGGGTATGAACACTTAACAGTTTTAATTGTGAAAAATGATTTACCTACTTACACTTTTTAGTGTTTTCGTAAAATGTATGTGGGCGGTTAATTGTGCCTCTTAGTATAGCTAGGTATATTTCTTTGTTAGTAAATCACTAACTTGAAACATGATTTTTATCAGTAAAATTGTGTTTCCGTATAATTAAGATAATCACAGGCCCAGGTTCTTAAACGTAAGTAGATTTTTGGTGTTTCTGCATCAACTAATCAGCTTACATGCTGATTAAAGGATACTATCACATTTTTTATCACACTTGCAAAATGTTTTTGATTACTTTTTAAATTAGATTGTGTTAAGTAATTTCAATCTTTTTACAATAATATCAAAGATCGATATTTTCGGACAATAGTTATCTCAATCCTAAAATTATTTACAGAAAAAAAAATGTCAAAAAAGGCGTTTACAGCTGCAGTACCCTGTCTAAGTTAAACACTGGTAATATTATTATATAGACGATGCATTTGTACAAGACGTGCGCTATTGTTGGTAGCCACGTTAAAATATCGTTAACCATTACAACTAATTTATGTCACAGCTGTAACAATTAGATCATTTTTTAGAAGATAATCTTTCTATCTTTTCAGACACAGTTTGCTGTTTTCCATTCAATTGTACAGTTTCACAGGAAACTTCAATTTCAACTCTTTCTTTTAATTTATAGCTCGCCGGTCCTATTAAGGACAAGACCACGGGTAAAAATACCAACCCATTAAATAAACCAAATATAATAACTAGTAGAAATATTTTAGCAAATATTTGGAAAGTGTAAGCCTGTGATATACTAAGCACTGAAAGTGAGAGTAAAGTGGAACCACCGCCTAAGAGAACAGCAGTGCCGATTGATGTTACCGTCTTCAATGCTCTATCCGAGCGAGATCCGTCAGGTATTGTCAAGAAAGTATGGCCAACGTGAGCTGCATAATCAACACATAACCCTATTGCAAGTTCCAAACCGATACAACAAACTATGTCCACAGTCATACCCCATCTTTGCATAAAACCTAAAACATTTACAATTGTTAACAGCACACATATAAATATCCAGAAACACATTTGTAGATTTGTTATTAAAACTGCGGTACACACCATAACGCATAACAGCGCCAGCTCTACATTTCTCTCGACTTCGAGGGCTATAATTTCGTCAGTAACCCAATTAGCGAAGACTTTTGACCATACGCTTCGATAACCGTCACCGGATGTTACATTAGTACTTTTAACGATATGTTTTACTTGATTCATTGCGGGAATATATTCTTCGGGCCCTTGAAATTTAGCAAATTTAAACGATAGATGAGATGCAGTAATGTTAGAAGCGGTCTGACCACATGTGAAAGGTTCCGAAAATTTGAAATCTACTTGAAACCTACCTCCAATGGGACTAAAAAGAAATCTTGATAAATAAGAATGAAACTGATCGTCAGACACTGCAGACTTGTTATATAAATCATGACCGAAATTGGTTTTTACATACCCATGGAATGATTCCACCCAAGTAACTAGGTCTTCTACATATGATTCATTTCTCAATTGCTGTGACATATTATGCAATTTAGACATCTCCTCACGGTAATTCATTTCACCTAGAAGCACCATGGCCATATGGCCTTCCTCAGGGTAATAGTAGTCATGAGCATTGAGGTATTGTTTATATTCTGTATACTCGGGAATAAACCATTTTGGTTCAAATTTCTGTTCTAATTTGAATATAGCCGCAATGCTAAATCCTGTCACAACTACAGTAAACAAGATTACAATAATTTTAGCAGGCACTGTTAAAACAACTTTTTCGTAAACTACAGCCAGGCATTTTTGAAATAACGTCTTCTCTTTAGAAACTTGTATCTGACGTTTATGCTGATAACAGAAAAGTATACCATTTCTATTATCTTCAATTCTTCTTAAATCCAAAGTAAATACTGCGACATAGAAAGTGACAGAGTAACAGAAAATGAAAAGTACACCAAACGCTGCATATATACAAAACGATTTCAATGACGGCAATATTGTGATGGCGCCAATTAAAAGTGCGACAATGTCAGTAAAGGACGTTATTACGATAGATACCCCAGCGTGCTTTAACATGAGTCCTACTTTAAATGGTAAACTCTTTTTTGACTCTGCTTCAGATAAATTTTCCCAGCAAGCTTTCATCACAAACATGTCATCGACACCAAGACCCATTAACAGGAATGGAAGAGATGAATGCACAGGTCCAAATGGAATTCCTATTAGTGAACACCAACTCACTGCTGTAATATATGCCATGCCCACACAAAGCAAACCTACACTTCCTAATGTCAATCTAACTTCTAGCCAATTGAATCGAGAAAGAGAAAATTGTATATAAAAGAACATTAGAATTATTCCCAAAAATAACTTGTCTAAGTCTTGGAAAATTGCATCACCACTGATATCACCGAAACTTCTACCTGCTTCATAATACAGCTTAATATTGGGAATAGTTTGTGACAAAGATTCCATTAAATCTAGAAATTCCTTTTCCCACAAAGCAAGAGGAATTGAAACCCAGTCTTCTGTTCCAACTAAATTTCCTACAAGATTCAGATCCACAGCGGACATGTTTACTTGAGTATACCATGTTAATATTACTGACTTGGCAGCTACAATGTCTCCACTCTCATCTCTACTTACACCTCCAAACAACTTAGTGTAATTTACAGCATGACCTGTCATTGGATTATTTTTCTCATTATTAATTTTTGTGACAATATCATGTTTAGTTGCATTTTCAATTAAACTTAAATCATTCCTAAATAAATCTACAATATTATATTGAAGGCACATTACAGGAAAGTTTTCTATAAAGCCACAGTAAAAGTCCTCATCAACCCATAGAGTAGGGTCTGAGAAATCATTATCACTATTTGAAAGTTTTTGTTTGCTTTGGTTAGTTTTGTTTGAACTTGCATGTTCTTCAGATCTACTTTTCTGATTAGAAGTAAAAAAGTTTGTAATGACAGGAACTTTGTAGCACAAATCTTTTAAAAATACTTCTTCCTCATTATATGTTATTTTGAGAGAGTTCACTTCATTTGTTATATTGTATATTGTCATAAGCACTTCAGGTTTTAGAACATCATCAGCTTCTATGAGCAGACGTTGCAATCTAAATGCTAGTCCAAATTTATTAATATACCAATATGTATCATGGTAGAAATCAGAGTCTGGCGGTACCCACAATTTCATTGGATTTTTTTCTATGTGAAAGCTTCTCAATCCAATACCACTCAGTAATAAAAATGTCCATGATAGTATAATTGTTTTTATAGGATTCCTTCCAACTTTTAATCCAAGGGAGAAAAAAATATTTTCCACAAAGTGGACTAGACTTGATGACACATTCCCCCATAATTGCTGAGGGGTTTTAAATTGCTTCTTCTGAGGCATTACTAATTTTTCTGTCAAAATTAATTTAAAATTTAACACTTCCTTATATTTATATGAAGCAACATCAGGAGTTCATATTTTGGTGTTCATAATAGGTACACATTTGATTTAAGTATTTTGTGCAAATCCAACGAGGCACGCCGCCAATCAAAAAGTTATTTTTGCCGCTAACTCTAGTCGCACCGTACTATAATATCACAATGTAATTTTAATAAAGTGCGTATAAACTTATCACTTTAAAAATAAGTCAGTGAGCGTTATCTTGTTGCACAATATTTAATTTTACACAAAGTTTTATAATAAACTCTCGTAAATACATACGATCGAGTGTAAAAATGTCGCGATATAGCACACGAGCGCTTCGCACTCTTTCTATGCTGATAACTGAAGAAAACAAAACAAATGACAGATCAGATCCACTCCACTTTGAACTAAATGGTTTGCAGCGGACAAGGGGACGGAGAGCGAAGATTCTAATTATTTTTATAAAGCTGTTTGTACTTACTGTATATGATATTATATTGTAGTTTATTTTTCACAAACAAGGGGAAACAAAAGAATGAAAAACTTATTATTGTACTTACGATTCGTTTACAAAATACAAAGCCTTTGTTTTTATTGTGATGTTGCCATAATGAAAAAATAATTTAGTTTTAAGATTATTCACTGACATTGTAAATAAATGTTAAAACTTTTTAAATTAAATATGATCTTATACGAAATATATAAAATGTCAATTCAAAATTAAATATTTCTAAACATAAATTATTATAGAAAAATGGTTTTCAAATTTTATGCTTAGTCTGTCATTAAGTAAACGTCAATGTCACTGTCAGTGTCACATGCTATTAAGTAAAGTGTATTTGCCTGTACCGTTTGATGTTTTTGTATAATTTTAAGGAGATAAACAACGAGATCCGACCCCTATGGATTTATAAATAAGCTCTTCAAACTCCCTTAAGTACCAACCATCAAAGATGTGGACAACGAAGACGTTTTTAACTAAAACAAAACGGGGCAACATTCTAAAGGTGAGGTTATGTTTGTATCATACACATAATATATACACGATTTTACTTGTTTTCCCATTTTTAATAAGTGAATATTTTGGAATGAAACAACTATTAACGGATTTAACTCGCGTATTTTTATTTTATTTTATTAGCTGACGTTTCGGATTCTTTACAGTTTCCATAATCGTAGCGTTAGACTATTGTCAGCCCAGTCGTGCTGACGCTGAGCACGACTGGGCTGACAATAGTCTAACGCTACGATTATGGAAACTGTAAAGAATCCGAAACGTCAGCTAATAAAATAAAATAAAAATACGCGAGTTAAATCCGTTAATAGTTGTTTCATTCCAATGTGTAATAACCGCGAAGGCATCAGAAATTATTAAGTGAATATTTTTCTAGATTGTCAGAGAACACTATTTACGCGATGACTTGCTTTGTGGTTCAGCGGCTTGTTTAATATGTCCGCATAAAAATGACGAGTTAGTTTTGGACCAGGCTCCTGAATCTATTTGTGCGCTATTCGACTATCCACACTACTTGGTTCTAGATACAAATGTGGTATTGCACCAGATAGACGTGTTGGAAGAAGATGCTTTAACTAATGTGATCATTTTACAAACTGTTCTTGATGAAGTTAAGCACCAGAATACAGCGACGTTCCAGCGCCTACTAGAAATAGTAGGCAATAAACGGAGAAAGTTTTATTCCTTTGTTAATGAACATCATAAGTAAGTAATAGTTGGGTTCTCTTGTTGAACAAAGCTGAGGCTAATTAAAATAAAATAAAACAAATTCAAGATCCCATTAAAACCTACTTAAATTTACATAGCTTACAATATATAATCTTCTACATAATGCCATGTTACCCAAATTACTGACTGTATTTAATATTGTTATAATCTTTAGGGATACATACATAGAAAGAAATCCAGGTGAAAAGCAGAATGATCGTAATGACCGAGCTATCCGTGAAGCTGCGTCTTGGTATTCTTCACATCTCTCCACCAACAAGCACAATGATTCATTTCCTAGGATTGTACTCCTCACTGATGATGAGGGTAATAGAAAGATAGCACAGGAAAAGGGCATTGTTTGCTGTTCAGGTAATTATAAGAATTAATTCATGATTAGAATATTTTTAAAGTAAAGCTTCACTTAAAATTGTTTTTTGTTATTTTATGTTTGGACTAGGCCAAAATTTGGTAAAAGACTAAAAGATTTTTGTTTGATACAATGTTAACATAATCTTTATATTGGTGTCAAAAATCTTATAAGATACTTGTCCTTCTTTTTCATTATAAAAAATGCATATTTTTACAACTGCTTAATAATATATTTCAGTAAAAGATTACATTGAAAATGTGAATGGATTCCCTGGTCTAGTGGATAAATTATCTAAAAATGTTATGCCGGAGAGTTGTTCCAAGGATGCCCTGTATCCCGCTCATTTGACCCTCAGCCAGATTCGAACTGGCATCAAACATGGAAAGATCTATCAAGGCACTTTTCATGCCTCCCGTGACAACTTCTTAGAGGGCACTGCTAATGTTGGTGGCTTTGAAAAACCTGTAAGTTACTTTCGAAAAATGATTTATGTTTCAATTTTAACTCCTACAAATTTTGTTAATTTGTTCACAAGTTTATGAAACAGGTCTTTACAGGAATTTGTATTGTTTAGAAATAAGGATCAAAATGAAATAATTATTACAGATACTTCTACAAGGCCATATAGGTATAAACCGTGCCGTTGACGGTGATGTGGTCGCTATAGAGATATTCCCCAAGGAAGAGTGGAGGAAGCCCAGTGATATAGTTCTAGAAGACAAAGCAGAAGATCCCGGTGATCTTCTAGAAGAAGAAGAGGAATTGCTGAAGAATGCTGAGCCCGCCGGCAAGGATGATGAGATCACCCCCACTGGGAAGGTTGTGGGTATCATTAGGAGGAAATGGAGACAGTATTGCGGTATTCTGATGCCTAGCAAATTTCCAGGTAATATTTTGAGGAACTGTTCACTTAAAAATGTAATGACCCGAATCAATTAATTTGTTAATAATTCTGAAATTAATAAGTATTTAAGAAATGCACATTATACATCATTTGACAAATTATTTAAATAGTTGCTGTTAAGTCATTGAGTATTTAAATAGGTGACTCTGTCTTTTGCCAATGATATTGCACTGCTAATTGCAAGTGGGCGGAACTTACAGCGTTTAAGAGTTTAAGTTAAAGCATAAAAAAAAAAAAATATAACAAGCTACGTACGCATAAAAAAGAAATATATTTAATAATACATATTTCTTGATACATTAAAACCATTTTAAAAAAAATGTACTATTACGTACAAAAAAATATTGTAATCATTACTACAGGTAAGTACATACCAAACTATTTACCATATTTTTTTTATAATAAGGTGCGACTCGTCATCTGTTCACGCCGGCCGAGCGTCGGATCCCGCGCGTTCGCATAGAGACGAGACAGAGCGATGTGCTCGTCTCACAGCGCATCCTAGTCGCCTTGGACTCCTGGCCTAGGAACAGTCGATATCCGCTGGGACACTTTGTGAGAGCGCTTGGGCCTATAGGTAAGTGTTATAAAGAATTGAAGTGTTGTATAATTGAAGTTTTTGTGAAATACTTATATATATTTTATTTTTTATGATAACAATCTAAATAAAGTAAAGGTTCTAAGTCCCATATTTATATACAAATGTTGATTCGAAAAACAGTCTCAAAACCTATAAAAATCATAACTCAACTTTACATGCCTTGACAATGAGGGCCACCGCGTGTCAGAAACCCGCTAGATGCGCTAGTGTAGAATGAGGTCTAGCTGTCATGTTCCACCAATGAGAGGCAAGCTACTGGCCTGTGATTGGTATAACATGACAGCTAGACCTCATTCTACACTAGCGCATCTAGCGGGTTTCTGACACGCGGTGGCCCTCATTACTTTGACATGGGCTACTTCGGTTTCACGCTCAAGATCTGTTTAAGACGATCCTAAAACTACCATTGTAATATAAATATGTGAAAGGTTATTTTTACTTAACAAACCATATTATCGCAACTTTACTAGAAAAATGTGACATCTCCAAATATTTTGTTACTCCATTTAAGACTCTAAGTCTGCACATTTAAATTTGAATTCATGTTGTAACACATTTCGAGTTGTCAGTCACTTTTCTAGTAAAGGTGTAATATGTCTGCACAGTCCACACACATGAATTTTCACTCTTATTGTGTAGGTGATAAGAATGCTGAAAATGAAGTGTTACTCCTTGAGCACGACGTCCCCCACGCGAGGTTCAGCGAGGCCGTGCTCGCGTGCCTGCCGCCGGACGACTGGACCATAACTGACGAGGTCTGTATTATATTATTATTCTTCTGTTGTTTTTATTACATTCTGTGATATTAGTCAATTAATTATATACATACTGAAAATTTGGCATCATTAATATACTTACTTGAATCTAAGATAAGAGATTTCCTCGTCGCGTATGCTTCCAATTCCGACAACCATATGGTTACAAGAGAAGTTTTACTCTTGTTTTTTCTGTACTCTCCCTTTCTCTCTCTCACACACCCACACACACACACACACACACACACACACACACAGTCTCTTTTTCCCTCTCGCTCGCTTTCTATATTTTATACTCTTAATACTCAAAATGTAAAGAGCTTACCACCGATACAAATATATTATGATAATAGGGGCTACTGTAAGTTTACAATTCGCTAGATATTGTATTGCAGTCTTGAGTGACTTTAACTGTAGGCTCCACCAATAAGAAACAAGTTACCTTAAAATTTGTGACAGGTCCAAATCCCCACTGGCTGACAACTACATAAGCTTTCATTTTTATTCAAGTACATTGTTATACTTATATGTACTTAATTTTTAATAAAATTAATGAATTTACAGGAAGTGAAAAAACGCGTAGACCTACGTGATATATGCATTTGCTCGGTGGATCCGCCTGGCTGTACTGATATCGACGACGCCTTACACGCGAGGCCTATCGATGGCCTCACGGAAGACGGCCTAAAGAGATACGAGGTCGGCGTCCATATTGCTGACGTCACGCACTTCGTGAGACCGAACACTGCGTTAGATAAGGAGGCAGCGCTACGATCTACTACGGTGTATCTGGTTGATCGAAGAATCGATATGGTGCCAGGTTTGTTCAATATTCATAGTTAATTTTGAGCCCGTTTCACTATATGAAAGTAATAGAACTTTTAGAAGAAGTGAAGACGTCGTTTCAGTTTCATAATTGTAGAATATGACATCCATACTAATATTATAAATGCGAAAGTAACTCTGTCTGTCTGTCTGTCTGTCTGTCTGTCTGTCTGTTACGCTTTCACGCTTAAACTACTGGACCGATTTAAATGAAATTTGGTACAAAGAAAGTCTGGAGCCTGAGAAAGGACATAGGCTACTTTTTAACCGACTGCAAAAAAGGAGGAGTACCGCGCGGACGAAGTCGCGGGCAGAAGCTAGTATAATATAAAGTCTTATTTTCATTTTAGATCTGCTTAGTTCAAATCTGTGTTCGCTGCGAGGAAACGAGGAAAGACTGGCGTTCTCATGCGTTTGGCAAATCGATGAAAATGCCAACGTGCTTTCCACTAAGTTCCACAAGAGTGTTATAAAGGTATGTTTTCTATATATTATAATAATTAGTGTGTTATAATGTCACTAAGCTGCTTTCTACAAATAGCATTTAGGTAATATATAAAACTAGCAGCCAGCTCCGGATTTGCACGGGTGCTATAATGAGATATTTATCCATTAAAAATAAATATACATACCAATTTTCATGATGATCTGTCCAATAGTTTTTGAGTCCTTTTATATACCTACTTATAGATTATTTTAATTTAACCACATTTTAATTTTATAAATATTTCTTCCGGAAGGTCTTTAGAAAGCAATATAATCATTTTTGGATTTAAGTAGGTATAAATTGTATAATTAACTCTGAAAATAATTCCTTTAGCCTTCCTTTATTCCAATAACTATTAGAAAAAAGTTTTTAGCGGCGTTTCTTCTCAGTAATTACGGTCTTTCCGAAGCGATAGTAGATACAGTCTATGAACGAACGAACGTTCATAGACTGTATCTACTCATTTATTAAAATTATTTGTGTTTGTTTAAATAGTCGAGTGCAGCGATGACGTACGAGGAGGCTCAGATAGCGATCGATGACGTGAACCGCCAGGATCCGATCGCGGCGTCCCTGCGCGTGCTCAACGCGCTCGCCAAGAAACTGAAGAAGAAGAGGTTGGACAACGGAGCGCTACTGCTCGCATCGCCTGAAATACGCTTCCAGGTATCTATACTAATATAGCGGACCCGACAGACGTTGACCTGTCCCAAAAAAAATCATCAAAATCGGTCCAGCATTGTGAATGTGAACCATCCTCAAACCCCCTGGAATACACACAAAAAATTTCATCAAAATCGGTCCAGCCGTTTAAGAGGAGTTCAATGGCTAACACACGTACAGATGATTTATATCTGTACTAATATTATAATGAGGAAAGGTTTGTTTGTTTGGATTGAATAGGCTCCAGAACGGCTGGACTGATTTGAAAAATTCTTTCACTGTTGGGATGCTACGTTCAACCTGAGTAACATAGGCTATAGAATATTTGGAAAGATCTTAGGGATCCGTGCGAAGCCGGGGCGAACGGCTAGTTATAGATATATTACTAACAAATATTTTCCTAATCATATTAATATTATAATTTCTGAAGCCTTCGCGGTTATTACACATTGGAATGAAACAACTATACGATAGTCAGCCCAGTCGTGCTACGAATATGGGAACTGTAAAATTTCGAAATGTCACCTAATAAAATAAAATACGCGACTTAAACCCGTTTGTGGTCGTTTCATTCCAATATTGATAAGGTGCCGATTGAGTTATGTCCAAATATATGATTTGTTGATTTATGTAATAACATGAGATTTGTAATTTCGATGTTTAAATTAAAAATCTTAGCTATCTGAAGTACTAAATGTACGCAGGCGAAGTCGTTTACAGTGGATAGTAGTTACCTATTATATGAATAACGAGTAAAACTACCATTTACCAAACTAATACATGGTATAAATAAACAGGTGGATTCAGAAACCCACGACCCAATAGAGGTGCAGGCAAAGAAAATAGTCGACACCAACTCTATGGTTGAAGAGTTCATGTTGTTGGCGAACGTCAGCGTTGCCGAGAAGTTAGCCGCGGAATTCCCGCAGTGCGCGCTGCTGAGGCGGCACCCGGCCCCGCCTGCGGGCAACTTCGCTGCGTTCCTCAAAGCTGCCAGACAACAGGTGGGAAATTATATTTAATTATACTTTTTCTTTACATTTACCTTTATATTGTGTAATATACGTTGTTGTAATGTAATTAACGACTCAATGACGACAGCAACGACTCCAACAGTATTTTTCTTGAAATATAAATAATCTTGCCCCTGAACCTAGAATTTAACAAGCAAAAAATGGGAACACTGTTATCATTAAATGGCAGTTTTGACGTTTTTTTATATATCTTATTTCGACGTCTTTTATGAAGTTCAAGGCAAGACACGTTTTTTTCATTGAAACATTTTCACATACACACACAATTTTGTTTTAACTTGTACCTACTGGGTCCTGTTAGCCCATGACCCAGAAATAAGTTCAGCTTGTTTTACATTGTACTATTTACGTCGATACAAAATATCATTTCTTTTTTAGTATAATGATGTAAAAAATCCCTACTTTGACACCAACCTGCATGCGCTTACTTCATTAGTTACTTGTAAAATTGTAGGTGTGATGATAATTACCGTTAAGAACCTGCTTATGTACCTACTTATTAAAGTATTACAGATCGTATTCTAACCAGCTTTAAGTACTTAATAAAACTTTACAATGTTTTGTAATGTGCTTTTTGGAAATAAATGAAGTATATATTATTATTATTTCAGGGTTTCGAAATCGACGTGTCGACGAACAAGTCGTTCTCCAACTCCCTGGACCTGGCGCGGCTGCCGGGGCGGCCGTTCTTCAACACGCTGCTGCGCATCATGGCGACGCGCTGCATGCAGCAGGCGGTCTACTTCTCCAGCGGGACCATGGCCCAGGAGGAGTTCTACCATTACGGTCTCGCCTGCCCTATTTATACGCACTTCACTTCGCCTATTAGAAGGTATGAGTTTAAAACGGCAACGTGTTACTGATCGTCCGGTGACATGTGGTTGGACGGATGGACGTCTGTCTGTGTGTCACCGGGCTGTAGAGATATAGATTCCGTCCGAAAATTTCAACTAAAAGTGGCGTGATAGTTAGCCAGTTCGAATTTTCACATATGATGTATTTCTATTGCCGCTATAATAACATATAGTAAAAAACAGAATAAAATAAATATTTAAGGGGTTCCTATACAACAAACTTTTTTTATACATAAATGCAATGGATCGGATTTTTTGTGTGGAAGCTTGACTCGCACTTGGCCGTTTATTTTTATTTAAATATATTTGAATTCATACAAAAACAGAAATTAGAATTAAAAAGTTTCAAATTAAAACATGTAGACTGGCTAGATTCAATATTAATTTTGCATAAAATTTAGTTAATTTTCAAAATTTCAAAATTGTAAAGAAAAAACATGACTTACAGTTTGGAATGAAACAACTATTAACGGATTTAACTCGCGTATTTTTATTTTATTTTATTTGCTTGCTACGATTATGGAAACTGTAAAGAATCCGAAACGTCAGCAAATAAAATAAAAATACGCGAGTAAAATCCGTTAATAGTTGTTTCATTCCAATGTGTAATAACCGCGAAGGCATCAGAAATTATTATGACTTACATTGTTTAAAATTCTGTTTCTTACTTAGCGAATTTAAAAAAATGTCGTCTTAGTGCTCACTTTTAAGCATCTTGGCCAGAAAAAAATAAATTTTAGCTAACTTGACCAGTCACTCAGTTAACCTTATATAGAAATAATACAGCAATAAATCATCCCATCGGTCTCTACAAATACCCAAACCAACCACGCTGGTCAATACTTTTTGGCAGATTTACTTTATGGTACTATATATTCCTTTTAGGTACGCTGACGTCATAGTGCACCGTCTACTAGCGGCTTGCATCGGCGCTGACGTCACGCACGCGACACTACTCGACACCAAGGAGGCGGGCTCCATCTGCGACAACCTCAACTACCGCCATAGACAAGCGCAGTACGCCGGTCGGGCTTCGGTCGCACTTAACACGCATGTATGTACCTTATGGTTATTGTAATAAGGTTCATATTACAAATTATAGTATTAAAGGATAATGTGCCTCAATTGGCTAGGTTTGTATTAGTGATATGTATATATGTACTGTAGGTTTCAATCCAGTAAGGATGACTTGTATATGTAGTTGTAGCATGTTTTATTTTTTTACTAGCGGCCCGCCCCGGCTTCGCCCGGATCCCTTTTTTATAGCCTATAGCGGTCCCGGCAGACGTCATCCTGCCCGTTCGAAATTCAAATTAGGTAACTTTAGTTAGACAACGTTTGTATAGGAAAAGAAAAGGGCTGTTTTTAGGGTTTTCGCCGTAAGAACCATCCTTGGACTTCAACGAACATTTAAAAAAAAAAATTGGCCAAATTGGTCCAGGCGTTGTCGAGTTATGCGCTTACCAACACATTTTGCGATTCATTTTTATATATAAGAAAGAAGAAGAAGATATGAAGAAGATTATCTTTCATTAGTCGAGGTCTAAGCCGACTTGTTAGCACCTAGAGATCTTAGTCGTATTGAAATAGGGTTCATATTAGTCGCTGAATTAATTTGTAAAAAAAGTGACATGCTTCAACTTCTACGTGGACGAAGCACAGAGCAGCTAGTTTGTGTTATGTTTGATTATATTTTCTTGTGTTACTAGATCCTGTTTAAAAACCGTGTGGAAGTAGAGTCGGCTGTGGTATTGGCTGTGAAGAGAAACGCTATTCAAGTGCTCATCCCGAAATACGGCCTCGAAGGACCAATCTACTTGCCCGCCGACAAATTCACTTATAACGAAGAGGTAAAAATAATTTTAAACTTTTATATGGGATGCGGATAGGGTAAAGAAGACGAAAATTTATTTTGTCCGTCAGATTATTCAAAACCATTGGACACGTTTCTTTTTCTTATCGAACAATAAATGACAAAGATAAGAGCTTCTAAAGTTCGGGAGTGGGGCTCGTGACGTCACATTATGGTACTTTATTAATTTTCGGAAATTATATTGATAATCCCTCTTCACAAGTGCAAATCACATCATACATAATACACGCACTCATCCACACTCGAACACACTCACACTGTAAAAATGTATAAATATATTGTTTTAAATTAAATACCATAACTTCAGATAAACTTTCCAAACAAAATAAATCTTCTTGTTTTTGTAAACTTAAAGTTTTGGTGCCATAGGACAGGCCTAGCCTAGTATAGACCACCGGTAATCACACTATGTAAATCCCTGAAACAGTGTTCTTTTAATCAATCCATAATGTTAAATAATGTTTTTACTGAAATAAATGTTTTTACTTTTTTTTTTTACTTTTTAACTAAGCGGCCATATTTTTTTCAACCTTTACGCTTAAGATAAGACCAGTAAGTAATTAATTATAAAATGTATATTAATATTGTTGTTTCAATAAATTTTATTCCATTTTAGGAACATCTCCAAATATGTGGTGGCATTACGCTCAAAACATTCGACGAATTGACAGTTCGTCTCAGTTTGGACAGCACCAACCTACAGCACCGCAAACTGGTCTTCCAGCTGGTTAAACCACACATCCCAGGGTTCAGCTACGTCCAGGAAGAAGCTATGGAGGTGTCAGAGGTAACGGAAGTAGTTACAGATAAAAAGAGGAAAGATATTCCCGAGCCTGTGCCTAAGAGTAAGAAGAAGTCTAAAAAAAAGTAGTTGTACTTTAAGTATGAATAAATGTTTTTTTATTGTATGTATTGTTTTGATTATTATATGTTATAAGTTTTAGATGCTTTGGCGGTTATTACGCATTGGAATGAAACTATAACGGACTTAACTAGCGTATTTTATTGTATTTGGTGACTATACGAAACTTAAGTGATTTATTGGTATTAAACAATGGGGTATTTTGTCGTTTCCAAAATAAGTTGGTTGGTATAATTTAAAATCTCTTTAGTATTAAACAACTGTCAGCTCAGTCGGCTACGAATATAGGAACTGTAAAGTTTTTAAAATGCCGGCAAATAAAAAAGCATATGCGAGCATGTTTTCATTTTTTTTAACGAAAGTATGAAGGAAACCTTTTAACGGATAAAAAACGACAAATATCACCATTATTGTTTATTAACTTAAGTCATTATGATATTAACATGAGCACAGGTAAACAACTAACGATAATAGTCAATCTCATTAAAATACATTAACTAATATTTGGCGTGCCTCATTTGGTAAAACTTACCAATATTGCCAACTTAATATGGCTACAAGTATATTCGAGCTATCGAATATTTAGGACCTTTTTCACAATTTGCAAGTAAAACCGGGCTAAGCTATTTGATGTTTTTCTTTATAAGTCTAATTTTTATTTTAATGCAAATCTACTTGGAGATTGTGAAACAAGCTATTAGATTTATAAAACTAATCTAATTATATGGCTAATGCATTTGACATCGGCCATAGAATATATTTAGTATGTCATTTTATTTATTTTGTACATATAGTACATGAATCTGGTTCTTTATAATCATGTTATTATTTGGTTTTATAATATACTCAATATAGAAAAGGCTATCTCTTTGGCATATAGCTTAAATTAAATTATATCTCAATATTCGTCTAAGTATCTCATTTTCTAATCAAAAAACAAAAACTCTGACGTCATAAATTTGTCCTTAAACTGCAAAGCGTTCTAATTTAAACCCTATATCTTATGTAATATGATACATTTTGCTTTTAAGAACCGATAGAGACGATATAGTAAGTAATTTTGCAGTAGATAAAAACATCGTATCAGATACTTGATAAACATAAATAGTTGAATATTTTGAGCTTCATCGATTTTTTTAATTAGCTTACTCGAGACAAATTTGGACAGAGTGAAATACGCCTATAGAGTGTTATAAATTAGGTTTAAATTCCATTGCACAAGAAAGTATACCGTGCCTTGAATTACTACTACTGATTTGTAGCGCGCCTACGCATTGGCGGTGGACTTACAGCTAACGTATTCGGAGGTCTAAGCGAGCTCGACGACTGTCCCATATCCAGGTCTTCCGTCTCGTTATCAGGTTCAAATTGTTCAATCGGGGTCACTATCCTCGGCAAGTCTATTGCCTGCGACTGCGCAGAAATCCTAGCGATTTCTTGGTCTATTTTGGTGACGAGTTGTTCAATGGCGGCCGGCCATCGGGTGGCGGGTATGGTGTGCGAGGGAGACAGACGAGCGTCTGTCATCACGGCGAGACGTACTGTGTCTGCGTACTGAATCACTGTTAGTGACATACCTGCAATATGCAATATAGTATTATTAGGGAATAAATATCGAAACAGATTATTTTTCTACGTTTGTTAGTCATAGAATGACATAATCTATACTAATATTATATAGAGGAAAGGTTAGTTTTTTGGATTGAATAGGTTCCTAAACGACTGGACGATTTGAACAATTCTTTCACTGTTGGAAACCTACAGTATTCCTGAGTGACATAGGCTATAAAAAAAATAATCCGGGCGAAGTCGGGGCGGGTCGTATTTAATAAAAAGCATAAAATCTTTAAACAATTCACACAAATTCATCTAATCCCAAATTCATCAAAACTTGTAGGTACTTTAGAAACCAGGCAAAGGATAAACAAACCTACACAAATTATCATAAATATATTATGTCATCCGAAACTCACTTATGTTTGCCTGTGGCGGTCTCCAATACACCACTCCGTCAATAGTCTGTCCCCAAAGCGTAGATCGAGACCTCGCATTGACAGGCGCGTTTATCTCTGCGTACGAGACAGTGTATCTCCTTGAGAGCAGGTTGAGGGTTAACCTTGCGAAGGGAGAGGGCACGGCGCGGGTTAGGGCTCCGTACCGGGCCTGTGCGGCCCATGCCCCGGCCAGGGCGCCCTGTCGGTGGCACGCCTGTTCAACCACCGAGGCGATACGGCGCGGTGTTCCCCCCACAGGTAATGATAAACAGATCATGCCTAAGGAAAGTTAAATTACAGATATTGAGTATTAGGAAGACCTAAATGTGAACATAGTGGTTTAGGCGTGAAAGCGTAACCAACTTTTATTCGCGTTTACAGTAATTTCAAAATTGGGTAGTAAATTTGAAGTTGTCATTCTAACCACTTACCACCTGTCTGCGATTTCTTGTACATTTTTCCATCTCCCTCGGCGAAGGTGAAGAGGAAGTCCTCGGAAGCTGCCCTAGCCGTGGTCAGTACGACTTCAGGAGGTTTGTTTTGAGATTGTTCGAAGAAAGCTCGTAACGCTTCCGTAGCTGCAAATAGAGCCACGTCTGTGGACGACACGCCAAGAGCGCGAGCCGCTCGCTCCACGCCCGCCCGAGACACCGGCCGCGACCACGCGGCTACCTGTAAATAAATAAAACAATTACGATATACCTAAACAGAAATTACTGTTATCTGTCAGGACCTGAATTGGCATAATGTAATCATGTCAAAGTATAGTGGGTAGTAAAAAGTAGTGTAGCCATTTCTGTGGAAAATGAACAACACCAGATGGCGATGATAAATGTTTTATTTATTTACCTTTCTGCCACATAAATTGACAGTCTGCAGCTGGTGTCTCTGTCCGTCGTCTGCTCCTATAGTGTCCGTCCACAGAGTTGCTGGTGCTTTATAAACCTCTACAACAGCTCGCCACGCCTCGCCCACCGCTCGAGCCGACAGCTGCGCCAGTCCAGCATACTTCCACGTCAATGTGTTCGGATACACAACTTGTCCAGTAGTTTTCAACTCTTTCAAAGCTCTCACTTCGTCAATAATTCTTATTGGCAGCCTAACGAGTGCTTTCGTCACGTTTACCGTCGAGCCTATAGCCCGTCGCGGCCACTTTCGCGGATCTGCGGTCACTAGCGGCGAGAGTAATACCTGTGCAAAACATAGACATTAGATATGTACGGGGAAATCTCGAACGGAAGATTTTAAATAAGGAGGTTCAATTACCTTTGATATAGTCAAATTCCGCCTTTTACATTCGCGTCGGATCGCAGCAAGGAGAGTGGTAGCGGTTATAGGAGCGTTATTGGACTGATCCGATGATCTCCTTTTAGTCAGTTCCCTCAGCGCACTGGCACCGGATATGAGAACTAACCCGGCGACATGAAACGCTCCGGGGAGAGTTTTGTGCGCTCTCGGACTCTCAACCGGGTCGTATTCTGATATAAACTCGTTCCATGCGTTCGATAAGTTATCATTCAATTTCTCTATCAATTCTGGAATAGCGGACGGCGTCGGAAATAATTTTGTCAAAGGACTCTGCTCTGTATATTCCATTGGCATTCTTCCTGTCGTCTTCATTTGATCGACCATAAGCAAATCGCCTATGTTAATGGATTTCTTTCCGGATAATAGTAGGTGGTGTACACGGACTAGAATGAAGTATTTTGGTTCTGTTGAGGCGCATGGTATAACGATATATTGCCAGGGCGGCTGCTCGCTCGGAAAGTATTTTGATACTATTTCGCTGACATAATCCTAAAACAAAGTAAAATTGAAAGAAGTTCCAAATTCAACTACTTACTTACTTCCTTTGTTTTTATAGTTCACCTGAATGTTACTGTCAGCCACAGGCCGCCCTCGATGTATTCCATTGGAGACTATGAAATGGTTTTCTGTCGAGAAGGGGACGTTGGCGTTCCATGCATAGTTCCCCCAGCACGAGACGAGCAAGTGTCGCAGCCTCGGGAACATAAGGCCGCCATTTTTGTCGCGTCGCTCTATCACGTGGTCGTTAAGCTGCTGTTTTATTTGCATCGCATCTAGTGTGCCTGAAAATATATGTAATTTTGTTTACACAGGATTTCAAAACGACCGAATTCGATGAATGAGATGTATAATTCGCAATATCACGACTATAGGTTATACTATTAATATTATAGTGTTCAATACAAGCACAGTTTAAAAATGAATTGACTTCTTTTCTTAAATCAAATGCTGAAGCGCAGTCGGCCAGCTGGTGGGCCTTTAGGTACTGCAAAACCGAATGGTTGGCAAGCCTCCAGATGTGAAGCTTTAAAGCCTTCAAAAACTTTCAGTTTGCCCTGGGGCCGTTACTGCTCCACCGGACAAATGGGGAGCGCTCCGAGGTGCGCAATAAGAAACGGCGCGGTGTAATAAGAAACTTACCTTTAACCGAAAGCAACACATTAATGATGCCCTGGTTTCTGTGAGTGTCCAGGAGAGATCTCACCGTATCGGTCCGGATGAACTCTAATCCGGGATAGCGGCTTGACAATAACTTCAGCCATAGGTGATGACTTATTCTGACAACTGGAACATAAGGACAGTAAAAGATTAAGAAAATTCAGACGTTCGAATTACGTATTACTCATTGTCAGATCACAAGTACGTTTGAATTTTATATTTTAAAGACAATCATAATAATTACTGATTAGCGGGCATGCTATTTGCCACGGCTATGACAAGTGACGTTAAACTGTGAGCATTTTAAAAGTTTGCGACACCACTCAAATCATAGTAAGCTCATCAATCAACGTGACTTGTGGAAACATAGGTGTTCGACTTTAGTACATACTTAATATTATCATCAATGGTTTAGCAAAATTAGTTTTACAAACACTTACCAAAATATGACACCGCTAAGGCGGGCAGAGCCGACACGGCGATCCAGAAAGCGCAGTATGTGTAGATCTCTTCGGCGAGCCGCGTGCGCAACGAACGCTCGTTTTTCCGCGCGGTCACCATTTCCTCGACCTGCATTAATAATATTAAACCTTATATAGGTATGTAGGTATATAGCTATATAAAATCCTTTGTTCTGGATGACTGACGGACAGGCGCACAGCCTAAGCAGTTAATCGTAGAGACCTGAAACTTGGAGGGTGTGTTTTTGCATGACGTACCTAGGCATCCGATGAAACAGAATTAATGGAAGAAATATTTCGTTTTTTTATTGAAATTCACCTGACGAAGTGACGGGCAAAAGCTAGTTTGTACATATTAAATAAAATAGTGGAAAGAGTGCCACCGAGAAATGGATTCTCAAAGCAACCGGTTGGTTTTGTAATTTAAACCATGATTTTATTTTTATCAGTGTCTCAAGTTGTTACCTATTGTATATAATTGCAATGTTATTGTTTTAAAATTCTGTCTACCTTTGAACCGGTCACTGTTGAATTTATCACAGGGAAAATTATAACAAAAGTCTGATGTCACTTATCAATACGTTTCATAATACCTTCACAAATAAGACTTCCGAGTTCCGTCTAATTATAGATACCTATTTTGTAGGTATGTGTTTGACGGGCTGTTGGTTTAGTGGTTTAGCAGGTACCTACTGGTTAGAGACCCTGACCATGAAACCAGAGTTTGCGGGTTCGAATTTTGGGGACAGATGTCAGCGTGAATCCGTACTTGAGTCTTGGATGTTTGATTATGTATTTATTTATACTATCATTTACACGCGGCAACGTTTTTTCCCATAAGAATCACATTGTCCCATACAATTAAAATTAGTCCCCTCTTTAGGGTTAGAACTTCGGAAAATCCTTTCTTCAGATGGATACGTCGTTATACAAAGATCTTACCCTCAAGTTTCAGGTCTCTACGGTTAGCACTTTAGGCCTTAGTTTAGGGTTTAGAATAGAAGAGACTTGCATATAGATACTAAGGAGAAATGAAATAAAGGAAGTACGTAGGCACCTACGTCATTTGCGTTCATCATTAACATATGAACCGTGAGTATTCCGCAGCGTGCGTCAACATTTGTTTACAACAGTTATATTTATTAGGGGGCATCGCATTGTCGCATATGACATTTAGTTATGATAGATGTCTGATGTCAATTTATAGTTCTCGCTAACTGCTTTGAAGTTGGTGTGATGGTTGAGAAGGTAGCACGGTTACGACATATTGGGTAATTTGAAAATGTTGTATTAGAATGATAAAACTGTAAACGATTTTAACTCGCATATTTTATTTGCTGACGTTTCGAAAACTACTAGATAGGTATACCATATACGGTACCTGTAAAGTTTTGCAGATAGACCCGTTATAATTGTTTCATTGCAATGTGTAATAACCGCGAAGGCATCAGATAAAGTAGATATACACTCGGCCAGCGTCATACTATCGTCAGCTGAGTAGTGCTACGAATACGGGTACTGTACAAAACGTCATCAAATAAAATAAAATACGCGAATTAAATCCGTTATAACTGTTTCATTCCAATTTGTAACTACTTCGTTACCCTGTTTATGTTCATGGAATTTAAGCAACATTAAACAATACGTTTCATAATCATTGATTAATTGTGACAAACCCACATTTAACGTTAACGTGAAGTCCATGGTAAAGTTTTTTATAATATAACTCACACTAGTAAGACGACGTTGGCATAAGACGACACTCGACTTGTCCAATACCATCCATCCAATCGTCTCTCATACAGTGACCGGCTAACTTTCACCGCACCAGTGAAAGCACTATAACCACCGCATAATTATAATCTTACTAGCCTCTGCCTGTGACTTCGTCTGCGCACGATGAGTTTATACGATATCATTATTAAATGTAGCCTATATGTTATTATGATGTAAGCTCTATTACCGTAAAGTTTCATCAAATCTATGCTCCTTACATCCATACATTCTTACAAAGTTTTACATTTATAATATCACTTAGGGTGATGGCACCAGTAATGGACATGGCACCAATTATGGACATTATTTTCGTTGATCGAATTTATTAAGCAACTGGCCCAACATTTTTCAATTGGAGACACTAAAACATAAGCAATAGACGTTTGGGCTTTCATTTTGATACACTTCATCAAAATTGCCCGTTTTATTTGAAGATGGTTGGGAATTGAAATCTCGTTTCGCGCGGTGGTCATAAAAATCCGTTTTTGTTATTGAAATCGTTAAGGAGGTGAGTACATATTTGTGCATGGTATTATCTTGTGTTGTGTTGTAATGAGATTTTTTGTTATTTTTACGAAATAATACTATATTGCAAGTAAATTGAGCTAAGTTGAATATGTCCAATCCCAATAATAAGTTTTTTGTGGGGTTTGTTCATCACTGGATTCGATTTTTTACGAATTCCAGTTATGGACAAGTGTCCATTCTTAAGTTTTTTAATATTTTTTTAATTTGGTGTATTAAATTATTTAATTTGTTGCACTAAACATTTCGGTTGAGTTGATTTTGTGATTGCTCTTTATTTTCCAATGATGGACAATGTCCATAAATGGCTATTTTTAGTCGTCCATCATTGGGTTCTTTGTTTTATCTTATATGGCGCCAATAAAAAATTTCACCCCGGAACAAATAGGGAGGGCATTTGAAGCTGTATGATGCTGCATGATGCTGCTGAGGATGGGAGAAATGATGATCACAGCTGCCCTCCGGTTTCTTCTTCTTCTTCTTCAACCTTATTCTACCCAATGCTGAGTAAAGGTCTCTTCCATTTCAGCCCACTTCCCACGATCTCAAGTTTCCCGCATCCAATGTTTCCCAGCCACATGCACCAGATCATCGGTCCACCTCGCTGACTGTCTTCCGACATTTCACCGCCCCTTTCTCCGTCTCCAATCCAGCATCCTTTCTTCCGTCGGACCTACGACAGACAGGGCCCGTCTACTTCCTTTTCTTCAAAGCTATGGTTTTTGTTATGTCGCACGTCGGTTAGTCTGGTTCTCTTCTGAATATCGGTATTACGGACCCGGTCACAAAGAGAAATACCTAACATAGCTCTTGCCTTATACTACTTGGAGTCGATGGATGATCTGCCTCGTGAAGTCCCGGCTCCATAGACCATTACGAGAAGAACGCACTGTTGAAACGTGCGACGCTTGAGGTATAAAGACACACACGTTTGTCTTTCAGGACGTCTGAGAGCTTACCAAAATCCCCTCATCCCAGTTGGATTCGCCCTCCGGTTTGGGGTCCCTCAAATAACTTTGCATAACAAAGTCCAGGCAAAAGTCCTGCAGTTTGTGCTATGGGACTTCAAACTATTCTCACGGCAGAGGAAGAGGGCAATTTGGTGAAATGGTTGGTCGCAATGAGTTAAAAGCACTTTCACATAAATTTTCAAATAAATTAACAGAGAGCGTGCAAAAAAATCTCCAGGCTCCAGGTATCCGGAGCCAAGTATCTTCATTCTACATCTGGTGAGGGCGTCGCAGTGACACACCAAGTGTTCCACAGTTTCACATTCCTCTCCACAAATTGTGCAGTCGCTGCTGTTTGTAAGTCCCATTTTGTGTAGGAGTTCGTTGACTCCTAAGTGACCAGTGAAGACTCCTGTTATAAGTCGGATTTGTCTTCAGTTTAGAAACCAGAGTTTTTTAGTCCAGTTTTCATTTGGGTGTTGTATAAATTGCCGTGAGGACCTTAGACCTAAGCATGCCTTCCACTCTTCGGTGTGGCTCTTGATTGACCGACTGCACTTTATGGGCTCCAAGGGCCTTCACCGCAGCCTGGCTGTCACTCAAAATATAGATGGTTTTTCGTCCAGGTGGCTGTCTATATTTTCTTGTGCACATGCAGCATACGTCTCTGCCTGAAATACTGTGGCATGCTTTCCCATGCTTACACTATAGCATATATATGCACCGCAGTTTCTGATAGATCTCAGTTGATTGATTTATTACCTATGTTACCAATTCTAAGCTGCAGCTGCTGGCAAAGAGGCAAAGCCTCAATTAATGTTTAATAAATGATTAAAAACCAGATCGTTGATTGAAAGCCTTATAGTATAACTTTGAAATCTAAGGCTGATCACGTTAAAAGTTCAAATAGAGTTAATCAAAAGTAGATTTTTGACATTTGTTTTATTTATCTGTGCAATAAAAAAGTGTCCATTAATGGATGTTCATGACTGGGTCCATGTCCATTACTGGGGGTCCATCACTGAATCTTCGATGTCCATCATTGGTGATATCGTAAATTTCAATTTATGTATTTTTTATTAATTATGTATTATTCATACAGGATTTTTGGTGTTGTTTAAATGTTCCTCGTGTATTTGAGTACCGAACAAAAAATCACCATTTTTGTATTGCCAAAAAACATCCCATTTTTAAACGAAATTCTAATTTAGTGCGCTTAACATGTCCATAATTGGTGCCATCACTCTATAGATTTTTTGACAAATTTCGTAATTCTTTTACAACTATGACTCCATTCTTAGTTTGTCAGGAATATCTGTGTAAATAGGTAAGTACCTAGTTTTACGTTACATTATACCTATTATGTTGATCGTCAAAAAATACATAAAATAAAACTATTATAATAAACAAAATAACATTTAGAAAATGTTTTTCTTTGTGGTCAAGTATTTTCAATACTTTTACGAAAATGATGTCGGTTACCATAATAATATATAAATTTACTGCAAAATAATAGCGATATACAAATACCTAATCACGATCTGTCTCACGTCATCGATGAGAACTACCAACATCAAGGGCTAGGAATTGTTTGTTTATTTGTTTTACATACGATTGTACAGCTAACCTATTACAAAGCACGAGAGAGTGATAACACTATCTGGCAGGTCACCACCGATAGCTAAGAGTCAAGACAACCCGCTGTCCGCTTTAGTACGGCTACCAATTTTATACCATTGTATCCTAACTAATATTATAAATGTGAAAGTTTGGAAGAATGTAAGGATGGATGTAGGTAAATGATATCATGTGTTTGTTCCTCTTTCACGCAAAAGCTACGGAATAGATTTTCATTAAACTTTACAATAACTAATATGAAAACTTAACTATACAATAGCTACAAGTAATTAGGAAGAAAGATTGTAAGAATGTAAGGACGGATGTGTGGATGTAAGTTCGTTAATGTTTTACGCAAAAACAACTGGATAGATTTTGATGAAACTTTAAAATAGGTAACTAATATAACAAATAAACTATAATAAAAAATATAACTAGGTAGGTACTTAGAGTGATGGCACCAATTATGGACATGTTAAGCGCACTAAATTAGAATTTCGTTTAAAAATGGGATGTTTTTTGGCAATACAAAAATGGTGATTTTTTGTTCGGTACTCAAATACACGAGGAACATTTAAACAACACCAAAAATCCTGTATGAATAATACATAATTAATAAAAAAT
Organism: Polylopha cassiicola; assembly: GCA_038024825.1. Taxonomy (NCBI): domain Eukaryota; kingdom Metazoa; phylum Arthropoda; class Insecta; order Lepidoptera; family Tortricidae; genus Polylopha; species Polylopha cassiicola. Next base: position 8,465,831 of record CP149055.1, read on the forward strand.
ACATAAATTGAAATTTACGATATCACCAATGATGGACATCGAAGATTCAGTGATGGACCCCCAGTAATGGACATGGACCCAGTCATGAACATCCATTAATGGACACTTTTTTATTGCACAGATAAATAAAACAAATGTCAAAAATCTACTTTTGATTAACTCTATTTGAACTTTTAACGTGATCAGCCTTAGATTTCAAAGTTATACTATAAGGCTTTCAATCAACGATCTGGTTTTTAATCATTTATTAAACATTAATTGAGGCTTTGCCTCTTTGCCAGCAGCTGCAGCTTAGAATTGGTAACATAGGTAATAAATCAATCAACTGAGATCTATCAGAAACTGCGGTGCATATATATGCTATAGTGTAAGCATGGGAAAGCATGCCACAGTATTTCAGGCAGAGACGTATGCTGCATGTGCACAAGAAAATATAGACAGCCACCTGGACGAAAAACCATCTATATTTTGAGTGACAGCCAGGCTGCGGTGAAGGCCCTTGGAGCCCATAAAGTGCAGTCGGTCAATCAAGAGCCACACCGAAGAGTGGAAGGCATGCTTAGGTCTAAGGTCCTCACGGCAATTTATACAACACCCAAATGAAAACTGGACTAAAAAACTCTGGTTTCTAAACTGAAGACAAATCCGACTTATAACAGGAGTCTTCACTGGTCACTTAGGAGTCAACGAACTCCTACACAAAATGGGACTTACAAACAGCAGCGACTGCCAATGGTTGTGGAGAGGAATGTGAAACTGTGGAACACTTGGTGTGTCACTGCGACGCCCTCACCAGATGTAGAATGAAGATACTTGGCTCCGGATACCTGGAGCCTGGAGATTTTTTTGCACGCTCTCTGTTAATTTATTTGAAAATTTATGTGAAAGTGCTTTTAACTCATTGCGACCAACCATTTCACCAAATTGCCCTCTTCCTCTGCCGTGAGAATAGTTTGAAGTCCCATAGCACAAACTGCAGGACTTTTGCCTGGACTTTGTTATGCAAAGTTATTTGAGGGACCCCAAACCGGAGGGCGAATCCAACTGGGATGAGGGGATTTTGGTAAGCTCTCAGACGTCCTGAAAGACAAACGTGTGTGTCTTTATACCTCAAGCGTCGCACGTTTCAACAGTGCGTTCTTCTCGTAATGGTCTATGGAGCCGGGACTTCACGAGGCAGATCATCCATCGACTCCAAGTAGTATAAGGCAAGAGCTATGTTAGGTATTTCTCTTTGTGACCGGGTCCGTAATACCGATATTCAGAAGAGAACCAGACTAACCGACGTGCGACATAACAAAAACCATAGCTTTGAAGAAAAGGAAGTAGACGGGCCCTGTCTGTCGTAGGTCCGACGGAAGAAAGGATGCTGGATTGGAGACGGAGAAAGGGGCGGTGAAATGTCGGAAGACAGTCAGCGAGGTGGACCGATGATCTGGTGCATGTGGCTGGGAAACATTGGATGCGGGAAACTTGAGATCGTGGGAAGTGGGCTGAAATGGAAGAGACCTTTACTCAGCATTGGGTAGAATAAGGTTGAAGAAGAAGAAGAAGAAACCGGAGGGCAGCTGTGATCATCATTTCTCCCATCCTCAGCAGCATCATGCAGCATCATACAGCTTCAAATGCCCTCCCTATTTGTTCCGGGGTGAAATTTTTTATTGGCGCCATATAAGATAAAACAAAGAACCCAATGATGGACGACTAAAAATAGCCATTTATGGACATTGTCCATCATTGGAAAATAAAATAAAGAGCAATCACAAAATCAACTCAACCGAAATGTTTAGTGCAACAAATTAAATAATTTAATACACCAAATTAAAAAAATATTAAAAAACTTAAGAATGGACACTAGTCCATAACTGGAATTCGTAAAAAATCGAATCCAGTGATGAACAAACCCCACAAAAAACTTATTATTGGGATTGGACATATTCAACTTAGCTCAATTTACTTGCAATATAGTATTATTTCGTAAAAATAACAAAAAATCTCATTACAACACAACACAAGATAATACCATGCACAAATATGTACTCACCTCCTTAACGATTTCAATAACAAAAACGGATTTTTATGACCACCGCGCGAAACGAGATTTCAATTCCCAACCATCTTCAAATAAAACGGGCAATTTTGATGAAGTGTATCAAAATGAAAGCCCAAACGTCTATTGCTTATGTTTTAGTGTCTCCAATTGAAAAATGTTGGGCCAGTTGCTTAATAAATTCGATCAACGAAAATAATGTCCATAATTGGTGCCATGTCCATTACTGGTGCCATCACCCTACTCACTTTTTATATTTAATGAGACTAAGTGATCATTTTTTTAATTCGATTAAGGAGGCCCGAGTCCTTCAAAAATCACTTTTAGCTACTACCTATTTATAAGCTACTAGCTTCTGCCCGCGACTTCGTCCGCGTGGACCTCTTCCTTTTTTGCAGTCGGTTAAAAAGTAGCCTATGTCCTTTCTCAGGCTCCAGACTTTCTTTGTACCAAATTTCATTTAAATCGGTACAGTAGTTTTAGCGTGAAAGTGTAACAGACAGACAGACAGACAGACAGAGTTACTTTCGCATTTATAATATTAGTAGGGATTTGTCCGCCACACCAACATCATTCCTGTTTTATGCCATCCCAAATTATTTTTAAAATATTATGAAAATTGTATGCGGCTAGCATTCTAACTATTTTAAATGGCAACCTCCATATTACGACCGAATTCGATATTATGATGAAAATTATTAAAATATCATAATGTACAACAAATAATGTCTTGTAGCCCTTTATCATTGTTGAGTAATTAAATAAACTTTATCAAATACTTAATAATAGATAGGTAAACTCTTTAATTACATGTCATTGTCAATAACTATTTGACCCGATAAGTTAAAGAGTGGAGGCCAGTTTTATGTTATGATAATGTTGACTATGAAATTTAGCTATTGATAAAACTTAATTATAGAACTAAATATTTCTTAATAATTTCTGATGTCTTTGCGACTATTACACATTGGAATGAAATACTTTAGTTAGACTATCGTCTGCTCAGTCGTTCTACGAATATAGAACTTACTGTAGTTTTCGAAACGTCAGACAATGCGATTTAAATCCGTTATAATTGTTTCATTCTAATTAATATTTCTTCTTTTATTTTTGTCTGTCACAAATATCCCTATTTTCAAAAAATACATTTCATATGTTGTTTGTTTGTCTCCGTCGTGTACCTACTTTATTTTTATTAAGTACCTAGGTACCAAATTGTAATTATTCGGTGCGTTATAAGATTAAAATAACATTTTTTTGTTTTTGTCAAAAATTGAATGAACATTTAATACAGGTTCTTTATTTGTTCTTAACAAGAATACTAATGTACCTATATTTAACTTCAAATGTTTTTCCAGATAACGTTGTCACATTTAACTTACTTTCCCATCGCCTTGATAATAAACTAAAATATCTGACCATTAAATTACTTACTCAAATCTTTTTTTTTCATCTCACAGTGATTTTTCCATCAATAAACTCATTGCGCTGTCACTAAACAATTATTTAGGTACCCTCAAAATGTTTAATGATAAGACTCACCTTTGACGTTTCTTAAGACGATCGTAGGTAATCCTTATTTTTTGTTTTGTGTATTCACTGCACAATATGTTGATTCAACGGTCATTGAATGGCCGCGTTTGGCCAGTTACTGAAGCTTGCGGGCGATGTGATGGGAGCTGTTATCTCTACTACAGACTTGGTCCAATATTGGGGCCAATATTCTACGATTTTTTCTTATACCTAATAGCTTCTTGCGACTGCGTCTGCGCACGATGAGTATTTTACACAGTATCGTTATAAAAAATAGCCTATATGTAATTCTGATGTATAAGCTAAATTATTGTGGTTTCACAAAATCCACAGTAGTTTTTGCGTGAAAGAGTAACAAATATACTATACATACATTCTCAGAAACTTTCGCGTTTATAATATACCTAAGTGGTTGGTTCGCAATACAATTTTTGATTTTCGAACTTTTGTATTAGATCTTTTGTTTATCTGGAAGATCTAAATTTTTATAGGTTCTTTGGTCTCTAGTTTTTTATTGTTTTGTTTCGAAAATTCTTCAAGACTCAGTCCAAATCGTCGAATTATGCGTTATATTCCCTTGAAAGGGAGGGTGTTTTGTAAGCGTATCAAAATTAAATACAAATAAGTAGGTACTGAAAGATACTAAAGTTTGTTTTAATTATCGATACAGTTCTTAAGTTCTTATATAGGTATAAGTATACTTTGAAAAGATAATAATGGAGTCTCAAACGTTCGAAGGTATAACCGAAACCTTATTTGAATATCTAAACAACATACTTAAATGTAACACGCTATCGTAACCTTTAAGTATACTAAAATAACTTTCCTCTTAACTCAATATGTTGTAACATCATCTTGTAGTGTATAAATGTTACCTACTTATTTTATAACGACCTATATTAAATTTTGCGATAACTTATAGGCCAATACGTATAAAAACAGAGCATTGTGTCCAAGGTTCAATAACAACACTAAGTGGTGCATGCACACCTTGAACCTAGAAGAAAACACGATTGTAACGTACCTACATGTCTGATAGTACTTTCGAATTTACATAATAATATTTCACTAGTATAATTATCACTCAGTTCAAGTTAAGTTATAAAGTACAAGCTATCCGCCCCGGCTTCGCACGGATCATCATCTTTTTTTATAGCCTATGTCACTCGGGAATAGTGTAGTTTCTCAACAGTGAAAGAATGTTTGAAATCAGTCCAGCCGTTCTGGAGCCTATTCAATCCAAACAAACAAACTTTTCCTCTTTATAACATTAGTATAGATTAAAATACCTAGGTTAAATTTCATCCAAGCAAAAAAACTGTGTCAATAGTCAATATTATTTCACCGTCCGGCATACGGTTATGAGCAGGTTACTACGAAACAAATTTGAAATTGAATGGAATTGACACACAAAAACGAAAATTGACCACGTGACATTTCGTTCACGTATGTCAACGTCAACAATATTGCATTGGAATGCAACAACTATTAACGGATTTAACTCGCGTATTTTTATTTTATTTTATTTGCTGAATCGTAGCACGACTGAGCTGACAATTAATAGTCTAACGCTAAAGTGATTTGAAAAACTGTAAAGAATCCGAAACGTCAGCAAATAAAATAAAATAAAAATACGCGAGTTAAATCCGTTAAATAGTTGTTTCATTCCAATGTGTAATAACCGCGAAGGCATCAGAAATAATAATATTGCATTGATTTCGTTCATTTGGCATCTAAAATGTAAGGTAGTTACTCCGTACGTACGTACGTACGTTTTACCTTTTGCATTATTAAATAAGGTAGATGTATCGGACGTGATATCGTATAAGTAAATGTTTGCACACACGAGTGAGTAACTAAACTGGGTGTGCAGCCACTGAAACGCATGAACAAGTTGTGTGCGCGTGCGCAGGGCAAAGTACCATTCTATTTACTATTGGAAAACTTCGTAATTCACGGTGATTCATAAATCAACCTCTAGGTCTTTATTATCTCTTGTTTCTATTTTATCACTTTGTTACCTAAACATTTATCGTACTGAATAATTGAATTAGGATTACTGATTTAGAATCGGCCGTTGACCTCGAAGTTAAACGAGTAGCTATATTTTATCAAGGTTTAAATAAAAATCTGCTTGTTTAGTTATTTACTTAAATGTTTTTACAAACATATTTAATTCTAGGTGAAGGAAATCACAACAAGAGAACTTGCATACTTACCTAATCGTATGGTGTTTCGAATTGCTTTTTTAAGTTGGGGCGTAGGTAAGTATTTCAATATTTTTATTAAGTACATTAACTGTGGTCTTATCAATTATTTTCTCCGTGGTAGGATAAGGATAAAAGGAAACGAAATGATTCAAAATTAATACTATTTTATTGAAACAATTTTTCAAAATAATATTTGTTTTACTAAAGCTAGTGGGCTTAAGACTCACGTAACTAACGTAGGAAAGCGCAATGTAACGAGTAAGTTAAATAGCCATAAGTACATTTATAATTTATTCATGAACGTATATATAACACGTTTATTCTAGGTATCAATATAGGATTATTATTAGGCTTTGTGGAAGATAATAGCTTCACTATGGCTAAATACATTTAATTACGTTAACACTGAATTTACAAATGCTCAAAAATGACGTCATGGACTAAACACAAATGCCTGCAAGATGACCTTTGTACCTATTTGATACCTACCGAATGATAAATTACACGAAACAGCAAATAAGTTATGAAGTAACACCCTTTACAGATATGATTAACAACTGGGAAGATATAACGTGAAATCAAACAGTTCTTACAGCCACTCTTATCACATATTACAGCTTTATACTAGTTTGTCTACAATAGAAAATCTAAGATAAACCCGCCTGTATACAAATTAGTAAAGGAAATTTACAAAACGAGTTCCTGTTTTTTTAATCCGCTAACTGTATGATACAGAGGTCAATGTAGCCTTAAATTTAAAAAAAAAATATGCACTATGCAATTGAGGACGACATTCGAAATTAGAAATTTCAGGTCAAAAACGAAATATAATACTTATATTCGTTCATACATACAATGGATCAAAATTCCAGTCATCCCAGACTTACGTAATTATAGGAAAAAATATTTTTTTTGAATCGGTACTATAAACTAATTTACAAAGATACCGGCTACCTGTAAAACGGTCCCGGTTTCAGCTTAGCGATTATCCATTCCTTTCTAAGTTTTTTTATACTACAGATCCTAAAAAAAACATCTTTCCTAAAATTACATAAATCTGGGGTGACTGGGATCTCACTTTATAAAGGTAATTTAGATACAGTTAATAATTTGGCATCCAATAAATAAGGGTACCAACGCGTACATATAGTAGCCGCGTATTTAATTTAATAATTCCTTACAGAGGAAAATCATAAATGCGAACAAGCTTCAATAAATTGTGGCCACAGTACGATGGCACAACTCACAAACATCCACGGCCAGTTTCGCTACAATTAAATTTTGGACACAAAAATATAATGATTATACAAAGAATTGCAAATGAAAATATACATTTAGGATCATCAATGATTATTGAGATCTTGTTCTTCAACATTTTGTTTAACAAATAACAAAATAATTGAAGAATTGCTATCAATTTTCCATTTATTAATAATAGTTTAACAAAACGCGCGAAACAATATGGCAAGAACATTTGCACCTTAAAAGGATAAATTCATTTACACACCTTTTGAAAGAGAACGAAACTGGCACACAGATGACAATTCAAACAGCACTTGCTTTAACTGTCTTAGCGGAGAGAAACTTCTGATCGATAGACCTGCGAGGGATCCCACTTACCTTCTTGGGCGAATAACCATTACAATTTATAGAAGACGGCAAAGATTTGTATCCACCATCGGAACTATAATCAGTATCAGTAGACTGTCCATTCAAACTGGGGCTATGTCTGTTACCGTTGACACTCTCCTTACTACTGATCCTGCCGTTATAGAGATCACCGTAAGACGTATGATGTTTGATCATTGATTCCTCGATGACCGCGTTCCTAATCGGCTCAGGACTGGAATACATCTGATTATGGAAATTTTCTATAGACCGAGACCGGGTTGAGTACAAAGACTTTTTCGTCTTCTCACCCACAGAAGAATCCCTTTTAACGTATCTATTTGTGTCGTTATTAGCTAGCGCTTGTAGATATTTGGATCCGACGCGGCTATTTGTTTTTAGATGAACTGCGTCTGTCCGTTTGTCTGTCTGTTCGTCCGGTAGTTTCCGTCCACACTGACACTTGGCGGTTCCGTTGACTACAGTCCTCTTAGTCTTTTGTGCTTCACTGTACGTCGGCAGCTTTCTCCCGTTCGAGTGTTCATTCCAACTGGTGAATTGAAAAATAATAATTATTATAAATTAGGAAAATATTTAATTATTTAGAGTTATACTAAAATAAACTCATCTATTTTTGGAGTTCCTAATTCTAAATAAAATACTGAATCTAAAACTAAATTAATAGCTATGTTTTGGAATTCAAATGTGTTTGCTACTGATAACTAATAAAAATAACAATAAGTATGGCGAACTTAGTCAAGTTAGGCAATTACTCTAATTTATTTTAGCAGCGTTTTAGATCTCACCTTTATATTCTGTAAGGCAGCGTGTAACACAGAGAATAGTTTCATAATCAAAGTAAATTACAAATTTGTACAAAGATCAAAATCAATCAAAATGACAACACACGATTACCTAACTACCATACTGTACAAGGCTGCCCTAAGCAAAGTCAAACTACGTCGAGAAGTCTGAAGACCTCGTGTTTATAATTATAAAACCAAGTGCCAATTCGTGCTGTTAAGTCAAACTTGTTATTCATAGCGATCGTGAAAGGTTGACGATTTCAAAATCAAAGCGCTTTTGTTATACAACTAAAATTAATTGTATACCTAAAGAACGATTTAAGGAGTTAACAACCTTTTCGAATCACCTGACAGCATTCTGCATACCATTTGTAAAATCAACCACAATCTTTCAAAAAATACAAAATTATCAATAAAATTCTTGCGTAGGCACATTAATATAGGCACAGGTTAAGAATGGAGACTTCCAAGTCATGCATGATCACTTGAAGAACTTGTGGCAATATTCTTCCATGTCCCTATAGGATGTTACGAAGTCCCCGGATTTGTAATTAACAAGTTGCAAGAAGCAAACGATATTGACAGAGCACAAAAGGCACACGGCTAACAAGCAGTCGAGCCACGCTACCTGCGTCGACGGACGAACTCTTCCCAAGTGGAAACTGCCCGATGTAATTGAATATCCAATTTTTATTAAAAGCAGCATGAGGAAAATTAGAGTGATTAACAAAACCGTTGGTGATATAGTAGTAACACTACTAAAGAGAGATTCTAACAATGAAAGTGACAAACTAGCGAACTATTGTGACGATGGTTGCAAATCCCGATGAAATAGGACGTTAGGGTAGAAAAGTTTACAAAAGAGAATAGAATAGAAGCCTAAGCCCAAGGAGTAAAATTTAAGTGGTAATACTAAAACAGACTAAGATTTAAATGATTCGTAAAAAGCAATATATATACAATGAAGAACTGAAATCAAATAAAAATGCCCATGAAATAGGGGGACATTGTAAGGGTCACCCTACACATTGATGTGGGTGCAAATGTCATCTTTCTATTCATATAATCTCTGAATACTAATATCCATCTAGAGTGACCTATGTTTGATAATAAAGACTGTGTTTTTGATATAGTGCTTTGTAATATTAATGAGCTGCTTTTCCTACATTGTAAGTAAGAGGGGAATGGAAGTGAAGGAGGATAGTAAATGAACGTGATCGATGAATGTAATGTATGTAATATACATTTTAGTGAATGTATTGAAGCGACGATAAACCTAAAACAAGGATAGATAAATAAATAATTAAGAAATAATGAGCGCATGTGCTGGAGTAAAAGAAACTGCTGCTTTTAAGAATAAATTTAGTAAAAAAGAATTTGGGCAAGTGTGAAATATTGTGCGTAAATACAATTGTAATAAAATAATCGCTTTATTAGTCGAATCGATAAAATACGTTACGTAAGCGCTTTTGTATATTTTGTGAAATATGTACCTATTCATTTTGAAATACTCATATTATTTGTTTAATTACCTCACTAAACCGGAATTTTCAGAACTCGTTAACGCCGTGCTCATCGGCGGCCGTAACTGAAAACAAATAAAAAAATAATTAGTACAAATGTATTATTGAATATCTGAGTAAATTTCATTTTGTTACGATATTGGAATTAAATTATTGTATTCTTATTTTAACTTATTTGCACATATAGTATCGCATTACTATGCCAAATAACGACCTATGTCACCTGGATATCGTTTAATCTCTTAATAATTATCTAATCCAGTGGCACATCAATAAGTTATCTCGTGGATAATTTAGTTACACTGAAACTTCTTGGGACATTGTGGAGCATTACCTTATTATGGTTTTTCAAATACTATAGACTGCGAGAGACACTCAATTGCGAGAGGAAATCGCAATCTTCAACTGTTTAAAGGACCAAAATAATTTGGTCCTTCAAACAGTCCCAGAAAGTTTCAGTGTAAACAGTCAAACTAGACCCTGGGTTAGTATACACTTGTATTTCGCGGGGGTAGCGGAAGCTGTCTCAATTGCAGAATTTCAAAGTGATGTATGAACACAGCGCAGCGCCGATTAGTTCATCGTTGGGAGGAAGGGTACAAATCACTGACCCTAGTTAAGTAATGAGGGTAACGGACCTAAAAAGGTCACGAACCACTGAACTAGACAGTATCACTGCTCTAGAGCAGCCTATTAAAAATGTCCTCACCCGATCAGTCTGCGTGGCGACGGTGCAGGTGTCGTCGGAAGCGCGCGGCTCGTGCGTCTCCGCCATGCGCAGCATCTGCTGCTGCAGCACGCGCACCAGCCGGTCGCGTTCCTCCAACTGACTCTGGAACATCAGAACACAATTATAAGAAGGCAAGCTTGCACTCAAGACTTTCCAAAAAAATGCCACAGTTGACTTTAGGACAGTTTCCTTTTCTGTATAGACGAAAGATGCTCTCATCTTTAGAATTCGAATCAGCCTTGCTTACGAGTTTTTGTGTAGCGTGCCATCCGCATTAGCTCAAGGAATTGGCGGATTTATCCAAGGGCGTGCATTCCATATAGGCACAATGGTATTAATGTATGGAGTGCCTACCCTGACGTAGTACATGCGCGACCCTTACTGCAACGCGCTTAGATTTATCATGTTAGTGGATAAGCTTTCCAGAATGTTAAGAGCGGTCAATCGTTGAAAAATGCAATAATGACCACCTGGGAAAGCGGCAGCTGGTATTATACATACCAGCAGGAACGGCTTAAAACGACTAAGATTACGACACTGGGTTACTTTTAAATTGACCGACTGTACAAGATATATATTGATCTTGTAATGAGGTAACGGGACTTAACTTGCCATATAATACCATACAAAGGTTCTTAGAAGTACATATAGTACTGACCTGCAGATAGAGAATCTGTCGACGCATTTCGGCGCAGGCGTCGGGATGCAGCGGCGAGGCGGGGGGGCGGCGCCCGTTGACGCGCGCGGGGCTCTCCGCGCACGCCGCCAATAACGGGTCGAGAGTTTCGCTCTGTAACCAATCATGATGCTTATCACCCAATCAGAGATAGCTGGAATTCTACAATGGACCAATCAAATCCCTTTTCCGAAAATTCATGCAATGATAAATTGCTTTAACATGACGTTGGTGCTTGAACGCCAAATAAAGCAAGACCAGGCCTATAAGCAAGCTGATATTCTTAGAAAAGCTTGCTTATATTTTATAATGTCATACAAAAACCATGTTACACTTAAAATCCTGTAGAGGTACCAAAGGAAACTTCAGGGAGAAAATGCTGAGGGCAACAAGTTTTGACTTTGATGGATCTTTCTTAACTTATTATGGTAATTTCAGTACCTAACATCTATAGAATATGAAATTCTGTAACGAGCCTTCGTATCGCTTATAATTCGTTTTCGCTTCGAAGAAGCCTATTTAAGTTAAGAACACTGTGTTGCACATAATTTAGTAAGGTCACGTAATTATGTTAATCGGTTAAAAGTTTACTTCGTTGTATTTAAACTAAAGTAAAGGTCACTGTTATTAAATTCTGAAGATAATGGACAGATAAATGTTTCATGCGAGCGCTCAATCTACTGTTAATATGCTTCGTTTAAAAAATAAAGTACCTACCTACATTTAAATTTACCGGTACCTAACTAATATGGAAATTTGATTTGGTTAGTTTCTAATTGTGATGTGATTTACCAATGGGACGTGATTTAGAGTTCAAAACTGCTCATAAACTTAATCGTAACGATAGACTAGAGCGATGCGTGACTATTACAAATTTCAAGTTACTTGGCACACGTACTTTGCTAACGATTATTAAACCTCTCTCGAATCTTGATTTCACTTTAAAAATAGCCATAATCATACTAAAATAACCATTTGCCATAGACGGTTTGATTATTGGCAATTGGATTGCAAACTGCGCATCCTTTGAGCTTACCACATTTCAATTAAAACGTCGATCAGAATAATTTGCTAAATTACGGACGGAAATATTATGGCTTTAATATCTGTATAGTTATTTAAAGATTCTTCATGTTTTGACTCAGGCAATGTAAGTTACTTAAACTCGATTTGACCACCATTTTAACCCGCAACCTACGGTTCCTCTGACCACTAGACCTAGAATCATACCACTTAAGTCAAAATGTATGTTGGCATCAGCCTTAGGAACAGCAAACTGGTACCTCATTACATACACATGTTACGAACTACCGTAACAGACCATATTATGCACTCAACTTGTAAATTGTCATGCTTGAACGCAGTCCCACTGTCACGGATACCATGATAAAACAATAGGCAACAATTTTAACGACAGCGAATAATAGTTCCCAAGAGTATTTGCCCCTGAAAATAGCTGGCTAAGTAGGCTAATGCGACTTATTTATTGGCTTAATACAAAGAACCTTAAGCCGAGAAGCCTTACTTAGTTTGAACATGGTAAAATCGAGGCAAAGGAAGATAACTTAAGACAGATGCAAGAAGAAGCGTAAATTAGCGGTGCTGATTTCGGATTTATAGAATTTTTGTGACTTTACTAGAAAAGCGTGACATCTCGAAATGTTTTGTTACTCCATTTAAGACTCTAAGTCTGCACATTTGGATTCAGATTCATGTTCTGACGCGGTTCGAGTTGTCATACTGTTCTAGTAAAGGTACGGTGTGTTGTTGAAGTAACTTAAGAAAAATTCTATAAACCCTTATTAATATTGCAAAGGCGTTACTTACACTCATCGAATGATGCTCATCCCCCGGCTGCGTGCGGCAAACAATGCGATGCAACCAAATAAACAAACGTTACGACAAACAAACAAACAAAATTGTGCGTTAGCTTAACTTGGTGTATATTCTACTTACTTTTAAATCAAATATTGTTAATGAGTCATAATCCAACGCGTTGAGTTAAGTTTTTATAAATTTCTAAATATATAAATTTTAAATTTCTCTAGTAAAGAAAAGTAACTTATTTTGATGAACGCTGGACGTACAGTTTAAGCTGATCTCGTAAATATATCTAGATAAACTACTTTAATTCGTCTAAAAATATTTGATTTAAAAATATGTAGTAGGTAAATTTACCTAATAAATAGAACAAATTTTATCCATGTTTTAAATTAATATGGGCGTATTAACCATAAACCTAGTACTAAGTAGGTCGGTAATTTTATGCAAATCAATGATTTCATACTCAAAACATACGCCTCCAGATAATGAACTGACAAAAAAGGCGAGGTAATAAGTATCACTGAATACCAGTTTGTTTGAACAAAACCTTGCCTTTCGTTTTCTTTGTTTAGCGTAATTTTATATGATTGTCAGTCCATTCATTATCGCGTACGGCGTAATTCAAACAATAGAGCAAAAGTTTAAGAAATTGGATATGCAGTTTGATTCTTTGAAATTGTAACATAATCTTTCGGGTGGCTTAAGGTGGCTTAAATCATGTGTTATCATAATGTGCAATATAAAGAAAGTAAATTATATAATCGCTAGTTAAGTTGAAATCAAGCATTAAACTTTCCACTTCAACTATCTAAGGGTACTAATCTTAAAAGCTGAAGTGTCTAGATTCGGATCTACTTAATTCAGGTAACTACCAGGTTTAAGAATTACGACTAATTGTTGCAAGTTACACATCATTACATGGGACGTAACTGCAACGCATTAGCTAGGGGGAAATCGCACTGTAACTTCCATACTTCCTACGTTATTTACGCCCTTACTTGCACACGATAAAATCATGCTCGTTATGCATAACAAAACACGATAACACGAAAATTGACGTAAACGTCGTTATGTGTTTACAGTAATAAAATGTATGATTTGTATCTACATACATGCTTAAGGAAATGAATGGACAACGTTAAATTGTAACAAAAACACGACCAAACTACTTACCATCTTTGAATTTATTCATTTATGTACTAGTAAGCACTAAAGCAAAATAAGTTCAAGAATGGTAAAATTATGGAACACTACAAACATCAAATCTAATAAGCAAACATTTAGAAAACGCTTTTGATCCCAAAAATAATTTTTATTATTTTTTAGAATATCTAACCAATTATAAATATTAATTCTATGTCTCTCACAATATCCAAGTAAGTCCCAAGTAAAATTGCTGTAACTATAGCTATAGATAACTAAAAACATCGAATGCATCATAAAGGCTAACAGGCGTTTGACAAATCCAGTACCTATTATTACATTTAGAACCTATTTGGATGTTACGGCATCACAACCACAACTTTTAGGATCAAAAGCAATTCGTAAAGGCATCAGAAATTATTATTTCAAAAGAATAATCTCAATCTGAACTAATATAGGTACCTCCTGTAAGACTCGCTTGAGTTGCAACAAGAGAGTCTTGATGTCGACCACATCCTGTAGCAGAGTGGCCGGCGCGGGCGCAGGCGAGGCGCTGCCATCGCTGATCCCCACGTCCGACGGCGTCTGCGCACGTGATCTCTGCAGCAGCCGCGCTGTGCGCACGGGCAGGCTGGCCCTGGTGACAAGGAGAGAATTTCTAAGATATAAAAGCCATATCGATATATATAGAAGATCAGAGACGCAGAATAATCTGTAACTCTGCTGTACATTACAAGTAATACTTAATTAAAAACATTGGCTATAGCAGGTAGTTTTTATAAATTAGGTATGAATTTATAAGATAAATACAATTATAAAGAAAAACCCGATTAATTAAATGATTTAAAAACCAGCAAGTCTATGAGCCTGTGATGAATTGTCGACAAGTCAACAATGTTAGGTACCGATATATTATTATAATTATATATACCTAATACCTATGTGAGAATAAAACTATGTCGAAATGACAAAATATAATCTCGACAATTCATCATAGGCTTGCAGTGTTCTCTATTGATGATAATTTAATTTCAAAAAGTGTCATATAATTATCCTAGGTAGGTACTTGACATGTGTAGCTCTAATGGAAATGGAAGTTTTCGGATTGTTTATAAATGGTTCTTTAATTATAAAATTGAAAATATTATTATATCATTGAAGATATGCAATTTATAATTGTTCTTATTATGTCCGTTATTAATACTATTTTAGTATCACAATTATGATTAATTCCGCAAATTCACTAAAGCAATAAATTCTGAATCGTGGGTGAGACCCGCCCTCATTAATTAGGTAAAATAGGGCGACAGTCACCATCTACGCACACTTAGGTATACTACCTGAATACACGCCCAATTCGTTTGAATTTTACCATGAATGATATAATAACCTTATTTGTTATAAGCGAACACCAGTATCAGAGGTAACTAATGGTGATATCTGATAAATTGTTGTTCGAGTCTGTTATAGCGATAACACAGATACCTAAGTGTAACCATAAATCAAAGCATTTGAAATCAATAGCTATAGAAATGGTAAATATATAGTGTGAAATATTACGTAGTCTTAACAGGAAGAATAATAATAATTTCTGATGCCTTCGCGGCTATTACACATTGGCATGAAACAACTATAAACGGATTGAACTCGCGTATTTTATCGCTTTAGCGTTAGACTATCGTCAGTTCAGTCGTGGTACGATTATGGAAACTATAAAGGGTCAAAAACGTTAGTCAATAAAATAAAATGGTTACCTACGCAAGTTCAAACCGGTTAATTGTTTCAATCCAAAGGAAGAATAATCTCAAGCGGTTAAAAAAGGTCAGGAAGATGATTCAGTTTTATCAGAGTTCCGTGTGGATAGATAGTGATTCCTTATCAAAATATTTTAATGCTTGGTACTTAAGTTTAGTATTCTCGCCTTTGTACCTAAATCTATTTCACCAGAAGATAAGCAAAGGTTTTATTAAGTGTTGGAAGATGTCGAGATGCATCGATAGAATAAATACAACGGCAACTTTTAACAAAAGAACGTCGGTCAAATGCAACCTAAATGACACGGTTATGGAGGGAAAAAAAGAAAAACAAAACAACGACCGTGCTATTGGAAAGGCAAAACATCCGGTTGCAAAATCATTGACCAATAATGCGTTAAATGCAGCCAGACGAACCAATACTGGACTTTAAAAGAAATAAGTATTAATTTATACTTGTAATACTTTGTTATTGTGGTTTGCTTTGTGGTACAGTTATTAGGTACTTCTGCATATCATTTTACCTCCTAGCCATTAGTCACTCGAGTTCATGATCTAATTGCGTTGCAAAGAAATAAATATAAGCACAAATTATATAGGAAAAACCTTGATCAAGTTTTTGGTTAATTCAAACTATGAATGACGAAAACGGATAGAGTGAATCCAAATCGCACACGGCTCCCTCTCGTTTGGCCTTGCTTTGGTTAGCGGCCGACTTGTTTTCGGACTTTTGTGCACACAAATAAACGAAACAATGAACTATTAACAGTATTTGTAGTAGATTGATTGATTAAGGTTTAGTACCTTGAATAAGATGATGATTATGTACAAGAACACTGTTTGAATTAAAGCTATTAAATCCATAAATACATTTTAATGGCGTTAGACCTGGGTATTTAACATTGAACTGCCACAAGCGATTGTAAAAACATTGGCATTAAAGATAGAAACAAAGCTATCTGATAATACGCGTTGATCTAGATATCGTATCAAATATATAAAAGTAACTCATGTTTATTATAGTACTCGTGTTAACGATATACAACCGTTATATTAAATTAGCGATCACGATCACTCGAGCGTATTGTGTTAGTTGGGACCTGTATTGCTTGGCACGTTGGCTGCGGAGGCTGGGCGCGGGGCTGGCAGATCTGGCCGTGGAGGGTTCCGCCACGTGGAGGTCGGTCTTCTGGCGACGAGCTCCCAGCGCCACGGCGGGGCCGTTCGACGGCGTGGTCGACGCTGAACGCATGCCGCGGAGACTTTCACGGCGCGCACGCACTCGCCCGACTGAAGCCCGCGCGCGGCCCGCGCTATCGGGGCCGCCGCCGCCGCCGCCACCGCCGACGCAGCTCGCCCGGAAAAATCAGATCTCGTGGCGACGACCCTATCCATTCAAGCCTAACGGATCACAATCGGCGAACAGTTTTCTTTTTACACTCTGTTTGCAATCTCCCGCGCTAATTACAGTTTATGTTTTATAGATCTCGTTAATTCTTCATTCCATGTTATTGGATAGTTGAAGGTAGCGGTGGATTGAGTTGTCTGATTTGCGGGGCCATTGACAGACAGTTCAGAAGGGGCATGTCGAATGTTGCAGCCAGGTGTGTCTGAAAGGGAGAACACTGAGCGACCGATACTAATGCCCGCTGCGTTGTACCGCGTCACGCTCGCTGCCCGCGCACTCACTACACTTTCTTTTGCACGTGATTTTGTTTGTTTTATATTACGACAGTTGTCAGTCAAAATCGGTTTCACTGCACTTTGTTACATTTTGATAACGTTTATTTCATATTTAATAGGTAGGATGTTATCAATGAATGAGTCCATCCGATAGTGGATTAGTGGAAGCGGTCGGTGCGAGCTGTGTGGGTCAGTGTCACTGTCTGGCGTTTGTTTGTTTTCTGCGAATGCCGGTTCATATGTCGTCTGCGCGCAGGGCGCATGCGTCGCCCCGCTCAATAACCAACCCCTCGCCTAGTACAGCTGATTTATTTTGCAGGCCGTTCACTAGGGCCGCGAGTAATGCACATTTTAGTAAAACATTCTAAGCTTGTGCATCTTTAACCTGTTAGTTCTAAAACAATACAAGCTCTAGATTAAGTTGCGTCAATTGGTAATACTAAACGTTGTAGATATTAATAGGGCGTTGTACATAGGCACGAGTGATAAATTGATAATGGTAATAGACGCGGTGCTGAGACAGGCGTGTCGCTAACAATCATAGAGCCCGCAAGCGGCCAACCGAGACGCTTTTGTTTGAAACTACAGCGGGGCACACCAATTTGTATGCTTTTTCGAACAGAAACAGATCTTAATCTGTTAAAACAACGGTAACGCACGACGCTTTTTAAATCTCATCAGCCAAAAATACTAAAACAAAAAATATTGTAACTAATCGGCGAGATTTATAGACAATTGTTTTAGTAGGTAGGCACATAGTTCTATTACACGTCAGTAGATATTATATTTTACATTAGAATGAACTAAATACGCCAATCAAATCATAACGCCTAACGGATAACGCGCCGTCGATGTTGCGTTATTAATATTTCTGCCGATAGAAATATCAAGGAACTTTCACGCTGTTTACAATAATTAATATTAAATGAGGGGTCCATTAGTACTGACATCACACTGCCGAGGGCAACGCCCGCTTAATAACTACTTAATTACAGGGTTACTTGGCTATCAAAGCAGCTGTTTCGAAAACAATTTCGATACCAATTTTCGGTATTAACTGTAACAATGGCGATGAAACGAGTGTGATGACTGCAATCAGAGGACGTTGCGAAACAATAATGATACATTAGAACTGTTATCTTGGAACTATCAGAATTGTTCAGATGAAAACGTACGAGCGACAATACCAAGGGAAATTGTTTTCATAATCAGCGACTCGGTGTTGTCGTTGATTTCATGACAAGCTGTCTATACGCATGATACAACTATTATACGCTTTTCCTTGTTTCCGATACGATTTAGAAAACTCAATCATTTCCACTTCGATTACTGTCTGGTAGCAAGGTTTTTTTGTAACAATTGCACGAGTAGCCTTCTAATATATTCCATATAATAACAAATGTCTTCATGTTAAGTTAAATTCAGAAAAACTATGATTGTATCGAATCTGACATTATATATCGAAACAATATAAAGTAAGTAGACAGATAGATAATCAAATATTTACGTGCTTGCGTGTTCTGTCGTGCTATTCGGGAACGGTATAGGAGTAATGATAAGCGAAAAATATCGCTTAGCCATATGGACGAAGCATTATTGACATAGAATATCGCTTTTCAAGCTATTTTTATCATAAAATAGTGATATTACACAGCTATTAATTAAAATATAAATTTGTTGTTATTGAATCATTCCATATATTTTTACGTATTAGGTACATATGTCTTTTCGGTCCCAATTCGCAATGCTGTAGTTAACCGCAGGTTAGACACGAAGCGTAATATTACTGTGGTTTGTCATCTCATTAATATATATCTGCATAACAATATATTTTTTAAAAGCTATATCAAATATTATATAACTTGCTCAATATAGAAATGA
Organism: Polylopha cassiicola; assembly: GCA_038024825.1. Taxonomy (NCBI): domain Eukaryota; kingdom Metazoa; phylum Arthropoda; class Insecta; order Lepidoptera; family Tortricidae; genus Polylopha; species Polylopha cassiicola. The sequence goes on from CP149055.1 coordinate 8,485,252, forward strand.
TCTCCATCAGTACTGAGTATGTTTAATGGACGAGATCAAGTATCTAATCTTATTCCATTAAAGTTAATACAATTAGGAAACTAATAATAGCTTTTTGTAATGTCTGTCTGTACAGAATGCTTACATCTACGATAAACTTTAAGTGGTCTCTTAATTCGGTAGATATGTTGTATCCTTTGATAGATAAGTGGGAGGGAATGGTGTTTTTAAAAACATTCTACTACCGAATATAGAAACACATTTTGCTGCATATAAATGCTTGTTTTTATCAAATTTGAGTGGGTAGGTCGGAGAAATAGGTACTTAATAAACTCAAGAAATATGTGGTTCTATTTTGAATGAACTAAATGAAATTGTAATATAATTATATTGAGGAATAATAGAAACCCGTTTTATTGTTTAAGTCTTGTATTTTTGTGAATCTACCTTTACCGAGGCACTTAGTTATTATTATACTTAATTGGACATGAGTAATATCATTAAAATAGAATCTGAACTTTTACAAAAATATAAATATGCATAACTTATGCAAGAAATACCTCTCAACATGCGCTTATAACAACAGTCTAAATTAAAAGGACATTGCATAATAAGCATTTTGTCTTATATAAAATTGTATTCCGTCACTAAATTTAATTACAGCCTAAACAAGATATAAATTTATGTAATATACTTGTTTTGCAGTAAATAAAAGCAAGTTTGGATTGGGGTCCCCAGATTGAGATATCCGGCCAATCCCATAAAATAACGGTGAATACATTCACATTTTGTTTAAATAATAAATTATGGGACACGAACGTATTCAGAATTTTAAATTGTCATTTAGGTATACTTTGGAGTGAAACAACTATAAACGGGTTTAACTCGCGTATTTTATTTTCTTGGCTGACGTTACGAATACCAAAACTGAACTGAAAACTAACGATAGTCTAACGCGCCACTTTAATATGGGAACTGTAAAGAAAAATATCAATAAAAATAAAATAAGGGAGTTAAATCCGTTTATAGTTTTTTTTACCAATGTGTAATCACCACGAAGGCATCAGAAATGATTAGATACCTATACCTACTTATTAGTTGAAGTATTAAAAAAAGTAATTTATGAGAGGAACGTTTTAACTTGGTGTACGGAAAATTACGAAAGAAATTTAATTTCCGTACCATCAAGCCTTAGGAGATTCAGCTAACTAGGTCACCAAAAGCCTAAATTAAACTTTGCTTGAAAATATTATGTAGGTACCTTGTAAGTATGCAAATTTTATTACGTCTCGTAATCGATGCGATAACTTTGTTCACTTTTGAAATGTGATGGAGTTTATGACATGACATGATAAGAATCTATATAAGTATGTCTATTTAACAAAGCATCATATGCATATATTGAACTGCAATTGCGATGCGAATGGAAGAGATTCCTGAAGGTTGTAGTAGGTAGCCCTTGTACAAAAACTTTTTTATGTCTTTCTAGGTTACTATTATAAAGATTTGTTGTTGGTATACGTAGGTATGTTTGTAATGAATAAACTGTGCCGATTTTAAAAATTCTCTCTCCATCTACATTCACCCTGAATAACATAGGCTAAAGAATTTAAAAAAAAAGGGATCCGTGAGAAACCGGGGCGTGCCGCTAGTTGTAAATATTCTGTTGTACAATTAGTTAACACATAACAACATAAACAGCAAATCAGTCAAAGAGCTTTAGAGTCTGGGCACTTCCTTAACTTTCGACTGTAAAAACTTTTAGTACCCAGCTACATATGTTTTGTAGGAGAAAGCTCATCCTGGTTTCGAAATCGTTACGATGCCATAAAGCGGCATTTAATTCTGCGGTTTGTATTGGTTTTGGAATATCACCATATGCATATTGCATTTAAAATTAAATATAATATATTAGACTTCCTGTTAGTCGTAATTACACAAGACTGGAAGACGTGGAAAGGCAAGTAATAGTAGATACATGTCACCGTGCGGTAATGATCTAGTGCCGTAAAAGTTAATAATAATGTTCTTATACTTCATTTTGGAGCATATAGATACAACTGGAGAAACAATTACAGTATAGGCACAAGTGATTCAATGCGTTTGTAAAAACTGTTTTCGAAATGATCACTTTGACAGTGTGACAATCGATGTCATGGCAAAATGAGCCCCTGCGGTATAATAAGTCGCAAAAATCAACCTACTGAATCAAATATAGAAAGAAATCCGCATTTCCTTTCATTTGTATGTATTTTCTTTGTTAATTTTTATTTTTCATACATCTAATCTTTTCGTTAAAAATCGTTCAAGAATCTCTTCAGTTATCTATGCCCTAAGCACCTAATAAATCTGAAAACGCTCTCATGGCTCATATTGTACCATCAAAGGAAACTTCGTGCTAAAGATTGCTTGGTATTTCGGGCCTTTAAGAATTCTTGATTGATTAATGCTCTTCGAAAATTTAGTGGGTTTCAAACATCTATACCTACTCATTAGGTATACACTCTTAAGCAGAAAATACCTCTTTAAGTTTCGATTGCGTAATTAATATTAATTATGAATATTTTAGATACTTTAAGTACTTATTAAAGTTTATTACAAAACTAGCTTAAGCTCACGACTTCGTATGCACACGATGAGTAGGTATTTTACACAACATCGTTTTAAAATATAATAATATGTTATTCTGATATATAAGTTATAATATTGTAAAAATGCATCAAACTCCATTAGTTTTAGCGTGAAAAAGTATCAAACACACACTCACAAACTTTCGCCTTTGTAATAGTGTGATAGTGTTGGCGTACTCAGTATAAGAGCCGGAAAGATAATCTAGGTAGCCTACAATTTTTATACGTACCTCTGAGCTTGCCCATTGAGCATGGTGACCACTTGGGCCACAATGCCTTTGACAGGTGCCTCCTTCTCCAACATCACACTAGTTTTATCCATCGTCATCACTGCTCGATTCAGTCCACAGTCCGGTTAAAACATATTACTGTTTGTGTCTTATTGTTTTTGGTCACTTAAAGGCGCACTGTTTACATAACTGTTACGGACGCTTATGTATTTGGTATTTTATCCACGTTCTGTATTTTAAGAAATATGTTTTGTTTTGTTGTTTATAAACTAAAGACCGCCGTGCGTTCTGTTTTAATCGGAATATCCGTTCCCGGTTATGACGTTATTGTTGTAAACCATAGGTATTCTTGACATAGCCGTAGGTAGGTAGGTACTTATGTCATAATAAATTTTCTGTTAACATTTATAAACCTTCTGTTGTGAATTGTGCACCATGTCACTGCGTAAAGCCTTCGTGGGAAAGCTTTTCGCTTGGATTTCACACTAGAGTGTCTATCTTTTTAACATTAACAAAATGAAATAAGCAATTATGACAATATGAACTGATTGGTTTAAATCATTATTTAGCTACCGCGGATAACTACAATATTAATAATAGTTGACGAGTAGATATTACTCGTCAATTAATTAGATGCGAAATAAGAATACACGCCGAATATCTGCTTCATTTTATAGTTTCACAACGTGTCTAAAAGTTTAGAGACCGCCATTATTAAATTGTCATTGATATAATAATAACGTGTCAATCAAGATAGGTAGTAGGTACTCATTTTGCTGTTACGAAATACACTTGCAATCATTTTTGGTGCGACAGAAGCTGGGTTCAATGATCAATCATTATATATACATATCCGGTTGTGTCGATGTAGAACTATCAATGTAACGCATGGTTTGTTTCCGCATAGAATATTAGCCATGTACCTATAACTTATGGAGCTTGTATTCATTATTATAAACAATAGAAAATAGAACACTCCTTAAATGAGGCATTGTTTGTGAGATCTTATTGAAATCATTCTCCTGAATATTGACATTAATCAATAACTAGCTAACAAGTATAATAAGTAAATTGTAAAGGAAGATCGTAGGTAAGTACACGTATACCGCGTAAATTTCTTAAGGTTGAGCAAACTGCAAACGTTACGTATTTCTCGTTATAATCTCGAAGTTCTACCTTCACCGTGGCGTAGGTTAATAAGAGAAACAGTTGGAGAAATGGTGTCTGATTTCAATGATTCGTTCATCTTTCTCTTATAAGTAACGCCAACCATTTCGAGAAAACTATACATCACTTGTCTTAACCCAGCGTTTTGTATAAAAATATGTAATCTACAGTACTTTGTCACTTAAAGTTTAAAGATAAGTACGACTTTAAAGTTATTAATTACACTTTTCACTTTTTTAAATACATGCTATCACGTTGGGATTTTATTTTTTAATGTTTGAATAATACGTTCTTGGTCTATAAAATTTTAATAAACTTGGTTAAATTGTTAGGTAGGTAAGTAAAAATATTTGATACTTTTACAAAGCAGTAATTAGACATAAAACGTAATACGGAGTGAGAAATAATTATAACAATAGCACGTTATTACGACATTTTATGTATTCTTACAATTTAGGTATTACATTAATTTTAGAGAAAGTTGCAAATCATTTAAAAGCAAATGTCGTATGCGGTTTGCATTGACAAAGACCCATAATCATTATTTCGCACTGTGAAAGGAAATTTCGAGTCGTATGCAAAAATACAGAATGTGGTCAAACCAAGAGCAATTTGGAATAAGTAATTCCAAAAAACGATTTTCGTGCTCCTTTCAAGCAGGTATTTTGTATGACGTAATGGAATGACAACAATGTACGCGGACTTTATGTGTACCTACCAAATTATAAATTCGTAACAACTTTCCGAATTACGTAAATGTTTATGGGATAGCGGGTTGGTAATTAGGTAGATCTTTGTAAACGGTACTATCAACTTGTCACGCGCTGCCGATCAATCGGCAGCACTAAAAAGTATGAAAAGGGTTCATTTACTTGCTTATCGAATTGGAGTTCCGTGGGTGCATATTTACACTATACACACTGCGCCATAAAAAGTGCGTAATAAAAAAAATTACTTCTTAATTTGAAAACTATTACCGTATTTTTTTATAAAGGGTAGGTAGTCGATTACGAATGTATCGTACTTTTTATTTGAAATTGTTATCTTTGCAATATGAAGCTTTAGGTCACCATTCTTCGGATATAGGGATATACTACCTTGCCTTTCAGTAATAAGGATCAATAGGAGGATTAAGTCATTAAGATCTCAAATCTATAATGTGTGAATTATAAACTAGCCAATGAATCGACAAAATTATTCCTATATTAACTCATGCTTTTAAGAAAAGCACAGACAGAACCCCACCATAAGAATTTAAGTCTTATAGAATAAATAAAAGCAACATCGTTTGTATACAAAAAATATTATAAACGTGTGCCTAACTACAGTTACGTGAGCACCGACTAATTACTAACTAAGCTCTAAAGAAACGGTAATTTGCAATTGGGTGACTGGATGGAACCAGTTTTTTGTTAAACTTAATTCTCTCGAGTTAAAGAAAGCGCAACAAAAGGATTCATTTCACAAATTAACTCACAAATCTTCAATAACGTTAGAACCATCTTCTATGTCACTATTATTACACATTTAGTGGTAAGTAATATCTATTTCACGAGTCCTTGTAACTTAAGCCTCTCCGTGACGAGTGTTTAACAATAGTTACTGCACTGCACTGATACCGACAGTTAAGCTAAAAGCTATTCAATGTCGCCATGGCAACGTAATTTTGACAACACTAGTACTTCACGCACGCTAAGTACGGGTTTTTTCAGACAAAACGACGTATGTACTCTTTGTTCTATGAAGAACATTACAGTAAACTAATGCGCTTTTTTAATAACTGACATTGAGAAGTGACCTTTGATCATGCATTTAGCATATCAAAACATTGACAAGCGCAGGTGTCATACAGGTCAATATGGTAAAGTTACATTATGTAACATGATAAAGTTTAATGAGGTATGTGTGAAGTTGTTGACCTCATACCAAAAGCTAACGGTGCCATAACGTGCTGTTATGTGTAATAATGCAAATCATCACATTATGACATTTAGTAAAGTTTAATAAAAATTCCGATCGATCGAAACTTGAGCAGATGACTGAGATATTATCAGATAAGATGGTTGATAATATTTGTCATATTGCCATATCTGTAGATAAATGAGACAGTATGTGAGTAACTATTTCAGGGAATAGAAATACATACTTTGGTGGAGTTTACATGTATCTGTGCAGATATAAAAATAAAATAAATAGGTTGTTTACAACATTGCCTTCTTAATTCAAGGAGCGAATATGTAATGAGATGGTGTAGGTACCACAACGGTGTAACTCACCTGTGCTAAGTACTAATAATGAGCATTATATACCTGGTGTAAGATTACATATTATTATGTTACTGTGATTATGAACGTGCATTTGAACCGCATGCTAGGTAGGTATAATAAACTAGCTTCTGCCCGCGACTTCGTCCGCGTGGCGCTCCACTTATTTTGCAGTCGGTTAAAAAGTAGTCTATGTCCTTTCTCAGGCTCCAGACTTTCTGTGTACCAAATTTCATTTAAATCGGTCCAGTAGTTTTAGCGTGATAGCGTAACAGACAGACAGACAGACAGACAGACAGACAGACAGAGTTACTATCGCATTTATAATATTAGTAAGGATAAAAGTGCCTCTCGCTACCTACCTGCAACTTAAAAGATTTGTTCTGAGACAAAATAAAAGAATGAAACTATCATAGTGTTTTTCATAACTTATTTGAGGGTATTTGACAATTTAATTATATTTAACGTTTTCACACAAGTAACGAGAAAGGTGTTAAGTTATATTGCAAATAGAAATTTACAATGGTAGGTAACATCGCTGGCATTTTAAAAAAGCAGTTGATAAACAACTAATGATAGGTACAATCATTAGTAACAAAGGAAACGGTGTCATTAAACCTTATCAACCGTGAGTGCAGTTTGTAGAAATTTTATCTAGACGCGAATAAACAGGCGTCGACCGAATGCGCCGCATTTTGAGTTGCAAATTCTTGCGTCCTGGGCCGTAATGGCCCCTAAAATTGGCCCTTTTCAAGAACCCAAAAAACGCACGTGCAAGATAATAATAAACAGTCACGTTTGAATGAAACGACTCTAAGCATCCGACAACCGGCGGCGGTTACATGAATCACTGGACGGATTGGAGGGAAGCAGTACGCGCAGTTGTAGTTAAATAAAGCTAGTTCTTAATTAAATTAACGTCCTACAACGTATGGGATTTATGTGTCAACTGCATTATTTCCACCTGGCCGGTCACAAACACCTTGCAGTACAAAACATACAGTCATGTAAACTCACTATAAATTGATACACACTCATTTGGTATTTTGCGATCAATGACCGGTTTGATCGATGTATTGGGTTGATAATTCGATCGTAAGCACGTGTCGGGAGTGCCGGCGTGCACGGATCGGTGTTGGTACGTTCGTCCGCGTTCGCGACCATTTGCAGACTAACACCGGATGGTCGCAGCCGAGCGCCCGCGCTGGGCCGAGATGAACCGGGCCCGCAGCGCCCGAAGCCCCATGCCAGCTGCGCTTGCTTTATCTGATTACCTCACGGAGCAAGGACCTTTCGACACAAAGCTCTCCGTAAAATCCACCTTGAAAATCCGTGCCCGAGCCGAGAAATTGTTTTGCGAAATAGTTTTTTGCCCGATTGGGAGTCGGCCATATTTTGCAATCGTTGATTAGTTTTCTTTTGACGTTGGAAAACGTTTGCAAATGAATTGCTTTAAATTGGATTGGAATTAGAAAACCTTTGCTGAATTGGGAAATAAAATTGTCCATCTTTTTGATCAGTTACTTAAGTTCGTCTTTTTGGTAACAAGGAATGTTTAAACAAGTGGGGGTAGGTAAGTGTGACTTCGTACCTATAGAAAATAGTAAAACTTTGTATCTAATTTCGTACAGGTAGTTCATCTTCATGGCCTAAGTGGAATAAGCAAGAAATAAATCTTGCAACGGAACTTGCTCACAATGCATGCGCTTCAATGGAAGTCTTGACGGCGCGCGAGACGAAATAAATAATTCACATTGTTGCGAACGCCATTGTCGTATCGTGCCACGGCGTATGGAGGTCAAACAAACACCCACAATTAATCTGATAATTGGAACCGAAACGGTTCTTTGCTTTTGTTCTAAAATTCAGCACCTGTCATTATACTTGAATTGGGTCTCTAAATATTAGCACAATGTGCAATATAGAGATCATTAGGGGCATTGTCTGACGATAATATTGAAATTAATTGTAACTTCGACACTTCGAAATTATGAATAGGTAGATGACTTGAATATTTCGGGATTAAGACGAAACTTTTCTATTAGCCTATTAGTAACAGTTTGACTTTGAAATAAACGATACGGAAATGTTACCTGAGCTGTTCGTAATCCAATTAAGCATAGTAATAATTCGTATAAATAACAATAAAATTTTCGACCTTAAACTTTACGTTAGCATTAACCTTTCTGAAGTTTAACTGGTGGTTTAAATGACGAAGCCCTTGAGAGAGAGGCTGTTAAGACAAATTGGTGCATTTATAATAATTGCGACTTCTTTCTCCTGTTTCCGTCTAATAAACTTGTCAGGTTACATTCGAATGAAATTGCTTGAGAAAAGAAAAAATATGTGTCCAATATTTTTTAATAATCTAATTCACGGACTAAGAAATTTCGTTTTCTTTACCTAGTTCGATATCCTTATTAATACAGTAAAAGCTTCTCTAGGTCAGCATTTTAAAAACCCAAAAATGAATAAACGACACAGACTATTGTTAATACTTCGAATAGGAGCATACTAAAGACATTATTTTGCATTTGTTAAAGGGAATCAATTTACATATTTACAGAATTCATTCATAATACTACAATCTTGGACATTGTCATCACAAAGTATATTGTTAAAGGAACGTAGGAAGTAGTTAGTGAGCTCAAAAGTCACGGAGCGCATAATTGATACTGCGACTGCCAGGTGCCAGCCGAAGTGTAGACGGTTAAATTGTGCATTACTTTACAGTTGCTTGAGTAGCCTTATTATGCAGTCTAGGCAGTTTTTTTCTATTAAAACTTTTTAATGTAAAAGGTCGTTGCATCGCATAGATTCTCTTAAAGTATAAAATGCTGAATGGCTTTTGATTCAACAGATTTGAAGACTATGAGAAGGAACAAGTACCTATATATCTTTTGAGGTCGAATAGATTTTAAAAGTAGATAATTGCAGAAAGACATGGTATGTTGATAAAAGTAATAAAACGTTATAGGTAATAGGTAGGTACTATTTCTACAAAAAAGCTAATAATTTGTCTGTACAACTGTAGGTACCTACATAAATGTACTATATGAAGTCATTGTTTTTATTGATAAAAGTCTACCAATAACACCAGTACTTGTTTGGATCATTGATTGAATTTACTATTGTCTTTAGTATTTATCAACACTTATCTCGCAAATTCAAGCAACTAGCATCAACTGTGCATTTATTTTATTCTGCAGATTTGAATACAAAAGTGAATAATGGTATTATTTTATTCTTCCCTATTCTCTAGTGAGGGTTAAAGGCAAACAGCTGTTGCATTGAATTATATTATTTGTGGATGCGAATTTTTATTTTGACCTTTCACTTATAACTTCCTTTGAACTTAAAAAGTCTATTTAGAATGCTAACATAATCAAATCATACTTTTTTTAAACTGATAAACCTAGCAGTCCACTTTATGGTTTGTTCAAAGGAAGGGCTAATATTATTTTCAATAAATAAGTAGATTAAGTAGGTAGTAACAATAGTACCAAAATATTTTTGAACAGTTCACTAAAACGTATTCAGTTTCGAACGTAGCAAAGCTGGTACCAGTTCATATAAGACAACCAAAAGTCAGATACGAACGTTCGTTTTCACCAAACTGACAATAAGCCCTTTGCTTTTGCTACCAAAAATACCTCAGCTTTCAGAACAACAACCTTAACGGAAATTAAATTAAAAATAACACTCACCCGATGTTTGTAAGGCTGGTGTTACTCGCAGTCAAAGACTCTGTCGTGCTCTTCCCCTGCGCCATGGCTGCCAACTGTCTGTCCAGGAAGTTGTTTTGCTCTAGCAGTTGGCTCCACTGACGGACTGCAGTCTTGGAGGATGACAGCTCCTGACGCAGTTGCCTCTCGTCCAGGGAATTCAGACCGCTTCGTAGGGAACTGTCCAATCTGTTTAAACATGAGCGAAATATGTAGGTCAATTCTTATTCCTTGGAGGTTGTGTACTGAGGTCATTTCAGTCCCAGTAAAAGTTAACGTTAATCTATTTTTTTCGGCACTAAGTAAGTACATATACCTTATATAGGATACACCTTCTTAGGTAAATTTAACTACTATTAATGCACTGGGTCGATCTCAAATAATTGGAGCAAAGTCAAGGAGACGACCGTGATTCTGTTACCGCAGTGTGTTTATTGTACCTATCTACTTGTTAATTAGTTAATTATTAGCAATCTGTACATTTATTATTGCTACTTATTACACCTAAACACGTTTTTATTCCCAAATGAGGAAAACAAAGATACGGACTAACATTGTAAACTGGTCCAAGGTCGGTATTATTTACATTTTGAAGCTAATACAAAATAACAATTAAGATCGCCATTCAAAATAATTTAAACGGATATATATTGTGAACAAAGTAAATTATAAAATGTAAGTATTTTATAAATGACAGAAATGATCAAAAAATGTGGAACGCTTCACGATTTTGCGTGTCATCCTTGCGCAGGGGCCATGCTAATCTTCTCTGTATCGTTCCAATTTTAGTATATGTACTGCCGAAGCAAGTACACTTACTACGGAGATCAAACTGTATATATAGTAATCGAGGTTCATAACTTCTATAGCGCAATGTAGGATTTTATAGTTTTTTACCAAAACATATTTAAATATTTTGAACAATATCCATTAAATGTAAAGCTTACATAAATACCTAACTAATCAATCCATATTTATAGTAAAATAAGTGATAAAATACTCAAAATATCTAAAAAAGCTTGAAATTATTTCTGCACGCCGCTAGTAGCGACATCTACCGGTGAGTTGAGAAAACAGAGGCGGCCATATTGCAATTATGTAGCCCTTGCTACTTTTATGGGACGCCGTAAAGGGGCGCCATATTTGCCATAAACAAATATAGGAAAGTTGTAACATTATCAGTTTAAAATAAAAACAATCGCAATTTTCATGTTTGGCATATTAGAAGAAAAACTAAAAGGAAAAAAAATGTGTTATCTATTTAACCTACACTGTTCCTTTAAGAGTTATAAATCGTGCATTTGTGTTGTATTAAAATAAAATAAAAGTGAAACTACTAAAAACTTAATTAATTAATTATTTCTTAAAATAAATTTAACAAGGAAACAACTGTCACGCGGAATATGGACGTCTTCCCTTCTTTTGATTTCCGCCTACATTGATAGAATTTAAAAGGAGTTTTTATATTTATGATTTTAACGAGCGATTTATATAAATTAAGCAGGTCTATAATTTACTGTGCATCGGAATTTTACATTATTATAATTTATCTTCCCACGGACAAATAATAAACCTATTTATGGATAAGTCAAGGATATTTATCGAATTCGTAACATTTTATACCTACGTACCGGCTAAAAAAAACAAAAATAATAAAAACCTTGAAATAAATTAACATACTTACAAATAAGTAAATAAATGCATCTCTCTCGCACGCAAATTGTTATAATATTTAAGCAAAACTTTTAAATTTCTAAATAAGTACCTAGATAGTATTTTCAAATGTACCTAGGTCTATTAATTTGAAGTAAAATTAAACTGCTTCTTTTTTTTTAAATTACCTACCTACAAGCCAGGTATAAATAAATACTTTGAGCATTTGAGACACGGTCATTATCGTTTTTCGTTTAACAATAACTATAGATATTCTTTACCTTTCAATATAATCGTCCACGCTCTGTAGACTAGTGATAGACCGCGCCAAGTCATTGTCCATCATGAGGTCATCAGACGCCAAACTTGATAAAGTGTCCAACGATGGAGTCCTTTCCGCGGCACCGTTTCGCATTCCACAAGCTAAAACCATGAAAATATATTTCAGTAAATAAATTAACAAACCCCCGACATAAAAACTAAAAGGCCCTCTAAAAAGTGTAACAATAATAAAATCTTAATATTAGTTACTTACCTAAGTATTAATATTTCTACAAAGAAAACGTCATGTCGGGGGGACCGCTTTTCATTTAGGTGTACCTACTTACCTAATATTTACAATCTACCTAAACCTACGGTCCCCCCGACATGACGTTTTCTTTGTAGAAATATTAATACTTAGGTAAGTAACTAATATTAAGATTTTATTATTGTTACACTTTTTAGAGGGCCTTTTAGTTTTTATGTCGGGGGTTTGTTAAATTTTTAATTTATTTTTTTATTTCATACTTTTTGTAAGTAGGTACGTAAGTACCTACTACATATTATTATTTTTAACTAATTTCCATTTCACATGGAATTTCGTAATGTACATGTTATCCTCTTCCATTTGATACCCCACTCGGGTATATTTGTCGACATTGGGCTTACCATTTACACTATTACTCCCCATATTTTTTGAACTACTTAACCGATTTTGATTATGATTTCAATTTTGTAATGTAAACGCGATCCTCTTTCATTTGATACCCCACTCGGGTATATTTGTAAACATTTGGTTTTCCATCCCCACTTTCACTCCCAATATTTTTTGAACGACTCAACCGATTTTCATTATGATTTCAATTTTGTAATGTACTCGTCACCCTCTTTCATTGGATACCCCACTCGAGTATATTTGTAGACATTTATTTTTACATCCCCTCTTTAACCCCCCCCTAATTATTAAACTTCTGAGACGATTTTTATAAAACATAGCTAAGAACACTCCCGACATATACACCTTTTAAACAAAAAAAACAGAATCAAAATCGGTTCATGCGTTAGGGAGCTATGATGCCACAGACAGACACACACACACACACACACACACACACACACACACACACAGACACGTCAAACTTATAACACCCCGTCGTTTTTGCGTCGGGGGTTAAAAATAACCTAAATTTTTAAGAAAGAATACAAAACCTTTTGTCTTCGCGCTTAATATCAATAAGTTAATAAAGAAAAAACTTTTGAAGAAGGAATACAAAAACAAAAACTTTTGTCTTGGCGCTTTATAAGTTTTTTTTTAGTTACATATGTCGGACTAGGCTTAGGTTTTGTGTATACAGCCAAGATGAATTTTGATATTTTAGTTTTTGTAGGTCCGTTTTTATTTTATATCAAAAAGTTATATTTTTGATGAATTAGATATATATTTTATTTGTAATAATATTATTATGCTTAAATTGAGAGATGAAATAAATTCAATAAAATATGTCAGGCCATTTAACGTCAAAATTATTTGGAAACCATTAGGTAGCTAAAAAGAAAAATAAAATGATTAAATATTTTATGGCATCTTTGAATGTTTTAACGTCAAGTTGCCAGTACGGACACATTATCAATTTATTTACAAAGAGTATGGTTTACCTATTTTATGATTTCGCAATGCGAAAAATAATTGCACCCATATACGTAAGTAAATATAGGTATTTTTTTTTTAAGAGATAAACCGATGAAATTTAGCAATCTCTCATTATCAATGCAATCATTGAGCATTCGATATTTATGAAAAAAAGAACATATTATTAAGTAATAATAATAATTATGTAGGTACAAAGCATTTTTTAATACCTTTTCGATTCCTTTGAGTTAACGGACTAGCTGGGATGCGTTCTCTTGATCTCCTCAAATGTTTGCTTCCTTCGGAATCTACTTTGCTTGACGGACTTCCTTCGGTATTTTCTAAAGAAACAATCAATTTATTATTAGACTAAAATCAAATGACACCACATAATTAATACATAAAAATCTATATATTTCATACCGCTAGATGATAAGGTTATGATATTAAGCTATCATCAAAAGCGTTAGTAGCGTATGTCAGACATATTGAATATCTTGACAATCTTATAGGTAGGTCTTTTTATAACAATGTCTATCATAAAAACTCACTGCGGAACAGTAGCGCCGGTTGGTCTGCGATCTCATCGTCAAAGAAGTCGCGTCCATCAGAGAGGGACAGAGAGCCGGAGGCGTGCGTCGGCGTCCCGGGCGACTCGGGCGACACGTTCTTACTGCCTTCCTCGCTCTTCACTAGTTCACTGGAAACAAAACACAATTTGAGAACTTCAAGTTTTAATACTGCTTTCCTCGCTCTTCGCTCTTCACTAGTTCACTGGAGACTAATCTCCAGTCTCGCTCTTTAGGTACTTACTAATTTACTGGAGACAAATCAAGATATAATAAGGACTTCAAGTTCCACTACTGCCGTCCTTGCTCTTCGCTCTTCATTAGTTTACTGGAGTCAAATCACGATTTAAGAACTTCAAGGTTTACTACTGCCTTCTTCGCTCTTTGATTCAGTACTCAAGATAAATCACGATTTAAGAACTTTAAGCTCTATTATCAAAATTGTGTGGTACTCAAATAGTCGTATTAGCAGAAATACTGGCTGGTTTGCTACCAACACGAGAACGTTTTCGGAATAATCATAAAATACGGAATTGGAACATAATAATACCCATAATAATACCCATAATAATACCCATAATAATACCCATAATAATACCCATAATAATACCAACAACGCGAACGCGAGTTTTTATTCTAATGCGTAATACTCGCGAAAGCACCAGAAATTATGAAATCGATTTTATGCTTTATTTATGCCATGTATATGCGTTTTCTGTGTCAATACGCACAGCCGAAACTACAGATAAGTATCTAGTCAATGTCTGTCCTAGGTACCTACGTCTCTGCTAACCTCTAATATAACGTACAAAAAATACAACTTACACAATCTCATTGACAGGCACTTCTCCATCAACTCCGTCAAACTCCTCAGCAGCTGGTTCTGGCGACTTGGTCTTAGTGTTAGCAGTTTGATAAGCAGAAGAGATAGATGGGGCATCTCTGTCAACGTGCAAGTCATTGTTGGAGTCACTCGTACTGGTTGATGATATCAAACTGTCAGCTGGGGAAGTCTCGTCGTCAAGCAGACTTTGGGTAGACGTGTCTAATGCTGATATGTCAAACTTGTGGTCTTCAAGAGTTAGGGTCAGATGTTGGTGGTCCAAACTCTGGTTTGTGCACGTGCTTGTTGTACTGTAGTTAGAGCTCGTCATAGAACCTGTTAGAATAGAAACAGTTATTAGTTTAAAAAAGGTAACTGTAGAAATGTACCTTAATGAATACATTAATAGCTTCTGTCCGCGATTTCATCTGTGCACAATAAGCACCCCTGTTTTACAGGGAGAATTTTTATTAAAAATTCAAGTTTTTAACCCTTATACTCTCCTTTTATACGTCCTAAGATATGAAAATGTTTTCTTATTTTATAGAACTCACTCTAATATAATTGTATTACAACAATATTTAATTCACCCAAAACTTCAAAAACCGTTATGTTAGCATTTCAGACAAATACGTTCCTTCAGTTAAGAAACATTCTCAGATTTCAAGTATAAATACCCATCATAGTCCCCCTGAGAGAGTCATGCTGGCTCAGTGTAAGAGACTTCATCAGCAGTGGGTGTGGAACAGGAGGGTCATCCATGATGAGGATGGTCTTCTTTGGAGGCGCCTCCGGTTCCTTCAGCTCCGGCAATTTAGCTTCCAACTTGGACTTGTCATCCTCACAGCTCGACACACTTAAAGCGATCGAGACGTCATCTTGAGACCTGGGAAATTTCATCGGTTAATAATAATAATATCAAATATGATCCAGGTACCTACTTTAATGGTATATATCGGTCCCTGTAAGCACAATTCCAGAGAGGTGAGGAATAGAAAAGAAGTGAATCACAGACAATTGATAATAGTTTCAACAGACAACTATAATTATAATATATAGATAGTTAAACTAGATGCCTCGGTCTTTGTATAACGCGGACACGCCTAGAGCATGCTACTTAGCCCGTTGGCGAATAAGATGGCGCGAAATTTGTAAGAAATAGGAAGTCAAGGTTACAGTGCTTAGTAAGTATTTTGTTGTACCTGGTAGCCATAGCTTCTCCAGCAGCGTGGCTCTGCCAAGCACTGCTGTTTCCAAAGTGGCTCTCCTCACTCTTGCAGGATGGGCTAGATTCCTTGCTGGAGACCGTAGTCGGCGAAACCACGCCGCTTGAAGACTTGATGAAGGAGTTCTGAAAATTTAATTAAAAATTTGTTGAAGTTATCGCGACACTTTTTGACAACAGGGATGACAAAAAAAAAATTAGTCACATAGGTAATTTTTCTTTTCTTAAAAAATAAAAAAATACAAAAGATAGGTGCTTCTAAATTTCGGGAGTGGGGATTCGTGATGTCACATTATAGTACAATTTATTATGGCAAAACATTTGTTTCCTAACCTGCTTGTTTAAAACTTCAGGCTGCGCTTTATCCAAGACGAACTTCTCCTCATTCCTGTAATCCACATTTGTTTGGATCCTGTTCGGCCGAGTCCTGGTCCTGTATCGCTCCAGGGTGGACATCGGCGACTGTCTGGATGTTTCCGCCACTGGTGAAGGTTTGGGTACAACCGGTGAGGGAATGTATGGTGGGGTAGATGGATCGTACTCTGGGGATCTATCCTCGTCGAATGAACTCGGGAGCTTTGGTAGAGGGATCACGGCGTGTCCAGTTATTACAGCGTCATCTGGTGATATAAATAAATATAAAATAAAAATAAACATCAGCTGTGAAAAGTTAATATAGGTACATACTTAGCTACATACAAAAAGGATCTATCGTGTGCGCTGCGGAGCAGTTCAATAATACAATATGATCATGGCGGGCCAAAAGCCTGATTGCCCTACAAACGAATTCTCCATCGAGAATACCAATATACGAATTAATGAAATGTTTTCCGGAAACATTTAAATAAAAATAATTAGTTCAGGCTTTTGGACTTCTATGGAAAAAGCCCCCGATTTAATCGTCATTTTAGAATTGACACTTCGGTCAGATTACAGACTTCACGACATGACTAGGTACTTTCCACAAGCCTGATAAAAATTAGAATGAGATATAGGTAAAAGTCTACAGTCAAGAATTCCATTCGTACCCATGATGTCAAGGTCAGCAACTTGAAGTTCGCGAAGGTGGAAGCTGTGAGAACCTCGCATGACCATCTCCAGGTTGCGCGGGCGCCGGCGCGAGCGTGGCGAGCCCTCGCCCTCGCCGGTGCACACTCCGGAATCGCTGGAGACTGCTGAACTTGCACCTGGAAAGAAATAAAAGATAGTCAAGGGCTCTAAAGAAAAGTCTTCTGAATGCCAGCTTAGGTAAGCTCATTTCGGTTGATAAATGTTGTTTTAACAGCATTTGTGATTTTAAACAAAACCTAGATGAATAAATGTGGCATTTAAAACGAGGATAGGATAGCAGTATAGCACCTGCCTCATAACTAATGTTATATAAGGAAGGTGCTATGTTGATACGTTAATTACTACTAACACTAGCAGTTTTAAGTGCATGTAAGTATTTTCAAAATATTATAATATATATATTTATAACATTTTAGAAATTATCTAGATCCTTTCACAATGTGTAACTAATAACCACGACGATATTATTAAAAAAAATATTTTTAAAAAAATTGTCCACCCCAAAAATATTAATATATAAAAAAATCCTACCTTCCCTCCAGCCATCCGAACCAGCAGAACCGGTTTTCCTAGTGTTATTCACCACCTGTAAAAAAATACACTGTCACTTCACCTCCAACTTACAAAAATAGACAATTTAAGAAATATAGGTATAGACCATTATGACCATAGCGATGTGTCACACCAAGAACATAGTTCTGAATGGCCCTTTTCGTTACAATATCCTATGTCGAAATGACCGCGATGTTTAGACACGTTAGTTAACAGTCTTAAAAATAAACAACGACAATTTCTTCAGCGATGTCTTACTATTGGTGATACATCTGAAGATATCTTTTAGTAAATATCATGAATTATCATTTGCGGGAAGTAACTGCACTACATATACCTATACATTTTATATAGAAACGTAGCGTGCCTCGGCGGGGTACTGTCAAAAAAAAATGTTGGGAGGCCCTTAAATAAAATTATCTCTCACATTTACAAAATTTTTACAAACAATTTTTTTTTACTTTGTCATTTGTGAAATAAAAAAATATTTTGGAAACTTCCATTAGTTCTTGCTTACGCCCCTGATTTTAAACAAAATATAATAAATAATAATAATACTTTGCGCATACGAATCTTCATTCACAAAGGAATAAATCTAGAAATGAAATTACTTATTTAAAAGAGTCATGGCCTGATGTTTCAACCGCCGTCGGTCCCTAATTCTAAATATTGAAGAAATGAACTAAGTACACCGAGAACCATATCCGTGCATGATTAAGAATCTTAATGGAGTTTAAACTTTATTGTAGCTTATTGCTTCAATATTAAGGGCAAGAGACTGACAGCGACTGAAACGCCCAAAAATTGAATTTTGAACACGTATTATCTACTCAAATTATACTGAATGAAAACTTACGTATATTTTTTTTGTTTCACTATTATTAATCCAACCTTCTCTTGAGCACAAAACACAGTTCCTTCAGCAAAATTTAATTTAGAATAATAGCAAGACGTCTTAATAGAAAGCACTCACGTTACGGTCTAGAACGAATGGAAAATGTTTACGTAATTATAATGAATTATATTTTAATTGGATGCTTACAAAATACACACCGCAACTCATTAAGATTGCATCTGTATTACCTACTCCTCACACTTTTGAAATAAAATCCAAAATTGGTTTAGATGTCGAATAATTGAACATAAAGGCAATTCAATATTACACTTTCTCTGTTCATAAACATTGAAAAACTATGAAAAGTTTCAAAAAACATAAAGAATTTGTCTTACCAACAAGACAAGGTTCAATAGGTTAATCGTCTTCAAACGTCAAAAGTGGACAACTAACATTTACTAAACGACATAATGTCCTCAATATGTCTACAAAATGTCGTTTTGTTAAAGTCAGTGTGGACTTTCGACGTGTAATAGACATAATTTGTCGATAGAGGCGTGTCAATAAAGTTTATCTGTATTTTAAAAGCTTCATTACGAACGAAAAAAAGAAAAAAAATGTAAAATAAATGCAATTGAAGAAAAAAATATCCCCAGATGCATCATCTCATGTGTTTCATACCGATGCACTCTGCAACGATATTTTAGTCGGCGCCGAGCGTCCACTGAAATGGTGGCACAAAAATAGATGACTGATGACCCACTTCCTCATACAAACGAATATAAACCCTAACCTTAAAACATATAGTCCACTTTAGTCTGGTGCAATAATGTCGCGCAACACTAAGAATTCTTTTATACGACGTAAACATTCATGTGTGGCCTGGCAAAAGGAAAAAGTGAGTTTAAAATGATAGGCAGTTAAATTTTGATTAACCGGTAATGGTCAATGATTTTAATAGTGAAGATTATAAAATAACATTTCAGTGCTTTAGTAAGGAAGCTAGCATTGTATTATAATCCTCCTTATTCTGTCTATCTTTTATTTCCACCACATAAGTAAAATAAATATTAACAGTGAAGTTAGAAAAACGTTATTATTCTTGGTCCTTCGAACCAGATTCAAGCAAGGAGCAGTTGTGAAATAGTCCTATCGATTTATAATTTCGCATCTACTAGACACATCATTATATTACAATACCGCTGTCATTCTTCCTACACATCCTTACTAATATTATAAATGCGAAAGTAACTCTGTCTGTCTGTCTGTCTGTTACGCTTTCACGCTAAAACTACTGGACCGATTTAAATGAAATTTGGTACAAAGAAAGTCTGGAGTCTGAGAATGGACATAGGCTACTTTTTAACCGACTGCAAAAAAGGAGGAGTTCCACGTGGACGAAGTCGCGGGCAGAAGCTAGTAATACATATGTCAGACGTTACATAGCCAAAGGACACCCAATAATAAGATCAATTTGTGTAGGTACCTATATAGGTAATTATGCTAGCTGACCCAGCGAAGTTCATTCCGCGTTTTTTGAGTTTATTTTTTTTTTTTTTAAATATTGTATGTTTTTCAATGATAAATCAAAAAAGAAATCCAGAAATTAAAATTGAACTTAGGAGAGGACTATTAACATTTAGGGGTATAAAAAACAGATGTTCGCGCATTATCAGACCTACCCGATATGGTTACAAAATTTCATAAAAATTATCCAGACCTTTAGGAAAAATTTGGCAACAAACACGACACAAGAATTTTGCATATTATGTATTATTATGTTAGAAAATATATTACCTGCTTAGCACTCTTAGAGTCTGGGATGGTCTTGACAGCGGGGTACTGCGGTCGCGGCAGCTGATTGGTCTGGAAGGTGTATTTGCCCGGAGGCCTGGCGTCGTTCGGGGTTTGAGATCTGGTCGCCGAAGCCGCTCGGGGTTGATCGAACCTCGTAACCTTAGTACGGGGTTGCTCCTGTTGGAATAAATTTCACTTGAGCATAAACCCCGTAACAGTTTTTAACATCTGTCATTGTAGCTATTTATGTATATTTGTGTTATATTCATTTACACAAGCTCTATGTTTGCTTTATAGGTTAACTGGTAAGGAATGCCGTACGGCATTAAGTCCGCTTTTGTACATTAGTTTTATTGTGCAATAAAGAGTACCTAAATAAACAAATGAATGTACTCGAGCAATACTTTTCTTATCGGATGGCGTATTAATCTTCGACTGATTGCTGCTGATTTTAACGTTAATTCTACCGAATGAATTTTCACAAGTCTTTTGTCGGATGATGAAACAAACTTGAAATGTTCCGAGATACTCCATCCTGAATTAGTGAGCCATACAGTCGTTAGCTTTGAAGTTATAGCCAAAATTATTTGGGACACAAAAACAAGAGCTACGAGTATCAACTGTAGAAGCATAGCGTTGTGTCGTGAATAAAAGTGTTAATAAATTCATAAAAATCCCAACAGGTGAAAGATTCAAGATTCAGTCAAGCTCCCGCTATTGAGTAGGTATATTATTATAACTCGGTAATTTTACCGACATAATTTACTTAGATATTCATTTATTTCACTTAAGAGATATAAAGATTCATAAACCACTATCAATCCAAATTCCTGCTATTTGGTAGGAATATGACTCAATGAAAAAAAAACTAGATTGTCTATACCTGAACAGCATACTGTTGAGGCTGGTATGTCAGTATGACAGTCTGTTTGGTGACCGTCTTGGGCACGCCCCCGGCTCCCACGACGGTGGTCACGCCGCTCGCCGTCACCTGTGCCGCGTGAGGCTGGCTGTATGGATTTGTACTTTTCTTATCTGTGAAGAGAACAGCTGATTTTGACACTTCGGCATAAAACATTGACATAAATTTTCAGTTGAAAGTACATAAACTAGCACCGTTGTTCATTTGTTTGTACCTACTGCAAGATTTAGTTTCTATTTGAAATACTCATTAGGTTATGAATTTATTGATATAAATAAACGTATCAGTTTCAATTAGTGACCGACCGAAACATGTTATTTTGCCGAAACCGAAACCGAAACCGAAGGTTCGGTTTGATTGTAGTTTCGGCCGAAACCGAAACCGAAACCGAACCTTTTATAAATAAAGCAAAAAGTCCTTAAAAAGTCGAAAAAATGTTAGTAAGCCCATTTTTTTTTAATTAATATCTCGCCGACCTATAATTATAGGTTTCTACTTACAACGATTTATCACATGAATGAAATTTCAGCACAGAGGTTCTGTTTGAAAATTTAACTACCCTATAAAGTGAAAAAAATACATTATTTGTAACACGAAGTTAACGATTTTTTAATGGTGGTATAAAATAAAACAAATTTATTATTAAAATATGATGCTCTGGTATGCTATAATTAAATATATTTCTCAATAGGTTAGCAAACTATTAAAATAAAGCGTTAAATATTAATTATGACATGACGAATTCACAACAAAAACAAACTAAAATACTTGATTAAACTACTTACTAAGTAATTTAGCGAATTTGTTTGTTGAATTTGTGTTTGTTCCGCGAATAATGGTAAGTAGGTACTACTTACCATTATTTGCATACATAACCGGTATTGACACGTCTACACGAGCAAAGCGCACTGATTTAGAGGTATCAAAGGTACGATGTTGTAAGTTTCGGCGCGGCCGAAAGGTTCGGCCGTTTTTGGCCGAAACCGAAACTCGAACCGAAACTTGATTTTTTGGCCGAAACTGGCCGAAACCGAAACCGAAACCGAAATTTCGGTCGGACACTAGTTTCAATGTTGTCAATATATCCGAGAAACGAATTAATAGCGAGCTTGCCAACTAATTATAAATTATTTACCTAATTAATCCCATTATAAAAAGTTATGACATTTTATTAGAGCAATGCGTTTTATATTTTTTAATTTATTTACAAACCTACTTATTTAAATGGCGTTATAATATACCTACACCAATATACCGAGAAATAAAATTAATTATAGAGATAACAATTAAATGGTAGCAAGCCACAATAAGCTCAACATTTTAAAGCTAAAACCCCGACCTCTTATAGCGATCTAAATTCCAAGCTTTTCTTTCAAAAGCTCTCAGACCAGCCGTAAGTGCTGTTCATTGTGAAAGCTTTTTCCTAGTGTTCCCGCCCTAGTTTTTACACTAGAATCTAGATAGGTATTGGTGCCCGCTACTTATGTAATGTTTCCTATTTCCTAATGTTTTAGGCAAAATTACATATTAAACATGAATATTGTAAATAAGTCAAGTTAGTTAATTGATGAATATGTAGGTAGGGATTAAGATGTTTTCTTTATGTATAAAACATTTCCATATAGAAATAAGCCCAACCAACCTTATAAGGTAGGTACCTATCTTTTGGTGTAAGAAATTTTTGACGTTCAAACAACGATAATAGCTTATTATAAAATTATACATTACTAGCGGCCCGCTTCGGTTTCGCCCGGATCCCTTTTTTATAGTCTATGTCACTCGGGAAAAGTGTAGCTTTCCCTTTGAAATAATTATTAAAATCGGTCCAGTAGGTACTTCTTGAGTTTATTCGTTACAAACAAAAATATAAATCTTTCCTTTTTATAATAATAATATTAGTATGAAGTATGAATATGAAGTATTATTAGTATGATAACAATGTAAAAGCACAGATAACATCCCAAGGCAGAAATGCTTGCAAAACAATTGAAAAACTCTTTCTCTCGTCTAGGGACTCCTTACACAAAGACATTGGAAATTATTATATTAATTATGATTATATTAAAGAATCTGAGTTCTTACCTAAAGCATTATTGTTGATGGCTGTCTCTTTGTCCTTCTGTGTGAGAGTGAAGGCTTGCTCGGCCACCTGTCCCACGTCGGCCACCTTCGCAGTCTTGCTGTGCGGTTGCCTGAAACCGAACCTAGCAAATCAAACGGCCACAGTCAACATTATAACGATATGTGTTCAAATCAAAATCAGTTTTTTTACTACAATGTAATAATCGAAATTTGATCGATATCTGTGGTTTAACAAAGACGAGAGTAATAAATCGAGACCCTCAGTGGAATTTGAACCATCTATGTCTTAACGCGAGGCTTATGCTTCCATGTAGGTACTTACACCATGGACGTCCATTTTGACTCGACTTCTACTTTCATATTAATTTTTATCTGCATGAGAAGTTTTTCTTTCGAATTGAATGCCAATGAGAGGCGTGAATAGTAGGTATTTGGATAACTATATTTAATTTAATTACTTAATTACTTTTTAAAATAACCTAAATGCTTAATGCGATGCTTCTTTGCCTTATGTTGCGTGCAGGCGTTTTTATTTTAATTGTCTTATCTTTATTTATTCTGCTCAGGCACAAAAGGTTTCTGCTTAGATATATCCCTTTTCTTGTCACAAATGGGTAGTATAATATCATAATTATGTAACTAGGCTAAAGAATATATATAGGCAAGGAATATTTTAATGCTCGTTTGGTACTCGTTTATATGCGCCCTATTGAAACATTCCACTAAACAAGTCTTCAGAAAATGTAATCTGCAAGACTATGAAGCAGGAATTCAGAATGCAGTTTATCTAGAAAGTTACCCATTTAGGTTTCTAAGGAGGATATTCACATGCTAATGTAATGACTTTATGAATAGCAAACAACATAGATATCTACTAACTCAGTAATGCTTTGTAGCGCCTATATGAAAAGTAAGAGCAACAAAAACGTAGACAAATACTTAGCTAATGTTTTTTGCGGTTGAACCAGAGAAATAGCAATGTCATTTTAGGCTATTTATACGCGTAAGATACCTCAATATTGAACATGTCTATACGGAAGTATCTACCTACATACTAGATACCTATAATATGATAATAATGATTCGTTATATTTTTTCTATTTTAACAATGGTTAGATATTATTATATGTATTCCTTCTTTAATTCCAAGACTAATTTATATTCTACCTGATTTATTTGTTATTTAAAC
Organism: Polylopha cassiicola; assembly: GCA_038024825.1. Taxonomy (NCBI): domain Eukaryota; kingdom Metazoa; phylum Arthropoda; class Insecta; order Lepidoptera; family Tortricidae; genus Polylopha; species Polylopha cassiicola. The sequence goes on from CP149055.1 coordinate 8,509,856, forward strand.
TATTATCTAGGTATAGCGAATAGTCTTAGGTAAGTAGATACCTAGGAATGGCTACTAGGTGTACCTGACTGAACTAAATGTCACGTTTGTTATTCCCAGTGCATCGCCTTGCAGCTTATGGTGCACTGTTACGTCAGTGCATGCATATTTATTAGTACCTATTCCCCTCTGTTTTAATCAAATAATTCTTATGTGATAGTTCCTCAGATTTTATACCTATGACTTAGACTTCTAGTATCTATGTTATTATAATTAAACTGTATCTATCTATAACTACTTATCGATTCGATTATTATATTTTTTGTTGTTGAACTCTTATCGTGATAGGTATTTTTTCATCTCAAATGATCTTAAGGTGAAGGATTAAGCAAAAAAGGTTTTCCTGCGAAGTTATTACAAGTGGAGTTATCAAAAAAATATGAGGTAATAGTAAGTAGATACATATCCTCTTTTTTGCGTCGGCTATATTTTTACTCAAAAAAAACCTAAAACTAAATAGTACTCGCGAGTCGCGTAAAAGTAATCCTAACATCTGGCCATATCAATTTTACGCAGTAGTATATCTACTCAATCGTATCACAATAATTTACACGTGTATTATAATTGATTAGTATTAATTACCTGTTACTACGTAACGGTTGACCGCCGGTCTCCTTGCGAGGTCTTGCGAGAGGTGTCGACCGTCCTGACAACACCTCCTCTGGTCGTAGGTCCTCTGTTGAACCTGGGAAACGTAAAAAAATAATTATCTTTCTCACAGCAAATTAGTAGTATTATTTATTTTGTGGTTTTGGGGTAACTAGCCAAACAAATTAAATTACTTTTATAATTATTTCTGACGCCTTCGAGGCTATTATACATTATTGTAACGTTAGACTGTCGCCAGCTCAGTCGTGCTGCGAATATGGACGGTAAAGTTTTCGAAATGTTAGCCAGTAAAATAAAGGCGAGTTAAATCCGTTAAAGTTGTTTCATTCCAATACTAGTTACAAATAGGTATTGTTCGTTTATTTACGAAGAAATACTTCAACATAATCAGAAACAAAATTGCTTATTTTTATTTGGGTAAGTAAGTCAAAATATGTTTTGTAATAGTGTTTTCTTACTAGGTAGGTAGGTAAGTACCTATATTTAGTTCACACGCAACTCTATTATGAGCTACACAAGTTCAGTTATATCCCTTAAGGTCAAGCTAATTTGGCCCATCAATCTTTATGGTGTTAAAATTCGAACTAGGCTTCGTGTTTATCCAATTAAAATGTCGTTATGTATGTGTGTAAGTTATTATAATAATTTTAATATATGTAGGTAGGTACCTATAATAAAGTAGGAGGTAGTAACTAGTCGGTAGGTACTTGTCAAGACTTGAAGATTTGAAGATAATTGTGGGTTCAAGTCTTAGCTTAGGGTATTTGTTTATGCTACTTCTCTTGCATCAGTATTTGTCAAAGCTAACATCTAGCAGCTAGATCTAAACGGAACTTGAACTCAAAAAACTGAAGATTTGAGTTATGCACAACATCGAATTCCTGGCAACAAAACCTACCAAACAATACAACAAACTAAACCTAACTAATTTTTTTTAGAGTTAGCTCTCTTTGATCGAGGTGTGCGTTGTATCGTAGGTAGTACCAAACTACTTACTACCACAATTTTTCAACTCATTAAAATTTGTTCTCGTACAAAAGTCATCTTCAGCTTGCTAGACAAACAGCATTTCTTACACATACCTCCATTGCCATTTTTGTCCTGCGCTTTCTGCTTGCGTCGCGCATTGTCGTCAGCTCTCGAAGTGCTGGCCGGCCGGCGACGGAACCCGAAGGAAGTAGCAACGCCGCGACTCGGCTTGCCATTGCCGTTACCGGTTACACTTTTGTCGCGTTTTTTGGCACCTTTGGATTCTGAATGACCCTGTGGAAGAAAGAGTTTGGTAAGATAATGTTCTATTTCGTTATTTTTACTTGTATTGACGATGTAGTATGTAGATAGGTTAGGCCCTGCTCTTACATGTAAACCTAGGAGATTATGTCACAAATATTTTGAAGTAAATACAGTAAAGTCGGGTTTGGTAAAGTTTGCCAAACCAAATTTTCAATGTCTGATTTCTTTCTTCGATAATACTAGACACTTGAGTATTTTTGTTTCAATGTAGACTATTAAATAACAAAATATGAAAAGAACTGTGTTAATGTAACATAGTCAAAATAAAGAGTTAACGTAACCTTCCTTTGGTCAAATCGGGTTGATTTTCATACGTTGGTTTACCTTAAGTCTTAGGATTTCAAAACTTTAGTAAGATTACCTATATATAGTACCTACTACCTACCGATATACCTAGCATAGAAAATGAACAAGTATCTGCCTCATAAATCATAATACATGTTGTACGTTTGAATAAGATAAAATAAGTATACTACCTACGATTAAAGAAAACCCACGCAGACCTAAACGTAAGTCTCATTTGAATCAGTACTGCATTTATCAATGGTCATCAATAATAATAATTGTAATCCCAATAATAACATCCCACGGTACAATTCAGATAAAAATCAACAACTACGTAATAGATGTAATTTCACTTTTTATTTTCCATAGCTTACAGAGGTTCTGAGCCAGATAATCAGCGCATCGCGTGTGGCTTGCTAACTTTCTTACTCGCCCACGATTCTTTGGAGGCCAAGGTTAGGTCTATTAAAACTTGACCAAATACAAGGGCGTAGCTAATATTTTGATAAGGGGGGGGGGGCTAGGATATTATTACGGGGGGCAGGCGTAAACAAACTAAGAATATATAGTAAAGGTAATTTTCGACATTCGCAAGGGAATCAAAACCTACAGGGAACTTCTAGGGGGTGGGGGCTGCCCGTACCTACGCCCTTGACCAAATATACAAGACCTAGCCAAGGTCTAGCGTAACTATGGTGTAAAATGTTAATGTTATAACTGATTATATCGGTCTAGATTTATTACGGGTTAACTTTTAACATTTACAAGTAGAATAACCGGAAGTATATTTGTGGTAGGTATAATGTATAATGCATTTATTTAGAAAGGCTTTGCTTATTTTTGGCAGGTATTGTACACCTTGACCAACTTAAGGAGAAGCTTGTTTCAATTGTTAAGTGGAAGTTGCAATTCGACTTTCAAGATCACTGAGTTAGGACAAGTTTGTCACCTTTAATGATATGCACTTGTATATAGATCTCTATAGGACGTTAGATATGTTTTTGTCTATGACATACCTATGCTATAATGTAGGTATTGGTATAATATCTATAGATATGATATGTGTGTGTGTATGGGTGGATGCCATAATGCATGACACATGTTTGTTAAAAGAGCACCACAAGTGATGCGCAAATTTGCAGTGATCATTTCCTATATCGTAAGTATTTATAGCTTGAGCACTTTTTTTTTAGGCAAGCTGAAAACTTATCATATAAGTAGCTCTCCACCAGTTACATCTAGCCAAAAATTGGTACCAGCGCTCGGAATGTTAGGTAGGTAGGTACTTGCATCGAATGACATGAAAACTGAATAAAGATTCAATACCTATTTATGAGTATACTGCCGGAGGCGCCTACATTGTCTTTCAATCATTTGATTTACTTTCAATATCGGAAAAAAACAAGTAGGTAAAGGAAAAGCTCATCACAAGAATATTAACTGGAAATTGAAACAAAGTAGGTATACCTGATAGTATCATAAATCTATGCATTAGGTAAGTATGTAATAGTTTTAGGTAAATAATACATATTATAGGTACTTATTCAGCGAGTTTTTATTAAAATTTAACAACGAAGACCTTATTCGGAGATTACTTATTTATATATGTTGGCAAACGACTGCTAGTGATGACGATGACGGCAGAAAATATTAGCTTCCTATAACCAAACAATGTTGGTCAAATAAGGACTCAAACATTCTAAACAATGGATTTGATGACGTCACGGTAAGCAAATATGCCGTAATATTATCCGACCTTCCATGTGTCGTGTACATTAATTATAAAATGCTTGGCGATTTAAGCAATTGAAATCTGTACAGCCTAATTTTCTGGCTCAAGAACTGAAAGGTTTTTAAATTTGCAGAAGTAAATTATTTTTGAATATTTTTTATATTTTTAACTATCTATTCCAGGTAACTTTTGCGAATTTTTTTCGAATAATCTTTATCCCCAGATCAAAAGGCACTAAAGGCTAATTAAACATGATTAAAACCAATCTTTGACTAATTGATAACCTTCAGAATTACCTACTTTATACAGTAATTGGAAACCAACTCCTATGGGAAATACTAGTAATAATCCAGTTTAGTTCAACTTCAGCCCGTTGTTAGTCCCTACAGACCCGCTAGGGGTCCACACTACATTTTTAATCAAGTAATTTCAACAGTGTACTTTACACTTAGATTGCTTTTTTATTATTAACTCCTACGTTTACTCCTTTCATTTGGTATATTGTTACTGTAACGCACTATCTTAAACATAAACTTAACACAATCATTTATGAGGATTAAGAGGTTATTTACTAATAATGGTGTAATGATCCATTACAAATTGTTCTATAAGTACCTAATAATATTTTTTTTCGAAATAAATAGCCTATGTCACTCGGGAATAGTGTAGCTTCTGAACAGTGAAAGAATTTTTAAGCCGGTCCAGTCGTTTTAGAGCCTATTCAATCCAAACATACAAATTAACCTTTCCTTTTTATTATATTAGTATAGACTACCAATCCTAAAAAAATCACGTAGGTATGTCTGGGGTGACTAGGATCTCACTTTATTAAGTTTGTAATAGAAACCGGTTAACAATATCTTAACAAAAAACAATCAGACTTGAGTATGATTCGGTGCAAAATTTTTAATTACCACGATATATGAACCTATCTATATTTAAATGTAGTCTGTCAAAACTTGACTTGATGTACAAACAAGCGTGATGTGATCTTTCTGTCAGATGTATGCCATCATGAATATTGTATGAGTACGCAATGGTGGGTAGATGATTCTATGTTAATGACGGCTGCAGGTCCCACAATACATAAGTAGGTACATAATGATGGACGAGATCAGACACGATCGCAAAAAGTCATTGGCAGGTCCATTGTTTTGATACGAGAAACTAAACTAAGCTAAACGCTATTCATCTAGATCTCTAGATCAAACTGCTTTTCCAAGAACTAATCACCTGTTCGAATCATTATGGATTTCAAATAAAACGTAGGTACAAAAAGCAGAAACTTGGAGAACCGTTGCTGGATGTCTGAAACACTCAAACATGTCATGCAGCATAGATTTTTTTATACAGAGTTCAAAAACACATGTACACTTTGTCTACACAGCTGTAGTATCATATTTGTAACATGCAGATATATGTATGCATTTGCATACAATATGATGTTAAGTAGACTATTTACGGCCATTACAAAAGCGTCAACGCCATTAGCAACATTAAAGGGATCGCTATCGTGGGCAATATCTATGCATAAATCACCTATTATGACCATATCATGGGCAGATGAATACGTGAACTTTCGCTCCATTATTCCACGGGTTAAAATAACTTGATAGATTTCTCACGATAAACTCGTTGAAGATTTGACTGCGCGCACAATAGGAGTCTCGCCTGTAGAGTAAAAGTACATAATCAATGTCGATAGACGGCGGACGGCTGACACCTCATACAAAGGCTTCAAACGAAATTAGATTTGTACGAAGGCAGCTCACTCAATTTGTCAGCCCTTTCGCGAACGTGACACAGGCAATAAAAGAGCACGATACGACAGCGAAAGTCTTTTGACGCTTATCAAACTGTTATTGTGGAGCGGTAATATAATTCGCTAACAGAAATAGGGTCGGTCGAGTGAAAAACAAACGCCGGGTCACGTAGCGAAAATCAATTGCTGCGTTTTATTTCATTGTTCATTCAATTGCAACTGATCAAGATAGATTTGCTTGACTTCCACGAGTTCCACGCCTAGAAATAAAAGCCACACTGCCACTTCCGCCTTTTTTATTTAAATTTATGAAACATTTTTAGTTCCTTGCATGTAACAGATGATAATGGATGGTAATAATGCACCCTGCAATAGATTTAATGAGTAGGTAAGAATGGTAGCATGCTTCTCAGATATGACCACAAGCCGAGTCGCGGCGAGCCTGCGGCTGCAACCGGTGTTCGACGCTCGAGTTAAAAAGAAAATTACGTGTTTAAAATAGGTAAATATACAGAGGCATCGGTTTATCTCCTGCGCAAGTTAAACAGAGCTTGTAGTAGGTTCTGCGCTTCGTTACGAATGGTTGCATGCTGTTGCGTTGGTATTACTTAATTTTGACTCACACGATGAAAGATTGCTCGATAAAAATGATTGGGGGCTTGCTTTGTTGGCATCATACCAGCCTTATTTAAGTTTAAATTGCTACAAGCTAAGCAATATAATTTAAGTTGGGAATATACACGTAGTGGCACTGCCAGGGTATGACTGCAATAAAGCAATTCCAACAAAGTTAATATGCAACTATTACAGTTATTGCTTTGATAACTAACCTTACTAATGTAAAATACAATTGTCCTGAAAGAATTTACTACCGAAGATTTAAAGTAATAGTTATAATTTATTATCAGTAACTGCCAAATCCGGCGCCAGTCGTTGTAGACTAACAAGTAACAATCCACCATTAAATCGATCCACTCTACTCTACAGTGCTGCATAACGACTCGACATTTACCACGAACTATTTAAAATATATGCAGCTTTTAATTGAATGCACCCAGAGCTCGTTAGGATTAATGTTGGACACTAAAACCAATTAATATAAATTGCTTTACTCCCGGTGTCGACGTTATTCACTACCTTCTTCACAAGACCTCACAGTATCTTGAGAATGATATCGTAAAGATGCGGTTTAATACCATGGGAGTGAGTCCATGGTAAGCGAGCCCTTAATAACGGTAACTTCATTCATAGCTGTAGTAAATTGACGTTGTTAGTGAATAGGTTGCCTACATAAAATAAATTGTTCCCGTTGTACCGTTTAAATGGCAATCGGTCGAAGCGTGGATCATACCGTATGGTCGTTTAGTTACAACGCTACCATCTGCCATGCCATTTAAATTGTCTAAGTATTCACTGTTATACGGTAAAAAATATTGACATGCATGTTTTCTGCTGTTACTGACTGCTTTATTGTTTAGGTACATCGAGCAGTGAACACAAAAAAATATTATGAAATCTATAAACTTTAAACTGTTCTCACTTTCCTGGTTGGATTATTTAGCATTTGCCTGTATTTTCGAATTATAATTTTTGGTTAACTTTGTAAAAGGTCAGAAGTTTTAGTAAATAATTGAAAATGGTTATTAGAGTCCATTAGAAAATAATTATTTAATAACGTGACCAGGAAAATGAAGCAATTGAAACGTTAACGTAGAACTCACCCAACCCAGAACCCAGGTCATTTTACAAGTGTTTTTTTTTAATGAGCTATAAACTGATAAATAAAAAATGCCATAATGTGTTTAGAATCTCAACGGGAGAGATATTACCGAAACAAATTTACTCAGTGCTAGGATAGCTAGATAAATATATACCTACACTACCTATTTATAAAAATAAAATGTACTTTATGCATATTATTATTTTCGACCACAGAAACAAGACGTCGTAGTTGCCACAGAAATATCTCATAGTCAGTTTCCTGTTTGCACAGGTGGTATGTCTGTTAGGAATAGAAATGACCTGAAATACATTTATATTAAGCCAGGTCTTGATTCCGTTTCCTTGTACAACTATCATTATGTGAGAATATATTAAAAGCCTTTTTTAATCAGAAAAAAATATGGCTTAATGTTTATTCAAGTTGTCTCTGAGGTCAATATCCTATTTTATTTGTGTTTTTATACATTTATTTTGTTTAAACTCGTTCAGCAAGATAGGTTGACCAGTGCCAATGGATAATATCAACCGAACGAAACAAATGCAAAATCAACAAACGAAACCTAACGTGAAGTTTCGTAAACGCGACAATTACCTATAACAAGTGACAATTTAATTGGAAATGCAATGCATAGTCAATAATTATTAAGCTAACCAGCATAGTTTCATGTCGAGTTTTGTAGTGTAAACAAAATTGTCACCAACATTTGTCACGGGCCTGTTTAAAACCGTGTCACTGCATTTTATAAAATAATTCCCATAAAGTACTTATCTCAAAAGTTCGCCTAAAGCCATAACAATTCATTATAAAAACAATTTGTATCAAATTATAAGTAGAAAGTGTACTTATCAAAAATACAAACTTGTTTAGATACAAGATGCATAGCTTTGTATTAAATTAGATACGCGATACAATTGGATACGGTATCGGTTTGCAGCACTTCAAAAGGTTTTCTTTATTAGAAAGATAATGGAAAGGAAAATTGTAATCTAAATTACATGCAATGTATTCAAATTACAAGGTAATTGGTAGTCAACGTTGAAGGGAACGCAAAGTGATTTTATTTTAATTAGTTTAAACAAAAACATGGTTGTTTGATTGATTTTGATGATTTAACACGTAAAAAGAAAATATATTGAGAACGTAATTATAATTTCTGTTGCTATCGCAGTTATTACACATATTATTAAACAATTATATCGGGATATAATATACGTTATATACGTACGCGATTAAAATCCGTTATACTTAATTGTTTTATATCAATGACAACATATTAAAAAAATTCAAACGCATTTATATTCATGGAAAGCCAATTTATTTAATTGTCAGTGAGAGGTTTAAATGCTTTCAATAACACTGTAGAAAATATGTTTCATTGATATAAAAAGAAGTATATATATCACTCTAGTTATGCAATATGTTATATATGGCGATGCCCACTTATTTTTAATGCATTTTGTTTTTTCTAGCCGTTGTCTGTAGATTAATTTAGCATTAAATATTGACGGAGATAAAACTTTATCTGCATTGTATTTTGTGCATTGTGTTTCAGATTGCATTTTTAATTAAACTTCCGCAATCCAAAATACAATAACCTTAATCAGGCAAGGCTTTGCTAAAATATTTCCTAATTACGAATATTAAGCGTCATTGCAATGAGTGCGACGTAATGTATTATAAAGTAATATTATCAATAGGTACCTACCTAATCAAATCTTTTCTAATTATTGTCACCATTGTCGTGATACTGACCTAGGTGGGTAGGTACATTTGCATGTCGCTCATCCTATAATATTACCTGCTTAATGCCTAGGTATTACTTTTTTTTTTAAATACATGTAGGTTTTTTTGAAAATAGTTAATATTTGTTTAATTATTTGGAATGAAACAACTATTAACGGATTTAACTCGCGTATTTTTATTTTATTTTATTTGCTGACGTTTCGGATTCTTCTACTTAAATTTAAATATTTTTGTGGCTGGTTCACGTGATCTTAGTCGAATAAATTGTAAGAGTATGTAATGTCTCAGGCGTAGCAAAAGGCCGATCTGGAGACCTTGCATGATATAATGCATCTTTTAATGCGTAGGTACCGTAGTTAGGTAGGTACTATTAAAAAAAAAAAAAACGTTTAATTTTTTAACGTACCTCAAAGCACGTACCTACCAACTGGTCCACCCCCTAGCTAGACCGTGTGCAACTTTGCTTGCACTTTGCACTTTAATGCCAAACGGGCGCTTCGTTCTCACAGTAAAGGTTCTCTGTTTATATTACTAAACAGTAAACTTAAAGACCTTGTATATTAAGAATAGTTCTAATCACGAGTTGTTACACTTTAGTCCAGGGCGGTAGTAGTTACGTTAATCACTACATAGTATAAAACGAAATCGCTTTTCCTGCCCCTATATCCCTATGTACTTATGCATAAATCTTTAAAACTATGCAACGGATTTTGATGCGGTTTTTTTTAATAGATAGAGTGATTCAAGAGGAAGGTTTATAGCCATGTGAAGCGGGGCGGGTCGATAGTAAATGAATATAATGTAAATATGGTTGCACCCTCTACAGTTCCTACGTTGCGTCAGTATAATATAATTACTTAAGTTTCAATAACAGTTCCTAAACTAACCTAGTACCTACCGTCAAAATATAATAAATAGCTTAACTGCCCACAACTACGACTGCGCCCGATAAGCACCCCTGTTTTACCCCCTTAGGGGGATGTATTTGCAAAAATCCTTTCTTAGTGTTCCTCTAAAGTTATAACTTCCTTTCTTAATGCACAAATTTACAAGTTTCTAACCTTATAGCCCTTAGGCGTTAGGCTCTACGTTGATATGTCAGTAATTAAGTCAGTTTCCCTTTCTATATAGGTACCCATATAGATAGATATATTACATGGCGGTTTGTCTAATATATTTATATAACCGACTAATTATTGGATTGTAAACTTGAAACGTCAAGTCTTAAATGATCAAGATTACACTCAAATCTCTAATGATGGTTTCTATTCAGTGTGCCAATCATTTCTCAAGCGATTATAAACAATCCATTATTACGATCTATAAGTATATTATAGTATTTATACGAATGTTAAGAAGAAGCATAGACCAGGTACCGTCACTGGCAAAAATAGACACTATCACTAGCTTTATCTAATTTTAAAGTAATGTTACGGATCCATTATTAGGTAACTAGTGTTAGCTTTTTAAAAATATTTGTTAATACCTAGTTGTGTCGTTGAAATTAAACTTTTAATAAAAAAGGAACAAGTCCGTGTTCGTTGGAGGTAGGGGCCTTCCAATTTTGGACGAAGAGGAAAAAGTACTTACCTAATTGAAAAAATTGTAGTCGGAATTGAAAAAATATTATTAGGCAATTTGAATTAATAGTTCAGTACCTACACTTAAGTTTCTCGAAACAGTTCAGGGCAATTTTGACCACCCTATAACTTCCCTGTTTATAATACCAGAAGCTTGAATTTTCCGTATGAAATTTACTTAAAACAACATTAAAATACGCAAGCGTTATTTATCAATAATACTATGATCTAAGAAGACGCATCCTCGATAAATTATAACATCAATATAAACAATCAGAACATGTAGCCTAGATTGCAGTTGGCTGGCACAGACGATATAACCCTGAGTACGCAAAAACGGCGGTATTGTTCGTGAAACAGATTCGTGGGTGCGACCTGCGCAAGCGCACGATGACATGATGATGATTAATTTTCCACCTTGCGTCCATTGTAGAGCTTTCACTTTACGATCTGACTTAGAAACAGATACATATACAGCCTCAATCATAATCATCATTTGTTTCGCGATCGCTGTCGCAATAACCTAGATTAATTTTCTTATATATCTTGGAAATGTAATTAACTTGTGGTAATGTATGACTTAGGTATTTTTTCAGATTTAAGTGGTGGGAATGAAAATTGACGTTTCTTATCTCTGAAAAATTCAAAATCGAATGTTCCGTTGTTCATAATAATAGGTATTTTGTTTCAAACGTAAGTTAACCCTAAATTTAGCTTAAAAACAACATGCTTATAGTACTTAACTTATTTACCTAGGTACTCAGTTATATATTTTTTTGCACATGCATCTCTATACTGTTATACCTAGGTACTTACTGCTAAACTTGCTATTCTAATGTTCGCAATTACTTAATACGAAATCAAAAATTTCAAACATTATACTTTATGCTGTAACAAATTTAAGCAACAATCCACTTTACGCAACTCCTTAATTTCGTTTCCACATTGTGCAGTATGGTGGGTAATTAATTCTTTCTTAGCTAAATATAACCGCATTACAATTTACAAACGAGAGCAGCACTTAAACTCGAGTTTTATACTAGTTTCATTAACATATCGTTAAATTTATCTTAACGCGGTCCCGCTCTTAAAGTTATAGCAATCTAATACTTTATTATAGGTGACGCTAACCAGCACTTAAATTTGCAACACCGGATATAGACTTTCATGCGCTTTACTAAGTTTGTAATATACAAACTACGTGACGTATGTGTATTAATTTTGTAGCAAGAGAACTACTTATTTCCTGATGAGAATTCGTGACCAAATTAAATGTTTTAATCAATTAGTTGGGCTCATATAGGCCAAGGGCATTTGCACGAAATTATTAAAAAATATAGTTTTGGCATATCAAGTCTGTATGGAAGCACTGAGACAATCATCTGGAATTTTATTTCATGACATTGAATGAATTATGCAATCGGTAAGTATGTATTCGGGCAACCATTTTGTAAACACTTAATGGACAACATGTTTTGGAGAGCTCAAACATTGCCAATTATTGACTTAGACTTGACCTTTTAGCCATAGCCTATAAGATCACTTATTTAATATCAATCTAAAGTAGGTACACGTCGATTACGTTTACTCCCACCTGTTCATACCACATATTTATGGCTCATAAAGATACAGACGCAATAGGATCCAGCAATACATACATTGTCAGCAAGTGAAATGTTTCGAGTAACATATGGTAAGAATACGACGTACCATATCGCACTGCGCTTCAGTGTCGTCGTCATAGAAGATGTCGCTGCAGTCATCCATGCCTGCGAACTCGAGCACCTTACTGCTCGATCAGGCTCTCAGGCCCGCTCAGGCACACACGCGGCCGGGCAACCGGCATCCGAACACGCACTAATACCCACACCAAAACACCTGATCACCAAAAAAACACTATCGGAACGAATTCACGATCGGGATAATCCAATGAGTCACGCGATCAGACTGGCTCGAGATGCAACGCCAGACCACACGGCTGCTGGTGTGGGTGTCCTTAACGAGCCGAATGAGACGTAACGAGACACGCTCAGACTGGAGATGAATAGGTTTGAGGCCGTTCGGTAGCGAATTTTTTCTTCGTTCAAGGGCGAGCGAGCTAGGTTTTGCAGGCGGTGTTTTTGTGATGTACTGCGTAGAAGCCGAGACGGGTCGGAGGCGAGGGTGGCGCGCGCACTTCGCAGGGGTGCATTGATCGCACTTCCACTGCGCATGTCCCCTCGAACGTTTCCCGTATATTTTGACATATGCCACGCCGACGCCATAAAGATTTCCCCTTTAGAGTACCTGCTGGTGTTTTTTGTCTAGATTAGCGCTGTAAACTTTTCAGTTTCCTCTAATGTCACTTGCAGGAAATACATACATTAGCAGAGGGAAAAACAACACTTCGAGTTTCTATTTACTATAACAATTGAAATTATGTTGCACAATTGTCTTATCTCAAAAGGAATTCTATTATGTTGGCGGGTAATAACTAACGAGTATCTCTCACACGCTTTTTCTAATAAAAAGTTAAATGATGTGAAGGTGTACTTTGGTACGCATCCGATTCATTGATGCAGACAACTTTTTACGTAATAATGGTACATCTTTTAACATGATGACAAAAAGCATGAGAATGCCGTAAGCTCCTAAGTATGGGAAGTTTCACTGCCCATGAATAGCATCTTGTTAAACTAGACTGGCTTGCATCTGGTTGAAAATTAAAAAAAAGGTAGAAGATATTATGTACCATCCTTATTAATGTTTTATACGTGAAATGATCTTTGAAAACTCTTTTTACGGAAAGCCAAAACAAAAAGGCTTTGATTGTATCTATTGATATTACTTAGCGGTCTAACTATATAACCAATTTCAATAAATAAATGAGAGTTGGTATAGCCCACGAACAAAAACGTAGTATGTTAATCCCGATCCCACTTAAAATATAACTACCTACTTAATTTAAACGAAAAAATCCAAAAACACGCGTGTCAACCCGTGTCACATAGCTAGTAAAATTACAGTAGTCAGGTACGTGCGATAGTAAAGCTAGGTAGATACTTAGGCATACTGTTATCTTTAAAGTATTTAAGAGTTAGAACGTAAGTAGCAGGTGTATGAATGACTTGAACTGTGTTAGAACTATGTCAAGGTACTCGGGACACGCGGGCATTCACTCTTTATGTGTACTTATGTACCTACTCGCTGTTTACGGACAGGAATGAATAGTAAAATAGCGCTTTACTCGTTAGCCATCTCGCTTAAAATCATAATACACCTACCTATCCGTTTTCATTATCATTATGATATAAAAATATACGTCACCAAATTTTGAATAAAGAGCATTAAAATTTGAAAATATCGTTCCCTACAATTCAAGATGGCGGCGTGCCGCAAATTTTTTCCATAGACTATAGTATAAACTTTATGCAACCTTTTCTGACGACTTAATTTACCTCCCCACTGGTTTTGGCATAGAGCTTAGTTGAAATAAACCAACTATAAACTCCAGTTGGACCCAGTTTTATGTATTTTTTTATTAATTTGAGTGGGTCCATGTTCCGTTAGTACCTACCTATTTATTAACACGTTCTCTTAATTGTACAGCCTTTAACTTCATGTAATCTGACGATTCGTTTATAACAGAAATTCCTACTTTTAATTATACTTTTCATTTTATGATCCCTTTCTTTCCTCACCTCATTATATGGAGGTATTTTGTTGCTATACTCCATAAGTCTTGAACAACAATTATCATATAGCATAGGTACCTTCTCTTAATCATAAATGAGGAATAAATAATACCTGAGACTTTACGGTTTTAATGCTATAAAACGCCCGACCCAACCTACAAGTAATGGCACGTATAATGAAATGAATGTGAACGATGCTGTAAATGAATGCTGTTATTTTATTACACTCTCGACAAGCAATAAAATATAATAACATAATTTTACAGAATTGACTCAATTCATTATAGCGAGGGGTAAATTTTATTACGATTTGTAATTTCTTGTGCGTATTCTATGCATAGAGAAAAATCCGTACCGTAAAAATCACGCATATATCTTATCACCTATGTTGACTTAGACAGTTCCAAGTTTAAGTAAAAAAAAATCTTTGAAAATAGATGTTTCCTTGTTAAATTCCAGCAATGATTAAAAGACTAACATATTTCTATTTATATGCTGAACTACAAGCGTGCAATTATAATGTCCACAGTGTTTATCACATTTTTTTTATTTGGAAGGACGTTCATAGTTGTAACTAACTCCTTACTATGTTAGTATCAGTGGTTGCGTAGATAATGATCAGGATTGACAGGATATGCGTGTCATGCTGCCATAGTATTAACCTCGATGCTGTTAAATTAATAATTTAATAAACCGACATCCTGAATATGTTGATGCAGGCTTTAATTGAAATTCTACGAAGTTAAATTAAAGCCTAATACGTGTAAGGTAATATTAAGATTTAAGATGTAAGTAGGTAGTAGCTGACTCAATTTTATTTCTATGAAAAACACGTTAAGCAATTAATTGGAATGAAACAGCTACCTATAAGAATTTAATTCGCGTATTTTATATTATTTGCTAACGTTTCCAAAACTTTACAGTTGCCTCTAAAGTGACTTAGTTTAGGCCCTGCGTTAATATGTTATCACTTATCACTTAGTCAGCTTCTCCATTTATATATAGTATTAAGTAGGTTTATAGATAGATACACTAATATATAGCTAGGTAACTTAATAATTACTTACATTAAATACCTATTTTAGATTTACTGCACATTTTTTACAAAAGGTAATAAAATTATGACCTTATTACACCAATTATTTATTTTAAAACGTGCACGATCTTTGTATACAATAAGTAAGTTACTAAATATTGTTTCTGTATTGCGAAATGGTTGAAGTTCTATTATAAGAGTACGGAGTACCTTGACATATTTGTTCGGTTCATATCAAGAATCTACCGAATTCTCGACTTGGCAATAAGCTGCAGGTACCTACCTACTTACATTACTTGTTCACAGATCTTGTATGAAACTAACCGTTCGTTTTCTGTATTAACAAGGCTTATGGGAGCAAGCAGCAATTAGCTTCTCGGAATTTAAAATTATTATCGATTTAATATGAGACTCTTTCTGATATTTTTTATTAAATTATTTTACATCCGAATCCCATTAATCCGAAGGACATATTATTATGGTTCGAAGTTCCAATCTAGCCTACAAGACTTCACCTATATTAAGTTATATAAAAACTAGTAATAAAAAACTATCGCAGATATTTTTAGACAGACATATATAGATATAGTTTTTATTTAACATCACAAGATACCTACATGTTTATAGTATTGAAATACTTAACTAACAAAAAAGTACCTATAGATCTTAGATTATTATTTGGCTCGAGGTACATTATACAAAAAGAGAAAAAAAAGTTTGAAGCGATGCCGAAAAGAGATTCGACTCAGCATTTATGCTAGAATAGATATATATCTATATTATAGCTCTGATTTTCAGTTGATCCCTGGTTTTTACGCAATTTCTAATAAAAACAGAACGGGCCAAAACATATAATAAATACTTATATAATTCTAAATTCCTATGTATACAATAATATGCTTAAAGTTATCGTAAGTGCGTACTGCGCGCACCTATTTTAAGTTTACGAAATAATTTTAGTTGCATCAACGACATGCAATGATATGCAACACTGTCTCTAAAGTGTCCGTAATCGCAGTGCAATTTCCTCTAGACACACTGTCATTGTCTACAAACAATACCTACTGCCTACTTATATAAAGAACTTGAAGCACCTCAACCGTGTAAACACTACGCTACATGCATATTACCCTAAAAACAAATCACGATTTAAAAAAAAACTATTATTTTTCAATGCCTAATAGCGGCACTCTAAGTTGGATAAACGCAATAGAGATTACTAAACTAACGGTAAGGGTTCATGTCGGTTTCGCAACCACTTCACAGTTACAGGCCGTAACGTAATTTTGAATTCGCTAACTAGAAAACCATGCTCCTTTATCAAATAGCATCAGTATTTGAAAGAGTTTGTATCACTAACCACCGAGCCTCTGATTAATTGTCGAGTCGACATCTTGTCATGTCATCGTGTCAAAAATCGCTAACGTCGAACGAAAAATCTTGTCTTGTCGATATTCTTCTTATTCCTTCATGTCGACAACGTAACAATATCGACAAGACCTCCTTGTCAACAAAGTTCTCAATATTATGTCGACAAAATTTCGAGTCGACAGTTCATCATAAGCTCGCAGTAAGAACAAGCTTAGACTTCCGACTTTTTTTCCTATGGTGATAATTAAAGTCTCGTCGCATACTTCATTCACAGTTCACACATTAGAAGCACCTACCCAGTTGTTAGCGGAATAAGTTGGTGGCTACAGCGGTCGTTCCCCCGCTTCCTGCTCGACCGCATTCCGGGGGAACTCGGCCTACGTGCGTGTAAAACTATAAAACTCCTGAGGGATTTGAACTCCATTGTGAAACCATCATCCTTGCGCCCTGAGACGCCTTACGTTTAACGATTTCATCATATACTCGCACAAAGAATACTACATAACTGCTTAGACAAATTAAGTAGTTTGGACACTTAACATTTGAGATGTTACCTCCAATTCTGTATAATTTTGTTTCAATTACCAACTTCACAGTCCATACTCGAAAGTCGTTGATAAATATATTTTATATGGTAGATGGTTTGGATTGAAACTATACCTATGCTTAAAGAGCAGATGTGTCCACGGACGCTTACAATTCAGCGTCAGGCTTGACTGTTACTTTATAACACGCCGCTAGACCGCAAACCGCCACAAATGTCTTCCACAATCCACACTATCATTATGCTCCTGGTATCTACTAGTTTTCAACTTACGTGTGTGTGATCTAACACCGCCAAACAACCTTTAACACAATTCTAATGTTAGGTATTTTAAAATTACTTACCTACAGTACGTACCGACCTAATTGTAATCTTCTGTTGAATTAGATGATGACGAAAATGCTCACGTCGGAACTTTATCATAACTTCATTTACTCGTTAAACTAATATCGCGGTCACGTCGAACCTGACGTCTTAATATTTACTTACACAGTCGACTTATTGGAATTCAATCTTTTACGTGTGCATGTCGAAATAGTGCTTCGTCTCCACGTTCCTTTCTTTTTTATCAAATTCGGACTGGTTTGATGATAAGTTTTGAATTGCAATAAGTTTTTAAAAGTACTCGGATACAATAATAAATTCTTGGTATGTATTTGCTAATAAATTCTAGGTAACGTATAATGTAGGTAGACTTACTTACTTGCTAGAGCCTTACTCGGACGCCTCAACGCTTAGGAATCTAAGCAACGCCCATTTGGCATGACGCATCCTTAATTAAGAATGCAGAGCCTGCGGTCCCGCTGGGCGTCGGCGCCGGCGCAGCCTCCGGAGTCCAGACCGGTTGCGTAAACTTTTACTGGCTGGCTATTTGGGATGCAAACGCTACATGTAATTGATGTAGTAACCATATAAAAGCGGTACGACCGCCTTTACTGCCTTGTCAATAAAGCTTAACATCGCTCGAGAATATCGCGTATGTTTGCCGAATTGTTGCTAGTTTCTGCACTGCAAACGGCATGCGTGTTCTTGCATTGTACATAATTAATTAATTACTATACCCGCGCGCATCGTGGAGACGAAAATTGTGTTGTTACGCAACGTGGACCAAGTGACTGCTGCGTCGCGATTAAAGCATTGTGTGTAATTAAACGTCAGAAGTACAGTTAACAACCGTGAGCTTGTTGTCAAGAGTTTTGTGTTGCGCAATATAAATATTTAATTGTTTGTTTTTTATGTAAGTAAACTTAATTTATGATCTCTTAATTAAGAGTCAGTGTAGGTACTATATAACTCAGTGGTATGCGAAAACTCAACTCATCAGGTAGCTTCGTGCTATTATTTAACCATCCAGTGTCACTTAACCGAGTACTGGAATTGACATGACTAGTTCTAAAATGCTGCCACCATATAAATCACCTTTGCAAGTACAAAGCGAGTGAACAAATAGACTATTAGTTGTAAGAACGTTCACGATTTTCAGTCGGAACATTAATCAGAGTTCGTGAGGCCGCGTCTATCGTCATTAAAGGCATATTTACTGTCAGCTACAGGTTCCTAGGCTCCGCAAGGGATAGCAATGGTGAAAGGGCTCGAAAGTTTCACGAGCATGCCCACACCGAGCCTTCCGACGAGCAATACACAAATACCTAAATGATTAATGCTCCGATGCCTTTAATATATCATGATATACAAAATCGCTGTCGTTTTCACCTACCCGTAATCGTAACTGCGAAGGTTTGCACTTTGCTAGTTTGGATTTGGTTACAAGTGTTAGTGTTGGTAGTAAGTAGATCATAAATTTTGTCTCACGCCACTTGTTTTTGCATTTCAATGGACCATCCCGGGATATTCATGATAACAATGTTCTCACGAAAATCGCTTATTTTGCATGGATGATAGTTATAAAAGAAGTATAATTTTGTGAATAACCGTAGGCCTGTTCTCACGGAAACTTAGGTACAAGATTACAATAAGAGTTATTAATTGCTTAATAAAAAATGTATAAAATTGTAAAATCGTCAGCTCAGTCGGTTACGAGTTCGAGAAATGCAAAGTTTCATTAACGTTAGCATAGAAATTGATTTACGCGAGTTAAATTCTTTATAGGTAGTTGTTTTATTACTCTGTGTACCTAATAGCCGCTAAAGCATCAGAAATTATAATACTTTGTCAAAGATTTCTCTATTAAACTCGTTGCGTTTAATATCACGAGTTTTTTGGTGAAAATAGAAATCTAATAAACTTGAAGTCTTATGTTAGAACATACTAAGATGAGTTTCTAGAAACTAAGGATAAGATAGCGTACATATAAGTACTAGCATTAGTTAATACTAAAATAAGCTTTCTCCTAATCGTGGAAGATGATCTTCGCAGATGTTCTTAGACTCACAGTAAATAAAGTGTACCTATACTCATAATAATGGTTTGCGTTTCTGTTTTATCATTACGTAGTTAATTCTCTCCATAATTTCATATTGCTTTGTTTATAATAATCTAAGAATTTCGTAATAGCTTAATTTTTTTTTTAACTATTTGATTTCAAAGAAGATAAATAAACCAATTAATATTATAAAGAGTCAGCGCATTTAAAAGTAAACCGTGGATATTTGCTGAATCACTGATACAATGCTTTGTATTGTTTTATTTATTTTTTTAGTTAGGTACAACAATTATTATAACAGCATGTCTTACAATCACAACGGAAACAACTAAAGGGGGGTGGGGGGTTATTGTCTAAAGTGAGGTCTAGACGTAAGAAAAGAAGAGATACAAGAGAAGACCTGTTATTGGCCCAATTTGACAGTAAGGCCACCTAAGACTAGCAATATCTAGCGGATTTTTGACTCGATAGCTCCCAGATAAGTACCTATATCCTTATAATAAATTGCAATGTACTTAAGTAGATACCCATTTTTTGTTTTTTCTATTTCTCCCTACTAAGATATCAAATCTGTATCACGTCACGTATTATAGTAAAATTGATAAAGTTTAAATTACAGTGTTGATTTGTAAATACAAAATATGCAATTTGAAATTATATTACATATGTCCAAGCTCGCTCCCACATCAGAGAAACCTAGAAAAGTGGTCAATCAGGGTCACTCCTTATGGCCATTCCATGTCTGATTACTACGTTTCATTTTCTATCGTAATTATTAAGAATATCGTGTTATAAGTGGTTTTTTACGATGGCTACTATTAATAGGCACATCATTATGCATTTAATTTCTAAGAATTATGATGAACAGAATGAGCTAAGTCAGCAACCACTAAAGCCAACAGTAAGCAAAAGACTGCCATGGTAGTCAGTAGTTGTTGTTCCGAAAAACATGCACTAGACTATCAAACTAGTAGGGACAAAACGATCGTGAAAATAGTCACGATGTCACGACTTGTGACAATCGTGCCGTGACTGGACACCATTCGGAAATGCAAGCAGCCCACCGAAATTATCCTACAACTAAAAACAAACAACCGCTATCCTTACAAACGTTTCACTACGATTGTGAGGCTTTCGAAGAATTGTCAGTTGTAAATAACACGTAGACACGATAAAATTATTGTTTCTATACAGATAACGGTGCTAAAACGCCGCCTGCAATTGCCTAGATGGCTTATTGCAACGTCGGAAAAACACTGCAGAAGTGTTTGATCCAGTTTGTACCATCAGTAAGTATCTGTACCGCTATGTAAGCAGGTACATTTGAATAGCAAGTCAATGGAGACTTAGTCCAAACAAGTCCATGTGCCGAAGTATTTCGAACTTCGTATTTCGCAACAGCAGTCAGGACATGCCCTTCTTTTTCCGACGACAACTTCTTACATAAAAATACTGCTTTCATATAAGGTGTTCGATAGTAAACCCTGACTTTGACTGGTTTCTGGTTCGCAAATTACTTTTAAGTAATACCTTAATAATTTCCGAAACGACTCGATTGTTTTTAGGACATTAAGCGATGTAGGTAATTTCTGTAATTTTTAAAGTTTTGTTATTTTAAAACCAGAAAATCTATAATAGATGCTTTGCTACACTACTTAGCTCATATTGTTCAGATCATACAATGATGTTACAAATGCGAGACTTTCCCTCCCGTAATGGATCAATTTACCTTTGTATCCAACGTCGGTTTGTTTAAAATAAGATCTGTACGCGTTTTACTTTCACACAGCATGAAACAGGAGAAGTTCAGTCCGCGAAAGATTTGTTTGCGGTCGATATGCATCGATGAACACATCATATCAAGTTGCAAATACAAAAATAATTGAAGAAGTATTAAGGAGAAACTTTTTTCCTAAGTTTAAAGCGGTAGATAAATCCTAAAATGTACACGTAAAGGTAATACAGCAAAAGAAAACAAATAGGTAGTAAGTAAACCAGCGAGCCTATGGTGAATTGTCGAGTTGACATCTTGGCATGTCGACGTCGTCATATTCTCTTGTTAATCTGTCAATAATCGGTAACGTTGTCGACAACGAGAAATCTTTTCATGTCGGTGTCGTCTCTTATTTCTTCATGTCAACAACGTAACAATATCGACACGACAGACCTTCTCCTTGTCGACAACATTCTCAATATAACGTCGACTCGATAGTTCTTTAGTGTGTTCGCGTTCGATTTGTCAGAATAACGATGTAATCGGTAATTACGAATTCCAGACACGAACAATACATTAAGGATGGACTGAACCGAATAATGTCTCAGTCGAAAGGTAGAATGTGCGAAGAATCTCATAAAGACTCACGTTTATTACACTGTGCACTGCTAGTCGGTTGTGCATTAAGTATATGTATTTGCATAAAAAAACGGTTTTACACAACATAGGTAATCTTGTATTTAATTAAAAAAAGAACGTGTTGCTTTTAATACTGTCTCTGTAATTTGCATTCC
Source organism: Polylopha cassiicola (assembly GCA_038024825.1). NCBI lineage: Eukaryota > Metazoa > Arthropoda > Insecta > Lepidoptera > Tortricidae > Polylopha > Polylopha cassiicola. The sequence continues at coordinate 8,532,138 of CP149055.1, forward strand.
AATTGCGTTCTTTTACAATAGTGTTACGTAATTTCAGGAGAATGAGATCAAATAAAATTGTAACTAAAGTGCATATGTAAATGATCTGAAATTTAAACAGTGAGGTTATCTATGAAGAGGGTTAATGAACTCTACAGAATCAAACTCCATCATAAACGAATGTCATAGAAACGTTACGATAGTTACAAATAGTAGTTACATTGGAAAGCTAGATCTATGTTGCACCTATTCATAAATTAGCCACTACGTTTACATGAAGCACCCGGTTGGAAACTCTCGCTGGTGCATCCACTGGTGAAACGTAATTACGTGGGTGTCATCACTTGTCACGGACTCGACCGATGGTCAAAGATGAACTTTAGGTTTGAAAGTTCATCCATGATTGCTATCATATTGCCGGAAGAGACTGGTTCCTCCGATTAGCGGGGTCTGGGGTTCATTGATTTTAAATTGGACATATCCTTGATAAAGTTCTAAATTAGGTAGGTAGATATTGTGTAGACATGTATGATAGTTACTGACATGATATATTATTTTGGTTAATTTTCCATGTACTCGTACCTGTCAAATGACACATTGTACAGTAGGTATGTTATTTACTAAAGATAATTTTCTTTAACGCTAATCTAGGTTAGCAATTTTATGTAGTGTAATATCTTCCTATTTTATATTATATTTTTCATATTATCTATGTGTCTTATTTATTTGCGCCTACACATGCTCTCTGTTCATTTCAAAGGTTGACTGGTAGAGAATGCCGTATGGCATTAAGTTCGCCTTTTGTACATTATTTAGTTTTTTGTGCAATAAAGAATAAATAAAATAAATAAATAAACAATTGCGAAAACAACAGATTTTATAGTACGTCTGTATTTAACATCATTAAATCAGCCTGAAACTTTAATGGTTAACTGATGTGGAAACACCTGGCACTTAACACATTTAATTGGAGTAATTGTATTAGACCTAACATTACGAGGCCTTATTAAATCTCATCGTTTTACTTAACCACAGACATGATTACAATAGAGGGGAGGCTGGACTAGAGCAGGTCACTGCTCCCCATTGTCCGACTACAATCGTAGTGTGATAGTGTATTTAATTGGCCAGGGTATCAGCTCCATCGCCGAGACCACGGCGCCATTCATCCCGAGTCACGCCTCGCAGCCTCCCCGAGTAGATGAATGCCTGTTTTTGTTATTAACCGACAGATATGATCAAATTTAAGCGTTGCGATGAGTCATCTTTTGAGGTTAGAAGTTTTTGCGGAAAGATGTTTGCTGTTACAGATTTTATATCTTAACATCTGTTTAACCCGTCATAATATAATCAAAAGCGGCTGCAACGGAACTAACAATAAAATATAGACAAATCGTATCGCATTTGAAAACGTTTTCTAATAAGATTCTAGACAGGATTTGCAAATGCGTTACGTTACGCTGTTTCGGCGAGAGGTTATCGAACTAGAATATATTAATTTAAATTGCCAAAACCCCGATTTTTGTTGCGAATTCTAGTCGCCAGTCTCGTTTCATACTACTTTTATATACGGTATCAAACCTCTGCTAAATAAGGTAAGCTTAGCTCAAGTAATTAATTAGTTACCTAATAATCAAGCCAACAGTAGAACATGGTATAACGTATGTGATGCTCGAGAAGATGATATTATTTTCCAATACTCATATAGGTACCTATCTAAAGCATTTTATCATCTGGGACGCTAGTCCCTAATAGCTAATTATCATTTGTACAACTTTTAATCATTTTTACCTTATAAGCGTGCCGGTATCCACTGATGCTGCTGGCGAGACTCTCGGCGTCATAGTGTCGGGAAAAGGAGTATAGTCCCGGATGACCCCGGGATACGCATTGCCCCATAGGACAGTTCACACTACAAACTGACACATTGGTCCAAACTGAGTCACAACACTAGTTCTTTCACTAAAGAGATTCTATTTGGAATGCTGAATAGAAAAAGAGCGGTGAATACAAAAGATCAATCAGGAATAATCGATAAACAATGTGTGCGATAGAATGCCGTAATTTACTTTGCACTTGTATTTTAGTTTAATGAACCGAGTCATGTTTAATGACTGCGACTTCCGATGATGTGAGATTAATAAAATTATACCACTATAGATATTCTGTATTGTTTATCTAATAAATAAAATTTGATTGAAAGACCAAAACCTTTATGGTACCTAATATTAATAATTCGAATAATAAAGTTAAACTTAAAGGAAGTACAAATCAAATCACAAGGTACCTAATACAATTAAATATATGAGTCATATAATAAATATCCACATGAAATTAATATTCTTGTCCTTCACAGTTCACAAGTCGATCTTGGATCATCAAATAGCGTATCGATAACGCAAGGGCGCGTTGCGCGCGCTGCGCCCGGCGTGCGACTGCCGTAAACATGCGCTTGCGACTCCTCCACTACCGCCAACTTAACATAAGTCAACAAACTTAACACCGTCCCTTTCACCCGCCATAAGTGTAAGCTAGATGGCACACACGAAAAAGAACAGCTGTTGACTCATTCATGAAGATGGTGCGACGACCGCCTAAAACGGATCCGTTCCAAAGTAAAAAAAAAAGTTTTAGAGTCCTTAGATTAAGTAGGTATGCGTATTTCACAGTTTTGTTATTATCCAAGGACTTTAGCATAAGACTATTGTCAGCTCAGTCGTGCTACGATTATGGAATCTGTAAAAGGTCCGAAACGTCAGCCAATAAAATAAAATACCCGAGTTAAATCCTATCTTATTGAAGCGAGTTTTCGGGGAAATAAAGTACTAGTACTAATAATAGTTTTTTAGATTTAATTGATAAATGAGTGCCATACATACTAAATCAGGCTTTTGGGTTTCTGTGAGAGTTCCGCTCCTATATACTCGAAGTTTATTCGAACATGCTGAAACCCTTACAAACCTCTTTCAGTTTATCATGCCGGTCCATCTTGAATTGGTAGGTACTCTTATCCTTTCAAAGAGTTCTAAATAAAGTTAGATAATAATAATAGCATAACATTTATTTCTACAACAATGTGCCTATTTATATTTTTTTACCATTATCTTTACGATCCTCTCGTCGTTCATAGGATATTTCATGCCGTTCTTTGCAAATTCACTTAGTGAAACTTCCAGTACTGTAATGAATCCGCACTTTTCAGCACATTTTTGTGATGCAACTCCCGTGAACATCGTTGACGTGCTTGTTAACCCCACTTTACGACACATGGGCTCTCTAAAACAGTAATTATAATATTAGTATAGAAAAATGTTGTAATAGAATTTCACTATTTTATATCTAGGAGCTGGATGCAAGCAGCCCAAAATAGAGCAAAGTGGCGTGAAATTGGAGAGGCCTATGTCCAGCAGTGGACTGCGACGGGCTGATGATGATGATGATGATGATATCTAGGTACCGAGTAGTAGTGCATACATATCGCACACATAGATCTTAAGGGAGCTAACTCACTAAGGAAGTTATCGCACCATCGAATTTCTTACAGCAAAACCTACACAACTGAAACAGATAAAAGCTAACTGTTCTAGCTTCATATGAAAAGCACAAATCTATACAGGAAACTCCTTTAGTGCACTGGGACATATTACTTAGTTACTAGTTGTCTTTCCTTAAAAAGGACTTTTTCGAGTTAATCCTGTTAAGATCTAGGTGTGCATGTCGAGGAATGTTCAAATATTATTTCGTGTTAAGCCTACTACTCCTTTAATTAGATTTTTAAAGTTATATTATATAAAATATTGTAGTTATATATAAAAAAAATGTGAAAAATCACTTTAGCCTAGACTATCATCAGCTCAGTCGTGCTACGAGTATGGGAACTGTAAAGTTTTCGAAACGTCACCAGTTGTTTCATACCAATAGATTAAAATCGTTCGGTAGGTACGCCATTTTACAATAGGTTTCTTATCGCTTTATATATTACTAGCTTCTGCCCGCGACTTCGTCCGCGCGAAACTCCTCCTTTTTTGCAGTCGGTTAAAAGTAGCCTATGTCCTTTCTCAGGCTCCAGACTTTTTTGTACCAAATTTCATTTAAATCGGTCCAGTAGTTTTAGCGTGAAAGGCTGAAAGCGTAACAGACAGACAGACAAACAGACAGAGTTACTTTCGCATTTATAATATTAGTAGGGATTTTAAGGAAACAGAAAACGATCGACTTACCTGGCCGCTAACAATTTTTGACCCAGTTTTGCTCCTCTATGTTCTCTTGTCACAAACAGCCCCAGTCCGTATAAATACGTGTCCGCTTCAAGAATTTTAGACACATCACATTTTTCATCTAAATATTTCATGGTTTTTATTAAATCATCGAACTTATCCGAATTTATCTAAAAAATAAAACTCATTTTCTAAAAAATACCGGCCAAGTACAAATCTGACTCGTGTATGAAGGGTCTCGTACAATTTTCTAAAGAAACGGCAAAAAGTCACGTAATCATTTAAACTAACTATCAGGGTTCATAAGATACAGCCTGATACGAATGGAGGGACAGCAGAGTCCCAGTAATAGTCTTAGTTTACTCTTTTCGTACAGAACCCTAAAAAATATCTAGTACTTACTCAAGTGGGTTTAACGTAAACAAATAAAAGTCGATGTAACTAATAACCGTTAGTTAAAGAAGTTAATACCAGTAGGCATAATTCAAGCCTTCTCAGGAACTAAATAACAGGCTATTTACACAATTACAACTGTCAACCACACAGACCTTGTCATAGTCATGTTCCTTGTCATCTGTACATTTTACATAGCATACGTTGAGGGCGACTAGCGCTTTAGTACCGCCTACTTCCTTGTAGCAGGCTAGGGTCATACGTTGTGATAATGCCTCCTCCCAAAGCGCTTGCATGCCACGTAAAGCCTCCGGATCTTTATCAATACCTGAAAAAAGATACAGAAACAAATTTCTCAGTTAATGATATTATTGCAAAGGCAAATGGGACTTGAACTGTCCTAATTTTCAATGTCAATATTTATTTAAAACATAAAAGAATTTTATACAATGCCACTTTGGTTACATACTGAAAATTCAGGCATCTAGTCTTATCCTCAAGGAAGATATACGGGGTCGAAAATGGGCTGGACAGCTTCGAGAAAAGGATGGTACGGCCATGCGGCTCGACTTGGCGGGGGCACTGCCGTGCCTTTAGGTGAAAAGCATTGTAGCTCTTCTAGCCCTCTATGTCTATTGTCATCTTTGATTTTATTTATATTATCTTTGATGATGAAACCAAAATTTACTGTCGCATAGTTGCGGGCAGAAACAGTTTTTTTTGTAAAAAAATCTATATGTATAGGTATAGGTACTTACCGAGTGTAGAACATAACACTTCATCAGGGCAGAACTTATAAAGCATAAACTGCATAGCAAGGTCATCGTCCTCCGGTCGAAGATCTTGAATTACCCATTTGACACCATCAGCTTCCCATTTATCCCACACTTGGGGACACGATGAGTCCCACGTTCTTTTGAAGACCATAATGTCTGCAATTTTATAAATACACACGGTAAGACCACTGACACTATAGGTACTTAATATAAGAACAAGACAAGACTTAATTAAAAAACGTTATTAAATAATAACACTTAATTCTAAAACGTTATTAAATAATAACACTTAATTCTAAAACGTTATTAAATAATAACACTTAATTCAAAAACGTTCCTTACTAAATAATAATTTTAACGTTATTATTAAATAACTAGCGGTTCGCCCCGGCTTCGCAAGGACCCCAAAATATTATATACTTAGGTAGCCTATGTCACTCAGGTTGAACGTAGCTTCCCAACAGTGAAAGATATTTTAAAATCGTTCTAGCCGTTTTGGAGCCTATTCCAAACAAAACAAACAAACCTTTCCAGTTTCCTCTTTATAATATTAGAATAGAAGTATAGATAACGTTTTTGAATTAAGTGTCTTGTCTTGTCTGATGCCTTCGTAGTTATTACACTGTAGTTTTTGCGTGAAAGAGTAATAAACATACATCATACATGTTTATGATAGTGGACTCAACAGAGTGACAAGTACACCTTAATTGAAGATATACAACAATAACGGACAAAATAATATAGCTCTTAAAAGACTCTTGAGTGGGTACAAGGATTCCTTGGCTATAATGTACCTGTCCTCAGTGTCTATTGGCTATATAGGTGATTGGGTACTTATTTATATTAAATCCCCTTAATACTTTGATTGCTTATATCCTCTAAACTATGTTTGTTTTGAACAAAGTAATGCTGGCTATACCTGCTTATATGCAGGTAAATAAATTAAAAATATAAAACCTTTTTAAAAACAAGCTTTTAAGGAGATAATTTTAGGACAACTTAATAATAAACATAGGTAAATGTACATTGTGATTCTCTTTTATTGCGATACCCCAATACAAATATACATTTGTAGACATTATTTTGATTTTCCATCCCCTCTTGTATCCCCCGACCCCCTTAGTTTGGTTTTAGAATGTCACGTGTGTACAAAATTTCAGCACAATCGGGACAATCGGATAAAGACACCTGCATCAAAATTGAGTTGCAAGATTTCGCCCATACTTACATACTTACATATTTAGGTACATACATTGCAAGTTAAATAAAAGCCTGAAATTATGGAAAAACTTTCGGCTCCAAGCCATCTTATTAATACAAAAGAAATATTATTGCGATGAATTACGTCGTGATATTGTTTTTAATATTTCTAAGAAATCCATTGAAATTTAATTTGCTCTTGATATAATAATATATTATAAATCAGGTACCTACCTAAGTTCAACATTAGGGACCTATAATATTATATTGCTTATATTTTATACCTAATAACAAAATTAAACTGTACCTACCTACCTTCCGACTATAATTATGTTTATGCAGGTACTTATGTATAACCTGCATAAATATTTGCTGTTGTTAATGTTGTTATTTATGTTCTGATAGATATAAGATAGTAGATAAGATCTAGTATGTTAATGTATCGCTATCGGGACATACTTAATACATATATGTATAAAGTACTAGCGACCCGACCCGGCTTCACACACCTTCCTCTTGAATCATTCTATCTAGGTATTTAAAAAACCCGCTTCAAAATCCGTTGCGAAGTGTAAATGATATAGGTAAGCATACATAGGGACGGACAGACAGCGACTTTTTTTCGTATCCGACCTCTTCCCAGACGACCGGTCTGGGAAGACAAATATGACAGACAAAAGTACCTGGAACGCTTTGGTCCAGGTACATTCAATGTAAATAAAACTTAGTATAATATAATGTAATTTGGTCGAGCCTTCCCTTCTGGAAGGCTCCCGCTTTCGGCGAAGTATTAATAGCCTCTAGGCTAAATACATATATCATTAACAGAAAAAAAAAAAAAAAAAAAGCGACTTTTTTTTATAGGTACCTACTATGTATCCAGCGAGAAACGTAAAGTTGGTGGAAGGTGACAGGTGAACGTCTTCTACAAAAATACCTACTTAATTAAAATTTTAAACTTCATATAACCTAGACTTTTTTGTTTTTATATTTATCTCAGCAAAATTTAACAGCGTTATTTGGACAGCGAAATATGTTGAACAAATTCGACGTAAAATATGTCTAAATAATTGGCACTTATCATTGAAATTATGATCGAAATTATTTTTATCTAGTTATTAAAATGAATGATTTTATTGTTAACTCTCACCTTCAGATAGCACAAGTAGATTTTGTAAGTCAAATGTGCAACGAAACCGAACTCACTGCACCGCGCGTAACAAATGTGAACACTAAATAAATAAACTTCGTACATGCATCTTATAATATAGGTACAAGATATTTATAGGTACCTAGCTCATGGGCGTAGCGAGGTACGGGCAGGGGGGGAGTAGCGGCCTCCTAGAAGTAACTACCTAACCTGTAGGTTTTGATTCCCCTGCGAGTGTCAAAATTTACTTAAGATATATTTTTAGTTTGTCTACGCCTGCCCCCCTTAACAAAATCCTAGCCCTTGACCTAGCTACGAGTAGATTACCTCACCCCCTCTGACAGCAACAGAGTAGGTATATTAGAGGCAACAGAGGCCACTATAATAAACGCGAGTTCCATGAATAGGGAAGGTATGTGCGGTGATCAATGAAAATGACCATAAACAAGTGAAAATACCTTCCTACTATGGGTTCCTGTTGCCTTAAATATTCTTCGTAATAAAGTATCAATTTAATTACCTACTCAAGTAAGTATATTATTATATTATATTATATTTTATTAGTTTTATTATTGGAAATAAATGTAGATTAAGTATTTAGCTATTTTAGATGTAAAGATAATTGAAATAGGTACCTACCTACTTATCTAGGTAAGTACCTGCTTAATGTCAGACTCAAAATTAATACCTACCTAATTGCAATACCTACAGTGCTTTTGAATTTGATACGTCACAACGATTATAACGAATTTAATTTTGTAGCTACCTACCACTTATATTAATTTTAATGGTGATGTTTCGAAACTTTACAGTTCCTATATTTATAGCAGACTGAGCTGAAGATTAGATAAAAAAAACTCATATTTGAAATTAATTTATCCTACCTACCTATTTCAATTTATGTACCTATACATAATTAATAATTATATAGGTAAAGATAATTATATAGATAGTAAGTAGTTAGGTAGGTACTTATTCCAAACAAAGCTAAACTTAATGGGACAGAGATACGATTAATCTTATAAGATTCATTTAGTTAATTTAATACTTACAATGGCATAAAAGTTATCAAATAAAAATGAACTGGTGGTAAAAATGAAATATTTAACTGACGAAACTGTTTTTTTGAGGCTTACTAGATTAAATTAATTTTGAAACGAACTAACTTTTTAAACAAACTTTTTAAAACAAGGTTGTCCGCTAATTACACTATGTTCTAATTTTCTATTTAATACATATTTAAGGAAATTGATACCTCTGGTTTAAAACACAGAGTCGTTTTTTAATCTTTTTGAATAAGCCAACCTAAAGCTCAATGGTGTTTTGATTATAAGTGTCAAATGAAATGTTAATGTCAATCGAACTGTCATGTGGATAATGTAGCGTCATTGATATCAGAAAAATAAACAACTGAAAGCATTACGCTGTTTTCTCCAAACGGCGTAATAACTTGTTACTATTAAACAACGTTACCTTGTATCAAATCTTATGTCGGGAATGATAACTAGGTCTAGAGCTTTCTGCACGGAAGCTTTGAAAGTTGTGAACAATGTTGCTAAGCAACAGTTTATCGTGTCTCTTCGCGGCAGTGAGTTAAATAATAAATAGTTATATACTTTTCAACTCATTTCATACTATATTATGAAACGTTCGTGTGTCTTCTTGCAGTAGACGCGGTGTTGGACTATCAGAAAAGCGGCGGGCACATAACTTTTGTTCATACAAACGTGCCAGAACAATTTCAGGGTAAGGGTGTTGGAAAATTGCTTGCGCAGGTAAATCATAGATCCAAGTACTTATAGATATTATAAACTTATACATTTCATAGTCTCAGTATATTATTTTCCTTATTGATCATTTTATTTACGTGTTTCTTTTCTGTCTACAGTATGCATTCAATCACGCAGATGAAAACAGATTAGACGTAACATGCAAATGTCATTTTCTGGCTAAATATTATCAAAACAATCTGGATAAATATAAGGCCTTGAAAGTGGTGCTGGACTTGGAATAATTTTGTTTAAACAATGGACGCAGCATGGCATAGGTGTAATATACATTATTATTTAAGAGAGAAATGTTATGGTAAGGCAAAAAAGATAGCTAAGCAAGCTTTACATATTGATAATACAGAATTCTCCTTTTACCATGGATTGGCTAATATTCTAGAAGGACAAGTGCAAAAAGGTATAAATGAATTGACTCCATTGCAATCTGATCATGACATTCGTCTGGCTGTTGTGATTGCTCTTATTTATGGATACAAGCTAGCTAGTTCTACAGATAGAGATGCTTTATATGGCTTAGAGTCGAAGCTCAAAGAAGAAAGGAAGCAGGCAATTGCCATATCCTACTACTACTCAGGATTGTTCTTATCTTTAGCGGGAAAATATGAAAAAGCTTCAGAGTATATAAACAAATGTCTGAAGAAGGATTCAAATAACTTAAATGCAATAGTATTGAAGGGGTGGAATGATATGTACTTGCACAGGGGAGATATGCAAATGTCAATATTGGATTGCTTGGAGTTAGCTCTCAGCAAGAGTGACAGAAACATTGAGGCGTTGCTAGGCTTGGCAAAGTTCAAGTATTTTGCCAAAGATCATGAAGCATCAAATTTGACTTTGGACAGGTTGATAGTTGGCACCCCTGGTCAGGTAGTGCCATTGATTGAGAAAATGAGAAATGAGTTTGCTATGCAGAAGTGGGAAGCAGTAATTGACACAATAGAAAGAATAATGCTTTTGGAACCAGACAACCTTGAAGCCTTGAAAATAAAGATCTTTATTGCACTTTGTAAAAATTCTGATTACATTGAAGCCGCTGATCAACTCAACAAATTCTTTACCATTCTTGAAAATGAAGAACCATACAATGGTTTTCAGTTCTATAACACAACGCAGATGTTTTCAAGAGTCTGCGGTAGATCTAATGCTGTTTTGTCACAGGTCTATAGATTTGCTCAGTATGCATCAGAAACATATTCCAACAACGTTGACTATTTGAGTGAGGTGGGATATCAATGTATTTTACAAGGGAAATATAAAGATGCATTAAGTTTTTTTAAGGCAGCTAGTAAAATCGATAGTAACTCTATAACTGCCCTATGCGGGTTAACCCTTTGTCAGATGCATGAAAATGGTCCCACTGACCAGATTGCCCAGCAAATTGAGTTATTGTTTGAAATGCAGGGATCCACAAAAGTTCCTATTTTATATCTATTGTCAGCTCAACTGAATATTAAAAGCTCTACAACAGCAATCTCATTGCTTAACACTGCGATGGAGTCAAAAATATCCCTAGCCAACATACATCCATTCAGTTTGATGTATGTTAAAGATTTGGACCCAGACTTTCTGCTAGAAGTTTACAAAGAATATAAGAAGCATTTACCTAAAAAGCCATCAGTCATTGTTGGTTATTTACTCTACTCTCAAGAAGGTAGTAGTCCTTTGGTTTCAAATAGTGTGAGGCTTTTGGAGACAGCCTGCAGTGCCTGTCCGGGGCTGATTACTGCTCTTTATGAGTTGGCTAAATTGAAGTTTTTGTTTGGTTATGCAAGTGAGGCACAGAAGTTAGCTCAGCAAATCGGAGAACTGGATAATACTCATGCTGGCAGCCAAGTACTGCTTGCTCAAATTTATATTCAGCAGCAAGCATATACCAAAGCAGCCCAAGCATTAGAGATGTGCCTCAGCTACAATTTCAAAGTTAGAGACAGTGCTATGTACCATTTTCTCAATGGAGTGATTTTAAAGAGTGCAAACCAACAGCAAGAGGCACTCTCCAGCTTCATAGCAAGCCTCCAAATAGCTACAAGCAAAAATGTGTCTAATGTGAATCGTCAATTTGAGTCAGATTTGAATATCATCGACAAGGCGACGCTTTACTTGCAAATTATTGAAATACAAACTGCTTTAGGGCAGTTGGCTGAGGCTGGGAAGACTATGCAGGTACTTAAACATCCATACTCCACAAAACTCACTCACGTACATTACGGAATCGCGAGCAAAGGACGGTCCTTTTTCTATTTGTCTCTGTCGCATCTTCAAGGTTACTGTGCGAGCGTGAGGGCACTATTACTACGCGCGTGCGACAGAGACAAATAGAAAAAGGGTAACGTCCGTTTTTCGCTGTGCTCCCTGACCGTCCTTTATCATTGAACATTATACTGATCATACCAAACCGCTACACGAGAATTTTATATATTAGAATATTATGTTGCTTGTGACGGTATAATATGAAAATGACAGGTTACGCATGGAAGTAACTTGTTTTCTTCATATACCTACTCATACTCACAAATATCATAATATGACATCATTATTTATCAGCAAACAGATGGTTATACAGATTATAATTACTTTATACCTTGTATAATATTCTTTACAGGAGGCAATTCAAGAGTTCTCATACACGTCTGAAGAAAGTCGGTTACTCATAGCCCGATCGGACTTGGCTCTCAAGAAAGGTGACGTAGATGGCGCTATAGACATCCTGAACGAAATAAAACCGGGCCAACCTTACTATTTCCAAGCACATAGCAAAATGGCCCACATATATTTGAAGGAGAAGAAAGATCGGGCTATGTTCACTAATTGCTTTAAGGAAGTTGTTAGCAATCAACCTATGTCTGATGCTCATATTATGATGGGTGACGTTTACATGTCAATTCAAGGTTAGTTTTGTATAAGTGTGTAATTTTAAACTTTATTTTGAAGGCATTAAGACATAAATACATATATAGATGTAATGTTGTGTTGTAATGACTTTGTTATGGCACAGTGTTTAGAAAGGTTTTGTAAACCCATACCTTATATGTATTATAAATGCTATAGTAACTCTATCTTTTTGTTACCTCTATGCTTAAATCGCTCAACCGATTTAGAATTTATCAAGCATTTTAAAACACATATTCCCAAATAGTTTGGTCCAATAAATTACTAATGACAATTTTAATGCAATTGGAATAAAACAATTAGTCCATACTAATATTATAAAGAGGAAAGATTTGTAACTATTTTTGTATGTTTGTAATGAATAGGCTCAAAAACTACTGGACCGATTATAATAATTCTTTCACTGTTGGGAAGCTACGTTCACCTTGACTAACATAGGCTATAGAATATTTTGAAAAAAATATGGATCCGCGCGAAGCCGGGGCGAACTGCTAGTTAAGTATATAATAATATTTTATACTTATTTAACAACTGTAACAGATATAACTCGGGTATTTTGTGCCATAAATATGGGAACTATAACATTTTTAAAACGTCGGCAATTAAAATAAAATACGTGAGTTAACTGCGATATATCAATCGAAATTCAATCGATATATTTTCTACTTTTGTCTTGATATATCATTACGTTATAATTGTTTCATTCCAATAATTTATTTTATGTGATTTAGAGCCCATACAAGCAGCCGATTCATACCAAGCGGCTCTAAAGAGTAACCCAAAAGACATGCAGTTGATAAAGAAACTGGGTGCAGCGTTGGTGAAGATGCACGAATATGACAAGGCATGCCACCATTACGAGGCTGCTATGAAGTTATTGAACGATGATGAACTGAAGTTTGAATATCTTGAACTGCTTATAAAGGTATGTCTGTTATTTTCACTAATAAACCTGGTTTGTAGTTTTATTTGTGCAAAAAGGGCCTAACTGCCGTATGTCGTTTAGGTTGAAAATTCAACAAACTTGTAGTGATTTTGAACTTTATGACAATGTGGCAGTCGTGTTTGTCCTTTAAAAATTAACCATGCAAAAGTTACACACCTATTTTACCATTAAAATAAATTTGTTACAGTTAAAACAATACGACAAAGTAGATTCGACGATATCCTCAGATCTAAATCAACAGTACAATAAAGAAAAAGACAACACGTCGATAAAACGGCGCGTGCGTTTGCTTCTACTACAAGCCAAAAGTCGGGAACTGAAAAACCCAACAGCTAGCAATACTCACTTGATTCTCACCGAAGCGAGAGATTTACAAGCAGCTGTAGTGAAAAGAATAGAGATTGAATCGAGAGGAGATTTGCAAGAGGAGAAGAGGCAGTTGTCTCATATTCTGTGTTGTTTGGCGCGTGTGAAGGCTTTGAAGGAGCCTGCGGTGGCGGCCAATTTGTACTCGGAGGCTTTGATTCATTCTCCAAGGGACCCGGATACGCTGCTAGCTCTTGCTAAGTTGTATGCTCATGTTAGTGAATTTTTAAATTAATTATATGCTTTATTAGAATGACACAAACCAAAATACTACTACTCTTTAATGATTGAAGGTTGTTAAATTCAAATTTGGATTCGCATAGTGACATGTTTCGAGTTGTGTCACTTTTCTATTAAATCAGTGAACTATGCTTTGGAAGTTCTATTAACTTTGTTTTCTTTATGTAAACTTATTATTGTACAGCAGAATATAACTAAAAGTTAACACATACAAAGAGAAACCATTCTAATGCGAACTTATCCCTATAAAAGGATTTCTGATAGTTGTGTTTTCTCAAATTGTAAAAAGTTTATTCTCCGTCTATAAATTAAAAAAAGAAGGCATGCTGAATTTCTGCATAGAAATAAACAATAAAATAATTTACAGAAGCCTATGTAATATTATTTCCAGATGAATAACCCTGAGAAATGCGAGCAGACATGTGCTGTATTGCTGAATGCCGACCCGAACAACGAGTCCGCGGCGGTCATGATGGCTGACCTCGCTTTTAGGAAGGTAAAAATTATAAATTTATTAAATTATATTCAACAGTATTTTGACTTATTTAAAATTAACACAAATTAGAGAACGCGTGTCTTTAATTCGCAAGACGCGCGTCGTATACGATGACGTCCAGCTGTCATGTTCCACCAATGAGAGACAAGTTACTGACCTGTGATTGGTCGAACATCCTTGTGTCTCCAAAATGCTATGAAACATAAGTACTAATAAACACAATACATGTCGAGTATCATGAATTGAATTGTTATCAAAGTGTGACGGGCACAATATAGATTTTAGAAACTCTTTCATTAAGTCGAAATAACTCTCAAGTAAGCTATTTTTAGATAAAAATATTGTTCTATCGTATAATATTACATTTAGCTATTTATTATAATAATTTCCAATGCCTACGCGGTTATTATACATTGGACTTTAGCATAAGACTATTGTCAGCTCAGTCGTGATACGATTATGGAATCTGTAAAGGCTGTTTTCAATTAGTAAAAAAGCCAGAAATACCTGAAATCTATCTCAGGTGGACTCCTATTATTCTCAAAACTTATATTCCAGGTGGACTTAGAAACGGCCCAACGTCACTTAACCCAGATACTATCAGTGAAGCCGACCAGCTGGGAGGCGCTCGCGCAGCTTATTGAAGTGCAGTGGCGGCGCGGGAAGCTCGCCGACGCCGAGCAAGCGCTCGACGCGGCCAAGCAAGCCCTGGGTGACCAGGATGACCCTGGTATTGTTAATAAACTACTCTAGGTTCTATTAGGAACTACTAAATCTAATTTAGTTTTTGAATAAATATATTTTGACAGTTCATACTAATTAATCTAGTCCCTAACTTAACAAAACTTTTAGGTACTATAGGTACTAGACAACGGATAAACATACATAAATACACATAAATTAAGACTCGGGTACTTACAGATGCCAGTGCTCATCACACTGACATCTACCCCTAGCAGGAATCGAACCCGGTACCTCTGTTTGCGAAGTCAAGGGCCCTGGCCGTTTGTCTGCGGGTCGTCAAATTCCTTTGGCTTTTTATGTGACATTTTGAGAATGATAATTTTAATGTAGACCCAAAATCGGTGATCCGATTAGTGGAGCTATAAAAGTGATTGGTTAGCTCGCTTACCATTGCCTATTATTTATCCTTTTCTAACATAGTGATATGTTGTTCTCAGGATACCACTACTGCGCTGGCCTTTGTTCCGCGTACAGCGGCAAAGCGAATCTAGCGTTGCGGCAGTTGAACCAAGCGCGACGCTCGCTGCATGTCGGGAGCAAAGCGGCACGACGAATGGCCCTACTGTGCCTAGCGCAGCCAGAAGAGGTCGCTGATGACGAGACGTAAGTATACTACTGAGTCTAGCGTAGCGTCAGTAGAACTCAGCGTTGCTCCAGATACGAAGCAGTGACATATGCGCTGTGTCTAGCGCAGCCAGACGAGTCGTAAGTTCAAAGAGTTTAGTATACTACTAAGCTTAGCGTAGCGTCAGTAGTAGCGTAGCATAGCGTTGCTCCTTATACAAAGCAGTAGTGACGTATTACAAAGAACTTAACAAGTCCCTCTACTGAGCTCAACGTTGCGAGTAGAACACGTCGTCGCTCATCTCTTATAAAAAAATCTTAATTTATTATGTACTTTAAATTGAGCCTTATTTACAGCGACACAAGACAACTGGCCCTGAAAACGGCGGAAAAGCTTCTAGCCGAAGTGTCTCCTAGCGAACGCAAGGCGTTGCAAGCGTTGCTGCAACTGGCTACCAAACAGAAGTCCCACGCCGAGCGAGTGTTACAGGAGTTGCTGCCGACTGTGTCTGATGACGGGTATCAAGACGACCCGTATCTGATACTGGCTATTGCTAATGCGTGAGTAAATGACGTCATTCACTATTCCCGAACCTTACTCTTAGTGTTGCTGTAACAGAGCTACGCACATCGCGCGTAACGGGAGTTACAGCTTATGTTGTGTTGAAAAAACAAGTATGTTAAGCGGCCTAAGCCCTAGATTAGGTTTAAGTGGATAAGATATTTGGATTTGATATTTCATGTCATACGTGTCATTATAAAAAAATGCGTCCAAGTTGCGTACAAATTATATCCGAATATTTGAATAACTTTTCTAGTTTTGTTTCCGCTTTACGGTTAATATATTTTATATTATGGTCGTTTATATATTTTGGACCCTAGTGAGACAGGGTATAGGTGTCATATATATGTGTGCATTTGAAGAACTTACTTCTTGCATTATGACCGTATAGCACTAATGCCCCTTTTCACTAGGACACCAGAAATATATTAATAAGACATAATTATTAATATTATTATAGATACAACATAATAAAACAACCGACTCGTGCCAAGAACATTTTGAAGAGGACCATTTCTTCGATGTCGTGGACTCCTGAAAAAGCTGATGGTTTGGAAAGGTAATATAAAAGTGCTAAATGTTAAGAAATGCTGTGCCGTAATAACTACCCGATATAATAATACTTGTTATATAAGAATATTATGCACTACCTGATATTAAGTATTATTTCCTTACGAACAGTCAAGTTATAATAATATATTATAGTAGTCCTGAGGTTTCATAACAGTTAGACATTTGGGGGCTGTGGGTCGAGAGAGACCTTTTACTTAATTCATATTTGAATAACACGATTCGTTACTCGCTGTTAAACCACCGTAAAAACATGGATTCAACGAACATTTAAAAAAGAATTGGCCAAATTAGTCCATGAGCTTACCAATACATTTTGCGATTCATTTTTATATTATAAAATATGTTTTAATACGAATAATAGCTTTATAAACTTATTTGAGTGCACTATCTAGGTGCTGGCTCGAGGTGGCAGACGGGCAAGTTAGTTCCGGTAGACCTGAAGCTGCCAAGGAACTGCTCACCAGAGTTTTGAATCACAATAATTCCTGCGCTCCAGCTTACCAGTACTTAGGTATGCCGTTTTATTAAAAAAAAACCACTTCAAATTCCGTTGCGTAGTTTTAAAGATTTAAGCATACATAAGGACAGCGACTTTGTTTTATACTATGTAAAGGACGGTCGCGGAGCTCAGCCAAAAACGGACGTTGCCCTTTTTCTATTTGTCTTTGTCGCACTATTATACACGCTCCACGACCGTCCTTTAGTGATAGTGATTCTACCTTATACCTCTGTATATAAGGTTTAAAATAAAATTGATATTGGTATTATAATGTGAAGTAGTTAAACTAAATTTACATTCTAGATACATAATACAATCTTACAGGTTACTTGGCTGAAAAGGATCAGAACTACAAGAGTGCCGCACAAAACTATGACAACGCTTGGAATTACGCGGGAAAAACTGATTTAGCTGTCGGATACAAATTGGCCCACGCTTATCTGAAACTGAAGAAATATCCAGAGTGCATAGTGGTCTGTAGGCAAATATTGAAAACGCACCCGGATTACCCGAAATTGAAGAAGGAAATTCTAGAAAAAGCTAAAACTAACTTGAGAACCTGAGATATTGAATTTTAATTGATTTTGAACTATATCAGACGAATCAAAATATTTTTTATTATGACTGCAACATACAGTTTGTTTTATATTAGTTATTGAGGCTTATTTTGGATGAAGAAAAATTATTTTTTTATTAATAACGACAAAGTGAGTACTGATTTTTACTCAAGCTAAGGTATCTCAATCTTGCTTAAGAAGCAACTTTGCTTTATAACTTTATGTTGAAGGTTAGGTTACAACATTACTGTCTTGAATTATAATACATAAAACATTTATGTAGTAAGGATGTTCTGTAAATAATCATTGAAAAAAAATAAAATTTGAAACATGCATAAATATTTTATTTAATAATCTGTTTGTGACCTCTGCTAGAGCTAGGCAAAGTTAGTCAAATACTGTTGATCTACACACTACGTTACATAACTATTTTATTTCTCGTCTTCTTCGTTTTCGAGGATGGTCTTGAAGCAGAATGGCTGGAAGATGTATCCAAGACCGCTGTAGAACTTGCTCATGAATTCCACCCTGGAAACAAAAAAGGACTATAAACAAATGGACAAAATAAGGTATTTAGCATAATATAATATCACTTGAGACTATTGTCAGCTCAGACGGCTACGAATCTAGGAACTGTAAAATTTTTGAAACGTCAGCATATAAAATAAAATACGCGAGTTAACTCAGAAGGCATCAGAAATTATTCAAAAGGACGAATTAGAAAAAAATTGGTGACCGAGCGGAATATAAGGTTTTTTAGATTTGACTTGAATGTAACGGCTGAGTACCGTATGTTTGTTCAACGTTAACTTGACTATTGTAGATCAGATTTTTATAAATTTGTCAAGCAAGTAGATGACTGGTATCTTGTAAAATATGCTCAATCAAAAAAGCACTTTATAATCATATAAATAAGGTTGAAACTCACCAGTGCAAACGCAGGGTGTGGAGGAAAGCGGAGAGTCCCTCCATCATGACAAGAATGGCGAGCGTGAACAACGCCCAGAAGCAGAACGCCACATACAGCTTGATGGAGCCGATCCAATTATCGTCCTTCAGACCGAATGAGAGCACCATGCTCCACAGTACTTCAGACAATTCTGAAAATAATAATAATAATAATGTTAGAACACTTTATCTAGTCCCAAATCCATAAGTACTATGGATATTAGACAACGAATAACATGCATAAATATATATACGAAATCCAAGACTCTGGTACTAATTCCATGCTAAAGGACGATCGCCGAGCACAGCGAAAAAGGGCAACGTCCGTTTTTCGCTATGCTCGGTGACCGATCTTTATATAAGGGGCATCGGTAGTACTTCAAATCAAATCAAAAATATATGGTTGAGCGTCGTGTAGAATGAGGTCAGCCAATTCACCAATTAAAAACAAGTTATTGGCCTGTGATTGATGCAAAAGGACAATCACACCTAATTCTATCCGACGAGCATTTAACTGATTTTTCATACGACACGTTGTCGTGATCAGGACCTGGACGACGTTCCGACGTCACAACAACGTGTCGTGATTAGCGCTGAATGGGATGAAACATTACGTGCGTTTTATTTACGTGTAATATTAAGGTTGACTGGTAGAGAATGCCTCAAGGCGTTAAGTCCGCCTTTTGTACACTTACTTCTGCTTAGTTGTGTGCAAGAAAGTATAAATAAATATCTAAAATATAAATAAGTGTTTAAAGTATAAATAATTACCTGCGTGAGCGAGCGACAAGGCCCACAATCGCAAATACGATGCTGTATGCGAGATGGTACTGAGCACATACTCGATGGTGTGGATGCCCTGGTGTATCATGATCTCGCTGAAGGGCTCCTCTTCGTGGCTGTGGGCGGCCTTGGCTTGCGGCTTGGGCTCGCCGTCGCCGAGGTCGGTCTGTTCCTGCATTTCGATGCCGGCGTTCACTGTGCCGTTAGAAGACTCGGGCTGGAAATTACACATTTATTGGTTTAAAAAGTAACCTAAAAGCATAGATAAGTTTAAATAAAAGTTTTGCACCTAATTTAATTACAGTCAAGCATATGATATACCTAAAACATGCTAATTTTTAATTATGCCCTTGCAATTTACGTACAATTTCAATTTCACATTTTATTTTATGACATCAAATTTGGAATTTATGGACAATAGTGTAATAATACAAGCATCGCTCTGACATAATACAACACAAATATTTTTTTTAATTTGGTGCAGTCGTACGGAAGTTATGCGTTTACTACATTTCGTGATTATTTTTTTGTATACACTTACACAGATAGACCTACCATACAAATTTTGCCATTTACTACAAATGTAAAAAAATGCTTCAAAATAAAAGTACACAGTTAAAATTAAATAACAACACGTTGTCGTGACCAGGAATAGACCTTCCGAAGTCACAACAACGTGTCGTGATTAGCGCTGAATAAGTAAAAAAAACTTTTTTTTTTACCTTAGCATGCTTCTTCTTGCTAGCAGACAGCAGGTACAGGGGCTTTCCGAACAGCATAACTGGGATGCAGCAGAGTGCAATAAGGACGAATATCCTCTGCAGCTGACCCTGGCCTTCAAACATGAACTCCTTGCAGTCGCCCTCGGCGGGTGTGCTCGAGAAGAGCATCATGTTGATGAAGAGAATGAGGACTGATGGCGCACAGCCTTGGGTGTATGCTGGGTCTGGAGTAGAGAACAGAAAATCAGTTGACAAATTGCAATGATAAAAATAATAAATAAATATCTTTGGACAATTCACACCAATTATCTAGTCCCATTTTAAGCAAAGCTTGTGTTATGGGTACTAGACAACGGATAAATATACATAAATACATATAAGACATCCAAGACTCAGGTACAGATGCCAGTGCTCATCACATTGACATCTGCCCCTAGCGGGATTCGAACCCGCAACCTCCGGTTTCGTAGTCAGGGCCTCTGACCACTAGACCAACAGGCCGTCAATGAAACAAATATAAACGGATTTAACTTGCGTACTTATTTTATTTCATTGGCTGACGATTACGTTTAGTCTAACGCAAGTTTAAAGTTAAGACTTTTAAGATGAATGATGTAAAAATCGCTTTAGCGTCTTGCTACGAATATGGAAACTGTAAAGTTTTTGCAACGTCAACTAATAAAATAAAATACGAAAGTTCATTTACATATCTAAATCGCGTGACTTCACGCTTATCATCACAAAATGATGTCACGAGTTACCGAATATTATGTTTTATTGACAAAAGAGAAAATAGCATTTTTTTTAATATTTAATAACTTCAACATAGAGGCCAAAATAAGAGTAAGTAGACAAAAATTAACTTTAACGGCAATCGGAAAGGTCTATAATATTTTCAATCGTTACCTTCGCTTAAGGTGCTGTAGTAAATCCATTTGTAGAACATCATAAAGACCATGTACGCGAACAAAAGAATCAGGAAGATGACTTGTGGCAAGAATTCCAGGAAAATGGAATAGCGACGCTTGAAGAAGCTGAAAAATAAATAATAAAATTTTGAAACCTAGTTACTCTAGGTAGGTAATACAGTATTCTTACAAAGGCAAGAGTAGAAAAATTTAGACCCCCAGTGGTATTCGAACCCACCACCATGCCTTTACTGGCGGCAATTTACCATTACACCACCATAGGGATCCACTGATGACTCGTCAAATATCCCTACTCCTTCAATTCGGTCTTTTTGTACTTTTTATAATTGATGGTACATTTACGGGCGCCTTAAAACATATCCACTGGTACTAATATCAGTTTATATTTTTTACTCACTTGAAGTTGACAACGCTCATGCATACACCGAAGATCATGTGAACAACGCCGAAAATGATCGACAACTTCATCTTGTAGGAGTTCAGGAAAATGATCTTGTTGTCAGCAGTCTGCGGGATAACAGTACAATCATAAGAATAATTGAAATTACAGCTATGACTGTATATTTTATAAAATCGTATGACAAGGATGATGATCAAAGTATTTGATTAGTTTAAAAACAAATTGTACATGTAATCTGTTCTCAATAGAAACATAAATTACAAACATAAATGCTTTAAAAGTTCAGGAGTGGAGGTTCGTGACGTCAACGTGCTTTCTACGGGATGGGTAAAAAAAAACAGTCATTATGCCTATTATTTTTAATATCAGTTATTTCTCTCGACCTAGGCCATCATAATTATGCATTTTTACAAACACCGTTTTTTTTAATTTTCTTTAAATGTTATCTATTCAATTGAAAAAAAAAATCACGAAAAAAAAGTCAGGTCTGTGGGACCATGACAAAATTTGCACACTGACACGTTTTAAGTTACATCTAAAATAAGTGTTACTTATTTAAAAAAAGAATTACCTGCCAAACAGGGTCAATACCGATGAAGTACGGCGTGTCACTGTACGCGTCCTTGGGGTCAAGCGTGAGCGAAGGGTTTTCATGCAAATAATGTTCGTCGTACGGATTGCCCCACGACGAGCCGAAAATGTTCATCGACTTGGAGAATATATCATTATAAACTATTCCAGTGTACATGGAGAAGCATCCCATGAAGAGAATAATGTATCGGCCGGCGAAGAATATGTTCCAAATTTCGTTGTTGGATTTCTTAGCGGCCAGAGACACTTCTTTGATGACCATCCAGGCCCCGAACATGGCCATGATGGCGCCATGACCCAAGTCACCGAACATGACGGCGAACAGGAACGGGAATGTGATGATTGTGTATAAAGCTGAAAGAAAAAGAAGAATGTGACAGTTTATACAAACCTCTCATTGTAACGCTTAGCTTCGAATTTAAGAACCAAAATTTAACAAAAAAAATGTCTTAAATGTAACATGCGTAAGTAAAAAAAAAGGGTAGAATTTAATGTAAATTTAATGTTCTCTATTTCATATTATTTGACGATCTCACTATGAGTGCATATTACTAAGACATAAGACTGTAATTATAATGTATAAAATAATGAAAAGTAAATTAATATAATCTAACTAGCTGCTGCCAGCGACTTCGTCTGCGGAAGATAAGCACCCCCGTTTTACCCCCTTAGGAGGTAAACCGGGTACCCCTGTTCAAAATTTCAAGTTTCTAACGTTGTTGGTGCGTTGATGGATCAGTCAGTTAGCTTTCGCATATAAGCTATACCTATATAGATTTAGATTACCAGGATTGCATTCCCTGTAGGAGGCGACGCCGTAGGAATCGATCAGTGTTTGGAATCCGCGGGTGAATCTGTTTGTGCGGTTGAACGTGGGCGGCTCTTCGTCTGTCTCGATACAGTTCAGGAACGACGGGATCGATGAACCGCATGCGTTCTGGAAATATGGACTTTATTGTTACGGGTCACGGTTGCTTTTTGTACGCGTAATATTGAGAATAAATTACATTGTTCACTTTTCCGTGACAGTACAGTCAGCATCAGAGATACATATCGAACCCCATCTAATAATCGCATACAAGATATTGGATTATTAGCTAGGATCAGATATACCTAAGTATCTGTCATTGACTGTACCTAGGTTTAAAATCGTACTGTATATCCCATTATTAAAAGTTATTAAATTAATCTAATAATATATTTCACTAAATATATAAAAACATTTTTGATTTAAAAATTCCGGTTATCTTTAATAAAGCGATTTTTTTTTAATTGAATAAGCGAAACACTGAAAACCAAATCAGCTACTTTCAACAACATTCAATTTCAAACCCTAAACACATAAACATAGGGTTCAACTCACGGATCCGTCAGCCAGCGCCTTCTGTACATTAGGCAAGTCAGCTGTTGGCACCCAGCACTCTCCGATGAGGCACTTCTTAGTGACGTCCATGTTGAACAGATTCAGCGTGTGGTATATAGCCTTCATCTTGCGCACCATAATCGACCAGCTGGCTAGTTCCTTGGCCACACTCACGAGCACGCGCTGTCTGTGGTCGCGGGTTTGGTTAAGGACCTGTCGATATGTGTTCATTTATAATTTGCACCTTAGCAGCTAAACTAAAACAGTACAAACTTAGATTTCTAAAACTAATTGCTAAATAATTTTATATACATACATAGTCACAGGATTCAATATCAAGATTATATTTTTTTAGGCTGTTTTATGCAGTAATAATACTTAAATAACGAAATAATTGATTGAAAATAGAAAATGACAATGCGTACCTACTTTAATTACCTACTACAGGTATGTTAAGAAGAAAAGGCTAACAAGGAAAACTTACTTAAGTAAATATTAAAAAATAATGATAGTGTTAAAAAATGTATTACATTGTAAGAAATAAGTTATTTATACCGCTCTTTGAGGGTTTGTTCATTGTGAAATACTTAATTTATACGTAGAATGAAACATAAATATTTCATAAATTTTAAGTCAGTTTGCGTAATGTAAAAACATTTCAGTATTAGACTACCGTCAGCTGAGCGACGCTGAGACAGCGTAAAAAATAATCTACGCGAATTAATAACTAACTAATCAAATTGTATACAGCCCTCACTAGCAATTAAGCGTATGTTAACCTGTAGTCTGTACTTTAAGGAGTCTGCCCACTACGCCGTATCATACCATGACCGTGCTATGAACGTATCAAGCACGGAAGGTAATACGTAAGGCGGTACGAGTCGGTGACGGAACGGTCTAGTGGACATAGTATCATGATTTTCTATACAAAGAATATTTTTTTGCCTGACACGTTCATAGCACGGTCATGGTATGATACGGTGTAGTGGGCAGACTCCTTTACAGTGTTAAATAATTTGACTTTGACTAAATCCGTTGTAATTGTTTTATTAGAAGAAATACCGCTTCTAAAAATAGGCTTACCATATTAAGGTCCTCGAGTCTAGTCCTGACTCCCTTGACCATGTCCTGGCGCTCTGCGTTGGAGGGCGGGCACGGGTACAGCGACGCGTGGAATCCGGTGCAGACCTTCTTGATGCGAGACTTCAGCTGCTCGCCTTGGAAGAACGCTACGAACACCGTTTTGTAGATTTCGTTGCCCTGTAATAAGAATATATTTTTTGTAAATCCCTACTAATATTATAAATGCGTTAGTAACTCTGTCTGTCTGTCTGTCTGTCTGTCTGTCTGTCTGTTGCTCTTTCACGCCTAAACGGCTGAACGGATTTTGATGAAATTTGGTATGGTAATAGATGATAACCTAGAAATGGACATAGGCTATAAATAATCACGCCATCGTTCTTAGGGGGTAGGCAGTAGGCAGATAACTAAATTGAGATAGTGATTTTATATTATAAATGCGAAAGTAAGTCTGTCTGTCTGTCTGTCTGTTACGCTTTCACGCTAAAACTACTGGACCGATTTCAATTAAATTTGGTACTAAGAAAGTCTGGAGCCTGAGAAAGGACATTGGCTACTTTTTAACCGACTGCCAAAAAGGAGGATTTCCACGCGGACGAAGTCGCGGGCGGAAGCTAGTCATCTATATGTACTTACTAAGACAAGAGTAGAAAAATTGAGACTCAGTAAGACTCGAACCCACGCCCTTGCCTTTACTATATCATCTATTGATCTCTTAATTATCTATTTATATAGGTAAAACAGTTTGTTCGAAAACTTAAGCGTTACTCAAGAACGTACTGAGTAGCTAAATAACTATTCAAAACATTGGAAAATTTAGGATAAATTAATATTTTCATGTTTTCGCATACAAAATGGGTGACGATCTCAATACAATCATGTTTTTGTAATTGTAAACAATTTAATTTATATGTACCTACCTACTCAGATATAAATCAAATGCAAAGAAAATAAGTTTTTTTTATTACTTTAACTAAATTACAGCGTTAGACTATCGCAGTTAAATCCGTGATAGTGTTTCATTCCAATGAGCGATATCAATCAATCAATCGTTTTTAAAAATTAATTTAGTAGGTACCTATGTTTAAACGGTTGTAGGTATTTCCAATTAACTTGCATCGACATTACAATGTGTAAGTGATAACCGCGGAAACATATTTTTGTATCGACTCGAATGCATTGTTATAATATAAACTATGTACCTATAACATGTCATTGTAATAAGTACCTACTTCTTATTATCAATAAATTATTATTATTATTATAAACAAATGAAACTTACGGTGTTAGGATCTTCCAGAGGTTTCTCTAGTTCAGCTCGCCGCAAGAACACATTGCCCCTGGAGATGCGCCAGAGCATTCTCTCGAAGGCGGGCACGCGCTCCCTCTGCACGACGCCCGCTACGAACCCGAGACGACCACGATTGGCCGCTTGCTGACCGGTCTCGTCAGATATTAGGGTCCTATGTAAAGTTGTAATGCTTTATTAAATACATAGACTATATATACTACGATATCTATGGTTAAATGTTAATGATATTTGCACAAAGGCAAGAGTAGAATAAGTCAAGAAGCACCTTCTTTCCAATTACATTATGCGTCACCCGTTTTCAGTGTAAATGGAACCATGGTGTGTCGCGTTAAGGTATAATAGGTCACTGCTTTTCTAGAATAGTGTCACAACTCGAAATAATTTGATACTCCATTTAAGACTGTGAACCGTCACATATAAATTTCAATTCAGAATGGTGACACATTTCGAGTTGTGACACTATTCCAGAAAAGCAGCGAGGTGTTCCTCATTGGGGTTTTAGATAAATATAGATTTCGATTGATACATTGTAAATATTTAATATCATGTAATATTTTTTTTCTTTGAACTGAATACTGAAGAGCAGTTGGCCAGCTGGTGGGCCTTTATTGCAAAACCGATCGGTAGGCAAACCTCCAGATAAGCTTCGAAGCCTATAATTGTTTGGGTTTAGCCCCGACCGACCCGAGGGCCAGAGTGGGATCTTTCTTACTTGGTCAAGGAGTCCATGCCAATCTCCTCCTGAGCCAAGAAGAAAGCTTCAGTCTTCTCCAGCACATGCCGCAGTTCTGTCAGCTCCAAGTAATTCTGCTTCAGGTTCACTGCATTGTGAGACAACTCCAGTATCTCATTCTCTGTCTTCTCTAGATGCGCCTGTCAATCAGTAAAAATATATATAAAACACAGTATTATTTGATATAAATAACGGATTAAACTCGTTACTTATAGAACTTCAATCGGGTATATTTAAAAATATTATTACCTACTTTTTTTATCTTAAACTATATATCGCACACCTAGATCTAAAGGGAGCTAACTCAAAAATCTGAAGATTTTAATTAAACACACGCTAAAAAAAAGGATCCGATTCCTTACAACAATTTAGCCTCTCCCGAAAAAGTTACTTTTTTTGAGTTAGCTCTCTTTAGATCTAGGCGCACCCCTAGATCTAAAGAGATATCATCAACTCAATCTTCTATTTTTCGTAAGCTAAGCGTACGTTAAATCTAATGTTTCTGATACCTATTGTACAGGTAATAATATACGCCAAGACTAAATTATAATATAAGATACGTTGGCGAAAAATTAAATATCATCATAGATTTTTTCAGTCGATATTTCGAAAACTTGCCAACCTCTTTTTCTTAAATACCTACGGTCTATATACATGTCTATGATACAAAATGCCGATCAAAAATTTTTTCTGTCCTCCGGCCGGAAAGCGCCAACTTTCTGGCCGCTGCGCTAAATGAAATTGCCGCTTTCTGGCTTCGTCGAACAGAAAAATAGTATACTGACCTCTGCCAGTAAAATAAAAAAGCCTCAGATCACATTTTTGTCAACCTCGGCTTCGCCTCGGACGACAATTACATGTGATCTGAGACATTTTTAATTTTACTACCTATATGTTA
This sequence comes from Polylopha cassiicola, assembly GCA_038024825.1. Lineage (NCBI taxonomy): Eukaryota > Metazoa > Arthropoda > Insecta > Lepidoptera > Tortricidae > Polylopha > Polylopha cassiicola. Next base: position 8,559,838 of record CP149055.1, read on the forward strand.
ATAATAATAGGTAATTATCACATCAAGTGGTTTATTTGGCGTTGGAATGTCATTGTTTTTCGTTATTAAAGCAAAATAGAATTTAAATGCTCGAACTGCATACGGGTGAAACAGTAACGTGGTCGTAATACAAATATTTGTTGATAACGCTTATCAAAGAAGGCAAATACTTCCACGAAAGGACGGGAGGTCTACCTAACATAATATCTCAAATAAAAAAATGGATATTGGAATGAAACAACTATTAACGGATTTAACTCGCGTATTTTTATTTTATTTTATTTGCTGACGTTTCGGATTCTTTACAGTTTCCATAATCGTAGCACGACTGAGCTGACAATAATCTAACGCTAAATTAAATAAAAATACGCGAGTTAAATCCGTTAATAGTTGTTTCATTCCAATGTGTAATAACCGCGAAGGCATCAGAAATTATTAAAAAATGGATATTTTGCATCTTTACTAGAATAGTGTGACAACTCGAAATATTTTGTTACTACATTTAATCAAGTTCCACCAACGAGGGCCACCGCGTGTCAAAAATCCGCTAGATGCGTTAGTGATTGGTGGAACATGACAGCTGGACCTCATTCTACACTAGCGCATCTAGCGGATTTCTGACACGCGGTGGCCCTCATTACAGACCAGTTGCTTGTCTCTCATTGGTGGAGCATAACAGCTAAATCTCACTCAAAACGTGATATTTAGCAGATTTTTGATTTGATCTAATGGAAAACTAAGCTAAGTTACGACTTATAAGTCATCCAAGACTCTGTCTCATAATAATTAAAAATTATAAATTTCGCGTGTAGGTACCTAAGTATATTTAAACTAGCTTCTGCCTGCGCCTTTGTCTGCAGACGATGAGACTTTATAGAATATCGTAATAAAAAATAGCCTATATATTATTTCGATATATAAGATACTAGCTTCTGCCCGCGACTTCGTCCGCGTGGAACTCCTCCTTCTTTGCAGTCGGTTAAAAAGTAGCCTATGTCCTTTCTCAGGCTCCAGACTATCTTTGTACCAAATTCCATTTAAATCGGTCCAGTAGTTAAGGCGTGAAAGCGTAACAGACAGACAGACAGACTGACAGAGTTACTATCGCATTTATAATATTAATAAGGATAGGTATAATTGAAAAGTTTTATCAAAATCGATTCTCACATACATTCGCGTCTATTATAGTACCTAGTGATGATATTATTATACAAATCATTCCTCTTTATATATGTAGGTATAGGTTACCTCTAAGTCAATGATCTCCCTAGGGTTCGGAGCTCTGGGGGCCTCCTTAACGTCTGGTACATGCACGCTATCCTTGTGCACTTCACTCTCGATGTATCGCAGTTTGCGTTCCATCTCATCGCACCGGCGGACTTCATTCACGAATTTACGTTGGAACGCGTTTACGTCCGGGTTTAGCTGAAAAAGATAATCATATTGTTATTTGAAAGTCTAATACAACTTGGGTGTAAGTTTGAGTGGTTAGTAAATGTTTCTTTGGGCAGTTATATTATACAATTTCAAATCGGGATATCTATACTAATATTATAAAGCTGAAGAGTTTGTTTGTTTGTTTGTTTGAACGCGCTAATCTCAAGAACTACTGGTTCGAATTCAACAATTCTTTTTTTGTTGGATAGACCATTTATCGAGGAAGGCTTTAGGCTATATAACATCACGCTGCGACCAATAGGAGCGAAGAAACAGTGGAAAATGTGTAAAAAACGGGGGAAATATGAAGCCTTATGAAGAAGTGACAGAAGACTTTGACAGATCTTTGACGAAACAATCGGACGGGCAGGACGACGTCTGCCGGGGCCGCTAGTCATTAATAATATCTACTAGTCCTAAAAGCCAATTCATCTAGATCAATTGGCTTTTAGGACTAGTCTTAAACTAAGCTCAGGTACAGATGCCAGTGCTTATCATACTGACCATATGCCCTAGCAAAATACGACTCTGCTGCAACCTCCAGTTTTGTAGTCAGGGGCTCTGACCACTAGACCAACAGCCGGTCAAAATTTGCGTTTGAGCGTTTGTTGTAAACATTTACACGATCAATAATCCGAAGTAATTTAAAAACACACTTTACAAGCTAAAAACCAGGTACATAAATTATATACCTACCTAGGATGGTTGACCCTATAGTTGACCATGCACCGGTTGTTGACCACTTGTGACTTTGATTCTCAATAATAAGATTTACCGCCGTTAGCCGCTATTTTTAATGTTGGCTATAGGTTTTGACAACTATATCGAATCAACCAATCACATCAACCGCTAGAAAAATATCCACAGATTAGCCAATAACTTCGTTTTACTTTTACTTGTCGCTGTTAGTTGTGCTTCAACCGCCATTGCAGTAAGGAACGTGCTTCGACAGGTAAGACTAATTTAATTGAATTTATGTGTTTTTTGTATAAATTTAGTTGTAATTGTTTGTTTTCCAAGTTATTTAATGGTTGTATTTAACGATTTCAATGTAATTTCAAGTGTATATTATTATATTTAATTTTTTTCAAGGCTGGTTAACTATAGGTAAATATTTTGTATGGATTTCCTAAGGTTGACCAGTTGGTCAACTATTGGCTCCTTGTACAACTTTATTTTCTGTCTTTTTTAGTTGTATTTTTTCATAGCTATGGCATACTTAGATACCCCACTCACTATTTTATGGTTGATATTGCCTAGTTTTCAGTAGTTGACCAGTGGTTTGAAATTGGTACTGCATACAAAAAAGATTTTCCTAAGTTTGACCAAACAGGTTAAAAATAATTTTTGTTCCATTTGTTGTAGATTAACTACGCCGCCAAAAAAGTATTTTTCAAATACAAAGAAGATGTATAAAAAGCACTTGATGAAATACAGTCGGGATGCAAAATTAGAGAAACATATCGTAACCATTTTTCGTTGTACTGGATATCCAGTACAACGAAAAATGGGATCGCCAACTATTTTAACACCTGAGGAGGAACAATTGTTTTGCAGATGGATAAATGCGAAAAAAGGAATCCCTATTAAAAAAGAGCAGTTAGTAGATACAGAAACTAAAAATAATTACAACAGACAATCGGCCGACGCCGTTCAAAGATGATATACCGGGAAGGAAATGGTTCGACAATGTCATGAAGAGAAACCCCGAAATTGCACAGCGACAAGCAGAAGTTTTCTTAGTTATTAATAAAGACGATTATAAAAAAGAAAAACCTTTTATTGTCTTATTTCTTATATTTATCTATCGTTTTTCAATTGGTCAACTTTTGGTACAAACCCTAACAACAACTGGGGCCGGTTGGTCAATCTAAGGTACATTCCAGAATTTAAACTTTAAAAAAAAAATTAAAAAAAACTATCCAGAATTAAGTGATTTCCTTTTGAACCATTACTTTTAATTACATAATGTAACAGATAAAAAATAATCTGATAATATAGGTTGATACTATTTTGCGTAACAACACTTTAAAGTCAAAATTTCTCCTTAACTGGTTTGGGACCGGAGCACTCACCCTACTTAAATAGTTTATTTAAAAAACGACCCTAATTGGAAAATATGGTATACCTTTTGGACAATTCTGAACTACGCTGGTACCTATCAATAAGCGGTTTCTACGCAGAACATCAAAAGAACAATGCTTCAAAAAAAATCGACATGAAACGTAATCAACGAACAATAATGTTGAGGTAGCATCCTGAATATTACTTAAACAATTTATTTATTCGACGATGGCTACTTCAATAGGTAAATAACATAACTATTTACTTACTCATAAGAAGCTTAAATCACAATCATAACAGCGTGAAAGAAACTTGACCTTTACGTCTATAGGAGAATTATGTCAGTTATCCACAAGTCGCTTGAAAACGACCTTACACTAAATTGCTCGTAATGACTCCACGTTAACTCGCTTATTGACAAATGCGAATAAGTTCTAAGAACTGTTACCTACTGCCCATAAGTAGAAGAAAAGTAGTTTTAATAGACATGCCTATACGACGTTGGAATTAAACAACTTTAAACGGATTTAACTCTCCTATTTTATTTTATTGACGTTTCTTTAACGTTAGACTAACGTCAGCTCAGTCGTGCTACGATTATGGAAACTGTAAAGATTCCGAAACGTCAGCCAATAAAAGAAAATGCGCGAGTAAAATCCGTTTGTAGTTGTTTCATTCAAATGTGTAATAACCGCGGAGGCATTAGAAATCATTAAACATACCTATTCGAATGAAACAGCTATGACGGATTTAACTTGCGTAGTTACCCTTGCGTTAATTAGGTAATTCAATGCTAACGTTTCGAGAACTTCAGTGTTAGACTGTCATAGACTCAGTCGGCTACGAAAATGGGACTGTAAAGTTTTTGAGACGTCATCGTACATTATACCTACGCGAGTGAATCCAGTTGTATCATTCCAATACGTCATAACCGCAAAAGCGTCAGAAATTATTAGGTAAATATAGTTATATAGTCACCGCTGACGATAAAATATGTGGTCTGTTGTTACCTATAGCGAAAATAGAAATACATCATCTGTAAAATATAAAGGAATTGATTTTTCTCCCGGTTCACGAGATCCGGCCTGGTGACAGACGTGCGGACGGACGCTTTATTCTTTGGGTATTAGTATGCAACCCTAAAAACCGTGGTCGTATTACGCGATAGGTTACAACACAGTAAAGATAGATACAAATTCGAGGCTTTAGACAGCATGAGAACCGGTCCGGGGCGTGTCTAACCTTACAAGCACCGGTTTTATTTCAAAGAGAAATTGACTATTAATACCTAACTACGTGTAGGTACTACTTATATATAGTACATATGTATTTAGTTTACTAAGTATGTTCTTTAAGTTCAATATCTCGATATATCAACACGAAGATGATGATCATATTAAATAAAAAACGGTTTCACCTTTAGAACCTCCCGAACAAACAGAGAATATCGTGACAAAGTAATAAAAAACTAAATCATTACGAGGCAACTTGAGTTTACTTTAAAAAACTATTTACTTAGCGCAAGATAACCGTGCATTCGCGCTGGTTTATTATCCATTCAACCTCACTTATGCTGCCTACATGTTGCATTAGTTACGGTGTTTCAATGCAAACAACAAGCTTCTTGAACCAGGGGTCACACTTTAATATATTTTACAGTAACTTTTGAACTCTGGTTAGGCTTTAACCGCGGAGGTCTGAGTATTCGAATCACGGAGAGTTGTGACCTTCGTGGGACCCCCTACCTACACGACTGGATAACCTTTAGTAGCCAGTTTGATTGATGGAACGAGTTTCCCAAAACTATCCAGAGACGAATTTAACCGAAGCTACTGGCATTAATTAAAATGATATATAGACAAAACCAGCGCTTTAAAGTTAAAAAAACCTTTTATAAATAAAATAAACTGTTACCTACAATGATACATCGTACTGCAATAGGTGAGTATCTACATACCTACTGCGATTTAAGAATTAAAGGACAAAAATAAATTAAAGATATCAGCCCTTTGATTGCGCAATACACTTGGTTCCAAACCAATTCCAATTTGTACCTATATCTACTTCAAAACGTTGAAACGGTCTTTTGAACATTGCGGATTGTCTTGTCTTAAAATTCAGTTAATTGGATTTGTTTCAAGTCACTTCCACATGGTGGAAACACATAGAACTCCAAAAAAGCCAAATTGCCAGACAACCCAATATAATATGGTTTGGCGCAGAAAAGTGAAGAGTCTCGACCCCAAATAATGGGATTAGGAGGAGATAAAGAAGAAGAAGAATTGGTTTAAAGTCAATCCGAGATATGTGAAGTTAGGAACACATTAAAATAAATTCTAGAGAGCTAGTGATGAGGTTTAGATGGTCTAATAAATATCTTCCATAAGTGAATTAAATACTTACATCTCTAAACTGCACGGTGCCGGCTTCTCCCAGCTCTGAGACCGAGGTGTAAGCTGCCTCGGGCTGTATGAAGAGCTGGCATAGAGCCATCTCCTCGCTCCGGAACATGGCCCCCATGGTGGTTGCTTAAGTTCCTACTGTCCTGCAAAACAAGAGAAAAGGATAAGTCATTTTATACAAGGGCGTAGTTAGTATTTTGTTAGGAGGGTAGGCGTAAACAAACTAAGAGTGTATCTAAGGAAATTTTCGACATTCGCAAGGGAATTAAATCCTACATGGAACTTCTAGAGAAGGAGGCAGCTGCCTCCCCTGCCCCTAACTCGCTACTCCCTTGATTTTATATGTCTACTTATCTACTAAGTTAATATTTGCAGTTTTTTGGGCGACGTGTTTAATTATAAGTTTAGTCCAAAGATTTTTAAAGTATAAACAATGACGAAATCAAAAACTAAACTATAACAAACATGGCTACAGAAGTGCCCACTTAATAAAAGTAAGTAATGATAACCTTGGTCTAAACATAAAGATAAGATATCACGCAGCAGATGCCGACAGCTTTGAATGTATCGGTTTGATTACTTCTCTATATTATTATTACAAATCCTGACACGAAAGCTTACCTACTTATCGTTAATTTTAATTGTAATTCAAGACGTAATAATATTACAAAGCACTGCCGCTGCTCGTTAGTGAGAGGTGTCATTTTATGCCGATCCAATCAATACCCGTAGGCACCTAGATTGCACAGATGTCAGCCTTTCAATGCGTGTAATTAAAATAACAATTTGTTCTGGCGGCCACATACAACCAAAACGGGGGCAACTTCGTATCAAGTTCCAATGAACGAAGTATGAATGAATCAATTTGTGCATCGAAGGTTGACTTTGATTATACACTCGTAGCTATTTGTTTGCTATCGGTGCCACTTATTATGCCCTTTTGAAATTGTATAAAAGGTATTAAGAGATAATTAAACCTTTACGACTACTGAAGTGCACTTTCAATCAGTAAAACCATTAATTACTGTTTTAGTACATCGCTAGGAATTAGCCTCGTTCCTGTGATATTTTAAGCCCTCTTAAATCGAGTTAGTCACGGGTACCTAATGAATTTTAGGTACTTCGAATTTATTTGATTAAAGCTGGAATTACGCGAGATTGTGAGCGCCGACCGTGTCCAATTTCAACTCGTGCGCAGCGCAGCGTTTTACTAAATCGCTTGACTAGAAATGCGTTAAGCCGAGCCAATATAGCCGGTGAAACAATAAAAACATTTATACTTACTCGTATAAAAAATTAAAAGCGTCGTTATGAAAACCACCGTCATAGATTACGTTGACGGTCCCATTCAGTGAAGCAGGAATTAAATTCGCGGTCAAATACAAGGCCAATGGTTTTTGTCGACCGCGCTGTTTTTCAACAATTCGTGAATTAAACGAACGTTCTAAACAAAACCCTCTTATGTTTAGTAAATAGTTGTATATCCGAAACATTGTATAACAATTACTGTCGTTAAAACGGAACTGTGCAACCAAGACCGAGAAATTTCATATCATGCGGCCGTAAATCATTCTTATTAATGTCGCACGCGACTTTATTCAATGCGAGCAGAGATGAGTCAACGCAATAATTTAATATCGTTGATTAATCCAGATTTACTTCTCAGTCGTAGTAACTTTACGATCTAGATCATAGTAATAAATATAAATAAGTTTTAAGTACTTACCTATATATATATATATATATATATATTGAAAGTATATATATATACACTGTTTCAGGGAATTTGTACTTAGGTGAGATTAATGGTGGTCCATGCTAGGCTAGGCCTGTCCTATGGCACCGAGGCTTTAAGTTTATAAAACAGAATAGTTATTATGGACCCTTTTGTTCGAAGTTATGGCTTTTAATTCTAACATATTTATATAATATTGTATAATTACGCAAAAGGTTTGTGTGTGAGTGTGTGTAATGTTTGAAAGTTTTAGCGCAACAATATTTATAACCTTTTATGTGCATATTATGTTTGTACTGTCTTACATATATAATAAGATGCTGTTATTTTAAGATCCGCGCGCACAATTATGATGCCAAAGTTCTTGACAGACAGAATTTATAAACTAGACAATTAACAATACGTTCAACAAGGATGCGTTGAGAACGTGCACCTGGTCAGTAAATATAGAATTTTGCATGATCTGCATGTCTTTTAAATTAAATGCTGGCTGAGCATCTACGTACCTACCTACTTAATTAGAAAACACGAAAGGTTCTAAGTACCTCGATTATATTAGAGTCACATCGATCATAATAAAAACAGGCCAAGAGCGAGTCGGACTCGCACACGAAGGTGGAAATGAGTTAAAAAATGCATTGTTTTTGTATGGGAGCATACTTAAACTAAACAATTAACTATCACGATTCATGAAGTTCAGATGGACGGACATCGTAGTCTCAGTAATAGGATCCCGTTTTACTTTAGGTAAGGAACCCTGCAAATCAATATTTAGCCCGTTAGTTGCCTTATAATTTTTCTGTAAAAACTATTTTTTCTATATAAAAATGCAAACTTTGGCTACAAGGTTATGGTAAGGCGTTAAACACAATGAGCTAGCACTAATTACGTTAACCACGACTCTAACTATCAATAAGTAGTTATCATGATAATAGGAGACGGAGAAAAAAACTATTAGTACTTATTCCATAACAATTGGTCGACTGGTCGTTCGACTGATCGTTGTATTAGTTACACTCATCGACCGACTCGTCTCACTTACCGACTAATTAACATAACTGAGATTGAAAGTATTTACTTTGATGACTTCACTTGTATGGGTGCGGTAAACAAATATTAGTTAACCAAGACCAAAATTTACGACTAAGGAGTAATAAATTTTAGTCCTAGTTAATAATGAATAATGGGTTTACGGTTTTGTTTTATGTGTCAGACGGGTAGGTAGGTACCTAGATAATATTACGCATTAATATCACTACGTTTTTGTACAAATAAATAACTGTGTTGTCTTTTAAAAAGCTTTTATCCCTGATTCTATTTAGGTCCTTACTTATAAGTCTTTACCTAATCTAAAAAAATAACAAAATAAGTATTATTCATAATAATATTACCAGATATCAAATGCTTAGGCAAGTAATACAGGTAGTAAGTAAGCATATTGGCAGTTCAAGCGATTGCAATATAAAAGAAAATTGATCAGCAGAAGTGTATAGAAATTATCGATTAAATGTCAAGTTTAAATTGTTCTATAATGACAAGGAAAACGCCCACATTAATTGAGGTCGATCGAACTGGATGTGATAAATGAAGGTAAGTGGAAAGTAAAGACGATATAATACCTACTTGAGTAATGAATGCGACGTTGCAACCGTGGTCGCGGAGAACAGCGATCGTTCTCTATAACCACAGTTGCAACGTCGCATCGTAATTTAATTACGCCATTAAACATAAAAGTAGTAAGTAGGTGTGCTTAATGTGTGATAATCGTGAAAGTTTTTAATCAGTGATTAGGTACTTACCTACTTATACAACAAGCATGCTTTTATAATTCTGTATGTCATAGGTTTTGAACGAATGCGACGTTGCAACCGTGGTCACGAAAACAGCGGTTGTTCTTTGAAACCACGGTTGCAACGTCGCATCCGAAACGTTAGAGGCAATTTAGCGGAAAAGTTTAAATCAGTACGTAATCAGGCACTTATATTTCAAGTAGGTATGTTTGTATTGTCCTGTATGTCATAGGTTTTTTTAATTAAGATAAAATTTATGTGAGTGTTTAATTCTCCGTATTCCAACGAGTAAACGATATTAGATAACATTGATGCACGTGCAATTGAGGCCAATGTATCTAAGTAGGTAGATTAAATGCAAGCCTTAGATACCTACTTCATACAAGAGACCATTGACTACTATAAAATCTTATTTTACAATTTAATCTATGGTCAATAATGATGAACCGTTAAATATGTTACAGGTATCTACCTGTCTTATCATTTGAAATGTCTATCTATAAAACATCTGAGCATAACTTCAGAGCGACTGTACGATTTTTTTTTGTCGTGTTTTTCTATGTGAAGACAATGTTTGTATAATGGCAGCCGTGCCCATACGGGGTGGACAACCAGTATAATATTAACATATAAATGATAGTTAGATAGGTAATAGTATAGAGCTACTGAAACAGTAGGTAATGGTATAAACTGGAGCATGGAATAAAATATATAATACCTAACATACTTATATAATATACTCAGGTATGTACATACATATTTTTTTTAAAGAAGAATACAGATTAGATGCATCTAACCAAACTGACAGGAAATAATCTGATGTCTTCATATGAGCAAGGTGCAGGCAAAATGGCAGACAGGATAATGTGGCATGACCAGTTTTTCGAAGGTTGCACACACACATAGCTACATACACATGCGCAAGAGTCGAAAAGGCCGCCATTCGTCGTATTACAGGGTTTCCGGTCGGAACCGATCATTTCCTATAATCTGACCTTAAATATTTAACAGAAGTAAGTAAGTGATACGAATATTAAAAAATTTTTTCTCTTGTATTACGCATTATAAGTCGCTTACTAAGTACCTATTCCTACTACTTAATCAATGGGAGTTACTCTTATAAATGAAACGGTAAACACCATTTACGTAAGTACATGACCTAATTATATCTACTACATATCTGATTGTTAAACTTATTCCAGCAGAGTAAATATTACCTGTTGCAATTATTGCAATCTAATCTATTCTACACAATATTGAGTAGGTAGACATAATATACATCTATATTTATATGCAGGTTGTGCAATGTCAATGCATGTATGAGAAATATAACGTAGATTGTGTAACAGTACATAATTATGCCTTCACTCCAGGTGAGCATGTTTTTGAAATGTACCTAAGTATTTATTGCCGCGATATTCCAATGTAAACAATAAGAATAGGTGAGGTAAACCATAAATTTAGTGAACGGTCGATGCCAGATAACCCATTTCTGTCGAAACCGCGTAAAGCTATATAAATTAACATGTTAATATTGTAGGTATATGTAGAAAAGGACGTCAGGATGTATATTTATAAATACAACCAAAGACCAAATTGGAATAAAGTCACGGACTTATTGATAGGTAATTCTAATCCGCTTCCAAAATAAACAGAAGCAAATAGTTTTCTACATGGCAATCTACTGGTGGTTTGTATTTATCTAAATATAAAGAAAAGTTAAACTCCTCCTTCGACAGTTACGTAGGTAAACAAACCAATAATATAATAGGGCTATATCCAATTGAAATGTTAATTTTTTTGGACTTAGCGCGCATTTTTAGAGCACGCATTTTTTTAAGAGATCAAGGTGTGTAGGTAAGTCTATAAGTTTTTGGGGTTTCAGGACTTGTCTAGTTTACCTATCTACAACTTTTGTCCAGTAACTTTTAGTCGTAGAATCATAAATAAAAAAGTTAAAATCGAAAATTTGGGAAACGTCTATCTTCGTTGGAGAGGATACTTAAAAAAACGGTCAATTTCGGAGAACACAGCTTTATGTGAAATCGTTATAATAACACGCTGATCACATATCTATATAATAACTGAGGACAGAATATTATATTCACAGCTACATAATAAACGCGAGTCTCGGGAATGCTTTTATATGAAATATTTAGCTATGGTGTGTCGGATTTAATATTATTTTCCTTAAGTAAATGCGTAATTAATATTATAAATATACCTAAGTACCTGAAATAGTCATAAAACTAAAAGTAGAAAGATCTTTAGGTACTACATTTTATGCCATGACTAACTATACTTTTTGGTAGGTAATAAATAATTATTTTTAATTAATGTTATCGCTTCCGTACCTACTCGCCTATTGATCAGCAAAAACTTAAATTTTGATGAATTCGGACAAGAAGTAGGTTATAGGTTCCTAGTAGCAAATATTAGGGGTTAATAGATTAGATTAGATTAGATTTATTTATTTCTCAAAATTCATACAGTACAATTACACTATTATGTCGAATTATATGCATTCACATTGAGATCGTCAGAACAAAAATAAAGAAAAAATAATATGAACAAATTACATTATAACATTAAAAAATACATTATTATGTCAAATTATATTCACTCATATTGAGATCGTCAATACAGATTTAACTTACAGTATTTACAGTATCAGCAAAAATTGTAATTTTATTACAATAAATTTCATTATGCATAATATAATGTCAAATGGCTTTTAGTGTCAAGTAATTTAACATTAATAATAAAAATAATTTATTTATATTTTTGATTAAATTCGTCAACAGAGTAAAATGGGTTTTCCAATAGAATCCAAATATGATTAGGTAAGTACATTACTTGTGAACGAACGGAAATGTAAGACAAGTAAGTTCTAAGTACAATGATACGTTACATAAAGTGTCAAAATCCACTAAAAATACTTTATCTCGATTATCTTCAAGTACCTACTTAGATTATTCTAAAACATTATACTTGAAGTAAACGTTATACCTACACACAAAAGGTAAGTAAGTATGTATATATATGAGATGAAACTAGGAGCTCCTTATCTCAACATTACGAAATCTTTTATCAGACTCCGTTGTTTAAAACGCACGTGACTGTTACCTAACTTTAGAAAATATTCTATACGTTAATGAGATCGTAAAATATTAATATTTATTTCAAGTTAAATGACAACCTTTGGTGAGTCAGTAGCGCGGTGAAAAGTCTTTAACTGATAAGAATGTAACAAGGCACGGTCATTAAATAAAACAAAACTCGAGTACAATGGGAGTGTTTTGAGACATACCTATACTGGTACGCAGCGTATAGGCTGGTACCATAAGCCATACAGCCATGCCAACTTCAAATACATTGGTGATTCCAGAAATCGCTAATATAATAAGCAATTTGACCACCATGGTTATGTGAAGTGATCGCCTGTACAACTTCAACAGACAACAATATTGTTTCTGTTTCCCGAATGACCTAACAAAATCTATAGATTCTACAGGAGAACAAATTTAAAGCATCAACGTATCTATTGCCTACACAATATGACTCAAATTTGTTCAGCACATAGGTTTACCACTGTTGTCTCTCAATATATTTGAATAGCTAGAAATCGTAAAATTCTCAAGGGAAATCTTTAACAAGTAATGACATTCCGATTCCGTTATATAATAAATTATAGTGTTTAGAAATAGATGTTTATACTTAGTAAAATTATAGAGACGATTATGTTTCTATAAGTAAAGATGCAAGTAACTCAAAGAAGTAGAAGTTAGACGGCTATTTGAAATCGACCTTTCTTGGTGTTGCCATCATAGTACCTATTAGGGGTTGCCATCTCTGAATTTTGGCAACCAGGACACGACGTGTGAGAACCTCCGACTTTGGAGCCCAGAACCCGAGCATGTCAACAGATTTTTATCAGACTGGTTGCTTTTTTTTTATTTTTTTTGTGGGATATAATACAATAAAATTTAAAAACCCGGATAACAAATAAAGGCCCGCCCGGACGCCCTTTAAACTAGGACAAATCCCGAAACCCGGAAAGATGGCAACCCTAGGTGTAAGTAATCAAGTTTTTTGTTATCGCAGTTTCAATGTAAAACCAGAGCCAGATGTGTTAACGATCTCTTTATCACAGTAGCAATAACATTATGCTTCCCTAATCGATTGCTATATTAAACAAATATATGTATTATGTATATATATAAATAAAATACCTACCTACGTACCTCTTTATATATATGTAATTGAAAACAGATGTCTTGAAATTGTTCAACAGGTGCGACCTGAAATAGCTTTTCATGGAAGTAAGATAGCATAAGTACATACCTACCTAATATGTATTTAAAAAATCTGACACAATATAGTGATCCTGTTTAAGTACTGGAAAAGTGTCTTCTATCATGATAAATTATAAAGTTTACTTTATACCGCGTCACTAAACTCCAGGTAGGTACCTACCAAATGGAAAGTTCCAGATAGTTTTAGGTACGATGGAAAGAAAATGATAGAACGTTGTTTACAAAAGTTAATCGAGTATGTACAAAAAATAGTATGTGTCATACCTACTACATGAGGAGGACTTATACCTGGGTCGTTAAGCACTCCTTATTACTATTAGATACCGCGTGACGACCTTTTTTGGTAGGACTCCAGATATATAACTAGACTAAAATACGCGACTTAAAACTAGGGCTGAATCTAACAAAAACTACATTTTTTCAAATAGAACTGAAAATAAATATAAGTACCATACTATCCGTTTATAGTTGTTTCATGCCAATATTTCAAAGGGCTTAAAAAATGTAATTTCGTTGAATAGGGAAAAGGCCTTTTATAACATTGTGGGAATTTCTAACTGGGAAATAAAGCATGTGGTTTATTAGTAATCCATTCCTGCCTTGTTAAAAGTCATCAGTGCATGACGACAGCAGTCATCAGTCATACAACCAACTGACTATGCAATTCAAATGAAACTCATTTCAAACTACTTTTTTAGTTTGTTTACAGTGATACTTAAAGCTCCATCCTAAACCAATGAGGTAGATTTTTATATGAATAAGAAATAGTTTGAAGACTTTTTGGTTAGGAATATTTTTTCTATAAAAAATATCTTATTAGAAATGTAAACTGTCAATAATTACTACTTTCTTTAGTATTTAAGATAGGTACCTACTTGAAAACGAACTTAATAAATATCTAATCAAAAGTTGTCGAAACATTTCACCAGCGTAAAACTCAGCCTTGGTTGCACATGATCACGGTATCTTTGTAGACATGCATTTATACAAATAACATTAAAATAAATAATGTAGGTGCGCAAATTAATAACATAACGCAAAACTTAATATAACAATGACATCAATTAACCAACTAAATTTAAACATTTGTTCCAACCTCATTGACGATTGTCACATCAATGAAAACATAATTAATACGTTCAAAGGTGTGTGGGTAAGTTACAACTCTCCACCACTCATAATACATAGTTAATAAACTTAACTTGTTGAAATAAACATATTTTATAACTACAATTCCGAACACAGATTCCGCGCAAACGCATGCATTAAAATTTATCGAAATCGTTAAATGCAATTAATAATAGTTTGTTACTTACTGCGTGTCAAATTGAGTCTTATTTCACATAAAATTGGGTTTAGTTACGTATGTAGAAGATTTGACGCACGAAGCAGCGCGAGGGTAGGTACGACTAGCGCGGCGGTCGCGCGGAAACTGACGGCTATGTTGGTGCTACCGAGCATGTGACCGCCAACTTCGCGATGTGTGACTACTTTTTTCACGTGTGTACAAACTTTTTAATTGAACTTTTATTATAATGCCACTACAACTATTAACTAATAGGAGTGTATTTTTCTACCAAAAAGTATTTTATAACTACACAAAGCGACGGTGTACGCTTGTAAATATACCATAAGTCCACAACTAGTTTAATATAAATTATAAAAAAAAAACTTCTGTTATTAAATAGTAATTATTACTTATTCCCTAATTTTACTTACTTTTTCCTGTAATATAAAATGAAATAGAACGTAAAAACTCACCGGTAAAATATAATCAGCCCAACAGCAACAGTGTAACTGGCTGTTTGTGACCAGCTGATGGCAAATGATAAGGAAGTGGCGAAGGATCTCGTGATCGCGCCGCGCGGTTGGCAGCACTGCCCCGCGCAGCCTCCTTCGCGCATCGTTCATCACTAGTTTATTGCAACATTATAATTTGATGTAGATTGGCGCGTCACTATTAACGTGAACTTTTTATAACCGGTTTATTGTGTAAAACAAGGGACGTATTGTAGGTACGCACTATAAAATGTCATTTAGGTAGGTATATTAGAGATAGGTTGAGAGCAGTGATGTTTATTTTTAAATGGTCTAATATATAGGATAGGAAATAGTTAAATAAATAAATTAATTATTAAATTACTGTAATAATTTGTGAATCTAATTTGACGATTGTAAAATGCAAGTTTTAAGTAGTGCCGATCAGTTTGATATGATGCGAATACATTATTTTAATTACTTAAATATTGTTAAACAGACTGAGAAAAATAAGGTTAAGGATACTTTTTCACCACTTTCAAAGAATTTCCGCTACGCTATTTTTTCCAACAAATAAAAACAAGCTCCGAATAAGTAGTTTATTTAAGTTTTCATCAGCCAGTAAAGTAGTGGTGGACTTTGTGAAAAAGTACCTACCTTAATGTATATTTAAAATAACTCCACATATTAATTGCAATAAAAAATTAAGTATAATCAAGTATTTAAAATTACAACTAGTAACCTATGTAACAACATTCGCATACATAAATATCCTTAATACCAATATATAACTCACAATTAGGTAGGTAACTAAGAAGATGCAATTAAAATCTGTCCATTCAATTTTGATAATAATTTTGGAAAACTGTATTTATAACTAAATCTAAAACTTTAATTAAATTGACATACAATTGGATTCAGAAATATCCAACATTCGATGCTACGATAAAAACAAAATAAAAATAAACAGTTTTATTAAATATAAAAAGCACCAAAAGAAAAACAGTTCAAATAAAATAATAATTACGATCTGATGAATTTCCGAATAACATGAACACTATTACTACATGTACACTCAGCATCAAATATAGTAGCAGTCAAAAAGGCAAAATAATATATTAGAACACACTTTATCACCCTTAACGATTAAGCACCTCGACTTTGTTATATTTGATATTGTCTGCACATAATATACTTATGTAACAACTTTAGCACCTAATAAAATAAACCCTAATAAACTCTAATAAAATAAACCCTATAAAATAAAATAAAAAAAACTATACTAAAAGTGTGATTCCGTCGATATTACTGCAAATCTGCGAAACCAACAATGGCTAATGCCGCGTAACTAACAAATTTATTAAATTTAAGTAGAATATCAAATCAAATCATTTATTAGTAAATAGACCTCAAAAAAATACTTCATTACGTCACATACCTACATCTACAAGCGCTTCGGAAAGATCATCATTGCTGAGAAGAAACGTCGTAAAAAAACAAAAACTTAGCAGATTTTTTTTTGAAAGTTAATTTATATGATTTGAACTTACATTTACTAAAACAAAAAAATCTTATATAGGTACTACAAATACATACACACAATGAAAAAAAAAAACAAAAAAAAAATGTAACATAACATTGAAATATGAATGATTTCTTGTAAAATTTGGTAAAAGTGTTGTGACGCGGATTTGCAGTTTTATCGACGATAGCACTATGAATTCTAGTTTATGAAGAGGTATTTCGTGGATTAACTATATTTGAGCAAATGTTTTACGCAAGGAATATATATAATAACTAGAGGTAGGTATATGAATTGACTAAACAGCACATATATTAAAGAACTAGCTAATAGTTGGTAAACGTCCACCAAGAATTAACGTCAAACCCTATGTTAATATTCGACAAAAACCTTTTAAAAATGGTTTTTAAGTACTATTACAGTCATTAAGTCAGCTTTTTTTACATATATATATATTTAACCTCCTCCATTTTGTACAAAAAATAAAATATAAACCGGAGTGGTAGAAGTACCAACCGATATATGCGATATCTTTATTTATGGTCTGTGATTAAGTACATGGCATGTACTACAGCACCAAATCGGCAATATAAGTAGGTACTACCTAATTTTTTTTTACAAGCTTATACATCGCCATAAAGTATGAGGAATTTCAAAGGCGCAAGTTTAGTTAAGCATTTTTGCTTAATTACGCATCGCTACACTTATTTCAGTCGGCTGCGACTATAGGAACTGTGAATATCCCGAAATGGTATAAAATTAATATTCGCGATCTCAGTTGATTACTAAAACATATTTTACAATAGACTGACTATGTGTTTAAAATTTATATCTTGTACACTTTTTTATCTTAGTACCTTACCTTAGTTGTTCAAAAGTGTATTTATAAGTAGGTATGTGTTTTTACATGACTAGCTATTCAAATGTAACCAAGACTGTACTTACAAGGTGTCACCGACGGCATTATATGAATTATTAATTGTTTTGATCATTAAAACCAACTGGTATGAGGTAAAGTATTCATTTAAATACGAGCTCTTATTTTAAATTATTTTACGTCTTCCTTTTTTTTCTAATTCGATTGGTCATGTGTTAGGACTAATATTTTTCTTATTACTTCATCTTATTATATATTCATATTGACATTGTGTGATGTGACAATTTTGTTAACCTGAAACAATTAATACAATCAAATTCAGTTTAAATAAATGTAAAAAAAGTATAATAATATCACATAAATTAATTAAATTTTACTTGAATGCGCTCAAATAATAATTAACTGGAATGAAACAACTATTAACGGATTAAACTGGCGTATTTTTATTTTATTTGCTGACGTTTCGGATTCTTTACAGTTTCCATAATCGTAGCACGACTAAGCTGACAATAGTCTAACGCTAAGAAATAAATAATTAACTGGCTAAAATACTGAAACTGGTAACTAAACTAAAAATAATTTATAAAAGATTGACAACTTTAAAAATAATTAAAAAAAAAAACAAAATAATAAAAAAATTGCTGGCAGGGTTATAATCTGTGCCTCTGATTGCACATATCAAAATTAAATTGTGATATAGATACCCTATGTATCTTCCTTAAAAAAATGGTATAAATTGGCTATGTAGTTCTTAAGATTGAATCATCTGCCAAACATACATAAATATACATCAATCTATGCATATACCTATACATAACCATACGAAATGCTCGTATATACGGGGACTACGAATAAATAAATGAAAAAAAATATTAAATTTTACTTACTGAATATGGATGGAAGTTTCATAGACCATAGAAGTGTGTTGCTACATTTTATTTTAACTGTCTCAGACCCGCTGAAAGTGTTCGAGGTGCTCACTAATTCACCGAACTTTAATGGTTGATTGTCTAAAAACAACATAACATCAAAGTAGTCAATAGAATATGAACTCTAAAACTAACTCATTACAATTTCATTTCTATGAAATTATGTTATTACATAGGTCTTCCTTGAAGCAGTTTCGATAATGATTTTATGTTTAAGAAGACATCTTGTCAAGTAAATTAAATAATTTTATATATTAACTTTTTCAATATAAATGCGAGTACTTAAATCTCGCGACAATCCTTTGTATCATAAATTGTGTCAAATGTGAAATTACGTTACAACTTAACAAAAACAGTTTTAGTGTAAAAAATATTTTTTGATTTCAGTGCATTTAAAGAAAAGCTTATTTTTAAAAAGATATTTTAATTTAAAATTATTTTTTATTTCATGATTTTATGTTGAGTTGTCAACTCAACATAAAAAAATCAATACACCTTGAAATATTTCATGACTGTACATAATAAATATCTACTTACTTAAATCCCACTTCAGTCCACTGGAACTGACACTTCTGCAGGGTTCCCCAATAGGGACCAAAGAGCACCAAGCCCTCGCATGACCCCTCGTCTCCTCAGGAACGGTGATCACGTGGTCTCCAGGGAACAGCAGCCAGGATACAGCGTCATCAGTCATTAAGTACAATTTACTACTCTCATTGAGTAAATTCATTTGTTTGGCGAGAAACATAGTTTGCACGTTGCCTAGTATCTGGTCGATCCTTCCAGATGCTTGTCCTATTGCCACAACATGGCTGACCTAAGCAGAACAGTACATAGTTATTTAACGGACTTTTGGTGTAGCGGTTACCCCTGACTTCGAACTCGAAGGTTGCGGATTTCAATACGAAAAACACGAACATTTGTACAAGTACGTTTATTCATTGTCTAGTAACAGTATTAGTTAGATGTAGTAGTTGTTTAAAGGACGGTCGCCAAGCACAGTAACCTGGAAGGTTATTGTTCGAGCGTGAGGGCACTATTACTACTCGCGTGCGACAGAGACAAATAGAAAAAGGGCAAGTACCGTTTTTCGCTGTGCTCCGCGACCGTCGTTTAGTTAGATATTATGAGCCTAATTCATTAAAAAATATTATTATAACGTAGTCGTGATAAAAAACCTACAGTTGTTACATTGTTTCATTCTTTCGTTAGTTTTATTATTTAAATAGCTTTTATATCTTAATTGCAATAATAATACCCTTTCTTATCTTGCAGGAGTTTCATGTAACTACTTGTTTATTTATTGATTTATAAATAAAATATTTCTTAATTTTCAAGCAAACTTGACTAGCTCTCAAAATCCGATTGATAATTCTCACAATTAAGGTAGCAAACGTATTTTCCATGAAATTTCTTATCGTGTGAACTTCATTAGAGCTAATGAAGAGAGAGAGAAATAGGTAGGTAAGTACTGTTATTGACAAAAGTATTTTTAAAGAGAAAAAATGACTTAAAATCACATTTTAAATTAGTGGGTGTACGAAAGTCGTGACATGATAATAAAACTACTGCACATCGTCATAAAGGTGATAATTGGATGGTAAGGTCGAAAGAGTTAATTTTCCATACAATTTGTTTTAAAAGTGTATTCTAAAATATTATTGATAACAGACGTTAGAGAGGAAAAAAAACAACCTATTACTGCTTTTAATAACAATTATAAGATAAACAAATATAAACAATTATTTAGTTCAGTCGTCAATAAAAAAATTGCGAAAGAAATATAAAAACGATGCGAAAAAAATAATGGCGTACCAAACACTGCGCCTGGTGTTTATAGACTGTTTTAGAGAGATTTAAATTATTGAAGTTTTACTTACTTCTGCTTTAAGTTCTATACAATGTGAATTAAGTTCTATTAATGCTTTGGTAAAGTCAGTATGATCTTGATCAGGAGTATTTATCACCTGAAAAAAAAGAAAATAAAACTTATTGTCGCATTACTTTATTGTTTTTTTATACAAAAATATACTGTACAATTCTGGCAACATTATCACAAAAAATGTAATTTCCACTTTTTTTTAAACTAGATTTGTAGTTGGGCCAGGGGCTGTCACCGTTTCATCGAACAGGTGAGGAAAATATCAAGTGGCGTTCACCCTTAAACATAGGGTTAGGAATCTATTTTCTACTGAAACTACTAGCTAGGCAATAATAATATATCATCTTTTTAAACTAAACAAACCTACCTGATATTAAAGTATATTTTTTATTTTAATAATACTAAATTGTTTCTTATAAAACAATCCATAACTACCACAGAACACAAGAAGAACACATGCATAATATTTAAAATTTTATAAAATTAAAAAAAATCTTGGCTGACTGGCGAAATTTATCATAGCATACAACCATAAAAAAATGTGTCACCTTACAACCTTTCTTTGTATATTTTTTTAAAATACTTTGTGAGATTGAGTCAAAATCTCCTGTGATTAAATCTGGAATTTTGATACTGTTTTGATCTTCAATTGAATAGTTTTGTAGATATTTGTCCCATTGTACTGTACCTCCATCCACTGTTATTCTTACTAATGCTGAAAAATATAAAAAAATAAATCTTTGGCTTGCCTCATATTATGTAGGAATATTACTTAGACTAAATAATGTTTCACAATATGTAAGAAAATAATTAAATTTACAGTTTGTTTACGAAAATATGCAATTTATACTGTTGCCACAAAGGTTGGTATATTATCTTCTTGTTTGTTGTTTTGCTCAGAAATATCCAAGGAAATTATTAGCAAATTTCCTAGCAGAAAAAAATGTAAATGGTTAAGTTATCAGATATGGAATATTGGATGTTAAATATTATTAAGTATATTATATATTTATATACATATATACTTAACAAGAACAAATATATACTAAAAAAGTTGCAAATAATAGTAGTAGGTACATAATGTGTAGAAAAACTTACCATTATTCCAAAAATCTTTGATAAATGAAGGGCTTTGTGTTACCGGTCTGTTGAGCACTAGTACTGCATAATTGGCTGGACATCTTCTCGGTTGTATAATTTCAGTTACATCCCATTTCCAACATTGTACTGGTCTACAAGTGGTACTGCATTGATTCTGCTGTATGTATAACAAACTACTTAATTTTCGCACCTAGAAATAATGTATTGTCTACACTACTATAAAATCTATTATTCATATTACAATACTTATTAAATATCAAGAGTTTTGAAGGGAAATATTATGTTATGCTATGATAAGAATATAAGAAATAACTTTAGATTCAATCAGGTTATATTGAAGAGCTGTTGATGTATTATAAAAGCAAAGTTTTGTTAAAATGTGTTACAATATAACCTAAGCAAATTTAATAATAAATACACGTGATCAATTAGAACTATTGAATGCTTTTCATTTACTATACGAAATATTATTAATAAAAATCTTACCACATTATTTACTGTTGAAGCTTTAAATGCCATTCTGATACAAATTAAACTTTCAAGTACTCGCAATAGTGAGCGACTTATATTTATACCTCTTTAACGGTTATCATTGTAGTTTAATTAATACGATAACAATAACAAGTACAATTGATCAATTATCAATGTTTTGTTCGCGCATTTTTTGCTTAAAGACAGCCGGTTTTTCAACTTTGTGGATGACACTTGAGAGTTGAGTGTGACAGATATCTATTGCTGTTTGAGTATGTAAAATTGTTGTATTTAATAATTTCAAAATGATTACGTAGTTTTAGCTGTATCTCGTTTTCTTATATTATAATTTATACATTTTTCATTTTAAATTACTGTTAATTCGAGTTAAATAAAGAAATCTATTATATTAAAATATTTAATGCGTTAAAATATTTTACTCAAATACTAATTTATAAGCCGTTAAAAAAACATGTTGAAAGACTGACCAATATTAACTAATCATAATGCTCGATAAAATATAAGCAGACTTGTGATTGGTTATAATAAATAACCTTCAGTTAGTCTACATTATCTACATTTCAATTTTCAATTGTCAAAATTGTTGTCGATTCTATTGTCGAAAAGTAAAATTTTCGTTGCATTGAAAGGATCTTATTAATAATTTGCAACAATTAAGTGTTTCCTGGCGTCAAGTTTATTCAAAAAAAATCCAAAATGAATAGATTATTCGGTAGAGGTAAGCCTAAAACCCCAGGCCCCAGTATCACGGATTGCATCAGCACTGTAAGTAAATACTTGATCTTGTTTTCTTGTGATGGATGAATCATTGCCTTGACGAAATTATTCTATGGTTATCGAAACTAGACAACCATTCTTATGTGGAAACATGACAATGTATTTCGTAAATCTAAAGACCATTGCTAATATTATTTTCATCATGAAACACTTGTGTTGGAAGTTTCCAATTCCAGATAGGTATTAGTAAGTAAGTATTTTTTATAGGAAGGAAATTATTTAATTTCTAGCTCAGAAGCTAGTAATAAAATAATTTCCTTCATATAAAAAAGACCTACTCTTAAATTATCTGAGGAAGGCAGACCTTCTTCAGATAATTTAAGAAGAATTAATGAGTACTTACACTTTAAAAATATCACTCTTCTGAATAAGCTGTCAAGATAATAATACCTATACATAACATTTAGAACATTGAAACTTATTCTGTACAAAATTCTGTAAGTAATATAAACATATAATATATAAATTTTGGTTTTAGGTGGACAGCCGAGCAGATAATATTGAGCAAAAGGTGACTAAGCTGGAGACAGAACTTAGAAAATACAAAGACCAAATGGCTAAAATGCGTGAAGGACCTGCCAAAAATTCAGTCAAGCAAAAAGCAATGAGGGTTTTAAAACAGAAAAAAATGTATGTATTTTTGTTTATAACTAGCTCTGCTTCACATGGGTGCTATAAATCTTCCTCTTGGATTACTCTATCTATTAAATAAAACTGTTTCAAAATCCATTGTGTAGTTTTAAAAATTTAAGCCTACATAAGGATCGACAGACAGCGACTATGTAATGATTGCAAGTAAAAATATTTACTTAAAAAGTACCTATACACTACTTTTTAAGTATTATTGTGATTGTAATAAAAATATTTGAACTTAATTTTATAGGTATGAACAACAGTTAGATAATCTCCGAGCGCAATCGTTTAACATGGAACAGGCTAACTATGCAACACAGACACTGAAGGATACTCATGCGACAGTAGCGGCCATGAAGGACGGAGTCACACAAATGAAGAAAGAGTTTAAGAAGATTAACATTGATTCTATTGAGGTGAGCAACAATTTTATCATGCAAATTGGACCAAAGGGTAATATTTGTACTAGCGCCTTAATTAAAATAATGTTAGGTAAAAGGAAAAGTTAGTCAAATAATTTTATTCATTTGCTATTGATAGATTGCCATAGAAGCTAGGCTAGTTTCAAAAGAAAATATTGACTGTTGATGAACAAAATGTTGACTAAAACAATGGAGAGTGGAAATTGTCATTAATTATAAAGATTAGGTATATTATATTTTGTAACAATAATACATAGAAATCAATTTTGAATAGTCAGACATCTGTATATTGTTATACAATAACAATTAACTATTTATAGATATATATATAAAGTCTATTGTTATTGTTTGTTGTCACAGTTTACAATTATAATAAATCAAGAAAACAATAATACCCTATATCTGTTGAAAATTAAATTTTCCTAATTAACACAATATAAACTAGGAAATATGACTATGGCTATAGCCAATCACCAAAGTTTCCTTGTTTTTTAGCAAAAAGTATTTTCATTACAGAAAAATATATAATATTTAGAGAAATACAGCAATCTTACGCCATCTATGAACAGTCGACCTACTTCACAAGAAGAGAGAGGTTCTTTATTTATGTTTTTTATTTTATTTTAGGATGTGAATGACGAGTTAGCAGACATGTTGGAGCAGGCAGATGAAGTCCAGGAAGCACTTGGCCGCCAGTATGGCATGCCAGAGATTGATGATGATGAACTCGCTGCGGAGCTCGATGCCTTGGGTATGTGTTATTAGGATTGTATACAACACTAGTTTCTGCCCGCGACTTCATCTGCGTACAATACCCCTGTTGTACACTCTTAGGAAGTGAATTTTAAAAAACTCTTTCTTATTGCCTACCTACGTTATAAAATGAACCCCTGTGCAAAATTTCAAATTTCCTTCGCTGATATGAGCATTCTTGAAATAGGTACACTAAAAAAAAAACTAGAAATGTAGAGTCCACATTGAGAACCTTATTAGACAGATCTTAGGAGTGTGATACCTGACTCAAGTCAAAATAGAGCATTATCAAACCATAGATAGCTATTATTTTCCTATACAATACGAGAGAGAAATCTTGTCTACTAAAGGTGTCCAATTAGTTTCAAGTTAGTAATTTTGTATCATATACTCCTTCCAGGTGATGAGATAGCACTGGACGATGACGCGTCATACCTAGACGATGTGGTAAAGGCGCCGGCGGCACCGGACCGGGAGCCCGGCGCCGACAGCGTCCGCAACAAAGATGGCGTCGCGGTTGACGAGTTCGGCCTGCCCCAAGTGCCGAGCGCTGCGCAGACGTCGCGCTAAGGTGTTACCATGGAAGACATCTTGTGTTCAGAGCGGGTATATTGCAGTCATTATTTAAACTTTTTTTTATTTGCTGTGCAAGATACACATACTAATTAGAGGGATCTGTGAATTGTTTTCTTAATCTGTATTAAGTTTAATTCGTTAACGGTAATAGCTACTTAGCTTATAAGAGAGAGCTTATAAATAGTTATATAATATAATAATTAAAATATGTTCAATGTTTAGTGAAATTTCCTATATTTATGAGTTGAAATTATTGTTATTGTAATTACCGGATTTTCAAGTTAACTTTTATGACATTTCTACTGACTGTTGTACTCTGTTATTTTATTTTCGTAGCTAGACATAAAAAAAGTTAATTTATTGAGCTCTATAGTAAACCAACATTGAACCCTTTGGACAAGTCTGTCTGAGCACAAGATGTTTTCCGCCACCTTTGAATATATTATGTAAAGCTTGTGATGTTAATATTGGTTGCAATCAGTCGAGTAAGCACTTTTACTACCTTTACTACCAATACAATTCTGATGGTTAATTCTTACCAACACTAAGCATTTTTTGTCATTTTATCCAAAACAATTTAATTTTCGACCTTATTGCTATAGATCTGTGATTGAACCGTGATGAACCATTTTTAACCATAACTCCTTTGTCGGAACATGTGCTTAAAAAAAATACTGAAGAGTCTTTGTATACCTACCTATTTACTTAAATACCATAACTATTGATGAATGTATTATGTGCATTGGGTTTTTTTTTACAGCAAATTTGATGAAAAATCTAATACTTTCTTATAAATGCCTAAAAACATTTGTCGAGTTTAGGTGTAAGCCAAGTATGCATGTGACAATTTGAAGTTTTAAAATATTTTACTCGACTGCAGCCCAAAGGTAGAGATGTGATCTTGATTTTATAATATTCTATTTTTGTTAAAAGTCTGTTTAAGATATGGTTTAAAATGCATTAAATGTATAAAATAGTCCATAACTATGTGTACCTATTCATGTTTTCATAAATATAAATATTATCAGTTAATAGGTAGGTACTTGTATTATATTTGCCTATCTATTTCATAAATTGTTGGCTAAAATAAAATTCAATTATAAATGTGATCTAATAATTTTGGTGCACGTTCGACTTTGATATTTTATAATAACAAAATTATGTAATAATCGATAATTATTACATTAATTTGAATTATGAATTACTAACAGGATGATTTCCAGTAGCAACCGATTTTATAAAGAAAATATTTAATTTTGTTAGGAATACTGTATTTTTAATTTTGTGTTATCTTTATAGTTTAAGTTGTATAAAATAATAATAATATATATTTTCTATCTTTTTGTTTAACTTACGTTTATTTAAAATATCCCTAAAGAAATCATTTTAAACTTTATGAATAGCGCGTTAAAGTTCAAATTTTAAAAAGTTGTATACGATATCTTACGTGTTGTATACCTATTATTTTCGCAAATCAGGGGCACGGCAGTGGCTATTCAAGCAAAAAAAAGCTAAGGAATTTTGTCACTTTTCTAGAATATAGTGTGACATCTCTAAATGTGTCAACACGTGAATTCAAATTTTATTGTGCAGACTTAGAGTCTTAAATGGAGTTACAAAATATTTCGAGATATCACATTATTCTTGTAAAGCTGTGATATGTTTAGAGATATGTACTATGTATATAGATATATAAATATATAGTATATAAATAAACCTAGAAAAGGGTTAAGAAAAAACAAACCACGATATATTTAGAAGGCAAATTAACCTTTAATAATAATAATAATTTACGGCCATTATATTACACAGTCAACTCTAAAATACTGTTGTTTATATCATACGTATAATAATTAATAAGGCATTATGTAAATACTGCTTAAAATCACAGTAGTAGGTAACTCACGAGTACCCATTCGAATCGCGACTCTTTATATCTAAACTTTAATAAATACTTAGTTTAGTTCACAATATTTACACCCTAAATGATAAGTCAACGCGGTGACCTCTATTTGTTACAGACAGTCTAATTTGTTCTAACTAGGTATAGACATTTGCGGATTAGTCTAGCGCTTCTTGTCCCGTCTTTGGCAAGAAGAAGCAGAGTATGGCAGCAACTGGAAATAAAATAAAATATATGTTTCAAAAGCAGTTATAAATTCGTTGTTGCTTTTTAAAAGCTAGTACATACTTATTTGAGGACTAGAAATGATTCAGGAATAATTTCCAAAAATTGTAAGTAGTTGGATTGCATGCGACTGACGTTTGGTAAACAATTTAGTTCTCATGGATTTCAGGAAGATTGCTTTTATAAACTTTCGACTAAAGCAAAAAAACATGGCAAGCTGAAACTATTCACTGAATTTTTATTGGTAGATATTTTACCAGTTCATTTAATTTCTCATTCACCTCTTAGGCTTAGATATATCCTCTTTACACCATATTTTGATGAAAAATCATAAATGTAGGCAGTCTTAGCATCCATATTGCAGCAGTTTTGTTATCAAATGTATATACGGAACAAGCTCTAACGCTTATCGCCCTTGACAAGACACGTGTAGATACTGCTACCTATATGAATGCACTTTGACAGCTACTTACGCTATATTGGATGCTTACTGTATGTCTTGGATAGTTTTGCGATAGATAAACATTATAGATATACTTACGGAAAAGGAATGCTGAGAAGACAACAATTGGCACAACACAGTTAATGTCGATGAGGTAGCCGAAAGACAAGTTGCCGATCAAACCGCCGCCTCGACCAGCCGTCAGAGATAGCGCGGCAGCCATTACCCTGGAATAAAAAATGTTTAGAACCACTGTAATGTCTGATTACTTGCACTCGAATAAAGTTCATCCTTACTAATAGTATAAATGCGAAAGTAACTCTGTCTGTCTGTCTGTCTGTTACGCTTTCACACTAAAACTACTGGACCGATTTAAATGAAATTTGGTACAAAGAAAGTCTGGAGCCCGAGAAATGACATAGGCTACTTTTTAACCGACTGCAAAAAGAAGGAGTTCCACGCGGACGAAGTCGCGGGCAGAAGCTAGTATAGAATATATCCATTGGTTTTTGCCTCAATGTTTCTCCTCTTTCTACTCCAACACTTCTCAATTTGGAATTAAATAATTATTACGGATTTAATTTGCGTATTTAGTTTATTAATTTACCGTAAGACTTTCGTAAGCGTGATACGAATATGGGAACTAAAGTTTTTGGAGCGTCAGCAAATAAAATACGCGAATTAGATTCCTTATAAATGTTTCATTCCAATGTCTAATAACTGCGAAGGCATCTGGAATGACTACCTAAAATTCATGAGTAAGTATGTGGGACAGGGAAATATTTTATCGACCTTTTGTGAGTCATGTTTTTCTACGCTATTAGATTTTTTGTAATAACCGATAAAAGTCTGAAAGCCAATTTTCAGTTAGGTACCTAAGGTTTGTAGGGAACAAGTCGACCAGCACGCAGAAGACAAGACTGATGGCGAGCGAGGTGAGCGCTTCAAAGATGCACGACAGCACCAGGTTCTGGGTGGAGTTCTGCACGAAGTAGAGACCCACGGTTACCACGCCGGCGAAGCCCAAACTGAAAACTGAAATACGAAAATAACATTAGTTGAAGCCTCTCATCTGGAGGCTCGCCAAACGTTCGGTTTAGCAGTAATGGCCCATTAGCTGGCCAACTTAGCTTCAGTAGGTATACACTCCGCAAGAAAAAGATTAGTTTCGATTTTTTATTATCATTAGGTAATCTGTCAAAACTCGTTAAGGTTGTCGACAACGAGACATCTCATGTCCAAATCGTCTACAACGAAACAATTTCGACACGACAAACCATGTCCTTGTCGACAACGTTCTCAATATTATGTCTACTCGACAGTTCATCATAGGCTCGCAGCACATATTTCGATTAAATGATAAAAGATCACTTACTCAAGAAGAACTTAGCGCCAAGTTTGTGTACGCAAAGCGGCAGCCACAATGATGTGGGAATGCAGGCGAGGCCGACGATCAAAGTGTGCATGTATACGCTTTGGTCGATGGTCTTCAAGCAGTCGAAGGGGTCGGCCTCAGCCTCATCGTCCACCACGATGCCGGACACGTCGCACACAGAAGCGGAGGTGTTCGGGAAACGGTGTTCGAACTCTTCGTAACGGTTGAACAATTCGGGGAACCAGATCATGAGTGTGTAGTAACTGAAAGATAAATTGTTTTTTTTAGGATGATAAAGCCAAGGAATCTAGGTACGAATACACTTCGCACCTTCGGTGGCACAAGGGCACAATTGTCAAAAAATCCAAAAATGAGCCAAATATACAGAAATGTCCCAAAAAAAATTTGGAACATTTCTGTATACTTAACTCAATTTTGGATTTTTTGACAATCAATTTGACAATATCTAATTAGGTCCCGCTGGAGTTTTGATTTTTTCTACTCTTGTCTTGGATTGTACCAAGTATATATCATTAACTTTTAGGTTTGAGCAGTCAGCTAATTACAACGAGGGTATTGAAAAGAAAGAAATCTATTGAAAAGAGGTCACATACTGTTACTCCTCAGTACAATTTATACCTTGGTACCTAGTCAAAATAGGCAGCAGAAGTCATTTGAATTAGCGCTTTGTAAAAAGCACAACATTACAAATTAGTGCAGTAACTTAATATGTTTAACTAAACAGTAGGTGCAACAATTCCTTCACAGCCTACTTAAGCGTAAATTTTAGATAGGTATTAGTTTGGATTTCGTATTCCTGTCTAAATAGACATATAGAGTTTTGTATGTTTATTGCTATGATTGTGTTTCCTTGATATGTGGAATTCAAAATTATTTTACCTGGTAGTGAGTCCGAATTGGATGATGCAGGTGAGAATGGTGTATTTCAAGTAGGGTGGCCGGCACAGAGCCTTGGTCTGCACCCAGATTTCGCTGAACAGGCGCTTGATGTCCTTGGGTTTGCGCATGCTCAAGCTTCGGACGGATTTTTGTGAGCTTTGCGACGCCACCGATATGGTTCGCACTTTTTCCTTGAGGCTCTTGATCTGTGTGACAAAGGAGATTACGTTAGCTCATATTAAGGAGTTTTTGAAGATAGAAACGCTGATATTTAATTGAAAATAAAATATAGGGTTGTCTTCTCGAATTGAGAATGTCCATCGGTTTTTAGAACTCGTATTTAGGTAACTAATAGTAACTAGGTATCTATGTAATAAAAAGATGGGTGCATTTATGTTTTTGTAGGTACCTATAAGATCAGTGTTTGCGAGCTAACTTGACTCTATTACCTACGACGTAACAAAAAGTCGCTGTTAATTCTGGAATTCTTCGACACCTTTTGACTCATTAAGATTTAAAAAAATATATCAAGCACCTATCTGAAGAGTAGGTAAATAGGTATTTATTTTCTTATGACTCCAAAGTGATCGGAGACTTTTGCCTCTCTCACTTTTATTCTTCATACAGTTCTTCCTTTCGTCCTCTTTTATTATTTTTAGTGTGGAGAGTTTGGTTCCTATTACAGCTAGACAGATTGGGTAGCTAACTTACGGGATAATTATCGGGGTCGTCGCCGGTGTTCTGTTTGTAAATAGACTTCAGGCAGGCCAGGGCGTCGTCGTAGTCTCCGCACTCCATCATGAACTTGGGGCTCTCGGGGAAGGTGAACAGCCAGAAGCCGAGGAGGAGCGAGGGGATTCCGCATGCAGCCACGAACCAGTTCCACGAGTCGTAGGAGAAGCTGCCCCTTTCCATACGGATGCCCTGGATTGGGATGATGCCCCACGCGATCACTACAAAAAAATTGGTACTTATTGCTTATATGCGTTGTATTGACCACGTTAGACTTTTTTTTTTCAAATATCTAGAGGATCACTTCGCCCAGCAAAGGGATAGCTCTAAGTAGGTAGGTAGGAAGAGTCTCCGTCATATATTTTTTTGTAATTAATGAAAAAACGATAACGGTCAAAATGCTTTAATGATGATGATGTGTTTTACTTGCTAGTTGTGTTTGCATATAATTCAACTACTTACTGCCATACTGTTCCAACGCGAATGGACATAGATAGGTAGGTTCTATAAGTACCTAGGTACCTTTTGAAAAACCTATCTGTATAATTAGGTATGTAGGTACCTACTGCTTGCGATTAGAAACCCTACCTACTTATAGGTATTATATTTTACATTCTGTGGCTTTTACCCACTAATTGAACATTATATTAGCTTCAAGTACCTATTAAATTAAGTAGCTACACATAATAAATTTTAAAAGAGGGTTTTTTTATTTATTTTAATATCTAAAGTTGTAGTAAATTAAATGTACTTTCCTACCAACATACAGATCAATTTAGCAAAGGTATACCTATATGGACGTGTAAATTAACCAAGGGGAGTCCTTGTAGGTAGGTCCACAGTAGATACACAGAACATAAGTTAAATTAAGTTTGGGTCAATCATTTGCATAGGATCGTTTGGAAATTCTCT
This sequence comes from Polylopha cassiicola, assembly GCA_038024825.1. Taxonomy (NCBI): domain Eukaryota; kingdom Metazoa; phylum Arthropoda; class Insecta; order Lepidoptera; family Tortricidae; genus Polylopha; species Polylopha cassiicola. Next base: position 8,591,793 of record CP149055.1, read on the forward strand.
ATGTAATTGATGAAGTTTATATTGTTACCTACCTTGTAACCTACGGCCTACCTGTAGAATACACATCCTTGTGACGCCCCAGTAAAATATAATTGAGCAGTACTTACACATGAATGAGATAGTCGAGTGCTAAGTAATTTTAATTACCATTGTTTGAATCCTGAATAAAATACAACCTGATGAGGTAATTGGACCCAATACAATAGGTAAATAAAGAATGCATATTAGTGAATTAACTATTGCCTTCATAGTAGAGATGTGCAAAGAATATTAGCATCAGTCCTTTAAATTAAAACACACATGATACAATGAGAAGTTCAAACATTATAACTTGTCTCATTTTTCGTGAACTCGTACCAAGTGACTTAAGTAGTGATCCGGTGTAATACTGTCGTGGGTCACCATATCCTGAGAATACTTTGCGACCTAAGTTTGAATCAATTAATAATTTTAGTGGAAATTGTTCCTACCTACTGTAGAGGTCGCGATTCAGTAAGGATACTGGTCGCTTTTGAATTTTGTTTGGTATGAAAACTGCATCGCCAAGAGATATGTCAAGGCTCGATTAGTTACTATAGTAACTACCCTTATTTTTCGCAACCTAATTGCAACTAGATCGCTCATTTTCATCGCGCCAGTACGTATATAGGTACTTACCTATTGGTAAAAATACATCATCATAATACCTATAAGCCTATATAATGAAAGCTTGTGTGCTGTTTCTAGTTAAGGATTTTATTACTCACATGGAAGCAAGATAACCCCGAGGGTCCAGAACATTTCCATCCAGCAGAGAATCTTTTCTCTGTATTTCGTTTGCTGGAATTCTCCCAGATATGGGAAGCAGATACCCATGGCGCCGGCAACGCTGAAAGAAGAATAAAGTATGAAAACATAGGTGGTACAACTAACTAGGTACTTAAATTTAAAACTGTGGCTATATGTTTAACTAGTTATTTACGTTGCTTTAGAACTAGGCAGTTTATCTTAACTTTTTTTATATAATATAAGAATTAAAATTTTGGAATGAAACAACTATTAACGGATTTAACTCGCGTATTTTTATTTTATTTTATTAGCTGACGTTTCGGATTCTTTACAGTTTCCATAATCGTAGCAACGACTGAGCTGACAATAGTCTAACGCTAAAGTGAATTATACAGTTATGCAAAACAGTTGTTGTTTCATTCCAATGTGTAATAACCGCGAAGGCATCAGAAATTAATTAAAATTTTGTCTACGTTTCTTATTTCAGAATGTTCCGTAAGTACTCAATGATGTCCTAGTGAATACGTAGGTAATAAGGTTACTACCAATTACGGCCCTTATTGTTGAATCAAGACAGCTAGACATCACACTAAATCATCTAATGGATTTTCAGCACGTGTGATAACTCCATTTAATTCAATTGTACCTGAACGTACGAAAAAACTAATAAATAGGCTGAACCATGACCACCATTTGGAGTTCGTCATCACATGTACTTTCCTAGTTCTAATTAAGCAATTGGAAATATTATTTACGTCTATGAACGTGGGAATCAAACATCAATAGCGAGTGACGCCGCGGCGGGCGGAGCGAGCACTAGTCATTGTTCTGTACAATCTGTCAAACGTGACATTTTTTTCCAATAGTGCTAAAGTATCGGTAGGAGATACCTGTGATTGTATTTATCACGTGTCTAACAACATGGGTTGTAATTGTAACTCTTGCAAGTAAACCTTGATGGAATCTATTCTGTAAATAGTTTATGGCACGCTTGGCATTCTACCTATGTAGATGTTTTGTTTTCATTACTTCAAAATTATGAAAATATGTACCTAGATACTTATTCTGTACCTAATTACACCTAGCTGAAAATACCTTCTCTAAAGTAGACTTTTGGACCGAATAGGGATGACGACATTATTCCAATTACTTAGTCAGTTGGATTATTGAAAAATAGTGGACAGGTAAATGGTGAAAAAAAGCGCTTCAAAAGTTCGAGAGCGGGGCCTCGTGACGTCACGCAAAGGTATAAATTGTACCTTGGTAGGGTAGGTACTTCAAAAAAATTGCATGAACTTATTTTTTTACATGGGGTTAATAAACAGATACTGCTAGCTTGTTTGATATAAAAATGAAATACCTACTCAACTAGATATTGTTAGCTTGCTTCGTTAAATAAGTACAAAATCAAGTAACTTACGCAAAACCGTTAATGAATCGGCAAGCCATGAAGATGGGCAGGATCTGGACGAACGAGGAGACGATACCGCAGAAACCGTCCAGCAGCAGAGTGGATACCAGCACCACTTTGCGACCCTTGGTGTCAGCCAGACAGCCCCAGAAATAAGATCCCAGGACCATGCCTGCAAAGTCACATTTCGATGTAGATTATCCTTATAGCCAAGGGCGTAGCGAGGTCAAAGGGCTAGAAGTAACCTGTGGGTTTTGATTCCCTTGCGAATGTCGAAAATTACCTTAGATATATTCCTAGTTGTCTACACCTGGCCCCCTTAAAAAAAATCCTGCCCATGCCCATGTTTATATGCCTAATACATACTTTTACTACAAAAGTGTGAATTTGAAATTCAAATTGAAATGTGCAGACTTAGAATCTTAAATGGAGTTACAAAATATTTTGGGATGTCACACTTTTTTAGTAAAGGTGCGATTGATTATTATTACTAGGTAGGTAGGTACCTAATATACTTAATCACAGGTACATTATAAATAAAAGATTTGTTTATTTCAAGACTGGCCAGGTTTCCCAGCCAGTTACTAATTATGGAAGTAGGTCATAAATTCGATATTCCTAGAAAACGATTTCTTTATTGTACCTACCTAAGTTATAAGTGTTTAAAGTTAATTAATATTTACCTACTCTATTGACTACACGAGCGCGATAATTGTTGAAAATCAATTAAAGTACCTAATATTAAGTGATATCATTGTTTAAACTTTGTAGTTACGAGATCTGATTAATTGTTCGATAAGCTAAACATGTTCATTTTATTTCCGGTATTAATAATTTATAATACTTACGTTAGTCGGAAATTTCAAAGCGGATAAAACTTACTTACCTACATACATATGTAGGTAGGTAAGTATATAAAAAGACCATTAAGTATATAATTTGTTTTAAGCATTAGTATTTAAACCAATATTAAATTAGGTACTTAAAATGGCTATTAGGCTTTTGAGCGAGTTTTATTTTTATTGACCAAACTTTAACGATGTTTAAAACATTTCTACCTATCTAAGTAGACCTTCGGACACTGACCACAAAAAATAGATAGGTAAGTACACATTTAATTATGTTACTGGCGCACTGAAACTTCCCGTCAAATATACTCGTAAGCCAATACATTGCAATAAAATATGATTTTGACTGTACTTACTTCTACATGACAGTTGTGAAATTTACGGAACGATTTTAAAGTAAAACGGCGATACTATCTAACCTATATTTAGAGTCTAGTTCGTATCCTATCTGTGTACGCTTTTTTTTTACTTACCGAACATAGGGGCGGCAGTTAGCCAACCCTTGTCTGCCGATGTCATTCGGAAGTCGCATGTTGCCGCCGGCAGGACAAATGACACTATAGTAATGCCGATGGCAGTGTTGGCGTAGATCAGGCCTGTGATGGCTAGCAGGCAGAAGTGGAAACGACCAAAGCCTGAAAAAGAAAGTGCTTATAAACCTTGTGTGCTTTGAAACGACGATTTCAGAAGTATAATGATGAATTATGCTATGTTAAGTCAATTTATACTTATTGCCAACTTATTTTGGTTATGACATAACATAAATGATATATATCGTCGACCGTAGGTTCAATTACGGTAAGGGACAAAATACAGTTTTTCAGGAGAGGCCGACAAAGTTTTTTTTCGGACTCAATCGCTTGTAACTTTTTTTGTAATTATCCTTTTTTGGATCTGATTTCACAAAAAACCTTATATTGTAGTGCTCTATCTGTCCTTGTAACGTTTATTTCAATATTCCAGCTACTTTAGAAAATAGATGTTCCTTACACTAGCGTTTTTCGAAAATTACGTCCCTTACATTGCAAGTATTTCGTAGTCACGCCCCTTACATTAAATTGACTTCTAAGTTAAAATCAAAATATTTATTACAAATAGTGTAAAAGACGTGTTAAAAATAAAAATTAAAGATAAAATACTGTAAGACAGTTGTTGCAAAAGAAATTAATGGAAAATTTTATCGTAAGGCTAATTTTAAATAGCAAACAGGTTTTAAAAAAAATTAAGGGACATGAAAATGTATAGAAAGTGCATGCTGAGTGTTTTTATATTATTATGCAATATTAAAATATACCAATATTTCTTTGCTGAAAGGAAAATTGACTAAATCATAACAATTTTACGTATAAAGCTATTATGAAAGTGCGTAAAATAAACACAGGATAGGATTTTATATAGGTACTGCCTTGTAGATTTTAGCTGCGACATTGAGAAGCACCTAATAACAACAGTCCAAGACTTGACTGTTATTGGTTTTTTGTAGAAGATGCTTCAATCACAACTTTTGTTCTTGGAGGTTTACTCCTCAGTTAGATCTACTAGTTATGGCTCTGGAGAACTCAATTAAAATAAAGCTACTGAATTAATCGAACCAGTCTAATTCAAATACTGATTTACAAACTAGATGACATCACACGAATAGACCGTTTTGTTCAAAATCAAAGAATATTCAGTGCTGTTTATTACGATTGTAAAGAAACAGCACTGAATATTAATGCAAAATAAGCGGTATGTCGATTTTAATGTTTTTGGGCATATATTATAATTAATAATCACGAATTGATTGAATGAAAGACTTAAGAAAAGATAATACCGGAAAAGTTACAGTTTCCAATAACGATGAATTGTCTTGTGAAGGTGTCTTGAAATCTTTGAGACAATAGAAAAGAAGATAAGACGATTAAAATTAGATTCAAACCTTAATCCTGTAAAGAAAGCAGTAGGTTTTACTGTTGATTTTTATAATTCTGGTCGTATTTTTTATGTATTACAATACTTATGGTATTAATAAATATTACTTGCATGAATTCGAATGAATAGAGCTGGAAAGAATTATCCTAAAGCATCCTAAACATTACTCCTTCTTCTTTCAATGCTATTTTTTTTACTCTAATCTTGCATTTTGCAGCATATCTTATATAAGCACATGCCTGTATCTTGTATTATTTAGTTAAAAAACTTGTAAAATGAAGATAATATTTATATCGCTCCTTTATTAGAAAAGTGTGTCATCTTGAAATATTTTGTTACTCCATTTTAGACTCTATGTCTTAGTTATTTAAATTTGAATTCATGTGGTGACACATCCCGAGTTGTTATGATAAAATTAGTGTAACGGTAACATTTCCTTCGGTACGCTAATGTAAATTAAGGTAAGGGACAAATATTTTAAAACTTGTGCAATATTTTTAAGGTATGGGTGAAATTTTTTATTTTCTCTTTATGAAAAACAATGTACACGTAATTAATAGAATGCGAAGACCCTTACCTTATTTAATTTGAGTTCACAGCGGTAATTACACTATTCCAAGATGCTATTGTTCAAAAATTATCAGATACATTATTGGCCGAGGGAAAATTTGACTTGTGACCCCTAAAAATCACTATGGTAAGGAACATTTTTTTTGAGCTAGAATTTTTTCGAATACACCATTCGAAAGAGCGCAAAATTCTGAACAAAACTGTATACTTAACTCATTTTCGGCATTTTGTCCCTTACCGTAATTGAACCTACGGTCGACGATATGTTTTACAAAATTGAATTTCATGATTATTGATATTCTTAATCTACGTTGTTAAGATGAAGAAAATAACCTTAACACTTAGTACTTGTTTAGTTAGAAAGAAGAATTGGTAAACAAAACAGTTTCATCAAATTCAAAATTCATATTCACATATAATTTAAATAACAAAACTGTATTTTTGAGCATTTACCTACCTGTTGTACCTAATACAACGTTAAAATAGGTACCTACTTAAATTTAAATTAGAAACAAAGTACAATAGTCACCTGTAGCCGAAATCGCAGCCTCGAAGTCTGCTCCATGTTCTAAAAAGTCTAGACCTGCAAGAATTAACCGAAAATTGCATTTAGGTTCACACATGTCTGTTAATTCACTTCTTAATAAACCACTGCTTAAGAAAACCGATTTTCAGCACAGACACTTATCTACAAATCAGTCTGTCAACGTGTCTCACAACGTGTTTTAGTATTGACTGCACGGTCATCTTTATCTATCGAAAATTTCACGTTCATGTCGACAAGTCGTTAAACAAGTTTAGTTACAATATCTCTAGGAACTTCACCATAAAAACAAACGAATATCTATCATGAACGCAAAGAATTTATAATGCATTATTTAATCAGTAACTTCATCCACAAATAACTAAATAATTGGCACGACTTGCTTGCTGTGTTTTATAACAGCCAATATTCGATGTGACAATTCGTTTTACACTGTATGCTATAATTAAACGTATTCTTATGATGTATAAGAACGATATTTGCTTGCATGTATCCACTTTATCATTTTTATATTCTACCATATTTGCGGGTAGGAAAATTATGTCAAATAGAAGCGAGTCGCCACTCGTTATAAAAAGATATACCTACCTACCTACCTAAGTGGGAAATTTTGACTCGTTTTACGGAATTGACTATATCCTCTCATGTATTGGGAATAATCTTAAGTGTTTGTCTGATTACTATCTTTAGATACGCAGAACTATTGTATCACATACAAGTCGGCAATTGACAATACAATAAGCCGCCAAAGTGCAATGATAAATTAAAATAAAATGAAGTACCTATGTAGAAGATACTGTCGTTTAGAAGAATTGTTTGGTGAATTTGATAATGTCTCTATTTTTGAAGTGAAGTAAGTAGGTATACCTATATATAGGTACCTAAGTATGTCGAAAGGAAAGTATATGAATATTGTACATCTATGTGATATATTTCTGTAAAATCTGAACACCTCTAGAATATGATACCTAGGTACCCACTTTATACTTTGTGTCAATAATTTAAAAGTTACCTACAGATAGATAAGTTTTGGCTCAAAGGATTCAATCCGAGGACATTTTTTCCTCAACAGCCAAAAATTGATGTTTATTACTTTTAACCTAATTAGATCGGAACCTATTCTACTTATAGGTATGATTTTTTAAAATAATACGCTTTTAAGTCACAATAACTATCTACTCGTCCGTATATTCGCCTAAGTAATTCGTAAACCTTTAACTAGGTTATCTTCACCACACAAGTTATTAAAAATAGACGCTTAAATATTAATAAACATAATTAAATTAAACTACAACTTCAAGTTTTACAGTCGGCGATTATCTTATCATTATGAAAACAAACGGTAGCGTATTTACCACGGCATGATTAATCAATTCAGGTAATTCATTTTTATTTTTAGTTTTACAGATGTGAGATGAAATGAGCATACTGTCATAAATATATCAGTGACTGACATGACCAAACATGGTATCAGTATATCAATGTTTGCGAAGACTTGAGCGGGTAAATAGAGATGACAATGACACGGTCATATTTTCTGTGGCATTGCGGTCTTTTAAGGTCACAGTTTTGAAATTCTACGAATTGATAAGGAATGCATTTTAATTTTTAACTAAATGGAAGTTAATTGCACCGCTAGCGTGCATTATATTATTGTAACGGGAGTAAGCGCAGGCGTTCTTTATACGCGCAACTTTTTAAAAAAAGTAACAGATTGTCTTACAACCTGTTTAAATGGTAACTGAAAACTAAGGAGTTAAGCGGAGAAAATAATGGTTTTAGAAAATACATTTAACAATTTATAATACCTACTTACTCAAACCGTTTATGTTGTCGAAAACTTTAGCGCATTGTATATTGATGATCTCACTGTTAGTACTTATAATATGACAATGTAATTATAATGTATAAAATATTGAGAAATAAATTTTATAGAGTTAGTTATTGGTTTATCCCTACTAATCCCTACTAATATTATAAATGCGAAAGTAACTCTGTCTGTCTATCTGTCTGTCTGTCTGTCTGTTACGCCTTCACGCTAAAACTACTGAACCGATTTTAATGAAATTTGGTACAAAGAAAGTCTGGAGCCTGAGAAAGGACATAGGCTACTTTTTAACCAACTGCAAAAAAGGAGGAGTTCCATGCGGACGAAGTCGCGGGCAGAAGCTAGTACTACATATTGTTTTAAGTTTCACTGTGAATTTTATCTAAGAGTTAGCTCACTTTTCTGGAAAAATTAGTTTACTCTGCACTGCACTTATTTTATAGCCCGCGGACTTTACGGGCACGTACCGGAAAACTTTATTTCAAAGTAATCACATTGGTTTTCTTGCACAAAAATAGCTGTCTTTCGGAACGGTGGGCCCACAGACTGCTGTAGGCGAATATAGCTTTTAACTCATTAAAAGTTTCTTTTTGTTAAAAAAAATAACCAGTAAGTATATTTAAGCAATTAATTTTAAAATGGTCTAAACTCTGTTGGAAGACAATCGTTGATAATGCCTTTATGATACCCACTAGGTGTCGGTAGGTAGCCTGCGATCCTATGATGAATTATCGAGTCGACATCTCGTCATGTCGATATCGTCTTATTCTCGCGATGATCTGTCAAAAATCAACGTTGTCGACAACGAGAAATCTTGTCAGGTCGATGTCGTCTCTTATTTCTACATGTCGATAACAAAATTATATCGTAACGACGAAATTTTGCTTGTCGACAACATGTTGTCGACAGTTCATAATAGGCTCGCTGCAGTTGTTTTTACCTGTTTACATTATCATTATAAGTATATTACTTAACAACATTTAAATTCAATGAACGTATGATTGATAATGGTGCGTGTGAGTGTCATATCAGGATACTTAATGTAGAAAATTCAATGCAAATTGCGACTTACTACCTATATGAAGGTTGTACAGGTCATAAACGACCTAAGTGCGACCCACATATGGGTCACTAAGCTATAGAAAACTATTAACTGCTCATATTCAGTGACAAATAATGTGATTATAATCCTACTCGTATTTCATTGGTACCACCTATTGTGTTGTTCTGCAATATAACTACCAGAATGACAATTAATTGCTAAGCCAAAATCATGCGGAGTTTTTTTCAAATTGGTTGCATCAATACATAAAATACTTAGGTAGGTAGTTTATTTAATGATATTGGAATAAAACAATTATAATTGCTGTAGCAGGTTGAACTGACGATACATTGTCGTCATTTCAGTCTGCTACGAATGTGAAAACTGTAAAACTTTCGAAACGCCAATATAAAGCAAAAATAAATACACAAGTTGAACCCTCTGTAATTATTTTAATCCAAGAGTTAATAAATTAAATGATTATTAAAATAATATTGTTATTATTATAATTATTGAGAATTTCTTTTATAAGTTCCAATATAATTGTACTGCAGTTTTATAATCAATAAAATTAGGACAGTATAAGTAAAGCTTTAATTAAAAAAAATACTAACATAGGTAGGTAATTCCATCCCAATTTTCTCTTACCTATGGAATGATTTCTGCGATTAATTAAAACTAGCTTTCTACGGGACCCTAACTAAGTCCATAATAAATCTCATCAAAATGGGTTTGGTGGTTTAGCGAAGAGGTAACAGACTGGAATGAACAACTATTAACGGATTTAACTCGCGTATTTTTATTTTATTTTATTAGCTGACGTTTCGGATTCTTTGCAGTTTCCATAATCGTAGCACGACTGAGCTGACAATAGTCTAACGCTAAAGTCAATGCAATGTGTAATAACCGCGAAGGCATCAGAAATTATTAGGTAACAGACTGTTACTTTCGCGTTTATAATATTAAGTAGGGATGTAAGTTTATTCCAGTTATTTCCAGTTATATTGTTTTGCTGTCTCGTGACTCCAGGGCATTGTTTTAGGGCGCGTGTAACCAAACTCATTGCAGCGTAATTAATTTGTCTTTGAAGTAATTGACGCTTCCCAGAGATCATTTAGGCTGTCGTCTTTATTTCAAATCCGACCGCGCAATTGAAACGAGTAATAAACAGATTACTTTGAAAACTGACTCAAGAGTTTTAATAACAGGATGTCAACATGCTATTGACAATCCCTACTAATATTAGGTATAAATGCGAAAGTAACTCTGTCTGTCTGTCTGTCTGTCTGTTACGCTTTCACGCTAAAACTACTGGACCGATTTAAATGAAATTTGGTACAAAGATAGTCTGGAGCCTGAGAAAGGACATAGGCTACTTTTTAACCGACTGCAACAAAGGAGAAGTTCCACGCGAACGAAGTCGCGGGCAGAAGCTAGTGAACCATATTATAATTTACTAGTGGCCCGCCCCGGCTTCGCACGGGGGCTACAAACCTTCCTTAAGAATCACTCTATCTATTAAAAAAAACCGCATCAAAATCCGTTGCGTAGTTTTAAAGATCTAAGCATACATACGGACATACAGCGAAAGCGACTTTGTTTTATACTATGTATTGATTATGATTTACTATGACAAATAATGAAATCCAGTCTAAGTTGAATGTGTTTTTTTTTATAAAATGCAACTCGAAATATTTCTTTATTTTATTAATTAAAACCTATTAGACGCGAGATAGGTACTGTAAAAGGTTACAATTCGATATGGATGCTGGCGGTGTAATAATTTAAAAAGTCCTTATGTTTTTGAATAGAACGAGGTTGTGCCTAAGTAATTGTATAACTTGTAATTGTACAGCCGAAGATTAAAGTTGTAATATTATCCAAAAGTAAATGTGCTTTTAATTGATGCTCCTAATAGTAATTATCTTTCAGAAAATAAAATGGAAGCGTATATTTAAAAAAAAAAAAATCTTGGTGTGCTTGTCATTTTTATAATCAATCATATCTTGTAAATTTAACATTTGTGAAGATTATGTTAATCGATTGTGTCTCATATAATGAATGGTTTCTCCATTTGCTTTGTGAGAATTTGATTAATGTGAAAAACTGACGTCAGCGGAGCAGTAAATCTTCATTTCGATTGTCGAAAAATGTCTATCGTGTGGAATTACAATTTTTACGGCTCGCAATCATTCTATGCTTCAATTTCAGTATAAAGGATCGATATAATGTAATCATTTTAAATACCATTATTTAAAAATTAAAAGCTTTGAACCTTCTTTTGGAAATAAGCTCGATCATCAAAATCAATTCAGTAGTTTTTGCGTGAAAGAGTAACAAACCTTTTATAGTAGGTAGGATTAGCCTTAGTAGAATTTTTAAGTTAATATTTTTAAGTGAATTTTTAAATTTTATGTTAACTAATTAGTTAGTACATACCTATTGCCTACTACTTAAAATTATATGACACCTAATTTTTACAAATTCACTGGGAGGATAATATTTAGCTATGTTTTCAACTCGTACATTTCCCTCATTTCGTCAAATTTATTACGAGAAATCTTAAATTATTTTCATCATTTTAGGTCTAATTGTTCCACGTTATTTATTCTAAGCGACAAGTAAACCATTGTTCTAGCCAGTTGACACTTAAACCTACTCGAATACGCCAAAATAGCGAGATTTACAAATTAGCGTGACAAGTTGCCAAAATTCAGTGTTAAAATGCGACTATTTCAGAAAAACTGAATAAAGTAAGATGTCAATCGTTTTAGAGTAGTCATGTAGACTAACAGTTCAAAATTTACAAAAGATTTCAAGACTGAGTGGCAGGCGAGAAATTGTACGACAGAAATCCTTCGAAGCCAGAATTTGATACATTTTTAGTTTCAGCTGTTTTCAAAGATGGCGTGCATTCTGTGTGATTGATATGTTGATTATAATTAATACGGATTCTAGTTGAACTGGTATATCTTTAGGTAAATTAATTGTTATTTTAGCTGTGTAGTTTATAAATTTATTACCTATAAGTACCTATAATACTTTCTGATGTCTACGCGGTTATTACAAATAGGAATGAAACAATATGTAATAGATTTAACTCACGTATTTTATTTTACTGTAACATTAGGCTATCGTCAGCTGAGTCGTGCTAAGAATATGGGAATCGTAAATGTTTCGAAACGTCAGCAAATAATATAAAATACGCGAGTTACATCCGTTATAGTTGTTTCATTTCAATATTAATTACAAAATAATATAATTACCTAGTCAATATTTGGAGATCAAGAAGAACATCAATGGAGGAAAGAAAAACAATAAGTAATTTGAGTAATTTGTCTTTCATTGGTATGTATATGGTATCTTAGACCTTACTTACTACTAGCGACATCTAACGTATTTTTAACTCGAGGTAGCCTCTGGCGCCTATTCGAAATCGTTAAGTTTGTATGAAACGATTTATGAAAATTTAAGTGATTTAAAGGAAAATTGTATCGCAACAAATTTAAGTAATTAAGTAGTTTCTCGCTAAGAAAGAGTCTATGAAGTGCTTACTTTAGAAATTGTTTTTTTTTTATTATGTAGTGAATTAAATAATTATCTAGCGGTAACTACTACAATGTATAAAATGATTATTTTTAAAGCAGTGTACCAATACCTACACCGACTGAATATATCATAATAAACCTATTTAATAATAGAATTGACAGACTTTCATCCCTGTTAATGATAATTTTATTTTGTCATACTCAGTCCGTCGGGGTGCCAATTTCCGCTCCGAAAATGTAACTTACTTTCCAAAAAATAAATTAATAACTATAGTGACTAAAAAAAATCCAAACATTAAGGCATCTAGGCATCAGGCATCTGTGCTGAAAATCAATTACGGCAATACCAGTCCAGTAAAAAAAACGCACTCACCCATTTTGTAAACACGATTTCACACACAAAAAAAAAAGTTCGATATGAGATCACGTTATCGAGACCAACACTACCGGCGCATCGTCACCCTTGCTGTAGCATGCGCGGGCGCAGGGCAGTTTGCAAACCTCGCCTCAAGGTGGCACTGGGAGCCGCGTGCAGTCTGATCAGACTGTCTTATGCGAATGCGCCTCGAGCCTCCACGCCCGTCCAAGATTCCTACCACACGTGATAACGATAAGGCCGCGATCGCTCATCTCGCGTTATCTCGACGGTGACCATCGATCAGCCCGATGACTTCTAGGCCGTTGTAGTCAAGCCGGGTTCCTTTTTGTAATCGTTGCGTAACTGTGACGTCATTTGTTGTTTGGGTAGCGAGATTTCAGCCCCTTTGGCTGCTATTCGGGAGCAGTCATGAGGATTTAGTCATATTTGGGGGCGTTCAAGTATTATGTAAGCTTATTTATTACTATTATTTAAACACCCCCCTCTTCCCTCTTGCCAGCAAAATTAAGACAAGCTCTGACCACCCCCGTGCTTACATAAACAATGGTGCTTAGTTATATGTTTGTTTTCATTAAACGTATTCTGCTTTTTTTATTGGCCAATTTAGTCCGGGCGTGTTAATTAGTTATGCGCTTACCAACACATTTTGGCATTCTATTTTATAAATATTATAGATGTGTCAGGTTTAAAAGGAACTTCGACATGAAGGGCTCATTACAGCTGTCAGTCGACTCGGCCGCTCCAGGAGATTGTTATTTTCCTCCGGGAAGAGAGCAGTGCTCCCGCGGGACCTCATCCCGAGTAATGAGACTCGATAAGAACCCGCTTTCCAGTCTTATTAAAATATCGAATTCGACCCACTTGTTTCTCGTTAAGTAGTTCTCTGTGTTTCGATAATATAGGAATTTGTATAATCGTTGCCAACCAATTATTAACCTAACTAATTGTATGTATATTTTTTTTAATCTGTGCCTACTAAACCTAATATATTAGGTACGTATTTATCTTTAATTTGTGCACTATTTTGACGTTTTTTTACTTTTTACCTGTATTGTCTATGTGAAACAGGGGCGAACCGCCAGTTATAAGATAAAGTTAGACAAAAGTTATACATAATAAACTAATTTGTAAGAACAAAAACAGTTTCTAATTAAAATGTATAACTAGAAATCATAATACCTTTTGTTCATTGTTATTTGTTTATCGAATTAGAAATATTGAATAAACTATTATTCTGAAAATTAGGTTTACGCGTCAATTGCCACTTTAGATATCTGTTGAACCAAATGAGTCATACTATCAGTTATCTTTTCCTAAACATGAAGTAATACTTACTAGCAGGTACTTAAAACACAGCGCACAGACACATCAAAAACAATATGTACGAATTTGATCCATTTACCTTTTTTTTTTTTTTTTTTGCCCAGGGGAAATCCATCATGGATACCATGCAGCCCGGGGGAGCTACATGGTTATGTCAGACTCTTACTGACTAAAACCCCTGGGGTGTTCCGTCGCTCGCTATAGGCAAAGTCACGAGGACGCTCAGCACTTTCGCGACTCTGCCAGCGTGTGCCCTTGCGGACCCTTCTCATGTTTGGGAGTGGGCGTATCTCTTACCCACTCTCTACTCGTGGGTAAGAGGATCGGGGCCGAGTTCGCTTGATCCATTTACCTATTCCAACTATCTACTCAAAAAGATGAAGTGAAGTGGACGTCTTTCGGTTGATGTGATGATGACGATAACTCAAAAAGATGAGGAAGTATGATAAAGAAATAATTAAGGTACAAGTTCTAGAAATAATATTCTTTTAATCAATTCTGGTGGATAGACAAATACTTAGGTATGTAGGTACATGCTAAGAAAATAATAAAATATTAAACATTTAGAAGTGCTTCCATATAACAAAATGTCTTTTTTTCGTTTTATCTGGCCTTTTTACTAAGATAATGTTACTTAAGTATTAAATTAACAAACCCCCGACATAAAAACTAAAAGGCCCTCTAAAAAGTATAACAATAATAAAATCATAATATTAGTTACCTAAGTATTAATATTTCTACAAAAAAAAAGTCATGTCGGGGGGACCGCTTTTCATTTAGGTGTACTTACTTACTTACCTAATATTTACAATCTACCTAAACCTACGGTCCCCCCGACATGACGTTTGTTTTGTAGAAATATTAATACTTAGGTAACTAATATTATGATTTTATTATTGTTATACTTTTTAGAGGGCCTTTTAGTTTTTATGTCGGGGGTTTGTTAAATTTTTAATTTATTTTTTTATTTCATACTTTTTGTAAGTAGGTACGTAGGTACCTACTACATATTATTTTTTTAACTAATTTCCATTTAACACGGAATTTCGTAATGTACATGTAATCCTCTTACATTTGATACCCCACTCGAGTATATTTGACGACATTGGGCTTACCATTTACACTATTACTCCCCATAATTTTTGAACTACTTAACCGATTTTCATTACGATTTCAATTTTGTAATGTACACGCGATCCTCTTTCATTTGATACCCCACTCGGGTATATTTGTAGACATTTGGTTTTCCATCCCCACTTTCACTCCCAATATTTTTTGAACGACTTAACCGATTTTCATTATGATTTCAATTTTGTAATGTACTCGTCACTCTCTTTCATTGGATACCCCACTCGAGTATATTAGTAGACATTTTTTTTTACATCCCCTCTTTAACCCCCCCTAATTATTAAACTACTGAGCCGATTTTTATAAAATATAGCTAAGAACACTCCCGACATATACACCTTTCAAACAAAAAAAACAGAATCAAAATCGGTTCATGCGTTAGGGAGCTATGATGCCACAGACAGACACACACACACACACACACACACACACACACACACACACACACACACACACACACACACATCATCATCATCATCATCAGACAGACAGACACGTCAAACTTATAACACCCCGTCGTTTTTGCGTCGGGGGTTAAAAATAGGATTCAAGTCAATCATATTAATAAGCAAGTAGGTGACATAAGAAGTAGGTAACGTCTTTTCAAATAAATATAACAAATTCAAGTGGATACTGCATATACTATCACACTTTAGGTATATACAGTTATGTATACAGCTCGAGTACTATGTAAACCTAATCGGGACAAGCAGGCAGCTGGCTAAGTGGGTAAAGCTACATTTAATACTTGTTACGTTGCCTTATATGTATGACGTAGGTACTTGTAACCGAACCATTGAACTTGAAAAAGATATGTTTTATCATAGCACTAGCTGTGTCCGCGACTTCGTCCCCGTGGAATAGTAATTCTTCATAAGGCTTCATATTTTCCCCGTTTTTTACACATTTTCCACTGTTTCTTCGCTCCTATTGGTCGCAGCGTGATGTTATATAGCCTAAAGCCTTCCTCAATAAATGATCTATCCAACAAAAAAATTTTTTTTCAATTCGAACCAGTAGTTCCTAAAATTAGCGCGTTCAAACAAACAAACAAACTCTTCAGCTTTATAATAGTAGTAATAGTATAGATATACTTTTACTGCATTTTAGTTTTTCATATGTTTGGGACAAGTTAATGTATGGACTTTTTAGGGATTGTTTGATAAAATAATTCTTGTAATAAGTGACTGAATATGTCAAATATGGAAACTAAGGTATTAGAGGGTAATTCCGTTAATGCTATGCAGTAAAATTTGGGGTGAAAAATTTCGTTCTAATAAAACTGAAAGTTATTTTTAGACATTTATTTTGACAATTTGCTTAAGTTCGTAGAAATTTGATACGCGTAGTGCATGTAAGTGTCTTATATAGGTAACTTAAATTACAATCACATTAAGATTTTTAGTCTTTGAATTTATTTTAAGTCATTTCACAAAATATAACATTCTAAGTCATATAAGACAAAAAAATATCTACTTAAGTACATTTTAAATGATTATCAACCATCTTTTGTTTTATACAACTAATATTAGCTTATAAGTTCTCGGAATTTTTACTAACACATTATTATGGATACAAGTCCAAAATAAACATTATTAGGTATTATTATAAGCCTCGACAAATAAGTGTTAAAATTAAATCAACAATAAAATCGACAATCGGATCAATTTCACAATTGGCTCTGAATTTCCAATACATAAGTTATTACGATAGCTAATAAAAGACGACCCTTTTTCCCCGTAGGTAATGTCGTAAACATGTTTTGGTATTCCGTTCGTGGTCCCCATGGCCTTACTGGTCTGTTTCGTTGTTTAATGAAATTCGATAGAACCTTTAAACTGACTCGCCGCAAGGCTGTGCTGTTTGGAGGTCAATTTGATCCTAATTCGCAAATAAAATAAACACAGTTACAGCTAATTAAATCAGTTTATAATCGCTGCTAACATTAAATGGTCAATACCCTCTCTCAAAATGGTAGGTATTGTTTAGTTAATAAAAGACGGCATCAACTATGTAATAATGATGAAATAAATAACAAATGTGTTATCATTATTATTACTACTAAGTTAACCTACGAATCATAAAAAAACATATTTCCTAAAATCGTGACAGTCTGATCTGAAAAAAAAAAAAAATAAAAATACGCTAGTTAAATCCGTTAATAGTTGTTTCATTCCAATGTTTAATAACCGCGAAGGCATCAGAAATTATTCTGAAAAAAAAAGTTAGACTATCACCAAATTAGTCTACCAGAATGAAAAGGGGGAAAAAATAACAATTATTTTTGTAAAAGAAATATTAAAAAAATCTTTGGGGTGGAATCACCCTTTACATTCAGGAGTATGAAAAACAGATGTTGGCCGATTCTCAGACTTACCCGATATGCAGACAAAATTTCGAAAAATTGGTCTATTCATATTAAATTAAGTATTTTCTAACATCGCATTATCTATACTAATCTATATCTATACTTCTATACTAATATTATAAAGAGGAAAGATTTGTATTTTTGTATTTTTGTATTTTTGTATGTTTGTAATGAATAGGCTCCGAAACTACTGGACCGATTTCAAAAATTCTTTCACCTTTGGAAAGCTACATTATCCCCGAGTAACATAGGCTATATAATATCACGCTAGGTCTTATAGTTGCGGAGCAGTAACCGAAAATGTTTCAAAAACGGGGGAAAAGTATCGTTTCTGAGGCCTTAAAAAATCTTAAGTCCCCCCGTGCGAAGCCGGGACGGGCCGCTAGTATCTTATGTAATTACAAGACCACGCAACATTGTCCTTAGCGGCGGTCGATCGCGACCAGAATCAATAAGTCGCCTGGAGGAAACTACCAGCAAGTGTAAGCCTTGACCTCTTTGCATATTACGAAATAAAATACTTGTGCACAAAGTAGGTAGTATGGTGTTTTAAGGAAATAAACAATATGGCGGAAATCAATAAATTAACTTTAGTATTTGGCAACTTGGCCAACATTTTTTCTAGTGACATTGTTTTTCAATTCAGTTGATACTTACTCGAAATTGCATTGGTATTATTGAGTCTACGGCCATTTCGATATGTGTCAACAATTACAGCTTTCTGGGATTTGACATTCTGTAATCGCGATTCTATATTATTACATTAGCTGACCTAGCGAAAATTTAAGGTTGTATATATTATTACTAGCTTCTGCCCGCGACTGCGTCTGCGTGGAACTCCTCCTTTTTTGCAGTCGGTTAAAAAGTAGCATATGTCCTTTCTCAGGCTCCAAACTTTCATTGTACCAAATTTCATTTAAATCGGTCCAGTAGTTTTAGCGTGAAAGCGTAACAGATCCTAGACAGACAAACAGACCGTTACTTTCGCATTTATAATATTAGTATAGAGTATAGATTACCTTAGCTGACCTAGAGAAAATTTATTACTGTGTCGAATGTCGAATTATGATAAATAAAAGATTATAAAAACAATAGCAAAAGTAATCGTGGCTTCATATCATGGCTGTCAGTAATATTCGGTTAATGCTACACAAACTTACCTGTGCTTAGTTATATAACCAACCATAGTTGAATTCTAGAACGTCACGTTCAGGTATTTTCCGCCATATTGCGGCTTCACGGTATTTTGATGAAAATACATCGTCTACATTACCCATTGTCGTCATATCCGTAAACACCGGCTGTCAACTCGGACCACTTCCTGCATTTCCTGATAGATTCTCAGCTTCCGGTTTTATAATGTAACATGATCTCTTTATAACGAGATACCTTTGTAACAAGCATGTCGTAATTGAATATTAATGTAAAAACTACAAGCATAACGCCAAATAAGGATATGTTTTGTTAGAAGTATCGTTGGATTACTTAAATTCTAAAACTAATTGATTACACTGGTAAAGGCCAGTCGGAAAAATACAGATAATGCAATAAAATGATACAGATTGGCATATTATATACGCTAACCCACATTAATCCAGTCACTTGTATTACGCAACTGGCTGACTTTGTATCGCTTGTTTTTAACCTTCTTCTGATCGTTACAATCACGACAAAAAATAATTATTCAATTTGGTCTAGTAGCTTCACACCAAGCATTCATTTGTTTATTAATCCAATGGTGTTAATCCAATCCGCATTAGTTAGCTACAAATCACAAGTCTTTACCATCCGAAATATCTCCTAGTCCTCAAAAAAAGTCAATGGACACGCGGCAGCGTATCAAGCCAAGTTCAAACTAACAGAACCAGCGAGCCCCCTTGTTAAATTGTTCCGTAAATTGTCGAACCATTTTAGAATTTTGAAGTCCAATATTAATAATTGGAATTGCTTTCAACACAAAGGGCTCGATGTGGATTAGGTCTGATAATCGGGGCATCTCTAAAGTTACTCAGTAATGATAAAAGTTACGGCTAAAATATCCTCAAATTTAGGTATTGTATAGCATAAGTAAGTATATTTTTAGATAGAGATATCACATTAATCCAATATCTTTAAGATTTCCGACATTATGACAGATAATTTGTCACTGACAAAATTTGTCTCAAAATCAAACTTTATCGTTATCTCATTTGAATAATGCTGGGAAAGATTTTTTGTGTTACGTGATATCAAAAAAAACACTTTATAGCAATAGTCTATAATAATATAACCTAACTTATCTATCCCATTGATATAAATGTGCTTATGTGAATATAATAAAAAAAAATAAAAGGACACTTCACGAACGAATTTCCTTAATTTCCACACTCGATCCAATCGTATTCTTTTAATTACATTATTAGTCACGGTTGTCCGGAGAGGTCCAATTAATTTCGCTTTTGTGTTCCAGTTTAATTTGCATACGTAAGTAGATTTTGAAAGAAGCGCCGTTTGTGACGTCATAAGCCTAGTTTAGCCACGTCTGATGAAGCCAGACCTGGCAATCCTATTAACACACCATCACTTGGCTAACTTCGTTCGAAGCCGATGTTCCGAGACTAATATAAATCGATGAATTGAAATATCTTGGGACTATATCAAAAATAGACTAAGTATATTTTTATCTCAAAATAAATTTTGTTTAAAAATCCTCTGTATATCATTTTTTAATAAAAACCTTGAAGACAGTAAGTAATTTAATTAAGTATAAGCGTAAAAAGTCGCATAGGGCGCGTAGGTACACAAAAAATTACAAGACTATGTCAGTAAGTTAGTACTTATAAATCTAAGAGTGTGAGTGAGAGCAACAGAGTTAGTCCAATTTAACTCCAAGCCTTAAATCGAAAAAAAAGATATTAGGTATCATGAGGAATTAAAACTATTGGGTCATTTTATTAAGTATATAAGGATACATAGTAATAAACCATTAAGTTTGCTTTACGTACCTACCTATGAAGTTATAAGATGACATAATTATGTATATGCTTTAAGAAGGTACCAACGTCATTTATCTGGTTTGCTTAAGTAATAAATCGTAGATTTTGTACCAAATCGGATATTATGAATTCTATTATTATTCTGGTGCGGGTTGAACTAGGAAGCGCGCACGTAGGCCTCGATCCCCTATGCTATTATAATATGACGATAATAACTACAGTTAGGTATTTATTTTTTATAATCCTGCTATGTTTTTTTATTTAAACTGCATAATCTAATCAAGGCAGTCAGGAAAGTGTTTTAAGTACTATCTTCTTACTGAGTTCTTCATCACAGCCTATGTAGATATACCTAAATTCTTTTCTGTAGGTACTACGAGTAGATTTGGAAAAATGTATTCTACCTCAACATTTTTTAAAGGGTACCTACCTACAAATCATTTATTTAAGTATTAAAATTATAAATATTTTAATTATGCGTCTATTTGTTTATTTTTGATTAAGATGAATTTTGGTGTGAGATAGTTTGAGGAAAGGAGGAAAATCTTTCTTTAAAGGGCGAAAATGGAGGTGTAATTTACTATAGATGCATTTGCTAGGCTATCCAAAGTACCTACTATTCTACTCAGGATACGTCGCGAGCTGAAGCTACTTATATATCTTTACTGGATTGATAAATATTTTAAATAAGGATAACACTTGACAAAAATAAAACTGCCGTAAAGTTATTTACGAATTCAGATGGAATTGTTATAGTTATCTAAATCCGAAGCATAGAAAATGTACCGACAGTCAAAAGATAAGATTGATATTAAAAAAAACAATTGTATATCAAGCGCCAATGGATAATAGCGACCGAAAGGAATGAACGCAAAACTGTATAGAATTGACATAGACGAACGAAACGTCTGTGGTCGTCTCACAATTGTGCATTCGATTCGTTCGGTTGCTATTCTATGTTTTCACTTGTCTAGAGACCATGATGTTGTTAGTCATCATAATCAGCCAAAAGTACTGTTGTTGCACTTAAGCAAATTTTAATACCTAAGCCTGGATCAACTTGATGTCAAAATGTACTCGAAACCCACAGGCATATCAATAATTTTATCAAAAGACCTGACAAAGAAGTGAGAGAGGCTTGTAATGAAACAGTTACTTATATTGGATTTAACTCGCGTATTTTAAATTATTTGCTTATGTTTCGAAACTTTAAACATCCCATATTCGTAATCGACTGAGTTGATGATAGTCTAAAGTGATTTTACATCATGAAAATTGTTAGTGTGTAAAACGATGTGGTCTCCGTCTATAAAAAACAGGTGTCTTTATGTATTTTAAAACCAAAGAGTAGGCGGTCAAACCTATCGAAAGCCGACTTTAAAAACTAAATAAGTATTATCTACATAAACGAGTTCAGTTGGATAAGGTTGCTCTCACCGTTATCAGTGAGTTGTTTTAACAAGAGTTATAACAAAGTGTCACCTGTCCAGATGATTGATATGCGAGGACGTCGGTGAATTATGGAAATAACCATAGATACCAGGGGTGTTACGCTAGCCTTGAAAAATTCACTAATCTCTGTTATCAATGGAATGTTAAAGGTGTTTGTTTAAACCATAGTTTGGGTGTAACTTTGGTATTCATTCATACAAATAGAGAAGAAAAAATGCAAAGCTTCTTTGAGGAAAATAATGTTAAATAATAGTTGTCACGTGTTTGATACCTATCCTAAATAGATGTTTACTTATTTAGATATTCGGCGATTTTGTCGAAGCGCTGATCTTTTTTAGTAAAATGAAAAGCTATTTGTCTGAAAATTACTCAAATACGTGTTGATTCGTCATATCTAAATTAAATGACTTTGACTTTGCTCTATGAACTTCAAAGCGCAAGAATAAAAAAACCACGTCACATTCAAGGTGTATTCACAGATATATCATTTTGTTTTGTTCAACTGCTTCTAATTTGCATTCACAAGGAGGCCTTACTAATCGCAAAATCGATTTTAATTTGTTTAAATCTATCAACGGATCTATTTCCTTCAGTCGTATTGTATCTGTGAAGTATTCAAACGAGATGTATTCTGTGTCTTTTTGTTAACTTTGTCACGAGGGAGGCGTACGTCGTGCTTAGGATGTCACGTTCGCGTGACAGCGCCTGTTCTACGCATATTGTGATTCCAACAATGCTCTTTATCTCCTTCAAATAAATAATATTGTAAATTATAAATGTCCAACATAAACACCAGCTATTTTGAAATAAAGTGTACACTTTGATATCAATGAACAATGGGACATGTGTGCAAATGAATTAGATTGTTAATAATTTGTGGCGCCAATATTGTGTCGCTAAGCGCTGAATAAATAATTTTTATCACAATGTCCAAGTCTCTAATTATTCGCTACAATTTTAGTAGATAAAATTTACTATACACTGAGTTGGACACAACTGGATAACATTTGATAACTTTGGCGTATACGACACTATGTTATACCCACGACTTCCACTGTGAATGATGGTGATTTAAAAAAAATGTTTCTTAGTTAGTGTTTTCCTCTACGTTATAAGGAACCCCGGTGTAAAATTTCAAAGTTTCTAACCCTTATAGTCTGCATTGATATTTTAGTCGTTAAGTCAGCTTTTCCTTTTCTATACTTCTATAGATACTAATATTATGAAGAGGAAAGGTTTGTTTGTTTGTTTGGATTGAATAGGCTCCAAAACGGCTGAATCGATTTTAAAAATTCTTTCACTGCTGGGAAGCTACACTATTCCCGAGTGACATTGGCTATTAAAAAAAAGATTATCCGTGCGAATCCGGGGCGGACAGCTAGGTAGTATATAATATAGGTCTGTACCTACTTAATAACATATATTTTGCATTGCAAAAAAATGCAACTAAATATTTTAAAAGGGTACTTGGGCATTGTGAACACACTTTTAAGTAAGTAGGTAATTATAAAAAAAAAAATATACGCGTCGACTTGAGAACCTCCTCCGTTTTTTTTCGTCAGTTGAAAATTAGTGATACAGTCAAAGTCAATATTTTCTGGACTTTGCTTCCAACGGGCTTTGCATTTATATTACTTTTATAGAAGAATTTGATTTTGCAAATAGCATCGTGTTTTACATTGCGATGCCGCTAGCAGATAACAAGTTTATGTACAAAGTTGTATCACAAATCAGTAGGAATCAACAGGATTCCTTGAAAGCTTGTTACTGTTTCCATTTCGTTACACATTTGCTTTTTATTTTTGTCTTGTTTACTGTGATGTCAAAAACGATGTCTTGATACCTACCTATATTATTTTACCTACAAAGATTTGAATACTTACGCCCAATGTAGTGCTATAAAATGAGGCAATAAATACTCGTAGGTGAGTACCTACGAGCATTTATTAAATAACGACATAGTGTTCTAAAAATTATTTATGCACCTACAAATAATTAAAGTTTCTTATAATTGATTAGAAAATTAAAAAAGTTCTTATGGAGTCATAAGAACTTATTTAGCCGGCACACTTATATTTAAAAATGATTTATTTGTAAATATAGGTAGGTACGTAAACTAGGTATTGTACAAAAGAAAAGAATATATACCTACAAATTCTCAACACATAGAAAAATGTACAAGGGCGAACTTATCCCCTTCAATAAACAGATTCAACTTTGGTTGAAATGACAATTACCGCAACGTATTGACACCAAATAAAATCAGTAACCCATTTATCGTCGCGATTGATCTCAATACGGGTATGGAACAGCGTGAATTCACATTTGATCGTCTCAAATTGTCTGTGAATCGCGGAGAAAGCAATAAGGAGGGTAAACTGTTTATTTACTGGTATTGGAGGAAACAATCAGTCGCGTTCGCCTGGGGACGCAATAAGTGTAATCCCACCGATTGCGCTCATTCCAGATAACTTTTAAACAGAAGTGACTGCAAGATACGCGGTACACGATGACGCGGTCACTTGTTTCACGAATCAAACTTCAAATACAACTTGACTGTTTTATTTTGTGCTAGAGAATCACAACTTTTAAGATGTACTTAGGTACCTACTAATAAATTCTTTACTTAACGTATATTTATCAATTGGATTTAAACAGACCATCAATCTCATTTCGAAACATTACCGATTAATTGACCACTCTCATTCGTCCGCCATTGGTGAAAATATAGAATAACCAAAAGGCTTGAAAGCCTCCTCTCAGGAGGCTCGCCACCCGGGCACCCGTCCGGTTTTGCAGTAAAGGTCCATTAGCTGTCCAACTGCGCTTCAGTATTCAGTTCGAAAAAAAAAGAACAACCAATCATAGATCAGTGTGAATATTGCCATTGGCAACTCAGATTCAAATTTATTTATTTCTAAAATTGTAAACATTATAATTACCTACATTTAATTTAAACAATATAGGTAATCTTTAAGTGCATAATATTAAGTAAAAAGTAGGTAGATACCGTTATTAAATACCTAATTACTTATATTTATATTTTAGTTGGGAAAGTATAAATACCTACGTTGGTCCCTTGTCATTGACTGTTTTGTATATTTCATTGATGTTTCCCCCTCAGGACAAGTAAGTAGGTAGGTACTAACGATAGTTACACTCACATAGTAAATAAAAAATTTAAGTTTAGAACTAAATAAATCGCTGTACGTACATTTTTCCAGGACACTTAAATAAACAAAATTTCAGTTAAAATAACGTATTTATTCGGAGTCACTTTATTTCTTTAGTAAATTAAAGCTCAATTGATTTATTTTATTTCTTCGAACAGTTGGATCGTTTAATTCATAATAAATACTGTAAATAAAATGTCGTTTAAGACGTCTCGACTTGCCGAGATCCTTCCAAGAAATCCGAGCTTTATAGAATACAAGGTATAAATATTTACGCTTAAAATGACAACATCTATTTCAAGTGAAACACAATTTCACCCAATCACTTACATACAATTTAATTTAAGTTACATTTATATTTCTATTATGTTTTATATATGAAATTATACTATAAACAATATATACCTGCCAAGATATGTTAATGTTGAGTTGCTGACAATGGACCACCTAGAAACCATACCCTTTTGAATAAAAAAAGAATTTTTCAAATTGGTCCAGGTGTCTTCGAGTAATCGGGAAATCTACTTGAAAAAGGATCGCTACGAATTGAGAACCTCCTCTTTTTTTTGAAGGCGGTTAAAAATAGTCTTTTCCAGTGCATTCTTACATCTTTTTCAATGAGCGCAGGGCGGGCGGCCGGCGGCCGTGGGCGGCGCGGGCGCTCGCGGCCAGTCCGCTTCCGACGTCCGAACTTAACATAACTACTGCCTAACATAACTATATAACTAACTTTCAAACTCAACAAGTGAATCAAACTATCAAATCTTAAATCTAAAAAAATACGCGTCGACTTACGAATCTCCTCTGGTTTTTTCATCGATTAAAAAACAAGTAAACATCGTAGAACCTAACGTAATAGGTCTCGTAAACAGCATTTAGTTTTCAGTGTTGTGCGTTATATTTTAATAAAAAAAATATATAATGGCGGACAAGTTGCACGAGTATCAAGGGGTCGCGGGTCGGTTGCACGGTGCAAGAGACCGATGCAAGGAGAAGTGGACGAAGTGGAAAGAACAGCATCCAAAAGGAGTCAAAGAAGCGTTTAAGGACTCGTTGTTTGGGATCCCCAACTCCGATGAACCCCCGGAAAGGGTCTGGCAGGATAGTTTGTACAGTGACTTATATAGGTAAGTTTGTATCGCCATATCGCATACCTAGATCTAAGTAAGTAAAGCTAACTCAGAAAAGTTTCTTTTTCAGGAGAGGCAAAAAAATATAAATATGTTCATATGCACTGCAGATTTATATTTTTTATTAGCTAGAAGAGTTAGCTGAAATCTGTTTTATTGGTAGGTTTTTCTGCAAGGAATTCGATGGTGGATATTACGTTTCAATTACATTTTGTATCTGCATCTTAAGCATGGATAAATACCTACTAGGTGTTAAAATAGGTAAAGAAGTTTAAAAAATTAAACGAGATGCGTGTAACCTAAATCTAAAATCTCCAATTATGCGATTCGACTTGAAAAATATTTTCTAATGGATTAAAATCTAGATTTATACCTATTTGAGTCAATTTTAAATATCGCCAGATTGCCTGGTGAGTCAACATAGAGGGTGAATTCAGAGAAGAGTGGTCCCTTTCAGCAATAATGACATCGCAAATTGACTGAGATTGATAGCGAACCTGAGAGCCGGGGGAGGGTTTTATACGTATTATAACCAGTTTGCATTACTCCAGTACTACTGTACTGTACTGGAGCTATCGAACCAATAAATTTTAATCCTAGCTTATTCGGTACGAAAACGCTAGGAAGCTTCAATGTTATTAATTAAGACTTGGTGTATTAAGTATGAGAACTGTATTTAGAAATTACATTGTTTGTATGTGTGCGTAATACATTTTATGACAGTTTAAAGATGATTGGAATATCAGTAGTATTAAAATTAAATATTTGTTTTACATAGAAAGGTATTTGTACCTACTTATACTAAGATGTAGGTAAATGTCTAATCGTATCGAAAGTTAGAGGTATCTACACAAGAAAAACTTAGTTACAGTAGCAGCTTTTGTATATTCTTGGGTAATAATTATACCTACTAACTTGCTTCATTACGTGTCACAAACTTCATATTCTTTTGTGTATTTTATCACTTCAATAACTTACTAATCACTTGTCACAATTTTCTTAAACAGGTACATAGGTAATTCCTAACCAGTGATATTTCCCTATTCATTTTATCTCTTAAACAGGAGGAAAAGTCGCATCGAACTAATGCGAATATCAGCAGCAGTAATGGGAATAGAATTCTCCTACGCCGGAGAGACAGCCTTCGTGTCCCCCACTCTTCTCCAAATAGGGGTTCCCCACCAGCAGATGACCCTGGTCTGGGCCCTGTCCCCACTAGTGGGCTTCTTCATGACACCTCTTCTAGGATCCATAAGTGACAGATGCCGATCGCAATATGGAAGAAGGCGACCCTTCATTGTTATGATGTCTCTTGGAGTTCTATTGGGTAAGAAATATTTATTGGTTTAGGCTACTGCCTGTACGTGGATTGAGGTCGATATGCAAAGAGACCCTTGTTTTTACAAATTTGTATATACTTCGTACCGCTGATTTTTGAGCATACCGACTGCAGTGTTATCTGATTTGTGAATCTAAATCTATCCGCAAACAAAAAAAAAAAAAATCGGTCATCGCGTATAAAAAGACTTCAGTGACGTATATACTTATTTAAGGAAGATACGGATATTTAATACAGATTGTCAGTGGTCACAAATA
Organism: Polylopha cassiicola; assembly: GCA_038024825.1. Classification (NCBI taxonomy): domain Eukaryota; kingdom Metazoa; phylum Arthropoda; class Insecta; order Lepidoptera; family Tortricidae; genus Polylopha; species Polylopha cassiicola. The sequence goes on from CP149055.1 coordinate 8,619,787, forward strand.
CAACCTATTTTACTTTACTGTGTCGTGAAGAAAATTAATTATCTGAACATAATATAATAATCAATAAACTTTACCGCATAATTACCTACTTACATTCGTCAACACTTTTTTAGGTTTAATTTTGGTACCAAATGGAGAAGCCATTGGGTACGCATTAGGGGATGAGCGTCCATCGAATAGGACTGAAGTTCCATCGGTGCTGGGGCCCAGGAGTTCAGCGCTGGACGGTCCAGGAAGCAACTATCATCCCTGGGGTGTGCTGTTTACTGTCCTGGGCACAGTTTTCCTGGACTTTGATGCTGACGCTTGCCAAAGTCCTGCAAGGGCGTATCTTCTTGACGTTACTGTTCCAGGTAAGCAGAATAAAAATAGAGTATTTAGTTGACTATAATTACTGTTAGGTTAAACCTATGTGTCTTCTATATGTATATTGCAGTTTCGAGAATAATTTCCTATAATTCCTCGTGACTGTCGAATAGGTCAATGTCTATTTTTAATCTGCGGTCTGAACAATCTCAATTATATTTCAGCACAGTATTTTTTTTAACACACAAAAGTAATAATTTACCTCGTTTATATGAAAGAATTATTCAGATTTTGAATAGGTAAAACACAAAGAAGAACACAGTGCTCGGCCTCTGAGTACGTAAATGATTTATTTATTTACAGTGCATTTTAGGTAATTGGGTATTATTTACTCTTATAATTAAGGTGAATAACACATTACAGAACACATGAGGTTGAATTAGAACGCTATCTAAGGTACATCATACATTGAATTTTAGAGCTCAAAATTGCAGAGCGATTGCTGTAAAATATTTACTTAACTGCTACTTTTCATAAAAAGAACGATAAAGGAAATTGTCACAATTTAACATAATTATGAATTTGATTCTTATTATGTATTAGGTGTTATTATTAAATTACATTATAATATAATATAGGTATATAAAAACTATGTTACATCAAAGAAAAAAATATACAACTTATGTAAAAAAAACTGGAGTGAAATAAAATTCAGTTTTTTATTTAGATGCGAAATGCGATAAAGTTTACTATCGAGGCTATAAAAGTGACTAGATCGTTTAAATAATTGGGTGAATATTTGAGTTCGTACATATTACGCGGCAAACACTAAAGAACTATTGAGACGTGGAGGAATCTGAGTTAGTTTATTTTTTATATATTAAATAGAGCTAGTTCTATGTTTGGAAGTTTATGACGTATTTATTTTTTGAATAGAAATATTTTTTATAAATTTAAATATTCGCCAAATCTCATTACCCGTCATGTCCCAAATCCCAATTTTGATCAATGAATGATCAAAATGATTCAATTATATGTCGAATATCGTATTTTTAAGTAGTTATTTCTATAGAATAGAACTTTGTCTAGATATCATAAAAATTATACACCTTAAAGAGCACTTTTAAGTAGTTTGCCATCGCTTTGAAAAATGTCCTTGCAGGTACCATTCATTACCATTGGTCAGAATGTTCTAAGCCATAAACAAATTTTCGCGCCATATTATTGGTCAAACTATCGACGCGGCAATCGATCTTAGTTGTCGCTAGCGAGCCAAACTAGCCGCACGCGTGTGAAACGATTTCCCGCCAAAATATGACGATCTCTTCGTTCGTTTATACGGTTTGTCAACATTTTTATCTCCTCGCCATTGAAGATTTATTGGCAAGTTCGTTAATACCTTATTAAAGCCGAATGTACCAAAAAACGTGTCTGTGGTATGTGTTTATGTTAATAGGTCAAATATAATTTTAAGTCTATTTAATAATGCACAATGGTCAAAATTCGTAAAAATCTCGTTACCGTTTTTGAAATTACCGTTTATTCCCGTTTTATTTTACAAACGGTAGTGAGATATTTCGAATGGTAATGTGTATTAATAGGCTATTTTAATTTTTTATTTTAAAACTTTGATAATTATAATTATGTAGGCATTAAAAACTAATATTTCGAGACTCATTTTCTTTAAATCACACTTATATTTTCATATAAAAAATATTTTATCATCATTACCATTTACGGTCACATTACCATTTCCATGCAAATCTCACTACCATAAGTATTATTTCTCCTTACCGTTCGCATATTTCATACATTCTGATTACCATTCCTGATACGGTAATGAGTACTCATTACCGTTCGTTAAAAAAAAATAAAAACTGAAATATGTATTTATTTATTGGTTATATTAACGTCCCTTTATTTTTTTCCCCATATTTATATATTAAACCTTAGGTTAAAAATATAAAATACGCAATTTGAAACGATATTCTGAATTTTTTTCCAACTGCCCAATATGTACGAACTCAAATATTCACCCAATTATTATAGCGGCCACTAAATTACTTACAGTACGATATTAACTTCCGAATGACATAGCTTTTGCTTTACAGCATGATTTAAGTTGCCACTTATCAAACAAGGGCGTGCATTCCATATAGGCATAATTTCATAAATGTATGGATGCCTACCCTGGCACCATACATCTTTACACGCCACTGCACGCGCTTGTTATCAAGTAAAGGTGGAATGAAGCCCTTAAAGTACTTGTGGTTGGATAATAGTCTTAAAATAGAACACTTGATATGTTTTGATAAGTTTCTATCGTTAGTCACCGGTTACTCCAAAGTTTATCGTTGTATTTTGTAAAAGATAGTCTCCTTATAGTACTATTGTAGGGTGCGTCGGGGTAAGGTTGAACGAGATTTTGATGAGATAAACCATGTTTTTTTTAAAGCCTCATAATTTTAATCGTATGAAGCTGACGTATATGAAGTGATGTTTTTAGTAAAGTTAATGAATGGTTCTTCCTATCTACCTGAAAATGGTCCTGATTGGAGGTGTTTTTCATATATAAAAACGACGGCAAAGTTAAATTTTTTGCAAAAAAATCGTGGGGTAAGATGGAATGATGAGGGGGGAAGATCGATATAGTTCTTAAAATCTTTAATATCCATTGTAGGTCCATTTGGATTATATGCACCGAAAGCATATTTTTTTCTCTATTCAAATATATAAATACATTTTAAAAATACCTAGTTTTAACTACCAAAATGAAATTTTGTTAAATATAATATTTCAGTCTTACCCCACTTTGTATTCAGATGATATGCGGTTCTCAACTTTTTCTTTTTATATCCTAATATTTAAATTTTACTACCATGTACACAAAAAATGTAATCATTTCTTTATTTAAATAGACAGGTAGTTAAACTAGCCAAATATATATTACAACTTTTATTTAAAATCTTTTTTTTTTACACATGTTTTCATGAGTTGTGAATATTACACTACTCATGAACGAATCATACAGTTTGACAACCCCTGACTTTTACTATGGGTTTCATAATCGGGGTAAGTTGGAAAAGAAAATATTGCCGTCTTGCCCCTCGGTTTTACAAGCGGTGTAAGATTGAAAAATATAAAAACTCCAAAAATATAACAGATATGCAAAATCGGATTTTATGTATCAACTAAAAAAAAATTATCAATAACACGTATCAAAAAAACATATTTTTAACTTGCGTGTAGAAGAAACTACGGAACATGGGGGAAGATTAAAAAACGCATTTATCGCTCAAAAACATACCTTGTCGAAAAATTGCAAAAAAAACATATGCACTCACAACTGACGATTATCGCTGACTGAGATAAGGAGCGCAATGAAATTACCTACAAAACTCTGTAGTCAGTGTTAAAAAATATGCACGGAATAGGCAGCTATGAGGGGTTTTTCATCTTACTCTGTTTTTCATGTTACCCCGACGCACCCTACTATAAGGAGGCTAATTGCATACGCTCTTAAATACTATAAAATTATTATTCCACACTACTTCAATCCTTACACTAGACTCTACGAATGACAATCTTCTTCAATATTTGAAACATATTATTATCCTTATATTACATAATGACATCTACGATGGATTGCAACATATTTAGTACCTACCTAATCTATATAATATGTACCTATATACTCGTAAAAGGAGTAGCTGACGTAATGACGGACTGTAAAGGTTAGAAACTTGAAATGTTACACAGGGGTTCCTATTTCTTAATTTTCGTTTGGCACATCCCTAGACAAGTGCCAATCGATAATGGCAACCGAACGAAAAAAATACAAAATTGTTTGGAATTAAGATACGCGACAAAACTGACCACGTGACTGCCTTACATGGTAGGTACCTGGATACTTAATGACATCTCAACCAATTTTATAATCAGGTACCCGTATAAACGTCAATTTTACATAGTAAACAGAAATTAATCAACAAACGTAAATTACCCGGGCGATTACACTTTGAATAAATTTATTCCGAAATTCATCACCATCCTTAACCTACTTTGATTATTTCAGTTAATTTTGATTCAATATTTGAACTGCGAGGCATGTGACTGTTCAGAGGAAGTTGCTATACGCCACTTTATCTACCGCCCGTGATTGATTTATCTAGGCAACTGTACTTTATGGGTTTTTCAAAGTAAACAATGACGAGTATGTTTTTACAAACTTCTGATTACGTTTAAAGCTGTAACGTCCGGACAAAACTCTGTAATATCTTTATGAGTACCTACATAAAAAAAACAATGTTTGTGAGTAGGTATGTACGCGCATTAATTTTGATGGATTGGATCAAACTGGATAATTTTTTGTTGTGATTGTTAAGATCAGGAGAAGTTTTGTACAGAAAAAAATTAAAGGGTTTTCTGGAAAAACAAATATGGCGGAACGATGTTCGCTGGGGCAGCTAGTACTCTATAAAAGAAAGTTTGAAACGATACAGCCAAATAATGAGTTTATCATGGAGGTTCTATTTAAAAATACTTTTTTTATTCGAATACAACTTAAAAGTCAAAATAGAACTGGATGCAAAGTTCAGATTCAAATAGTTTAAAAGAGATTAGATTTGCGGAGTCGTGTAAAATAAATATAATGAAAATAACTCATAATTTACAGTTACAAATAAACTAACATAAATATCGTTTACTTAAAGCTTTTTAGCGCTCGTCTTCTTCATAAGAGTTGAACAAACAAACGTATAAATTAGCATCAGTGAGTTCAGCGCCCCGTTGAGATATGATTTCCTGTCTGCTACTAATTGGTCGCGGTGCTGTACAGCCTCGTGAATAGGCATGACGACTGTTCTTTCTTTGTCCATCAAGTAGATTACCTACTTTATGCCCGGGCTACATGAAGCTAGTTTTTCGAGCTAGGATAGCAAGCTAGTTTTTTTACAAAACTGTCCTGGCTTGCTGACCTAGCTTACTGGCTTACAAATGAAGATGGTTCCGTCTACAGGAAGCCAGAGGTACTAGCTTGCTAGCTTACTAACTTACTAACTCTACCTTGCTATCCTAGCTCGAAAAACTAGTCTCGTGTTGCCCGGGCATTAGTATTATTTTCAATCACCCAGTGACAAGTGTCGTTGGTAGTTTATAAATTACCAAGTTTAAATCTCAATCAGTTCTTTATAATGTATTTGCTATTTACTTTATCAATTCATTGATAAAAAAATAAATTAAAAATTTAACAAACCCCCGACATAAAAACCTAAAAGCCCTTTAAAAAGTATAACAATAATAAAAACTTAATATTAGTTACCTAAATATTAATATTTTTACAAAGAAAACGTCATGTCGGGGGGCCCGCTTGTCATTTAGGTGTTACTACTTACTTAATACCTACAATGTACCTAAACCTACGGTCCCCCCGACATGACGTTTTCTTTGTAAAAATATTAATATTTAGGTAACTAATATTAAGTTTTTATTATTGTTATACTTTTTAAAGGGCTTTTAGGTTTTTATGTCGGGGGTTTGTTAAATTTTTAATTTTTTTTTTTATTTTATACTTTTTGTAACTAGGTATCTACTACATAAATTATTATTTTAAGTAATTTCCATTTCACATGGAATTTTGTAATGTACATGTTATCCTCTTACATTTAATACCCCACTCGTGTACATTTGTCGATATTGGGTTTACCATTTACACTTTTACTTCCCATAATTTTTGAACTGCTCAACCGATTTGCATTACAATTTCAATTTTGTAATGTACACGTGATCCTCTTTCATTTGATACCCCACTCGGGTATATTTGTAGACATTTGGTTTTCCATCCCCACTTTGACACCCAATATTTTTTGAACGACTCAACCGATTTTCATTACAATTTCAATTTTGTAATGTACACGTGATTCTCTTTCATTTGATACCCCACTCGAGTATGTTTGTAGACTTTTATTTTTCCATCCCCTCTTTCACCCCCCCTAATTATTAAACTACTGGGCAGATTTTCATCAAACATAGCTAAGAACACTCCCGACATATACACCTTTCAAACAAAAAAAACAGAATCAAAATCGGTTCATGCGGTAGGGAGCTATGATGCCACAGACAGACACACACACACACACACACACACACACAGACAGACAGACAGACAGACAGACAGACAGACAGACAGACAGACAGACAGACACGTCAAACTTATAACACCCCGTCGTTTTTTCGTCGGGGGTTAAAAACAGGCAACTAAAAATTGAATTTCTACGTAAAAATTACACCTAAACGGTGTTAAAACATAAAATAAATGGAGGATAAATATTGATATAATAATTTTATTATGTCAATATTTATTCTCGTACATAGGCATATTTATTCATATATATGACTATGGATATCTTTCCTTTCTTTGTGAGTACATAATCCTTGGTTATACAATAAAAGTGCGACGCCTAAATTTGTGTGTCTGCTACTGTTTGGATAATTAACATGTTAATACTTTTATTACATGGGCTTTGTTGCGTAAAAAACAAATATTTAGTGTACTATTGCGGGTAAACTTAGCGAGGCGTTGTGTTCGGAAAATCTAGAAATGTCATAAGTTAATTACGATGAGCAAAGAAGGTGACCGGGATCCGAAAATACATATTATTTCACTTTACTTCACAACTAACATATAATGTAAGTACCTAAGTTTCTATAGATACTATTATTCATTATGAATAACAGGTTCACTATGAAGCTAACAAAGTTTTCCAAAGTCAACTATCTATTAAAACTTGTTATTTATTTCAGGGAACAGTTAGCAAACCACAATAAAAAACAATTTAATAAATTAATATTTGAACTTACATACATTAGCCGTTTGTAAACCAAACACAATTACCTACGCTATAAACTAAATATAGAATTAAAATAGTACAAATATGTGCAAGCAAGTAATATAAATATAATTTAATCCCTGGCCTTCACAACTTATATATCAACATTAAATATTCAGAACCTCTTTTATAAACGGAAAATTTTTTTTCTTCTTTTACAGACTTTAGAGTGAAAATCTTTTAATTAGTTTATTGGCTTTAATTACTTATTGTCATTGAATCCTGATCTGCTTGTACCTACAAAAACAATATCTGCGAGGTTTTGAAACAAATAAAATTATATATCTTTAGGTGCACGCGTACCGTGTCAGGCACTCGACATCCGTCACATTCTGTCTATATACAATGCACGCCCTCGGTGATTAGTAGTTTAATGTTACTTTATTTTTTACAGAGGATCATGCAAAAGGACTTAGTACTTTTACCATCATGGCCGGATTGGGGGGCTTCATGGGATACGCGCTCGGGGGCATTAACTGGGACGAAACCCGATTAGGTAATACGATACTAATTACTAACATATTTTAATGAAGCTATTATATTATAAAGAATTTCACTCGTGTAGGTATATTAGCTTTGTGATCACATCTCGAAACCTTTTGAACGGCCCCATGGCCGTTCAATAGAAAACAGATTAATTATGTTTTATTAAATATGTGTTCCGTTTTCGAACACCGACAATGTAGTTATGTAAAAAAAAACTGCTTATTTACCATTCAGACCCCGCCCACCCACTATAGTGCTACTTGAACGGCCCCTATGTAATTATTTTAGAAATTACAAAATTTGAACTGCCTACCTTCTAGCTAGGTAGGTACCCTTTTTTAAAATATGAAATATTTACGGGTTAAATCCTTTTTTTTTGTATTCCAACGTGTAATAACCGCGAAAGCAATGGAAATTATTAGTCCAGCATTTTATCAACCCTATTTGATATAATCGATTGAAATAAAATATGATCTGAAAATACCTCTGAAACGATCTTCCGTTAGCCTATTTTTTCGCCAATAATCAAATTCTTAACTTTCAGGCGAATTATTCGGAGGCCATGTAAGAGCTGTATTTTCGCTTATAACTGTGATATTCGTCGCTTGTGTAACTGCCACGGTGACCAGCTTCAAAGAAATACCTTTAGGAGAGTTGCAAGAGCAAGACGAGTTCAGGAGGTTAGCGGAAAACGAGCGAGCACAGGAAAGCTTCGATGCTGGCGATGAGCCAGGACCGGAGAAAAATACTTTGAAGCGAGATAATACTACGTATGGATCTTTAAGTCAACCGCCTTTGGAGGTAAGGTTATGTGAAATAAGAATATTAGGTACCTTTTTTTTTTTACTTTGTAATCTTTTAAGGGTACCTAGGTTACATAATTTACGTGGGAACAACGCTCGTTCGGAATTCAAGCAACTTTAAATACCTACACAATAAACTTTAAATACTACTAAAAAAGTTGAGTTAGTTATACCATTTATAACTTACTTTTTTTTCAAAATAGGGATATAGCCTATGTCACTCGCAAATAGTGTAGCTTTCCAACAGTGTCCAGTCGTTTTGGACCCTATTCAATCCAAACAAAGAAACAAACAAACATTTCTTCTTTATTATATTAGTATAGCTAGAAGAACGACTAAACCGATTCTCATGATCTCGTACGAAAATCATCCTTATAGTCACCATAATATCAGCAGAATTAATTATTCCAGTACAACTTTCAATTACTTAAATTACATTCACAATCAAGAATTGAGTCATATAATTGCATCAACTGCATTTAAAGATGCTATCAATTCTAGAAAGGTGCCAGCATTAACGTCCCTGAGGTGACACACGGGCATCTCTCCCTCCGACACTATTTGCGCTCCATCGTGGTGATGCCAGCCTCCCTGCGCGTGGTCTGCCTCACCAATCTCTTCTGCTGGATGGCCCATGTATGCTACTCGCTTTACTTCACTGACTTCGTCGGCGAAGCTGTCTTTGGAGGAAATCCAGCTGTAAGTATTGATATCCCTACTAATATTATAAATGCGTTAGTAACTCTGTCTGTCTGTCTGTCTGTTGCTCTTTCACGCCTAAACGGCTGAACGGATTTTGATGAAATTTGGTATGGTAATAGATGATAACCTAGAAATGGACATAGGCTATAAATAATCACGCCATCGTTCTTAGGGGGTAGGCAGTAGGCAGATAACTAAATTGAGATAGTGATGTTTAGTCGTTTTGGTTGGGACTTTTGCTCTATTGCTCTATTGCTCTATGCTCTATGCTCTATATATTATAAATGCGAAAGTAACTCTGTCTGTCTGTCTGTCTGTTACGCTTTCACGCTAAAACTACTGGACCGATTTAAATGAAATTTGGTACAAAGAAAGTCTGGAGCTTCAGAAAGGACATAGGCTACTTTTTAACCGGCTGCAAAAAAGGACGAGTTCCACGCGGACGAAGTCGCGGGCAGAAGCTAGTATCAGAATATAGCTAATTTAATTCTCGTAATATGAGGCAGTTCACACTTGGATATGTAAATGTTCAGAAGGGTAGGTATTAAGCAAGGGCGTGCATTCCATACAGGCACAGTGTCACTAATGTATGGAGTGCCTACCCTAGCGCCATACTTACGCTCCCTACACCGCACGCGCCTGGTATCAAGTCCTGATTCGTGAAACTTAACACCCTTAGAATTAGTTCTAACATCTGACTGTGTAACACATTTGGTTTGAAAGTGATGAAATATAGTTTTTCTTTTATTTTATACAAATGAATTCAAAATAGGCATTGACACTTTACAGGCACCAGTGGGTTCAGAGAGTCGCACAGAATACGAGGCCGGGGTCCGATTCGGATGCTGGGGGATGGCCATGTATTCCTTATCGTGTGCCTGCTATTCCACTATCATAGAAAAACTCATTAAGAGACTAGGGTAAGTTTCATCTGGAACACTATAGAATAGTTAATACCTTTTGTTAATCTTTACATAATATCGCACCTTTACTAGAAAAGTGTGAAAATTCGAAATGGGACCACATGAATTTAATTATGCAGACTTAGAGTTTTATACAGAGTACCTAGGTACCTAACGAAATAATTCGATATGTCACATTTTTCTGCTTAAGTGCAATTATTTCACCCAAACTACGCAACGTACAACTTACGTTTTTCCATATATTGTTTACGTTTGAAAAAGGCTAGGTACCCAATAATATTATGCAGATATTATAAAATAGGTAGGTATGTGTAAAACCAGGGCATTATTAAGTAGGTACCTATGTCAAAGTTTAGTAGTAGGTACCTATGTCAAATAAGAGACAGGTACCTACCTACTTATCACATACATAGGTAAGTAGGTAAATGAATTCACAACTTAGGTATATTATTTTTTTGTCAAATTTCTTTCTACCTACATAAAAAATTCAAATACCTACCTACCTTACATGTGCGTTAATTGAAGACTTAGGTACAACATTTTATCTAAGTTAACAAGCAGTAGGTAGGTAACTTTGTATAAAGTTTGTCAAAGTATCTACCTACCTACCTACTACGGCCGTGATATCACTGCTCGCTGATCCAAATGATTGCTTGAATACATATTCCGAGAGCAGGCACCAATTTTTAGATGGGTATTTTAGGCAAGCTGAAATCTTGTCATATTATTATACCTACTTCAACACGAACTGCAGATCTAGCTGGTGAGTAGATTACTTAGTGACGTAGGTCCTAACTAACCTATTTAGGTAATTATTTCAAAGCCTTTAGAATATCCTAATACAGTAGGTACTTACGTAATCATTTACGATGCTTTCATGAATAAGAACTCCACTGGTTCCAAATAACCGTCGCCTACGATAATATGAAATAAAAATAGGTAACTGAAGTTATCGGCACGTTAGCATTAAATCAGCATAGTTACGAGAGTTAAATCCATTCCAGTTGTTTTATTCCAATACATTTTATTGATATCTCATTCCTCATGAATGAAATTCTACATGAATAATTCTTTCAAGGGTAAAGTAACATTTGGCTGTCGACGCCTGTTTAATATTATTAGCAAATGGCAACCCTTGCGGTAAATCGGTATTAGCGTTAACTTAGGCGCCATCCTTTCGGATTTAGATAAAAAACGGCGCAATACGTCGACAGAGTGATTTATTTTTCTATAACGTTACTGTTTTAATGCGTAACATTTTGTAATACAAGTAGGTACCTGCTAAAGTCATTTATAATGATTTATTGATTTCGGTTGGGGTTACTTTACATTTATTTGCTTAACAATAAGATCTTTTATATTCGTTGTTAACCACCTGCGAAACGCAGATATTATAATGTTCGTTCAAAATATTTCATCAATCAAACAGTACAGCTGTGCTTGATAAGTGATAAGACCTATAAGATACAGTTATCTCTCGACCGTGCCCTTAAACTTGACTGCAAGTAAGCATACATTTCCTAGCGTAACAAGATCAGGTCACCCTTGACTCACACACTTCCTGGTGCATTTGCTGGGCTTCGAACAGATTTAAAAATCAATATCGACTTTTCCAGCGGCAAGTTATCATCTGCACTTTAAAAGTAGGTCGCTGGTCGTAGGTTACTTTGGAATCAGCGATGCTTATATCTATACTAATATTACAAAGAGGAAAGGTTTATTTGTTTCTTTGTTTGTTCGTTTGGATTGAATAGGCTCCAGAACGGCTTGACCGATTTAAAAAAATCTTTCACTGTTGGGAAGCTACACTGTTTCCGAGTGACATAGGCTATAAAAAGAAGATGATCCGTGCGAAGCCGGGGCGGACAGCTAGTATTATATATAGCTACCCACGAGCATAATATTATGTTTATTGGGATCATGATCTCGTAATATTATGGTAATATTCAAACCACTCCAATTTTCGGGATTCGATAAACGTGTTAATATAACGCAAATTGGCAATTGGCTTATGAAAATTCGTGATTTTTCAGAAGCGTATATTTCCGTTTAACCACAGCGGAGACGATGTATGATGGAAATAAGTAGGTATTCACGGCTGTCTATCATTGTTCTTAATTAGTTTTAAATTAGGTACCAAAATCAAACTGTCGGACTAACTGGAATTTCATTTTCGTTACCCAGTGATCCCTATTGGGCCTATTGACGATAGCGTACCTACCTACTCTAAACACACGTTAACGTTAATTACAGTAAGTCGATAATAACCGCGAATGTAACATAAATTATAACAATGTTATGCACTTTCCAGAGCCAAAAAGGTGTATGTGGGAGGACTCTGCACATACAGCTGTGGAATGTTCCTGTTGTGTGCAGTGCGCGCGCGGGCCGCCGTTTTGCTGTTCAGCTGGACTGCAGGGGTCATGTACTCCACACTGTTCACGATGCCGTACCTCCTGGTCGCACATTATCACGCTACTGGGATGGTAAGAACTGGTTTCGAAGGGGTAGAAGTCTAATAAAGATATCATAGCTTCTGCCGGGACTTTTAAGGGTAAAACCGAATCCTATTATTGAGAGCATTTCGTCCGTCTGTCACCAGGGTGTATCTCATGAACCGTGATAGTTAGCCAGTTGGAATTTTCACAGATGACTTATTTCTGTTGCCGCTACAACAAAAAGTACAAAAAATGGGATAATAGGGGGATAAATAGAATTAAAGGGGAATTAAACTCCCATAACAGCTCCAAGAGTCTAAGGGAGTCGCAAGGCCTGCCAAGTGAGAGTCCCTTAAAACCTGTTTTAAGATGCATATACATTGAAAGCCTGCAATAAGCGCCATTTTAAACCACAGATAAGAGTTGCCTGCTCTTATCTGTGGTCCCATTGTCACTAAACTTATACAACGTGCGATTTTACGTTGATGGACAAAATAGTATATGTAGGTATACCTACGATACATATATATACTGTTGATAGATACGGTATATAGATTACTGTTTCTACTTGAAAGATGCAAGTCGTATGTCTTATTCTAGTGGGACAGCGCCGGTGGCGGATGTGGGCAGGAGCGCGGGCTAGGAACAGACGTGGCCGTGGTCAGCAGCTGTGTGTTCGTGGCGCAGCTGCTTGTGTCAGTGCTCATGGGGTTGGCAGTCAAGGCCTCAGGATCCACGGCTGCAGTGGTTGCCGTCGCAGCGGCCCTTGCCGCCGCTGCCGCTTGCACAGCAACTAAGATTACATATCTAGACCTATAAATAGTGTAAGACTTCTTGATTAGATAAAAGAACCGCTTGTTTTACAACAACTAAGTATATCGTGGTCGTAACTGTTTTATGAGGCAAAAATGAAGTTCAAAATAAATAATTAGGTTCAGTACAATCTGGCTACTTAAACCCTAAGGGGTAATAATTTCTGATGCCTTTGCGGTTATAACATATTGCAATGAAATGACTATGGCGGTAGTCGACAAAGTTTCCAAAAGTCAGTGAGGTAAATACGCGAGTTAAATCCGTTTAAAGTTGTTTGGTTCCAATTCCTAAGGGGTAATTTTAGCCAACCAAATTTTCAATGTCTAATTCGTTTGTTCGATAAAACTAGACACGTTATTTTTGTTCCAATGAAAAAATACGAAAAGAACAATAAAAAAAGGGTTAAGGTCAAGGCTTCTAATTCCGTCTACGGGGCTATTCCGTCACTTACACGTTTTTGGCGAATCTAAGCACAGTTCGCCGCTGCCGGCTCATTTGGTAAAGCAGTAGGGTTTTCTAATTCAAACTAAAAAACACCCATGACGCTGTGCAATAAAAGAAGAAAAATATCTGCTTTCAAAGTTCAGTTGCGTTTCGAAGTCGAAGTGCGAGTATAGTACTATGCAGTTTGATCAAAGATAAATATGAAATAGTTAGACTTCTAGGCTTGTTTGTATGATTATTACAACGTCTATGATATGTTTAAACGTGTCTGCCTGTTCGTGATGCGTAAAACTCCGATAGTTTTTAGTAATTCACCATGAAAAATTAACAACTTCAAAATAGTCAAGTGGGAAATTCCGTCTATTTTTTAAGGGGCAAAGCCGTCATATGCCGGTATTTCCCGATTCCAGACATCGTCAACATTTTTTTAGTGTATTAATAGGTACACTTGTCAATCTGGCAATAATAAGCTTAGCTGTGACGAAATATATGAGTAGGTAATTCAATAGAATGTAGTACGAAAATACTCCGGACTGCAAAATGCATAAATCCTTACTTTATGAAACAATATATATAAAAAATATATATATTAGAAAATTTTTAAAAGGTTGAGCTCATCTGATTGGCAAAACATGCCGGAATAGCCCCAAAAAATTGTGTTTGCGGATAATTCCTATTGTAAATCTTATATCTAAGGTCTAATAACACATATTTGATTGAAATCGACGTGTCTTCATTTTCCGCTAGCTAAGACTTGAAAAAACTGCGTAGTTCTAGGGAAACTGCTTGCATGACGGAATAGCCCCACTCAGGCGGGAAACTCCGTCTACCTGACTATTTTTAAAAAAATATATATAATAAATTAAGCAACCTAGATATATCATACTATTATTTGATTGCCAAGTAAATTGTTGGTCTAATACATACGCGCCATGGGTAAATAGTTAAAAATAAACGTCTCAAAATTTTAACCTCCTGCCGCCCAGCACATTTTGGTCAAAGATGGGATAGCAGCCCACATCCCTTTTTATAGGTTTACATGGTTCCGGCCCACGACTTTCGGCAGATGAAAACCTTAGTTATCGTTGTCGTATGAATGTATTGTTTTTATGGTATCATAAGTGATATGTATAAAAGGCTTTGAGACTAAAAAAACACCGAAATTCGATGTCTTTTTTATAGGTATCTGGGTTATAACAATAAAAAATATGAAAATATGAAAATCTATATTTCTGTGTTTATTCCGATATTTTATATGCCTACGTGTTGGTCTTTTACGCTACTATAGTGTATTTTTGTTAAATTGCAATAAAAGTAACACATTTTATTTATTTTCTTAAAATATATAATTTTTTTACAATGTCTGCCACTTGTTACCATTAATTTTGGCCATATACTGGTAACTTTCCGTTCATGACATTCAAATTCTATGACTAGAGTATGTCTTTATTACCGGAAACGGAATGAAACATTAATAAAATGGAAAATGAGCTGACAATTAGGCACCAAACTTGACCATATCGAAGTTTTGGCTAAAAACGGGGTAACCGCCCATAGACCTTTATAAAATCCCATAGAGCCATAACAACTAATTCGAGTGGAACACTAATTTATCATTATGATAAGGTTATAATGGGTGTGAATTGTGAAAACAAAACAATAGAAACACTTTTGTTTTACAAATTGTTAATAAACATAGCAAAAAGATCAGTAATCAAAACAAGAATAGCGGTTATAACCCGTAGACCTATTAAAAACTTTGAATACCTTGGTGCTCATATGCCTTTTAATAGGTCATCCGATTATTAGTTGTTGTATTTATAATGATATCAACTGAATGAATAAAATAAATATGCTGAAACAAAGATGAACATCTTAGGCAACACTCACACCAAAAACTCATACGCAATCTGCCGAGATAGCAAAGAAAATCACAGATTTACTTACCCCTTCCTCGACCTCTCGACATTGTTTTGAATATTACGCCAAAACTAACAGATGATGTTTAACAGACTGACATCTAGTGTGAACGTTAAATATGACGTATGCGTTTTAAAATCATTTAAATGTAATATGCGGTAAATTTAAAGTTCTATGACAAGTCAAAGTTGAAGACCTTATAAAAGGACGTTGGGCTTCAAGCTGTAAAAATCAGCAACACGCTTGGGCCGGAACCACTACTCAGCTGAAGACCTTTAAATAGGTCATTGGGCGGCAGGAGGTTAACCAAAGTTGATCTAGCTCAAAAATATGCCGGAATTAGAAGCCTTGACCTTAATGTAAATTTGGTCAAAGTAACCCGACTTTACGGTAGGTAGGTGCTTAACTAATTTTGTAAGGTGTAAAATTAAATAGGGATATGGATTATTCCACGGACGTTTCAATCGCCGTTAGAACCTTGTCCTGAATATTGAAGGAATAAGCTACAATACGATTAAAACTCGATTAATTCTTACAACATGTACGAGCGCAGTAAATTGTTGCATCGAAACGTAATTTTTGATATTATACCTAGCTATTTCCTCAATACTCAGAACTAGAGACTGAAGGCGATAAAAACGCCTGTGGAATCCCCTAAATATTTTTCCGTGTATTAATAAGAATGATTCTACCATTATTGAAATTTGGTATTACATACGTGTATTGCGTCTGAAGAATGTTATAATAAATGTTGTGAAAGTAAAAATTTATGAAAATAAGTTTACGGTGAAAATACACGATAGATTTTTTTTCAAATCATAAATAAATCTATTGAATATTGAAATGTGAAAGGTGTTAAAGATTCCATTAGAGCTACGTAGGGGAACGGAAGGTAAGACGGACCACTTAAGTAGAATTCAACATAAAAAAATAACCAACAGCTTTATTATAACTCTGTTACCATTAAAATTAAATTTTACATAAAAATACACAAAAAATACTTTTCCTGATAAAAACCTGTACTGACGCATGGCCACTCTGAGAACACTGACCACAATTACGCGGATGGTGACTATCCAGTGGGTGCCAACCACCAATAGATGGCACTAATAGTTTCAGAATAAATGCCGTGGTTCGTTTTACCCACAGGGTCCGTCTTACCTTCCGTTCCCCTAATGTCAGTATAGCGACGTCGAACTCGAAATACGCTGACTCTGCGTAATTATATCCAGACACGTCAAAAAGAAATTATTTGACGGCCCTAACGACGCGATCACACAAATCAGCGCCAGAGATTTTTTTTGACACAATTTTCACTTTTTATGGTTTTACTGATAGCTGCTATTCCAAAAAAGATTTAACTTTACTTATACATATAAGCGAATGACGGTGGAACCATATGACATTGTAAAATATATTAGAAATATTAGAATTGGACACTATTGCACTTAGAGGGTCGTAATGTACCGATTACTTACCTGTCTAATTGTAAGACCTAATGTAATCTACATAAAAAGCAATCAAATAAATAAAACCGTACTATGTTTTCCCCGGGCAGGTTAAACCTGTTACAAGGATATAAGTTATGAATTAACTAAGTAAGTACTTTCTATTTATGTTTCAAGATCCCAGTCACCCCAGTTTTAGCTAACTATTTAGGTAGAACTGAACGATTTTACTGAAAATTGGTGGGGAAGTAGGTAGCTTAGAACCAGGTGACGGACATAGGACCTTTTTATACCGTTTCCGTAGGGAAAAAAATAGCATGATTTTTTTCCACCTTTGACACCTGCTGTCTGTAAAACGGCCCCACTTTCAACTTAGCGAGTATCCATTCCTTTCTAAGTTTATTTTATATAACCAACCCTAAGAAAATCACATTTCCTAAAATCTGGAGTGACTGGGTTATCACTATTATCTAGTGACCGACCGAAACATGTTATTTTGCCGAAACCGAAACCGAAGGTACGGTTTGTTTGTAGTTTCGGCCGAAACCGAAAACGAACCTTTTATAAATAAAGAAAAAAGTCCTTAAAAAGTCGAAAAAATGTTAGTAAGCCCGTTTTTTTCTAAAATTAATATCTCGCCGACCTATAATTACAGGTTTCTACTTTCAAAGATTTATCACAATGAAATTTCAGCACAGTTACGGAGGTTCTGTTTGAAAATTTAACTACCCTATAAAGAGAAAAAAAATCATTATTAGTAACACAAAGTTAACGATTTTTTAATGGTGGTATAAAATAAAACAAATTTATTATTAAAATATGATGCTCTGTTATGCTATAATTAAATATATTCATCAATAGGTTAGCAAACTAAAATAAAGCGTTAAATATTAACTATGACATGACGAATTCACAACAAAAACAAACTAAAATACTTGATCAAACTACTTACTAAGTAGTTTGGCGGAAAGTAGTACTTACCATTATTCGCGGACAGGTATTGACTCGTCTACACGAGCAAAGTGCACTGATTTAGACGTACCGAAGGTACGATGTTGTAAGTTTCTGCGCGGCCGAAAGGTTCGGCCGTTTTTGGCCGAAACCGAAACTCGAGCCGAAACTTGATTTTTTGGCCGAAACTGGCCGAAACCGAAACCGAACACTACTATTATCCCATTAGGTAAAGCATAAATGTATACGCAACTTGTGTCGCTTCACTCCGTTGTATGAAATTCAAGCAACATAGCTATATAGGTAGTGAATGATTTTATAAAGTGCAACAATATATCACATGTTCTAATTATAATTTATCTATGTCGATGGCAAGTGAAACAGATGTGACCCGGCACCGCGGACTGCGGTTACGATGCGGTCCATTATAGGATTATTCCCGGACAAATATTTACGATGCGAATAACAAATTCAACCATCTCTATGTAATGGAGGGATTAGACAAGGACACCATGTTATATTTTGCAGATCTGTTTGAGGGAACGTAGTGTGCTGTTCCAAAGACAGTGTTTTGGTTTAGGGTTATTTTGGAGCTTAGTTCGTTACATTAACTAAAGTCTACACAATTTGACTTCGTATTTTAGACTATTTATTTATGTGTCTCTATAAAATTACAATTTCCAACAAAATATACAAATATTTGTTCTCGGGGGCAGGCATAGACAATCTAAGCATATATCTAAGGTAATTTTCGACACTCGCAAGGGCATCAAAACCTACAAGTTTATTTTCTAACAGTACCTTACACCCCTGAAAAATTATATTATTATTATCGTTGATGATACTGCAAATCTGCGCTGCGTAACAATTGCTGATTCTAGCCGTTCTTGAGTTACATGGGAGTAACTAAAACTACTTTATTTTATAGATATAATAATATAAAGAAAGTCGTTTTAGTTAAACTAAATGTTATCAATGTAAATGCGTAAATATATCGATGTGGTACCCGTGCTCTGACCCTTAATTCTACATTCAACCAACATAGTGCATACCATTGATTTCCAATCATAAATTCGTATCGCTGCGGAAGTTCATATCTACTCGTATATGTACTGACGTCGAGTAAACACGTGGTTTGCGTTACAAATGGATGCCGCTGAGAGATTTGAACAAGCAAATATTGTGTTTGTTTAGCTCGCTATCGAAACTATCTGTTTTATCGGTATTTTATTTCGATGCAACCGTTTCATAAAGCATATTTTATAGCTTTAATAGCCACAAAATGGTATTTGCTAGTCGTAAAACGCTTGCGGTTATTTATTATTATGCCTGACCAACCGCAAAATAAATTTTACTAATGAAAGTTTGCAAATTTGTGGATGGATTATACCTACTTTTTATTGTACCTATGTAGAAAGGCTTAACGAGACATATTGTTATGTAATAGACCTGTTGTTTGAGAATAAAAATATTATAATGAAGTACCTATGTTATAAAAAATGTTGAACACGTTATATGTCAATCAAACAAAAAATCACCACATGAAACATACCGAAGTATCTAGTCAGAGTTAAGGATTGGGGGCCTGGTGACGTCACTATCTTATGTAAAGTATGACGCCACACGGAACCTAAGCGGGCTTTGTCTATATTATTTTTCGTTTTATTGGCCAAAGATAACATATGTGTCCAATATTTTTGCTTATTATGACTATATCCAAATCTGAACTAATTTGCTTTGTACAGTAGTCGATGAGATTCGCTAGTTATTCGTTCGCTACTGATGCGTTGTGTAATCCAAACCGTTTGGAAATCATTTTATCGGAAATGCACTACGGAAAACAAGTTAATGCTGTGGTATGATTATTTACCTACTACTAGCTGTGCCCGCAACTGCGTCCGCGTGGAATACCTAGTTATTCTTCATATAGGCTTCATATTTTCCCCGTTTTTTACAAATTTCCACTGTTTTTTCGCTCCTATTGGTCGCAGCGTGATGTTATATATCCTATAGCCTTCGTCGATAAATGGTCTATCCAACAAAAAAAGATTTTTCAATTCAAGCCAGTAGTTCCTGAGATTAGCGCGTTTAAATAAACAAACAAACTCTTTAGCTTAATAATATTAGTATAGATTCAGGTAGATATTAAATTGGAATGGGTATTTTAGGGATAGATAAAAATGAGGTAGTTTAAAGGTAACCACTTATCTACTTACGCTGTTTTAAGTCATACCAATTGGACTTCGGGTTGATGTTTGTAAATGTTATTATTAAATAGAAACTCTTTTAAATTTGTTAATGTACAAAAAGATTTTAAATGGGTAAAAGATGTACATCAAATTTGTACTCTATTTAGTAGGAATTACTTATCTACAGAAGAATAATCTTAGATCAATCGTATGTGAATATTTAAATATATTACTTATATGTTGTTAAATTTGTAAATAGGTACTAGTAAATAGGTAATGTTTAAAAAAATGCAATGTATGTATGCATCGCTCTCTTTCCCAGATAATTCTCATAAATTGACAATATTACATACTTTTAAAACTATAATCAAGGCTCTCTGTGTCGTATGATATTTAAATAAGTAGATGTGTGTTCATATTATTACCTAATTAATTGTATTATAAAATATGTAATTTGTTTATCATAGTTAAAATACCCCAGATTATGCTCAGTAATGTCACTCTGAAAGAGGTTCTATTAGAGGGACCATAGACACGACACCAATAGACACGACAACTGTCTAAGTGTCCAAAAGTTCGGGAGCGGGGGCTCGTGACGTCACGCACCCCAATTCCCAAGCTTTTGAAGCAATATTTTTGTATTTTTTTTGTTTGTTTGGGAAAAGAAAAAATACGTGTCTAATAATTTTCAATACCTAATCTATCTGATGGACAAAATATAATTTCGTATTCTTTACCCAGTCGTTATCTTTATTACATGGACCTACCTATAGGAAATCTATAACGTGTTAAAGGAGCGTCGTGTCGATGTTTTGGCATAGACCTCCAGAGTTGTACAATTAGCGTCAGTGATATCTGACTATTAAATACCTGGTATACTTTTATTATCTTTGATGTTGACTATACCTAATAAATCATAATAAATCCCTATGTATATTAATGTGTTCGACTATCGTCAGCTAAGTCAGCTACGAATATGGGAACTGTAAAGTTTAAGAAACGAAAATAAAATACGCTCGTTAAATCCGTTAGGTAGCTATAGTTGTTTAATTACAGTACCAACTACCAACAATCTTACAATGTTCAAATTGTAGGTACCTACTTACAGGGTTGTATATATTATAAAGAAATGGATTTGTTTATAATATGATTTTCAGTAGGTACTTTTAAAAATCAGCATTATAATTATCTTTATTACATCAATTAATTTCGGTCTAAGTTGATATTGTTTCTATACTTACTATGAAAATTACAGAGTTTACGCTACTCAGGAAATCTTAGTTAAACCTTACAGAAAATTAATAAATAATTGACCCCGTATAACGCTAATGGTTTCTGATTGATATCAACTGTCTTAATGGGAAACTAATTAATGAATTTACAAGGTCAATTGAACAATGGGATATTTTCCATAAAGACTCTTGGGTATTATTAAATTTATTTTGTATTAAATACATTGGGTTTGTTATCGCTTTTCCATTTACATGTTGTAAATAAATAATGGTGTTATAATATGGTTTTCTTTGTTGTCACTTATTAGCTACCTAATTTATGAACTAACTAACCAATACGTATGGAACCTCAAGTTGTTTGGTTGCATAATTTATTTATTTAAAAAACTAAACGAAGGGCTCAGTATAAAAAAAATACATTTAGTGTACCTACAGCTAGCTTATAATTTATTTGATTCTATTTTTTAGGATTTGTAACAGAAGTGGGTACATCGTCAATGAAAATTTCAATCGGCTAACTATTACAGTTCATGATATATAGCCTGGTGTAAAACGGACAGACAGCAGAATCAGTTCAAAAGCTCCTAATTTACAAGAATACCTAGATATAAAATTCAATAACAAATGTTTAAATCCTCCTAAAATCCGAACTTTACCATCTCAATGCATAACCGCTATCAGGCATTTCAATGAAGTATTAACTACTACGAAATACTTCCTCATACATCCTTTCACGCTCGCGCTTCAGCGCAAACATACTTATAAAAGATTACCGATATAAGTACGGAAATATTCTATAATATTTTAATAATTCTATTGATATTTTTGGTTCAATACTATTACTTTCTTGAAGTGAAAAATTCGCTTGTTAACAAGAAAGTAGGTGCAAAGACTAAATTGAGATAGTAAAGAATTTCAACGACCTACTAAGAACTACAATGTACAAAGGTTGCAGTGCGTTTGTACTACGCCAGGGTAGGTACAGGCATGTATGGAAAGTACGCCTTGTAACAAAATTATACGCCCTTTAAACGTCCAGATTTCAAGACGCCCTAAGTTTTATTACACAGCACTCTTAGAGACCCTTTAATCGATTTAGTTTAAAGCTATAAATAAAAATGTATAATTGCTTTAAACACTAGACAAACGTCGCAAACGACCTGAGCAGTAACCAGTCCCTTTAATCGGATTTAAATTTAATTACAACCTTGTGTGTGTTATTTCTGTAGGTCTGTATTAATTTATGGTCATGATTTTTCGTGGTCGATTGGACGATGTCTACTTAGGTTAGTATTGGGTCAAACGATGTCCCTACTTACATGTTTGTGGAGGAAACTAACTGCCACAAAGGCTCTGGAAAATTCCAGTGGGAAATTGGAAATGCATTTCTTTGAGTCTGTCTACCGTTGGATGTACGTAGTCGGTATGTAACTTTCCACAACTGTCGACATTAGTAAGATACTTGGATTCTCGAAGGGAACTAATTGTGATAAATTGTAGGTTCCTAAGTCTAAATTAGTGTGCTGTCTGGTTTTACGACCTAACTCTTGCTTCGATTAAGTCATAAATATGTCAATAGTTCTTAAATGTCATCTACTGATAAGTTAGATATATAATACAGTAGTTTTTCATAGGTTATCTGACTATAATTTTTACTCTTTACTAGGGTTGTCCACATCAGACAAAAGTTCCTTATACCAAGTATACAGTTATACTGTGAAGGTGATGATTCTTCTTATCCTGGCGGGTGAAATATGCTTCCTATGGGATAACTTTTCAAGTCTTGACGTCATCATTGAGCAACTAAACGTCATTGCTATACATAGCATGGCTATGATAAGATACAAGTGCATGGTAATATTGTTATGGTCTTATTAGTAATTAAATCTAACTGTAGATAGTTTTAAACATTTTTATTCAGTTGTCGTAAAACAGATGTTGGAAAAAAGTTATGTAATACTTACACCTATTGTTACAATGACTGAACGCTGAGTCACAGACAGTCACAGTAGATTATTACTTAGACAATTACCTACTGCAGAAAAAGGATCACATTAAAATGTCTCATAAGAAATATCACTAATATCGATTAGTTATATTTTTTATGAAGAATATTTCATAATCTTGATAGTAGTATATCGATACTACTATCAAGATATATTCTATATAATATTCTCAAGATTAATGATGATAAAGAAACATATTATTACCAAGTATTGCATTTTTAAGGATTTTTTCCAAGCGACTATTTTGGCGAAAATAAAATCTACCTAGTACCTCTAAATTACTTTTGACTGACTTTGGACTGGGTTGTGTTTCTTCCTTCTTTCTTTCTGTTGAATACTTATGTTACCACTGTCGTAATTGTAATTTTGCTTCTATCTAGAGAGACCATAACCACGTATACAGAATCTTAGCAAGCGCCATGGAGTCGCCTAACTTTGACATATCGACTCGAGCTCGGAAGAAGCTGGTGAAATACTGGTGCAAGATGAATGATAGATATTTGAAACTTCTTTTAACCCTGGGCAGTTGCACTCTGATAGCATGGTAAGTTAGGAACTTGTGTGATCGTTCCGGAAATAGATATTGGATTTGTATAACGGAAAAAATATCGATACCTCTGGGCTCAAAGGGCGTAAGCGCCATTTTGGCGAAAATGAGTTTTGAATGCAGTCGTACTTAGTTTTTTTTCTCTATCGATCTGTATATTCAAAGTTTTCAAATTCGCAAAAAAATGGTGTATACGCCCCTAAAATTTTAGCTTGATTTGCAAAGATTTTGAAATTTTATGGTCGTATCAGAAATGTTTGTTATTAATGACAAAAAAATTGGGTGTAAGCGACATTCGAAAAAACCATATGGCGTTTACGACCCTTGCCTGTTTTGTATCATGAAAATAAATGACTTTTACACCCACAAATATTTATGTGGTATGGAATTACAAAGACTCTTACAAATATTTTCTATTTTTATAGTTAATGGACTTACACCCCCACAAGTTTTCTATAATTTATAGTATTACAGATAATATGATTCACTGTAATGCGCATATCTCGTTAAATTGTACATATTACTAAATGAAAATATACAAACATTGTCGTTAGTACGTCAAAGTAAAGCAAATGAAGAGAAATCGTGGAAACAAGCCAACAAATACCTCAAAATCTGGTAAATAATATTACTTAAAGAACTGGTGTTTACTCCCTATTTTTTGTCAAATTAGACATTTTTAGGGGGTAAGCGCCGGACCATTTAAATTTCAGGAGTGATAGGTTGGTGCTTACGCCCATTAAGTAATATTTTTGAACTGAATAAATTGGTGAATACACCCCTATTTCAATCCTTTTTTAAACATAAGCAGGTTAATACGCCTAAGTAATTAAACTTTTAACCGTGTTGTTGAATACGCTTACTCTCATTGTACTCTCTTAATAACAACAATAACCACGAAAACATCTGAAATTACTAAATAAAGTATTGTTTTGACAATTATTACCCGGATTCAACAATATAACACCTGCATAATAAAACACGTCAATCTATTTAAATTCTAAAGTCCATAAACATAAGAGTTATATTACGATGTATTGACCATTAACGTGGCTCAGAGATTAGCGGGTTGCTAATATTTCGCAAACAAATTTAAGAAAAACGGTTATTTTGTAACGTTACAAAAAATAATAAGTAAAGAATATATTCAGTATAAACAGCAAACAGCAAACAGCAAACATCAAACATCAAACAGCAAACAGCAAACAGCAAACAGCAAGCAGCAAGCAGCAAGCAGCAAGCAGCAAGCAGCAAGCAGCAAGCAGCAAGCAGCAAGCAGCAAGCAGCAAGCAGCAAGCAGCAATCAGCAAGCAGCAAGCAGCAAGCAGCAAGCAGCAAGCAGCAAGCAGCAAGCAGCAAGCAGCAAGCAGCAAGCAGCAAGCAGCAAGCAGCAAGCAGCAAGCAGCAAGCAGCAAGCAGCAAGCAGCAAGCAGCAAGCAGCAAGCAGCAAGCAGCAAGCAGCAAGCAGCAAGCAGCAAGCAGCAAGCAGCAAGCAGCAAGCAGCAAGCAGCAAGCAGCAAGCAGCAAGCAGCAAGCAGCAAGCAGCAAGCAGCAAGCAGCAAGCAGCAAGCAGCAAGCAGCAAGCCGCTTGCCGCTTGCCGTTTGCCGTTTGCCGGTTGCCGGTTGCCGGTTGACGGTTGCCGTTTGCCGTTTGCCGTTTGCTGTTGCTGCTTGCTCCTTGCTGCTTGCCGCTTGCCGCTTGCCGCTTGACGCTTGCCGCTTGCCGCTTGCCGCTTGCCGCTGGCCGCTTGCCGCTTGCTGTTTGCCGTTTGCTGTTTGCTGCTTGCTGTTTGCTGCTTGCCGCTTGCCGCTTGCCGCTTGCTGTTTGCTGTTTGCTGTTGCTTGCTGCATGGTGCTTGCTGCTTGCTGATTGCTGCTAGCTGATTGCTGCTTGCTGCTTGCTGCTTGCTGCATGGTGCTTGCTGCTTGCTGTTTGCTGCTTGCAATTTGCTGTTTGCTGTTTGCTGCTTGCTGTTTGCTGCTTGATGCTTGCTGCTTGCTGTTTGCCGCTTGCCGTTTGCTGTTTGCTGCTTGCTCCTAGCTGCTTGCCGCTTGCCGCTAGCAGCAAGCAGCAAACAGCAAACAACAAACAGAAAACAGCAAACAGCAAACGGCAAGCGGCAAACAGCAAACATCAAACAGCAAACAGAAAACAGCAAACAGCAAGCAGCAAGCAGCAAGCAGCAAGCAGCAAGCAGCAAGCAGCAAGCAGCAAGCAGCAAGCAGCAAGCAGCAAGCAGCAAGCAGCAAGCAGCAAGCAGCAAGCAGCAAGCAGCAAGCAGCAAGCAGCAAGCAGCAAGCAGCAAGCAGCAAGCAGCAAGCAGCAAGCAGCAAGAAGCAAGCAGCAAGCAGCAAGCAGCAAGCAGCAAGCAGCAAACAGCAAACAACAAACAGCAAACAGCAAGCATCTAGCAGCAAGCAGCAAGCGGCAAACAGCAACCATCAAGTAGCAAACAGCAAACAGCAAACAGCAAACAGCAAACAGCAAACAGCAAACATCAAACAGCAAACAGCAAGCAGCAAGCAGCAAGCAGCAAGCAGCAAGCAGCAAGCAGCAAGCAGCAAGCAGCAAGAAGCAAGCAGCAAGCCGGAAGCGGCAAGCGGCAAACAGCAAACAGCAAACAGCAAACAGCAAACAGCAAACAGCAAACAGCAAACAGCAAACAGCAAACAGCAAACATCAAACAGCAAACAGCAAACAGCAAACAGCAAGCGGTAAGCGGCAAGCGGCAAGCAGCTAGGAGCAAGCAGCAAGCAGCAAACAGCAAGCAGCAAACAGCAAACAGCAAATTGCAAGCAGCAAGCAGCAAGCAGCAAGCACCATGTAGCAAGCAGCAAGCAGCATTTGCTGTTTGCTGCTTGCTGTTTGCTGCTTGCTGTTTGCTGCTTGCTGCTTGCTGCTTGCTGTTTGTTGTTATCTGTTTGTTGTTTGCTGTTTGCTGCTTGCTGCTTGCTGCTTGCTGCTTGCTGCTTGCTGCTTGCTGCTTGCTGCTTGCTGCTTGCTGCTTGCTGTTTGCTGCTTGCTGTTTGCTGTTTGCTGTTTGCTGTTTGCTGTTTGATTGCTGTTTGCTGTTTGATTTGTTTGTTTGCTGTTTGATTTGACAGCAAACAGCAAACAGCAAACAGCAAACAGCAAACGGCAAGCGGCAAGCGGCAAGCGGCAAGCAGCAAACAGCAAGCAGCAAACAGCAAGCAGCAAGCAGCAAGCAGCAAGCAGCAAGCAGCAAGCAGCAAGCAGCAAGCAGCAAACAGCAAACAACAAACAGCAAACAGCAAGCATCTAGCAGCAAGCAGCAAGCGGCAAACAGCAACCATCAAGTAGCAAACAGCAAACAGCAAACAGCAAACAGCAAACAGCAAACAGCAAACAGCAAACAGCAAACAGCAAACAGCAAACAGCAAACATCAAACAGCAAACAGCAAGCAGCAAGCAGCAGACAGCAAACATCAAACAGCAAACAGCAAACAGCAAACAGCAAACAGCAAACAGCAAGCGGTAAGCGGCAAGCGGCAAGCGGCAAGCAGCTAGGAGCAAGCAGCAAGCATCAAGCAGCAAACAGCAAGCAGCAAACAGCAAACAGCAAATTGCAAGCAGCAAGTAGCAAACAGCAAACAGCAAGCAGCAAGCAACAAGCAGCAAGCAGCAAGCAGCAAGCAGCAAGCAGCAAGCAGCAAGCAGCAAGCAGCAAGCAGCAAGCAGCAAGCAGCAAGCAGCAAGCAGCAAGCAGCAAGCAGCAAGCAGCAAGCAGCAAGCAGCAAGCAGCAAGCAGCAAGCAGCAAGCAGCAAGCAGCAAGCAGCAAGCAGCAAGCACCATGTAGCAAGCAGCAAGCAGCATTTGCTGTTTGCTACTTGCTGCTTGCAATTTGCTGTTTGCCGTTTGCCGTTTGCCGTTTGCTGTTGCTGCTTGCTCCTTGCTGCTTGCCGCTTGCCGCTTGCCGCTTGCCGTTTGCTGTTTGCTGCTTGCTCCTAGCTGCTTGCCGCTTGCCGCTAGCAGCAAGCAGCAAACAGCAAACAACAAACAGAAAACAGCAAACAGCAAACGGCAAGCGGCAAACAGCAAACATCAAACAGCAAACAGAAAACAGCAAACAGCAAGCAGCAAGCAGCAAGCAGCAAGCAGCAAGCAGCAAGCAGCAAGCAGCAAGCAGCAAGCAGCAAGCAGCAAGCAGCAAGCAGCAAGAAGCAAGCAGCAAGCAGCAAGCAGCAAGCAGCAAGCAGCAAACAGCAAACAACAAACAGCAAACAGCAAGCATCTAGCAGCAAGCAGCAAGCGGCAAACAGCAACCATCAAGTAGCAAACAGCAAACAGCAAACAGCAAACAGCAAACAGCAAACAGCAAACAGCAAACATCAAACAGCAAACAGCAAGCAGCAAGCAGCAAGCAGCAAGCAGCAAGCAGCAAGCAGCAAGCAGCAAGCAGCAAGAAGCAAGCAGCAAGCAGCAAGCGGCAAGCGGCAAACAGCAAGCAGCAAGCATCAAGCAGCAAACAGCAAGCAGCAAACAGCAAACAGCAAACAGCAAATTGCAAGCAGCAAGTAGCAAACAGCAAACAGCAAACAACAAACAGAAAACAGCAAACAGCAAACGGCAAGCGGCAAACAGCAAACATCAAACAGCAAACAGCAAACAGCAAACAGCAAACAGCAAACAGCAAACAGCAAACAGCAAACAGCAAACAGCAAACATCAAACAGCAAACAGCAAACAGCAAACAGCAAACAGCAAGCGGTAAGCGGCAAGCGGCAAGCAGCTAGGAGCAAGCAGCAAGCATCAAGCAGCAAACAGCAAGCAGCAAACAGCAAACAGCAAATTGCAAGCAGCAAGCAGCAAGCAGCAAGCACCATGTAGCAAGCAGCAAGCAGCATTTGCTGTTTGCTGCTTGCTGTTTGCTGCTTGCCGCTTGCCGCTTGCCGCTTGCCGTTTGCTGTTTGCTGTTTGCTGTTTGTTGTTTTCTGTTTGTTGTTTGCTGTTTGCTGCTTGCTGCTTGCTGCTTGCTGCTTGCTGCTTGCTGCTTGCTGCTTGCTGCTTGCTGCTTGCTGCTTGCTGCTTGCTGCTTGCTGCTTGCTGCTTGCTGCTTGCTGTTTGCTACTTGCTGTTTGCTGTTTGCTGTTTGCTGTTTGATTGCTGTTTGCTGTTTGATTTGTTTGTTTGCTGTTTGATTTGACAGCAAACAGCAAACAGCAAACAGCAAACAGCAAACGGCAAGCGGCAAGCGGCAAGCGGCAAGCAGCAAACAGCAAGCAGCAAACAGCAAGCAGCAAGCAGCAAGCAGCAAGCAGCAAGCAGCAAGCAGCAAGCAGCAAGCAGCAAGCAGCAAGCAGCAAGCAGCAAACAGCAAACAACAAACAGCAAACAGCAAGCATCTAGCAGCAAGCAGCAAGCGGCAAACAGCAACCATCAAGTAGCAAACAGCAAACAGCAAGCAGCAAGCAGCAAGCAGCAAGCAGCAAGCAGCAAGCAGCAAGCAGCAAGCAGCAAGAAGCAAGCAGCAAGAAGCAAGCAGCAAGCAGCAAGCAGCAAACAGCAAACAACAAACAGCAAACAGCAAGCATCTAGCAGCAAGCAGCAAGCGGCAAACAGCAACCATCAAGTAGCAAACAGCAAACAGCAAACAGCAAACAGCAAACAGCAAGCAGCAAGCAGCAAGCAGCAAGCAGCAAACGGCAACCGGCAAACGGCAACCGGCAACCGGCAACCGGCAACCGGCAACCGGCAAGCGGCAAGCGGCAAGCGTCAAGCGGCAAGCGGCAAACAGCAAGCAGCAAGCATCAAGCAGCAAACAGCAAGCAGCAAACAGCAAGCAGCAAGCAGCAAGCAGCAAGCAGCAAGCAGCAAGCAGCAAGCAGCAAGCAGCAAGCAGCAAGCAGCAAGCAGCAAGCAGCAAGCAGCAAGCAGCAAGCAGCAAGCAGCAAGCAGCAAGCAGCAAGCAGCAAGCAGCAAGAAGCAAGCAGCAAGCAGCAAGCAGCAAGCAGCAAGCAGCAAGCAGCAAGCAGCAAGCAGCAAACAGCAAACAGCAAACAGCAAACAGCAAACAGCAAACATCAAACAGCAAACAGCAAACAGCAAACAGCAAACAGCAAGCGGTAAGCGGCAAGCGGCAAGCAGCTAGGATCAAGCAGCAAGCATCAAGCAGCAAACAGCAAGCAGCAAACAGCAAACAGCAAATTGCAAGCAGCAAGTAGCAAACAGCAAACAGCAAACAGCAAGCACCATGTAGCAAGCAGCAAGCAGCAAACAGCAAGCAGCAAACAGCAAACAGCAAATTGCAAGCAGCAAGCAGCAAACAGCAAACAGCAAACAGCAAGCAGCAAGCAACAAGCAGCAAGCAGCAAGCAGCAAGCAGCAAGCAGCAAGCAGCAAGCAGCAAGCACCATGTAGCAAGCAGCAAGCAGCATTTGCTGTTTGCTGCAAGCACCATGCAAGCTGCGGCATTTGCTGTTTGCTGCTGCTGCCTGCTGTTGCTGTTTGCTGCTATGCTGCTGCTTGCTCTATGCCTGCTTGCCGCTTGCCGCTTGCCGCTTGCTGCCGCTTGCCGCTTGCTGTTTGCTGTTCTCTGTTTGCTGTTTGCTGTTTGCTGTTTGCTGTTCGCTGTTTGCTGTTTGCTTGCTGCTGTTTGCTGTTTGCTGTTTACTGTTTGCTGTTTGCTGCTTGCTGTTTGCTGCTTGATGCTTGCTGCTTGATCCTAGCTGCTTGCCGCTTGCCCCTTACCGCTTGCTGTTTGCTGTTTGCTGTTTGCTGTTTGCTGTTTGCTGTTTGCTGTTTGATGTTTGCTGTTTGCTGTTTGCTGTTTGCTGTTTGCTGTTTGCTGTTTGCTGTTTGCTGTTTGCTGTTTGCTGTTTGCTGTTTGCTGTTTGCTGTTTGCTGTTTGCTGTTTGCTGTTTGCTGTTTGCTGCTTGCTGCTTGCAATTTGCTGTTTGCTGTTTGCTGCTTGCTGCTTGCTGCTTGCTGCTTGCTGCTTGCTGCTTGCTGCTTGCTGCTTGCTGCTTGCTGCTTGCTGTTTGCTGTTTGCTGTTTGATGTTTGCTGTTTGCTGTTTGCTGTTTGCTGCTTGCTGTTTGCTGCTTGCTGTTTGTTGTTTTCTGTTTGTTGTTTGCTGTTTGCTGCTTGCTGCTTGCTGTTTGCTGTTTGCTGCTTGCTGCTTGCTGCTTGCTGCTTGCTGCTTGCTGCTTGCTGCTTGCTGCTTGCTGCTTGCTGCTTGCTGCTTGCTGCTTGCTGCTTGCTGCTTGCTGCTTGCTGCTTGCTGCTTGCTGCTTGCTGCTTGCTGCTTGCTGCTTGCTGCTTGCTGCTTGCTGCTTGCTGCTTGCTGCTTGCTGCTTGCTGCTTGCTGCTTGCTGTTTGCTGCTTGATGCTTGCTGCTTGATCCTAGCTGCTTGCCGCTTGCCGCTTACCGCTTGCTGTTTGCTGTTTGCTGTTTGATGTTTGTTGTTTTCTGTTTGCTGTTTGCTGTTTGATGTTTGTTGTTTTCTGTTTGTTGTTTGCTGTTTGCTGTTTGCTGTTTGATGTTTGCTGTTTGCCGCTTGCCGTTTGCTGTTTGCTGCTTGCTGCTTGCTGCTTGCTGCTTGCTGCTTGCTGCTTGCTGCTTGCTGCTTGCTGCTTGCTGCTTGCTGCTTGCTGCTTGCTGCTTGCTGCTTGCTGCTTGCTGCTTGCTGCTTGCTGCTTGCTGCTTGCTGCTTGCTGCTTGCTGCTTGCTGCTTGCTGCTTGCTGCTTGCTGCTTGCTGCTTGCTGCTTATAAAATCATTAGATATTATATCGATACCTCTGGGCTCAAAGGGCGTAATCGCCATTTTGGCGAAAATGAGTTTTGAATGCAGTCGTACTTAGTTTTTGTTTCTCTATCGATCTGTTTATTCAAAGTTTTCAAATTCGCAAAAAAATGGTGAATACGCCCCTAAAATTTTAGCTTGATTTGCAAAGATTTTGAAATTTTAATGGTCGTATCAGAAATGTTACAGAAGGTGGAAATTTAAACACGTTGTGTCTTGTACAAAAAAGGACTCTAACCACAGACTAAAAAATATAGATACAAAACAATGCAAATTTGATAATACGTGGGCACAGATTAAATATATATAAATTTACAAATAAATAATAATCGGTTGGCAATAATAACAAAATTATGATCAATTCTATGCACGCAGTCGCCCATCTGTTTATGATTTAAGTAATTAGTTGTAGAATTGGATTTACTACAAGGAAATAGATAGTTAATTAGGTATGAAAATTTTTGGGATGAAACAATTATAATGGAATAAACTCGCGTATTTTATTGTATTTGCTGACTTTTAGAAAACTTTACAGTTCCCGTATTCGTAGCCAACTGGGCAGACGAAAATCTAACACTAAAGTGATTTGACATTATGCAAACTACGTTATTTTACAAATTGCAATATGTAACTCCTACCCTGTTGCTGTTTGTGTCTGTTTCATTCCAATGTGTAATAACCGCGATGGCATCATAAATTATAATGAAGAGTTGTTTTCAAAATTATAATTAAGTTACTAAAGATGTTTGACAGATCATCAAGTTTGTTGTCAAAGTTTGGTTACAAATACAGATAATCCTTATAAATCAAATTTTTGCAGTAATACTGTATACAATACCCGTATACCGACACGATACTGCACTTATCTTGGGAATTATTGCACATTATTTTATTATTTCATCACAAATTATGACGTATACATATAAAACAAAGAAAAATGAAAGAACTTATAGAAATAAACAACAAAACACAGTGAAAACGACTATTATTTAGTTAGTGTATAGGGGTGTAACGCCCATGATTTTTCAAATCAGCCATTTTTTAGGGGTGTAAGAGTCATATATACTCAATTTTCCGGGGCGTAACGCAAAGCTATTTTTGTTACTATACACTTTTCTTAGATTTTTATTATTTAATAAGTTGCGTCACCGAATTTTAAGTCGCCTTGTCTTGGATTCGTTAATTTATTTATAAAAACAAAAAAGATATGAATTTTATTGTTGAAAAAAAAAGTTTCTTTGCTCTCCTGTAAAGTCGTATTTTGGTGGTTACGACCTTTGAGCCCAGAGGTATCGATATAATATCTGTCATTTCGAAAGAAAAGCGCGTAAAGTGGCACCTTGCCACGCTGATAAAAAAAGTGATGACATGGTCCCCCATTTATTTCAAATTGTCGATGTCTATTCCCAACAAGCAAAATCACTATTTATAGAATTCTCAGGACAACCGTCTTTCTCTCTCATTCCTTATTCCTAATAATTCCTATATTATCTAACTTATAATCAACTTGTGTGATTATTGGTAATTCCAGATTTATGATTTATTTATAGAAGTACTTTTTTTGTTGGGATCTTTCTCTTTGTTTGATACATCACTAAGGAAAAAAAAGATGACATAACCAACAGCGTAAGCATCAAAGGGCAATCGTCACCAATATTTAAAATGTCTTAAACGCGTTTCTTTTTTAGGTATATTTATCCTCTAGTTGACAATTTGAAATACAACCTGATCGTGTCAATATGGTCACCAGTAGAGTATCGGTCTCCACACCGATACCCAGTCATCTACGTCCTCACGTTGATTGCATTCACTTACATATCGTACTTCGTCATGGTGAATGATATCATCTTGCAAGCCTATCTGATACACATACTGTGCCAATTTGCAGTATTGGCCGATTCTTTTGTAAACATTCTAGAAGACTGTGGATTTGAAGGTAAGTGTAGAGGACTGATGATAATATGATTCTTGACGCAGTGGATTCTTACCTTTTTTTATCCCTACCGGAAATCTTTTGGGTTGTTTGTAATGACTTCTGGGTACGTAGCTTCTGTTCTAGACCAGGCTTTTCACTACCGCAAATGCAGACGGGGAATAGGAAACCCATGATGGTTGGAAATATACATGAGCTATATATTATGTTATACGTATAGATAGTATTTAGAAAAGCAATACATAAATGTATTTATTTTTTCAGGTCGTAAGCGAGATGAACTCTTTAACAACGTATTATTTCGACAAAAATATCTAGACAAGTTAGAATGTCTGGTTGATCAACATAAATTGATTTTGGAGTAAGTATTCAATGCTTATACATTTATGTTTTAACTGAATTGTATTAGAATGTAACAAGTATCAAAATCAATAAAGAAAATGTGTTTTTGACAGTCATACAATGGAACTAAGAAACATCCTAAGTCTCCCAATGCTGGGTCAATTTTTATCAAGCGGCTTACAAATCTGTGTTGCTGCTTACCAAGTAACCACGGTAAAATAATTAGCGTATGATTGTTGAATCTTAAAATTATAAAAAAACTTGCATATTACCTATTAAACCATTTTTTTCCAGACGTTGACGAATAACATTACTAAGTTGCTTATGACGCTTTTTTATCTGAGCTATAACTTGTTCGAGTTTTTTATTATCTGCGGATGGTGTGACGAAATTAAATTACAGGTGAGCCCCCACTAAGTAAATATCTTAAGATCCAACTCCCTAACCTAACATTATCATCATGTTACTGATATTGTCATCTTCATTATAAGAAAATGAAATAAGACTTTTTTATTACGTCATCGCATTACTATCATCATTGCTGATTCGTAACGTTCAACTTGAACACCTTTGCTTAAATGTCAAATTGCAGAGTGAAAACATCCGTAATGCTGTATACCGCTCGGGCTGGGAGAGTGGAGTGGGGAGGATGCCAGGAGTGAGGGCGCGTCTTCTATTCGTGGTCACACGCGCTTCTCGCCCCATTGTGCTCACCGCTGGAGGGTTCTACGACCTGTCTCTAGCGTCTTTCGCTTTGGTCTTTAGTCAATTCAGATTACTGCTAGATTAACCAAGATACCACAAAATCATAAAGCCTATTCTAAATAGGTATAGCTACCAGATTTGGGCGTGATTCGCGCATAGTTCGCCGTTGTATCATTTTTATTGCTTGAGTAGTGACCGGTTGCGATTCATCTAAGGTTTCGGTGTCAACCAAAAGTGGCGGAAACATTACGTCACCGCATGCGTTAGTCAATTTCTTCAATTAAAACAACAGAATGTCTCTTTTCCAAATTTTGTAACTAACTGAATTGTGTCTCAGTCGGTCACTAATCTGAGTAAAATTCTGTATTATTGTGCTTACAAGCTTACTTAGGTTCTCGGTTTTGTGGATTCTTGAAGATCTATTTTGCTTAAATACATTGGTCTCTACTTACCTCTCTGTTTCAGTGTTTAATATCTACTTACCTCTCTGTTTCAGTGTTTAATATCTACTTACCTCTCTGTTTCAGGTGGTGAAGACATCATACACCACTCTCACAGTCTTGCTTCGTATGCGTTAAGCGTGATAGCAAATCGACAGCAAGCGAACGATAACATAAAGTCACGTGGTCGGTTTTCGTTCGCGTATGTCATTTCCATACAATTTTGCATTCGCTTCGTTTTGTTGCTACTGTCTAGAGGGCTTATATAATAAAGATACCTACCTAATGTTTTTGGAATGTAAACTAACGCAAATAGTTGAAATTAAATTGTACGTTAATAAAGCTTGCTTATGAAGAGACTAATAAATTATTGATGAAAATTTCATTCCCGGATATAGATACCTGCATAAAATATCCTGATATATCAATATGATCCTGTTAACGAGAATTATCCAGACTTTTCTAACATGAAATTATCATAATATAAAAGCAACCAAAGAAATATGTAGAAATGCATATTCGATGCAGTTTATCTTGCATTTTCGTTGTTTGATGTATTCGGAATAGTAATTACAAGGCAGTTCGGAAGCAAGTAGAATCTCTTTGTAGGCTTGCATGTATTATGCATGCATTCACAGTGGCGCGGCGTAGAGGACAGGAGTGCATAACTACAGGGTGTTGCACCTACTGCACTATTACTACAGAGTAACTTTGGAAGCATCATAAAGTGAGAAACGACCACAATTTAGCCAGAAACCCCGAAATAAGATGATAATTGTTAAGAGCTTGAAACCCTAAGTGAATTTGTAAGAGACGTTAGATAAATTATAAAAACCCAACCAAAAATATTATGTATTCAAATCCGGAATAAGTGCAGTTTTTTCTTGAAAAATATAATAATATATTTCTGATGCTTTCGCGGTTATTAAACAATGGAATAAAATAATTAGGCATAATGGATTAAACACTTTACTACACTAAATATAAGTAACTAGCGGCCCCGGTAGACGTCGTCCTGCCCGTCCGATTGTTTCGTCAAAGATCTGTCAAAGTCTTCTAACTGTCACTTCTTCATAAGGCTTCATATTTTCCCCATTTTTTACACATTTTCCACTGTTTCTTCGCTCCTATTGGTCGCAGCGTGATGTTGTATAGCCTAAAGCCTTCCTCGATAAATGGTCTATCCAACAAAAAAAGAATTTTTGAATTCGAACCAGTATATTCGAAACAAACAAACAAATAAACACTTCAGCTTTATAATATTAGTATAGATCTTAAAACTTATTATGAATTGTCAAGTCGAAATCTTGTCATGTCGATATCGTTTCATTCTCGTGATCCTCTGTCATAAATCGGTACTGCGCCACATTGACATGAAGAAATGTTGCCATATCAATATCGTCCTATTTATAGTGTTGCAAGGAACGTATTACATTTATTAAAATCTTAAGTAAGTACCTATATTATAATGCGTCATACGATACTATACTTACGAGTGTTATATTACCTTTTGATCATTGAATTGCATAGGCACATAAATATAATTACACATTAATTCTTAAGTAGATATCTAATCGTAGACTGAGACTATGTAACTACCTACCTATGTTTCTTGTAATAAAACCGCGGGGCGAATCTTGAAAAGAATATATATAAATAAATTCTGTACGGAACCCCGTCTACTTGATTTGCGACCGATGAGCCTAAATTTCGTATTAATTATAAGTTTCTGGTTAACAAACTTAAGTTCTCCAATTACTGTCGAGTTTATAATTTCAATTTACACGTAATTAATTTCGTGACAAACCAATAATACTACGTAAATATCTTACTCAGTATTATAATAATATTTCGAGTTCCTAATACACCTTTAGATACAGATAAATACAAGAGAGGTAAAAATCATGTACAAATGCAAGCTTATTAAAGATCTAGTTATTTCATGTTATTTCATCTCCTTAGAATTCTAAAATGATTTGCACCCTGCTTTTTAGCTAGCGCTTCGGAAAAGACCGTCATTGCCGATGAAACACCACAAAAAACTCAGCAGAAAGTCTTCTTTTTTTAAGTCAATTTATGTAATTTCAACTTATACATACTAAACAAGAAAATGACTACAAATATAAAGAACCAATCAAAACGGGTCCAAAGGGGCAATACGCTTCTGATCTACATTTAATTACAACCTGGGTATAATTTGACTAGGCATATAATAATTTGAGATCGATAAGAATTTCCGTACCAATACGGTAGTTAAGATTAGTCACGAGTGAAACAATGGGTCGTCTATCATCTTTGTGGAGAAAAGTAACTGCAACCAAGGCTCTGGAAAATTCCAGAGGGAAATTGGAAATGGAATTCTTCGAGACTGTCTACCGTTGGATATACGTAGTCGGTATGTGCTTAACTTTCCACAGATTCTAAAAATAGCATATGAAAGGTTACCTCTCTCGTATCACTGCGAGGTCCTATTAAAGTGTTAGTCGGTTTTAAATAGTGAGTTCTAGAATCGTTACGTTACTGAGTAGGTATTAACTTAAATTTCATTTCCTATTTTTTTTAAATCCTTTTGCGCAGGTACTTAATCCTATAGACGCAAAAAAGAAAAATGATGCATAAAACCAACGAAATATTTATCAACTAAACTTTATAACGTATATTTATCTATACGGCACTAGCAGCGAGTGCTTTAATGAAAACGAGCATGATAATTTTGGAAGAATTTCACAAAAATGTCAAAACAGCTAAGTTCTAACCATCTGTTGACAGTAGAAGGATTTTTACAACTTAAAATGTTAGACATTTTTGTTTAAGAGTTGTAAATGTTACCCACCCAGTGCAACGATTGAGAACAGGCTAACTTAAATCACACTCAATCCTATTAACATCCGGAAGAACTTTATTCAAGTTTTAAAAATCCTCTTTTCAGAATATTACCTTAGATGTAGCATACCTGATATTTGTTAAACCATTTTTTTCTAGGAATGTCTACATCAGAAAAAAGTTTCCTGTATAACGTATACAGTTTTACTGTGAAGACGATGATTATATTATTCATAGTTGGTGAAGTATTCTTCCTGTGGGACAACTTTTCAAGCCTCGACGTCGTTATGGAACAACTTAACGTTATCGCTATACAGATTATAGCTTTGATTAGATACAAGAGCATGGTAGTATAAATAAATAAAATGTGTTGTAAGTTAAACATTTGATGCTGTAAGAACAAAAACCAAATCAACTACTTCTTAGAATTGTTTGATGCCTTTGCGGTCTTAACTGACGTATAAGCTATTTAGTCCTTTTATCATTTTATATCTCAAAACTGATGAGATTTCATCATCATTTATTTGTTTCGTAGAAAAAACGTTCACATTATCGTTCTTCTTATATCTCATTGCCGATATTTAATGTTCAATATGATTTCGATCCAGAAGGACCACTGGGACGTCTACAAGAAATTAGCAAGCGGCATGGAATCACCTAACTTTGACATAACGACCAGAGCCCGGAAGAAGCTTGTGAAATACTGGTGCACTATGAACAATACTTACCTGAAACTTCTATTAGCCCTGGGAAGCTGTACTTTAGTACCATGGTAATGTATTAACAATTCTCCATAAAAAACAAAGAACATTAAATTTCTTTCACGACGTTGCAGGTCTTATTCTAAAGAAACTTTTAGAAATTCCTCCGCTTTGAAATCGTCATCAAATTTGTATTTTTTTCAGGTACCTTTATCCTCTAGTTGACAATTTGAAATACAACTTGATCGTGTCAATATGGACGCCGGTGGAGTACCGGACCCCAGACCGATACCCAATCTTCTACGTCCTGACGTTGATAGCATTCACTTACATATCGTACTTCGTCATGGTGAATGACCTCATCATGCAGGCACACCTGATACATTTGCTGTGCCAATTTACTGTAATGGCTGACTCCTTCGTAAATATTTTAGAAGACTGCGGCATCAAAGGTAAATAGGTGGACTTTACCGATGATATAAGAGTTTTTCTAAATGCCAGTAAGGTAGAATGTTGAATCTGAAAGTATGCAGTATAGATGCCGCAACGGATTGTCTGTGAAATACATTTTTCAATAATTAGTGAAAAAATGACAAAAGAAAAGAAGGTTCGGTTAAGTTAAGACTGCGACCATTGTCTCTTTTCCTTTTTCGCTTTCATAATTATTTTAACAATGTAGAATAAACGTACCATTGATTTTGTATCTACCTATTAAAACAATATCTATAGGTAGATAATGTCAAATAATATGGACTAAACTATTATAGGTATTACCTAATTGAGTAACCTCGTTTTTATTTATTTTCAGGTCGTAAGCGAGAAGAACTTATTATGAACGTTTTGTATCGACAAAAATATCTTGATAAATTGGGATGTTTGGTCGATCAACATAAATTGATTTTAGAGTAACTATTCTATCTTTAAGCTGTTTTTTTAATCCCACTTTACACTTAATATTATAGACCACGTAAGAATAACGATTACACAATACCTATATATTTTTGAAGAATTATAGGTACTAGACGACTAGCAAATATTTCCAACATAAATTCATCTATGACTATATAAGACATCCAAAACTCACGTGTAAATAATCGTGCTCATAATTATATGCCCCCAGCACGTTTCGAACCTGTAACCTCCAGGAGCTCAACCAACAGGCCGTCATAACAGATTTCAAATATCACATGAGATCAAATTTAATTTGAAAGTTTATTAAGGATATTAAGAACGATAGCGAAAGTTTGTCAAAGGAGGGAGTATTAATACGGCATAGATAAATATACCTATTAGCTATAAAACTTTACCGCTTATATAAGGTACAGTTTACCCGGCAACTTGCTCAGTTCTGAAAATAACTTAAGACTTTGTGATGATAGAATTATTAACCGTTGTCCTTTAATTTGTACTCAAATCTAAGTTTCTTTTAAACTTGTATCCTATAAAAGTAAAAAAAATAAATAAATGAATAAGCCAAATTATCAAATAGGTGAATCTTGATGTGAAAAATGATACAAGTAAGCATTTCACCCTCCTTCCTCCATGAACACATCCGTACACCGACACAAAGGCAGCTGTCGCGCGGCATGCGGCCTCACCCACACCTAACAAAGTCCATAGTGCTACAATTGCCCCAACGGCGGGGTTGAGAACGTACACCCACCTGCTTCATAATCCTGTTGATACACCTTCTGACGATGATGGTATGGGTACAGATTCATTTTAGGCAATACTTTTTTTTAACAAT
The DNA here is from genome assembly GCA_038024825.1 of Polylopha cassiicola. NCBI lineage: Eukaryota > Metazoa > Arthropoda > Insecta > Lepidoptera > Tortricidae > Polylopha > Polylopha cassiicola. Next base: position 8,660,337 of record CP149055.1, read on the forward strand.
TACGTTATGTGTATTCGCAGAAATACGATGGAATTAAGGAATATTCTAAGCATCCCAATGCTGGGCCAATTTATATCGAGCGGTGTACAAATCTGTCTAGCTGCTTACCAAGTAACAACGGTATGATTTAACATAATATAATATATGTCCCATATATCTCTTTTTAAACTGAATTCAAAGATCTGCCCAATTTCCATTTTCAGACGATAACAGTTAACGTTACAAAGTTCCTCATGACACTACTTTTTCTAGCGTATAATATGTTTGAGCTCTTTATTATCTGCGGATGGTGCGATGAAATAAAAACACAGGTGAGATCATGTACATGACATACCCTGCATTTATATGGATTGCAACTTAAGTAGGGGCCTATTTAGTTCTCAGTATTAAATAGTGTGACGTGACGTACATGTGTTATTTTGTAAACTTACGTTTGGGTAGGTACTTTTAGCAGAAATTTATTTTCGCTAAAAGTACGTCACTTTGCATATTTAATGCCACATCACGTTCTTTAAAATAATGCGCTAATGTCTTATATTATGCGATTGTAACAACATTAAAGCAATATATTTTGACGCTTCGGCTATGACACATTGAAGTCAAACAATTACAACGGATATCTTGGACGGATCTTCGAGTGTTTGAGACGCCGGCGCCGTTATTCTCATCTCTAGCTATATCTGTTTCAATTTATTAATGCCAGTACTAACACATAATTTTACTTCAGTTTTTTAAATTATTTGATACTGTTTTTAAATATATTATTATAGTATCGAGACTACAATGACGGAATTTCAAACGCTCGAAGATCCACCCACTTAATTTATTTTTCTAAAATTACTTTAATGTTAGACTATCAGCTTAGTCGACTATGAATATCACAACTTTATCCCGTTGAAAATGTATTTTCGACTGTATTTTCGAAGCGTAAATCCGTTGTGATTGTTTCATTTCAACTTTAAAGTAACTATCCATTTTCAGAGTGAAAACATCCGTAACGCTGTATACTGCTCGGGCTGGGAGTACGGCGCCACAAGGCTGCCAGGGGTGCGCTCGCGCCTGCTGCTCGTAGCGCCGCGAGCTTCATACCCGATTATGCTTACAGCTGGAGGGTTCTATGACCTGTCTCTAGAGTCATTCGCAATGGTTAGTTATTCTAACAAGTCAATCATGAGACATACGGTACTATATCCAATTTTTTTGTAGTCAATCCTGGTACGGATTTCGTTTTAAAGTTAAAGTGTAATAAGTAATCCTTGTAAAGCGTTATTTGTTTTTTTCTATCCGTGGACACTATCTAATACTGTTGCCTGTAATTGGTGCATAAACAGACCCTAGGACATGTTTATGTACCTGTATTCTAGTGACTTGGTACTGTCAAATTTTTGTTCATATTACTATTGGTAGGTCTTAATAGATAAACTTATTGTGGCGGCTCTGTCAGCAGATTGCCACAGTCACGTAGATCACGTAACATAGATAGATCGAGCAGCGATTTGCGCTGTCTCGATATAGTATATAAGTGTTGTGTTTTGTTAAATAAATATATTATAGTAGCAGCAGTCAATACTCTTAGTGTCATTACGTCGCACCATCATCTCACCATGTCCCCGGAATCCGGGGACATGACCTTTCTATCCTGCCCGGCAAACTTATCAATAAATTATCATAATTACGTTTAGAAGTACCATGTGGATGCTTTGATTATATTTGTTGACATTTCGAAAACTTTACATAGGATCGTCATCTCAGTGGTCCTACGACATATTATTATAGGAAATGTAAATTTTCGAATTATCAGCAAGTAAAATAACATACGCGAGTTAAATCGGTTATAATTATTTCATTCTAATGTTCATTTAGTGCTTCGGTTGCAGGTAGTGAAAACATCCTACAGCGCTCTCACAGTCTTACTTCGGTTGCGTCATGATTAGACATCAAGTCAACATAACACTGAAGATCTCTCAAAAAAGTGCATGTGAATTGTGAACAACCAAACAATTGATATCGATTATTATAATATAGGTACCTACCTAAGTAATTTTTAGCATAGAAAAACATAGTCTCCGTCATAATTTTACTACTATCGTTTTCAAGGATTTTCCCACAACACGCTTTGTTGAAAAATAGTCTGCGTCTTGTTTTCATCTTATAGTATTAGTAATGTTATGAATTCTAAAATAGACTCAACTTTGTTGTAAATAGCTAAACATGTTTTTATTGTTTACTAGCTGACACGGCGAATTTCGTACCGCCATATTCTGATTTCAATAATAATATTTTCTTTTAATTTTCTTCCGTACTAACCTTGTCATGACAATAACAAACACATAATAAAGAATTATCCAATTTGGTGCAGTCGTTCAGAAGTTTCCTGTATGCGCGTAAATACATTTCAGTAATTATTTTTTCTGTCCTCCGGCCGGAAAGCGCCAACTTTGTGGCCGCTGCGCTAAATGAAATTGCCGCTTTCCGGCTTCGTCGAACAGAAAAATAGTATACTGACCTCGGCCAGTAAAATAAAAAAGCCTCGGATCACATTTTTGTCAACCTCAGCTTCGCCTCGGACGACAATTACATGTGATCTGAGACATTTTTTATTTTACTGGCCTCGGTGCGTAATGTACTATTTATTTATATATTATATACCTACGTACAAGTAAGATAAGATTAGTATTACTATGCTACCTATTGCTTCTATTTTATTTTGTAACGAACACAAAATGTTGGTACTTAATGCTTACACTTAGTTGCATTTTGTACATCTTATAGTATAAGAACTTTTTACCTTAATAAAGCTCGCTATAAGTGGAGAGTATGTATTACTATGTATTTTTTACAAGGGCCCACGTGACCTATATCTATGACATAATAGACAGTTCTTGCCATATTAAGTTATAATTTTATTATTTTTATCTACATTTTTAATTCTTTAAATAGGTATAAATATCTATAATTCGTTAAAAAACTGAAGGCAATGAACAGCATAGACACCATTTAATATTTATCAATGTTGGAATAAACAACTACAACAGATTAACCTCATGTATTTTATTTTATTATCTATTTATTTTATATATTGTTTTATTTTATTTTATTATCGTAGTACGACTAAGCTGACGATAGCTATACTATCGTCAGCTTAGTCGTACTACGGATATGGGAACAGTACAGTTTTAGAAACGTCAGAAAATAAGTTAAATCGGTTATAATCGTTTCATTCCAATATATAAACAAGGTTAAATATAAAATCAAGGTTAAAATCAACATCATTTAGGTATTCAACAAGAACCCGTATATAACCTTAATTGATACCAACCTGTATAATCTAACCTGTAATCAAAATGCGATATATATCTGGTCTACAATTAATCACAACCCGATAATTTTACTTGTTATAATTAAAGGAAGATTCAAATGAATGCAAAGCAGTCCATTCGTATTTAGTGACTATGGCATTTCTATCGTCTTTGTGGAGGAGAATTACTCCAACAAAAGCTTTGCAAGGTTCCTGTGGGAAATTGGAGTCACTTTTCTTTGAGTCTGTGTACCGCGCCTCGTATCTCGCAGGTAAGCTATTTCATTAATTAATTAGTGCAAACTATAATTAAGTATAGTCTAATATTAGAGGCTAAATTGGGGTGTATTGTTACTAACATTATTAACGCGTTCGTAAGGATGGATGTATGGATGTATGTTTGTTACTCTTTCACGCAAAAACTGCTGAATGGGTTTTTATGAAATTTAATTAAATAGTGTGTTCTAGTATTATCTGACGTGTTCGTGTTCTAGCATGTTTTGACGTATTAAAGCATGTTCTGACGTATTATAGCATGTTCTGATGCATTCTAGCATATTCTGACGTGTTCCAGCACGTTCTGACGTGTTCTAGCATGTTCTGACGCGTTCTAGCATGTTCTGACGTGATAGGTATGAACATTTTCCAGCTTGTCTCAAATGCCTACCCAAAAATTAGTGACAGCTCTCAGATTTTATATACGCCTTTTTTTAATAGTACCTATCTATAATATTATGTGAAATCGTGAAAGTTTAGTCAATAAATATATTCTCGCTTGTAATTTTATATTGACAGGAACATCAATATCTGATGACGGCTGCTTATACCAAGTGTACAACTTCGTAATTATGACAATGGTCTTGCTATTCGTGGCCGGTGAAATTTGGTACCTCCAAGGGAACGCTTCGAGCTTAGATGTCATCGTCGAACAAATTGACGTCATCGTCATGCAAATGATACATGTCTTTAGATTCAAGAATATGGTAATCATAGGCTGTAGTCTTAATTTGGTTTTGGTTGCGAGGGCCAGGTGACATGGGAACGTCATAATTTTCGTTGAATAGCCATGAGCACAGTGCTAATAAAAAATATTACTCAGCGCATAAAAGTCTTTCATCAAACATACGCCTATATGAGTCAACATTTGACTATATTATAAATGATAGCTATGTATTCAGGCAGAGAGTATATTTAGGGAAGCAATATTTGAGTGCAATTTCGTTGGAAGGAAAATTACTTCCAAAAAATAAGACCTTAATGATCCTTAGGTAACCGTTGTTGTTCACGCTTAATAATAATGAAGACTTTTTATATATTTCCAATAAAACTCTTAATTTGTGATGCTTCGGGAGTTATCGCATTGGAATGAAACAACTACTTATAACGGATTTAACTTGAATAGTCTAACACGCCAATAAAACTTTTACACGAATTACATCCCTTATAGTTGTTTCATTCTAATTGTATACTCATTAACATTTTTTTTGCTTAGAGGGCCAACAAACACATTTACAAAAAATTGGCAAATGCCATGGAATCACCGTACTTTGACACGGTAACTGGTGATCGGAAAGAGCTGGTAGAATACTGGTGGAAGAAGAACGACAGATATTTCAAGATGCTTCTAGGTCTTGGTAGTTGTACTTTGTTTGTATGGTAAGTACTAGAGTTGATCTATTTTGATGCCTTGTTTTTTATCTTCAGTTGTAACTAGATACCTACCACGTTACCATACTTTGGCAAATATTTGATTTAACTTTGACTTTGAAAAAGTCGATGATGTAATGAAATTCTAGAGATTACTAGACGGTATTTGGTTCTGCTTTATCTTTGGTGCTTCAAAAAGCAATTTTTCAGGTTCGTCTACCCTTTGGTGGACGATTTGGAATACAACCTGACGGTAGCTGTGCGTTTGCCCGTCGACTATCACACCCCAAATCGGTACCCTATCGCTTACCTGTTCACTATGTTCGTTTTTAACTATGTGGCATACTTCATCATCGTCAATGACCTCATCATGCAGGCTTATCTGATACACTTGTTGTGTCAATACTCGGTCCTGGCAGATTGCTTTGAGAACATTATCGTCGACTGTGAAGAAGGTTTTGAAGGTAACAATAATTATTAAAATTCAATCAGAGTTGGTGTAAAATATCTAGATGTAATTATAGGAAATTTAATGAATAGAACCTATAGTAGTGAGAATATCTTCTAAGTTCTTATAATTATACCTATATTTGAGAATAGCGGCCCGCCCCGGCTTCGCACGGATTAATTTTTTTTTTCAAAATATTCTATAGCCTATACAGTTACTCAGGGTGAATTTTGCTTTCCAATGGTGAAATATTTTTTGGCACAGTAGTTTTTGATCTGTTTACTAATAAATGATTAAATTTGTATTTGTTACAGGACGCACTCGCAATGATCTTATAAAGGACGACAAGTTTAGACAAAAATACAACAAAAGGCTGGGGTGCTTGGTCATGCAGCACAAATTTATTTTAGAGTAATCTTTAATAATAATAGTATCCACCTATCTTTTTACAAAACTACAATGATGTTAAAAAGACCATACGTCGGGTCAGGCGATATAGTTTACCTATTCAATGATTGATTCAAATTTATTTCAGTAACACAATGGAACTTCGTAATACTCTGAGTGCCCCCATGCTCGGGCAGGTGATAGCAAGCGGGATGCAAATCTGCTTCGCTGCATATCTAGTGTCGATGGTAAATATTTATTTCAAAACTGGCATAAATAAAACTACAATCTGTTGGTCTATTGGTTAGAGGCTCTAACTACAAATGCTAGAGTTGCGGGCTTACTAGGGGCAGTTAGTGTGATGAACACGAGTATTCGTATCTGATTATTGGATGTCCAATGCTTTTTTTTTGTTAAATAAGCTTCGCTTGGTTAGTGAGGGTTATATCCATTAAGATATATAATATAATAACAGATTGGATAAGCAATACTCAAGTATAAATATTCGAGCTTATCACACAAACACTGCCCCAAGTAAAATTCCAACCCGCAATCTCCAGTTTCCTCCAGCTAATAAGTTTTTTTACCTATATTCATACAAAGTTTCGCATGGAAATATAAACATGTAATTAAGTTATGCATGTACCTTACAGTCATAATATTATAATTATCTAACGTGTAATAATTTATTTTATAAATTTCCAGACGTTAACGGTTAGCGCTACGAAGTTTTTCATGTGTCTTCTGTTTCTGGGCTATAACATGTTCGAGTTATTTATATTCTGTGGATGGTGTGATGAAATTAAAACGAAGGTCAGTTCTACCTGTAAATTTAGTACCTGTGTGAAGTGCTGACTTCATTTGTTATTAAAATAGGCGTAGCATTAGGTACCTACTTACGTTCCACATCGATACACTATGCTCTATGCATAAATTTGGAAGATTACATCGTTAAGGTAGATTTGCTGCAGATTTAAACTACTTACAATCAAAGTTACACATACACACCATTAGTGTACACTATTATTAAGCACACACAAAAAGCGAGAACTCTCCTTTTGAGACACGCCTTCCTAGCTGTTCATACGTGCAAAACCATTATAAGCTGAGTTAGTCGAATTGATTATGTATTAGCGTTGATTCCAACTAAAGAGCACCTAAATGTCCTTACCAATTCCAGAGTGAGAACATCCGGGATGCTGTATACTGCTCAGGTTGGGAGAGCGGGCTGGCCACAATGCCAGGAGTGCGTTCCCGGCTACTGCTTGTAGCCACGCGTGCTTCTCGCCCTCTTGTACTCACCGCTGGAGGCTTCTACGACCTTTCCCTCCAGTCTTATGCAGATGTCAGTCTACTTACAATTTTGTACATAGGTATCTTAAGTTAGCATCTCACTTCAAGACCTTCCTTTGTTTCAGCTTGTCAAGACATCCTACAGTGCTCTGACGGTTCTGCTCCGACTGCGACACGATTAACTCAAAACACTTCTGTTTTTATCAAAACGCATCACTAATAAACTCCATTGTATTTACTCACCATTAGACAATTAGCGAAAATGTTGACAGATGTAACAAATTAATTCGATATGACGGCATCCATGTTCTCGAAACATGTTACAAGAGAACAGAACGACTTACATATTTTTATGCAAATGTTCACTACCGATAGTCCGCTCATTGACATTAGCACAAAAAATTTTTAAATAATACATCATTGTATAAGTTACAGTCGTGTTGTTGGAATACTAATTATAAATACTGACAAGTGGTTTGGGATTTCAAATTCAAGAAACTGCCGACGTGAACGGACCACTGTCAACTGTAGTAAGACGCTGTAAAACTTCAAAATGAACGTTGTGGGATATTTGATAACACTTGCAAATTTACAGGTAATTATTAAAAGCTTTTTAATTATCATTGTATATATGCAAAGAATTTATATTCATATTTACTACGATGTAGGTACCTATTTCATTTATCTTAAACAGTAACGAATTAAAGAAATTGACATGCTGTAGGTACCTATATTACGTTTTTATTAAAGCCAATGTGCATGTAGTGTAGTGCAACATCTGAAACGAGTTCCTTCAAAGATTTATCTGGACCCTAATATTTCAAAACTTTCAGAGTTTCCAAGAGTCTGGCGGGCCACTAAAAGATTTAACTATCAGAGTGGGTGATGTACAAACACTAGAAAATGAATTGATAAACCAACAAGCGTTCGCATTGGAAGGATTCAGACAAACAGGATATTCTCAAGTGGGCAACGTTGGGAAATATGTGTCTCAGAATTTAAGGAACTACATATTCGATAAGAGTGTGGAGCCAAGTAGCGAGGGGGTAGTATTGACTCTGAACTATGCGACACCAATCCCAGCTGCGCCGGCGTCCATTAGTGACCAAGAAGATGGAACACTATCGTACTTCGTGCACAAAGAGGGCGAAGATCTTACTCAAGAGGAACGCAACAACATCTACGGTTACCTCGACAGCTTTAAAGGATTCAATCGTAACAAAAGAGCCGCATTAGAACCGGTCAATTGAAATGTAAAACTGTTCCCTTACACTTGTTTTCGGATATTAATGACTCACGTTACATGCTTGTTTTGAATTGAAATAAATTCAGCAATTAGTAAATTTAACGTTTAGTTTATTTTAACCTTTTTTTAGTTTGTTTTTCACAAGGATGGAAATGAAGAATTGACATCACTCTAAAACTACAAATACTTGAACATTTGATAATGATTTGAAATGGAAACTAAATGGTTATATACCTATTACTACATGGTGATATCGTGTTTATTTTAACCAATTATCAGAGCAAAATCTTATCTTGTAGCCATAATAGGTACCTGTGCACAGCGCACACATAAGTACACCATAACAATAAATGTTAATTATTATCAATGATTCCTGTTAAATTACACAATACATACATAAGTAGGACAAGGTAAATATCAAGAGAGGAAAGAGCCAAGACGTGAGATTCAAATTAATAAGATGTCGTAGAAATGAAAAAGGTAGGGGCACACATACATAAATAATATGAAATATCATATACGTCCCAATACCCCGAGGAAATTTTGGAATAACAAAGGAACCGCAAACCGTACCGTTATCTCGTGTAGCACACTAAGTAATAATAAGCAATGTAAAGTTGTACTATAAAATCAAACACAGTTGTGCAGCCTAAGCTGTACACATTTTATAAATATAAAACATATAACATATAGGTATGCTGCGATAGCCAACACAATACAAATCTGCTAAAAAACGTTTCAACTCTAAAATTGTCCATTGATACCTACTATGAATCGGTACTAAATATAACATTAAATGCAGCTGCACTGATTGATAAAGGGCCGCCGCGCTAGATAAATAGGCAAAATAAGTGATACCAACTACATATAAGGTAGAGTAGTAAACGATTACAAAACAAAAACAGAAGCGCGCCCTTTGTTTACAGTGACGCATGCGGCGTGAACCCATGCAATCTATAAACCGCGGAGTCGTTTACCTTCCGCGCGTCGAGACGGCCGCCTGCCATGTGCGTGCATGCGTGAGCGCAGCCAGCCAGACGCAGACAGCGCGAGCCCGCGGCGCCGCGCGGACGATGGCGCGCTGGCTCAGGGCGGCTCTCCTGCTGGCCATCGCGGCCGGCACCGCGGCCTGGCGGCCTCCGCCCCAAGCGCTCCTACTCACACCCAGCTTACACTCACGCGCGCGTCGGGACATAAACCACACGACCCGCCATCTTCACCTCCTCGGCTGGCAACTGGAACTACAAGAAAACAGGGCCATACGCTCCCCCTTCTACGACGAATGCAATTTTTATAAAGGACGGATACTTTACGAGGAACTTTCTAGTGCGACTGTGACGGAGTGTGGCGACCAGCTTTATGGATTGTTACAAGTGGACGGGGAGGAGTTTGTGTTGCAGCCGACGGGACAGGAGATGGCCGGAGGTTCTCATGTATTGCGTCGTCGTGATGTGCTCCTGTCGGAACAGCCGGCGGCTTATAACTTAACTGATGACACTGTGGATAACCTTGAACTTGATCTGTCCGACGAGGAAGCGGCCGGAGAGCCGCACATGCGCCGGCATCATGGGCACGACCTCAGCTCCGACGTCGAGTATTTCCGAAATACTATCACGGTATCGAGACCAGCCACAGGTGAGATAACTGAGATAATTATGTCATGTGCAATTAAATGAACTCATTACCAGATAAAGGAGGACGTGGACACAATTATTTTTCAGGCTTAAAGGGATTGTGGTTCGAGATGGCCATCGTAGCTGATCATACGATGCTGAAATTTCACGGTCGAGAACGAGTGAAACATTATATACTAGCCTTAATGAACATTGTACGTAACATTCCTTTTGAGAGCATGCATTATAATAAAATTGATCAATGAGATTCGATACGATGTTTTGAACATTCATTTCCATTTATGAAGTACATTCCTATTTATTGCTGTAACGTTTTAGGTCAGCGCCATTTTCAACGATCCTTCATTGAATTCGAACATGACTCTCGTAATCAACAAGCTATATCTATATGAAGAAAAAGATTCGGTGGTGAAATACGGAAACGTTAAAAAAACGTTAGAAGCAGTGAATAAGTGGAACTATCGACATCTGATGAAATTACCAACAGGTAGGAAGGAATGTATATCACAACTGTTTATTAAATCAAACTGAGAATCAAGTTTACTGTTGGACAACGTTCATTTCCTTCGCTCCTATACCTAATGGCATCTATAGAAATGAAGTTTGCGTTTGCGAGTTAAATGAAATTTGTCAACAGTCGTCGCTAAGCGCTTCAATTCGCAATAAAGCTGTTAAGCTTCTTAAGAAACTACCAAATAAAGTAAACTGAGAGACGAATTCCGAGTCCAAGTAAGAAGTATACAAAGTGAGATTGAATAGTAAATTTCTACAGCATTATTGAAGTCTGCTCAAAACTCGCAAATAAGTTTCAATTATTAACGCTTGATTATTGCCGCTATTTTGACAAATAAATAAGGGTTAACCTGTGACGAAATTCAGTTAAGGTTTCATAACTTCAAGATATCAAATTATCTAAGGTTGTTGTTGTTTTAAATATACTTTGATGTTAAGGCATAAGTGAGAAAATCATGTGCTATACATACAAACCTACTGACGTTCGTAAGGTTACTAGCTCGAATCTATAAAGGTACAAAACTCATTCTGTTTACTTTTTTCTACTGATTTGACCTTAACCGTGGAGTGGATTGGGTCAAATTCTCTACGTATTTCTAGAGTAGCATGTGCCCAGCATAGGGACGATTAAAGGCTGAATTATTAAATTAACTAATATTCACTATACAACACTCAGAAGCGGCCGGTTGGGACGGCACGGCATGGTTGACGCGAGCGCCGCTCGGAGGACCCTCGGGCTTCGCCCCTGTCGGGGGCGTGTGCTCCAGGACGCGGTCTGCGGCCATCGTCCGCGACGAGGGGCTCACCAGCGCCTTTGTCATCGCACATGAACTGGCCCATCTGTAAGTAATAGGGCTTTAAAGGGCCTCCAAAAAGAGCTTTTTTAAAGCACGGTTAAATTGTTTTAAATAGTACTTAAGAGTTGTGGATAAACACGGGGGCCTTATTTACGTTCGCGTGTCCGAATGTTTTTATCTAACATCGTATCAGTACCACACAGTATGTTTTGCTGTAAAGACTTTTATGATATTTTTTTATTTATCGAATAGCCAGAGCTCTAAACCTTTCTCCGGGTCTTACCTTAGTATAATTCAACTACTCGCTACATTTCAATTCCGTTCTAATCTATAGCCTCAACATACATATCCTATTATAGATATAATAACAACGCTTAGTAGTTTGTCAGTCCAAGATATTCTGAAGCACATAATATCAATTTCACTAGAGGATCTAGAGAGAACTACGAGCATTAACACGGCTCGTGGAGACGTTAATAACGTACTGCAATATAGCAATTTCGCTATGCACATGATGAGGACTAAATTGAATTCACTAAGATGAAAACCACTAAGCGATAGTTTGACAGCTGTTAAGTGGATTTCGTAGTAGCATAAATTCGTAAACCTCAAACTCAATTCGGTGCCACTAGGACTATATTTACAGTTCAAACTTTCTAGATACGTTACTGATAAGCTGTATGAGGGTGGTCGCTCTAATAGAGCCTTTGCACAGCTTATATAAAACTTGTGTGCTGCTTGTGTAGGTATTAGTAATCTTGGAGCGTAACTTTGTTTCATAATTTATACAAGTCCAGTATTATTTAGTTGGAAGCACGTCAAAATTCTGCGCTCCTGTCACGAACTTTCCGGTAATACAAACATGTTGTTTAAACACTTTACATAAACAGAAGTGGTGACGTCTGAGCTCAAAAGTTTCAAACAATAAACGACCTCGGAATAATAACAAAATTCTTGGCAAATATTAGTAGCGGAAGTATAATTGCATGTGTGTAAAATCCTTTGTGCCGGAGTTATCCTTAGCCTGGACTGTTATATGTGTGAAATTAATTAGAATTCATTGTTTACATTCCATTACGGGTTAAATGGTCGTTGGGCGAGTGGTAGAGGCGGGCAGGGCGGCGCCGAGACAGACCTTTGTGCGACCGCAGTCCCGACCACAATTCCGGTCTTCGAGATCTGTCGCTTCACCTACGGGACTTTGGTCACGTTTTCGATTATCTGTCGACCTTGTGAATTAATTAATGTTAATTTACGGCATCTGAGTACGATGAAATTAAAGAAAAATCTATTTCTGTGTCCTTAATTACGGATTTCCGTTATGTAGAAGCTCATTTAAATTTCGTGGGAGAGAATTAGTACTTCGGATAGCCTAAATAGTGCATCGATTGCACTTTTCGTGAAGTCCGATTAGATTTTCGGAGTATGAACTATACTATCCTATGAATTTACCCAAAATTCTAAATCTCCATAACAAATTCCTTTTCAATCCATTTAGCATTTAAGCGCAACGGATTGCTTTCGCATTTATAATATTAGTGAGGATTTAATAGAATTTGTGGTTGATTTAGCCAAGTAATATCAGTGCAAGGTCGTACCCGCATCCCGCTAAGTGAATCAGAGCCGGGTCAGAGGGGACTGTACGACTATAACAAAGAACCCCTTTACGGCCTTTTAATTAGCCCGTTCACTCACTAAATGATAACAATTCATTCGGTCAAATAAACGAAAATTGGCACTTATATTTATAAAACAAACTTAGTCATCGCATCGCATCTTAATTTGTCGTATCGATACAGCTATATCACACATTTTATGATTTCATTTGAAATATGATGTCACTCGATAACAAGTTAAGTGGCCTGATGGGTTTGTTAAGTTTGTGTGAAAATGTGACGACAATATACAACAAAGGGGTCGTTCAAGTATTACATAAGCAGATTTATCAAAAAATATTTCACTGGAATCCCCCGACACCCCAAATATCAAAACTAATTACCCCGCCTCCCCTCTATAGTACTTACGTAATAACTGAACGGCCCAGAGAAATTGTAGATACCAAATACTCAACATTTATCAATGGCGAATTATACAAGTATGATTTTTACGAACAGTTTTTGTCTGTAACAAAATAAAATTTTAAAATTCAAATTGTGGTTAGCAGTGCTGATGGCACAAAACCTTTATATCGTATACCTATGATTTATTTTGTTGTTTGTTAACCCAAACAATATGAATAAATAAAACGATCAAATAAGCGAAACCTATAATGTTTTATGTTTTGAATAGGTAAGTTATATATGAGATAATTTTATTAATAGAAACTAGAGGAATGGTCCTCGGTACTCAAACTATCGTTATACGAAATTTCATCTAAATCGGTTTAGCAGTTTTTAAGCGTGAAGAACCACGGACAGACATATCGTTGGGCATTTTACAATAAGTAAAGTGTGAAAAACCTTTACGACACCCGCGTATATTCCTTTCCATCGCAATCTCGCAACTTATATCACAGGTTCTATCCATTACGCCCCAGCGTAATACCTATATAAGTGGACGGCAAGTGGATCTTTATAAGCACTTTAATTAAATTTTATATTCATGTGCCTTAACCGCGGCGTAATAAAGTTGTTTTTATATTAAACCGCAGCTGAACTATGTCGCAGTAAGATTGTAATAAGCAACAAAATACTAGAGCGAGGGCCCCTGCAGTAGGTACTTATGCTAGAGTTGTAATTTTGTAAAAGTTGGATATTTTACAGCACACTCTTCAACAATCAGCACTCGCTTCAGAAACTAATAGGAACGAAATTAATTTGGCCGACTATATGTTATTTGAAAAGGATTCCTTTTTGCGTTGAACGTTTAAAGGCAATTTTAACTAGCTAAAACGATGACTTAATTTATTACAAAAGTGTCGTTTGTAATCAGTTCTGTTAGGTACTTTAGCGTTTATTTCACATTGAACAAATATAACGGATTTAACTAGCGTATATTATTAACTGACGTTTCGAAAACTTTACAGTTCCCAAATTTGTAGCATGACCAATTAATGCGTGCTGTTAATAAGCTGTAAAATTTTCAAAACGTCAGCAAATATAATAAAGCACGCGATTTAATTCCGTTATAATTGTTTCATTCCAAAGTATCAGATAGATAATTTAGACTGCCAAATTAAGTAGGTACCTACCTAAGGTATATTTTGAAATTAAAACATCTTTAACTAAGTCTTGAGTTTAAAAGTAAAAGTCCTAAATCGGGATTAAGTACATTGCGTCCTCTAAGCTGATGACAGATGTCAGCGCTGCATGTGGAATACCCAACATGTGTACATTAAAGGTCAGGGCATGTGTAAATAGTCTATATTTAGAGTCTAACTGAACGATGCATTGCGGGCAAACACTCGCGCTGTGATAACTACTAGATGGATGTGAAGCGTCATCGATTTTAGGTATACATTTATTTGGAATGAAACAACTTTAACGGATTTAACTCGCGTATTTTATTTTTATTTTTATTGGCTGACGTTTCGGAGCCTTTACAGATTCCATAATCGTAGCACGACTGAGCTGACAATAGTCTTATGCTAAAGTGTTTTTTTTATTGCAATGTATAATAACCGCGAAGGCATCAGAAATTATTTTACACTAGCGGCCCGTCCCGGCTTCGCACGGGGGGACTTAAGATTTTTTCAAGGCCTCAGAAACGATACTTTTCCCCCGTTTTTGAAACATTTTCGGTTACTGCTCCGCAACTATAAGACCTAGCGTGATATTATATAGCCTATGTTACTCAGGAATAATGTAGCTTTCCAAAGGTGAAAGAATTTTTGAAATCGGTCCAGTAGTTTCGGAGCCTATTCATTACAAACATACAAAAATACAAAAATACAAATCTTTCCTCTTTATAATATTATTATTAGTTTACATTTCGCACACCTAGATCTAAAGGGAACTAACTCAAAAATCTGAAGATTTTAATTAAACACACGCTAAAAAAAGCATCCGATTCCTTACAACAATTTCGCCTCTCCCGAAAAAGTTACTTTTTTTGAGTTAGCTCCCTTTAGATCTAGGGGTGCGATTTATTTATTTGAGTGTTCGTTTATCGACAGCTTAGTTAACTATGATTGTTGGAAGAGTAAAGTTCTATTATATTCAATATAATACGCAAGTTAATTCCGTCATAGCTGTTTCATTTCAATAAATTTAACTGACTAGCTTATGTACTTACTTAATTTACAAAGTGTGTTAGTTATATTATCAATAATAATTGAGCACGTGTAGAAGATTAAGTTGACAATACTTATTGAGAATTGTCCGTTTGTTATTGTATGATTATCATCATATATATATAATATAGTATAATATAATAAGCATGAAGACATTTTCCATAAAATTATATATATTTTTCTTTTCTCAAACAAACAAAAAATATAAAGATAAGCTATTTAAAAGTTCGGAAGCTCGTTACGTCACGTGTCGATACAACGTCATGAGTCACTATCTAGTTCATTGTCATTTTGTGTGACTGAAAAAGGAAAAAAACGGTACGTGTTCAATACTTTTTAGCAATCTAAACTGACTGACTGACTAAACAGAATTTCGTTTTCCCCCAGCCATCATTCCTAGTTCTTATAATAATATGGTTGGCCATCTATATAATAAATAAATCCATTCGCTTCTGAAAAGTGACCTCAAAGTTACCTAAAAATGTATGAATGTATAATTCAGTGTAACCTCGTATGTCGACATCAATCGAGATGAATCAATCGGAACCAAAATAGACCAAAGAGATTCTTAGCAGCCATTCACCGGGCCGGGTAGTAGGTCTACGTATCTATAAGTCTATAACAGACTTTAAATAAACGTAATCTATTGTGATCAGAATACCTACATATTTTTCATACTTATATTATACTTAAGTACTTATAATAGTAAATATAGCGGTATTAAGTTAAGTCAGTAAATATTAGACATAATAAGAAGAGGAATCAGATTGACTTAAGGTCAGCATTATTGAAAAACTATATTGAGTTTGTGCTGATCGTGGCAATATTCAACATTAAGTTGACGAGAGGTCAACTGCAAAATCACCAGAAATTTATTGTTGAACAAAATAAACTAACTATTTCAAAGAGTGACCTTGAAATCATCAGTAATTATTCAATTTCACAAACTCTTAGATTGCACGCAGAAGAAATCATGTACCTACTTAGTCGTAAATAAAGTTTTTATTAGTTAGACGATTTAAACGATCTCTTAAACCAGTGTAAACATTTTTATTGCATTGCAAATAACAAAACTTAACTAAAACTGCTTGCCATAAAAGCTTAACGACTCACAGTAAACATACATACCTTCATCGTCTTAATTAAACCACATTACTCAACTCTCACTAAAATCTACTGAATACAAGATAATACTTGCAAAATACTTACTTGTAATAGCCTAGACGAGTATACCCGGCCTAGATACTACTGCTCTTTACGGTCATGTTAGCAGTGGAATGATTAAAATGATATACTGTACTTACATACCATGTTTGCTAGCATAAAGATTATACAGAGTAACATCTAGTAGTTTATAGTAGTTTAAGGATATGCCACACGTTGACTTTGAAGATGGAAACGAACCTAACGATGATTGGCATAGGTCGTATTTGCAAAGCATGATTTTATTGATACAGGTCAAAATTTGACGTATAGGTTTAATATAATTGACAGTTTTGTACACATACTGTGGGGGTCTTCGGTAAAAGTGAATGTAAAGTATTTTCAAAAAGGAGATGGTTTTTAATTCTACTGTATTATATTTTATGTTTGATAGGGACTTACCTACATCAGGACTTTCGACTGGGTGAACCGATTTTAATTACTTACCTATTATTATTTTTTATTTGAAAGCTGGTGCTTTTCGTATGGTCCTATTTCAGTTCTGACCATACATACATATTTACATAACCATAACCATATTCGTACCTATATAAGTCTTAAATTTGCATTTTGGAGTCGTTTTTTTATTAAGTACCTACTCTTTTAAAATAGTGCGAACAATGGATGGATAAAATTATAAAGATATAGCCTGCACATTTACACCCTGTCACAGATCACACTTTTTGGCACTATGTGACGTCACGATCTTCTATTCCTGAACTTTGAAGTGTTTCATTTTCGTAACATAATTTTTAAGTGCGAATGCATGTGAACAACACTTCATCGGCAGCACACTAGTTTTATAGATCTAATGTAAAGGATTTTTAAGGATATTCGTTCTAATATAGCATTGGGGCAACTTGTGTCTGCGACTAAGTCGATGCCGTCGCGTGTCCGTATCGTGGCGTCGAACCAAAACACCATGTGGCATGTCTCTTACAAGCCATATCACTCGTAAAGGCAGTGAGCTCGTATGACTCAATGTTTAAATAGGTAATTTATCACTTTAAACTACGTGTTGATACAGATCTTTCCCTCGTCGTGTTTGGTGTTGATCCTTCTTGTTAGGTCCTTACATGGCGCTCACATGCAAAGAGTTTCAATGACCCACTAGAATTTAGCGTTGAACTATCGTCAGCTCAATCGTGCTACGAACTGTAATATTTTCGAAACGTCAACAACTAAAATAAAACACGAGAGTTAAATATCCATTATAATTTTTGCATTCCACTGTGTACCCAATAACGGCGATTAGAGTAAGATCCCAGAGCGATCTGACGTAACTTATTTTCTGACGAATGAAACCTTAAGATTCCAGTAGCGTCTAGAGTGCCTTGAATATCTACGGGCTTGTGAAAACTGTCAGAGTGACACCAGGGCTGGTACCAGGTGAGAAAGGTGACTAAAAATAAGAGTTATCTTACTTATTTTCTCATGGCTCATTTTTATTTATATCATGTAAAATATTATTTTAAAGTAATGGATATAAGTGTCAGACACTTGAGATTGACCAGAACTTTTGTCAGACACTTTTAAGCTACCCAAAAAATGGATCTCAAAGATGGATGAACATAAGCATATCATGTTTAGGCTCATTCGACTCGGTATGACGAGCACTTTTAAAACAGAATATGATGATGGTAGTGCTGATGATGAATCCTGAAGACTACTATGGATCTCGAAGTTGGATGATCATAGGCATATCATGTTTAGGCTCATTCGACTCGGTATGACGAGCACTTTCTAAACAGAATATGATGATGGTAGTGCTGATGATAAATCCTGAAGACTACTATGGATCTCGAAGTTGGATGATCATAGGCATACCGTGTTTGGGCTTATTCGACTCGGTATGACGAGCACTTTCTAAACAGAATATGATGATGGTAGTGCTGATGATGAATCCTGAAGACTACTATGGATCTCGAAGTTGGATGATCATAGGCATACCGTGTTTGGGCTTATTCGACTCGGTATGACGAACACTTTCTAAACACATGATGATAGATACCCCACATGTAAAGGTCTGATGAAAAAAAAATGCTGAGTTTCAGTTCAATGTATGGGGAACCCCAAAAATTTTGTTTTTTTTTCTGATTTTATTTTAAAATCTTAATGCGGTTTACAGAATACATCTACGCACCAAATTTTAATAACGTAGCTCTTATAGTTTCGGAATAAACTGGCTGTGACTAGAGTACCCGATTACTTGAGTAATCGGTTACTGAGTAATCAAATTAGTAATTGGATTACATTTGTAATCGATTGACGCCAACACTGATTGAAACAGATAATGCTCGTCATAGCGAGTCGAATAAGCCCAAACACGATATGCCTATGATAATCCAACTTCGAGATCCGGAGTAGTCTTCAGGATTCATCATCAGCACTACCATCATCATGTGTTTAGAAAGCGTTCGTCATACCGAGTCGAATAAGCCCAAACACGGTATGCCTATGATCATCCAACTTAGAGATCCATAGTAGTCTTCAGGATTCATCATCAACACTACCATCATCATATTCTGTTTAGAAAGTGCTCGTCATACCGAGTCGAATGAGCCTAAACATGATATGCCTATGATCATCCAACTTCGAGATCCATAGTAGTCTTCAGGATTCATCATCAGCACTACCATCATCATATTCTGTTTTGAAAGTGCTCGTCATACCGAGTCGAATGAGCCTAAACATGATATGCTTATGTTCATCCATCTTTGAGATCCATTTTTTGGGTAGCTTAAAAGTGTCTGACAAAAGTTCTGGTCAATCTCAAGTGTCTGACACTTATATCCATTACTTTAAAATAATATTTTACATGATATATATAAAAATGAGCCATGAGAAAATAAGTAAGATAACTCTTATTTTTAGTCACCTTTCTCACCTGGTACCAGCCCTGGTGTCACTCTGACAGTTTTCACAAGCCCGTAGATATTCAAGGCACTCTAGACGCTACTGAAATCTTAAGGTTTCATTCGTCAGAAAATAAGTTACGTCAGATCGCTCTGGGATCTTGGACCAGATGGCATCAAAACTAGTAGAATGGCGACTTCGGTAAAAAATTATGTGTTCTTTTTAATAGCAATGCAATTAAGTAGATAATTTTTAAGAAAGGCGAAAGTGTCCACACGGAAAATTATGAAGTTATATCTCGCTTAAGTTCTGCGTGACGTCATATCCTGCTGTCACGAAGTGACGTCACGATATACTATTCCCGAAGTTTTATAGGTTACTTACGTTATATTGGTATTTTTTTTTTTTTCTTTGAGAATAGAAAAAATAAGCGTTCTTAATTTTCTCACAACGTAACTGTTGAAATTGTAATAAGATTCTTAACCAGGCGATCCTTGAGAGAACTAAATTAATTTGTTTAGTATAGTATAATGTTATTCGATAACAAAATGTTGGAATGTTATTGCGAGCGATAGATAAAAATTCACTACTTGCATAATTTCCGTTGCATTCTCATTACTAGTGAGTAAGTGTGCCAGTTCATGATGGGTTCACTGCAGTTTTGAAGTTATTTAAAACAAGCTTCTGCCCGCGACTTCGTCCGCGTGGAACTCCTCCTTTTTTGCAGTCGGTTAAAAAGTACCCTATGTCCTTTCTCAGGCTCCAGACTTTCTTTGTACCAAATTTCATTTAAATCGGTCCAGTAGTTTTAGCGTGAAAGCGTAACAGACAGACAGACAGACAAATAGAGTTACCTACTTTCGCATTTATAATATTAGTTAGGATTAAAACTGATATCCTCAAAATGTTTGATTAATTCCGCAAGTTAAATGAACTTTAATTTAACTCAATTGATATACGAAATCGAAAATTATTTTCCACGGAACATACAATAATTAATTTCGTTTCGCAATGAAATATTTTATGGAATGAAATTATTGTAAATAACTTAAACTCATTGTATTTAAATGTTTTATAAATAAATATAATTCCCATATTTGTAGCAAACTGAGCCGACGATAATTAAATATAACATGCAATAACTATAGAAACATGAATATTTTTTTGAATGATATGACTAAGACAATATTTATTCAAGCTAAATTTTGAGTCCTCATTCTAAATATCTTTGGACAATTCACACCAATTGATCTAGCCCCAAACTAAGCAAAGCTTGTACAGTGGCTACTAGACAACGGATAAGACATAAATACATATAAGACATCTAAGACTCAGGTACATATGCCAATGCTCATCACATTGACTTCTGCCCCTAGCAGGATTCGAACCCTCAACCTCCGGTTTCGTAGTCAGGACCTCTTACCACTAAACCAACAGGGAATATTCGGGCGGATCTTCGTGTGTTTGAGACGTCGTTATTGTCGTCTCTAGCTATATCTATAATGGTTGTAGTAATATTTATAAACATCAAATAAAACATAATCATTTCTGATGCCTTCGCGGTTATTACATATCGGAATGAAACAACTGTTAACGGATTTAACTCGCGTATTATTATTTTATTTTATTTGTTGACGTTTCAGATTCTTTACAGTTTCCATAATCGTAGCACGATTGAGCTGACAATAGTCCAACGCTGATGTGATTTATACAGTTATGCAAACTTAACAAATTTAGATATAAAGTAGTTTGTATAACTGTATCTGGTAATAGTTGTTTCATTCCAATCAATTTAAACAGTATTTGTACCAGTGCCCGAAAATAATCAGACTTAAGATTTTTTTACTTATTGATTCTGTTCTTAAACTCTGAGACGACAATGACGGCGTCTCAAATGCTCGAAGATATACCCATTTCTTAAATATAAATACTTACTCGTGTAAAATAATTCTGAGAAATAATATCCAATTAACTGTAAGATAAATTAAACCTTGAAGATAGCAAACAATGATTCATATCAAAACCGAGAACAATTTCCGGTAGTTCTTATATATTTATTTGGCGGACTCGAGTGAATATAAGATATTTCTGTATGTTTTTCTTTGTAAAAGTACTTGGAGGGTTTTGAAGCTATTGAGCACCGCCATTTAAATTACTCATTCAAATTGGAACCAAAGAATACTCTATCAGTCAATCTTTCTAAAATACCGCAGTTTAAAACTTTATTACAAGAATTAGAAAACTAATTATTTATCTTAGAAAAAAATAGGTACCTAAATAATTATTATGTGTTAATTACTGCTGACAATTGTTTTGTTCTACAATAAAGTGTTATAATTATAATTATAGTAGGTATGCAAAAATCTCGTGTGACGGTGTTTATGTTCATACTCAAATTGCACTCCGAAAAGACTGGACCGATCTTTATAAAATTTAGTAGGTATGTATATTTGGTACGTAGGTATAAGAATAGGTCGTAGGCATCAGAAAATGTCTTTAGTTTTTAGGTCAAGTATCTTTTCATGTTTCCTGTGTGTGTTAGTTATAGCCAAATAAAATGATTTCTTTCTTTCTTTCTTTCTTCTTTCTAAAAAATATTATTTTCTAAAATTAAATGAACTGAGCACTCCCACAGACAACATTACTTAACCTATACTTACATTGAAACAATGTTGCCATTTCTATAAAATTGCAAATGGTAGTTTTATTAAACACAGGGGCCCCAAGCTGAGCAAATTTAGCCTCACTTTACTTAGAAGACGATAAGCGAAGTCTCTAGTTTATATTCTAGTTTATTATCTTTTATACTTTAGTAAAGTTCGGTCAACTCGGAGAATGTCATGCGTTGAATTGTGAACGTGATGAGAATTAATGAACTACACTTCAAAGCAACCGGCAGTTAAGGGTATAGGCTATCATATACTGTACAATTTATTACTCACAATACGCAATTAAATAATTCGGTACATGATTGAAAAAATACTGTACGCTTTTACGACACATACGTCTGTTCGTTTTGTCTGTACTTTGGAACTAAGAGACACTATGCCAGGGTAGGTATTAAGAAGATGGAATAAAACAATGAGCTATATCGGAATTCACTCACGTATATAGGTACTGATGTTTCCAAAACTTTACGGCTCCCATGTAGTTTCCACTGTAGTGTTATTCAAAATAATCATGTTTACGGATGCCTAAATGTGTTGTATAAAGGCAGTATACGTATAAACACTCTTATAGAAATTTTTTGCAGGTTATATATACCTTTATGTAAATTGTGAACGTGTAGTCATATAATTATATATTCCTAAACGAATAGCGGTACTGTAATATAGTATACGATAACTCACTTTATTTAACTCTTCTTTATACAGTTTATTGAAAACGCAAATATTCAAAGAAAAACAATGAAATGAAATTAAACGCAAAACTCAGTCGGTATTCAATTGTTTAAATGATTATTTAAGTGAATAATCTTTGGGTGCTGATAAATGATTGTATACCGTAGCATTTGGATGGTTAATGTGAGTTCCATATCACAATAGCGTTTGCGTTAGCGTTTAAATTTGTAATTAACGCTTCAGTTATTTGTCACGAGAAACGCTTACGGCTGTTTATACAAAAAGCCGTGTAACATTTAATTATGTCAACGCGAACGCTATCTAAATGTGACTTTTGCCTTTCAAGGTTCACAAAAGTTATAATACAAGGTAACAACAAAAATTGGCATTACGGAAATCAAGTAGCCCTTTCAACGCTAATTCTTTCCACACACAACCCGTACAAATAAAGTCGTAAAATGAACAAAAATAGTCGTGACCGACAATTGCCGCGAAATATGGAAATGATGTAATTTAAACAATGTTTACTGCAAACAATTAAGGACAAAGTTCCAAACAGGGCATTGAGTAGTTCAGTGGCTGGCTTTAGGTAAATACCCTGAACGACCACAACAAACGAGGTCGGAGGTTTATGACGTATTTGATACTTCTTGCTTCCGGCAACTTTTCCCTAGCGTAATAAATTTGACTCGTATTACGATCAACGTACTCGCGTTAATCTTTCGAAAAAAATGCCGGCAAAAACCGTTGGTAATAATTGAGGTAGAGGACTTTAACGTTAGACTATCGTCAGCTCTCTCGTGCTACGAATATAGGAACCGTAAAATTTGCGTGAATACGCGAGTTTAATCCGTTATAGTTGTTTCATTGCAATGTGTAATAACCGCAAGGGCATTGGAAATTATTAAGGTACATTAGAAATTATTAGCGTTAGACTATTGTCAGCTCAGTCGTGCTACGATTATGGAAACTGTAAAGAATCCGAAACGACAGCAAATAAAATAAATTAAAAATACGAGAGTTAAATCCGTTAATGTTATCATTCCAATATTAACGTACAGTCAATAAATACTCGTACATCATTAAAGTATTTTTTAAGTTTCAAAATACAATAATACCCACCTATAAGACTGCCATGTTGTTTACATGTTTTAAGTTATTGTTGTTACCTATCGTTTTTTAGTCTTGTGTAGTAGGTACGAGTAATTGATAAAAAAATATTTGTATGGCATTGTGGTCTCTAGACGATTCAAACTTTGACAAAAATATTACAGGGCCGTTTTTCTCTAGACAGTGTACTTAGTAATAAGCCATCATGTAGACTACCGTCCATTATGAAATAGATTTTAATACCTTAACACCAAAAGATACCATAGTAATTATGTTTTTTTGTCAGTGGCGGATTTACCAGCAGGCTGAGTAGGCTGGAGCCTAGGGCGGCAGATTTTAGGGGGCGGCAAATTTGGCCCAAACATTTTATTTTGTCTTACAGAAATAAAATAAATGGTAGGTAACTTACATAACTAAGTAGTAATAAGCCATCATGTCATAATATAGACGGTAGTCCATTATGATTGTGAACTAAACTAGCGTATGAGGTCAATAGGGGCGGCAAGAATTGAATAGGTAGCCTACTGGCGGCAAATTTGTAAATCCGCCACTGTTTTTTGTATTAGGTTCGGGCTCACACACGATGGCGAGGACCAGTGCGCAGGCGCAGCGCAACGGGGCTCCGTGATGGCCCCCACAGTCCTCGCAGCCCTGCACAACTACTCCTGGTCCACCTGCTCCAGGAAACAGCTGCATGATAAGGCCAAGCAAGTATTTTAGGAAACTATAATAAATAGGTGTAATAGTACCAGTTTGAAGAAAGACCGATCCGATAATTTGTAGTAATGTAAGATTCCATTCACCAGAATTAAGTGCTACATTGGCATGATTTTTTTCCACCTTTGATACAGACCTGTTATATGTAAAACAGCCCCAATTTCAGTTTAGCGAAAATACATTCCTTTTTAAGTTAATTTTGTACTACTAATCCTAAAAATTGTATCTGTCCTTAAATCACTTAAATCTGGGGTGTCAAGTTATAGAGTCAAGTGGCATTTCTCGAAGAGTCAATAGGGAGGATATAAAAGTGCTCGAATAGTGGTCACGAACCATAAGATGCTGTTTACGGGGGCTTATCTATATAAAGCAGGTGCCTATAGAACATAGGTAGGTAAGATTACGTGGTAAGATTGCGTCGTTAGAAATTTACCAATTGAATGCAAAGAAAACATTCATTCATCACCCATTAAAATTTAGGAGTAACTAAAATATTCCAGACGGGAGCTCGTACAGTATAAATCAGGTTTAGACGATTCAGAACTTTCCTTTGACGGTGGCACTTCATTATTTACTTACTTTTGTTTGGTTTAACGTTCTCAGCACTCTCACCCAAATACGTTTGGAGTGAAAAGCAAAAGCTCAGTTCAATAAGTTCAACAGGAGCGAATGAGTCCACTGCAAGCTCAATGAAGCTTATTTAAGTTAGTTGTTGCTTTTATAAACTCGCTACGATCAATGCTCTCTGTAAATAAAACCTTCAATTTGAAACATTGAACGAGCTTTCGTTTAATTAGTTTCTTTATAACTCGATTCGGTAAACGTAGATATAGCAGTATAACTTTTAATTTTCTTTTGACACTAATGGGTTCTGCAGTTGAGGACTGTTTGAGTTACTGTAGGTGTTTACATTGACTTCTGTCCTACACTTTTTAACGAGCAATATTTGCATGTAAAAGAGTTCTCAAAGACAACTCCGTTCTTAAATATATTACGAGGTAATAATATAAGGGATTTCTGGGCGCGAAATCGATCTCATCTCCAGGAAAATTCAGCATCTCTTTCTTTCTATTGAACGAAATTTGGTTTCCCGGACACTAAATTACAATATTTAGAAAACAAATTTAGCTTGGAATGAAACAACTATTAACGGATTTAACTCGCGTATTTTTATTTTATTTTATTTGCTGACGTTTCGGATTCTTTACAGTTTCCATAATCGTAGCACGACTGAGCTGACAATAGTCTAACGCTAAAGTCTAACTTTAGTTAAATCCGTTAATAGTTGTTTCATTCCAATGTGTAATAACCGCGAAGGCATAAGAAATTACAAATTTAGCTACTAATTAATTACTACTATCCAACAGTTAGGTATAATATCATAGTAATATACAACAGCGTAGACTGTATAAAATTAAATTAAAGTTTTAAGACTAATAGCATAACTTTTAAAAACTTTATAAACTATAAAGAATACATTAGTGATAGGCAGTTAACTTTAAACTTGTTATTGACAAAGCTCCAATTAAAAAGTTCTCAATATAAGAAACCTATGTAGTTATAGTATGGAGGACTTTAGAAAGAGCTATCTTCAACAATCAAGATATTATTATTGTAGCTATGATTCTAACTTGTACCCATATCCTGTTAATATTATTTAAACGTGAAAGTTCGTAAGATATTTTTTACTCTTTCACGTAAAAACTACTAAATGGTTTTTAATAAAACTTTACAATAATATAGCTTATATATCAGAATAAAATACAGGTTATATTTTATAACGATATTGTGTAAAGTACTAATCTAACGAAGTCGCGGGCAGAAGCTAATTATATATAAACTAGTTTGTAACTATAAATTGTCTAAGCATCCCGCAGTCACATTCCAAAGCCAATATATAAATGCATTATGACGGGCTGCAATGTGCAGCATTCGTGTAATTGCGTTAGTTAAACGTAGGGGCATCAATTAGATAGCGTGGATGTGGCCGGGGAGTGTTAATGGTACAGTACAGCAAGGTGACGTCACGCGGTGTAGCGTTTACTGTGGTGTAACAATTTAAACATCGTGAAGTTCTAACAATAAGAACCTAAAAATAATATGATTTTACGCTATACATTGATAATGAAATCACTATAATATAAGTCTATTAAAATGTCGTTCCTGGATGCTATGTAGTAACTAGTACTAAGTACCTAGTACCTATCTAAATGTAAGACCTAATATGCATATATCCATAAAGAGCAATGAATAAATAAGTTATATACGATGAAGGTAAAGAAAATTATGTACTTTGTTTAAATATACCTACCAATAAATATCAAATATGTTAAATAAATGGTAACGAAAAAATTTAGTCAATTTTAAACAAGATCAAAATTGTAAATTTATACAAAATTTAAACTATTGAGAGCTAACGTAAGTGGCCAAGCATCTTTCACTATCGCTCCTTCATTGCAAAAGTTTGACGATGACATAATGCTTTCTCGCGTGACGAAAAAATTACGTACTTAGCGGGGCAGGCTGGAAATACTGACGTTGTAATAGAGACGAGACAGGTAACTACTGTTAATTCTAATTAATGCAGACGCAGCTTAAGCGACGACAAAATGCAAATTTCTCGCAAATTTGCTTATATTACCTACATACTAAGACTGTGTTTCCACCAGGAATGTGAGAGGAAATGTACCAATAATAAAACGTGCTAAGCAAAAATTCTTTAAATAAAATATTATCAATAATACTAAATTCAAAACGTATAATTAGAAATAATTATTCATCGTATATTTTACATTATTATGACACAATTTCTGATGGGGCCTTATCACTATAATTAGACTGATAGAAATATGAAAGTTCCAAATATCATAATAATTTTTAAAATATCCTCAAAAATCCGAGTAGGTCAAGTAAAACAAGTCCGCCCTATACGCAAAAATAAAAACGATAAGTCTGCGCGCGATAAGTAGGTACTTCACATAATATCGTTATAAAATATAGCCTAAATACCTATATGTTATTCTGATGTGTAAGCTATATTATTCTGCCGTCCACTTACTAAAGAGCCGTTAAGCCCAAAATGTAAATTTCGAGAAAAAGCCAAAAAACGTGGAATTCGTTGTCTCTACAAAACTATTACACATAGAAAAACGATTTTTGTCTACATAATTTTCATTTAATTCCGAGAACTATTTAAAGTGGTACGCGATACTAAAAGTGCATTATTTCATTTTTTTTTTATCATTTTTTCTTTTTAGCCAAGGACATGGACTGGCTTTTGTCTTCAGTTACAGCACTAAACGGCAGTTAACCATCCCTGAGCGAGGCTTAGCGGCCCTTTAGTGATGTAATTTCTTTTAAATGTTGAATGTAGTAAATGTATGTGGAAGTTATTCAGAAATGCTTAGCTATACGGCGGCTAGGTGACTTAACTGCTGTATAGTCAAGTAACAGAAAAAAATTTCACTTACTGCTACAGCTCAAGGAGCGGCTAAGGTACCTTAACGTAAATTAAGTGAAGGAAGTGTCAACAAAATTGAATTATTCCTAACAGATTA
This sequence comes from Polylopha cassiicola, assembly GCA_038024825.1. NCBI lineage: Eukaryota > Metazoa > Arthropoda > Insecta > Lepidoptera > Tortricidae > Polylopha > Polylopha cassiicola. Next base: position 8,688,615 of record CP149055.1, read on the forward strand.
TAGTGTGATACTTAACTAAAGGGCAGTTAAGCATACGTCGCTCGGGGATAACTTCTTTTTAGTAAAGCAATCATAAGGTCAAATGTGATATATTAAAGTCGAAATTCGTAATAACAAATTTATTTCTAATAACATTTTATTCAAAATCCAAATAAAAAATAAAGAAATAAATAAAATTTGGTCAACTTGCCTGTTAACTGAGCTAATAAACTTTATCCCACCAAAAACATTCTGTAAATACTAGCTAAGTCTCGAAGAAGCTGCTTGTTTATTTCTAAAAAGTAAAGAAATCTAGACAAATTCGTGCGAAGTCTAAGGTTCCTTACTGCGATTTGTTTATTATCATAGTTAATGTTGTGTAACTTGGCCGTTGATCGAAAACGAGACACTAGCGTCCAATTACCAATACCAATATGGGCTTTTATCGCTTAACAAACATAGGTAGTTACAACAACAATTACGTGTAAACAAAATTGACTTGTACCCACTAACGTATAAAGAATGTTCTTCTTCGAGACTTGGCTAGTTTTTTACACAATATTTTTGGTGGGATTTCACTTCTTTTTGTAGAAACGTGGGAATATTGATTTATTTATTTTATTAGATTTTCTTATTCGACAAAGTTTTTTTTCTTTTTAGGAGTAATTTTTTATTATTACAAATCTTTCTTTTCTTTTTTTTTGGTTCTGATTCTTGTCCAGCAACAATTTTTCTTATTGCACATTCGCGTTCATTATTTATTTAAATAGACGATTTAATTTCTGAAATATAAGCGCGGTATTTACGCTTAGGCCGGTTGTATTCGGTGATCACTGAAGCTAGAGCTTTTATACTCTTGAAGTGAACATTTATGAGGTGTACCGCATGAAGATCGGTTACTAGTGAAAGCGCCACGTAGGCTTGGCCACAAGAGAGTATGGAGGTGCCCATATGCCATATTTAAGACCTTGGCTCTTGTAATTGTTAGGGCATACGCCACACAGATTGGGAATTGTTCTATGTACACGTATTGCAGGGGTATGATTTCAAATTTTGACTCTATTGAGTCAGGCTATAATTTGTGAATACAATTATTAGCGAATTTTCCCATCAATTGTTTAGGCCTTGTTTGGGTCCCACGTCACTTTTTGTACAACGCCTATCGACCCACAAAGCCTAAAATAACATCAATGTTTCTGCTAAGCATTACTTTAACTCCCTCTTTAATTATTATAGTTTCTTCCAGTCCAGCAGTCATCGACGCGTCATCTTTATATTTTTGTAAGCACACCGGGGCTTTCGATTTCATACATTTTGAACAATCCAAGGAATCTTTAGCAACTAACTTTATCTCGGGGTTCGGAATCGCTTTTAACATAGCATTATTTAACTGCATATACATATTTCTAGTCGGTAGTAAGCAAACAGCATGTTTTGGCGAGTCCCTCAAACATTGTGCTATTTCCATTAACCTTCCTTCATTAGAATGCGAAAGCAGAGGTATCAATCGGTTAGACAGTATATCTTTGTCTGATTGAGTTGTCACTCCTACTCCGATTCTTTTTAACATTTTTACAAACGTAGAATCATCCAGCTGTCTCATGTTCAACGTGAATTCGTTGTAACTATAAAGTTTAGTCTATAAGTTTGGAATACTTAAGGTGCCTTTATGTTTATTAATTTCTGAAGGGGTTGGTTTTTCAAATGGCGACTTCTCTAACGGGTGGAAGTTGCAAAAGATCCCCAAACACTAAAATACTTATTTCTTTTCCCAAACCAACCATCTTCTATATCAGAAGTATCAAACACTTCGCATAAACGAAGATTTATGTAAGCTAGAGTTACATTAGATATCATAGACTCTTCATCTATCTACACTAATAATATTATAAAGAGGAAATATTTGTACCTATTTTTGTATGTTTGTAATGAATAGGCTCAAAAAGTGCTAGGCCGATTTAAAAAATTCTTTCACCAATAGAATGTTACATTCTTCCAATTTGACATAGGCTACATTTCATTTTGAATAAAAAATAGGGATCCTTGGTAAAATTTGAACAATGTAACTGAAGGTGTAGAAAAATGATAGGCTATAAAAAAAAGGGATCCGGGCGACGCCGGGGCGGGCCGCTAGTCTGTCCTTAAAATTTGAAGTAGGTAGTTCGTCTGAAAGCGGGTTGTATTTAGAAGTTTGTTAATGTTCTACGGGCAGTTGTAATAATCTGTGAATAGTTTATCCGTTTACGTTAAATGCTGCAATTCCAGTCGGGGCAGTTATATTTCAGTTATTAAACCTAAATTAAAACTTCTTTTAAATCTAATAATTAAGCAATAATCAAAATGTACGCGTTCGCCGTCAACAAGCTCTCCCGGAGGAGTAAATAAACTATAATAATTGGTCGGGTGCCCTCCCGATCTATCCCCTCCCTCAAAATGTACGCGGTGCGAGCGTCGAAAAACTGCTGTTTAGTTAAGGAATGAGGCTTTACTGCTCTTTAGCTCTGTATAATATACAAAATAATTACATCTATACTTAACTAAAATAGCGTTAAAGGACTATTACTGCTCTTTAGCCGAGTTTTTCTATAAGACCGCTTTTTAGTATAGCAATTTTAATAATAACCGTAGTAGCTTGCTTAGCTATAACGAAGTTAAAGGAGTTTTGCGTCTCTCTAGCTTAGGATATTGGGATAACGACTTTTGAGGGTTAACGGCTCTTTAGTAAGTGGACGGCAGTATTGTAAAGTTTCATCAGAATCCATTCTTGGCTTAGACAGACGTAAAAAGTTCAAAATTTTCATTAGGTGATAGGCATTTAAAAATAAAATCTATGAATTAAAAATCTCTTTCAGAAGTCGGGTTTCAATGAAGGTTTTATGCACGCTAATTTCCTGTCTTTCTTTTTCTCCAACTAATTTTGAATCCACATTTCTGGTATATTCCCAGTCCTTACTCTACCCTGGGTTACAATTTGGTGTTTCCAGGAACTGGTGGTGTCTGCACCAGCGCAGCCACGACGAGGGCGTGGAGCTGGGCGGGGCGAAGGAACTCTTCAACTACGTGTTCACTATGGATGAGCAGTGTCGCACCGAGTTTGGAGAAGGGTAAGCCTTTGCATATTTTTATTAAACACTAGCGGTCCCAGCAGACGTCGTCCCGCCCGGCAAAGCATCGTTGAGATGGTAATATCTTCATAAAGTTTTTTAAAATTTTCTAATTTTACAAGGAACTTTTTTTATTTATGTATTTTTTTTCGTCTGGACGAAATTTTAAAGTAACCTATGCCCGTCTCCTGGTTCTAAGCTCATTTTTTCGACCCTTTAACTCTTATCGTCTTAACAACTCCAGCTAAATCTTCCTGGAGACATCATCATATCATCTTTGAATAGGTAGGTATGTAGGTACCTATTCATATTATTCATGTATATTTGTTACTTTTTTACTATAACAGGTTTTGTCCTTTGTCCTTTGTTTTATATACTTCGTGACTTAGTCCATTCGAAGCATGCACACTTCAATTACAAATTACAAAAGTAAGGTACTAGTTCAGGTCCCCTTTCCTATTTAATCAAAGTTAACTTTGAAACTAAATACTTGGTGTTTCCAACTAAAGAAATAAATGGAATCCAACAGATTACAAATACTGCTTGAATGTGAGCCAAGGCCAGCTTACGGTAATCTCGGACGCGCCCAAATCTTTATTCCCACAATAGAATAATCTGTATCAGCAGAATGTAGGAAATCTAATTATCTATATCTTTTGAAGCTACGGATTAATCTAACGAGACCATTATAAGAAGACTAGACTGATTAGGTACCCATACTGAGAGAAGAAACATTCTTGAAAATAATACTCAGCAATTTCACACTTTATACCTAATCGTAACTCCTTTACAATTGGTTTGTTAAATTTGTCGTCTCTGTTTATAACTATCATATAAGACTTTAAGAGACTAGTTTAGCAGTAGGTATTATTCATTAAATGGTTATTAAAAAGGACTGTTGCTTACTATAAAATTCGCATAAAAGGTTTAAAATATCCCCGGGTTTCGAGGAGTTCGGATTATCCTCATAGAAAATTTACAACGCGTTGGAAACAACTGGCCGTCTAGCTCAATAAAACGAGAACGGCCCAACATCCTCCCAAAAGGTTTTTGCCGGATCCTTTTATATGCCGGATTAGGTATTTTTTCTATTTCTGGCAATCGCATTTAGTTTTTCTTCATGAACATGCGACCTGAAATAATGACAAAAAGGACCATAAAACTATAGGCTGTTTTATAGAATTAAGATATATTTACGGATTACAAGCATCATTAGTGTCATATAATATTTTTTAAATATATATATAAATGATGACTACGTGTAATGATGAAATATAATACGATCAACGTCCCAGCCTTAGGACTTGTCTCTAAATGTAAATATTGTATTACCTAAGATTTTATTTCATTTACAGAACAGACGAACAAAGTAAGTCTAATTATAAAATGCAAAACTCCTCTCTTGTAGCGATTTTTCAACATATTTCCAGCGGAACGTAAAAACTGGTAGTTTGAAAAAACGTCTACTGTGTACATGACGTGTTTTATATCCCTACTTTCCTAGATAATTTATAGCATTAGTTGGTCAGAAAAAGCGAGCCTTTTTAGCCACAATTTACATTTCGGAGCCCCGCAATTACATTTCCCTAACCTTTTAGGGTGTTTAATATAAAAATGTCAGACATCAAAATACGGAAGAGACATTAAAAATACAGTTGCCTTACAAATTCAAATGAATGCCTTTATGAAAGAGTTCTACCGTGGCCCTTACTTTTCACGATGTTCTTTTGTTATCGTTAAAAGTGAGCTTCGTTCTTTCAAACTGAACTTCTGTTTAAAGGCGGTACCTATCAAGTTTGCAATAAAACCTTTCATTATTGAACTTGGTTTGAGATAACATTGAATATAGTATACTTAGTAGATGTCACGCTAGATAAAGCCACCAGAATTTAGGTCGAGTCATCTTATTAAAGTTTATCTCGGTCATTTAACGTATAATGAAATGATAGATAGAACATCAACAATCAAATGATTAATACAGTAGGTAATAAAAATGCTTTAAATTACTATTCCATAATTACGCCATTGAAAGTCATGTAGTCGAATAAATAGAATACCTATACCCGCTCTAGGCCCTGAGGGCAGGTATTTTCCAGTAGGTATTCCTGTTTAGAAAATCCATACCTACAATAATTTGATTAGACAAGTGCTAATCGATAATAACAACCGAACGAAACGAATGCAAAAGGTATGACGACTTTTTTTCTATATAGTGTGAATTGTCCAAGAATATTATTTTTATATTTTTTTTAGATTTTCCGTGTGTAAATCAGTGAAGGTGCGATCGGCGTGTACGCGTCTGTGGTGCGCACACCGCGCCTTGCCCAACGTCTGTCGATCCAAGCGCGGCGCGCCGCTAGAAGGGACGCCTTGTGGACCCAAACATGTACGTATACCTTACTTATTTATGCACAAATTAACCTAATGTATACAAGCCATAGGGCACTATCAGTCACAGAGGAGGCTGTTGATTAATCAATCAATGCCATTTATGCAAATAAATCACTGATTTTGTTATAAGATACGTTTACAATTTTGCTATGTATTGAACCTACAAAATATCTATTGTAATTCTTATGTAAAGTACAGATATTAATCAGTAAGTTAAATACACTACATTCTTAGTCAATTTTTATATTACTTAAACTAAAAATAAAAAAGTTTTCTACGACACGAGATATGAATATAAATTATACATATTTATGACCGACCAAAAGGGAGGTTCATGAATATTAGGTGTAAGTACTTTACGTAGCCTATCCGTCAACCCCTCTTAGCAACCAAACTTACAAACCGATCTCGACAAACGACTCAGAATTTACAGAATTACTACACACGTATCAGATTTAATTCAAAAGGGCACATTTTATTTCCTACACTTAAAATTAAAACACTTGCAAACAAGACTATAATCAACGAACGTTCCCAACGTAAAACAGTTTTCCACATGATTTCCATATGAATACGCAGTATTTACGGCTAGCGAATGTAGCAAGTGACGGATACGCTCGATACAAAGCAAATTGAATCAGCAAATGCGTGGTAGCTGTCAAGCCGCGTCGCAATGCGATCGTCAGTACAAGATTTAAGAGCCTTCCTCATAACACTAGCCTACAATTACCAGGATTAAGTGGCACTGGGTCGGACATTTAGTAGACAAGAGTAACGTAAAAAGACGGTACCAGGTGGTCCGATAACCTAGCTGGAATCTGCTGGATACAGGTAGTGAAAGACCGGTTGTCATGACCTTGAGAGAGACCAAAATTCTAAAAATGTTGCTAGTAATCTTCTTTATATATAAAAATGAATCGCAAAATGTGTTGGTAAGCGCATAACTCGACAACGCCTGGAGCAATTTGGCCAATTTTTTTTTTAAATGTTCGTTGAAGTCCAAGGATGGTTCTTACGGCGAGAAAAAATCGAATAATTGCCGGGAAAACCCTAAACACAGCCCTTTTCTTTTCCCATACAAACGTTGTCTAACTAAAGTTACCTAATTTGAATTTCGAACGGGCAGAATGACGTCTGCCGGGACCGCTAGTAAGAAATAAAAATATCCTTAGACAATTCACACCAAACAAATGTATTATTCGTTTGTCGATTGACCACTGACTTAAATGTGTACGGAAGTGATATTATATCATGGCGGGCAAAATTTAAGAATTTTAGATGATTGATTAATTTAGAACCACTTTATTTACCTAACCTTACAAAAAATCTGAAATGTATAAATGCGTCGTAAGTATTCAAAATTAAAACCTTTAATAACCTTCATCAAACAGACAACTCTAAATAAGGGATAGTTTAGCCCATCCAATATAATATTTTGAGCGTTAGTTACTTCTTTCAAATTAAGGTTTTATCCTCTATTTACGTTGCTGTTATTAAGCCACGCCATTATACCAATAATCATGTGTAAGTAATCTGTCACCGAAGGCCATCGTGTGTAAGGTTCTTTACAACACCCACTCGGGATTCAGGCTGCGTTCCCAGCACCGCGGAACGCACGTGTGTGTGCATGCATTCGACGATAATAAAACTCTTTGTGAATATTTTTCGAACTATGCAAATACAGAACTGAGTGCAGCAGATAGCTGTATCACTGCACAAAGGCCGTGTGCTTTGTTTTACTCTATATCGTTTCTATTGTAACTTAAATTGATATATCTTTTACTGAAGATGGATGTGATATTTATATTTAATGTAATTATGTCGTAAGTGTTACGTTAGGGTTTAGTAGGTTCTGATATTATAATTCTAGGTGATTACTAAAAGTCACTTCTTAGTACAATGATAGGAAAGATAGGTTAGGTTGGAGTGTCAGGTTATCAAGTATGTTACTAGCCTGTATATGTTATTTTGATACGTACCTAAGCTATATTATTCATCAAAATCCATTCAGTAAAGGAGTAACAAACATACATCTAGACATCCATCCTAACATCTATACACAAACTTTTTGTCTAAATAATATTAAAGGTTTAATAATCCCTACTTTAATACGTAGGTATTTTTAGTCAGTGTGCCTTGTTTACTTTGACTATCTATAAGTAGTTTGTATTTAGTTTCGCTAAAAGATAGTTCAAATGTTATCGACCTTCTTAAGTGGAGCTCAACTAAAAGTGGAGAGAGGTCAAAATGTTCCTTTTGCTTAAACAACATGAATAACATTTCTCAGCGCACCCCGTCTGCACAAAGAACTCCTTTATACAAAGGAAAGGGCTTACAAAGTTTCCTAATACTGTAAAGTACCTTCGAGGAAAAGCGGCAAGTGGAAAAAGTAGCTAATATCTAAAATGTCTTCTTAGCCACTTTTGAGATTAGATCCAAACTGTTCATTGTAAAATAAACTATGACGGGATTTACGAAACAATCGTTGTTGTTCATTCTACGAATGCTATTAAAATAGACTGATTTATATTGCGATATATTGACTCTTTCATGTTAAAAAATAACTCTTTCAATATATTGGAGTTTACTAGTTACTATCGAAATAAAGCGTCCGGGAAATGACAATGATTTTTGTTTACAAACGTATATTGCATTTTTAAATTCCACGTAAAAATGTCCTACTTTTTCATTAAGCACGTTTTTATAAAATTGAGCTTTACTAACAATCTCGGAATTTTAAAAATTTACCCACTTCTGATTATTTATTGACTCTTAATTTCACCATAAAACTTTAATGTTCAAAAGGCGTACTTAATAATTGTAATACGGATAAAAATCTATAAACAACAGGTACGAATAGTACACAAATTATAGTTACAATATAAAAACAAGAACATAAGTTTCATAGGACTAAAATATAATAAAACATAGAGATATACAAATATAAAGAAACATACGCTTGAATGCTAGCTTACCCGGCATTTATATCGTCATACAGTTTGGCTGATATTAGATGTAATTCAGATAATTAATCTGAAATGTATTTATCTAATGTACCTATATATTCAGAACTAAATATAGTAATCAAACTTTTCCAGTATCTAAACTATTATTTTTACCATAGTGGTGTGTAGACCGCGTTTGCGAACCAATGCCAGGGCATACGAAAAAGACTGAGAGGAAAGACGACAGCAACAGAGTGATGGTGGAAGAACCACCACATTGGGAGGAGTGGGGCGCCTGGAGCGGATGCAGCGCCGACTGTGGATATGGCCTGCGCACGCGCACCCGTAGATGTATACACAATGGGTGAGTCTCTTAAGTAGATTCGAACTGTGTTAATTTTTTTGATTTATCTATTACTAGTTGTCCCGGCAGACGTCGTCCTGCCTGGCATCGATTTGACAATTTCTGTCGTTGAGATACGTTAACATTTTCGTTTTTATCTCCTGATCATAATTGAAATACAACAAAACAGATATAGTGAAATCGGAAACCGTTCTAACATGATTACATGATGCCGTCACTAAAGGACATAGGATTTTTTTTTTTACATAAATAGATTAATATTTTGACTTCATCCGCCTAGAATTAGTACTTCGGGTAACATTGATCAAATTTTTCCATAGGAAATTCCACTAACTTCAAGGGATGCAATGGTTTTCTTATGTCTTTGTCCAGGACGCAATTTAAGCGTGAAAAGGTAGAATCTAAATTATTATCGATGAACCTGTTTACAAGGATACGGGCAAATGGTATTCGGTAACAACAGAAGACACTCGACACCAAGATACTTAGGCGACTTATTTTCGGAGTAATTACTGTTTACAAGATGTTTTGTTCAACGAGAAAGTTCATTGTCACTAATTTTGCCAGTTATGGTTTCACGTGTTGAATTAAAACTTATTTCGAAGTAACGTTTAAGAACTTTAAGACTAAAAAGTGACAAAATCGGTAAATATGAGGATTAAATCGCTTAATTAGCTTTTGCATTGGTTATCACTGCCTGTTGGTCTAATCAGATTGCCTGACTACGAAACTGGAGGTTCGAATCCTGCTAGGGACAGATATTATAACCATTTATACCTGAGTCTTGCCTGAACCTTTTGTCCGTTGTCAAGGATCTACCCAAAGTACGAAATTCGCTTAATTTGTACTAAATTATCTAATTGGTGTTAATTGTTTAAATGGTGATAAAGTTAAAATTACGTAAAACAGCACATTTTGACTACATTATCACTATCGTGAGATACCTTAGTTTCTTTAAAATCAAAATAAAGCGAAAAAATATATTGAAATTTACATATTTCTTAAGGTACAACATTAACTAAATAAATAGAAAGAATTTAATGAAATGAGCCTATAGCAGCATTTATTCCAATAGAGCAGTGTCGGATAACGCCTGTGAGGGCGGAGAGTCGCAAGTGGCTACCTGTTGGTCAGGCGTCGCGTGCGCAGTGAGGCGCGACGCACGCGCCGACTGGTGCCGGCGGCAAGACTCCGGATTCATACCATACATACACGACGATGGTAAGACATATAGGAACATATATTCCTTAAGAAAAAATACTAAAAATGAAATTAGTGAAACAAGTTAACTACTTACCTAGTTATTTTGTGGAATAGGAGACGAGTGCCATTAGCGTCACTAGATAGTAGGTATAAAACAAAGTCGCATTCTGTCAGTCCTTATGTAAGTATGCGTATATCTTTAAAACTACGCCACCAAATTTGATACGGTTTTTTTAATAGATACTTAGAGTTATTCAAGAGGAAGGTATGTATTTATAGTACTATATATACCTGTGCTTTCACATCAAGTGATACCTCTATATTCTTCAAAAACTTTTTTTTAACTTGGATTAATTAACGTCGAAACTCTATTTTCTTCCAACATTAATCTTTTGACTCGGATTGATTTAAAGACTAATAAAATTAAAGTCGTAACAAAAATCCATTTGAATACTGCCATAATAATAATTCAAAATTATTTTCTCTCGAAATCCCGCAATATATTGGTAAAAATCCCACTCCAAAAAAAAGCACGCATACAGTTGAAATATCAATTAAATATCATCAAAATGAATATCGCAACAATTTTAGGAATTACACTGTCAAAAATTGCAACGTCCACTGTCCGGCTATTTCTCATTTCACTTTAATGGGAAAATTCAGTCATTCGACAAAATTTTTATCAAATAAAACTCAACCAACTGTTTTTTCATTTGTAAAATTTTCACGAAGTAATTCGTTCTTTAGCGATTATTTTATTGACAGATCGAGAGTTCATATTTGCATTTAGCTATTCTCGAAGTGATGTTGTTTGAATAAGTATAATATTATTATGTACCTTATTTATTAATATTGATTAGAAATATTGTTATTATCCGTACGTTAAGTACATTAAAAATTACCACTGAAGTTACTTAGTCATTAATAACAATTGACAATCAACCATTATTGAGACTATTTTCAAAACTTTGAACATAAAAAAATGTTGAAGATATTTTTTCTGGTTTATGTGTTCAGGAAGAAGAAAAATTATCTTCAGTGGTCACTTTTGTGGATTACCCACTGTATTTATAACCCTTTAATACCATGGTTTTTCCATATTTTATTATATTGGCTCACGTTTCGCAAAACTTTACAGTCCCCATATTAATGCCAAATTTTATTTCACTTTAACGTTATACTATCGCCAGCTAAGTCGTGCTACGAATATGGGAACTGTAAAGCTTCCGAACCGTCAGCAATTATTATTTTTGTTTCTTATTCCTTATAGGTATCCAATTGTTTCATTCCAATGTAAGTAGGTACTTATAATATTTTTTTCATAGAATCCCGGCAGTGTGAGATGTGGTGCGTGAGCTATTCGGGCGGGGTAGCAACAACATTCGGCTCGCTTCCCGACGCTACCCCCTGCGGCTACGACAAACCCTATGATCAATGTTTTCAGGTAAACAAAAAGTTTTTTTATTTATTCTATGGACCCGTTTGATGGAAACAGAATATTGCAGAAATCCTATGTCCAATAGATGGATTCTATGTATTGAAGATATACAATACCTATGTACCATATTATTTTTGTCAAACGTAATGTTACGTATTGTATATAAGGTAAGTGAAGAAAAACATTTTCTTTCTTTGTTACTTTACAAAACAGTTAGTTTTTTAAGTATGGAAGTATCTATAGATGTAAGGATGTATGTTCATGCAAAAACTAACTACTAAGTAAATGCATATTGATAAAATTTTGCAATACTGGTTATTTTCACGTGTTTTTTATACTTAAATCATTAATCCTAATTTGGCTAATAAGTAATGCCCTGATAGATAAGTAGAAGTTTTAAAGTGATGAGGTTAACAGTAATTTTAAAATGAACGGTCAATAAGCAAATATTCCTTTTTACAGAAAAAGATAAACACTGTAAAATAGAAGTACCAATACAGGATAAAATAAATAGGAATAGCGAGCAAAAATAGACCGGGAAAAAATGCTACATTCCAGAAATAAACACATTGTGTTTGAATACACAAGATCCTTAAAGCCTTTGATACTTACGACCTATATAATGTAGTTCTGACACGCGAGTCTGTTCTTTGTATATAAATAAGGATAAAACCGATTTAAAATCTACATGGAAGATAGAAACGAGAATCTAAAAAGTCATAACGGCCATTCATAAATTCAGTAGGTATTTATTATAATGTGCCGTTCATTTATTAATCCTGTCTAATACCAACCATATAATTTATATATTTATATACGTAATAATATAATGATATAAAATCTTTTGCCTTGAATGACTGAAGGATACGCGCACAGATCGTAGATATCAGAAAGTAAGTAACTAAAATTTGGAGAGTGTGTGTAGACGTCTAACCAGAAAGGATTTTTAGAAATTTTACCATAAGGGCTATGAATAAGAGGTATTATTTTATGAGAAAAAGTGATTCCTTGGTCCAATCTATTTAAAAATTAACATAAACATTATTTAACGGAATTTTTAGAAGATTTATTTCATTTTTTATTGAAGCACCTCCTAACGGTGTTAAAAAGGACAAATTCGCGGCCATAAGCTTTGTACAAAACCCAACATAAAACAATTAAATCTTGACATCAGATTCATCCAAAGATTTCCTTTTTTGTCATTAAAAGTTCTGCAACTTCACAGTCTGTAGGTGCATAGTAGAAACGAGTAAACTGCAAGCGACGCACTTTAAACTTTTGTTTCAGGGCACTTGCGTTAAGGGGCATTGCAACACGGCAGACACCACTTGCAACTGGTGTCCAGATGGTTACTGCAGTAATAACACTCATGTCTACAGCCGGCATCTGGGGAGAGGTAATTCCATTACTCAACAGCTACAATTATTTATAGCAAATGTTTGAAACTTTTTGAATTTGCTAGCGCTTCGGAATTGCCAGCAATCTTGGAAAGAAACTTCGAGACTAACGCAATAGAAAATAAGCAATAGAATTAATTTTTAAGTAAGTTTGCAAGTAACCAAACCAAAATATGTTGTTACTCCACTATAGATTATTAGTCGTCACGTTTCAATTTGGAGTTAAGTATCTATCTATTATATTAAACCGGCGATATGTAAACTTACTTAACAAAATTACAAGATATAAAAACGAATGGCAAAAATTGTTATATAAAAAAGGACAACATAAAAATAGACAAAATACTCAACCTAAAAACAACAATGAGATAAAGTATTCAGGACAATACGGAATCAAATCTACCGACTACCTACTTATTCTACTTTTTCTGCACTCTTTGCTTCATAGACTCAGGCAAAATAGAGTGTGAACCCTATTTATGACATTTTAGCTGCGGTATCATCGCAAATCCGCAGGTATAAGCATATATAGGTAACATACCAGAATATCTGATATGATTTTTGCTGTTTCCGACACTGCGGCGAAATTGTCGTATTTCGCAATACGTATGTGTTCCAGATGGGTAACTGTGTATTGCAATTTTGGTATTACAATCGGATTATCTTTATATTTTGTACAAAAAACTTTAAAATTTTAAGCTAATAGCTAACACAATAAAGAGCACTTAAATGTTTTTAAAACTGTAATAAGAAATAGCGCCCGTTAGAAAACAATGATGTACCAAGAATGGGATGACATTTAAAAGATTACCTACTTAAACGTTACTTACCTAACATATATAAATTAGAAATATATACATCTGTCACTAGCAGACCATGCTGCGTTATACAAACGTCATTAAATCACTACCAATCAAAATTCGGAGAAAGCTCCGTAGACCAAATTTTAAAAGCAATTCAGGTGATCGTTTTTTCATATATCACCGCGCTTACGTCAAAAGATATTGGCCTCGCGTTTCCAGAAGAGCAAAAGCAATAAAATTAAAAGATTTCATTTTCACAAAAGACGTCTGAATCCCGACATCCCAACGTTTACAACGCACAAAGTAATTATGCCCTGGGCACGGACTGCCGTGTCTCGTTAACGGAGAGTTTCTATCTGAGGCACCTATAGCGCGTAACTAAAAGGGTACTTTTACCTACATCGTGAGACGAAATGACACACTAAATTGTTATCGTGTGAGGCGAAAATTAATTAAGACCTGGGGACAGGTACTCGAGTTTTATTAATTAGATCTGGTTACGTTTGCAATCGTAAGCATTCGGGTGCCTGATAAAATTACCCAGAAACGTTTTTCTCGAGCGTCTTTTGGCTCAGCATATTCTGGCTCGACAGTTGTAAGGAATAATTCCGCTTTGTATCCTCTACCGTAACTGCATCTTTTTAAATTAAATTTGTGTGCAAAGGTAAGTTTACATGTACACAGTAACTAAACTATAAGGTGTTATAGTTTAGTTCAAATAAATAGTCCTGCCAGATGAAGGGTAAATAAATACAGTCTTGAAATGAAACAATTATAATAAATTCATTTCGCGTATTTTATGTAGAGTTTAGCTTTAGAATAGCGGCCGCTCCGTCGTTCTACGAATAACGTGTCAATTAATAAGTTTTGGTAACCTACTTGATGGACAAAGACAAAAACAGTCCTCATGCCTTTTCAGCTTTTTATAGATTAGTAAAATTGTCTAGTATATATCTTAAGTCCAATGGATAATGTCTTTAATTAGTGAACGTAAGTAAGTATTTCTAATTTAAACAAAGTTTCTATATAATATACCCAAAAAATAAAAAGTACCTAGAGTGATGGCACCAATTATGGACATGTTAAGCGCACTAAATTAGAATTTAATTTAAAAATGGGATGTTTTTTGGCAATACAAAAATGGTGATTTTTTGTTCGGTACTCAAATACATGAGGAACATTTAAACAACACAAAAAATCCTGTATGAATAATACATAATTAATAAAAAATACATAAATTGAAATTTACGATATCACCATTGATGGACATCGAAGATTCAGTGATGGACCCCCAGTAATGGACATGGACCCAGTCATGAACATCCATTAATGGACACTTTTTTATTGCACAGATAAATAAAACAAATGTCAAAAATCTACTTTTGATTAACTCTATTTGAACTTTTAACGTGATCAGCCTTAGATTTCAAAGTTATACTATAAGGCTTTCAATCAACGATCTGGTTTTTAATCATTTATTAAACATTAATTGAGGCTTTGCCTCTTTGCCAGCAGTTGCAGCTTAGAATTGGTAACATAGGTAATAAATCAATCAACTGAGATCTATCAGAAACTGCGGTGCATATATATGCTATAGTGTAAGCATGGGAAAGCATGCCACAGTATTTCAGGCAGAGACGTATGCTGCATGTGCACAAGAAAATATAGACAGGCACCTGGACGAAAAACCATCTATATTTTGAGTGACAGCCAGGCTGCGGTGAAGGCCCTTGGAGCCCATAAAGTGCAGTCGGGGCTGGTATATAATCCGCATGGCGTTCAACACCTTTAACACAGGCTTTAAGGAAAACACAATCAAGAGCCACACCGAAGAGTGGAAGGCATGCTTAGGTCCAAGGTCCTCACGGCAATTTATACAACACCCAAATGAAAACTGGACTAAAAAACTCTGGTTTCTAAACTGAAGACAAATCAGACTTATAACAGGAGTCTTCACTGGTCACTTAGGAGTCAACGAACTCCTACACAAAATGGGACTTACAAACAGCAGCGACCGCAGAATGTGTGGAGAGGAATGTGAAACTGTGGAACACTTGGTGTGTCACTGCGACGCCCTCACCAGATGTAGAATGAAGATACTTGGCTCCGGATACCTGGAGCCTGGAGAATTTTTTGCACGCTCTCTGTTGATTTATTTGAAAATTTATGTGAAAGTGCTTTTAACTCATTGCGACCAACCATTTCACCAAATTGCCCTCTTCCTCTGCCGTGAGAATAGTTTGAAGTCCCATAGCACAAACTGCAGGACTTTTGGACTGGACTTTGTTATGCAAAGTTATTTGAGGGACCCCAAACCGGAGGGCGAATCCAACTGGGATGGGGGGATTTTGGTAAGCTCTCAGACGTCCTGAAAGACAAAAGTGTGCGTCTTTATACCTCAAGCGTCGCACGTTTCAACAGTGCGTTCTTCTCGTAATGGTCTATGGAGCCGGGACTTCACGAGGCAGATCATCCATTGACTCCAAGTATAGACTCCAAGTAGTATAAGGCAAGAGCTATGTTAGGTATTTCTCTTTGTGACCGAGTCCGTAATACCGATATTCAGAAGAGAACCAGACTAACCGACGTGCGACATAACAAAAACCATAGCTTTGAAGAAAAGGAAGTAGACGGGCCATGTCTGTCGTAGGTCCGACGGAAGAAAGGATGCTGGATTGGAGACGGAGAAAGGGGCGGCGAAATGTCGGAAGACAGCCAGCGAGGTGGACCGATGATCTGGTGCATGTGGCTGGGAAACATTGGATGCGGGAAACTTGAGATCGTGGGAAGTGGGCTGAAATGGAAGAGACCTTTACTCAGCATTGGGTAGAATAAGGTTGAAGAAGAAGAAGAAGAAACCGGAGGGCAGCTGTGATCATCATTTCTCCCATCCTCAGCAGCATCATGCAGCATCATACAGCATCAAATGCCCTCCCTATTTGTTCCGGGGTGTAATTTTTATTGGCGCCATATAAGATAAAACAAAGAACCCAATGATGGACGACTAAAAATAGCCATTTATGAACATTGTCCATCATTGGAAAATAAAGAGCAATCACAAAATCAACTCAACCGAAATGTTTAGTGCAACAAATTAAATAATTTAATACAATAAACTAAAAAATATTAAAAAACTTAAGAATGGACACTTGTCCATAACTGGAATTCGTAAAAAATCGAATCCAGTGATGAACAAACCCCACAAAAAACTTATTATTGGGATTGGACATATTCAACTTAGCTCAATTTACTTGCAATATAGTATTATTTCGTAAAAATATCAAAAAATCTCATTACAACACAACACAAGATAATACCATGCACAAATATGTACTCACCTCCTTAACGATTTCAATAACAAAAACGGATTTTTATGACCACCGCGCGAAACGAGATTTCAATTCCCAACCATCTTCAAATAAAACGGGCAATTTTGATGAGGTGTATCAAAATGAAAGCCCAAACGTATATTGCTTATGTTTTAGTATCTCCAATTGAAAAATGTTGGGCCAGTTGCTTAATAAATTCGATCAACGAAAATAATGTCCATAATTGGTGCCATGTCCATTACTGGTGCCATCACCCTACCTAGGTACTTAATAGTGTGACAGATGTTAAAACAACCGTTTACATTTCCCAATCAGGCTGGACACGAATAACCATGATCCCACATGAAGCCAATCACCTATCCATCCACATAGCGACCCCCGTGCCTCTCAGCATAGCCATTAGGGAGCGTAAACGAGATAAGCACGTAGTGGAGCTGAGCAAACACGCCCGGCGCTTCGAGATTCCACAGAACAACTATCTCAAGTACGATCCGAATGTACCTCAGAACCTACAGATTGTCGACGTCGATAGCAACGTGATTGATATCAAGGAGGAGAGGTTCGGATGGGAGGGGCGAGTGGTCGCCGCCAGCTCAGTGGTGAGTTGGAAACAGACTGACTCCGAAGTGGTTATTTCGTCAACGTCCCCGCTGCAGACCGATTTGATGATTATGGTGAGTTGGTCGATATTTTTTACTAGCGGCCCGCAAAATATTTTTCCGTCCTCCGGCCAGAAAGCGCCTACTTTGTGGTCGCTTCGCTAAATGAAATTTCCGCTTTCTGGCTTCAGTCGGTTAAAAAATAGCCTATGTCCTTTCTCAGGCTCCAGACTTTCTTTTTACCAAATTTCATTTTAATCGGTCCAGTAGTTTTATCGTGAAAGCGTAACAGACAGACTGACAGACAGACAGAGTTACTTTCGCATTTATAATATTAGTAGGGATGTTAATCTGGAATAATGTAGCGTTGGAATAGTGAAAGATTTTTTTTTAAAAAGGAGTAGTTTTGAGTTTATACCTACGTTACATCCCATAGTTGCTCGTTAGGTAGACATCACATATATAATTCTTGATGTAGCGTGATCGCAGAAACAGCGCGTGCGTTAAGCCCAACTTCAAAGCGTGAAATACCGTTTTCTCCAAGCGTCTTTCCCTCAAAACACTAATTCACTTTAATATTAAAGTGATGTGAACGGTAACAAAGGGGAGCGAACTATGAAAAGTGTAACAAAGTGAAACATTATGATGATAACGGACCGCCCACCGGCCAAGGGCTTAATTATTCAGAAGCCCGCTTTCAACTCCGCTCCTGAGGTTAATTGGGAACTCACTCCGCTGACTTTTATCTCATTTCCCTTTATCGTATTTTATTCAAAAAGCCTCAGAATTATTTCAATGTTACACAAGAATTCGCTCAAGAGGATGCGGTTCGGTAATTCATGATTCCCGATTGTTTAACCTGGCGGTTGTTTTTAATAGGGTATTTTTTCGGGTAATTGATGTCTGTTTTTATTTTACATTAGCTGTTTTACTCGATTATAATGGTTATGAGAATATACAATTTTCCTGAAGTAGATAATTATCATGCTGTTCCATTTATAAATTACTCTTACATTTAAAAAGTATTCACGTCCAATCATTCCTGCATGACAGAGGTCAAATTGATAAATAAACTGTACGATGTTTATATACACTTGCTTATTTATTTCGCGCACGATGATAAGTATCCCTTTTATATTTCTTGGGGTACAATTCCAATGATTGTTTTTCCTCATATTATTATGTATTATATTTGGTAGGCTATTCCGGAGACCCCTGTTGTGCCCGAAGAGCAAGTGACCGTGGAGGTTGCCGTGAACTACAGCACTCCTGCAGGAAGAGCACGCCCCATGCTATACAGGTACTTATAGATTAGATTAAATTGTTTCTAAATGATCACATAATATAATAACATTGTCTTATCCATGATCACACAATATAATTTAAAAAAACATCGATTATCATAATAATCGTCAATACAAGAAAAAAATCTACCTATTGTTTGGTATCCTTACTTATATATGTATATCTCTTTTGGATTATGTTGTTAAAGTCTCAGTTAAATTCATATTGTAATTATATATATCTTGCACCTACACCAAACTGTACACTAACAAATGTAGGTACATATTGTACCTATTTATTACTTCCTTTCCATAGCAAAGCGAGTTTTAAGCAATTATTGAACAATATTAAACATCTTAACTTATAACCACTACCAACTGCAAATATATCCACGGTAAAGTTTCAAATATTTAAAACTTCGAGTTTTCCGAGATATATTTTCACCGGACAATAGCTTTTGTTCAAAAGTTCCAAGTATTTACTATAAAATTTTCCTCTTTGAAATTGTTTACGTATTTTAATGTTTGAAATAAATAAATGTGATATTGGTAGGTATATTTAGTTTTCCAAGAGCAATTCATTACTTACACTACGAAACCGGAGGTTTTAGGTTCGAATATATAATATATATGTTGGTCATTGTAATACCTACCTACAATAAGCGTTCCTTAGTTGGAGACTAAATCAAATGAATTTTGTGTGAGAAATTTATATAAAATGTTGCGTGCATGTCGTACGTCTGAGAATCGTCCGGAATTTATTTTTCATAACTCTAAATATGAAGGTTGGCCCACCCCATAATGTTATTTTGTTATAATAATAAATATGTCCCATAATGTTATATAATTGTTTGGACGTTTTTTGTTTTCTTTAAAACATTTAACTCTAAATCTTAACCGTCCTACCATTAACCTAACTTTATTTTTTTAATAAAAAATCTCATATGAAGTTCGTTGACCCAGTGAACTTCATACTGATACTACTATTTATATTAGGTACATATTTGTTTCTCTATACCACTGCGACGTAAACATAACATCAATTTCAAAAGGAAAGTTCTAACACGCATGAACACCGTTTTTATAAAATTATACCTATCGAAGTTTCGAGAATAAAACGGAGTCACGCCCGAACAAACTTTTCACTTCGCTCTTTTATTTATTGTAAGTAATTCTTTCCTAACTTTTAATGCATTTGGAGTCAAAATATAAATCATCGATTTGATTTATGTTACAAATTCATATAAATTATTTTCTTCACTATATTATAAGCCCTTTTAAAATGTCGGAAATATTTGTATTGTTTCAAGTAGATAAGGATTTACCTACTTGAAACAATACAAATGCCTATTACGATTGAAATAATAAAAAAGGCCCACATAAAACTTCAAGTCAAGAAATTTCCTTCAAAACTTTCTTAATGGAATTGACATAAAACGTGAACGTCTTGGATAATGTTATTTATACATTTCTTTGCTTTATTTTTCTTTTCTGTTTCAGTGTAAAATCAAGTCTCTTTGTACATTTAACTGTCCTACTTAAAGAAAAAGATGTTCCAGGTTTCATGGACTAAATTATTACGAAGTCTTTAAACTAATTTAATTATAATGTACAAGTCTGTGGTTTAGTAATAAACTCTGAACTGAAGCGGTTTTAATAATCCTAGGAAACGTTTGTTAAATTTAATAAGTCAAACAGTTTGAAACTGAATCATTCC
The DNA here is from genome assembly GCA_038024825.1 of Polylopha cassiicola. Lineage (NCBI taxonomy): Eukaryota > Metazoa > Arthropoda > Insecta > Lepidoptera > Tortricidae > Polylopha > Polylopha cassiicola. Next base: position 8,709,167 of record CP149055.1, read on the forward strand.
AACCAAAAACTTGCATAAACGGTTCATCTATTACAGTATTAAATCCATCTAAAACATTACTTGAACATTGGTCAGTATTCAAACGTCCGACTGCGTCGATTGCAATATGACTTATTATAGGTATTACTTAAGAACTTAGTCCCATTTGGAACTATGGATCTCTTAGATAAGACAAACGAGACGGTAAGGCACTAAGCATGTTTTAATTGGCGGTCGACTAATTGCATAGCTGTCGGAAAAGTCGTTTCAAAGAGCTGAAGTTTGCAAGTAATTTCAGTTTTTGCTTCTTATACAACCTTTTTGCAGTTTCATTGCAATCATTTCTTCTGAGGTATCGCGTTTATTTTATTCAAGTATAACAAAGTAGGTGCGTGATTAATATTTTTTTACATGTTTTAACCGCCAGCTTTTCGCCTTGAGATTCGATTTATAAGTTCAGATAAATTCAAGTTACTACAACTTAATCGGTGTCCTACCTCAAAGCTGTTGTGATAAACCATAACAACAGCAATAATTGGATCCAGGATCGTAATGTCATTACTCTTCAGAACGCGGCAATCAGAAATGTGCAGACCAAATAGTGTTCCTCCAGAACAAGATTAATTACAAAATATTATTTAAGTCAATGTTTCGCTTAGCTAAAACTAATGCCTCTCTACTAAATGCAAGTCTCAAAATGAGTTGGTAAGTAAATATCAAAGCAATAAACAACAGCTTCGCAGTGTATTTTTGGTTTGGTTGAGTTTATGTTATTTAGTTCAAATAGCTACGTCAAAGTTGTGTTTGAATCTAAAATCGTTTTAACTGTATAGAAATAGATTTACCTAGACCCAGGTATATTTAAAATAGATTTGTCAATCACGTGCATTTATTTAAAGCTAGCTGGCCTGGGACAACGTTTTTGTTATAGAAATTCATTATTTTGAATGCATGACAATTACTTATAATGAATTTATCGTGCGTATTTTTATTTGCCAATGTTCCGAAAACGACAATATTCGTAACCGACTGTGCTGACGATAGTCTAACAGTTACCTACATAAAAAAATCTAAAAGGCAATAAAGAACATCCGGCACTAACAGAAATGTACCGACAAACAAAAACAATATCGCATTATAAAGAAAAAAATATAATTTTGTCTTCAATAACGTCTATTATTTTTGTTGTAACGTCTGTTCTTTTTGAAGTCGCTGCCAGCTTCAAACAAACTTGAGCACCTTTAAGAAATCAACTCTTCACTGCTCAACTCTTGATTTAGGTCATTCACCCTTTATATTATACTAGCGGCCCGCCCGCGACTTCGTCCGCGTGGAACTCCTCCTTTTTTGCAGTCGGTTAAAAAGTAGCCTATGTCCTTTCTCAGGCTCCAGACTTTCTTTGTACCAAATTTCATTAAAATCGGTCCAGTAGTTTTAGCGTGAAAGCGTAACAGACAGACAGACAGACAGACAGAGTTACTTTCGCATTTATAATATTAGTAAGGATTATGTTGTTTGGTAGATGGTCGCAACGCGGGCCGTGCTCCGTGTCGTGTGGTGGCGGCGTGCGAGCGGCGCGGGCGCGGTGCGCACGTGGGGCGCGCTGCGTGCCGCGCTACGAGCCCTGCAACATGCACAGGTACATCTGCTTATTCGCGTCGTTGCTGTAACAGTTGCAGCAACGACGCGCTTGCAAAATTTATAATAATCGTAACTTTAGCTAGTTCAAATTTACATTCATACTCGTTAGTTTTTGGCCGTTGGGATATAAGTTTCGTTTGAGAATAAAACGTATGGTTCCATTATCTATGAACTAAACTTTTACGTTTGACGAGAACGAAGCAACGAATTTTTAAATTGCGTTACATTTTGTTGACAAGGAAAGTGTCTATCTACAAATGTAGGTAGGTACATATACTCGTAGGTATATAGTTTTTAACTACTTACCCAAAAAAATACTGGAAAATCTACATGAGCGTTTTATGGGACTATTTGGTAGGTATTCCCTGGGATATCCTATACCTATGCATTAATGTGATAATGAACCTATGCAATCTGTTATTAACATTCCGCAACATTGAACCGTGTGTTAACGTAAAACTTAATGAAAAATTCCAGACCAACCAGGGCTGAACAAATACGGTGCACCGCCTTTTGTTTCTTGCTGTTTTTCCTTTTATATTTAACTAGCTGTCTGCCCCGGCTTTGCACGGATACATAATTTTTTTCAAAATTTAGTACAGCCTTAAGTATATCACTTACGAATAGTGTAGGTACGAGTAGCTTTCCAACTGAACAGTAAAATAATTTTCAAATCGGTCCTGTGGTTCTCTTTATTATAATAGTAAAGACGAATCTTTCCTTTGCCGAATAATAAATTATCCAATTTTTTTACGTTAATTTATAGAGAATTGTTACAGTTTCAGGGTTTACATTAATTAGTATCATAAAACAAACCTCGTTATACATGGTAATATGAAACATGAAATGTTTTCACAGTAGGTACCTTTGTTCCAAAATAAATGAACATAAGGTCAAGGCTTCTAATTCCGTCTACGGGGCTATTCCGTCACGTACACGTTTTTGGCGAATCTAAGCACAGTTCGCCGCTGCCGGCTCAGTTGGTAAAGCAGTAGGGTTTTCTAATGCAAACTAAAAAACACCCATGACGATGTGCAATAAAGGAAGAAAAATATCTGCTTTCAAAGTTCAGTTGCGTTTCGAAGTCGAAGTGCGAGTATAGTACTATGCAGTTTGATCGAAGATAAATATGAAATAGTTAGACTTCTAGGCTTGTTTGTATGATTATTACAACGTCTATGATATGTATAAACGTGTCTGCCTGTTTGTGATGCGTAAAACTCCGATAGTTTTTAGTAATTCACCATGAAAAATTAACAACCTCAAAATAGTCAAGTGGGAAATTCCGTCTATTTTTTAAGGGGCAAAGCCGTCATATGCCGGTATTTCCCGATTCAAGACATCGTCAACCTTTTTTTAGTGTATTACATTTTAAAATAGGTACACTTGTCAATCTGGCAATAATAAGCTTAGCTGTGACGAAATATATGAGTAGGTAATTCGATAGAACGTAGTACGAAAATACTCCGGACTGCAAAATGCATAAATCATTACTTTATGAAATAATATATATAAAAAATATATATATTAGTAAATTTCTAAAAGGTTGAGCTCATCTGATTGGCAAACCATGCCGCAATAGCCCCAAAAAATTGTGTTTGCGGATAACTCCTATTGTAAATCTTATATCTAAGGTCTAATAACACATATTTGATTGAAATCGACGTGTCTTCATTTTCCGCTAGCTAAGACTTGAAAAAACTGCGTAGTTCTAGGGAAACTGCTTGCATGACGGAATAGCCCCACTCGGGCGGGAAACTCCGTCTACCTGACTATTATTTTAAAAAATATATAATTAATTAAGCAACCTAGATACAGGGAATTTCATACTATTATTTGATTGCCAAGTAAATTATTAGTCTAGTAGATGGGCGCAATGGGTAAATAGTTAAAAATAAACGTCTCAAAATTTAAACCAAAGTTGATCTAGCTCAAAAATATGCCGGAATTAGAAGCCTTGACCTTACGTTATTATTTTAAGTACCTAAGCTAACGAGGTATGTTCTTACTAAATAATATGAAATAAAATTTACACATACTTATCACGTAATTTCGCTTAACTTGACATTTTCTGTCTATATTAACAATGTTGGAAGTATCGATTGCTTCTCACAGGCTAAAAGTGCCCATAGCTCAGAACAATGATCTTCGATCGATATTTTTTTTGCCTATGTAAGTAGGTAAATAAATTGTGATATTTTTCTAAAATTCTATCCCTACCTATATTATAAATGGAAAAGTGACTTTTTGATAGTTATTTTTTATAATATTATTTAATTGCCTATTAGGTACGCTATTATTTCATACCAGCCTAATATTTAATACAATCCATTCCATTCGTGTGGTTTTTAGAACCTATGTGATGTATAATCTAGTATGTATTACGTAAAACTGTGTTTTTAACCCCCGACGCAAAAACGACGGGGTGTTATAAGTTTGACGTGTCTGTGTGTGTGTGTGTGTATGTGTGTGTGTGTGTGTGTGTGTGTCTGTCTGTGGCATCATAGCTCCCAAACGCATGAACCGATTTTGATTCTGTTTTTTTTGTTTAAGAGGTGAATATGTCGGGAGTGTTCTTAGCTATGTTTGATGAAAATCGGACCAGTAGTTTAATACATAGAGGGGGGTGAAAGAGGGGATGGAAAAATAAATGTCCACAAATATACTCGAGTGGGGTATCAAATGAAAGAGGGTCGCGAGTACATTACAAAATTGAAATTATAATGAAAATCGGTTGAGCCGTTCAAAAAATATAGGGAGTGAAAGTGGGGATGGAAAATCAAATATCTACAAATATAACCGAGTGGGGTATCAAATGAAAGAGGATCACGTGTACATTACAGAATTCCATGTAAAATGGAAATTGGTTAAAAAAATAATAAGTTACCTACCTACTTTCAAAAAGTATGAAATAAAAAAAAAAATTAAAATTTTAACAAACCCCCGACAAAAAACATATAAGCCGTCTAAAAAGTATAAAAATAATAAAGACTTGATATTAGGTAGGTACCTAAGTATTAATAGGTATTTCTACAAAGAAAACGTCATGTCGGGGGGACCTTAGATTTCGATACATATATGATGTATAATCTAGTATAAAGTAGGTATAACTGTGTTTTAAATAAACATGTCATTCATTGTTAAAATTTCAGTTTCTAAAACAATGAGCTCTTAGACAAAGAGAATGCAAAGTTATGAAAATCCACACACATTGCTTGTCAGTCAACACGCCGGCGGTCGGCGTGGCTATTTTACTTTGAATTGAATAATGGAAACTTTCTCATAAATTAATTAATTCATGTGACAAATGAAAGATATATAAAAAAAGTCATACTGTATATTTGTAATCAACTTAAAAAACACGCCTTAACGAATTACATTGTTTGTGTGTTTTTTTTTGTTTGCTCATGTTTCGAAAACTTTACAGTTACCATATTCGCAGTACGACTGAGCTGACGAAAGTCTAACTCTTAGTAAAGTAAGAAACGGGCGTTAGACTATCATCAGCCTAGCGCTATAGTTGTTACATTCCAATTTCATTAATATCGAGTTGCGTAACGATCGATTGTATGTGGAATTTTATTTCCACACAAACCAAAGGGTCATTCCGGCGATATCGATTCAAATGAATCAACTAAAAGCGACCTCACGATGATGCTTTGAAATTTGCTCCGAATAGTCCTTGATGTGAATTGAACCGCGGAACAGAGCCAAATAACTGGAGCGCTGTTCAGTCAAGTTGGCGTACCTATACGCTTCGTTAAAACCGCTCAAAAGCGGCCATACTGCGAACTCCTGTGGCATCCGCTTTGCTTCTATACTTTCTAGTTTTACTTAGCGAATTCTAGCTTACCCGGCAAATTTATAATGCTTTTACCTCACGAACTTATCTCAAATTTATTAAAAGGTTCGTAAATTTAACTTAAGCATGTTTCTGCAATGAGGACCACAGGCAGTCTATTAGGTAAATTGCTTTATGTTATATGTAGGTACTTAAATAAAAATCGTAGAAAAATAATCCTCCATTTACTTGTACTTGTTCGTAGCAGGAAAACGGTACCCAATCGATTAGTTATTTCTTCTTAATTTAGGAACTATTGATATTGACACAGTGTCATAATTCCAGATGCGAGTTTACTTGGGCAGCGGGTGATTGGGAACACTGCAGCGCAACCTGCGGGAATGAAGGCTTTCAGGAGCGACAACTCTTCTGCGTCCCCAGTAACGCCACGTATGTGTTTTTAAGTGCTACCGCTTTAAAGAAAGTATAGTAGGAGTGTCTCTTTTCGCTATTTAGTCATAAATAATAATACTCTAAATATGAGAATATAGGTACTATCTGCTTGTGATAAGATAAGAACGAATTTAACCCAATTCAACCTCCGTATCTCTATTCTAAATATTTTTCAGGACATCTTCTAGAAGGGATCTGATCCGAGCGAGCGTGTCTCCAGCGCTGTGCTCCGGCGGCGCGCTCCCGGCCAGGAGGCAGCAGTGCAACCATATACCCTGCCCCGTCTACTGGCAGGAGATGCCTTGGACACCGGTTCGTAGCATATAATACTTTATATCAAATTCTGTTCTATTACCTTGGGATACGTTCGTTTTGTCAGTGTCAAGTATATCGTAGGTCAACGTGGTCTAATATATCAGACACTTTTGACAACAAAACCAAAGATTTGGAGACCTTATACTTACCGATAAATACCGATATAAAAGTAATTTAATGATTATATTTAATTATTATCATTAAATTATCGATATAATCATATCAACCAAAAGACATCTATCTTTGAAAACGAACTAACGATTAATTCCGCGCCGCCCGCATCCAACTTTCTCTCAATCATTGGACCACCTTGTAGTGGCCTAGTTATAATACGTGCAGTCATTTAAACTGTTTTTATCCTGCCTTCCTAACTTCCAGCTATTTACTAATTTTGTCACCTAGTGTTCAACGACGTGCGGACGTGGCGATTCTCACCGTCCTCTCATGTGTCCTGGAAGTACCCCTGAAGAGTGCGGGCCGAAGCCTCGCGAGCGCCGCCGCCGCTGCCGCCTGCGCCGCTGCCCCCCCGGAGCTCGACCACCACTTCCATGCCCCAACACCGACACCCTCAAATACTGCGAATTCTTCCCACAAGAACAACTACAACGCAACTGTCTCATCACCCCCTTCAGAAAATACTGCTGCAACGCTTGCAACCAAATCGATCTAAAAGGAGCCGGATAGACATACCGATCACTTCAAAGGGATATTTACTCGTTGAATCTACAGGTTGAAACAGCGTACAAGGATGAGCAGATTCCATTTGTAAACAGTTTTATATATCTGTAGTGTGTAACTAATTTTAAGTTCGCTAGTTATTGTAAAGGAACGAAGTGCCATAATGTATCGTACACGACTTTCCATATTAAATGTGTTCTTTGTAGTCTGTTTTATTACTTTCCGAGTTCAAAATGAAGCGTGGATGGCAGCTTTATAGTTTCGCTATTTTCTCGGCATGAGTGGTGATGGACGAGATTTATTGGACCGCACTAAACGGCAGTAACCTGTGGAGCGGCGAAGTATTAAACGAGTTCAAACCAGGCTGCAGCGGGCGCCCTGTTGCATCTCCACCGCACTGCAGTTTAATGCAGTTTACATAGTTTAACGGTAACTGGCTGAGAAGTATCTCCGCGATACGTAGCTTCAACTCGAACAAGTTAAATTACCTTAAGTTCATTACTTCTCCCAACTCTTTCATTTAACATTTACTGCAAATTAATTATTCACCAGAGCGTGTCGAGCCAGAGGTAGATTTTGAAAGTTCCGTAGTAACAGGTAATTTAAAGATTTATTACAAACATACAAATTTAGTAGCTATTACGGAACCACAAAACTGAGTTTATTTTGTAGTTTTGATGTTTATCTTTCATATTTCATTGCCGTTTTTATTATTTCGTTCATGTTATGGCACATATCTTCAAGTGCAAAGACACAAGTAAGTCGAACTGAAAACTCTCATGTCCTACTTAAGGGAAGCTTTAAATAAACATAGCCTTTCCAGAAGTTCCATGACCTTTTGCCAGACAATGACGGTGAGTATCTATAAGGTAGGTACCTACTACATTTTAACAATGATTACCGATAAGCTTGCTTCAATTTCAACGTTTACAAAATATGAATGACAATGATAAATCAAGTATCTCAAAATAGACCACATTCCCATGAGCCATTGAGAGCTCGAAATTTGCTACAATCGACTAGTTTCCTTAATTAGTAGTTTTCCTCGGTACGACCTCGTTCCACCCACGGTTTCCAGTTTCCTCGTAAATATCCATGCATTTTCCAAAGATAAATGTGTTTTCCAGAGAAGTTTTACTCATATTTGTTGGACTATCTGATGTTTGGTCAGTGAACAGTGATTTATAGATTTCGCGTGACAACAATATAAAAAACCGTTGTTTGTACTTTGTATCCATGGATAAAAACTACGTTTTGTTGGTAATGAAACGTAGAAGTATCGTTATCCGTTTTATTAGATCTATGGTGTTAAATTTTAAACAAAGATTAGATTAGATTAGATTAGATTTATTTATTTCCCAAAATTCATACAATATAATTACATTTATTATTATGTCAAATTATATGTACTTACTCATATTGAGATCGTCAAAAACAAAAACAAAGAACAATAAGATTAAATAAAGAACAAAGACATTAAAATATTAAGTAGGTACTAGCTTTTTCCCGCGACTCCGTCCGCGTGGAATTAGTGGAATGTCCAGCCTCTAGACAGACAGAGAGACATATTATTGGTTAGGCTTAGCAGGCATTTTATTCTGATGTGTTAGCTATAATATTGTAAACATATCAAAATACATTAAAAGGATTGTGAACCTGTTAATTTTCATACAAAAGGCGATAACGTTTTACACCCAGTAAATATAGTTAGATTTTTATAATTTTTGGATATGTTGTAGATATCCAAAAATTAGCAATATTTCTTAAAAATCAAAACGTACAGACGTAGTTTCTCATTATATCTACAACATATCCAAAAATTATAAAAATCTAACTATATTTACTGGGTGTAAAACGTTATCGCCTTTTGTATGAAAATTAACAGGTTCACAATCCTCTTAATATTTTTTACGTGACAAACATATATCCATACGTTCTTACAAACTTTCGCGGTTATAATATTTCAACGTTTTTTTAAATCATTGGCAGGGCGGCCCGAGGCGTGTTCTCTCGAAAATCCCGATTTCAAAATGAACTCTCTCGAGCCGCGTATTAATAAATCCGTTTTGGAATGTCGATTACCATAATGAATATGATTACGCGTTCCGCGTGGGACAAAACGACAGCCTTCGGAAAATCCGCTAATGAGTATTAACAAATTGTCACATTTTGTATTAATGTTGAAAATGAGACATTGATTTTGTTTTGTGTGTTTTATTCTTTGGTATGAAACAACTATTAACGGATTTAACTCGCGTATTTTTATTCTATTTTTTTTGCTGACGTTTCGGTTTACAGTTTCCATAATCGTAGCACGTCTGAGCTGACAATAGTCTAACGCTAAAGTTAATAGTTGTTTCATTCCAATGTGTAATAACCGCGAAGGCATCAGAATTGTGTTTTATTCTTGTTTTAATTAGGTAATAGGGCCACTAGACAAGTAACCGGTATCATTTGATAATACTTAGTAACCAAACGAAAATAATGAAAAATTGTCATTGCATGCCACTCCAAATTGTTCATTTGTTTTACAGTTATCATCGATTGGCTCTGTCTATGATTTCTACTTATAATCCATACCAAAATTTGATATTAAATCAATAATATATTATGACTTTAGTCGCTTTCGCAGTTATTACAAATAGTCTCTTATGTATCTACTACGAATATGGAAACTATAAAATATTCGAAACGTCCGCGTCAGCATAAAATTAGTAGTAGGTATACGTAAGTTAAATTCATTATAGGTACCTAATTTATTTCATTCTAAAGGTTACGAACGCCCCAATTTTAAATAAAACTACACGAAAACTGGTAAAACTTTCTACAGTACGATTGCAGTTACAAACGAAAAATTTCACGTTGAATATGACAAAACTTTTTAACTATCGTTGAATGAAAAATGCAAACTTCTAAAATGAAATTGTACATGTATGTAACTATTGCAGTTACAATTTTGTTTTCAACTTCAACGAAATTACATTTTTACAAATATACGTACCTACACACTAACGTAAATTAAGTACCTACATATATATATGTATACACAGTAAGTAAGTAGGTAAACACTATTAAGAGGGTGTCAATAAAAAATACTTTTGATCTAATATCAACTTTATCCTTCCCCGTAGGTGTACAATTATAATTACTCTTGTTTTATGACAACGTCCTATTATTTAAAAAAAATAAACAGTACACTTAAATTTCAAATGCGTCCAGCATCCTTACTGGATCACAACCTCCACGGTACCTACTTACAAATAAATCACCAATTATTAGGTAGGTACTTAACTAAACTAAGTTTGCCTTATATTATTATTAGTATTACCTAATTGAATTATAATCTACGTTACCTACACGTAATTCATAAAACATCGTTTCGAAAGCGTAATAATAACATTTCATTGAGCCTTATCTCAATCAATTTACTTTTCCCGTATCGTTTACACTAGAAGCAAGTAATAGTTATTACCAACGAATATTTATTCTATGATTCCGTTGATAAGCCTTGTAGGCATTACTTAACGATCGGTTTCGTTACTTATTCATACAAAACACGCACAAGTTAAACCTTACATTATTAATGGCGTGAGCTTATGAATATCGTAATTACAGAAAATCGTGTAGCATTTGAACAGTAGCTAGATTAGAACTAGTCGAGTCAATTTATTATGTATAGCCTGGCAGTCGGTTTGGCTGTCTATGTCTATCGATATAGATATATAACAGCATATAATCCCTGGTGAGGGTACGTTGTATATGTTATAGGCAATGTGTATAATCCGGCATTGTATAGAATGCCTAGGCATTGTATACATTGCCTAAAACGTTCAGGCAATGTGTATAATACGATTCATTTCATACCTTGCCTAGGTATTGTATAAAATTCCCGAAGCGCATCAGGCAATGTGTAGTGGTAAGAAATGAACAGGGCGACTTTCTGCGGCAATTTTTTGGTACAGTCAAGTGCACTTAGACCTTTACACTTGCCATTAGATTTTGTCCTAATATCGCATAAGATAAGAGAGGTGAATATGTCAAAATGTAAAGCTCTACGTGCACTTGACTGTACGTTGTAAATGTAAATGTTTACCCTAAGGGAACTGCTATGTGAGAAACACTGTCTACGCAAAAAAACGCGTTACATACATTACCTATGCGTCAACCGGCATTCTATACAATGCCTAGGTATTACATACATTTCCTAGGTAAAGTGTAAAATAGTTTGAACATTCAATATCATTTCACACTGAAGCTGGTAATGGATGGAAGGTGCGCTTACGGTAGGTGCAGGTTGTAGGTGCAGAGATAAATAAGCACTAAAGGTTCACACACGTAAGTAAGTTTATTCACTACACAGTACACAGCAAGAGTTTTGAAGGAGTACAAGGCAAGCAGTTCAAGCACTAGATAAGCGGTAAGCACTAGCAGAAAGCGTATAGCGAAAACGAGCATAAACGGACGAGCGTTCCGTGTCGATAGCGGGGTAACGACTGGTGCGCCGGCGCAAGGCGGGAGCCGGCCGCTCGGACATTCCGTGGCGGCCCACCCCGCGCCCCGCGCAACCGGTACATAGAACAATAGACGGCCGGTCGGCGCATCTACTAATAAAATCGGTCGCACCGTCCGGTTTCAATATACAAAATAAATTTTTGCTATTAATATTATGTACATGCGAAATATAATTTATGTATATATGATATTGCTAACTTACATGTATAAAATATTATATAAATTTATTTATTTATTTTATTAAACTATGTATAATATACCAATTATGTTAAATAACGTTACGTATAAGTAGAAGGTGGCAGGTTAGCATGCCACATCACCCCCCTCCAGAGACCGTCCTACGGGCGATAATAAGTAGGGAAGTTGACTCGGCGTCCTGAACGGGTCCTTTTCATCGGGTTATTTACCGGGTCAGGTACGATTTCAGGAGTGGTGGTTTGAGCTGCTGGTTCGTCATCCAATATGTAGGCTGGTTTTAATCGGTCTACTGATACTGTGACTGCTTTTCCATTCACTCGGATTTTAAATATTTTGTCACTTCTACTTAAGACTTCGTGTGGGCCGGTGTAAGCTGGTTCTAATGGACGATGGTGTGTGTCGTCCCTTAGAAATACGTGACTGGCCGTACTGAGGTCCTTATATATGAAGACTGACCGTTTATTAGTATGTCTTGAAGCTGGAGTTGGTGACAGATTATGAGCGAAGCTACGAAGGCGTGTTATATAATCTGTGACATCCATGGTATCATCTATTACGGTTTTAGCGTCAATAAACTCTCCGGGTAATCGTAGCGGCTCTCCATATACGAGCTCAGCCGTCGATGTGTTAAGGTCTTCCTTGTACGCGCTCCTTATACCAAGCAACACCAAAGGCAAGGACTCAACCCAGTTGCTGTTCGCGTGGCAAGTAATAGCAGCCTTCAGCTGTCTGTGGAAGCGCTCCACGAGTCCGTTACACGCTGGGTGGTAAGCGGTTGTACGTCGGTGTTGGAAACCGACTAGTTCCGACAAGTGCTTGAAGAGGGCGCTCTCAAATTGTCTGCCTTGGTCGGTTACTATGTCGCTCGGGCAGCCGAAGCGGGATATCCAGCCCTGTAGCAGTGCTTTGGCCACGGTTTCGGCCGTCATGTCTGGTATTGGAATTGCCTCAGGCCACCGCGTGTATCTGTCGACGACGGTAAGGCAATATCTAAAACCTTGAGACATTGGCATGGGGCCGATCAGGTCTATATGAAGGTGCATAAATCGTGCTCTGGGAAGTCGATACGTGCCTAGGGGTGCAGTAACATGGCGAGTTACCTTAGAGCGTTGGCACGCTAGGCAAGTACGTGTCCACTCTCTGCAGTCCTTCTTGATGCCAGGCCATACGTAGCGATCTGTCAGGAGTTTGATTGAAGCGTTGGCGCCTGGATGACTGAGGCAGTGTAAGCTGTCGAAAACCTGACGCCGTAGTTCCTTTGAGACATAAGGCCTCGGGGTGACACCGCTCTCGTCACAGTATAGATCGGTACGTGTTTGCGGTAACCTGATCTTCTTAAGGCGTAAGGCTGTCTCTCCCTTTAAAAGCTGTCTAAGCTCTGGATCAGAAAGTTGCGCTTCCGCCAGTTTGTTTGTGTCAACTGGCTGGGTGATCTCTTCGATCCGAGATAAAGTATCAGCCACGACATTATCTTTTCCCGATATGTGGCGTATATCTGTCGAAAATTGCGAGATATAATCCAGGTGCCGAAATTGTCTGGGTGAGCAGTTTTCTTTGCGCGAGTGGAATGCAAAACAGATCGGTTTGTGGTCGGTGTAAATTATAAATACACGAGCCTCAACCATGTGCCTGAAATATTTGATGGCTTCGTATATGGCGAGGAGCTCACGATCATATGGCGAATATTTCCTTTGCGCGGGACTCAATTTTCGCGAGAAAAATGCGAGTGGCTGCCATTCTCCATCCAAGCATTGCTGTAGTACGGCGCCTATGGCTACGTCAGATGCATCGGTGACGATGGCGAGCTTAGCCTGGCTATCTGGGTGCGCTAACAGCGCCGCCTGACATAAGCTTTCCTTGCAGCTGGAGAATGCTTGATGTTCCTCAGCAGTGAAGTTCACGGGATGCGATCCTTTTACAGAGCCCATCAAAAGAGCGTTCAATGGGGCTTGGAATTGAGCTGCGCCTGGGATAAATCTCCGGTAAAAGTTAATCATACCGAGGAATCTCCTGAGTTCTCTCACAGTCTTTGGGGTTGGGAACTCTCTGATAGCCTCGACTTTAGCTGGTAACGGCTTGGTACCTTCAGCTGATATGCGGTAACCGAGGAAGGTCACCTCTTCAACGCCGAAGACACACTTTGATGTGTTAATTACCATGCCGTAGCTCTGCAATCTGGCGAATAATTGACGCAGGTGTTGTTCGTGGGTCTTCTCGTCTTTTGAATAAATCAGGAAGTCGTCGAGATAGGCGTAGCAAAAATCGAGACCTCTCACCATCTCGTCCACAAAGCGCTGGAACGTTTGACCTGCATTGCGTAGTCCGAAGGTCATATACGGGAATTCGTACAGGCCAAATGGTGTAGTGATCGCCGTCTTTGGAATGTCGTCAGGATTTACAGGAATCTGATTGTACGCCTTTTCAAGGTCAATGGTGGAAAAGACCTTGCAACCGGATATATTATGCGAGAAGTCATGGATATGGCGAATCGGATACCTGTCGGGAATCGTCCTGGCGTTTAGTGACCTGTAGTCACCACAAGGTCTCCAGCCGTTTTCTTTTTTAGGAGCTAGGTGTAGTGGTGATGACCATGGTGATTCTGAGGGCCTGGCGGTACCATTTTGTATCATCGCAGCGAACTCGTCCTTGGCTATCTTGAGTTTGTCCGGGGCCAGACGTCGAGGTGAGCAAGACGATGGAGGTCCTGGAGTAGTTCGGATGTGGTGGACGACGCTGTGCTTATGTACCTGATGAATCCCAGAAGGGCGAGTGATGTCAGGGTACTCCTGTAGTATGTGATAATAAGATGAATCACCAGACACAACTTTCACTGAAGAGATATTTTCATACGGGCGGGCAGGCGAAGCCAGGGTGTAGAGGCTAGTCGTATTGTCAATTAGACGTTGGTTTCTGCAGTCAACCATTAAGTTGTAGTATGACAGAAAGTCAACCCCTATAATCGCCTTTGTAACATCAGCAGCAATAAATCGCCAAGCGAAGTCGCGGCGTAGGCCTAGGTTTAGCGTTAAATGAATATACCCGTACGTATGAATTATTGAGCCGTTTGCTGCACATAGCTGGTAACTTGTTTTGTGTCGACGTTCATGAAGTGATGACCTTGGGAAAACGCAGAGATCGCTGCCTGTGTCCACGAGAAACTGCATTTTGGTTTTACGGTCCGTGACGAATAAGCGACCAGTACTTGGGCAATCGGCGGTCGCCATTATCGAGTGCCCGACTAGTTTTCCGATTGATAGTCGCACGGCTTAACGCACTTCTTTGCATCATCACCGAATTTTGCGTGATACCAACATTTCGGATATTTTTGGTAACTGGATGCCGACCTTCGTGAACTGGAACGATTGCGGGATTTGCTGGATGAGCGCGTGTTTGTGCGAGATTGTCTACCGTGAAGCTGGGACCTGATATCTCGCATGTCTCTCATCATCTCGTTTACTTGACGGACGAGGGTATTCATTATTTTAGTATCGGGCGTGGATGTAGACGCTACCTGGTGAGTTGGCGCGACGTCGAGAACTTGATCGGCGAGTTCCGCTAGCTCGTCAAGGGTGGCATTTCTTTGGGATGCCATAATTGCCTGTAGGTTGCTGGGCAGACGACTTGACCACATAGATTTAAGGAAGTCTTCTGGCATATCCGGTCCTGCCAACTGCCTGACGTGGCGAAGAAACTGTGATGGTTTTCTATCACCTAGCTCTTCGTGAAGTAGCAGCTGTTTGATCTTTTTCTCACGCGACGCCGACAATCTCTTGATAAGCTCCGTCTTGAGCTTTTCGTATTTACCGGTAGCAGGTGGTGAAGTAATTATGTCTTCTACCTCGCCGGCATACTGACATTCCAGCTGTCCGACGGCGTGATGATATTTTGTCGAATCGCACGTGATGTTAGCTATCGCGAATTGGCTTTCCAGTTGCGCGAACCAAACTTGGGGTCTCGCCGGCCAAAATGTGGGTGCTTTCACGCCAACGCGCCATACGTCCGACGCCATTGCAAATTCGTCATCGCCTTTGTTCAGCTTGTTAGAGCCAGATGGTGCTTGATTTGTAGCCATTTTCGTATTCTTCAGGGGTCACCAATGAAGCTGGTAATGGATGGAAGGTGCGCTTACGGTAGGTGCAGGTTGTAGGTGCAGAGATAAATAAGCACTAAAGGTTCACACACGTAAGTAAGTTTATTCACTACACAGTACACAGCAAGAGTTTTGAAGGAGTACAAGGCAAGCAGTTCAAGCACTAGATAAGCGGTAAGCACTAGCAGAAAGCGTATAGCGAAAACGAGCATAAACGGACGAGCGTTCCGTGTCGATAGCGGGGTAACGACTGGTGCGCCGGCGCAAGGCGGGAGCCGGCCGCTCGGACATTCCGTGGCGGCCCACCCCGCGCCCCGCGCAACCGGTACATAGAACAATAGACGGCCGGTCGGCGCATCTACTAATAAAATCGGTCGCACCGTCCGGTTTCAATATACAAAATAAATTTTTGCTATTAATATTATGTACATGCGAAATATAATTTATGTATATATGATATTGCTAACTTACATGTATAAAATATTATATAAATTTATTTATTTATTTTATTAAACTATGTATAATATACCAATTATGTTAAATAACGTTACGTATAAGTAGAAGGTGGCAGGTTAGCATGCCACAACACATTGCCTGGACGACCCCGGCATTCTATACAATACCTAGGAAATGTACAGAATGCCTGCATTATACACATTGCCTATAACATATATATGGTAGTTTCCACGAATCGATCCCTTGCCTTGTCACGAAACCATTTTTAATGGTATGTTACCTTTTATTTTTTTCATAGGCATCGGTCAGGAAGTATGGTGTGGTATTTCTGTTATTAATACTTAAATTATGTATTTAAGTAGTAGTAGTAGACATCACCTCCTTAGTGATTTCGCTAGTAAAATTAGATTTTCGTTGGACTCTCTCAGTCGAAACATATGCAAATGACCACGACATCACAAATTATTATGTGAACTAGATACCTACCTAAAGTGTAAAAGATAAATCTAATATCATTTTATTTTAGTACACTGCACAGTCAACTTGACCGTTCCAATAAATACTCTAAATCATCCGATATCTCCTATATTGTTTCTCGGTGGATATCTAGACAGCTTTGTGAATAAATCTTAACTCCGGTCTCGGCTTGGCTCAGCTGATTCACTATTGAATAAATGAACACACAAGCGATGCAAGTTAATACTGACAACGAAGATAGCTCCGATTAAACTTGAGCCAGATTTCACTTGGAAATGGAAAATAATACTCGGAAGCTTGAAGTGTGCTTAGTAGGGTTACTTAGTTATGATAAATAGAAATGCGCCAAAAAGGTTCTTAAATGTCTTAAATGATTATTTTACGTTCAAGATTGAGAAGGTGTGCCCGGTTACTGTTAATTATAATATTGATTAGCCAGATTGTCATTGCAATACATGTTTGTAATAATAAACGAAAAAAAAAGGTAGATAATAAGGCTAATCGTTGAACCGCCGTATTAGAAAACGGCCTTGTTATGTAAAACGACTAGCCGTACTTAATGTAAAAAGGCGGATTATCCGATCCGGCTGCGATACCTATAATAATATAAGTTTTTCACAATACAACAGGTACCTAGTTCTAGACGTTAATATTTATAGCTAGCCGGAGCAAAAGACTTGTTAAGACAAGCCAATCTCATTCTTTGTTAGCCAAGGAATCCCAACAACCGGTTATTTGCTGGGTATCGCGGTTTTCTTTTCAACTAGACTTAGACTCATTTCCAATCTGCCTTCCATAGATGAAAATTGAAAATAGGGTTGCCTGTGAACCCCGGCACGATCCGCCCTCTTGACACGGCTATTGTGCGGTGGCCGTGATCATTGTTACTGCCACTTGCACCTGACTCGGCCATATTTCATTTTACTACGTGCCAACTGCGCGATCCAGCTTATGAGCACGTTATGAATTATGAACTATCGATAAATTGGAGCTTCGGAAATGACCAAGCGTTTATTTGGTATTCTATGTATCAGAAGCTATAAATCGATTATGTACCTATTGCTTTGTATGTATACTCGAAACCCGTATTTCGAGGTATTTCCCGCGGGACGCGACGGAGCTACGATACCTACAAAACTTTTAAGGCAATAATGGCAATTTGATATTTATTTGTAGTTTTATAACAAACCAAACACTACACCTACTTCGTTCTTGTAAGTAAAACTTGCTGACATACTGTGTGGACCATTCTAAAACTTAACGATAAAAGGAAATTATAGTAAACGCACGATTTAAACATCCTTTACGGTAGATTATCTGCAGAGGAAAACAAACTATTATTCTTACTCACTCGACTGAACCCGAGCTTCCGCCGCTAATCGCTTTATTAACTCGGAGTATAAAATACGACCGCTAGGCAAAGAATTAAAACCTATTCTGTTTAACATTATGTTTTTTCTACCCAGCTAACAGTTAATAGAATCGAATACCGAGTTTATTAAAACTACATATTTCACAATATCCAACGGAGTTTCAAGTAAGTAAGTTATTAATAGATAACAAGCCTTTGATGAACTCTTTTGTCACGCCTCGATCGACATTATGTCGTCTATTAAACGACAAAAGTAGATGACTTTGTCCAAAAGACGTTTACACGACGATATTTTATCGACATGTTACCGTCTAGTCAAATACTATATCTTGTCGTTCATTTTACCGATTTATTACTGACCACCGCGACAATAAAACGATATCGACACGATAAAATGTCGACGCAAATCATTATAGGCTTAACAATATTCAGGTATCATTGAAATTCTTATAACCTTATCAACAATTCGCCTTAATAGCAAGGACGAAACCAAATACGCTTACTTATAGAAAGAAGACGTTCTAGTTTTCCCTTGACAAAACATAAAAGATAAGATAAGTTACAAAATGAAATTTAAGCCCTTGCCCGGCCTGAAAGCCTTAAAGTTACTTCATTGCAAGATTTCTGCTACATTAAGCAGCTCGGAGAGAAGCGGCTGACTTAACACATTATAGGTCTACTGACGACAGATAAAGTATATAGAATAGTCTAATCACAAAAGATGAAATGCTAGGACGCGTCAATATAATTTAAATAAAATGACTTTTCGATTATGTAATTAGGAATGTACTAATAGACCTTTTCGTCATTTTCTAAATGGGAATGTGAAAAGTTTTTTGAAGGCCTTCAAATACTTGTTATAAGTATCACCGTTAAATCTTGTTTACAGTTAATAAAAAAATGAACCCTAATTTTATTTTTTCAATTTGTTATAAAACCAAATACACCCATGTTTTAATATAAGTACATTCAGCAAATTACTAGAATAACTCTGATGCTTGTTTGTTCGGACCATGCCAATTAATCCCTACTAATATTATAAATGCGAAAGTAACTCTGTCTGTCTGTCTGTCTGTTACGCTTTCACGCTAAAACTACTGGACCGATTTAAATGAAATTTGGCACAAAGAAAGTCTGAAGCCTGAGAAAGGACATAGGCTACTTTTTAACCGACTGCAAAAAAAGAGGAGTTCCACGCGGACGAAGTCGCGGGCAGAAGCTAGTTGAAATATATTGCGAGTATCCAGTGTTTGTATTGAATAAGAATATTTTTTTGTTTATGTTTTGTTATGACATTGATAATAAAGTACAATGACAAACAACCTATCTAGAAATATCTGTGGGAGCAGACTTAGCACAAAGCTTTAAGTAAGCTGTATAAAAGCTTATTAACGGTGATCGCACTTATACAGCCTTCCTGTAAGCTGCAGCTTACATAGGAGCTACTTAGCGTACCTCCTGGGATGAATGTTAATGAAGGTATTGACTTGTGATAATAAAGCCAATAGGTAATATTTTACAATGAACATAAAAATATTGAATTTTCATAAATGTTTTCGAACGATTTCTACGTTCAAAAACCAAACAAGGTTTCTGAACGTTATTACGTAGACGTTTGGAAAAATGACAGATGGAATTATTATTTTCCCGCCGATGTAGTTTGTAAAAAAAGAGTTAAGTTATATAGTTTAGGCAGTGTTTATTAATTAAATAATATGTTAAGTTAGTTCCAGGTGAGACAAGTGATTTCGTGCAAGAAGAATGTTCGTGCAGTGAATCTGTATGCCGTGAGGGTGCAGTAGATGCAGCGGTCCAGTTAAAGGGAGCCCGAGACTGTGCCGCCAAGCTGCAGTTGCCAATCTGGATGCGGTATCTATTGGGATATGTTAACACTTGAAAAATAAATATTGCAATAACGATATAAACTTATAAATTTCATGAACGCGGAAAGAAAGTTGTGTATCAAGCTAAATCTTTCGACAAGTTATATTGAGCAGGGAGTATTAGTAGGTAACTATCCTTGATAGCTGTCAGTAATACATGGAACGGTACACTGCAAACAACTTTATTTTAATTGAAATGAAACAACTACGTAATGAATATAGGTTGCGTAGGTATATTGATTTTAAGTTGATATGTCCTTATAAACTGGCAGTTTTACCAGCATGGAATTCAGTTACGCAAGATAGGGATACGAAGTTGCCTATTTTCTTTTCATAGTTGACCAATTAACCAAACTTAGTTCTAGCTAAGTTAAGAACGTTTTTAAGAGTTGTTGGTGTGAGTTTTTTTTTTAAATATTAGTAGCAGTGATTTTGTCGATCTTTAAAAACAGTTGCTCGCTACTTACAAAAACAGCGCTGACATAAAACTTACACATTTTTTCGTCTGACATAATCGAAACAAAAATCTAAACAGGTCTCACAATACTTGATACACAATACTCAATCATTTATTTGCATTCTATAGATAACAAAGTATCTAGGTGCCTACCTACTTACTAGTACTACGACTACGACTAGGTACTTAAGTAGTGCCTACTACTTAAGTACCTAGTCCCTAAATAATAAAATATGTATCGTGACTAATATCATAGGCAGTGTACCCATCCTAGTTAATAGTGACGAGGGTCGGCAAAAGCGATCCGACGTCAGTTCACGCGACTTTGGAACTCGATAAATATATTTGACACGATCATTCTCTATTCGTTAAATGTTGTTTTAACTTCTGACATACCACATGCAGCAGGCATGATAGGTAAATTTACTTTTTAGGTTAACTTAACGCGCACATTTTACTTTTAATATTGGTTAGGCAAGTCGATTTTAAAATATCTAACCTCTCCAATAAAACAGAAAAACATTTTGGAATTATTTCCTTTTCAGCCAATCTTTCCAAATGTCGCTTTTGCCAGGTGCATAATAAAAAAGATGTTGATACAATTCAACAAAATCGACAAGAGAAAATCGCATTCATTGAGTTTATTGCCAAATCCCAAACTTGATAAAGTTGCCAACTTTATAATGCAAACTTCAACAAAATCCTCTCTTAGATAACAAACCATTTTTGCGTATAAATGAAATCATTAAATAAGGGCAAAATAGATTGAATTGGAATATCTAGTTACAACAGAATTGGATTCCGGATGGAGTAAATGGATTTGCATTTATGATGAGGCCAATTCATTTGTCTGCTGACAGATGCTCGGCTGTATGCAGGCTGGATGCATTCTAGATGCAAGGTGCAATGGTGGGGATAATGCATCTCCTGGTAGGTACCGGAAAGGCGGAAATGCCCTATTGTTGATATAATAATAGCCTAACTTAGCTGCAGCCACGGCTGAAATGGAATTATTTGCTAGCGTAATAAATTGTGTTTTCAACAATTTTATTATTACACTTTACAACAAAATAAGTGCAACTGATTTGTCCCAATACAACGGTAAAAAAAAGGTTTTAGTGGAACTTGAACCTAAATCTATAGGCAACTACTTATAGCGGTCGGATTCGTGGTAGATCACACCATTGTAAGGGCTTTTCCAGTACTATTGTAGCACATTGTAGTGTAACTAATTATGCTGTCATTTGGAGAACATTGTTTCCACATACGAACCTAGCATACTGAATTGAGGGTAGTCTAACAGGAATTTTCCATATTGTTAT
Source organism: Polylopha cassiicola (assembly GCA_038024825.1). NCBI lineage: Eukaryota > Metazoa > Arthropoda > Insecta > Lepidoptera > Tortricidae > Polylopha > Polylopha cassiicola. The sequence continues at coordinate 8,730,781 of CP149055.1, forward strand.
GCAAACAACCTTGTTTGCGATTTTTTTATATATTCAACGAGCTACGTCCCGCGCGATGAAATATGAAAAATATGATTCATTACGTATGAAATTACTACTTTTCATGCGAATATACTACTTTATTTACCGTACAAAACAAACCCACTGAAGATACTTGTTAGAATATTTTGCAGGAAATAAACGTGTGCATTAGCGTTTCGTTATTAGACTGTATGAAAGTTATAAGTTACTAGCTTCTGCCCGCGACTTCGTCAAAAAGCCTATGTCCTTTCTCAGGCTCCAGACTTTCTTTGTACCAAATTTCATTTAAATCGGTCCAGTAGTTTTAGCGTGAAAGCGTAACAGACAGACAGACAGAGTTACTTTCGCATTTATAATATTAGTAAGGATAGTAAGGATTAGTAAGGATTAGTAAGGATTTATAGGCATTCTGTGACGAACATCCATTAAGTAGGTAGACGTAGGCAGAAACCACCTTTGTTCGTCTTGTAGGAACGTAGCTAGCTGGATTTAAACCTAAACAACTATCGGAAAAAAGCTTACTTAGTATTAATTTAGAACCAATTATTTCGGAATTGTAGCGGGTCCTTTTAGGAGAGAGGAGGAAGGGGTGGATTTTTTTTCACTATTGCGTTACGTTACTAGCTACAAATACGTAGAAATAATAATGAGATACATTCAAAGTTCCAGCCTAATTTGCCCAAAAATAACCGCCGACGAGTGTATTCATAAAATGAGTACTTCGTAACAGAGTCAAAGCACACAACGAAATTTAGCCTTAGGAAACTCATCATAAAGTTTTGGAAAGTAATTACAGCGGGGCCTTAAGCGCCATTCACGGAACATTGTGATCGCTGGTTTATTACGTCCTTCGTCCTATAAGTTTGGACATTTATCAAAATATCTCCGATTGGCAGCCCCCACAGATTTGAGTTCAACGACCAATTTTAATACGTTAAGAGTAATTCACAATGTCAAAGTTGTTTAAAATTGGAAAAAACCGGTCAAGTGCGAGTCGGACTCGCGCACGAAGGGTTCCTTACCGTTATTTACAAGAATGGCAAAAACATCACGTATGGGAGACCAGTCAAATATTAATTTTATTATGTTTTCTAGGATTTTATGTTATAGGCAATAGAAGTACTCACGTTGCCGCTATATTGGGTGCCGAACCCTAAAAAATCATCGTTGAAATTCCAATTAGATAATGAATATTATCCAACATCGCTTATCCCATGGATATATTTTATTAGTGGAATAATTTTGAAAAATTAACAATAGCTTACCCCGAGACTTACTCAGACATTGTAAATCAGGCCCTTATCAAAGTACCTATTAGCTGATTGACAGACCACAAAAAGGGTTCAATGATCAATTAGAATTCATCAACTTTATTAACTTCGGCGATATTTATCTATTTACCTAAATTGGCCAAATAACTTCGGAGTGTAGTACAAACAAGTATCCTTTGGAACTGAAATTGCAATGTTACCCGCTTTGCATTTAAATCGGTATGTTTATAAGCTTCAGGGCAAAAATTTTAGTTTTCTGGGAAAACCATATACTTACGTGGTATATTCAGATAATATGCCTAGGACTAAATCGGTGCAACGTGGATCTTATGTACAGTGTCTTATGGTTGAATATTATTCATTAGGTATACGGATTGCTTTGAAAAAAATAATTAAAGTTTTATTTTATTAATTTATACCTACAGTGTAAGTAACTGTAGGTAAAGCTGTGACCCTGTCCGCAATACCAAATAAAAATAAGAACCTATTCAACTTTATATCGATAGAATATAATAATATTATACAGATATATAAAATCTTTCCGGGTTCAAAATATCCATTAAGGTAGTTTTGTTTTAAAACTTATAACATAGGTAACCTACCTATTAATTATCAAATCCGCTTAGTTCTATATACGCAACTTAAGCTTATAACATTAAACGAAAGTTATGCGATTCAAATGCGTTTATTTAGAGAGATCTCTCAATACAATACAAACACGATTTCTCTTTGATCACCAAATAGAAAATATTGGTGGGTCCATCTAATTCTAATCAGGCGTCATTTCCAATGAAATCCTTTTTTTGCATTTTTTAATTCGAATCTCTTTAAATTTTATTAAATCCCAACTTTTATATAAAATTCAAACAAGTAACATTCTTTTGAGAACAGTAACTTATTTTCACATTTTCATCTGATAGAAAAGAGTCCCAAAGGATTGCTAAAGAAAAATGTTCTCAAAATTGAAACTCAATAACGTGCTAACGTCTCCCCAGTTTCCGTGCAGCGGGGAATATTATCCAATAACGAACTCCAATGCTACAAAAGTGGTTATTTCTACGATCCTTTCCTTCTTCAAGAATCCATTTTAATCTATAGTTTATGGTTTCATATTTCGTTCTGCTGGAAAAATAACTATCTGATGATCTTTATTATTTAAAGTTTTACTCTATTACTAGCGGTCGCGGCAGACGTCGTGCTCGACAAAGCAGCGCTAGCATTATTGTTATTTGTCCAAAATTTTACTTAATAGGTTGTTAATAGCAACGCGGGAATAGTTTTGAGGACGTAAGTAAGACGTAGACGTAAGTGGAAGTCTTTCATGCCATGGTTAAATTATCTGTACCCCTTTATTCCCTCTCAACAACAAAATGGCGACCCCGATTCGATCACGACCGCCATAGCTGCCGCGTGAGAGGCGGCCTCACCCACACCTAGCCAACTCGATAGTGTTACAGCAGCCCCGCCGGCGGGGTAGAAGACGAACACCCACACCCGATACGAGTCGAACCTGACCCTGTAAGATAATCGTCTTAACACACATGCTGACCTAAGCAGTGGTGCGACCCCCACTCCGGAGGGCCCTCGGGTCGGTCAGAGCTAAAAACCCTGAACAAAATGCAGCTTCTTACCTAGACTTGACCTTTCGGTTTTGCAGTAAAGGCTAACAGCGCTCAGCGTTTAATTAGATGAAAAATCTCAGCGCATCCGAAAATTTGTGTGAACATCAACAAATTCCCTAAATTTGACTATTTAATGTCTTTTTTTTTATAAACGTTTTCAATTCTACGATCGGTGGCTGTATCGAAGTAATTGGATCTAGTCATAGGTGAAATAGAGTTCGCGAACAAAGAGAAAGCATAACGAATACAGATGTTCCCTGTGCAGCCAGCGGCCATGTTCGATTGATGCAAAATTGCATTGCAAAAGAAACTTGTTACAACGTTACAAACTACAAACTATAAAACATTCTAAATTCCTTTTCAACTGCCCTAGATTCCTTTTACTATACGATAAAGTCAATAAAATACGTCTTATAGATTTTTTAGTAACGTTATCAATATTTGACGCTATCTATCTGTCAATAATGGATACCTACATTTATTGCTTAATCGTGTAACGATAAATTGATCTACTATTACCAAATACAGACGAAGTGAAAACTATTTTATATATCATGCTTTAATGGTATAATACACCTAGAAATGTGTCGCCATATGACTTTAAAATTAGGTACGTGACAGCTTAGAATCTTATATTTCAGTAATAAAATATTCCCGTTTCAAACACTTGATCTCAAAGTACTCAGTAATTATAACATGTGAAAAGCAAATATTAATTAATACGCAAATGAAAGTAGATATATCTATTTCACTCATAATTTTACGAACCAGGCGCATAATAACACTATTATAAACCTACTTAGACCGCGCTTCCTAATTAACACCAACACGTTGTACGGCACATGTAACTTAATGAGTTGTCCTCTTAAATTAGCCCTTTACTACACAAAACATACTCGTACCAACCTTTCTTAACAACGTAATTTAAAGTCATACCATCCCTATCACTCCAGAAACATAATGAAATAGAGTGAACGAGACAAAACAAAGTTTCCAATTGTTTTACCTTACAACGCCGGGTGTGATATTGGGGCACGTTACGCCAGGAAATAAAGTCATAATTCACATACTACTTATATAGGACTTACGTCTTTTTTGTGTAACATAGCAGCGAGACCCGGGAAAATTTATACTTACATACTAAGTAAAACAAGGACAGAGTCAGTAGTTTTCTTTATTTGTCTCATTCACTCTACAGGCATCGCATACAATTAAAGTGCAGGTAACTGCTGTCAGGTAGGATAACAGAAGCGACGTTGAATAAGCGCCTAGTGTGAAGTAGGAATATGCTTGCATTTCTGAGTTACGTTCACTCGGATTATGCAGACATTTATGTTTAATTATTTTTAAGATAGGTAAGTAAATATAAGTAGAAATTTTAATAGGAGAAATTGTTCAAGATAATATCTCACTAATTACTTATAAGGAATTAAGCTCGCTTAGGTATATTGTTTTGGTTTTATAAATACGTACCTAACTGTCTACGTGTCTGAATTTCGATATTAAATTACAGTACTATTTAAATTAAACCTTAACGATAGAATTTCTATTGATAAATATAAGTAAACATTGTAGAAAACCGTTAAAAATCTCATCAAAACCAATTAATACAGGTGATAAACCAGACAAACGCCGTAATTACTTTTTACTTACTTTTCTGCAAAGGCACTGAACTGACTGAAGGTACTTCAAAGGCACTTTAGCCAACATTGACTAATTGTTTTTTCGCTTCATTTGTTCAATCCTAAGGGATATTTATCAAGATTGAGAGAGTCATTCATTCGCGCTACGTATTGTTGGTCGGTGTAACATTTGCTCTCAATCCTTGGATATTGATTCAATTCCAACTAAGAGCATATCCGAACCTTTATTTGTTTTCTAATAAAAGCGGGGACTTTTGCTTATATAATAAAGAGCAAGCTTTATCGTCTATTACTTCAGATTTCGCATTGGAATTCGATACTCTGTTAACTTTCATGATATTTGAATGTATTTTCACAAATTTAAAAGCATATAAATAATTCTGTTGCTTTCGCAGTTTTTAAACGTTGCAATAAAATATCTAAAACCATTTAATTTACTAAAATTAAAAAACTATTTCCCCGTTTTGAAATTCGGGTATTTTTTGAATTTCAATTGCTTCATGTAACATTCTATATGTAGGTATTGAACTTCCTTCGCAAGGCCATCGGGTTTATCAAACTTAATTGAAATGTTCGGTTTATCCATGACGTGCACACAGACTGCAGACTTCCTGACACGGCGATTTTCGATCATCAACTCGGTCTGCTACGAATATGGAAAATAAATTCTCGAAACGTGAGCATAACTTCAATATAGGTAGGTAACGTAAATATAGGTATCTACATAAACTTAATCCTTTAAAGTTGTTTTATTCCAACATTGAAAAATAATTATATTGAAGGTACCTAATCAAAATTAATGACTATCAATTATATCATTAAAATACTAGGATGACGTTTTTTATCAGATACCTACCTATATATTCAACAAAAATTATCCATACAAAGCGGTCAAAAGCTAACTTCCTACCACTTTTAACTTATCACGCTTTAACAGGACATAAACCTAAGACATTTTGTTCTTAGATTTCTCCATACAGAATCAGAGTACCCACTGTGTCATATCCCATTGATATGTTTAACAAATTGGCGCAGAAAACATTAATTAATTGCCTTGACCCTCGCTCCGCTCCCAAATGATTAATAATTGTTTTAGATCGAAAATTCTGACCGACATACCAATCCATGAACGATATATATTAAACCCTATAGAACTAACTGAAACTAGTTCTCTTAATTACTACCTCGGGTTTCACTAACTTCTGCTGCGACTTCGTCTGCGCATGATAAGCCCTTTCCATTTTACACCCCCGTGGGGTGAATTTCAAAAATCCTTTCTACGTCATAAAAGGACCCCTGTGGAAAATTTCAAGTGTTTAATCCCTGCATCGATAATATTATGTCAGTCATTAAGTGCTTTGCTTTTATATATAGGTAAGATCTATAACACGTCTCTGATTGAAAACGTCGTTCAACACTAGCTTTCCGGCACTTAATCAACAATATAAAAAGTTAAGGCATGTATCAAAGTGGCTATACATCCCATTTTAGATTCTACTTAACTCCACGGATAAAAGTAAAGTTGATGCAAATTTAACAGTTTATATTCCCTTCGTTCTTGAACTAAACCATGTTATAAAAAACCGGAACTGTGCAAGATTATTCCGGCTTTATTTACGGGCTTAACCGTGATAACTAGGTCGCGTCGTCCCAAAAGAAATTGGATACTCAGACGCGCGACCTCTTCGTTTAACTTGCAAAAAACATCCTTTTTAAATGATAAAGGGCCATCTTTTTGGGAAATCCTAATATATTTAATCCAGACATCCCTTTGTTTCGTATATAAAAGAATTATGAAATATTATATCAAACGCGTTTATTGATTAGGTATTGATTCTCGTATATTGCAAATGTATAAATTAACTTTTTTGAGCCCCCACAAAAAAAACTTATTTTTACAGTGCCGTTCAATTGAAGGTATTTTAAAAATCTACAGAATATTGTACAAAGTACCTACTTACTTTCACGATTAAGCTTCGCTTTTACATAAAACGGATACTCATTTCATAAAGAGAATTATTAAAATAACACAAGGCAACATCGCTAATTGGCCGTGAAAACCCCACTTTAGTTCAAAAAGCTATTACGCTCAGTACAAAATTTAAAAGAGCTAATTTTAATAGGACTTTAAAATAATTTTAATTAAATTAAAAGAAAATAAGATGTGGGTGACAGAATAGGCTTCGAATTCAACAAGTAGGTAGAGATATATTGTATATCCTCAGGAGACAGGATACAATGTCGAGCATTTGACGTCTTTTAGTTGAACGATGATTGTGGACTGTATGTTAATTAACTATTAAAATGCGAGTGGTTTCTTTCGCTGTTTATTACCAACTAAAACTAACAATTTCGAATGTAAAACATTATTCTAAACATAAAAAGTACTTATAAAAAAGAGATTGAGTCGCCAACAATGATGATAGGTAATTAATTAAGACATAGGTATGTTCATATGGATGTTTTTTGTCCGTCAAGTAGATTGCCAAAAAATATTAGACACGTATTATTTTTTTCAATTGTCTAACTGACGGACTAAATAGAATTTCGTTTTCTTTACCCTGTTATCATGCCTATTAGCCTATCTAGGTATAAGCGCAACCTCAGTACTGTAAATTTATCTATCCACATCATAAGTACATTAAAAATGGGAACCACTTATACCTACTGCCAAGGGAACTTACAACAGTATTACATTTCGTAGGAAACAAGCTAAGATATACTCATAGGAGTCATATAGAAACTTAGCACTAAAATCTTGACAAAAGTACATTTTTATATAGATAGACCTATACGGGTATATGTGTCGCCGTCGCGAAAAAGGCGCTTCATTTATGTTTTATTCAAGCACCCGGCAGAGTCCGCAATCTGCCTTACTTCTAAATGACTGCATGCCTAACGCCCCTGAAGAGAATCAACGACACGTTTATTTTGGTAGTAGGTTTATTTTTTCACGGTTATATTTGAAAACGTCGGAACTTTAATACCTACCTACAGACAGGGTTACCTTACATTTGAAATGAAATCAACTACAAAAGTTGTTCACATGTAATTTCTAAATATATATTGCACTATTTATTATTTTTGGAATGAAATACCTTTAAACGGATTTTAACTCGCGTATTTTATTTTATTCAATCTGTTTACAGTTGTTTCATTCCAATTTATAATAACCGCGAAGGCATCAGAAATTACTATCTATTATTCTTGAATTGAAGGCCTGTTGGTGTGGTGGTCAGAGCCCCTGACTACGAAATCAGAGGTTGCAGGTTCGATTCTTGCTAGGGGCGGACGTTATTGTGATGAGTAAACGTCTGTACCTGAGTCTTGAATATCTTATACCTAGACGTTCGCCCCGGCTTCGCACGGATCCCTTTTTTTCGAAATATTCTATAGCCTATGTTACTCGTGGATAATGTAGCTTTCGAATGGTTAAAGAGTTTTTAAAAACGGTGCAGTAGTTTTTGAGCCTATTCATTTCAAACAAACAAACAAAGCTTTCCTCTTTAATAACATTATTAGTATAGATGAAGAAACAATGCAAATGCTTTTTTTGACCAATGTATCGATCTAAATCTTACTAAATAGTCCATACAGACCGGTAAGCCTATGATTGTTTTTCCGAAACCAATTTTTGTCACAAATTGGATACACGGAGTGTGATCGACATTTGAGCTAAATTGCTGCGACACTTCGACCAAACGTGGGTAAGCTTGGATAATCTTCACTAACTTCCATAGTTGATGAAACCGAATAGAATATTTTAAACAAAGACCTAAAAACAGTCTAAAAATAATACCTAATAATAATATTATAAGGGCTTTTAGATTCTTTGTGTCGGGGGTTTATTAATATTTAATTTTTTTTTCATGCTTTTCTAGTTACTATTTTTAACCAATAACCAGACGATTACACCATCAATTTTTGATTAAAGAAAAGGTCAAAGTGACAAAGTTGTATAAAAAGGTTACCTCATGCAAAAGCTCAAGCCGTTAGATTATTGAAGTAGGTATATACTTTTCTCCATGTACTTAACTTAGGTACCTTGTCTTGTCTGTATGTCTCACGGTCGCTACCCTACACGATGGACAGACCTCATAAAGTCCAGCACATGAAATGCAATCAACGATTGCTCTCACTCCACCAGGAACAGAGCCACATGGCGACGGATAGCAGAAGCTGCCCTGGCGCAAAAATTGACCGAAACATGACCACGACCACTCTGTCAAGAGTGAACTGTTAAGAAGAAACCTTCCCTTAATCTGACACGCTCGAGTTTTTCTGAGGAGCGATTTTTATACTTATCTGATCGGCTGCCCTCAACGTGTGCCCTTTTATTTAGAATTCATATATGATAGGTATACATTGAGAGTGTAAGTTTTTGTATATGATATGATTTTCTGACGCGCTCAAGTAACACACAAAATCCCCTGTTTGGCTCGCCTACCGTTACTAAATACGCACAGTTTTAACTTACGTAACTATTAACAATGAAAACTGTAGTAAGCTCTTAAAAACACCGAAGGAAAATAAATTTCCTAATAAATTTCCTCGAAAAAGGTTTTCTCATAAAATACTTGTCTTTAAGTTCACGGTAGCGAGTACTCACTTCAACAGAGCACACACAGATTGTAAATACAGTTCAGATATCTCAATCGACCAGAAAATTGACGATCGTTACCGCATCACTGCACCGAAGAGACAAAGTCCACCGGCTACGTATCGCCACTACCTGGGTTGTAAACCAATCAATGTTGAGCGTTATACCATAAATAACCAATGTAAAACTTTGTTTGTTACTTGAAAATTCCGCTTTGCTTTGTGGGTGTCGCACCACTTCGACGGCACTCTCGTAAGCACAAATTTCATTTGCATCAAAACGCTTGGTCGTTTGGTAGAATTGTTTGTTAATTTTATAGTAAACTAGCTTCTGCCCGCGACTTCGTCCGCGTGGAAACCCTCCTTTTTTGCAGTCGGTTAAAAAGTAGCCTATGTCCTTTCTCAGGCTCCAGACTTTCTTTGTACCAAATTTCATTTAAATCGGTCCAGTAGTTTAAGCGTGAAAGCGTAACAGACAGACAGACAGACAGAGTTACTTTCGCATTTATAATATTAGTAGGGATAGCGAGTATCTGGACTGGTTTTAGCTGTAAACCAAATCTTTTTGCTGAGTGTATGTATTTATTTATGTGTATCCGATGTTAAGTACCTACCTATAACACGAGCTTGATTTGTAACTAGGTAGATTTATTAATATGAATTGTCCAAAACTAAATAAAATAAAATATTTTATCGTTAATTTCAACAGATTAATTGTAATTGGCTTAATAATTTTGAACTTTAAAAACTTTTCAAATTTATTAATGTTGCAATACTTACATTAATAAATTTGCACGTACAAATGCAAAAGGATTTTTTTTTATATGAGTAAATAGGCACCTAGAGTACGTTATATTATATAAAGGTTGGAACTTCTTAAATTTATTATTGTTATATTTTATCTAAAACTGGCAATATTTTTTCAGATTACTTTAAAAGTTCTAGAATACCTACCTACGTACCTACAGTTAAAACATTGGTTTTATCATTGCGTAGTACAACGACCACAAATTCAACAAAATAATATTGGTTGATAAATATAATTTGAAATCTCATCTCGAGAGGGTTTGAGTTGTCCTAAAAACGTTTCGGTATCCAATCGCATTGAAATGAAAGTCAAATACCTACAATATGTTATTGCTCTGCCTTTTTCCGTTTAGTAGATTCTATAGAGTATAATATTGTATATTTATTGAAAAACAACACTCATTTTAGGAACCTATATTAGAATGAAATTATTGAAAAATGTATTGATGAGATTGGAATATATTTTGATATAATTCGTGTCGGTTGTTACTTTTTTTAAATACGTTTTATTTTTAATTATCAACAAATATTAAATGAACCTAAAAATGGTACCTATATTATTATATAAATCTAATTCTCATAAACGGTGTAGGTGTTTATGTTTTGTAGGTATGTACGTTACTTGTAACGTACTTGTAACGTACATACCTACATTTTAATGCTAAAGCTTACCAATGGCGTGCATTATATAAAGGCAATATTGTAATACAGTATTTATATACCTACACAGTACCGTTATACTTAGCTATAAATACGTGATGGAATTGAAGTATACCGAAGCTACTTAGAAGTCGAAAGCATAACTCAATTCGAGTTAACGCCTAATCGTGATTTCGTGCCGGCAGCTATTTACCCGACGGGCGCAACAGGTCGCTTCGAGGTTTCTCCACGATACTTATGGACAACTGACGATCGCGACGAGCGCGAACATAAAATAACTAATATAATCTATCTATCTATCTATATATATAAAAGAAATCTATCTATATATATAAAAGAAAGTTGTGTTAGTTACCCCGTTTATAACTCAAGAACGGCTGAACTGATTTAGCTGAAAATTGTCGGGGAGGTAGCTCGGAGCCAGGAAAAGGACATAGGATACTTTTTATCACGTTCCAGTAAAAAAAAAAGAAAAAAATATTAAGCTGATTTGTTAAAAATAGTATAACAAAACGCAACAATGACAACTGTCAAATCGACATTGCCGGGCGGGACGAAGTCTGCCGGGACCACTAGTATTATATAAAACTCGGGAGTCTAGCAATTTTAGACTGACAACTGCTACCAACGAGTTAAACCCAAAACCTCCTGTGACGTAGTAAGCCACTCTGACCACTAAAGCTACAGGTGATACGAGGATAATTTAGCCACGTTTACATACAAACAAGTTTTTATCAATTGAACACAATTTATTTTCACTGCAAGCAATCATATTCCAAACAAAGAGCGATCACGCCATTTAATTTTGGGTAAGCATTGTTACCGTTAGTTGATTACCAAGCTCATTTCAGGGACAATGTGATAAATTTACGGCGTGCCTACCCTGCGTCCCGTACTGCACGCGCCTGGTGATTACTGTACTAGAGCTTTCTATTTTACAGACAAAACACAGCAAGCTTTGTTTTATAATAACAACAAACATAACAGTAGCAAATTTCACATTAAAATTGTGGTCTAGTGACAGACCTCTCGTGAAAGCAAGCTTAACTCGTAAATATATAATGCGATAATACACCGCACAAACATTTACATTGCATCATTAACGAGCTCTGACGTCATTTTAATCAGTATTTTACTCCAGTTCATATACATCGAGAGGTCCCTCGTCAGACGAATATTAAGCACACAAGGAAGGGGGTCGGCGACCTTGACCAAATTCAGTTGCCCTAGTTTGCAATACCGAGGCTGCGTTGCAGGTAATAGATAAGTACTATATCTTGCTGGTAATTAAGCACTTTTAACTTAAAGTTGTATCTATTAGTAGTGTTACAAATTAAGATGAAGTAACTGGATTTAACTCGCGTGTTTTATTTTATTTCCTGATGTTTAATTTTTAACAAACGCTGCTAGTGCAGTCATTGAAGCGAAAAATACGGCCTTACCTCCGAATTTTTTTACTGTGAACCGATTTGCATGAAATTTTTGGAATTAGGCTCATCTTAACCTTAACTTCAAAAGTGAAAATGATCTGAACTCCGCCTATTATTTTTAAGGGGTGTAAACAACCCCTTAATGGAAAAATTGTAATTGAGCCATTTTATCGCTAGAAAACATGTCTAATAGTAAGTGGTGAAATGGTAAAGTATTTTCTAACATAATTACCTCATATTAAAATTATTTTCAACCCCTTGAAAATCTTACAACCCCCAAATTGAAAAAATCTGAAAAAAATACTTTGGTATGACATACCAGGCTGTCCCATAATGACCTGGCCTGATATAGTTCTACGATACTTATTACCACATGTTTTACTTTTATGTTTAGCAAATTTATTCAGCAATTGAAAACAGGAGAAGTATTCACTAGGTTCGCATTATATTTAGTTTTAGGCCAAGTTGAATGAAGTAAGGTGTAAGTTTTTTTAAAATGTCGAAATCTGAGTATCGATGTGTGATAAAGATTTTATTCACGGAAGGGTTATATCCGGCTGAAACTAAACAACGTTTGGATGGTGTGTATGGGAAGTCTTCGCCTTCCTATAGCACAGTTAAAAACAAGGAAAAAGAATTTTCGGCTTGGACGAGAGAGTGTCAAGGATCTTGGTCACGAGGGTCGACCGATTGAGGTGGTTACTCTGAAAAATATGACCTTAGTTTAAGAAGAAGTTTTGAATTATCGTCGACCAAAGATAAGGAAATTAGCAGCAGGACTCGGTCTTTCTAAAACATCAGTCCATAGTATCATTCACGATTATCTTCACATTAGTAAGGTCAGCGCAAGGTGGGCGCCAAAACTTCTTTCAGCAGTTCAGAAAGTAGAACGAGTTCGATGTACTCTGAGGTTTTGAAACGCTGTAGCGAAAACTCAAAGAACTTAAATGAACGATTGGTGATTGGAGACGACACAATGGTTATGTATTATGATTCTGAAAGTAAACGCGAGTCTATTGAGTGGCATTTTAATAACGAAAGGCCGCCTAGGAAAGCGAAGGTGCAAGAAGTGTGCCAAAAGGCTGATGTGCACAGTCTTCTGAGATTATGAAGGTATCCTGATGATCGAATTCAAAGAACTTAATACCATTATAAACGGTGGATATTATGCGTCGCTTAACCGTAGGTTACTTGTCCATATCAGGTAAAAACGAAAGGGCAGGCTGTCAGAGGGTTTCATGTCATTTCACGATAATACTCCAGTTCGTACGGCTACCATTGCAAAGGCTGCTATTCATGAGTGATCATTTACTGAGGTCAGTCATTCCTCTTGTAATCCAGACTTGGCCCCTAGTAACTATTATTCATTCCCAAACTTCAAGCAGGACCTACGTGGAAAAAGATTTTCTAACGATGAAGAGCTGCAAGCGGCTGTTTTAGGCCATTTGAAGGGCAAAAACTTAACGTACTATTATCACGGTACTAAAATAATAATCTGCAGATGTCATAAGTGCATTGATAATAAAGGAGACTGTATTAAAAAGTAACCAAAGTTTCATTTCATTTACATTATTACTTCATAACCAGGCCAATTCATTATGGGACCTACCACGTAAAAAGATGTAATTGATTTAGATATCGTACCTACTCGTTCTTATATTAAAGGATATACCTAGGAAGTGCCTACATTTTTACGCGAATTAAAATCTGTTATATTTGTTTCAATCCAATGTGTACCACTATAATAAATCAAAATCCTGATTTGCTTTATCATCTGCCCTAATTTGAATACAATTGCACTTAGCAACACTATTCCACATAAATATCAGCAATATTCACGATATGGTTTCTGAAAAAGTTCCCACTTATTTGCGGATCATAACCATAAATTCCCGTCGCGCTGTAACGACGGCACACTTTCAGATCACGTTCATGGGAGACCATAACTCTGAGAGATGATATCACTCCTACTATATTATCCGAGAATTCCTCTGTCATTTTCTTTGTGGAAATAATTATTCGAGGTCACAGGCACGCTTACTGTGGTGCGGCTTCTCACGAAAGGAGCCGGATAATTGGAATGAAATTATAACTAGCTTTCGCACGCGACTTCATCCATAAAGTACACGGATGGTGGACGTAGCCCCTATTTTACACCATTTGGGAGTGAATCCCAATAAATAATAAAACACGTATTGAATGAAATATTTTTAAGAATATGAATCTTAAGTTTTATTAAAAACGTTGCTAATTCAAAGATTTTTTTTATACAAACTTGCAGCTGCTATTTCGTGCTTCTAGAAACAAATTACATTTTTATTCTAAACAGCTGCCAGGTCTTATACTATAAGACTTATAGCGTCTGAGACGCCGTCATTGCCGGCTCTAACTATATCTATATAATATTAGTAAGAATCGTTTAAAAACAGTATTGTTACCAGTACCAAGAGATAAGTTCACTTTTTTACTTATTTCTCTTTTTAACCCCCGACGCAAAAACGACGGGGTGTTATAAGTTTGACGTGTCTGTGTGTGTGTGTGTGTGTGTGTGTGTGTGTCTGTCTGTGGCATCATAGCTCCCTAACGCATGAACCGATTTTGATTCTCTTTTTTTTAAATATACGCTGGAAGATCCATCCTTTTATTATTGCGTACAAACTATAAATAGAAACGGGGAGGTTTGATCATTGTCACAGAAATAGGTACCTAAAGATCCTGGCATGAATCTGTTGACAGTACCACCGCGACCCGAGCCCCTATTTGCCGAGCTCGCAATTTCAATTTCTAGTTTAAACTTGATCATATGAATTCGCTTTTAGAAGTAGACGTTTTTTAAAAGTAATCTTTGTAACTATGCTAATCTAGACCTTAATTATGGAGCATTTATTATTTCACATACATAATAAATTAGTTATTAAAGTTGACGAAATTATACGCAATTATTTCCGATGCTTTCGCGGTCATTACGCATTGTAATAACCGTGAAGGCATCAGAAATTATACATAGCATAGGCATATACTTACAATGGAAAATAAATCGGTCATTAAAGTTGACGAATATTCCGTACCTGCTAACATATTATGGTATAAACCGCGTGTAATAAATAACCACAAAAATTTCAGAAATTACTAGGTATATATGTGTAACGTAAATTACTCGTGTATAGGTACCTATTATTATTTATGCTAACGTTTCGAAAACTTTACAGTTCGTAATTAGTGTTAGACTATCGTCAGTTATCCAAAGTTTTCTAAACATTAGCATGAAAAAATATAATACCTACCTACTTACGCGAGTTAAATCAGTTATACTTAAATAAAAAAAAATAACATGAAATATAGGAGAGATCGCAAGATAGTTAACAACTACACTCAACATATATTATTATAAATTTTCAAATATTTTTGTGTATAACTACACTAAACCAGAAGGCAGATACCGTCCTAACTACTTATATATTTTTTTTTTCGATCAATTTACTAATAATATAATTGGATAGGATAATTGTTTAGATAAAATGAAACATTGCTTCAGATAAGACGTTTTTCTTTTACATTATTCCGCAACAGGTATCTGGCGAGGACTGCTACGAATTGCTACGAATTTCTGTTCAAATACTAATAAAAGTGCTACGACGACACATACTACGCGGCGACGCTACGTCTATTTTACAGTTGTAAAATATTTTATACTTAAGGTAATATCTGTCATAATATTTGCCTGATTAAAATAATTATCCTCATCACAAGGGATTATGTGCTCAACTTAACTTTCTCTGTTAAAAAATATAGGCAATTCATAGGGAATTTTAATTTTAATATAAATTCCGATGTAGTATATCGCACCTTCGGTGGCACAAGGGCACAATTGTCAAAAAATCCAAAAATGAGCCAAGTATACAGAAATGTTCCAAAAAAAAATTGGAACGTTTCTGTATACTTGGCTCATTTTTGGATTTTTTGACAATTGTGCCCTTGTGCCACCGAAGGTGCGATATGTATAATGTATATATTTCAGATGACTTATCTCAAGAAAAACACTACATATAGGCATTAATTTTTTTTCGTACTAGATAACCGGCTAGAAAACCGGCGAGCATTATTTCGCGCATCATTTGATGTTGTTTTAACAAATTAAAATATTTTTTTGAATCGATCGGGTTCCAGCTATTATAATAATAAAAAATAATAATTTATCAAATTTATGCGTAAACGCTTAATGACACAGAGCATTACTGCAAGTATCATAGGAAAACCGACGCAACAAAACCTCGAAGGTCGAGAAGCCTTTTAAAAATAGCATCGTGCTGAAAGTTATTTTCACCTCGTAACTGCGTCAATTAACCAACGAAGCCTTGCGTCGAAGCAATCACACGTCATTTTAATGTACTCATTAAGGCAGGTAACCCACTCGATGCCGTTTCAATTTCGCGCGATGTCGGGAGAGCATTGGGCGGGCGCGTCCGGCGGCCGGGCCGGAGGCTGCGAGGCGCGGCGCGGCAGTGGCTGCCCGACCGCCGACCCGAGCGCACGTCGCGCTGTTCTCGCAACCGCCGGTACGCGTTTTCACAACTCGCATGCAACCCCTACTCCCCCCGCTACCTCGAAAACTCCACCCCGCTTCAACACCCCCCCGCCGCAGCCTCCGCGACCTTCAGGTGGATTCATATTGCGCGATGTACGACGTTTACCTTCCATTAACACTCGATAATTGATAAACAACTTCACGAGTTTTTAAACAGACAATTGTTTTAAGATTGTGCGAATCGATGAACGCAAATAGTGGCGACTTTTCGTATCGCAATAAAGTTTTCAGTTAAAAAAATACTTTAATCATTTCCGTGCAAACTTTTACGGAATAAAGTGTACCGCAATATGTATTCACGTGGGCTCCGTAAATAAACTATGTCAACTTTTGCATGCATTTTAAGAACTTATTACAACTTCCTGATTTCCTCTTTCCTTTTCAATGATTTCTCGATGTCTACATGTTGCAATCGATATACAGTAGGATTCATTTTATATCTGCTAGATTATTAATAGGTTAAATGGAAGTAGGTTACTGTGGATGAGATTAGAGAAGCACCCCGGTGCAAATCAACCTCGTTAGCAGCTAGGCCTAATTAATAGGCGCCCCGATCTCTCCCGCGCCTACAATTCTCACGGCTACATCTATTACGAGAAAATTAATTCTGAAACTCGATTACAATAATACAAACTTTTCAAGACATTTCAATTGGGGCATTACTAGTATTTAGGTATCGTCAGATCGGGTAATTTCGACCAAACGAGGGTTAAATTGGCCGTTTGTTTTGACTATGTTCCATTCACACAGTTATTTTTATATTTTGTACTCTACTTCTACTATAACTAATCAGGTAGATACTTTTGTGGAACAAATTACCTAGAGATTAAAAAATTGCGAGTGCGAAGTATCCCATTATTATTAGAACTGTTGTATCCTTATTACAATATTGTCTTAAGTATTTTTCCACAACCTTCATTTGACTTCATGTTTCTTATATAGAAAACCTAGTATGTATCATTTAAATTGAGTGGGTATGGCCAGATGAGTACAGTGCGAGATGTACATTTAGACTGGTGCCTAAATAGGGTAGGCAGTTATATTGTGTCTATATAATATGACCGCGCATGGGTACGGACAAATGATACAATCTCACTGGAAGCCTTGTCCGGGCTTTACGACTGCTTGTTAGCAGATAGCAGAAAATCCGTTCAGCAAATTTAATTACACGACAACTAAATCCGAAATATTATATTTAATTGCCTAGACCGCTCTGACAATGGTTTAATCAAGAAGCAGTAGCCTGAGGATTTGCTCCTTTCATCTCCGAAAGTATTTGACGAAGAATCACAAGATATTTGCATAAAATTTAAATTGCTTTTGCCTTTCGCCTCACTGTAGCCACTCCGAGATTTCCTGGGGATTGGAAAATAATTTCAACATCAATCCCCTTTTTTATCGTTTATATATTTTAATATCAATGTGATATTGAAATGTTTAAACTGCTATTTGAACATGTAGAACGAATAAAAAGATTGTAATGGATAAAAGAATCTGCATTTAAAGCTATCGCCGCTTTACCTTTGTCTGTAAATTTAATTTATCATTTACAAGGAAACAATTTCCAGATAATTTCCTTCCTATTAACTTACTTTGTAGGAAGTCCCTTGAATGATTATTTTACTTAACATTTAACTTTAGTTGACTGTTTACTTTATTAATTATTTATGTGTTTTCATTTGTCGTAATGTAGTTTCTTTTGTTACTTAATATTGCTTAGTACTTGACTTATCAGTCGTGATGGCTACAAATTCTCAAGCGTTCTAGAAGCTTTATTGTTATGTGCCTACTTCTTGAGTGTCTCTTACTTTCTGCCTTTATGCCTGCCAATTATGATCCATCAAAACTCTTTTATATATGAGATCTCCTTTTCCACGCACCATAAATCTTTACGAGGTGTAAAAGTAAAGGCCGATACCATGACCGTAGCTCTCCAACGCGGATATAATCACAATTTCATGGGCGGCTGTTAACGTATCTTTTTACAACACATTGTAGCGTAAAATTGTTAATCTATTTTTAATCCTGGTCGTTTTCTAAATGCTACAAATTAAGATTTAGACTTGGTCCTCAATCTACCTTGAGATTCACGCAAACTTGATCCACGTCAGAATCTTGCTGGCCATCCAATGGAAAAAGAAAATGACACCAATTAGTGTGTATGAATAGGATCTAATTTCATTTATCGAGCCTCGATGAAAAAGAGGGGTGGCCAAATTACTAAGTCAACATTTTTAGGCAGTACGTCATGCGCATACCAGATCAGTTATCTTTTCTTTTACTTAAAACCTTTTTAGTATTCTTACACGGTTTAGATCGATATTTATAAAAAGTTTTGTTAACCTTGCTTTAGGAGCCGTTTAAGTATTACGTAAGCACTATAGTGGGGGCGGGGGTCTTTGTCTTGCTTTATGAATTTTAAGAAATAAAAAATCTTATCTAATCTAATCTTAGTTTTGGTGACATGCGGGATGGGAGGTTTATATAGTGGTTACGTCAGCGGTAGTTACTTAGCTTTTAACGGAAATGATGAGACTTACTTTGGCTGACAAGTGGGAAGAGGGTCTAAATGTAACAAATCTGTTAACGTAATACTTGAACGGTTCCGTAGGCTTAGCCTAAAGCCTGATACTGATCTTAGAGCACTCTCAGCTTATTGTCAATGTATAATACCAATGCTCCATTAACCTACGTTTACTCCAACGGGTTGGGTTGGAGTAAACGTAAGCTAGCACATAAGGGTTTTGTTAGCACCTCGTTCAATGTTGTACTTTTACAATAAGTATAAGAGCGCTACCGTGCTAATGATAAACGCAGTAAGTGCGTATGAAGCCCATACGTACTTAATGTATGTATTGTTAGAGCGGTTGTGACAGGTGCTTCAGCCTTAACCCTAAGTCCTAGCTTCCCAGAAGTACAAAAGTTACCTTACAATTACAATTATTTTCCTGTTTCCATGTGATGTAAAGAATCATTCAGCATCCACGGCAAGTGACGTCAACGGACATGTTTGTTTAAAACAAGGACTGGTTCGAGCTATTGTTACTACAGGAAGCAAAGTTAAGCAGTAAGTTTGATATTTGAATTTTAAATCTAATTTCTTCACCGAAGTTATAACTTGCGTGGGCGATTTTTAGTTTTCAAGAATTAAGTTTTTGTCTTGATGCGATGTTCTTTAAGTCGCTAACGTATTTGATTTCGTTTATGTTCAATTTTTTCAATTTATCTTTGTTCACCTAAGAACTGAAACGTAACACTGTTTTGGATCTGTAATCTAAAAATGTTTTCTGGTTATTCTTATAGCAACATTGCAGCAAAAAAAAGAGATCACTCCAAGAACTGCTTTTGTGATTCAAAACGTTTCTATAAAATCTCATCTCTAAGATTATAATAGAGTAATGCCTTATAAAATATTATTATAATACACCCTTCTGTTGTGTATAAACTTCGCAACAATGGTTCGCAAAGTAACTTGCGATGAGATAACGCAACGGCAGAGTTTTGTGCTATCGATGAATTGAATAGAACTGTACCGTCTAACTACAGTTATTTATAAAACGACTAGCTTCTGCCCGCGACTTCGTCCGCGTGGAACTCCTCCTTTTTTGCAGTCGGTTAAAAAGTAGCCTATGTCCTTTCTCAGGCTTCAGACTTTCTTTGTACCAAATTTCATATAAATCGGTCCAGTGGTTTTAGCGTGAAAGCGTAACAGACAGACAGACAGAGTTACTTTCGCATTTATAATATTAGTAGGGATTATAAGTGATAGATATACGTTACATCATCGAGATTATTTTCTGGTAAAATAAATTTAATAACAATCAACGTGACAATACGTCATTCGCATTTAAGCTCCTATTGTAGTCAAAAACCCGTCAGGTGTCACTAGTCTTGAGTAAGGTCTAGCTAATAGGTTATAGTTGTTACTTGTCCCTTATTGGTGGAACCTGACAGCTAAACCTTACTCCACACTAGCGACATCTAGTGGATTCTTGAAATATTCCGTGGCTTATAATGAGAGGGTTAGCTTTAAGGAATCCATTGAAGGCATAATCACTTGTTTTGTCCTTGTTTTATAAATATTTCTGTCTATGTTTTTGATGTACAATAAACAGCTTATATAAGAACTAGCTGTCCGCCACGGCATCGCACGGATCCCTTTTTAGCCTATGTCACTCGATAATAGTGTAGCTTACAAACAAACAAACAAACCTTACCTCTTTATAATATTAGTGTAGATTAGTAAAGACATGGATGTTAACGCTAAACTGCATGGTCAAAAGGAGCCCGTTGTTTGAATTTAGCTTAACGTTTAACGACCTTCATTTGTTTTGATTACTAATTCTCTTCTTACGGCCGCGGCGGCTATACGTTGCGCATTTTTTATTAAGACTAATAATTATATTATTGTGATTTGAAGTATACATGGTTTCTTTGAAAAGGCAGCTTTCTGCGGAAACAATGGATAATAGATATCTATTTATATATGTGAAGGTGTTAAATAATTTATTATGTGATTCACTCCTGGCATGACTAATTGCAAACATTCTCTGTTATGTTATGCTTTAACCGCGGAAATGTTTAGTGTGTAAACAGTTTTCAGAGATGAGCTGGTTATACAGCATAAATTAACTTCTATATTTGATGTGTTACAAAATCAACTTATATAATTAACGGTTGGAAAACAAAATGAAGTCACATATTTTGAACTGCTGCTCGCAAATTATAATATACTGGATTTCCGCAAGATGCTCGAATAAAAATAAAAAAAGGTTACGTTAAATTTTGACAACGTCAAATAATTCGACCGGTTCTAATGTAAAAAACCCTACAGAAGTGGATTTAGGAAAAATACTATTAGTTTGACCCACCCCCGCCTACCCATTCTCCTCTCGTCCCCAAAAATCTTTGTAATATACCATTATATTATACCTATATAGTAGTATATAGCCACCGCAATATCATTTCAAGGAAAATAATTGTACGGAAATTGTTATTCCTATGAACGGAACTCGGGAAAAATTGATAAAATTTCCTGCTTACAAACTTGAGAAATGTTCAGTGGTCGACTCATTCCGCTCGGATCGGGACAAAAATTAAATTTTGGTGAATTGACACTGACTGTAAAACACTATTGATTACAAATGTAAACTTGTGGGTCCGTTAACTAAATAAAGGTTGCTTGTAGAATAAATTACTTTAAAATATTATTGATTAAATACAAAATTGAGCAGGGTGACAAGTGTTGCCAGTAAAAAAATATAAGTTTTTAAATAGACAAATATTTTGTTGTCTTAAAAAACAACACTACTTTCATGCAAGTTTGAAAATAGAATTTCGTTTCAACTCAATGTTTGCGCAGATTATAACCTGCCAGTCATTAAATTTGTCAAAATTTTAAACAAACTTTTTTATTTATGAGCATGGCTCAGTTTTAGAGGTAGAGCAAAGCATTAAATTTAAAGCACTTCGACCTCGTTCCTTGAACATGTTCTAGTTTCTAACTTGCACCTGGGGCATATTACATAAGATTTAGTTCAAGAAATGATGCACCTCGCGATCGCTGTGGATTATCCAGATTGCGGTGGTTTTTAGAGACCGGTCGAGCGGACGTATTTTATTTGCTAGCGCTGATGTTATTGCCTTTCAAATTTCATTCTGCCACATACAAACGAAAAGTACTTACTTACTATGCTAGAGGATGGTGACTTTAAAAGCTGATTGTATAAATATCGAGTGTTGCCAATAAAAACAAACGCAGTAAAGTGCAAACTTGAGCATAGCGCTTATTTAAAATAAAAGTAGGTACTGTTTACTCAATCGCGCGATAAGACTCCGCTTTTAGGAAATAAATGTTTTGTTTTTAGTATTGTTCTAGTCTAGTTACGTTCATTACTTTCGAAAAAACGGAGTCGGTCGCATACGGTGGATTATTTATATTATTTTTGTAATCTCTTTGACGGACAAAGAAAAAAATAGCTATCATACCGAATAATAGGCATCTACTAATATTAAGCCATCGGTCAATAGGTACATTGTAATCAAAATCTTGTTGACGAATGGATTTCAAAAGCAGTCAACGTATTAACAAATATTATAATGTACTTAATTATAAACTTTCGGGTAATAACGAAGTTCCCCGTAAATTCCCTTCGTGAAAATTAATTAAGATAATATACGAAAGATTCAGCCCTAAACGAACAGACGGTAATTTATTGGAAATATTGTAAAAGTGAATATTGTTTTCCGAATTGTTTTTAAAACGAAATGATCGAATTCGAATCGAAAACGTTTCTGATAACCAATAAATAATAACTCAAAGTTGAATGCTATAGCTAGAACTGTATGTTTCTGTGTTTGCAAAACGCTTTTATTTGGTCAAATTAATGGAATAACTTTGTAATAGAATCTTAGGAGCTGATTTAAATCCACTTTATTAACACCGTAATATAGGTATGACTTGTCTAGGAGGCAGGAATAAAGATTTTACGTTATACCTAGGTATATAGATAGTGAAAACCAACTAAGTACCTACGTGACTTTTTGAACTTATGTCAATGGATAAGACGACAAAGAAAAATTTCTTTGTCCATCAAGTAAATTACAAAAAATTATTGGAAACTTATTTTTTCTTTTCCCAATCAAACAACAAAAGACAAAGATAAGCGCTTCAAAAGTTCTTGACTTTTGAAAAAAAAAACGTGCGAAGCCGGGCCGAACCGCTAGTTGTAGTTATATTAGTATCGCAGAGCTGGCTAATTATTATTTCAGTCAGCACCCCGGGGATTAAGCTCGTTAACTAATCGCCCTTCAAAAGCTACATTACGTGTTAATCAAAATACAACATCAATACGTTCATTATTTTTTGTAATAGGGTCATTCTTCTTTTCTATTGACTATAACATTAGTTTTGTAATGTAGTCGTTATTTTTTCTATTGACAATAATAATAATAATTATTTATTTCGGACATCATTTTACATCTATAATTGATTAGTAACATGTTACCAATTATGAGATTATAATATAAAATAACAATAAACTGCCCTTTGTCTTATCGCATCTCATTAGTAGTAAGTATTGATATTTACGGTTATATTTAATGTTTCAATAAATTTCTATATTTTTTATCATTTAATATTATGTACTTAATCTTTTACTTTCTCTGTTTGTTCTTATAAAATGCCACGACAGAGTAGTAAACCAAAACGCTGAAAAAGTCCACTCTGTCACGTTATTTAAAAAAAATACGATTAAAAATCTCTCAAAAACTCTTTAACGCCGTCTTGTTTGAAGGGAGAACTCCAGAGATGTGGAGTAGAGGTGTGGTCGTCTTGTTCTTCAAAAAGGGAGATAAAACCCTGTTGAAGAACTATCGACCCATTTCCCTTCTAAGCCACGTCTATAAGCTGTTCTCAAGAGTAATCACGAACCGTCTTGCGCGAAGATTTGACGAATTCCAACCACCGGAGCAGGCTGGGTTTCGGAGCGGATACGGCACCATAGACCACATCCACACAGTGCGGCAGATTATACAGAAGACCGAAGAGTATAATCAGCCCCTGTGTTTAGCATTTGTGGACTATGAGAAGGCCTTTGACTCGATCGAGATCTGGTCTGTTCTGGAGTCCCTGCAACGATGCCAAGTCGATTGGCGATACATCCAAGTGATGAGATGTTTATACGAAGCCGCTACCATGTCCGTCCAAGTCCAGAATCAGCAAACAATGCCTATACCATTGCATCGCGGTGTGAGACAAGGGGACGTTATCTCCCCGAAATTGTTCACAAATGCAATGGAGGATATGTTCAAAACGCTGAACTGGCAAGGACGTGGCATCAAAGTAAATGGCGAGTACATCTCTCACTTGCGATTTGCTGACGATATCGTCATCGTGGCAGAAACGCTGCAGGACCTACAACAGATGCTGAATGATCTGGCTGACTCTTCTGTACGCATTGGCCTACGGATGAACTTGGACAAAACCAAGGTCATGTTCAATGAACATGTACTACCGGAACCAATTGCGGTACACGGCGCCGTTCTCGAAGTTGTTCAAAAATATGTCTACCTTGGACAGACATTACAGTTAGGTAGAAACAACTTCGAGGATGAGGTGGATAGAAGAATTCAGTTAGGTTGGGCAGCGTTTGGGAAGCTACGTCAAGTCTTCATATCGTCACTCCCACAGTGCCTGAAGACGAAAGTCTACAATCAGTGCGTCCTACCCGTCATGACATACGGAGCCGAAACGTGGACACTGACGGTACGGCTTGTTCACAAATTTAAAGTCGCTCAGCGGGCTATGGAAAGGGCTATGCTCGGCGTTTCTCTGCGGGATCGAATCAAAAATGAGGTGATTCGGCAGAGAACCAGAGTCATCGACATAGCCCACCGGATTAGCAAGCTAAAGTGGCAGTGGGCTGGCCATATTAGCCGAAGAACCGATAACCGTTGGAGTAAACGTGTTCTAGAGTGGAGACCGCGTCTCGGCAAGCGTAGTGTAGGACGTCCTCGGGCAAGGTGGAGTGACGATTTGCGTAAGATGGCTGGCAGGAGCTGGATGCGAGCAGCCGAAGATAGAGCAAAGTGGCGTGCAATTGGAGAGGCCTATGTCCAGCAGTGGACTGCGACGGGCTGATGATGATGATGATGAAAAATACAATATTTGCCGATAAGAAAACTTAAATTACACCTTATAAAAGCACATTGTACACTGAAACCACAATAATCAATAGTTCAATAAACCAAACAGGGAAAAGAAGAACGAATTGAATTCTTAAACAGTCATATTAAAGACATTAAAATAAAGTGGTATTTTTTATATTTGTAAAAATCTTTAGTTATTTTTATATCTAAGTATTTCTTTTGTTTCTTGAAAGGAATCCATGAATATATATTAGATCCTAATCCATTTAAAATGCTTCATACTAATGAACGCTACGTACTAAGAGACTAACAAAAGTTTCGAATTAATGATATAAAACTGTTCTTATTTTATGTAAGGGCCATTATTACGGGACCTTTTTACCTTTAATGATCCGTAACTTGAACAAAATTGACGTGTTCTTTTTTAATGAGGCTAGGAAACACTGACAAAAGCGATTGCTAAATTGATTTGTCTTTAATACAGAAATGTTTTTCCGTTAGATAAGTACGTAACAATAATTGCTTAAATAAAAATCGGAATAAGTATCTTAGAGCCTATATACCTACTAAGATAACAAGAGGAAAAAGACGGTACTAAATGTTCTTAATTATACCATCACTAGCGGTTCGTCCCGGCTTCGCACGGATCCCTAATTTTTTTTCAAAATATTATAATTATAACCTATGTCACTCAGGGTGAACGTAGCTTCCCAACAGTGAAAGAATTTTTCAAATTGGTCCAGCCATTTTGGAGCCTATTTAATCCAAACAAACAAACCTTACCTCTTTATAGATAATATTAGTATAGAGTATAGATAATCTAAAACATCTTTATTAATAAAATTGAGACTGATATAAACGGGAGTTAATTTATTTTTAACTTTTTAGTTCATTTTTTAACAAATAATTAAATTATTTTTTTGTATTACTTTTGGTGTCGAGGGAGTGTACAGTTTTTTAATTAAACGCACAATCTCAGTTTGTAGCAATTTTCCTATCACGAGAATATGTAACAGGTGTACAAACAACGTGGCATTACAGGCTATAAGGCAAGCTACACACGAACCTGCATAAATTGTGTTAGGGCCTTCTGAAAAAGGTTCATCGTCTTGGCTTTTTACTCTGCTCGTAAAATTTACACTTGCCACCCACGCTTTTACTTTTACGCCGGTCCCTTTACCATTTTCATGTACCTACATGGTAGCGTCATATAGGACAAGCTATTTAACACGTGACATGTATAATGATCCAGGCATGAGGTAGTGGTACTTTTCAGCGGCTCTTAACTCCTTTAGTTTGTATCCATAAATATCCATTAGTCATAAATGCGAAAAAAGTTTTTTTGTCGAGGTTGCTACGGATATGGCATCATTGCATATATATAAGTCTTAATGAAGAAAGTAAGTTTATATATATTATATTATTATGTAAAGGCGACTTTTTTAACTTAAGTCAGCTATTCGATAAAGGTGCGTGGGGTCTTAGGTAACTTTTCAGGGTGTCCACCAAATTAATTTATTTAACAATTGAAAGAGCAGCGTAAAAATCAACTTAGTCCTCAGTCACTATATAGCGGCAGTATGTCTGTTCCTTAATTTAAATATAAACGTCAACTATACATGCCGCTTTCTTAATTGCCATTTGTAACCTACGTTACCATAATGTACCTACATCTTCAAAT
The DNA here is from genome assembly GCA_038024825.1 of Polylopha cassiicola. NCBI lineage: Eukaryota > Metazoa > Arthropoda > Insecta > Lepidoptera > Tortricidae > Polylopha > Polylopha cassiicola. The sequence goes on from CP149055.1 coordinate 8,757,749, forward strand.
ATTATTCAATCCTCAATACAGTAATTTGGATGAATTGCCATCCTTTAATTATATTTAACTCCCACTCTAAAAACCCGATCTTAGGCGTCATTGATTTTGCCCCTAATCTCCTACAGGACACTACTCGAGTCCCTGAAAATAGTATTCCCGGAACTTTCCGGGAGTCAATTAATTATCTTATAAGCCTCTCAGTTAAGCCTCCCCGCCTGTTAAAGTAAATGTTATTTCCGCGTGAAAATAAATACTTGTTGGGTAAAAGCTTTTTCATTGTTAGAATGTCAAATGTTTTCTGTTGTCGAATGATTACAACTAGCTGGTTAACCGAGTCATTCTGGAACACACCACTGAAACAACAACAAGAAATGCGTGCCACTGTGACGTCATTTGGCCACTAAACATGGCGGTTTTAGTGCTGCCCAAAAGATTTTAATGTTATTAGGTTTTATCGATAAACGTTCTTGGCTCATTTTATTTTAAACATTATTGAGTAAATTATTTGTAGAATAAATACTTTAATAGGAAGTAAGTATATTGTTATGTGCAAAGATACTTTGATTTAGATGTGTGAAATCCAAGATAAGATCGTGCTTCAAATTTGCCAAGTAAACGATATGACGATTTTATAAAGTTGTCGTTTAACACCTCTGTGACTTACAAATAATAATTTCTGATGCCTTCGCGGTTATTACACATTGGAATGAAACAACATATTTAACACGCGTATTTTTATTTCTTTGTTTTTCCTTGACTTTTCAAAATTTGCCTCTTTAAAAAGTCGTTAGGACCTGCGCAGGCTTCTAAAACTATAGAGTTTTCGTTGTTGACAAGGTTCCTCTCCTGTAGGTCTTTTATAATATTCTGGAACACTGCAATTTTTTTCTTTTGCCGCCGCACTTTTTCATTTTTACTTTTATTTTCTTCTTTAAAAAATCACATTTATCTTCAAGATTTTTTATTTTTTGAGTTTGGTTCTGAAATAAAAAAATATTATAATTGAATACACTATATTTATGTGTAGGCGATCAAATTTAGATGTACTTAATTTTAAGTAATTCAATAAGTACTAGTACTGAACTGCAAGCATTCATATGTTTCCAGCCACTTTTTCTTTTTATAGTAATTTCTTGGGATCCTATAAAATATGTTTTAATGATAAAATAAAAATATTTTATCATGTCATATGTAAGTAAATCGATATCAAAGTCGATAAATAATCTACAACCCTAGCTAATAAATTAACAATATTTAAACGTAAAAATATGGTTAAATAAGTCAAATCCATTCATGATCTATAACCGCACATAAGAACCTTGCTAATTATAATGTAAATCTTTCTTTATTTTCCCGGTAACAAAAGCAATAACCAATATTTTTAATGTTATTTATAGCATACCTGTGCATGGTTAAAGATAGCTGATTTTGTGTTTTTCTTTTGCCGCACCCTATTACACTACACACTGGCATATTTGCAACGTAATTATTTACTTTTAGCTTCAATTATTTTAAATTACAAGCAATATATAGAAAGATAATTAGTTATTTTGATTTACACCACGGCTTTTTGACAAGACAAGTACCACCGGAACTGACTGACAATGACATTTGGTGCGCTAAACATGGCGGATTTTCGGCCTCATTAGGTATTTAGGGAAATTCATGTTTCACTTTATGTCAGTTTATGTACGCACTGAAATAGTGTTATATTTTTTTCCTGCGAGTTACAGTGCTGAGTAAGAACGAGATAGATATATGTTTATGTGTGTGCCTTCAAAATGGATGCTATTTATATAAGCAATTGTACGTATAGAACAATATGCCTTGTCCATATTATAAAAGTCTATGTTCTGGAAAGGTAAATAAATTGTTAAAAAAGGTTGGATGACAATTTTGACACCCTCAAAAAATGCTAGCTGGTTATAATTTGGGGTAAAAACATTTCGGTAGGCGCTATCTATCCAGCCAGATTGTTTTTGACGTTGTCTAATTTTAGACAACCATTTCTTACAATTATTTTTTTATTTTCGAACTTAGCCCGGTTGTCCAGCTAGTCAACTTTGATCAATAACGAACCGCCTTAACAATTGTTGAGGATGCTGACTAATATTGAATGAATTTTATAATAATTAATTAAGTCAATCAAACTCACCTTAAAATTAGAAACATAGGCATTGCTACGTCCTAATAGGGTCTAAATTAACTTAACTTGAATTATTGTAATGTATGAAACTTTCTTCTGTTTATAACAAACACAGCAAAAAAGCATAAGTACTGAAATCGGTCAGGTCGGATGGGATTTTTTTTATATCATGCACACTTAAATCGAAAGGGAGCTAACTGAAAAATCAGAAGACTTGAGTTATGAACACCATCGAATTCCTTACACCAAAACCAACCTACCAATATTGTTATAAGTTTCGGGTTCAACCCTTTAGACAATTAATATAACATAAGTTTACAATTAAACAAGAAAAGATCACTAACCTACGAAGTCAAACTACTAGACGGTGAAATATAAGAAAACTAAATTGAATATAGTACGTCGCGTCGCCTAATGCCGTAATTAACAGCAGACCTCAACCCCGGGTCGCAAAGTGATATTTTACGACCTCCAAAACCATTCTTCTTCTCATTATACGCACCGCCTCCTTCTCCCAACCCTGCGACATTTTATTGCTTTTATTGTTGCGATTTTTTCTTTTCGTGTTTATATTTTCGCAAAGAAGCGATGATTAATTGTTTCCAAGACTTTTCATTTGGAATCATTCCTCGGCGGATTAATCTTTAAAAATTGTTTCTGTCGAAAATCGTTTTTGTTGAACAGGGATTGTCTTTCCAGTTGAATTGGTACGACACCATCGTTTTAATCAGAGGTGGTATTCATTTGTATAATAAGCATTCGTTTAACTTATTGAAGATAAACGGAGGTGCATAGGTGATAGGTAATTAGCAAGATTAAGTTGAGTAAATTCTTGAGAAAAGAACAATCAATTAGCGCTTTGTACCTTTTCAATTTAGCATAATTGCCAAGTCTACTACTATCCCTACTCATATTAATACGAAAGGAAAGGTCTGTTTGTTAAATTATCCCGATTATATTTAAAAACCCCTCTAGATGGCGTTTAGTATGAAGATGGTTTATTATTTAAGCACTAATCATAGTTTTTATCACGGATATAACTCCTTCAACGGATGAAATTGATTTGTGAAGCTTTCCGAACTATAAATTCTAGGTAAAATCTTAAGCGAAGCTAATACATGAAACGCTCAGGCTAATTTCATGTTAATATAAAGGGAATTCCACAGTAAATATATAGGTACGTAATCTTTCAGCAACGTAATGAAAGTTATAAAGCCCGTACCTATAAGATAACGCTTCAACTTTGATCAATTACTGGAGATATCGCACCTTGTCAACTCACACACGTTACTATGGTTACCTAAGGTTCGTGTTACCGGAATGTTACAATCCTTTGATCTGATCGAAGCGTTGGAAGCTGACAATAATTTATATCCAAACAACCTGACAATCTGTCGGAGACGTTGCCAACGATGCGGGAGGTTGTCGTTTTGAATTTGCTGAAGGACAGTTAGTGCGATTTGAACGACTATTTGTACCTGAAATAGTTCTTAGGAGTCATACCTATACGAATTTATCCATAGTATTTATATAAGTATTCTTATAATAAGTAAGTACCTATTTTATAATACATATATGGACCGTGTTAAACGTTCGTGTGTTAACCCACAAAAAATCGGGTTTTGAGTTATGAATGCAGTTTTATTAAATAGATCATGAGGAATACGGCAGTGCAATCCATTTTGTTAAAAAAAAATCGTAGAATATTCTAGAGCACAAAATCGGTTATTGCTTATTTCCTATGTCAGATTTGTATTTTTGCATTAATGTGTTAAGCCACATATAACACATTATTGCTTATTTCCTATGTCAGATTTGTATTTTTGCATTAATGTGTTAAGCCACATACCTAACACATTAATGCAAAATTCTAATTTGTTGTTTTAAAACGAATATAATAAATATATTCATCGCTACAACGCTTGTAAACTCGCTTACTCGACTAAACAAGTATTTGTTTAAAAATTACTAATAATAAAGTGATTAGGTATTGATAACTTGACAACGAAATTTCAGGATGGTATCCAAAATGAAATCAATAGAAAATGATAATAAAATTAGTGACTGGTAAAAGTTTTTTTAAACATAAAATTACGTTTTAAAGAACCTAATTTAACCAAACTTAAATTTTGAGCAAAATGTCAGGTGAACCCTGCAGGGTGTCTCCTGTTTCGACGTAACGAGTCTAGCAACTCAATTGACCTAATTAGGCTACTTCAAATTAGTTTGTCATTAAAATTTTGTATTATTCATGGCATTCTCGTATTTCATATACATATATTTCTGTATGCCAAAAGATTCAATCTCAAAAACGGCTCAATACCTATTATTACAATGTTTCATTAAATTTTTTTGTCCAAAATCTTTTTCTAAACAGTAGTTTAAGGTTTTGAAATAAGTAGGTAGGTAAGTACTAGAAAATAATTAAAAAAGACGCCTTGCACGGTATTCGAATACTGATATTAATTACCTACCGCATATCCGCGAATCACGATTTGCAAAAGTACGACACGATACGCCATTGCTACAAGTCAGAGTAGGTATCTACACTGATCTTTGGACCAATGTCCAGTGTCCTAAGTCAAATAAGTATATAGTGCCAATTGTAAATCGCACTGGTATAAACGCAGCTCCAATTCCGCTCACTTGTGTATCTGGAATAAACATTGCGACTGCAATAAAGCCGAAACGCCTCCACGAAAGCTTTTATCGGTGTAAATCGATTTGCATACCTAAAATTGAAACCGCTTTTAGGTCTCAGCTTTACTCATTCCGAAACCGTTTTTCAACGTTTCGTTATTTGCACAGACGCAAAATTTATGCTGAGATATATTTTTATTTTGCCGATTTTTGGATGAGAGTCTGGGTTTATATATAGGATTCGAAATTGGTTGCAAAGCTTAAAGTAAGATATTTTTTACAAATTAATTATTTTTTTCTTTTAATAAGTTCAATATTTATCCTCGATTTAGGACTTAAACAACCCAACAAGAAAGTATTGATATAAAGAAAATATAAGTCTTTAATTACTAATACATAACGTGTTTGCGCTTCTTCAAGTACGTTATAAGGCTAATTAATATGAACAAGGTTCTTATAACTGCGCCCAAATCCTTGTTTAATGCACGTTACAAGTTTCCTACAAGGAAAACAAAAGAAGTCTTGGGAACGCGAGTACTAAATTTGCTTGTTGGAAAACTTTGTTCAATTCAATTATATATATTTTTTAAATAATAATGACTAGTAAATAAAATAAAGTATTCAAACTGACAACTTTAACACATGCAAACATGAGCCTTCAAATACGTTACAACACGGTTCACTCTCCTAAATCGTGTGACAACCAAAAATTATCCCAAACTTCACCCTCGCCTCTTATCAGAAATTAATTAAAGTCAACGATATCAATACCTTTACTCACATAACGACAGATATCTTGTAAAACATCTCATAAAATATTCATCGCGAGTTTCCAGCGTACAACAAATTAGAGAGAAGCTTTTATCGCGAAATTTGTTCGTAAAACAAAATTAGATTCTCATCGCTGGATAGCGCGTGTGTTCTGAACCCAACTCCGTCTGTCTGTCAAGATCTGTGACTGAAACAGTACCCATATAGGTCACACGAGTGATGGGAACGCGAGATTTTGACGTGAATCTGGGACAAGGCTATAGGGGATGTGGATATGGCATTTATTAAAGCTGAAGTAAAAGCCTTTGCAGTAAATGGAACGGAACACAAACTTGGTTTTAACATTTTCACGTTAAGTCCTAGATAAGAACTATTCGCAAGTTTTCTATCAGACGTTGTAATTTCTGATGCCTTCGCAGATATTACTTACAAATCAGAACGAAAGAACTATACTTAAACCAATTATCTAATTCCAATATGAATTGTGGTTAAAACACTAGCTCTCTGGCTCTTATACGAAATTACCACCTTTATACAGCTAAAATACAGCTTACTTATAAACAGCTGGTATGCTGAACGAAAAATAACCTAACCAATAATACTTACTTACCTATTATATATTTTTTCGTTTTTTTTTTCAATCGAGCCTAAGATAGTATTACAAAACATTTTATGCATGTCAGATTGACAGAGCCGAAGAAAATACTAATCTTTGATTAAACTTCGTTTGAAAAAATATATACAATAGGTAATAATTTCTGATGCCTTCGCGGTTATTACACATTGGAATGAAACAACTATTAACGGATTTAACTCGCGTATTTTTATTTTATTTTATTAGCTGACGTTTCGGATTCTTTACAGTTTCTATAATCGTAGCACGACTGAGCTGACAATAGTCTAACGCTAAAGTTTAAAGACTTTAGCGTTAGAGCTCCAATATATAGTATAGGTATTCCTACGACAAACGCAAGAAGCCTTTGAGTCGAGTTTCATGTTCTTTTAATGCGTCATTTATTGTAGCCATTGGACGTTCCATATACTTCCACTAGCCATAACCAGAGGGGGAGGGATGCCGATATTGGCGTCATATTATGAACTTGATGACAGGAAAATAAAGCGAAAACCGACGCATTTACTCTCAATCGAGCTTCGTATTTCCTACGTAGAAAAGAATATAAAGTTGCCTATGAAAAGAAATTCTGTAGAGATAAATGTAAAAGCAATACTTTAGTAGTCATCGTCAACATATCGCACCTTCGGTGGCACAAGGGCACAATTGTCAAAAAATCCAAAATTGAGTTAAGTATACAGAAATGTTCTAAAATTTTTTTGGAACATTTCTATATACTTGGCTCATTTTTCGATTTTTTGACAATTGTGCCCTTGTGCCACCGAAGGTGCGATATATAAATATCGATGACTACTAAAATTACAAAACATAATAAATGCGATTGCGAACTAACCACAGCCAATTGCGAATATTAATTTCCCAATGATTGCGAAAACATAATTTATTGTTATAATAAATTCTTGACCTCAATTTTAACCGTAAACTATAATAATTGGCCTAGTGTATCCAGTCTATGGAAATCATATTTTAAAAATTGAATACTCGTAGAAAAAAGAAACAAACTAAACTGTGCAGATAATTAAATAAACTGTCTCACTATTTACCTCACAACAAGGTTGACAACTGCGAGCGAGAAAAATGTAAATAAAATACAATGCATCACAGACACGCCTGTCAAAGAACTTTTAATATAACAGGAAGCCTAGTTTGCTTAGCCTTTGTTAACGTCAAACAGATGAGAAAGCTTCCGAGAAAAGAGGGTGCTGGGCAATGTTGGTATCAATCGGTTACAATTCTGTAACCAAATACCTTATATGATTACACAGTGACTACTTTGTAATTGGATTACTCAGTAGTTTGATTACCCAGTAATCTAAATACTAAGTAATTAGATTGTTTTATTGGTTATGTGTAGTCATGTTTAACCACGATTATTTGGTATTTACAGCGTACTAAATAATACTTAATTTGTCCTCGTAAGTTAACGTGTTTTAAAGGTTTTAGCGCTGTTATACGATCAATTCATATCAACTCAAATCAACTATATCAACTATCAACATCAACTAAAATCAATTATAGTTCATTTTAATAAGCCCTACAACGTAATTGAGGAAGCCCGAGAACGTTATTAGTAATTCCAGAGTTATATTTTTTTTCTAGGAATTGCTTGAGGTAGGCATTAATATTTTCATTCACTTGAAAAAACAAGTGTAAGCAAGCTCGCCTTGCAATACAATTCCTCAAAAATAATCAGTAATTAAGCTTACATAATAACGATTTCGAATACAGTAGTTGATAATCAAACTACTAATTGGTTGACAATACGTGTAATACATTTAATGATAACGGTTACATTTATGCCAACACTGATGCTAGGATGCACCGAGTAATCGGTAATTACGGTTAGAAAATAACTATTTCGATTACAATAGTTAATAATCAAACTACTAATTAGTTGAAATAACAATATACGAATCATTGGATAATCACGGTTACATTTATGCCAACACTGGTGCAGCGATGCATCGAGCGGGCAGCGTGGCGGCAGGCACCAGGCGACGGGCGCCGGGCGCGGCCTCGTAATCGGGTCAGTGCCAGACCTTGGCCGCGCTCCACCTGTTGATATGAAATCTAACTCTGAAAGCAGCTAATGCCCTATACGAAACAACCCTAATTAGACCCATTTACAACCTTCTGTGACTACCTACATTATGACATTAATGATCGTCGAATGTTTCTAGCTCATTTGATCGGTATCGACGCTTTATTGCCATTTAAAACTTTTCCAGCATGAAAGCCATTTGTAACTTTTAACAAAGAAAAAACCCGTAACGATTGAAGTTGTCTCTAAGACTGTTATGTTTTCTCTCAACTCGGCGGATGCAATTAGGTTCGAGATGCAACGAATCTTCATTTGGAAAGTTAAATCGTTTATTTACAATTAATTAATTGGACCGTTTATTTTTGTTGTTTAAGCAGATTTAAAAGTCGTCTTTATGTAAATGTTTCCCTTGATTAGCTGGCCTGAAGAAGTTTAAATTGAATCAAAGTACAGCAGGGTGGATTCAAATTAGTCTGCGACCAAATAAACAGTGGATTTTATGAACACCACGACCGAACTTGGGACAACACCGCCGGGGCTTATTAAGAAGAAGTTTTAATCCTGTACAACAAAACCGTAGTTTATGCGTTAAATAAAGTATGCTTTGCAATATTGGTAAAACCAACTATGTATTAATATGGTACTTTTATATAAACGACTTCCATTAACTATTCATTATTTCCTGAGCTAAGTTGGCTAAAGTATAATAAACCTAGAGAATGACCTTCAACCTACTTTTTGGTATAGAAAATCTAACAAAAACCATCTAGTGAGGTCCAAGGTCGTAGACTGGTCGATACTTAACGTTTACCCTAAAAGACTAGACACAATTTCTTTGTAAATATTATCAGGAGTACCAACGTAATACCCTTTTAGACACTAAATTATTAATATATTCGAGAAGTTCGTGGATAAAACAGGCTGATAATATGGAAATTCAACGCCTCAGAGGGTTGTGGTTTTTGTGCTTGAGTGCCTACCGCGGGGTTACAAGACTTATCTTTCACCTTCTCTTGTTAGATCACAGAAAACCCAAATCTTACGGCTGAAGACAGTATAACTGACTTTTAGTTAAGTTTACTAGAAAGCATTAAGTATCTTTATATCGAATTTTGTAAGTTACGGGCCGGTAATAAGTACTTGTATTAAAATAGACTAGGTATCTAAAGGTGAGATTAAAAAGAAATTTATAGTTAAAAAGTTAATTATACCCATTTGTTTCATTGAAATGTATCATAATATTATTGTCCACATACTTAGTTGTTAGTTTTAAGTATAGAGAAAGGGAATATAAGACAATTAGAATCGCAATATAATTTCGTATCAAAATATTGAGTTATTTTCTCTTCAGACCGTCTTTCCCAAACAAAATGTTCCATTTATAACCTATAACTTGAAGTAATCGAGATTCCGCAGAAGGGAATTAAATCACTGAAGTGCGATTTATGATAAAGGCTTACCCTTTATATCGTCCGGATAATAAAACTTTTTATTAAAGTTATAAAAATACAATATTTCTATTGTCCAATTTTATTCCGTCAATACTGATCTTGGATATTCTCTACAGTATATGAAACAAAAGACAGTTTAAAAAGAGAGATATTATTACATTATGTATAATATACCTAATTTCTTTATGTTCCAATTCGTCTTACAAACATCAGACTGCCAAGAATATACACTTTGCTAAAAGTACTCAACAATACTTTGGACTAGTCAGCGGTATATAATTCTTGTGAACTTTATTTATACAGTTTCCAGTGATAAAGGAAGACTGTATAACGACATTTTAGTAACTGCGCACCCCGCTGAAGACAGAAATTATGATATCGTATTATGATTAAATAAAAATACTAAATAATAATTCAACCTATAATCTTCCCACTGCTGTACACAGTGTCTCTAGAAATATCTAGATGACACCAAGAACTTAGTCTAATTGATGTTATGGTTATTTATCTAAATTATAAATCAACAGGTATGATGCGGCGTGGATCGATGGCCATCATGGGAGGAGGGGAGCCGTTAATAGTGGTAGAAGAGAGCGGGGCCGAGGAAGAGGCCTCGTACAGATGTCCCGTGCCGGCTCGGGGGCTCTCCATCGACCAGGAGTCTCCGCCCGACCCATACCATCTGTCCCCCTGGCGTGACACTCGCAAGCACTCGCTGCCCACCCCGTCCTGCACCACCGGACCTACTGCTAGTCAGGTTTGTGTAATATTTCTCATTTCGTAGAGCAATTCACATTGTTTCATAAACATGCTATGTCGTGGTGTCCCGGAAGATTTTGTTTCCATTTTTCTACGTGTGTTTTGGTACTGATATCAGTATCTTTTGATGAGTAGTGTTAAACCATAATAAAAATGAAGCTTACAATTATGTCCAATTACGCTCTATCGAAATAAATAATAATGATGCCTAATTCCTATTACACTACATATTACATTATTGTTTCAGGTTCGACGTCTATCAGAGCGAGGCGAAGGAGCCGCTCGAGAAGCGAGAGAGGCTGCGTTCCTCGCCACCCTCAGCCAGGCGCCTCCTGCCCAGCCTGGCGGGCGACGGTATGGTAGCCCTTTAGCAAAATAAAAAAATATTGATGTAGTTGAAATCATTAATTATATTATTATCCTTTCAGACATTCCGTTGTGACAATATCGCGAGTGCCGCAGGCGCTATTCGGTCGAGGACGGCGCGAGTCCATCGCAGCATTCCCGGCTCTCGGCCGCCGCAGGGATTCCATCAAGAAATGTTAGTATTGGGATTTTCTAATTGCTAACCATATTACAACCTCAATATAAAAATACTGTTACAAGACAATTTGAAGGCTAAAATACATACTTGCCATGTTTATGTCACAGAATCTAATCACTCGGCCTGTTTCAGCAACCGAGACGCTAGGCAGCACCCACAATTTACAACTCGACATCATGGATGACATCGTTCAAGCGCGCAAAGTACGTATGAGGCTTTGGAACACGTCGAACGAGCGCGTGTGCGAGGTACAGCCGCTGGACGAGCGCTCGCCCATGAGCAGTTCCGTACGTTACACCAATCGCGGCCGCAGGCACTCCGATTTTGTGGGCTCCCCGCTGCCCCCGATTCCTGCTCGCCGTCGTGCTTCCGAAATGCCACCGCCGCCTCCCATCCCACCGCGAAGCGGCGTCGGAGCTGGCGTCGTCTGCACCGACACCGATCTACACCACATGCTCAATGCGCTCACTTCATCTTCCACTGAGATAGACTTGTGCGGCAAACCTGAGCGAGTCAGGCGCCTCGCAGACATGCGATCTAGTAGCTTCGATGCATCCACCTTGAGAGACAAACCCCCGGAATCTGGAACGACTTGGTTCACCCGACGACATCAGACTTTAGCGACCAAGAAAAAAATACCAGAACCCAAGAAGTCCAAAGTAACCTTCGCTCCCGCTGCAAAGGCCCCTGGTGATGTAGCTTCAGTAGTTTGGGATCAACCCTCGGGATCGATCGTAGATGCCAGCGCTCTGGGGAGTGCCATCGAAGTGTTTCTTAGAAAGGGCGGTGCAGGAGATTCTGGGAATTCATCAGGATCCGCTGCAGCAATTACGTTAAAAGAAACTGCAAAAGCGAGTGGAGAAGTTCGCGCGAAAAGCCGTGATACTCCTGGCCCGAGTCGGGCGCCGGGCCGCGCCGACGGCGAGCGCTGGTGCGCCAACCGGCCTGAGGAGGAAGACACGGCGCAGGGCTGCGACGCGAGCCTGTGCTCATCGTTAAAAGACCTTTTCGTGTAGGCGCATTCGATGCGATCAACTTGTAAATTACTACCTAGTCGTTACTGATTAATTTATTAAGAGGAAAGTGAGAAGTGCGAGCGAGCTCCTGAGCGCCTCGCGCCGCGGGCTGCCTCGCGTCGGTGTACCTTTTGTACTTTATGCATCTTTCAATGTGATAGTACGCGCGCTGGGCCGAGTGCCGGTCGTCACCTAGTTCCGCGACCGACGCCCGCTTCGTGTGCAATTATTTTTAGAGTGAATTCTATTTTCATTGTAAATTTTTAAATACTAGTAATCAAAATATTGACTTAATGTTAGATAGAGAAATATATTTGTGATGACCGGGCGCGTGTTTTCCGCCGGCCACGCCGGTCTCCCACCGCGCGCCCGTCCCCGCCCCGTCTCGTTCGACAATCTGTGTCTTGTAATCAATCCACTGTAATAAACAATTCAATTTAATCATATTATAGCAGACAAATTATAAAGATTTCGGGAGAAATGTACGCTTAATAGAAGAAGTCGGCTGACTGTCAGCCGCCTCTTATCAATAAAAGTTTTTATCGATGTTACAAGTTATTTTATTTAAAATATTGTCAATATATTTCGGTGCTTATCCATTATTTAGCTAAAACCACTGAGTTCCTGTCCAATATTCTATATTCATGTTTGGCATGTAAGTATTTAATGTTAAATTGAACTTGAGATTTTTTTCTGTTTTTTTATATTTGGCATAATAATTCTTATTTTCAATCTTAAAATTTCAAAGTAGGTATCAGGTTTAGTTCAAGTTGTTCCGGACAAAGTTGAAATTGACGAAATAAGGGACACTTAATTTGGATGCGGGCTGTACTCTGTAAAGTTAAGAAGCCCTCACAAAACAATATCTTAAACTGCCCTCCTGTAGGCGAGGTCACTCCGGGAGGGACAATGTACAAGTTAGCAGACACACCAATCAAATTATTAAACTTTACGCTGGAACTTTTCAAATTACATGAAAGCCTACAAGTGAAGACAACCTGACCCCGCCTTTGTTTGTTCAGTTTGTATACTTAAGGTCGTCAAATATTTTGTAATAAAAACAGATGAATGAAATAATACATTCCAATCGATCATATCTGATGTTTCATGATGAGCATTTGTTTTTAAATCTCTGACCCCGGGAAAACACCCAAATCAATTAAATTCAACCATTATGATGCTTGAAAGGTCAAAACTTCTACCAGCATCCAACTACACAACTGCACGATAGTACGTAAGGTCTAGAGGACATAATGTCGATCGACACGTGACATCATAGCATTACTTAAAATACAGGTTCCTATAGGTAAGCATTAATGGCAATCAGTCTATGAACGCCCGGTATCTGATCTGGGCTCACAGAAAGAACATGCGTATCCCGATCATAAATCACATTTCGTGTCACAACACTAGTTATAGTAGGTAATGTCACATTATACTTATAGGATATTTTAACGAGTCGCTATTAAAAATACTTACACTCTTTGTGCACCCTCCGCCTCTCACTCCGATAGCTTCGTAATAATAGCTTTTCTCAACACCGCTGATACTTTATAATATTAATAAAGAAATCGATCGCTTTATTATAATAGGCGTTGGGGGCTGAAAAGAATAAAAAGCCGCTAAAAAAATACTCACAAGTTTAAGTCCTAATTAGGCAGTGCAAATTCACAAAATTGGTTACTCGAGTGTGATTCCTGACAGAAACTTTATTTTTATGGGTCAGCTTAATTTATTTAACTACAGCTTTTCAATTTCGCGCTCCCGGAATTTTCACAAGGGCTATGCGAAAATTAAATTTTATTACGAATGCAATTAGTTCGGACATTATTAAGAGGAGGAAATTAAACTAGCAGACCCCTGATTATGTATCGCGATTTCAAAGTGAATTTCTTTCTTTCTAGACGCTAAATCCACGATGCCTTCATATTAATTCAATTGATATCAAGTCTGATTAGTTTTTAAGTAGAGTGTAGGTTTTTTTTATTCTTGTGTGAGTATAAGAGTCGGGTCAACCCGTCGTACACCTTATAGACTTACCTACTCCGAATAAAGGCAGTCACATACCTACTAATACTAAATGATGACCTACTGATATAATTATAGTCGTTAATAGCAGACCTCATAGAAAGAAGACATGAAATAGGAAAGATTTCGTTTGAACCCATAACACACACAATGACATAATTAGACAAAATTTGCACAGCCTTTCAAATAGCAAGAAATGGAAACTAACGAAACAAACATGTCAGAGACCATTGAAAGATTTAAGTGGTTACGGTTTTACTAGTTCATAGGCCGCCATTAATGTCTGCGCTCGCGCAACCCATCACCTGCTCTTTATTGATCTTCTGTTTACTCTGGTGGTTTATTGTCTGAACGTAAAATTGGCCTTGTTCAAAACAAAGAGTTAAATTGAGATGTGGGTCGAGTTGAACAAACCCTCGGCAATGTGGGTTTAAAGTTTAGAGGTAAAATATAATATAGAGATTGTACCGAGGAACCGGTTATTTGGGTACTGATACAGTTGGGTACAGGACTGCACTATGCAGTAACTATGACCGAGTCTAGTTATATAAATATAATTTTATATTACGTAGGTACCTATATAGGTACGTGGGTATGTCAAAATGAAATAGATTTTCTCTCTAATAATAATAAATAGGTAGATCGAAATAATTAACTGAATTTAATAATTTCTGATGCCTTCGCGGTTATTACACATTGGAATGAAACAACTATAACGGATTCAAATAAAAATATAGATACACAAACATTGACAAATAAATAGATCTATTCTACTCAATGTAAGTAAGTACTTGGCCGTATCTCTTCATTCTAAATCTATGTTTTAGCGAAAATAGAAACATGTGAACGTCAACAACAGAAATAGAAACATCGTTCAAATCCTTTTGAACAAAGACAATTTTTGACTAAACTTGAAGCATCCGTGAGTAAGTACATACGTAAAAGTTCGCAAGTTACTTTTGTTCTTCGATGTTTGAGGAAGACAGAAAATCATCTTTGGGTGGATCTTCGAGCGTTTGAGTCTCTACATCTATATTGTTAGCTTTTGTAAAATAAGTAATCTATACTAATATTATAAAGCTGAAGAGTTTGTTTGTTTGTTTGTTTGTTTGAACGCGCTAATCTCAGGAACTACTGGTTCGAATTCAAAAATTCTTTTTTTGTTGGATAGACCATTTATCGAGGAAGGCTTTAGGCTATATAACATCACGCTGCGACCAATAGGAGCGAAGAAACAGTGGAAAATCTATACTAATATTATAAAGCTGAAGAGTTTGTTTGTTTGTTTGTTTGAACGCGCTAATCTCAGGAACTACTAGTTCCAATTCAAAAATTCTTTTTTTGTTGGATAGACCATTTATCGAGGAAGGCTTTAGGCTATATAACATCACGCTGCGACCAATAGGGGCGAAGAAACAGTGGAAAATGTGTAAAAAACGGGGAAAATATGAAGCCTTATGAAGAAGTGACAGTTAGAAGACTTTGACAGATCTTTGACGAAACGATCGGACGGGCAGGACGACGTCTGCCGGGGCCGCTAGTATATTATATCTGTCAAGTTGTAATTAAACTATGTGGCTGTTTGATGTTACCTTTGTCGAATAAAATGTAGTTAGGATATTCAAAAAGGGAACGCGTCCTGGTGTCATGGCGGGAGGGCATGACGATTTGGAAAAGGAGACAAAAAGTAATGTTGGAATTGGAAACATTGTTATCAGGTCTTTGAATTGATCGTTTACTCATGAGTTTAATTTAATTTTATACATAATTGAACGAAAAGACAGTTGAGTATTATTTATGAAGTAGAAACCAGTGCCTCTACAATATCTACAATGATTCCAAATAATATTATTAAGTATCAATTGAAATAGTATTTGTACCAGTACTAGGATAATATCACTTACATTTTGTTACTTATTGATTCTGTTATTAAATATAGATGTGAACGACAACCGCCACTTTACAGATAAATCGACGAGATATTTGGAAATCCGCTTTTATGGTTAAAGGTCGCTTTACATAATTAACTGTGACTATTGCATAATATAATTACGTGTATGTGATTACCTAACAGTTTCCGTTTGAATACTCCAGTAATTAAACCCAAACAACAGTGAATAGTCCTCCAATCGATTACAAACAAAATACCTATCCGTTAATTTCTAATAGTTTCGCGGTCATTACCTACACAATTTAAATATACCGGGTCTAACGGAATGATATTGTTTGCTGACATGACAGCTTTACAGAAACAAGCTATTACCTAACCTGTTATTGGTTGAATACATGACTTTATCTGAATCACATTTAGGCTGGATCGAGCGTTTAAAACACTGTCACTATAGTTTCAGACTTGTTAGTTAGTTACAGGTGGACCTAAAAAAGCAAAGATAATTAAAGACTTTTTAGTAGCAGGCCTTTTAATTCCATTTTAACTAATTCTAAGCCTTTGAGCTTGTCAAAAAACGCAAAGGAAACAAATCAGTTTTGTCAGTTTCATGATTTCGTAGAAATTACGCAAAATTCGCGTAATCCCAGAAGCAATTAAAATATTAACAGTAAGATTTAAGGATTACTGTCTCAGCCAAAAATGCGCCGCTGCTCAGCGACAGCGCTTGCTTGTAAAATTAACTATGTTTCACCGCCGACTTCTTTCGTGTTATACATATCACCAGGATTTTAAAATAAAAGTGCCGGTCAATAAGAAATAGTTGTGCAATTTAATTTTGGTATAAAACTATTATACCTAACGAAATTATATACTGAGGTTCTGAAAACTTCACAGTTTCAATATTCATAGCAGATAGTCTAACACTGAAGTCACTTAAATCTTGTTTCATTCTAATATAGTACGAAAGTTTTTTTTTCATTATTGACTAGACAAAATATAATTCTTTTACACACAACATAGAGAAAAAGAAAATAATATTAAGAGATATCTTACCGCAAAAACCACTTCTCATCTATATAAAAATCTTATCTCAATATTAAACAAAAAAAAGAAAGTAGCCTCATAAAATAATAAACTACAAATATGACCTTCAGGTCACTGGCATCGTCGTAGCGGCGTAGCAACGCTACGAGCTACGGTTCGTAGCCGTAGGCTATTGCCCGCTCGAGTGTAGCCCAAGCCAAACTAATTAAATCATTAGCACTTTAATAAAGACCCATTTCAGTAAACTAACTTAGCTTAGTAAGATTTTTAGTAAAACTGTGCTTTGCATTTGCACTCTAAAAAATACTTGAAACTAATAAAGAATCTCAAACTGGTCGTAATCATTAATTATATTTGATAATTACCGAGACAACGCATGGACAAATTTATATTTTTTTAAGGTTTTGTTTGCTTATGACGTTCCATATTGTAGTGTTTGTACAACTAAATATAGTACCGATGACGTTGTCTTGAGATCACGGGTAGTAGGGAACAGTCCAGTGACAGCTGCAGGCGAGAGTAGACGTGTTTACCTGAACTACTGGTTTCGAGCCATTCTTACGTCTCACTCTTTTACATTTAGAGAGTACTTACTACTCATACATTTCTTATTAGATCCTATTGTGTTGACTTTACAATGCCAGACAGCAAAACAGCTGTCTCCGTTTAGTTGGAAAGATGTTTCTCTGAAAGAATCACGGTAGTTCGCTGAACTCGTTCATTATAAATAAATGTTCAATGAATTAAAGACCAAAATAGATGATGTATAAATAGTATCAATTGTATTTGCTATCACAACGTTAATTAATCCCTTCAGTGTTTATAAATAAAAGAGATTGACGTTTCCAACGAACGGCTTAAATTTTAGTTGCAAAATTCTGATTTAGTATTCTAGGATATGATTTCAATTTAATGAATATAATTAAGTTAGCTTCTATCTGAATTATGCAATATTTCAATTAGGTAAGAATAACTAAATTTAAATTAAAAATAGACCTTTTCAAGTGCATATTATTATTTTCTATATTATTATGTATCTTACTTGTGTGTCCAAGGTACCGTGGAGAACGATGATGCCGCCAAATGGTGTCGCCGATCCGAATCTCATTTTCACTATTTAACATCCTTACTAATCCTTACTATCCTTACTAATATTAAAAATGCAAAAGTAACTCTGTCTGTCTGTCTGTTACGCTTTCACGCTAAAACTACTAAACCGATTTAAATGATATTTGGTACAAAGAAAGTCTGGAGCCTGAGAAAGGACATAGGCTACTTTTTAACCGACTGCAAAAAAGGAGGAGTTCCACGCGGACGAAGTCGCGGGCATAAGCTAGTTGACGAATAAACAGTATTCATTATATTATTGAAGAATATTATTCTAGCAATCATTATTGATAAATTGGGAAATTATTTTTCGCCCACCGTAATGTCTAGGTACTCGTATATAAATTATTGAATTAATGAAATAGTGTTCTTGGTTCTAATCACAAACTCCTCAAGTGATGAACATGCGACCTTCTGGAATCAGCTATCGTGTCTCGCAATGCCTGCGTCCTTTAAATGTACTTTTATAAACCATTACATACATGTTTCAGATTACATCAATGTACGAACTTCTCCCAGCAAATACAATTCAGATGCACTCGGATTATCTGTAACAAAGTTACCGTGCCGACGTTAATTCTGCAGGACACGTGGCTGGCAAAAGTGCATTTTAACCACATTTAACGCTCTCACAGCTTCACACCTTCACACCTTCATTCAAGCGTATACTTTTTCATAATAAGACACCGGATGACCTAGCTTATTCATTATTGACGATTTATAATCGCCCTGGCTTCGCACGTAATACTGATGCTAATTATCATAAGTGTTTGAGTACTAGATATTATATTATATTATACTCGTATAAATACTATTTTATTTATGCATATAAACCTTCCTCCTGAGTCACTCTATCTATTATAGCGGTTCGCCCCGGCTTCGCACGGATCCCTATTTTTTTTCAAAATATTCTATAGCCTATATTACTCAGGGTGAACATAGCTTCCCAACAGTGAAAGAATTATTAAAATCCAGTAGTTTTTGAGCATATTCATTACAAACATACAAAAATAGGTACAAATCTTTCCTCTTTATAATATTAGTATAGATAAAAATCACATCCAATTCTGTTGCATAGTTTTAAATCTCAGCATACATAGGCACAGACAAATAGCGGGAACCCATTTTGTTTGATACCTACTATGTATTGCTAAGAAACAAATATTATGTCCTAAAATATAATATTGATAGTGCCATTTTTGATAATTGTTCCTTACATAATAAAACGTTACTAAATTAAAGTCTTCATGGCTTTTCATGGCTATAAGTATACTTAAAGAAAATTAATTTACTAAATCGGCAAATACAGCATGTTTGTGTACATTAAACTCGCTTACACGAGTAAACTTATTTTCATAGAAAACACAATTCACGTAAGTATGTTGGATCCGTCAAATTCAATAAAAGTTGGATATTGGAGCGACTTTCTCTCGATATTGGTACTAAGAGTGCCTGAGCTCGGAGTTAGAATTTCACTGTTTGCAATAAAACACATATCGGTGCCCTGAAAGGATGATTTAAGTACGTCGTCCATATTTCAATTGGCAATATAGAGAAGGCTATAATGCCGTCTTGACTTACCTTAAAGCAAGCAAGTTTGTACTTTCCAAATGGGCAGAGACCATCTACATGATTCAATGTCGCATCGATGAAAAAGTGACGTGATGCAAATCTCATCCCACTCGTTCCGATGTTTGGGTAATATTGAGTACTCCATCCACGTAATGATTATAAAACGTATTGCTAAATGCAGCTTATTATACCTAGAACCAAGGTAGGTAACTATATTTCAATGAAAATTATTTGATAATAATTTCTGATACCTTCGCGGTTAACAATTATTACGGGTTTAAAACAGGGCGGATAAAATTTTGTAATTTAAATTTCGGAATTGTAAAGTTTTTGAAACGTCAGCAAATAAAGTAAAGCGCGCGAGTTAAATGCATTATAATTATTTCATTCAATGATTCAGTAAATTGATAATGCATTGTTAGATATGTGACGTCATTCCAAAACCAAATTAAGGGTGTACAAGGGAAGGTGAAAAACCTGTCTACATATACGCGAGTGGGGTATAAAATAGAAGAGGAGAACGTGAAAATTATAAAAAGCTCGATTAAAAATCGCGTTTAATCTCATTTCTAGCGACATATGTGGTAAACTGCACAAATGCTTCATATATTTATATACAGCTTATATAGACTGTGTGCTGCTTAGGAAGTTTCGTACTGTAGGCAGACGCTGCCCATTCACCTGGAAGCACTTTCTATAAATAGTAAAGAATCCAATATCCCATCTCGTTAAAACAGAGTGCCTTGACATTAATTCAGAATCACTACAAATCCACAAAGCAACGGTCAAAGGAGCTTAATAGCCTCACCCTTGCATATTCATTAGGGAATATCCGTAGTGTATTATAATACTAGCGGCCCGTCCCGGCTTCGCACGGGGGGACTTAAGATTTTTTTAAGGCCTCAGAAACGATACTTTTCCCCCGTTTTTGAAACATTTTCGGTTACTGCTCCGCAACTATAAGACCTAGCGTGATATTATATAGCCTATGTTACTCGGGGATAATGTAGCTTTCCAAAGGTGAAAGAATTTTTGAAATCGGTCCAGTAGTTTCGGAGCCTATTCATTACAAACATACAAAAATACAAAAATACAAAAATACAAATCTTTCCTCTTTATAATATTAGTATAGATATAGATATAGATATAACAGAACCGTTACATGATCAACCCGAAACCAGCCACAGCCGGTCCGAGTTATAAACCCGTGTCAATCGGTACTATAATTACAAGATATTACACAATACAACACAATTATAATTTCCTTATCACCGAATATATAAAATAGCGTCACCTACATGTGAGTCTGATAAAATTATAATATTAAGAATATTATTTGCCAAATTGAAATCAGTTAACTCTGTTGTCTCTGGCTGTTTGACGTTATCTTAACCTGGTAAATGAAAGGAATAAAAAAAGATAGTGCACGTATTGTTGGCGTTGAAAAGCACGATTATTAGGCCATTCTCCAGTTTAATTTTATACGCGACTGTAATTGTGTATAATTTGTAAAAGTTAAATATACATCACAATTACACAATGAAAAAATCATATGGGTAAGTACATTTATATTTACTAAATATAAGGTCCCAAGAATAACAGCCGGAGTCAAGTAAATACCTACCTAAGTAAAGGCTAACTCCAATATAGTAACTAAATCAACGCTTATAATAAAATATATAGATATGTATCTACCGCTGTTATTTTCAACTGTCTTATCATTTTATTAAGTGAATTTCGACAGTACCTAACGTGATAAATATAAAACAAAATAGTTTTAATAATTTAATCTTACAGCCCACAGTAAACGAAAAATCAGGAAGTCTCCTTTAAAAAGCATTAACAAAAAGCGGCAGAAAGCATCCCGCTTGTATGAACTTAACAAGCATAGAACAATGCATCGCGAGTTAAATATATTTTACACAAAGACAAAAGTTTATATATTCACTCTGAATAACTGAGCGGGTTTAGCCTAAAGCAAATAAACCGGACAGTATATTCGGCCGCCAGTTTTCGTCCATTGATCGTCGAGAGTCCTGCAAATTTGATGTATAAACCTCGATTGACACCCAACGAGGCCAATTGTGTACTCGCCTTCGAATACGATTAGTTAATGTACCGTTTTAATGAGATTTGGGCCAGCTTTGACAAATACGTACATTTTGTGATTGAATATAATTTTAACAGGATCGAGCGAGTGCTTTTGATCTAATTTTCCGTGTAAATATTTATGTAAAATGTAGATAGAATGGAAAATTCGAGTTTCAGAGTTAAGTTGGATATTTGGATACGTAACGCTATTTGTTATCTAGGTGAGTATTATGATTGATGTCAGCAGACCATTATTTTTATGATGCTGAAAATTAATTTGCATCAAATAAATTCATTGCTGTTTTAAAATACTTTTTAATAGATCAATTTAAGTGCAGTGTGACTCAGAACAGATACCGTGAACATATTATGCCGTAAAACTGTAATACTTATTCTATTTGTAATTGGCTGTCTTGGCGAGCTTTGTATAGTCTTTTCAAAATATGTGTACCTACTTATGGCAATTTAATTTTCTCCCAAATTATTCTACATCTTGTATTTATTGTAAAGATAAAATTTTACCAGTTATTCTTAAAACTAAATGGATTAACCCGACTTTGTTTTATATATGCAGATAAGTTTGCTAATATTGTTCCCATTTCAATTTTTTATTAATATTATTTCTACCTTATCTTGAATACATTGAATCATGAACCGTTTCAAATTAAATTAGTTACTCGTGCTCGTAAATTAGGGCTGCGATATCAAATTCAATTTTACATCACAAACTCACGGTCGCTGATCGAACATCTAAGTCAAGCTGAAAAGAAAGTAAACGAATATTTTATCTCCTTTATCGAAAAGTAACTCTTAAAGTTTGAAGGCGAGGGGAAAAGTTGCTCCAGGTATATTTCTGCCATATCGCATCGGCGACACGTTTCAATAACTTTTGCCATTTCGCTTGACTGTGTTCCAACTGCCTGTAATTATAGGCATGTGGCTTATTTAACGGAATAGGTATTTATTGTTTTTTTAGAGAGGCGAAAAGTATTTACTAGTTTCAGTAGATGTGCGAAGTGGTCTAAAAAAGTAACTAGAATAAGCGTAGAATGTTACACCGTATGTGATGTACTGAATATGGTTTTTTGATTAGAATAGTCGTATGTCATTATTTTTTAATAACTACCTAGTTATCTAAACTAGTTCCCAATTATTTAAGAACTAGTTATCTACTTAATTGGGAATAGGCGTGTGTAAATTTAGAAGCTTTTAATAAGTAAACATTTTAATTATATACTTACATATTAAGATGGAAATATAACTTAGTACATTTACGTAGTTAAGTATATTATGTACCTAAATGTAATCCTAAAAAC
The DNA here is from genome assembly GCA_038024825.1 of Polylopha cassiicola. Lineage (NCBI taxonomy): Eukaryota > Metazoa > Arthropoda > Insecta > Lepidoptera > Tortricidae > Polylopha > Polylopha cassiicola. The sequence goes on from CP149055.1 coordinate 8,780,791, forward strand.
TGTAGGTACTTTATGTCACTGAGTCGCGGATTTGTAAATATGTACTATTTTTTTCTGGGATCTAAGTAGTATTTCCATACTCGAAAGATTGATATTGTAGTAATATAGTAAGTACCTATTATCAATCGATTTTGATACTTGTCTCGATTTTTGTCGAGTAGTAGAAAACTGTAATTATTTATATTCCTTCCAATTCGTATATTATAGTACCAACTGCGGCTAGCCGGCGACAGTTCATTATTTAAGTATCTTCAAATATACCTACATCATAAGAATAAGGTCATTAATTGAATATGGATAAGCTAGATAGTGAAAAATGAGAATACATAATGAGATTATAATAATTTTGTCATAAGATTTAGGTCATCAATTAGATATGGATAAGCTACATAAGGAAAGGTGAGAATACATAATGAGATTATAATAATTACAAAGTGCGTTCCTGAAGACTTCCGTTAAAGTACGTATTTTGCCTCTCCTTTAATCATTTTTGTTACAAATGTACCTACTTTGGCTTTATCGCCAAACTAGGCCTATAACCGTAACAGTAACGAGAGAGCTTTCGAGTGGATTTAGGACCGATGTGGATTTAGAACCACTGAGGCCTCTTAATGTTTTTATGGAAGCCAATGTTTCTTTTGAAAGGGCCTTAATCGTATTTACCTTCAATGGTGGTTACGATAGTAAATGCCTTATTGCCCAGTATAGTTAGCTAAGGAATGCATGGAGACTAAGAAGTCTAGAAAGGTAATATTTGTCTGTCATATCGAAAAGGTTAGGCACTTTCAAGCTAATAAAAAATACCTACCTACTTCTAAAAATGTTCTACGCAATTTCTTCTGATGCTCCCGCAGTTATTACTTAGGTAGGTATACACTGGAATTTAAAGGAATCATGCCACTATTCTTTCTGATGCCTTCGCGGTTATTACAATTGTAACGGCTTTAATCGTCAGTTCAGTTTACGAATATGGGAACTGTACCGTTATAGAAACGTCAACGAATAAAATAATAATAGAGTTAAATCCGTTATGATTGCTATAAATGTGTCGGCTTAGAATCTTAAACAAAGGACTTAACAACTAATGACTTGCTAACTGAAAAACCGCGAAAATAATTAATCAAATTTAATACCTAGCTTGCCTTTAAAACTACCTCATATTTTGCTGTATATTGAGCGATGCACTTCCGATCCATTAGTGATTAAAGATATATCACTCTCAATCAGCGAAATGACATAAACGTTAGTGCAATCGAATTAAATGACTTTTAATATTGTACTTTTACGATCCGAAAACAATTGACGCTCGTTGTCACCATTATATTTACCTATAATTAAACCTTCGTCGCCTATTTCAACTTCGATATTAAAAAACTTTTAAGGAAAATTTTACGGTAACGTTATCAATGTATACCCATGTATTAATAGGTAGGTACTAGATAACAGATTAAACTCGCGTATTTTAGCGTTAAATTATCGTAAGCTCAGCCGTTCTACGAATATGGAAACTGTAAAGTTTAGTAGTAAGCAAACAAAATAAAATACGCGAGTTAAAGCCGTTATAGTGTTTCATTCCAATGTGTAATAACCGTGAAGGCCTCAGAAATAATTAGATATCCACTTAACAACGAAATTACACAGAGTGCTCTTATTCCACTAAAGTGACATTAGGTATAAGGTTTTCAGGGTATTGTTTATGCCCTTTTCGCCGTCAACGGAACGTAACGAAGTTTGCCAGACGTGATTCCAGTTATTGCCTATTAGACGGCCATTAAGATACAAAGAGGCTACGCGCTCTGAAAATTAAACGATTCTGGAGCACCAAAGTACGATATTCGAAATGTTGAATGACACTTTGCAGGGTACAATTTACAAAGTTATTGTACCTACCTACAGATAGAATAAATGTACAACGGTGAAGGTGACCAAATATCTGTAATCGGTTGGTATTGTAAAGATTGCTAGCCTGACCGCATGGGAGTTTTAAAAGTATTATATTTTAAACTTCTTAATCCATTAGATACTACGTCATACAAGAAACACATCCTCTATGTTTCAGGTCTTATATCAGCAGTTAAGGCTCTGCGTTAATCTGTCAGTCATTTAGAACAAAGAGTTTTATATGTATAGATAACTCACAATTTAACGCTTAAAAAAAAAAATTAAAAATTTTAACAAACGGGGGTTTGTTAAAATTTTTAATTTATTTTTTTTATTTCATACTTTTTGAAAGTAGGTAGGTAACTTATTATTTTTTTACCCAATTTACATTTTACATGGAATTCTGTAATGTACATGTGATCCTCTTTCATTTGATACCTCACTCGGTTATATTTGTAGTCATTTGGTTTACCATCTCCACACTTTCACTCCCTATATTTTTTGAACTACTTCACCGATTTTCATTATAATATCAATTTTGTAATGTACACGTGATCCTCTTTCATTTGATACCCCACTCGGGTATATTTGTAAATATTTGATTTTCCATCCACACTTTATCTCCCTATATTTTTTGAACGACTCAACCGATTTTCATTATAATTTCAGTTTTGTAATGTACTCGTGACCCTCTTTCATTTGATACCCCACTCGAGTATATTTGTGGACATTTATTTTTCCATCCCCTCTTTCACCCCCCTCTATTTATGAAACTACAGGTCCGATTTTCATCAAACATAGCTAAGAACACTCCCGACATATTCATCTTTCAAACAAAAAAAACAGAATCAAAATCGGTTCATGCGTTTGGGAGCTATGATGCCACAGACAGACACACACACACACACACACACACACACACACAGACACGTCAAACTTATAACACCCCGTCGTTTTTGCGTCGGGGGTTAAAAATAGTATTATTATACTATTTATTAAGCGTTAAATTATGTATCGTGTTAGTACGATTACACTGAGGTTCTACAACGCTACACATTCATGAAGATTAAACTTAGAGGATATAATTTAGCTCAATATATCGTACACCTAGATCTAAAGGAAGCTAACTCGAAAACCTAAAGTTTTAAGCATACCATCGAATTTATCACAGCAAAGCCTACCTACCACTAAAGCAGATTCATGCTAACTCTTCTAGCTTCATAAAAAAAACATAAATCGCACTTTAGCGTTAGACTATTGTCAGCTCAGTCGTGCTACGATTATGGAAACTGTAAAGAATCCGAAACGTCAGCTAATAAAATAAAATAAAAATACGCGAGTTAAATCCGATAACAGTTGTTTCATTCCAATGTGTAATAACCGCGAAGGCATCAGAAATTATTATAAATCGCACCTTTACTTGAAAAGTGTGACATCTCGAAAATTGTCACCACATGAATTCAAATTGAAATGTGTAGTCTTAAATGGAGTACCAAAATATTTCGAGATGACACACTTTTTAGAATAGGTACGAAATCTATATAGAACACTCCTTTAGCGCACAGGGATATTGTATAAATCTCAGGATCTTCGAGGGTGAGATGAAATAAAACTACAAGAAGTATTTAACTCGCATATACTTGCTTGTTTTCCCACAAATCAACACTTATTAAGGACGAACCATATAAAATCAAGATAACATTTCATTAGCGCGATGTAATTAATAATCAGCGACATCTAGCCTATTTCCTTTATACTAAAAATACTTAGAATAATTAAACCTACATTTAGACATACCGCCCACCAAGGACAGAATGTCCTTCAGCTAACTATAACATAAATGAACTTACAACACAACAAATATATCCTTCTAGACTTAAATATATCATATTTAATAAAATATCATTTACCTATTTATCATAACTATCTGTAACTGGCAAAATACAAAGTTTGGAAGTTGGGCGTTTTATAAATGAATTTTTACATTTTAATGTTACAACACGAGTAATATTATCTAAGCCAGGATGTTTCTGTTCGATTTTTCCAAAAAGCCATTTTGCCGGAGGCAAATCATCTTCTTTGACCAAAACGACATCACCTACTTGCGGCTCTGGATTCTTATAACTCCATTTATAACGATGCAAATATTGCGTCAAATACTCATTGGACCACTTACGCCAGAAAGCTTGAAGCATTCTCTGGGTCAACTGCCACCGTTGCAAAGATGTAATTGTGGATGTTTCATAATTTACCTCGGGTACAATTATTAGTGGTTCACCTATGAGAAAATGTGCTGGTGTTAAAGCGTCTGGTTCTCCGGATTCGATGGGAAGCATCGAAATCGGCCGTGAATTAAGACAAGCTTCTATTTGACTGAGTAACGTGGCCATTTCCTCATAAGTTAGAGTTGAATCTCCGATGACTCTTTTTAAATGATACTTTGTAGATTTTATTCCAGCCTCCCAAATCCCACCGAAATTAGGCGCACGAGGTGGAATAAAATGCCAGGTGGTTCCTTGCGTAGCTAGGAATTCAGCCACTTCCTGAGTAAGATTGGATTTCTCATGATTAAACAATTCCTTGAGTTCCTTAGAGGCACCAACAAAGTTGGTCCCGTTGTCACTGTATAGCTCATAACAATGACCTCGTCGCGAAACAAACCTTTTAAATGCCTCAAGAAATCCCCTTGAGGTCAAATCACTGACAACTTCAATATGCAAGGCCTTGGTGACCATACACACAAATAAACAAATATAACCTTTGTATGCGCGATGACCTCTACCCTTGGAAGTTCTCAGACTAATAGGGCCAGCATAGTCTACTCCACTACGACTAAACGCCCTAGCAGGCGTAACTCGTACAGATGGTAATGACCCCATCAGTTGATTTACTTGTTCAGCTCTGTATCTTATACATTTCACACACTTTCGAACATGATGTTTCACTAAATTCTTTGCTCCTACAATCCAATAGGCCGAACGCAAGAAGTTTAACATTAACTGATTTCCGCCATGATAAGTTCTTAAATGAGCATCAGCTACTATCAGTCTGGACAAATGTGAGTCATGTGGTAAAAGTAATGGATGTTTCACATTTTCAGCTTCTTGACTCTGCGATAACCTGCCACCTACTCTCAACAAACCTTGATTATCTATAAATGGAGTGAGCGCCAAAATATGTGAAGATTTTGTTTTAATTTGACCAAATTTCTCTAAATCTGTAATTTCCTTTGAAAAGGACATGCCTTGAACTAGCCTTACACAAATAATTAAAGCTTCATCAATCTCCCATTTGTTTAGGTATTTACCGCTTTCTGTTGTAGAAAGTTTGGGACGTGTGATAAACCGTCTACAATATGCAACCACTCGCAACATTCTTTTAAGAGACGAAAATCTTTCGAGGAACGACTCGTCCACAATTCCAACATGTACCTTCAAAGACTTCTCTTCTTGTGTGACGTTATTTTTCAGTTTTGTATATTCAATAGTAACATTTTGTAAAAACTCTGGTCCGTACTTCCATAACTTATGATTTACTAGCTCACTACAATGTATGCCACGCGAAGCACAGTCCGCCGGGTTTTGTGATGTAGGAACATGATACCAATGTGAAGAATCCAGGTTTGTAATTATTTCAGACACTCTATTACCGACGAAAGTTTTCCAGGTGCAAGGATGTTTATTTAACCAGGCAAGTACTACAGTCGAATCCGTCCAGGCCTTGATGTGACTGTTTGGTATATCCAGAATCTCTGCAATTTCTCTTAGTAACTTGGTAAGTAAAACAGCGCCACAAAGTTCAAGGCGAGGTATGCTCACTTGTTTGATTGGTGCTACTCTTGTTTTCGCTCCAATCAAAGCTGTATGAACCTCCCCTGATTTATTAATAACTCTCAAATAAACTGTTGCAGCGTAAGCTACGTTAGAAGCATCACAGAAGCCGTGTAACTCAATCATTTGATCGTCCACCTTCGTATGAAGCCATCTTGGAATTCGAAATGCTGTTATCTGGGGCAACTCCTCCCGGTAAGTAAGCCAATCCTCTTTAATATCTAATGGAACCTCTTCATCCCATCCTATTCCAGCTAACCACAGTCTCTGTATGAACAATTTAGCCTTTATCACGCATGGCGCTAACCATCCTAGCGGATCAAATAAACGCGCGACATCCGATATAATTTTTCTTTTTGTTACAGGTGCGACCAGCGGCAGCAGATTCACCGAGTATTGGAATTCGTCTTCAGCTCTGTTCCAGGTAAGTCCCAAAATCTTTAATATGTTGTCATTCTTTATTTTTTAATTTCTTTTTCTTCCTCAGTACATCTTTCTTCTTCCGACATTTTCTTAAGTAATACATCACTATTACTGGACCATTTTTGCAGAATAAATCCTCCTTTTTCCATTAGTGCATTCATCTCTTTGTATAATCGTATTCCTTCATCTACAGTTTGACATCCTGTCATCAAATCGTCCATGTAAAATTCCTTTGCTACCTTTGTTGCAGCCAACGGAAACTCTTCTTTGTGGTCTTGAGCTACTTGATTGAGAGCCTTTACCGCTAAGTAGGGTGCTGAAGCTGTACCAAAAGTTACTGTTAATAATCTATAATCTTGTATTTCTTTTTCAGGATCATCTCTCCACACAATGCGCTGATAATCGGTATCTTCATATGCTACTAATACCATCCGATACATTTTAACGATATCTGAAATTAAACATACGGGATACTGACGCCACGTCATTATAAGATGACGCAACTCCGACTGCAGAGTAGGCCCGATCATCAATGAATCATTTAATGAAACACCGTTCGAATTTTTACAGGACGCATCAAAGACGACCCTCACCTTGGTAGTCGTCCTCTCTTCTTTGATGACAGCATGATGTGGTAAGTACACAGATTCATTTTTAATTTTATCAGGTTCCTGTACCAGCTCCATATGACCTAATTGTAAATATTCATGTATAACTTCTGAATATCTAGTTTTAAGTTCTTTGTTTCTAGCAAACTTTCGTTCCAGTGTTTTGAATCTCTGGATTGCAATTTCCCGTGAACCTCCATTTTTGCAAGATGGATTATCTTCGCGGAACAGGCTTCACTACATATTTGCCTTCATTGTTTCTCACAGTAGTAGATGCGAAGAGTTCCTCACACCTCAATTCTTCATCGCTGAAAATCCTCTTTGAGTTGTTTGTTTGTTCCGATTCTAGCTCCCAAAAACGTTTTAGTGAATCATCTTCATCCACATGGGTATGTAAAGTTGTTACATTATCATATGATTCCGAATCTGTTGTTCCAGATAATATCCACCCGAGAGTGGTGCATTGTGCGACTGGAGTTCCGACTGGACCTCGCAGTACGCCTTCCATCAATATCTGGCAGTACACATCCGCCCCCAATAAAATATCAATTTTATTTGGTGAATTATACTTCGGATCTGCAAGATACAATTGTTGTGAATTAATCCACTCAGTTGCTACAACCTTCTTTCCAGGTAAGTAAGTAGTTATATTCTTTAACACATAAGCTTTTATTTCCATTTGGAAGGTTGATTCTAGACGAGATTGAATTTTTAACAAAACCATACACTTTGAAGTCATTTCAGAATTATTACCCCCCAATCCCGATATACGACTATGTACCGGGATCTTCTTAGAATCTAAACCTTGGACTGTAGCCTCCGTTACGAAGAGGCTTGAGAGCCTTGATCTAATAAAGCTCTGACTGTTTGATACTGTCCTGCCTTAGTCTGCACATTGACTAAAGCTGTGGCTAACAATACCTGCTTACCTGACTTAATCTTGATGGTAGGTATACAGGCCATATGATTTACCACTGTGGGTTCCTTTGAACTAGTTGACATATTATTATCATTTGTATCACTATCATTCTCAAAGACCGCTGCACAAGTTTGGACTGAATTACGCGAATCAACTGAAACAGTTTGATTACCCGGTGGGTGAAGCAAAGAGTGATGACGTTTTTGACAAATCTGACATCTGGCGGTATTTTTGCAGAATCGAACAGAGTGATGTTTACCTAAACAATTAAAACATAAATTATTATTAGCAACAAACTCATGTTTTCTCATAGTCATGGTGAGCAAACGTCTTACAAAAACACAATTTATGTTCTTCACTACAGAACTCACAACTGACTCGACCTGTGTCGGTTGCGTGTAATACCTTTGGATAAGAGTTACTAGATCTTACAGTATTTTGCACAAACATTTTATTTTGCTTTGGTTCTACAAATTCTAAGGCCCTAAATCTACTTGTCAGAAACTCCTTGAATTTTGCAAAAGTAGGCAGTTCGTCTGACTTGACATTCGTAGCGACCTCAATTTCCCAATGCTTATGAGTCTCAGGATCTAATTTAAGAGCAAGCACATGAATTACAATTATATCCCATGACTTTACATCAATGCCTATATTTGTCAATGCATTGAGGCAATCGGTAGAAGTATCTAACAATTCCTTAATGCTTTGAGCCGAATCCACAGATGCATTCCTTTGACTTAAAAACGTTTGAGTATACAGTGGGACAGATATTTTTTATTATTGTACCTCTCTACTAGTAACTTCCAACTTATTTCATAATTTGCATCAGTGACAGGTGTGTAGCGCAATAATCGTTCAGCTTCGCCGGTCAAGTAACCCTTTAGATACTGTAGCTTTTGAACATTATCTAACGAATCATTTCTGTGGATCATAGACTGAAATAGATCTCGAAAGGTGGTCCATTCAGTATATTTTCCCGAAAAGGTTGGTATATTCATTTTTGGTAGCTTGACCAGGTTTGGCTTCGTATTTGGACCTGCAGAATTTACTACTAGAGACTGAGTTGAAGTGACAGTAAGAACGGATATCTTTTTCTTTAATTCACATTTATATTCGGTAAATATTTCCAGAGCTTGTTCATAAACATCATCAGTAACATATTTTTCTTTCTTTAGAAATTTAGGATCAATAGTCTGCACAAGTTCTTTGTGACCAGACCTGAACTCGGACCACATCTGTTCTAAAGTTTCCAACCTACTTTCTACATATTCTATGGTCATTCTCTCTTTACCAGTCTTTCGATAGTTAGCTAGAGCCTTTACAATACGATTCCAGGTATCTATTTGGAAATGAATCAATGACTCCATGTTTAAAATAACTCACTCAGCTACAATCAAAACAGCAAAATAAAATTGAAAAGTTAATTTAAATTTACAATAGAACAAATCTTCGAAAAATTTCAAGCTGCAGTCGATTCAAAATTTTCTAAGTCCCAGTGAATGTCAAATTTAAAGTTAGAAGAATTTGAATGATCCAAAACTTATGTGAAATTTTCTAAGTGTTTTAGACTTACAATTCGGGCGAAATCCGGCATGGATTCCCCGTACCTTCGTTTTTTCTAAAACTATTCTAAGTCCTAAAATCAATAACCACAAATTTTCTAAGTTAATATTTAAGTATTTAGCTTAATGAAATTTAGATCTTATTAATATCTGTATAATGTCCAAATTCTTGTAAATATTTTTTAACCTGACCGATGAAATTCTAAGTTTCGCTCTTCTTGTTCTTAAGGTTCAAATTCGCCTAGTAAATCAAATCAAAAAGTACTCACAGTTTTTATCCACACACGTAAACACTGCACTCACACATGTAAAGATGACAACTTCTGATACCACCGTGATGTTTCTTCACTCTTGACAACTCTGCTGATCGTCCACCTTGCGACTCGCGCCGCCTGTGTTCCAGCCACTCGCCACTAGATGGCGCTGACTGTTCCACTGCTTCCTGGAACCTTCGACTCCCCACGGACAGCGATCCACTGCCACTCCGGGAGCGATGCAGAGTGTAGCTTACTCAAGCTACCACACTTACGTCACTACACTGACTTTCAAAAATCCGACTCGACAGGACCATGTATAAATCTCAGGATCTTCGAGGGTGAGATGAAATAAAACTACAAGAAGTATTTAACTCGCATATACTTGCTTGTTTTCCCACAAATCAACACTTATTAAGGACGAACCATATAAAATCAAGATAACATTTCATTAGCGCGATGTAATTAATAATCAGCGACATCTAGCCTATTTCCTTTATACTAAAAATACTTAGAATAATTAAACCTACATTTAGACAGATATATTAATTAGTTTTACGCCTTTCCTGAAAAATCACATTTTAGTGTTAATCCCATTTAGAACTAGGAGTGGGATATATTAGTTACATAGGCACTTGGCTTAGTTATTGAGCCTGTTGGTATCAGCGATGAGCGTAATGAAGTTTACGTAACACGATTCCACTTAAATCAATCAGACTATCAAACATTAACTTAGTTTAAAACAAGACTATCTATTATAGCATTTGTGTCATAGAGTACAACTACGCATATAAGTATTATAATATTCCTTGACTATAGTTTTATAAATGACTATGGACCAAGATCTCAGTCACCTCAGACTTAGGTCATTTTAGGAAAGTTGTTTTTTTAGGATTGGTAGTTAAAAATAAATTTAGAAAGGAAAAAACGGCTGAACCGATTTAGCTAAAAATTGGTGGGGAGGTAGTTTAGAATCAGGAGACAAACATTTGATATATTTTATCGCGTTTCCGTGGGGAAAAATGATAGCATGCTTTTTTCCCATCTTTGATACCTGCTGCCTGTAAAAGGCCGAAGGAGCAAATTCGAAACAAATCACCTCTATATTCTACCTCTATACAAATATACCTACTTTCTACGGCTTTTTAACGTTACTACGAAACACGTCTTTCGTCAATACGGTTAACAGGGTGTTCTTCCGTCCATCGTGATCTCTTTTCAACTCTGTGGATTAGAGAAGGAAATTCACTGTAATCCTGTAATCAACGTGAGACATTTCCACAGGGTTGATCATGATTTTTCCATAAACCTTCCTGTAAACAAACGAGCAAGAGAAATTCCATTAGGTAATTACTCGTCTGTGCTCGACTCGCCGGCGCGCAGATTACCAGAGCACACGAAAACATTCGCGGATTCCATTTTATAACTGTGTAAACATTAAGTACATAATTGCAGCCTTAGTATGTGTAAAACGGATTGTTATAAATTAGAGCATACTAAGAAAATTCTACGTATAAAGTAGGTTCTAACCTAGATTGGTATTTATTACTCTCGTTTTAAGGGTTTACCAAATATCAGTATTGAGGCACTCTTGTGCACAACAAATGCTGATGACGGGCGGATACCCTTTTTCGCCTCAACATATTTTTTTATTGTTACCTAAGGTTTAATTTCATTACCTACAATTCGTTTCCTCTTATTGGGTCTAGTTGTTATCTCAATTGAATTGTGTTATTTTGATTTTTGATTTACCTAAGCTCATTAAAAGCCATTCAATAGTTATTGCGTTCGGAAATAACAAACATACACTTTCGCCTTTGTAATATTAGTGTAGGTATAAAGTGTGACTTAAAAGTCTCGTGAATCCTTAACAAAGACGCGATGATTACGCTAATATCACAAATCATATTCCAACCGGCAAAATAAGCATCTATCGTTCGCTTTTGTCGCAAATAAGGTAAAGAGAGCCGGTTACTCAAAAGGAATCAAAGAAAATAAAGAAAATGTGCAGACAATATAGCGAATTGGATTCCCCGGAGCGTAGGTAATGGCGCGATTGTAGGGACCAAATCTTGTTACAGAGCGGTTGGCGTCAGGCGACGTGCAAGTCGAACGAACCCTAAGCCACAACCCATATCCACAGCGCGGTCAGTTCAAACACATCGGACCTGCGTAACTTCGAATTAGCTTCAATGATTTAGCTGTTTTATTGAGGCTTATCGCCATACTGTAATTGGCTAAGGCCGCGGCATTTTCGTATCGGTCGGCCAGTCCCAAAGGACAGAGCCAGGAAGCGCCGGAACCATATTCTACGAATAGTTCATTCAAACTGATGATTTTATTAGAGTTCCGTAGTATTCAAAGAAATGGAATTTGTTTCGTAGCTTCGTTTAATATATTCGTGCTGTTGGTATAGTAATTAGGTACCTAGTTAATGATCCTTAGTTAATATAACTACGTATCTAGTTATTTTTTTGCAACGTGTTGGACTGGAATTGAATCAATTATTTTATTTAATACTATTCTAACTGGGTTGCCGAGTGGTAGTAGAAACACATTAATTTTGCAGATTGGAAACCCGCAAAATGCAGATAATATTGGTGTGGTTACCGCAAACATATGTACTTACCGAATAAATAATGGATTTATCATAATTATTTATTATTATTTCATATACAACTATATTAATTACCTACATATTTATTAGGTAATAAATCTGCACTCATAAACTCCCCAGTGTTAAATCAAGCTTAGGTAATAAAATTAACCGGGTTAATTTATGTTTGTATTTGGACAACGACTAATGTCTTCACTAAAGTCCATTAAAATTAATCAGAATTAAAGGACTTTCGTCAATGGATTAATAAGTTGATGCTAGCCACGGCTTACTCGTGCTCGTCAACTTCAATTAATTTCGTTTAACTCTCTTCTGTAATCGAATCTGAGCAAGTTTCAGGCAGTTTGTAGTCCGAGACATCTCACAACTGAGATGCCCGACTACCAACAAAACGTAATTCAATTTCTTTCAAAATAACGCCAGCGACCAAACTAAGATTACGGACGCTTAAGCAATTTAGAAGTTATTATTTCAGTTTCGTTTTTAATTAAAAACGAATATTTACTCGGTAAATTCTGCCTTCTTTTGTAACGTTTGAGATTTCCGCGAAATTTTATTCTTTTGTAACATCACGGCCAATGTAAGCTGTCGACGTTATTTAAATTCTAACATTTTATTTTCATCTGTGGAAAAAAATCCAGTCCAAATATCTCGAAGAAATTATAGTCATAATCACTAAATATAAACCTGAGGTACCTACCTATCGGTCGAGAATGAGATAGACAGTATACTTCCTTCATTTTTTGTGAAAAAGATGATTTAGCCGTAGGTACCTACTGCGTCCTCAAATGTAGTTATCAGGATATACATAGGTAAGCAGATTATAAATATATAAATATAGGTTCAAAAACACATCAATCCATTACTCGAACCAGATATACTCATCAACACATGTCATCAAGAACCACATTTGAACCAAGAGTCCGACTTGCCCCCAAAAAAACGTCTACTGCAAATTTCAACAAAATCTTTAAGACGATTAAATAGTATCTATAACTATATAGGATTACCAACTGGATTAAGTTAGCTATAAAGTTCCTACGTAATGAAAATAGCTTTGTGTTTAGATAGCGAATCTTGTCAGATAGTTAGTGAGAAGTAAGATATCACCTGACCTGTCTCCCCTGTCTGTAGGCGCACAAAAACGGCCCTTAATCACGGAGGCCTTTATAAACATGTTCCTTCAAGTAAAAGCCCTTAGACAGTATTTGGCAACTTCTAAGGGGTTTTCATGGAAATATCTGGTAGGTATCTATTTTTAGGCTAGGTAGTCACTGCATATATTAATGTACTTACCTATCTTAAGATAATCCGTATGTATATTAATGCTAAGATAAAAGTAAACTCCACAAAGTAATATTTGTGACGGTGATGGCCATCGCTGATCTAATATACGAGTAGGTAATATATAAGTATATTTCAGATTATGTTAAATATTTATATACTTAGTAGGTACCTACGCACTTAATTAGTGTTAGATTTTATGTCCAAAATGGTTTTATTAAAGACAGGTCGTGAAGACTAAATGGACATTAATGGAAATGAGTTCACAACTTATACTTAAAGTTCATAAGTTTATCATCATCATCATCATCATCATCATCATCATCAGCCCATCGCAGTCCACTGCTGGACATAGGCCTCTCCAATTGCACGCCACTTTGCTCTATCTTGGGCTGCTTGCATCCAGCTCCTGCCAGCCATCTTACGTTTATAGTTAAATAATATCATATTTTATGTATTTATTATAATATACTTACTCAAACGCTTCCATTGTACCTACATGTAAATGGTATTTAATACAAATTACGAGCAGCTGCCTGTACATTTTCCGGTTTACATTTATCAAATTCCATACACGCGTGATATTATTTGACATGTTTCCTTAATGATGCATACATATTTCAAATTTGTAACATAAACGAAGTTAACAAAACAAGAAGGTAAGTTGGTAAGTATTTTTAATGGATACATACCTTATTTACTTTTTTAAAAATATGTATAATATTTCCTAAAATGCAACATACAATTCATATTTATGTAAAGGTAACTTCCTTAATTAGGACCTAACTCTCAGCCATCTCACCTCATGCCACCCTAAAGCAATAATTTAATTCTAGCCAATCACTGAGATCGAAAATTGTGTCAGAAATAGCTCATTGGATCCCCCTTAGAGAACAGAGGTCTTCGCTTAAAGTTTTAATTTTCTGAAGAATGTTGAAAGTTTAGATTGTTTTCGTTGATCAAAGTGTATCGTCGAGGCTTGGGGGGTGAAGGGAGTGGGAGGAGCCGGGAGCAGCAACAGGTCCAGAGAAGATCGATATCACTGGATGCTGGCGCATGCGCGTCCGTCATTGCAAACACCATGCGCTCTCTGGTGCTACTCTGGCTGTCATTATTATCACCAGGTAAGTCAAAACAAACTTTTTCACATTACACTTGCATAATTCTACCCCATTTGCTTCTAAACGTCGTTTAAAAACTTTGCAGTCGAGTGCGCGATATATCCTTTGTTTTAGAACCGTTAAAAGCAACCTCAAAATCCAAATGTCAAAGGATCTTGTCTATGGGCTGAGTTTCTTTGTTGATTTTTAGGGGAAAGCGGATTTTTACGCCTTTTTCTGTTACAATCATTGGTTCTATACGTATATTTTCTTTCAAATCTATGCTTTCTAATATGACTTTGGACAAATCCTGTACCAGGTATAAAATTAAAGCTGACATAGCAGAGGAACTGGTCTTATGACAACACTGGTTGTTCTCATAATTTCAATCATAGCCACCTAGGTTATCCTAGCTCCATTATAATAAAAAAGAAGCCTAGCTTTAGTTCTTGTCAAATAATCTACAAAATAACAGTTTATCGGCACCTATTGATAGGTTCTAGTATCCCCATTAGGTCTGTCAATCACCTTAATAATTTAATGACCTCACCTACTTTCCTGACCCATTGTGAAACACTTAAACATTTTCGGTTATTTCTCACGTTACCATTGTGTCAATAATTGTCTCAAATCAATTATTGATCAGTATTATATCAATATGGTAAAGTAACGCTTAGGTTCTATGAATGTCTTAGGATATATCAAAGAACATCTAAATAGTAATATTATCTTTATCCTTATCATTAGAAAAAATATTAATAGTACCTACGAACCATCCAATACCTCCACTCTATTGCATCATATCAAAAGTTCCTAGGTAGGTAAGTATGTACCTAGGTACTCAAAGAACAAAACGAGCTATTAACAGTCCGTCAACCTTAGCCCACCTACTTACTCTCGTTATGGTTATTATGTTGGATAGACAGGTATATAGACAGATAATAATATAATGTGATAGAGCTAAGAGCACATAATTATGAGATTGGTGAATCGTTTGACCGGAAACTTTAAATAATTATTTATATTCACTCTATGTCATACCCCTTCTTAAGACCTAAAATATTATGTACCTACCTAGTTAAGTGACGTATCAAATCATTTCAGAAAGCGAATGCGATCTCCTAAGGGACAGTGTCCACGTGACGTCGGCGGCAGCACGGCCGACCAACGAGCTCTGGTGTTACAAGTGCCTGGCTGAAGTACCAGAGGACAAGTGTGCGGACCTCCGCCATAACAACTCTGCGCTTATTGGAAAGTGCCACAACGACAAGAGGACTTGCATGGTAAACCACAAATCAATATGCAATAATTGCTCCTACTTGGTAACTAGTTAGTACGAAATTATCGTTATGAGTTATTGAATATTATGCTATAATAAGTGTACTATCTCGTCAATTGCGCTGGAAAAATAAATTGAGGCAATACTTACATAAGAGCGACATGAATGTTTGTAACATTTATTCTCCGGGTATCCTATTATAAATGGGGTAGGAAAAACTACATTGAATTCTTAGATCAAGCTACCACTTACATAAAAAGTAAGTATCACTTAGTTAAAAAAAAAAACGTTCTGACTATCCTACTAATATTATTATAAACGTGAAAGTTTGTAACTTATATCTATATTTTATAGGTAGGTACTCTTTTACGCGTAGATAAACTACTTCCTGTGTCGGTTTTGATGAAATAAAAAAACGTTATAGGCTTTACTTTATAAAGATATTCTGTGAAGTAGTCATAGTGCGCAGACGAAGTCGCGGACAGAAGTTATAAAGTTTCTCGACGCTCTCTCTAAATCCCTAAGTAGGGTACCTAGTTTTAAAAAAAAAATGAAATTGCAATTATTCGTGTTCGTTGTTCAAACGTATGTACCTAACTAATGCACAGAACTGATCGACAAGTTAATTTCATTCGGTTACGATTACAAAACAAATCGTGCAATGTTAGAGCTGACATGTCAACAACATCGGCTATAAACACGGCTTCCAGTAATGGATTACTTTAGATCGATGTTGATACTATTTACCTAATTATAACTTTGTTTGGTACGGAGTATAGTGATGTAAGAATTTATACTACGTTATTTATACTTGGGTAGGTACTTACCTATATTTATTGACCTTACCTTTTGGTATCACGCAATTCACCTTAATTTGTTGTTTTTATGCGACAATCTATAGATACATAGGTAGGTATTGTATATTACACAATTGAAGTACGTAACTAGATACCTAAGTAATTTGTGATTTTTGATGCGTCTAATCTTGCTCACTAATATAAACGGGTTTTACTTGCTAAACTAACATTTATTTTTGAAAACATTTCGAGAACTTTACAATTTCCATATTCGTAGCAGACATTAGTTAAATCCGTTTACGTTGTTTTTTCCCAATACGTTATTTGTATTTACAGGTCAAGCGATTTTCATACACAACTTCGACTGAAAATTCGACGACCGCCCTCAAAATGTGGGCGTTGGAACGTAACTGCACGAAGCACTGCGAGCCTGGGTGCATCATCATTGGAGAGAGGACCAAACTCTACGCTTGCACTTCGTGCTGCAGCACATCTCTATGCAATCATGGTTCGGGCACGGCCCGAAAAACTTATCAACAAAATCTACACACAATATTTTTACTCTACACTCTCTCGAGGCTAGCATTATGATCATTTTTCTGTGTTTAAAGAAATAACATTTGACTCTGTTGATAGTTAAGTTTTAATATTTAAATCACGTTATTGCTTGTAAATAATGCTACGAATTTAAAAGGAACCAAAGTTAGACGTTAATTGATTATAATTGAGTACCTAAGTCAGTAATTTAAACGTTCTTATATAACTTACTTCAATCAATTTTGAAATATAATGGAGCTAATAATAATTTCAAGTTTAAAAATACAATGCGATCAATTTAGATATAGGCATTCATTGAAATGCGCAAAATACTGTTTACCTTAGTCTTACCAAATTGCTTTGCATAGCACTTGTCCATGTAGGTAGGTAGGATATCATAATATCTGTCATATTATTATTGCGAAGCATACCGAATAATCAACTTAATGGCCGTCGCTAATAGCAGGTAAAACACTGATGTTACTTTATTATGGGTTGAAATAACTTGATAACTACTCGTAATGTTGTGCGCTAGGAGAGTTTCTATCATAAATAGACTAGGACCTCTTTTAGTCCCGATACAACCAGCTAACTTCAGTCACTATGTAGTCAGAATAAAAAGCGTAGGTTCTTCGATAAAGGGCGTTTCCATAAGCCCTTTTAACATGGAAATAACACCTCACAATTTGCTAATTTTTTAAGAAATGTATACCTACCTAACACTAACAGTGGCGGATTTGTAGACTACTTACTCATGACCATATATACTACATACGCTCCCCCACTCTCAGCTCAAAAGTGTAGGTACCTGTAGGCATTTTATGCCTATTGTCATTATTGGTCGTTAAAGCAAATCTCTCAAATTCCGGGTATACTTACCTACTTAAGTGAACTCTTAGTAACAATATAGGTAGTCAATAAAAAAAAAGAAATTTTAAGAACAAGTTTTTTCTTAACATTATAAATTTATAAGTAGATATTGATAGCTAAACTGACGATGTGAAATATATATCTGTAAAACTACCTGTTCTAAATTACCTACCTATGTAATATATAAGGAACTTACCTATAGTTAGGAGTCTACTTAATAATATCTTTCCAGACTGTACCTAGGTAGAATAGTTCAAAATAAAATTTATTAAACTATAATTAACAAGTGATTTTGATTTATTTTCATTAGCATTTTAAAAAACCTTATAAAATAAGGCCCAAATCCACAAAAAAATAAAGTATCGTTACTTATCGCGTACCTAATACCTATTCCGAGGCTGGTAAAATAAGCGTAGGTCCTATTTTAGTAAAATAAAACATTTAAGTGTCGGCTTACCTAGTACCTACCTACTTAGCGAGTTTTCGACCATTTTATTCTCGCTAATCTAATTTCTAATTAAATTCTCGCGACTATTTTCAGATTGAAATTAATAGTTCTCAAAATAGCGTGATGCAGACACGTTGACTACGCGATACAATCTATTATAAGAGTCGTTTTATTACATGCCCGTTATTATAAGAACCAAATTTCAAGGGGTCATTAAAAAAGGTTCGTATATTAAACGTGTTCAAAGTTCATTATCGCATCGTTTGTACAGAGACCCTTTAAATCGGATTGTGTAATAGGCCCATAAAGTTTATACTCGCGCGAAATACGGACGTCACAACTGCAGTGCCACGCCCGCTCTTGATAATGTAGGTATGAGCCAGTTGTACAGATAAATGAAGTAATAATGTAAACATTACGATATCATTGTCAAACCAGAACTGAACCACAGCCGATAATGACATACCGATAAATAGATAACTTCAAGTCGATTTTTTTTTTAAACTTATAAAATTATAAGTGGATAATTTACCTAGGTACCTACTCTAAGTTATTTCGCTTGTACTTTTTAGTGGTTTCTCTTCAAAGATGTACACGCATTGTGCGTGGTGTAGGTCAACGTAACGTATTATGTTTCAATGTAGTGTTGTCTACACAATACAAGAAACAGGATAGCTGACTATTGTAACAAAGTGTAAAATGAAACCATGTCTTTCATATATAAGTTAATTTATTATGAATAGACAATGCACAGAAGTAAAGTCATCGCGACCTAAACACAGCTATAAATTCTTAACATAATTGGAATGACCCATTAGTTAAACTTCATTTCTTTTATTTCTCTTTATGACTGGGAAGGTATTACTTGGGAGGACATTATGTTAAAACTTAAGATATCATATTAAATTTTAGTACATAATTGTTATAGGAGTCAAGTTAGGAAAGTTGTCCACAATCAGCGATCACAACTTTCTTGGATGGCTTGCCGGACTGGGAGCCGTAAGCTTCAACCTGCTTGACCACATCCATGCCCTCAACAACGTTTCCGAAGACGACGTGTCTGCCGTCCAACCAGGAAGTCTTTACGGTGGTGATGAAAAATTGGGATCCGTTGGTGTTGGGGCCAGCGTTAGCCATAGACATGACTCCAGGGCCGGTGTGCTTCAGGACGAAGTTCTCGTCGGCGAACTTCTCGCCATAGATTGACTTTCCACCAGTGCCATTGTGGTTTGTGAAGTCGCCTCCTTGCAACATAAAGTTGGGGATCACGCGGTGGAAGGTGGATCCCTTGTAACCGAAGCCTTTCTCGCCGGTACAAAGGGCGCGGAAGTTTTCGCAAGTCTTGGGGGTGACATCTGTTCTAAGCTGTAACAAAAACAATCATTACATAGTAGAATATTTGTAAAAAACACACATGTGTAGGTATTTATACTATCAAAAACGCCGCATCATGCAGTAGATATATCCGAATAACCGTCAATAACCTGTACGCGTAACTTACAATCCGGCAATCAAGCCAGACTTCTATTAATATATTATCTAACAAAAGCCTTCTAAGTGACCTTCACACGGTGAAGTAGGTATTGGTCGGTTGAGAATTAATTATGATGACTACATACCTATAAGTAGACACCTTCAATGCCCGAGGTAGGCACGTAATATAACATACATAAACGCCTAATTTTAGTATATGTACATAAACTTATTAAAAATATAACATTAAAAACTTATATGCACATAAAATAGAGCTATAAGACGAGAGTTCCAGAAAAAGCGTGGCCGGCAGGGCCGAATCACGCCGGCCGAGAAAAAAAAACACATTTGACTTACTTCGATAACAATTCGGCCCATAGTAGAACCATCGGCCACAACATCCATGAAAACTCGAGGAAGAGCCATTTCGACGAAGTTTGCACAAAATGACTAAATTAAAATCTCGCTATGATTAACCACAATGGCGAGCGGCTGCGTCCCTCGTCAATGCCGGGCGGAAAAGGAATGAAGCATAGACTAGACAACAGTGAACTCTACACATCCGGTAGAAAACCAGAACATACTTTGGTACAAAAGTCAACTGTCATTGGGTAGTGATATTGGTAGTATTGTAAATTAATTCCTATTAGTTTTGAATGATATTTATACATAAAATTTGTATTAAAACTAGCTTTTAGTTTCTTCCTTTTCTATTGTTTTCTATAGAATTTGTTTAATTTTTAAAATAACAATACATACCTTCTTGTTAGAAATAATTATTGGCACAATACAAGTTGTGATCAGCTAAAAAATATTTATTTTGTCGTGTATATAACCCATAATGTTGTGGCCATGACAGGCCATGGCGCGAAGCGTGTCAAACTCTGCCAAGTGCCAACTGCCAGCTGTCATTGTCAAGTGGGGTCAAAAATTATAAATTTTAATTTTTGTTTATATTCTAATTTATTTATTATTCGTAGCGGCTTTAGTTAGTATATGCGATAAACATATGATGTGTTTATCGTAATTTCTTAAAAATAATTATTAAACACCTTAACAGGTTAGTATTATAATGTTGCTCCTTAAATATATACGGTTAAAGGTTATCATTTTCCTCTTGGTTACTGATTCATTTACTATATTTTTAATAAGTTTCCATTTGTTTTTTTATTTATACGGAAAATATAAGTAATTAATAAAGAAATTACGCCTTGTTTTCCAGTAAGTACCCACATCTAGTCTTCCGTAAAAATGAGTTTGGAATCGGTAAAATATGAACGCGGTAAGCTAGAGATATTGGACCAGCTGCTTCTACCCCTTCAAACAAGGTACATCAAAGTGCAAGGAGTGGAAGATGGCTGGAGAGTCATCAATAAAATGCAGGTAATAACATTGATATTTCTCATTGTGACTCAATTTTACGACATATTACAGCGTCTTGTAAGAACAGGGCTTATTCTTATCTTATCTCTTAGTATTAAGTAACACAGCATCTGTCCTCTTATCACTTGTCTGCATCACTCTTAAATGTATGAACAAGTTTTATAGATGTGTAGTTTGTGTAGGTACTTAGTATTGCTTCCTATATAATTATATTACTTTTAGAATATTCTTATTCAATTTTACAAATATGGCATTTCTTATAATTATGGATGTTACTATTTATAATTAAATAGGTGTCATTATGATATAGACCACAAAGTCCATAAGCTAAACTAGTTTTTGACACTACTTGCTGTTTAACTACTTTGATACTATATAAATATCCTTTTATATTTTAATTTCCAGTACATGTACCTAGTTCAAGTTTTTTTTATAATTTCATACCATGATTCTTATGTTTTATGATAATGGGGGCTTTCATTAAATGATTCCAGGTGAGAGGAGCCCCTGCGATAGCCATTGTTGGGTGTCTGTCGCTGGCTGTGGAGCTCCTTAAAGATAACTCATCTGATAAAAAGATTATGCGACAGGAGGTAAATAACTCGCCTAGAACACAATCTGAACCAACATTTCTTTGCTTATTGCTATGAATATTTTTATACAGTAGCGTAGCATAGTGAGGGTGGCAGGGGCAGCAAAGTTTAACAATAGTAATATTGTATAAAAATTGTATACATTACATATTATATATTTAAAGGTACAGTAATACCCCGACTTACGCTACCCCGTTTTACGCGAATTCGAAGATACGCGGTTTTTCATTTTGATTGCCGCGCGCATCGGCTCTCTCGCTCCGCCCACTCAGTGTTCAATTTTCGACAGGTTTAAACGTGTTCCGCGTGAAATTGTTTTAAGTGCGCAGTGCGTTTTACTTATAATTTCTAATTATGTCGTCTAAAAGAACGAAAAATGAGTCATTTGAGCCTAACAAGAAAAGAAAAACACTGTCTTTGGAGTGTAAACTGAATATAATTAAAGGTAATAACCGCGAAGGCATCAGAAATTATTATAATTAAAGGGTTACAAATTTTAGAAAAAATTGATTCTAATGAAGAACGCATTTCTACTACAAAACGAGGGATAAAAAAATTACTGGTATGCTACGAGGAAATTTTACGTGAAAAGAAGAAAAATTTAACTCGTCAGGCAACATTGTTAGAATATATGAAGCCTTCGACATCAAAATAACTTCGGTTTAGCTTACTTTATTCATAACAATGTAATATTTTTTTATTATCCTACACTTTAATTAACATTTTTCTTCTAAATTATTGTTTTCTTTAAACTCTGGTCCCGATTAAACAAACTTTATATGTATTTATATGCAACGTTGAACCCCGACTTACGCGAATTCGACTTACACGGCAACCGCTCGGACCCACCTATCGCGTAAGTCCGGGGTATTACTGTATACTGTAAAGTATAGAAGGTATACAATAACTCGGAATACCTAAATAAGAGGGTAGCAAATTTTTCATCTGCCCTAGGCATCAGGCACCCATGCTACCTACTGCTTTTATATTAATTATTCTTAATATAATTTTCATCAGTACTCCAATGTAGTTAATAAAATTGGCAATTATATTTGTTGTACACTATTCAATATTTGCAAAATGTTGTATTTGAATTTCACTTACACGCACATTTATTTTTAGTTTCATTTACGGGATTCAATTTACATATTAAATTTGACAGACTGCCATCAGTTACACAGGGACTAATTAGTATTTAAAGTTGGCACCATTTCCATGTTGCAGATTGAAGGTAAACTGAACTACCTGGTGTCTGCTAGACCTACAGCTGTCAACATTAAACTGGCAGCAGATGAACTGATAAATTTAGCAAATAGTCTGAGTGCCAATGAAGATGTAACACCGGAGGAGTTTAAAGAGAAGTTGGTATTTTTGCTTATATTTAGTTTTTTAATTGTACATATTAAAATAAAATTAGGGCCTAAAGGTTTTACTTTTCATTATACTTATAATAAATTAAAAATATTCTTAAAGCATAACTTCAAAATGGTTTAGGTTATCTAAACCATATGTATAGTTGATTAATAGATTAAAATCAATAATATTTAAAAAATATCGACTGGTATTCCAAGGCCCGAGGTTGGAGGAGGAGTTCTTAAACTCTCATTATTCCCCCCTCTTGGATCCCCCCTTGTATATTCCTCTTATTGTGAAAATGATATTCTGATTCAATAATAACAAGGACAAAATAATGTGCATACATTAACTTACAGACCTTATGTACCCGCTTTTATAATAAGGTAAATAACATTACATATTTTTGTTAGATTCATCAGCAACATAGAAAGCATGCTTAGCAAGGACATAGAGGATAACAAAGCTATAGGGAAATATGGCTGTGACTCAATATTGAAACAATTGGATGGTGAAGGACAGGTGCGAGTGCTGACACATTGCAATACAGGCTCATTGGCCACCGCGGGGTATGGCACCGCCTTGGGGGTAATCAGGTCGCTACATGAGTCCAAGAGATTAGGTAAGCTATTGGTCAAATTTATTGGTTTGTTTATCTCTACTAATTATAAGTATGAATGTTACTCTGTCTGTTACTTCTTTATTCTTGAATTGTTTTAGATAAAATTTGGTAGGAAGATCATTTTGAGCCTGGAAAATATATTCTTTTCCGGGCTCAAAATGATCTCATTAAGATTTTTATCAAGGAAATTTTCACTTTAACATCATCAACAATTTGTACTGGTGGAAATATCTAGAATAATAATACAATATCTTATGACTAATAAATTTACACAACAAATTAATTACTTAGCTTATTTCGGGTCATATTTTTATATTAGACCCATTTGGTCAAATGAGTGTTATATAAAAATATAACCGGGATAACTACTAAGCAGTAACTATTTACTACTTAGTACCTATCTAAATTATACTTCTCTCACTTACAAATTACTACTTCCAACCATTCTTCAAATATGCCTATTTTCAACTATAATACTATTTTTTACAAACCTTTATTAACCCTCTTCAGAACATGTGTACTGCACTGAGACCCGGCCATACAACCAGGGCGCTAGGCTAACGGCATATGAACTCGTCCATGAGAAGATTCCGTCGACACTAATAGTTGATAGCATGGTGGCTGCGTTGATGCGCTATAGGAAAATCAACGCGGTCGTTGTTGGTGCTGATAGGGTATGTATTTCAACAAAAGTAACTATTAGAATTAGTATATTATTTTAGTTACATGATTATTTGCGAATCTGTTGGTCGATATAAGTTTTAGACAGAAATAGTTGGTAGAATCAAGTGTCATTAACTGATCAGAAAGGTCAGGAAAAAAGCTTTTGTTCTCCGCTTAGCTTACTTTTTATTTTGCATTAACTTGTGAGCAAATTAATATTATTCCCAAAAAACGTTATCTATGATTGTTATATCTATGTGGATTTATCAACACATTATGTAATTTTGTTCAGGTGGCTGCAAATGGTGACACCGTCAACAAAATCGGCACCTATCAGATAGCAATTATCGCGAAAAATCACGATGTTCCGTTTTACGTGGCTGCCCCGTTCACGTCCGTTGACATGTCACTAGCCTCTGGGGAAAGAATTAAAATAGAGGAGCGTCCAGATAGAGAGATGACTCATATTGGGGAACACAGGATTGCTGCCCCAGGTAAGACATTACAACATAGCGGAATATATCCTCGTTAATCCTTACTATCCTTACTAATATTATAAATGCGAAAGTAACTCTGTCTGTCTGTCTGTTACGCTTTCACGCTAAAACTAATGGACTGATTTAAATGAAATTTGGTACAAAGAAAGTCTGGAGCCTGAGAAAGGACATAGGTTACTTTTTAACCGACTGCAAAAAAGGAGGAGTTCCACGCGGACGAAGTCGCGGGCAGAAGCTAGTCAACAATAAATAGTTTTTTTTTTTTTACCTATTTACACTGACAAAGTATCCACTAGGTTAGACTAGTCTGTTAGTGCGTGCAGTCAGACCTTAAATTTTCGGGTAGTACTAAAAAAAATAACTACCACCTACTCTGATTCATATAAAAAGAAGGTAATATTATTAAGAAATTGTTTTATTTACTTTGATTTTTCGTTTATTTTCAGGAATCAACTGTTGGAATCCATCTTTCGATTTGACACCAGCTAATCTTATAACTGGTATTATCACCGAAAAGGGCGTTTTCCCGCCAGACAGACTTAAAGATATTGTTAAATAAAAGATTGTGTAGATAGGCCATAAAACAACGTACTCAAGTAAACCGTATCTAAAGTAAAATTGATACATATACCGTATCTGTGCCTTCATTTTTACATGTCCAGTTTTGTTGTTATTCTTCTACTCTAAAAATGGCAATTTACCGCACAATATGAAGAAACTGTATATTATCATGTTTATTTTAGAATGTACTATAGGACATAGCTGCCCATATCTTGTATTTGTCGCGATGCTCAGACTGTATAACTAGTTAATAAGCTTACATTTTATTAAAGCGCAACGAATCATTAAATCAATGTTGTCGTATAAATAATATGTTAATCGAAACAGCATTGCTTAAATATATAAGTGCTTCCAGTATGAAAATAACGTGGCCGTGATCGTGTATCACAGATACCGACATTTGAAATGATCATGAAAAATATATGAGACAAATGGTGCCCTCATACTACCTTGTCATTGATTTATTATAAGTAAATCAATAAATAGTGCTTTATTGTATCTTCGTGGACGCAACAGGTACCTTATGCATAAAAGCTTGTGTGGCTTAAGCTTTTGATTAATAACTTTAGGATTGATAAAGTGAAACTTTTGAGAGCATACAAAATCCTTAAGCTCATTAATTGAATTTCATATTTACAACACAGTAAAACTTGTGATAAAATTATTGATATTGTAAATCTAATTTGTTACCATTATACATTTGTTACAAATGGATATCAATAAACTTTTGTTTAACCGATGAAAAGATGTTTTATTTATTAACCTTTGTCCCCTAATTAGGTACCTACTTTTATAAAAATATACAATCAAACAAAAATATCCCTACTAATATTATAAATGCGAAAGTAACTCTGTCTGTCTGTCTGTTACGCTTTCACGCTAAAACTACTGGACCGATTTAAATGAAATTTGGTACAAAGAAAGTCTGGAGCATAGAGATATAAGACTAGAGTACGTGAGCCAGCCAGAAACGCGTTATAATGGTAGAAAGAGAAAAGAGCATTGGAATAGAGGTCGCGTCTTTGTCTGATTGCGACGTCAACGGTACCACAGCAACGGACGGCGCGCAGCATGTTGCCATTGCGCATGCGGCAAGACAAGGACAGTGCCTCTATTTAGAGTTTCAGTCTCTCTTTACCGTGATACGCTGCCACTTATAGACAGTCCTATGGCTCACGTACTCTAGTCTTATATCTCTATGGTCTGGAGCCTGAGAAAGGACATAGGCTACTTTTAAACCGACTGCAAAAAAGGAGGAGTTCCACGCGGACGAAGTCGCGGGCAGAAGCTAGTAGTTTCATAAAAAGAGAACGGGCGGCGGATACATAGAGAATTCCCAAGCGGAATCGTGAATGAATTGATTGTATGCATGGCATGCCATTATTTTCGGTGAGACATTAAAGAAAATGTATTAGGTTTCATACAGCGTGTAAAAAAAAATTGCGTATTCTTCGATTTATTAAAACAATGAAAAAATATCACATACAGCATTACAAGTTCCGTTTGATTTTTTTATCATTACAACCAACATAACAATATTGTCTATGATCATTGTTCTCTTCATTCGTTCATCAACCTAGAGTGATTTTAGTCTATGCTCATGAGTACTCCATTCAATCATTCAATAGACCGATTTGTCTGACAGAAACGAAAAAAAAATTAGTGTAATCAATCAATTCCGCAGTCAAGCACTGAGGAATTGAAGTTTTATTGTTAACTTTTGTAATGTATTTTATTGTATATGTTAGGCTAAGGACAATATAATATGAATCTCAAAATGGGACGAAGAAATTGTTAATGTGAAAATTTTCATTTGTTGTGTTATAAGTGCTATAACTGTTAAATGTTGGTGGTTTTGGGTTGGTCCGTTTACAGACACGGAAACGACTCCAGTTTCCAGTCATTTCTTGAACCATCCTCACAAAAACTAAGATGACAATAGTTTAGTTTACTTGTATAAATGTACAGATTTTATTTTATTGTAATGTAAATAAAAAAATATTGTTGGGTCGCGCATGCGTTGGTGCGAAAAACAGACAAAGGTTTTGTGGAGTTTGAAAATCAGCTGTATTATTTTAATGTGCGATGAGTTAGTGGTAGCAGAAGTGCATTTGACGAAGTGACAATGTTTAGTGAAATTGGATACATAGTGTTTCTGCTTCTCGCCCTACCTTATATCGAAAGTGGTAAGTGTCCGACTATTGTGTCGCTACTAGCCTTGTCGACCATTTACACAATAATATAAACATAGCTACATGAACACTATAATATTTCTTATTTACCATATAGAAGATTGATTTACTTTGTTTTGAATTTGAATGTGTTATTGCCTCATCCTGTCTTGTTTTGACTATGACTCAACTAATATGAACCTATTAAAACATAATTCGTGCGTGCACTGAAATAGATTGGTATTTCATAAGTTTTTTCTTAAGACAAAGCTGTTAATAAATGAGTAATACAAGTATGAGTAATCCCAATTATAAAACAAGCGAAACTGATAAATACACTGGCAAATGCAGACTATAAAACCTTGACATGAACCTCTTTAAATTGAAACAAATGCTAGTGTACTTCTAGCATTTGTTTTAACACTAGTTACCTATATTAACAGATACCATACAGACCTTTAACTTTCATCTACACTTACTTGCATGACTCACAAACATGGTCATTAAAATTAATAAGAAATGGCTCATAATGGTTTCTTTTTGTTTTAATAATTATAACTACTACCTGTTCTTTGATAAGAAAATAGTTTTATCTTTAACTATCTAGTGTAAAGTTACCTCATCTCATATAGTATATTTTGTTGCAAACCTTGTTTATAATCTAAAAAAGTAAATGAATGAATAATTCTATATTTTATGTGGTTTAAGTATGAAGAACCTGAATCAATTGAGCATATAGATAATCAACTTTATGTTTGTTCACCATATCATCACCCATTAGGTATATTCAAATGTATAGCTCTAATGATTGCTTATGGTCAGCTATTGCAGTTAAGTCCTTTTGTAGCGGCCAAACAAAAAATACAATTCAATCTCTATTTAGTTATTTTTATGATAGCATATACATAGGTATATTATTATGTATGATCTTTAATAACAGTAGATATAATGTTAACAGAATAATCTGAATAAAGTCCTCAATAAAAGTAAAGCCACATAAAAATAAGTATAAAATATCTAAAAGGTACAAAAGTGAGTTGATGACCTGTTCAGGACTGTTACAAACAATACCTAATTGTGCCCTTGACCATAAGTACCTACTTAACTAGCTTTTTGTTCTATGAAAACAATTAGCATGAAGTGGACACTACCCACAAGCAAATCAAATGGGTATTTACATAAACTTCCATGTGCCTAAAATTAGTTTTGGCACATGTGCACATATTATAATTGTTTAATTTGTGTTTTCACAACATACCTATGTGTAAAACATGAAAGTTGTGCGTACATTTCCCGCAGATATATCTTATAGCTATTTATTTACAAATAAAAACAATAAATAGGCTAGGTATCTATGTAGAATTGATATTCATATACAATAGTCAATGGTTTTTAAAACTTGAGTAGCATGTACTATTAGGAATTAAGGACTTAAAATACCTACACACACACTTTATTCTCCTTATTAGTTTATATTCACATTAGGTCCAATTATCACATAGTCTCCTCCACTCCACCATATTCTCCTTTGTAGTTCAATTTTGACAATCTAAATCTTATCTGTATTGGAAAATACATACTTAAATAAGTCCCAGCACTTATATTAAGTAAAAGACCAAGACAAGGAAGTTTTAAACCATAAAACTTTATAATTTTATAAAGTTTTATAGTTTAAAACCTAGAAAAAGATAAGATAACATCCTATGTTATCTTATCTTTTTCTAGGGTAAAGGTAATAGAATCTTTACTTGCTAGTAGGTATTGTACATACACAGGTACCTAATCTAAATTATGACTATGGTTTGTTCTACTTTCGCCATCATCTCCCATCTACGCCGACATTACGGTTCAAAAACCAGTTCCAAAATTCTGATTCATGCTTGTACTACTACCGATTATTTAGTCCGTAGCTGTTTAAACAACACACTCATTTATCAATCTATGAATCTACCTATGACTTGTCGTTTTCAACGTCGTCGCGAACATTGGTAAGGAGGTAGGTTCCGTTTTATCAATTGGTTTGAACTTGGAAAAACAACGGATGTAGAGTTTCAGACTTAATAAAGCTGTTGGCGAAAATTATTGGCGGTGCTTTTGCAAGAGACCATGATTCGTAATACCGTAAAGGTGTACATCTATACTAATATTATAAAGAGGAAAGATTTGTATTTTTGTATTTTTGTATGTTTGTAATGAATAGGCTCCGAAACTACTGGACCGATTTCAAAAATTCTTTCACCTTTGGAAAGCTACATTATCCCCGAGTAACATAGGCTATATAATATCACGCTAGGTCTTATAGTTGCGGAGCAGTAACCGAAAATGTTTCAAAAACGGAGGAAAAGTATCGTTTCTGAGGCCTTCCGTGGCGTGCGCTGAGCATATAGTTAAAGTTATACAAAAATGCTTTATGGGTAAATTGTTCATCTTAACATTATCTTTAAAAAAGTCCGCGAGAGCATATGTCTATCTTTTATAGTTTACCCATAACAATCGTAAAACTATGAAAAAAATCTTAAGTCCACCCGTGCGAAGCCGGGACGGGCCGCTAGTTTATTATATTTAGGTATAGCATCACTATGTTCAGCTTTTCTGAATCGGTCACACGACAGGTGCGACGCGACATACATAGTCCGTTCTAATACGTAACAAATATTGGTAAGTAATACATTTATTAATTTATCGGTACATTTAGCGTCCCGATCGGATGCGTCCCCAACCCTTATAAAACGAGACGTCCCGCGCAAATCTACCTAGCAACACTAGCCAGGAACTAGGTCTCAGCTGCGGCGCTGAAAGGGTCACTCCGGCATTATATGTTAACGAGCAGCGGGGAGGAAATATCCACTTTGAAATCTATTTGCATCCTTTTTGGGTTGCGCATCCAACAACGATCTATCAGTAGCGAGGCGTAATATCTACCTACTTAGGTAGGTATCTAGAGTGAACGGGAAGCAACTACCTACGTCCTACTTGTATGTTTGTTTATAGATACTTTAGCGAGATTCTTAGTAGCCAATGGAAGTAGTGTAGTATCTGGTTATACAGTCAATTACATATATCGTAGACATTGTCCTCTAGAAACTTTACTTCTATTATCCAGATGGTTTAACATGACCCTTTGAAATGGTGACCTTTTTCCCCTCTATATCACAAGCTTCTCTCACTGATAATCGAGAATCTGACAAGGGTTTTCCCTGTCAAAAATACGCAACGTACCTACCTTAATGCGTTGGATGCTACCGCTAGGTGAAGTTGATTTATTCCTGCCCTATTTACCGACCTGGCGTCCGAAAACGCAAACCGGCGGAGGGCTCTCGGACTTTGTCATTCGTTACTGGTAAACAGCGACGGCAAGCGAGAAGGATGCCTAACAAATGAGGGTCGTGATACTATTGACACCGACCGACAGTTATCTGCGACAAAAGATCGCAAAGTCGGCGATGCGGTAAAATTTTGCCTAGAAGCCTGCTCGTGAATAATTATTCTATATTTTACTGCAATTAATTCACTTTAGATACTCGATTAAATCGTTTAAGATCGCGCTGTACCTACTTTATAACGCTAATAAATGCTAATTTTATTTTGTGGTATCCATGACACTGACATTGGAGCGATATCGATAGCCGGTTCGCGTCTTACACTGTTAGCACATTACGTCTACAGCATCCCATGTTACGAACGTATTAGATTTCTTACCTCAAAACTCGATGGATTTGCTTAATAGGTGCGTTACGTAATAATTAAGTGTACAAATTTATTGATTTAACAAATAGGTATGTACACATTTCGATGCTTTCGCGGTTATTACACATTATTAGTATTATGCGCGCTTATTTAGTGTTAAACTATCATCAGCGCAGTCAGTTACAATTACGGAGTGTGAAATTTTCGAAATGGCAGCATAAACATTAATATATACGCGAGTAAGGCCTGTTTTAGTTGTTTTAATACCAATATTAAACTAATTAAAAAACTAAACGAATAAAAAGATTTCTCCCGCGCAGTGATTCTATAGATGTAGTTAATACTTAATTTTAAACTTAGTCTCTACTTCGATTGCATCACTAAAAATCGAGCAAAACACGTGGAAGTTATGCACATTTCGCTAGTGTAAAGCATTACACATTTCGCTAGACACAACGTTTTGAAACACCTGCATATATTGGCATTACATGTAAACCGTGATTCACCTCTACAGCTACAAATAACCTTAATGAAGGACATTTAGTAGATTCAGTCTGGATTCATAATCCTCGCGCGAGCGTACATTAGACGGGCGAACTGAGCTGACGCATCGGTCGCGGTGCGAGGCTCTGTGACGGTGACGAGTCCGTTCGTTGAACCGGCGAGGTCACGACCAGCGTGACGTGTGCGCCGTATAAAACGCATCTCTGCATTGCTAACTCCAGCAATTAACCAGTCCGGGACACCGTAGCACCTCCAACATCTCTGTGGAAAAGATAAAAACTTACCGAGAAATCGATCTACCAATCGGATAGGTATCTATAGGATGCACATCGTTTGCGGTGCCAGCGTTTCATTGAATCAACTTTACGTTCCATTTTTTACTTTGCAAACTAACGGTACTCTTAGTCGCTTAAACCGGATAAAGAATAACTCGGTCCGACTTATAGAAAGAAGGCTATTAAGATTTATGTCTATTGTTGGTAGTGGATGCAGAATGCAAAATTAGGTCGCACATTTGTGCCATTCCAAACAGGTCTACACTTATATTCTCCCTCCGTGTATGTCTGCAATTTGCATGTTCCACATTTTATCTTGTCCTTTATGCTAGCATTTATGATTAAAACTGTTTCATACTCTGCCAGGGGTGAGTGAGCAGAAAAGCAAAGGTGTGAAGCATGCTTAAATGCACAGAATGATCCAACCTAACGAGCTGTATGACGTGTATGTAATAAAGTAGTTATGAATAAACTTGCAGCTGAAGTAACTTCCATCGTGCAATGCCATTAGCGAGACTGGAACAGCCGACAAAATGTTTTTGCTTTTTATACCATTCAGCGCGTTTGTAGTGTCGTTGTCTCCGTTTACATCACACTCGTGAACAATGGATAAGATTTTGTCATTCGCACAAAAGTAATGGATTAATTTGGTAAGAGAAAAATATATGAGTACAACAGTGTCTGTTTTAGTATTGATAGCGAAGAGCAAAGCCCAAAGGTAAAGTTTAAACAAGACTCCCGTTGATACTACCAAACACCGCAGGCTCTCATACTTAAAATAAACACAGGTGATGCAATATTTTATATACGGCTGCCTCAAATCCTAGTACGTAGGCATTTTCATACATTACAGATATATGTATACAGACATATCTACAGGCAGTAGAAAGTGGTGGTCGTAAAATAGTTTGGAGAAATCAAGGGGTAGAACAGCACTTGTCTAAACTAAGAGTGGTATACTACCTACAATGTCTGTAAAGTGTGTGCTGCAAGGATAGTCTAAGTTACGTAATAACAGGGAGATTGTCTAATAGGCAGGATCCTCCAAATGGCCTCCGTGTCGCCCCGTACGGAACCCTGTCGCGCCATATAGCCGCCAGTAATCTCTGAATAGTAATGCAAGGGAGACGGTGCAATGACATTCTCTGTGCACGTGTTGTTTTCCACTTCTACCAACCCTCCTATTAATCTCGTGTCTATTAAAACCCTTGGCTCCAAACCAACCCTCGGACAATTAAACGCGTCTTATGTTTTGCCAACCCTCGGGCACTACAAATGCAATTAACTATGCAAAGCTATCGTACCTTACTTACCACTTGTTCACGTTAACTAAGAGGTTAATAGCTATGTAGATCTAATATTCTCATTTAGTTTGATTAGCTAACATAAAAAGAGGTTGCGGCTTCTAATCTCGTACTCGTTAGTGTTTAAATACATACTGCTTCTGATAAACCTTATGAGCCTTTGTTCGCGTTGTAACCATTTTTACAGTCGAGACGCACGCTTTGTATTTGGAAGAAGGTCACGTCGGACGTTGATTGATTTTATTGTTCCCTATTTAACGATTTGTGCCGAGTGCCAATGTAGTTTAAGAAAATTGGGTTTGCTATTTGATCAGCGGCTATTAAACCATTAGAGGGGCGAAAACACTTAACGCTAAGGATCCAACACTGGGCTGGTGGTACGAGTACGACACGGCACTCTTGTATGTAATTGAAACGTAATATCTCTAAATCTTAAAGCTTTGCAAGAGTTAATTAGATTACGCAAACGTGATAGTACAATACTGTAGTCTGTATTCTATTAGATGATTTTCCAGTCTCTTCTCTAAATTAAGTTATTATTAACTTTCCCTAAATTAAATTAATGACGAACGTGACGTATGCTTTTACGTCGCGATTGGAGTGTACCTACTTCGTTTAAATTAGTTTCAGAAACAAAGCATTGTTATTATAAAAACTTTTCTCAAACGTATGTAATGATTATAACATAATTATGCATGCAATTGTTAGTTGTTTGTACGTGGAATATGTATTTTGTAAAGGCATTTAATTATTTAAGTATACAGTCCGGGCTTTCTCGGATCTGTGACTCATACCGCATCAACGTCAGCTGTATTAAATAAATACTACACAGGAGTGTTTAACCAGAGGCGAGGTTTAAAATCGTGTTACAACCTTGGAGGTCGGGTACGCTCCGTCGAGCGTGACGCGGCGGTCTCAGCCCAGCGCCAATATCTTTAATCTATTGTACCTACGATCCTATCCTATCACACAACACTGCTCTCCAAATACACCGGGGAACCTTGTTAACTCATGTAGGGAAGCCATTTTACATAGCCTATCTACGTGATACTTTTTGCGTATTTTTTTGTTACATTCTATACTTTTTGTTGAAAGGTATTGTCATGTCTATCAACGGATGGTTGTGTCATACTTCTTTTTCAAAATTGGTACACTGGTGTAGTTTTACTGTACGTGTCATTTTGTTAACGTGATATGACGCTTAGAAACCAATATCGACCTGACCATATGTACCTGCTGGCCTATGCACTTGAATATTACTTCAACTGGATATAATACGAGAACAAAGCGGTGCTGTACTTTTAAAGACGTTTTAAGGTTACTTTTTATATCTATAAAATCCATGTTTAGCAACAAAGAAATTCCTTTATAACATTAACATGCACACACATAAACATGTGTCTTCAATGTGTTGCATAGTTTATTTATAGATCTGTTACCGAGGCTCGCAGTCTGCGACAACTCGCAGAGTAGAAAAGAAATGACGTTAATTAAGAGAAGTTACAGAAACTTGTAAGGGCACCCTGACTTTATAACTTTATGAAAAAAGTGAGCTGGTTTTAAATTTCTTCTTAAAGTTTGCAGTTTGTTACGAACTGGGCGTTCTCAGGGTATAGTTTGTCAATCATTATAAAAGCAAAAAAGTTCACCTCTGTCACGGACGGTATTCTCCTGATTAATATATTACTATTTACTTAGAACGAAGTTCATTAGATAATTCATTTTCAAGTCATGGTTTCAGTATAATTTATTTACACATACTTGGATATACGGGTCTATTCGCAGTGCCCGTACGCACCCAATTTACCATGAATCATTGAACCATTGTATTATCCAGCGATACTCTTTCTCCTATAGCACACATAATACAGCGTGGGTGTGTGATAGGTAGATAATTGACGTTGTTTATCTGGGTCGTAAGCAGATTTACGCTGATCCGACAGCTACATAATAATATATAAACAAGATCACACAAAATATTTAAGACAAGCTCTTCCATCTAACAAATGTGACTTCAAATAGCTACACAGCTGCTGTATCGAATATTGAATGTACATTACGTGCAATACAAAATTATGTTTATATGCGTAAAAACCAAACCGTAAAGGGTCATTGAACTCCTAAGCGAGTAAGCGAGTGGAGCGGCGGCCGCTCCTGGGCGGGCGGCGGGCTATTAGGCGCGCATAGGGTAAACAAACTTTTGCATGGATGGATCGTAACACCACTCGCGCCGAATACCAACGCTTTCCATTCCGAACATTGCTCGTTTGTAAACAGAGCCTGACGAAATTGATGTTACACCAGCAGCTTTTTTGATACGTCTAATTCCTCCACCATTTTGTAATTTCAACTGACACAAAGATACGTGTACTGGACTACTTTATGACACTGCAGACACAATGAGGCCAGTATAGATGAGATTGCATTATAATCTAAGCAACTCCCTACTCCACTGGGGCAAATCTTTCACTAGATCCTCTAGATATCGCGCACAATGAAGCTCCGATCAAGCGACCGACAACAAAGGAGTGTGGAAATCTCGCTCAAGAATTTTGCTATGGATTTTTAATCAAATAGCGGAACGTTTCATAGAAATAAAAATAGTTGCAAAAACAATTCAGTCCAGGGATAATGCCTTGCTAGTAACTGGGAAAGTCGTGTGGCGCACTCGTTCCCCAACGAAGGCAATTAGCAACATATGACGCCAGCACGCTACTTCTTATGAAAGTGCTCTCCAACTATTACTCCCGTCTTTAAGACTTCATACCTTCAATACGAGACATCTATTTTTAAAACAGTTTAATTAATATAATTGCATGTTATCAGTGCAGTCCACGCTAGAAAACTCTTCGGTAATGATTCACTGCACTAACTTTCAGCATGTATTTAAACGACAAGATGGTTGGTCGGATTGTGACCAGTTTAATTGGCACTGCTACAGTTCGAATTGGTCGTACACAATTTATCAATTTGGTCGTGTCGTGTTGCAGCGTAGCGGGAATTTAGTTGCCGTCAGTGCTGGATTCGTTGTTAAAGCGAATCTCTTCAATTTTAGATCTGTTAGTGCATTTGGTTTCAAAGAAAATGCTTCATTTTGGAATGAAACAACTATTAACGGATTGCTTCATTTTGCTAGATTTTATATTCTGACTGGATGCTATCCCGCTGTTAGTTTAACATCGATATTTTAAGATAAAAGAAAAAAAAAATGTATTTTTCGGACGTTATATTGAAAACCTGGAATTATTTAGAAGTAATAGGAAGCTTGCACGGTGCAGTTTGTCGTGTAGTCGAAGGGAAAGCCTGTATCGACGTAACTGGCCGCTAAGTAATTGCCTCGTCCCTCGGGTATTCGCTCTAGCTTGTTTAGTGCTGTCGGCGAAAGCACTTTCTGTGCTCTGCTAACTAATAAGATTTCTTTACCCACTTCCCTGGCTACTGTTTGCCTACTATTCGCAAATCGGATTCCTCTAATACCTTTTAGTGGGTTAGATTGTGACATCAGTGCTAGTACGTCTACGATTTAACACGTCGGCCTTAATACATAAATTGTGCAAGCTTCAATATCTAGCGAGATATTTACCTGTAATAAACCACATTCAAGATTAATATTATTCATGCGTGAGTCACACTTCGATAGATTTATTATTCTAGAGCGTTATTAATGACTTGTCTGTGATATTAAGAGCGGCAAAAAATGAGCAAAGCGTTTATGTAGGTACCTAGCTAAGAGACTAAACCACATTTTTTAAATTGTCTAAAAGCAAAGCACTTTAGAAACCCTGACTAAATCAATCATGATTTGCCAAACTACAATGTTGTGGTACGAAAGAACAATGCATTTTAATTTAGGTAATAAAATGAATCGCTGCAAGACATTGTGGTCCTGGCTTGATTAGGTTGGACGATTCGCCTGTTGGCTTCCACGAAACTTACATCACGGGTGTTCTTTACCTGTCGTAACAATCAAGAACTTCGTCAAGTGAAGTTATAGTGTTATCTCAGGACTTTGATGCGGAAAGTTCTTCGTTTAACTAGGCGTTTGTAGGGGGAATGGCGACGTAAGAATTCGTCTAATTTCGCACGGGTACTCTATTATTAATTATCTATTCAATTAAAAGTTTTATCACTTTTGTTTATGAGCTACGTTCGCTGTTTTTACGTTATTCCTCTGATTTTTACTTTTTGTGTGATGTAAGGAATTGGAAATTTAATTTGATATTCACGGATATTAATTTAATATACTTTTCATAAAATTGTTAGTGTACTTGCAACAATTAACTCTTTAAATAATAACTCAACGAATCGCCGCTCGCTGAGTCCAGCTCAGCATTTCCAGAAGAGGATTTATTATTCAACACTGATATTTCAACATAACTAAATTGGGTATAAATAATATTGTTCAATTAAAGTATATATTAAAATTACATACTCTCATCAGCTGATTAAGAAGTATACAGTTAAGAATAATGTTATGTATTATGTACTACTATTTTTTTACTTTCTCTTTAAAAGTATTAGATAAGTAGGTACACATTTTTAACGTGGACTATACGCATCAAAACTTGTATTACTCTCCTACCATACGGTAGAAAAAAAATTGAATAAAGACAACAACAAAGTACAAACAAAATCCCCTAAAAAAACGAATCTGCCTTCTTACTTAAAACAGGTAGCAATGTCCATTGAACGAAAGTAACCGGTGGACGTGCTAACATTAGCCAGGCTTTGTGATTACATCCAGAGCGCGGTCGGGGTGCTCCTGCCCTACTGACCTAGTGACACGGCGACTAAAGCAAAAACTGCTCCGCTCAGCTACCGTACAAATAAACGCGAATGTTTAAATATTACAACCCCATACATCCACTCGCACGTGCCTGCATGAAAGCTTCAAGCGCGCTGAATCGATTTCATGATTCCATACACGTTCATATTTTACCTTATCCCAACTTACGTGTCTAAAGGACTTTACTACGTTCCACAGAAAAGTCTCATCTGAATTCCCTGATTGAGCTTTCAAATGCGGAAATCAAATTATGTACGAATAAGACCGTGGCATTGACATAATCTACAGTGATGAAATAAGCGTAGCACAGATTTCGCAGAATCCGTATTTTTATGCAATTCGTAATTTCTGTTTGCGCAGCGGCGTTCCGGTTAGCGTTGAATGCCGCGTTTGCGGTAATCGAGACACGGAGGTCAAAGATAAGCACAGCAACCTTGTCCCAATAAAATTTCTGTAAAATTTGGCTTTTGTATATTCTGTAGAAAGTTTTGACTAAATGTCCTGTATAATTTGCGAGGGTAAAGGGAATCAATTTCAGATGTAACGTTGAATAAATCTAGCCCGTCGCATGTCGCACGCCGGCTGCCTCCGGATTGCATTTGCTGCAGCTGCGTCGTAAATAATGTCGCAGCCACCTCGCGGTCCCGCTCTGTCTTAACTGCCAGCGTCTCTGCTTAAATCTTGGTGTGACTGAAATTGTGGGACTATTTCACGTTATGTAGCTTAAGCAGGTTTATTTAACGCCCCGCCAGTCTCGAGGGGTTACGTGCCGTTGAGATATTACCTGTAGTGATGTAAAATTAACCTGTCTCTTATGTCGATTGGGTATTCCACTCATGCAATTTCTGATTGTCAAATGTAGCTTACCCTAGAATTCAAATAAGTACATTTCAATTATAAATTATTTAATAAATTGTGATGTTACAAAACTAGCGCGACTTAATATAGTTAAAGAAAAAAATATTTAAAATTATATAACTCACTAAAAAAAATATATATTTAAAATAAAATTAAGTACTTACCTAATAATAATCAATGATAACCATTCCAAAAAGTGATTATAAGTCAAATATCATACTATGATGTAAGTAGGTATATGTGTTATGACACACCTAATTTAATCTGACCAAAGTTATCAAGCAATAGTAATGCGAATGGGGATTATGTGATTGGCTTAATACTCCATGACACTTAGCCAAGATCCGAAGGGAATTCGTAATTCGGGTTCCGAACTATCCGCCGGCCAACCGCCAGCGGATATCCACTTG
This sequence comes from Polylopha cassiicola, assembly GCA_038024825.1. Taxonomy (NCBI): domain Eukaryota; kingdom Metazoa; phylum Arthropoda; class Insecta; order Lepidoptera; family Tortricidae; genus Polylopha; species Polylopha cassiicola. Next base: position 8,820,340 of record CP149055.1, read on the forward strand.
ATAACTTTATCTTTGTGCGTCGAGCAAGGCCACGTTCAGTATGAATTTTTAACCCTATTCTATATCTTTTGTTTCTGTTTAATTAAAAATGCACTGTTTCATTCTGTGTGCACTCTTACACTGAATACACATTACACAGTTACAATGCAGCTTCATTGTAAGTAAACAAACTTTTGAATTGATTATACCTGCCTCTTTTATGTAAATTTAATTAGTTATAGTGTCCATGTTTTATGTGTGACATATAATATTTACGTTTAAGCGTAATTATTTATTAGATTTGCTGTAATTGTCCGAACCATAGCTTCCATTTTCATGAAAAAAAATTGAGCATCAAAAAAATAAGGGTAAATTGAACGGTAGTCAAGTGTCGTTTAATCAAACTCGGCAAGTTGGGCGTACCGGAGTGGAGCGATGAGCACCGCGCGCCGAGCGCCGCTCTCTACGATAAGCGACAACTTTACCGCTCCGCTGCCTAAACTCCTTAACTGTATTAGTTGACGTATTCGTACCTAGTTCCACTTGTACTGTACATATGCAATTAGCATGCACCGCCCGACTAGAATCTATTAGTCATGATAATCCAACTCGAAAGCTTCGGTGCTATCTCTTAATTAGAATTGGATTGAAACATTCACCTAAAAGACTTTCCGCGACCGAACTCGATAAGGCTCGGTGCTAAACTCGTTATTCGGCAATGGCAGTGGAATTCGAACCAGGCGGGGTTGAATTTAGATTTAGCGGTGCTCGAATTGACCTACTTAAATAAAAAATGCTATTGCCGTTCATTTCCAGGCCTATTTATTATCCTTCGAAATTAAATTGAAGCTCGTATTTTTTTACCCACGACTTTTGGTGCCTAGACGGAAACTTTTTCAAATCTACTTTGTGCCGCATCCCGTTTGTCCCATTTTATTTCGCTCGTACTTTCTTAATTTACGAAAGGAAAAATTCTAGTTAAGATAAAAAGCTTTGGCTGGCGAGGTTGTTTTTGTCTGCGGAAATCTCGATATTACTTAACTGTGGATTTGTTTGTTGCAGCATCACGTCGTCAGCTGAGCGAGTACATTTCACACTACGAGCCTCTCGAGTACGACTCGGGCGCACTGCATGATCAACACGTGCGCGCGCGGCGCTCTATCGGGGCGCCCGCAGACCTGCGGCTTCACTTCCGAGCTCACGGGAAAAGATTCAATCTTCGTCTGCGACGAGATCTGTCAGCTTTCAACGAAGATTTCAAGGCAAGCATACATTTAAAGACATTTTTTCCTAAAAAATACGTGTCATTAAATATGATTTGTTTAATATGAATTTCTTTCGTTTCAGGTTGAAGGCACTCAGGGGCAAATACACAATGTCGACACCTCGCACATTTACCACGGCGAGTTGGTCGGTAAGTACAGAATATAGAACCGTCAATCACTATTAACCGTGCTTGAACAGAATTTTAATTCGTATTTTCCAACGGAAACCATTCTAGCTCGTGTTTAGAATATCAATAAAGCACATACTATAAATGGAATCTCTCCGGACGGGGACACTCATCTGCGTACGCAGAGTAGATAGTAGGTAAGATGAGGTCGAAGTTTGTAGGTGGCGTGCGGTGGACAGGCGCTGCATTACTCGTCGTCTATTGTGAGCTGGGAGCCGAGAACACTGGGAACACCGACGTTATCTAGACGCTCAGATATAACGCCATTGTGCGCCCTCACCCCCAGAGAAAATTTAATAAGTCCCAGCTCGGTACGTCGCCCGCGATTGTGTTTCTCTTTAATCAAACAATAGTCAAACATGAACGCCCGCTTCACATCTGCCCGTCCCGTGTATATTTGAGCGAGCTCAAACTTCCGAATAATGCCTCGAGAGCACTAAAACATATACTTTTGCAATTACTGGTGGAAGGGCGTCAAAGTCCCAGCTAATTGGGAGCTTTCGGAGCTTTCGTCGGCCACTCGACTTTTAATGTAGCCGAGCGGGGGGAGCCGCACGCCGACGAGCTGCCGAGGGACCGCCGGCTTACCTTCTCTACAGACGTTATGTAAATAATTACTCTGTTGAAAATTTTCCGGCATTGTCCTCATTCCCAAATGTAAATCAAATTCGGTTAAGGAATTCAAAACATTTCAAATATCTGTACAAAAGTAATGGGACCGCTTTGTTTGGCTACAAGCGTTTAGTTCAATTATGTAAACGTCGTTTAAATCTTACATTTCAACGTAAGGTGTGCAAACAAAACAATAGACTAAATAATTAGATAGAGGTATCCCCTATAACTATGCCCACGTTCAATGATAACTTGATAACGGTTTGACAGTCGTGTCGTCACGGTGACACATATAGGGGTGTTGTGTTTACGACGTGACGTACTCTCACAATAAATGATAATTGGTCAATTTGAATAGAACAGAAACTTGAAACTTGTAAAAGATAAAAAATATATAACCTACTTTGGAACAAACCCCATCCATAAATAATTAAATCTTATAAAGAAGTTACTCTCAAGACCGATAACGTTTCCATTTTCGTAGCACAAATACAAGTTCCCAGTTGCCTCTTCATTAAACTGTATTGTACTATCTTGTCATTTCATTATCTGTTCCCGGGAGAGTGTGAAATGTTTACAAGTACCTTGTTTGAACGCAGTGTCACTGTGGTTATGATCGGCAAAGTTTGGAACAGTGCGAATGGATAAACTTGTATGGGGGGGCGGTGGGGCATCGATCGCAGTTCGTCGTCCTACTTACACCGGCTCTATGCACTTAGCCACCAAGTTGCGATTATGCATGCAGGCCCTACGACCGCTGTAAACACAGATACTGCACCGAATGTGACCGTTGCTGAATCCAGTCTGTACTTTGACCGTTTTCTGGAGCACAATCACGCGTAATAGCCTCTCGCGATGCCATAGTGCTTAATGCTTATCAGTTATTACCGTTAGCAAAGAACATGTTATTATGTCTGATACCTACGGTCATTGGTTTTCTTAGAATGTTGCACGACTTATAATTTTCTTTTATTAACAAACAAATCTTTCCTCTTTATTATATTACTGTAGATAAGACTGCTTGAATGAGTCAGTTAGTATTTTGATATTGTTCAAGACCTGTAATTTCCATATATTATAATCATAATATATAATAGGTTAATTGGCTATTAATGATAAACAATAAACCTATTATTGAAAGGGCGACAGCGATAGATGCAAATTCTTGATTTATGCTGTTTTTATGTTTTCAGGGAAAAACTCTTAGGTATATTATGTTATGCTTTTGTAAGTCATTTTAAATCATATATATTGTATTTTATGTAGCCATTATATGTTGTATTTTATAAACCACCACCGATTATAAGTGAGAAGTTTACTTTACAGTTTTAAAATACTCCGTGATAAATAAAAATAGTACGTGGAAAATGAACGCGAATTTTTCTCCGCTCTTAAATTTCACCGAAAACATTTTGGGTCCTTGCGGTTTCGGCGGGAAAGCATGCCGCGTCTTTTCCTTATTTACTTTTCAAGCCTTTGTAGGTATTTTACTCTGTGGTTAGCTTAATATATTTTTAAAAAAAATGTACTTAATGCTCTTTTATTTGACTTTAAACCAGCAGTAGACTACAGTTTACTTTTTAAAATACATGTAAAGATAATACAAAGCATGTTATCTGTTGAATTCCCCCTTTTTTTTTTTTCATTTTTATGGTCAATTTTGCTTTGCATGCGCTATTTATGCGAAAAACTTGGATCCTCTTCAATTATGAATTAATTAAAAAAAACTTAAATGAATTTTGACAACTGCTCAAATAATGCTGGTCTATGGTATAAAGGCGCAAAAGTTATCATAATTTTCCTTATGATTTTATAAGTTGTTATGAGAAATCGTAATTGCTGTGTTAACAATATTATACTTAACTATTATGAAGAAGGAAAACTTTAAGGTAAACGTTATGATTGTTGTGATTTTTTATGATCTATAAAAATGGCAAAAAGAAACACTATTGTTATATGGGAACCTTCTTAAATAAATATTTATTTTATTTAGTTTTTTAGTGTTTGTTGTTATAACGACTACAGAAATACATCATCTGTTAATATTTCAACTGGCATGCTACTGTCACGGTTCATGAGAAACTGCCTGGTGACAGACGGACGGACGGACAGCGGGGTCTTAGTAATAGGGTCGCGTTTTTACCCTTTGAGTATAAAACCCTAAAAATTGTTAAACATTTTTTTATTGTGTATATCATTAAAAAACCCATCCAACTTACGAAATGATTATAAATCACTAGCGGCCCCGGCAGACGTCGTCCTGCCCGTCCGATTGTTTCGTCAAAGATCTGCCAGTCTTCTGTCACTTCTCTTCAAATTTTCCCCGTTTTTACACATTTTCCACTGTTTCTTCGCTCCTATTGGTCGCAGCGTGATGTTATATAGCCTAAAGCCTTCCTCGATAAATGGTCTATCCAACAAAAAAAGAATTTTTGAATTCGAACCAGTAGTTCCTGAGATTAGCGCGTTCAAACAAACAAACAAACTCTTCAGCTTTATAATATTAGTAGGTATAGGTATAGAAGTATAGATAAGTATATTATGATTATATGGAATAGGAAAGACAAACCTACTACAGTTTACATATTTAAATTCTAATAACATACGTATATTTCAAAGTGCAGTTGCAGTAATTGAACGATGTCACAGTTCCCCAGTGCGCAAAGCACACATGCCGTGTCTAATTGCAGTGAACAATACACGTGCAGTATTAACATCAACCCTATCACCTGCACATGCTATGACTCACCGCATCGAATCTACCATAGTATTTAATTTACTGCTGTAATGCCACTGTTACACGATATGTGATAATGCTGACCGTATTGTTTTGTCTATGATTATTTTTCTATCTGTATCAATAGCAACACTGAGTTCGAAAATACGTTTAAGGAAAAAGGATAAAACTGGCAGGTTAATCTTTGTCTATGATTCCAAATTTAAAAATGTTTAACGCTTGGCTTGACTTGGCTCTACGTCGTCTTAGTGCTACCTATTACCTACATGATCCGATTTCATAGAAATCAATTAGAAACCGTGATAATAAACATTATAGATGTCAAAAGTCTTATCAGACCGTTCAATTTTATATACATTATTAAGTTACACTTACTGATAACTTGAGCAGTAGGTATTGTTAATTAGGCGACATTACAATTTTGCGATTTATTTTGTAATTGTTATTGGAAAGAAGGCAATTGGATACGATGGCTTTATTAAACGCTGCGTTGTTTTATTGCGATGCTCTTGATTGCCTAATAGTTAACCGCTTTGATTGTACCTACCAGTCTACGTACCCCGCTGTTTGCGTTAATTGGGTCGGTATAAAATTAAATCTTGTTACTGCTTTGAATCTTTATACCTTTAACTATGCTTTTGTTTTATTTAAACATGTTTAATTGTCCGATTTGATCACGACCGCCATATTGTCCCCCCCCACGGACATATCCCGTACACCGACACACAGACAGCTGCCGCGCGGTGTGCGGTCTCACACACACCTAGTAACCTCCATAGTGTTACATCGGCCCCGCCGACGGGGTTGTAGACGTTCATTCACACCCGGCACGTGTCGGACTTGTCCGCAGGAATCCCTGCAACATAATCAAGTTATCGTGTTAACACACCTCCTGATGGCCCGAGCCGAGGTGCGACTCGCACTCTGAGAGGCCCCCGGGTCGGTCAGAGCTGAAAACCCTAAAACAAATTAAAAGCTTTGAAGCCTTTTATCTGGAAGTTCGCCTACCGTTCGGTTTTGCAGTAAAGGCCCACCAACTGACCAACTGCGCTTCGTTATTAAATTCGAAAAAAAATATATATTTTATCATTTGATGATAATACTTCGTTATATATAGCGTAAGGTCATGTCATTGTGATTTACGAATATGGTTAATATAAACTTCCTCTGAAAGTTGATAACTTTGGCAGAATTTTAATATTGCAAAATTGAAATTACGATAACGGATCCGGAGTGTATTTTATTTCAAAAATTGAAATATTTTCATTTCGCATTCAGGATATTGCTTTATTTCCATGAAATCCGTGATTATTATCTGCATGGAAACTACCTAGAACTGGGTACTCTAAGTTTCGACAGCAATAAAGTATAGTTTTTCCAATTCAATTGTTGTATTGCAATGCTTAAAATAATAAAAAGAATACAAGTCTATCTAATCTAAATAACACATGAACAAAAGACGGCTGAATAATGTAAATACTTATGCAGGTCGTTTTTGGGGGGTCAACTCAAACTCAGACTGTTTATTGCATTCCTTGTTTATATAAGTATAGTATATAAACAAGGAATGCAGTAGTGACAAAGTTTCAATAAAGACCTACATAGTTTAGGCACAGCAATATGGGACGTTAACTAATAAAAGATTTCCTAACATATATATTTTTTTATCCACAGACGACCCCCAATCGACGGTGTTCGGTTCGGTGACGGACGGGGTGTTCGAGGGTAAGATCGTCGCGAGCGACGGCTCTTACTACGTGGAGCACGCGCGCCGGTACTTCCCACCGAACGGGACGCGGTCGCGCGTTCACTCCGTCATATATAGAGAAGGGGACGTGAACGACCCCTACGCACACAGGAGACATGGTAAGTCCCGTATTGAGCATATATATACTAGATTTCAGATTTTACCCCTTTACACCCCGTAATAAAAATAAATAAAAATAAAATAAAAACCGTTTATTTCAGACCTTCATGATCCATATTAATGTTAGTAACAGTAGTGCCTTAAAAACTATATTAGAGTTGCAGTAATTTAGAATTTAAAACTTAAATACATGAAACTTTATCCCTTTTCTTAAATAAGAAATCGACCCCTGTTTTACCCTCTCTATTCCTGTATATAGCTATAAATCGTATTTTAATTCTTACTAAATTCTACCTCTACGTGCTAGAATACGGCATCGTCATAGAATACCTGATATGGTACGGATTGAAAAAATAAAATCTTTATACGTTTTTTGTGTTTTTCCTTTGTTAAAAATATTATTTCACATGTATAACGAATTCAAGGGAAAACGCTGGGAATCTATAAAGCCGTTGAAATATTGGGAAAGAGAAATGGATAGGCGAGCGTCATATCGTATTCGCCATTAAAATGATCAATATGAACTATGATATTGTAATATACTATATATATACTAACCACTTAAATATTAGGTAAAATCCACGCTCAAGAACATTTGCAAGAAAGATAAACCGAATCAATTAATGGCGCGAGAGAAATCAGTTGCTAATTTCGTGTTGCAATTGCTCATTAAACGCAATGCAATTGAACGACATGTCCTCGTATCGCCTTTTTACAGCAAATTTAATATGTTTATTGACTTAATAATACGTTTATGTTAACTACCATTAGAGTTGTTGAGGAGTATGAATGAACTGGTAGGTACATATTTTAAAAGTTTTAATTCTAGTCGGTGACCATGAAAATTGCAATTGTTTTCCGATAATTATGTGCATCTCTCCCGTGAACCCAACTTGAAAGTCATTGTGTAATCCGCTTTGCTTATGCTGATTATCATTTGACTGCTCTAGTTTAGGGTTGCCATATGTCCGAGTTTCCCCGTTTCCGGATTTGTCCTAATTTATAGAGCGTCCGTGCCGTTAAAATTCAAACCCGGACTACAAATGATGGCCCATTTTAGTCCGGGTTTGAATTTTTATATGTAAAATCTTTCAGCTAATAAAATAAAATAAAAATACGCGAGTTAAATCCGTTAATAGTTGTTTCATTCCAAAACATAAAACCTATTGTCTTGTCCCGGACATTTTGGGCTCCAAAATCCGATGATTTCACGCGTTTTGTTCTGTTTGCCAAATTTTAGACATTTTTAGGTAAGTTACCATTGGTAACCCTACTCTGGATATTTATAGTTACCTGTGCAGTGTGACAATTATAGGCTGACTTATTAGCTACTTAAACCAGTACTTAGAGATGTTTGTGTGTAAGTACTACAAAAGCTTTTGGCATTTCTCGTTGCTACAAGTTACGGCACATAAAACTCGTCCTCTGCACCACTATATGTTATTGCACTTTGTCCAACCATGTATATCTTGCTTGGCTACAGATGTACTCGTAATGCCAAGTTTGGCACTGAACGGCATATCATAAACTTGAAGAATATAAAAGACTTATAGTCATTTTTAACCGACTTCGGTATAGCAAACGTTTTCCATTGTGATTTAACAGTTTATGTACATAGACTATACACATTTTGTTTTGGAAATAGACAAGACGGAGGAAAATTTCGTCGACTCGATCAGTGACGTCAATAGAGTAATTAAGTAGTGTAGTAGTAGTAAAAGTAGGAAGCTCGAAGCCTAGTTTTAAGGTAGGTATAAGAGTGGGTTCAAGTCCCACTGGGGTTTCGGTTTTTTCTTCTCTTGTCTTGCTACAAATGTCGTTATCATTTAAATTAGGTAATAGTATTAAGCCATAGATATTGATCGAATTAAGTTTATGTATGTTTGTATTCACGTAAGTAGGTATATTCCGCTCATTAATTTCTGAGTCGTCTTTGATGATAAAGTTAAATATGAGATCAAAGTCTTTAGATCATAAACAAAATATGCATCATATAAAAAGAAGCATTTTAAATAGAAGTTCACGATTAATTAAAACCCATGTCTAATTTCCTTAACGGTGCGTATCAAATTAAAATCTCAGTCTGACATGACAACGCAACCTTACGGCAATTAAGGATTTCATTTTAGTAATTTCTAATTAGATTTAATTTAGAGAACATTGCCGTGTAAAGTTAATCCCACCGAACAATGTTCCAGCGTTACACGTCCTTCGAGAACATATTCAATTCCACATACCAGATTTCATATCCATAAGTTGTGACGGAAATTCCTTATTGTCATTAGGCTATTGCGGTTGCGGGTCCCCCGTAGTTACTAGTTTAGTTTCGCAACATTAGATATGTAGCTCGACAACTGGATTGCAACGCAAGGTCGTTTAACAAAGTTAAATCCCATTTGCGCCGTCGTCGGTTGATTACGAGAGACCACCGCGTGTATTGGAAAACTTACTAATTTCGGCACCGCTGCAACGCTCAAACTGCTAACACATTGCAAATGCATTAGATATGTCGGATTCGGGTATCCAATTGATTTCGTAGTCTACATAGTAGTTGCGTTTGCAAATCGTCTGATGTTTCGATATCCCTTTACGATTCGCTCGAGCCTGTTATATGGACGTTATTTTTCTTAGGTATAGTTACATAATATCTAATCTCGGTGTGTATAGAGATAATGCAATATCGTGGTACTCGCCATTGAAATAGGTCTCTGTTGAAGTTGGAAACTTTGTAACTTTGTAAGAGCTAAATATGTACACAGCGTGTCTACGTCCCGCTATACAATACCAATAGGTACTTACTCTTTATCGATCACCAAATATTTTTTTTCTCCGTCAAGTAAATTGCTCAAAAAATTTGGACACGTATTTTTTCTTTTCTCAGTCAATCAATAAATGCCAAAGATAAACGCTTCCAAAATTCGGGAGTGGGGGCTTGTGACGTCACGACATGGTATTAACGCCAATGGACAATACAATATGGCGGGCATATTGCTAAAAACTTTTGTATGTATTTTAAATACAAATAAATACTAAGCCGAGCAGGAAGGTAGGTAGGTATATCTTCAAAAACTTAATAAACATCTATACACAACTTGAAATCCGCGTTAAATATTTATACCCGTACTGTGCACTGGAATGGTAATTTCGCGTCAACAGCGGCGTCGGGGTTTGCATTTTTTGCAGTTTCAATTTCAACAGTTGCAAATCTGCGTTACAACGCGAATGTGCGACTCCGCCGGAATGCATAAGCTACCCTCCCACTTACAGTTTAAACGTTCCGGAATGACAGAGATTATTCCAACTCCCATGAAAATTCTAACTCGAACACCGTGGAGGGTGAACATTAATACGGATTAAATTTTGTGAAAATGCACCTACCTACACTCGGTAATTGCATTGATTCCTCGAGCGGAAATTATTTAACCCCGCCGCATGTAATAACGTAGCGAGTTTCAGAATTATTTGGATCTGCATAAAATTATTCGTGTCATCATATTATTTATGTCATTTGGTTGAATCGGTAGCCAACGTTTCAATCCAATGTCTATTTTAGATATTTGATACAGTGTTTTGATTAGGTATAGTCATACATCTGGATATTTATTTAACTTCTTTAATAGTATCTTTTCCACACGTTTTATTTTGTTTTATCATTCTACCGTATATCATTTCTGGTTAAGGTAACCTACAAAAAATAAATTGTTGTTCGGGTAGGTTTTGTTTTCGGCTACATTTGTTATCATTACGAATTATTTGAGCAGTTTGCTCGGGGCTTTACGTTTATTTTATTTACTTTCTGAAAGCCTCTATGAATTGTTTAACAGTATTGTTTAAATACGAAATACTACATTCTGCTCGCGACCTCGACGGCACATATATTAATTATCGTTATAAAATATAGCCCTTATGTTATTCTGATGTATAGGTAGGTATATTATTATAAAAAACATTAAAATCCATTCAGTAGTTTTTTGCGTGAAAGTGTAACGAACATACAATCTTTCGCGTTTATGATATTAGTAAGATACTCCCGAGTTGATTGTCGTACGCATAATAGCTAAAATTGTTTCATCGTGTAGGTTTTTAAGTATCACATTCGAAGTGTTCATTATTATGTACAGAAGTACCTCATACTCGTTTCGCTTTCATTCCACGATATGATTAGTGTCACCGACCGTCTTGATAGACAGCTCTGCATACTTGTTGCATACACGTTTATGTATTTGCTTTTCTAGAATACTGTCACAACTCGAAATGCATCACCATTTTGAATTGAATTTTATATGTGACGGTTTACAATCTTAAATGGAGTAACAAATTATTTGGAGTTGTGACACTATTCTAGAGAAGCAGCGGTATGTGTTTTTGTCATAACGCAATTCTATAAGTTGTTAATTTATTAATGTTGTTCCTTTGACTGCTTTCTACGACTCAATTTGTAAGCGTAGAAAGGTAAAAGGACCGTTTTATGATTAAAAAGAATATAAAAATAAATATCAAAACGCAATTATTGGCTTACAGCTGGAATTGAATATTATGAGTTGCGAACGCAGGTTGCGAGGTAATAAGTTGATTATTTTTTGAGGAAATTTAATAAATCACAAGCTAACGCCGTGCCCTCCGGTTTCAGCCGCGCTCGATGAAAACATTAAAAATACGTGTACAAGGATATTTAAGCATATGCGATAAGTTTAGCGTTAAATAATATCAAATACCTATTTAACATCCTCACAAACTTTTACGTTTATGATATTAGCTTGGAATTATGAAGCTAAAAACCATTGCTGTAGTCATCATTAAATAATAATAATATTATTATAACTGTATAGGTATGCCAAAAAGTATTACAATATCAAAATATTGTTATTTAATTCCGTGAATTTGTTTAGCTTTACGATAATCTCATATACCTACCTATCATCATTTCCTAAACCTTGTCCCAATATTGACAATTTTATACGACTTGAGCCAAAATGTTTATCTTGCGTACATACCTCATTTCCTTATTCACAATTTCGGAAGCAGACGTCGCGGAATCGCACAGATACAGCTATACCTAAACACGCGCCGAACGTCCGGGCTTTATGACTAACGTAATGCTGTCATGAAGGAAATATAAAATGGCTTTGTTAGTGGCTGTTTGTTCAGCAAGTAGCCGCTCGGGTGGCTCCTTCAACAATGTTCTCAGCAAACAACGACGTAACTTATTGCCAATGTAGACACCGCTTTCTGCCTTCATCGCCGCTATTACCTCGGAAATGAGTATTGACGTTTTTAGATTCCCGTATTTTCTTCGGTTCTTGCTCGTAAAATTATTCTTGTATCTTTTTTTAATAAAATTATTAGGCACTCACGAGATTGCTCGGTTTTGGTGTACTGTCACGTCCATTAGTTGTTACCAACGGAGGGTATATTAAGGCTTAGACCCTGCCTTTATTGTCTGAATAAATTATGACTCCTAGCCAGATGCCGTACAGAACGTACCTACACGGTTCTAAACCGACATTCTTTGTACATATAACCGTTTTAATATTGCCGGTCGTCCGTCTGAAATGTTCCTAGGTGTGAGATATTTAGTAGATACCTACTCATTCTTGTCCATCCCAATGAATCAATTTTAATTAAGCATTTTCGCGGTTATTCAATATTACGCTTTAAGCTATCAATCTTATAAGAAGAAATGAAGCCAGTCATTCTAAAGGCAGATCAGCATTTATAAATTGAATAAGTACTATACAACCTATTTAGACGACATTTCTTATATAGAAGTACCACTTGATTTATGATTAGAGAATGCCTGGCGTTACTTCTAGAAAGTACTTTTTCAAAGTAAATACAACGCAATTCGCATATGAGTATACTAATATGCTATTTGCAAGATACGTATCGTAAGTTGAAATTATACGCGCTTATCCGTATTACATTTCGAACATATGAATCTCATACTTTTACATAAGCGCGCCTCGCTACAGCGGCGAGATTATATTCTAACAAATGATAATAAAATCTCAAATGAGGTTAACACTCGAGTTGCTTTGGTACCTAACGTATATTTTTTGCATAATAATATTTTTACGTGAATTTTTGCAATGTTGCCTGGAGAGTGGAGAGCTGCCGGAAAATTTTGAGTAGACACTTGATAAAAGCTGAAAGTTGTCGTAATATGCCCCTACTTCCAAAATTCCTTACGTAAACATTTTAGGTAATAAGAGATATTTTTTTAAGTAATGGAAGGATAGAATAAGCTTTTACGCCTGCTTCAGTTGCCACTGAATATTGTATTAGTTTACTTCACTCTATTTATTCCTAAAATAATCTATCTACATATTACACAACTCCTAACATCCCTAAATGTGATACGTAAGATAATTCGTACAAGTAATTTACGGAATCCTTAAGATCATACAAAGTTTCTTATTATTCTACACGGGTGATGAAATTCCTTGAACGCTACCTATAAGGTGGGGCGACTAGAACGATGCTGACAATGTGTATTAATCTTAAAATAGTGTAATATTAAAGCTATAAAACGGTACACACCCCGCGTTCACCAACAAGTTGATAATTAGGGCAATATTTCACGAAGCCCTTGTTAAAAGTTGCTTTACTCGACACCATTCTTTCAGACGTACCTAACGCGTGTTCGTCTGTAGCCCTTTTTGTTGAAACCAGCAACTCTGGTAACTTTTCCTTAACAAACCCATTGTTAAGTTATACTTTTTGTTACGTTCGTATAATATGTTACAACAACATTATTTCATGAAAAAATAAGATTTTTTTAGAATAAGAACCTGTCTATTAGGGTGGAGCGAAAAAAATTTTTTTTTGAATTTTAATTTTCCTGTATTATTAATTGATGATACATAGTATTAGAAGTAATTATGCAAAATTTTAATTTTCTAAATATATATCTTCAGGTGGCGCATGAGGTTTAAAATTTTGAAATAATGAAATTTTTGACATTCACGTGTATGATTTATTGTAAACGATATATAGACCTATTTAACCATTTTAATCATAAACTTTACTGAAATCATAATAAACTAGCAAAATAAACTAAAAAAAAATACATTTCATTGTTAAAACTCAGTAGTTTCAGGGCGCTCATAAACACGAAAATATTGAAATTTGCTGTCGAAAACGGGTATTGTCGGGTATGTCTTGCCGGGCTTTTATCCTTATACAAATGAATCCATCTCTAGCTTCTGGTCCACAAAATGCAACCGAAGCCTCCGTTACCAGCTTGACACACCTTTTGACAGCCTGCGTGTGGCAAGGATACTTTTAGAAATCCATCAAAGCTCCTGAAGTAATCATGATTGAAATTTATGTGTCGCTATATTTCATTGTCATAGGAGGTTCTGTAAGCTTTCCTTTCGTCCATTCTTTTAAATCATAATAAGTAGATGCGTCAGCCATCTTTCTTTTGGTCTCTTTTCTCTTTTAACACTCTTCGAAGAGCCGGCTCCCTTATGTGAGACGCATCATCTTGCAACATAGTCTGCAACAAATTCTCTGGATGTGCGAAGAATGAATTTCTTTGAACAGTTTTCAGTGCAATACTTTTCAGGTTATCTGGCAAATACTGACATCTTTTAACCATGTTAAAAACATGAATAGGACCATATTTACATGATGATTTTGTCTTTATGTGGACCCAGGTACGTGCATAAACTTACATAATGAAAGTCGCGAGATCCCACGTATTCTTTGTTGATTTAGCTGTTCCAATGTATAAACGGAGACATTCAATTTACAAATGCATATATGGCAATATAGGAAAACAGCTAGCTAAGTGCCTGTATTGTAAAATGGAGAAATACGAAGCCATTTACACAGAATTGCCAGCTTTGAATCCTAATTGCTAAGTCCTGAATAAAAATATCTGTATGAGATTTGCACCGCTATTTCTTTTGGTTGGGTGTCACCCAACTTAGCTAGCAAAGACCCAGGAAAACTGGCACATTCCCGATGGTTGACTTACGGAAACAGGATTCTGTATTTATACATTGGAACAGCTAAATCAACAAAGAATACGTGGGATCTCGCGACTTTCATTATGTAAGTTTATGCACGTACCTGGGTCCACATAAAGACAAAATCATCATGTAAATATGGTCCTATTCATGTTTTTAACATGGTTAAAAGATGTCAGTATTTGCCAGATAACCTGAAAAGTATTGCACTGAAAACTGTTCAAAGAAATTCATTCTTCGCACATCCAGAGAATTTGTTGCAGACTATGTTGCAAGATGATGCGTCTCACATAAGGGAGCCGGCTCTTCGAAGAGTGTTAAAAGAGAAAAGAGACCAAAAGAAAGATGGCTGACGCATCTACTTATTATGATTTAAAAGAATGGACGAAAGGAAAGCTTACAGAACCTCCTATGACAATGAAATATAGCGACACATAAATTTCAATCATGATTACTTCAGGAGCTTTGATGGATTTCTAAAAGTATCCTTGCCACACGCAGGCTGTCAAAAGGTGTGTCAAGCTGGTAACGGAGGCTTCGTTTGCATTTTGTGGACCAGAAGCTAGAGATGGATTCATTTGTATAAGGATAAAAGCCCGGCAAGACATACCCGACAATACCCGTTTTCGACAGCAAATTTCAATATTTTCGTGTTTATGAGCGCCCTGAAACTACTGAGTTTTAACAATGAAATGTATTTTTTTTTTGAGTTTATTTTGCTAGTTTATTATGATTTCAGTAAAGTTTATGATTAAAATGGTTAAATAGGTCTATATATCGTTTACAATAAGTCATACACGTGAATGTCAAAAATTTCATTATTTCAAAATTTTAAACCTCATGCGCCACCTGAAGATATATATTTAGAAAATTAAAATTTTGCATAATTACTTCTAATACTATGTATCATCAATTAATAATACAGGAAAATTAAAATTAAAAAAAAAAATTTTTTCGCTCCACCCTACTGTCTATTCCTTTGTCACAGTTTGATGCATCTTCTCTTAATAATGCCTATACATTTTGTTAGGTACCTACATCTGATTGAGGAGTTTGATTTGTATTAACTAATCAAACTAATTAGGTAATGGTTCGAGGCCACAGCTAAAAAGTACCGAGATCAACTTTTTGTCCATACTTTTTCTTGTAACCGCATTAAGGATTTTCTTGTCTAGAATTAGTAAACCCATTGAAGCTTGTATAATGATCGCTGGTGTCAGCTGTGCGCAGGGGACCAGTATATATCGGATTGGATTCAGATTTGAATGAGGCGTAGGCATAACGTCGTACGGCGGTAATTTCCGTTATCTGCCGCCGCAGCCTGCAGGCTTCGTTATGCAGCCGGATCCGAGCGCCAATGTGCGCTAACACGACGCAACTACTGAAAAATAACACCAACAAATTCACCGTCTTTTTAATACAGAATTTCGTATTTTACCAAGCACGCTCTGCTCCTTTTGAACTTATTTAAATTACTCTAGAAAGCTTTCGTTACGGAATGCGTCGTTCATTACATAAAAGCATTGTTGGAAATTCTCGAAACCTTAATAAAACTCTCCGATAAGGTGACGTGACCGGTCGTACGTCGCTTAACTATAAAAAAGTAAACAAACTACGCGGAGTTCGCTAGTCATTATAATATCCAGCGGAAACTTGTTTAATAAATCTGAGGAATTTCCTGTATTCGTACAAAAGACTTCCATGTCAGTGTTCCGCTACTTATTTCGCTACGACGCGACGGTGTCCTCTTTATTTTTCTTTCCTCCTAACTCTGCAACTTCAGCCGCCGACTTGTAATTTGTTATGAATAATTTAAAAATGTCTTGAATAATACGCTGAATATTCCAACTTTAGACCCATCGAAAAAGTTCTCTGTATAAAATGCGTATCGATCACCGGTAACGCATTTTTGATTTCGTGGATTTTCAGGAATTCGCTCCGCCCGTACCGAAGCGACAAAATAATTTATATGGATTATAAGAGACTGGTATTTTAGTATTTCACGAACCGATTCAGTCTATTTGTCCGGTTATTGATGCACATATCAGCTTATTGTATTACGATCACACACGTGACTGCGTTATGTGGCATTGTTTGGAGCTGCATTGCGCTGAATACAATGATCGTTCGGTATTAATTAACTAGCTTTTGTCCGCAGCAATGGACTCGATATTGAATATTGTATTTAGATTTCATTGTTCGCATACGTAATTAAATTCCCAACAAATATAATATTTCATTCATTAAAATACCGCAAAACGACCGCAATTTAATCTATCCGAGCGGAGCACGCGAACATTTTTTTAATTTAATAACTAAATGAGCTTGAATTTGTAATGAGTATTCATGAGGTATTTTTTCAGGTACAGAGTTCCACGAGCTTTATTTATTGCTTTTTTTCCTGTAACTGTGGTTGTTTTTTTAGGTCATGTGGGTGGGTGCGGTATCACGGATGAGGTGGTGCAGTGGATGGAGAGGATTCAGAACTCCGGCGTGGAGGACGATCTGACCTCGCCGGTGCCCTCTCCGTCTGCGGGCCCTCATCCGCACCACGTGCCCTCGACGCCTCCGCCTCATCCCAATAGTCTGAGAGATGATTCCTCCAGGTAAATAATAAGCCAATTATTTTAAACATTCGTTTATCCGCATGCTTTGACAATGAATAGCAATTCAATACTTGGTGAAAGAATACATTGAAATATGTAAATAATCTTTTCCTTGTATTGACAGATTTTGCCTGTCTGGTTTCCATACTTTAATTTTTTCTTTTTAACCTACAATAAACCGACGTTTTCCTGTTTTTTGGTTTATTAAACTATTAAATATTGTGGGTTTTGGTGTACGATTTTTTTTTATAATTATTTTTTCAATAATATCGTGACAGAGTGGTAATTTTTGGGGGAGGCCAAATTTCGGTTTACCGCTCTTTCACGGTGTTCTATGAAAAACAAACGAATAAAGAAGAAAATGGTGTGAGATTACTTAATTTTATAGATAAAAAATATAGACATTTATTTGAACATTATAAAAAGGTAATTATCAATACTCCAATGAGATGCTATAATGGCGAAATACAGATTATTGTAGGTTTAAAAGAACAACAACCCGACTGCTGTCTGCTTTATTAACACCTTATATTGGTCAGGTTCTGGGACATGCAGTACCACGACAAATACTCCAGGGCGGCGAACTCTGGCGGCCACTCGCGGTCCAAGCGAGCGACGTACGACAATAAAAACACCTGCTCACTCTACATACAGACCGACCCCCTGATCTGGAGGCATGTTAGGGAAGGGTTCCCCGATGTAAGTATGGTTTCAGAAACTGAAAGACATGGGAATGAAACAACTTTAAACAATTTAACTCGCGTATTTTATTCTATTGGCTGACGTTTCGGAGCCTTTACAAAGTCCAGTAGCACGACTGAGCTGACAATAGTCTTATGCTAAAGCGAGTAAAAACCGTTTAAATTTGTTTCATTGTAAAGTATAATAACCGCGAAGGCATCATAAATTTGCATAAATACGTAAATGCACTTGCAGAGTTGAACAGAAATGCGATAAATTTATACTTACCTGGTTAAAATGTATATTCGATTTAAAACGCGATGCCGTAACTGTAATTAAAATAGATTGATTCGATGATTGACTGGTACAGTCCAGGGAGCCAATATAGTACATCCATTCACATTGCTATAATTAAGAGATATATTTTTGAAACTATGTTACTTATGACAATAAATCATTTAACATTAAAACATCTACATATATATTATTATGTACCTACATAAAATAAAGTCAGGTTAGCTACACCATTTATAACTCAAGAACGGTTGTACCGATTTTTATGATTCTTGATTTTTTAGGTTCACCTTTTCGAATATCAGCTATTTAATGTAATGCTGTTTTGTAGGGTCGATAATCTTTTAATCTTTGGAATTAAAATAAACATTACATTCCAGATTGGAATTATAAATAAATAAATTAAAAAAAAAAAGAAAACTATAATGTATTTAACTGCCATATTTCCATATTCGTAGCACGACTGAGCTGATAATAGTCTAACACTAAAGCTTTAGCGTTAGCGTAAAATAAAATACGCTAATTAAATCCATTCAATTTGTTTAATTCCAATGTGTAATAACTGCGAAGGCATCACAAATTATTATTATATTTCAGCATCGTGACCCGAGCAAAAAGAACGAAGTGGACACGAAGACTCGCGAGGAGCTGCTGTCACTGATAGCGCACCATGTGACAGCTGTCAACTATATCTACAGGAGCACCAAGTTCGACGGCCGTATGGAGCATAGGAATATCAAATTTGAAGTGCAGAGGATAAAGGTCAGTTTGGGGTGACACTACCGGGTTGTCAGTGATAAGAAATGTTCTACCCCTAACCTGTTCTGAATAATAATTTCATGAATGTAATATATAACATTTAATGAGATTTGAATATCATTAAGATAAGATTATTGTCATTCTAACCACCTCTGTCGAATTCGAACTCTCCAAATTGAAAAGTGGTTAGGTACTTTAAAAATAAAATATTCATTTTGATAACTAATAAACAAACTTTATTTTGAAAGTCGTGAATAGCTAGTAGCTTCCTAAGTTTTGATGTGTAAAAATCGTTTAAGTCCCTTGATAACTGAATACAGAGGTACAAGCTTCATGAAACAAAGAATTCATACATTTGCTTAACTTTTGTTAATATCACTCAATCATCTAGCTATGCAAAATTAACTATTATGGAAAACTATAGAAACCACACAAAAAGTTGTAATTTATACTCATTTTACGCCTTATTCTTGTGTAAATTAAATAATATGTTATACATGAATAAGGAAGTCATGGCTTATTTATCTTACAAATGAACTTGTCAACTAAGATTTGTTACGCTAATAATGTACCGTATGACGTTAGTAAAGATTTAAATTAGTATCATTAAAATAAGTTTTTTTTTTTATATTTATCATTGTTGAACAACATTTTATACGACCAGTGTAAAGTGCCTACTTAAATTTATTTTTCCTTGGTAAGAACGCAGCCTCGTCTAGGTACATATTGTATCTTTCAATAATTTTAAAAGTAGTTGAAATATCTATAATTAAATCATTCATAAAAAGAACCAATCTTATATCAAAGAACGTGACATGTCAAATATGACTTTCTGATAAACACAATAAGGTTTAAATTAAATTAAAAAATATTTTACAGATCGACGACGATTCCCTCTGCAACAACCACCATTTCGCCAGCGAGACCAATCAGTTTTGTTTGGAAAACATCGATGTCTCCAATTTCTTGAATTTGCACTCGCTGGGCAACCACGAAGACTTTTGTCTAGCTTATGTGTTCACCTACAGAGATTTCACTGGAGGGACCCTTGGTGAGTTATTATTATTTAAAACTAGCTGACCCGGATTCTTTTTGTTAATTTCTTCTATACAAAACTTGTACTGACAGTAATAAACACAAACAAAAATATCCAATTTGGTAAAGTCGATAGCAAGCTATGCGCGTACATACATTTATGTGAATCATTTTTGTTTATATGTTTGTATATATTATTACCTATAGAATGAATGTTTTATATATGATTATATGATTCACATATATTTCCAAAACAGGAAATATATGTGAATCTGTATACCTAAAACAAATTTTATAAACGAGGAAGATGGGAAAATAATAAAGTTAACAAAATTATTTGTCATATCCTGTGTCTATATATAAACAGTGGAGTGTTACTTAAAATACCTTTTGTTTGAACAGCAAAATTATTCAAAGGGTATTAATTAAAAACGGCTTATCGATTGCTACTAAAGAGTAGTAAAGAGTAAATATAAACGTGCTGTACTATTGTTTGGTATTCAATTAAAGCAACTGATTGATTTTTTTTTAATATGTATAATACCTACTTACTGAAAATATTTGATAATAACATAACAATCGAGCTATATAATATACAGTGGTCCGAAACTGTTTGCAAAAATGTTTAAAACCAAGTGACTCGACCATAAAATAATACGAATTACAAAAAACAATTACCCTAACAACATTTATGTACCTATTATATTCGAGAACTCATCGCTATAAAACATAAAATATTATTTACAGGTTTGATCATTCCAATTACATAATTATATCTCGTTCGGAAAATAGAAAATATTACCATTGTATTTTCTGTTTTGATAATTCCAATTATCATATTTCGTTTGTAAATTACAGCATTGCTCCTTTATCTATGACTTCTATGAGTCATGCAAAGTCACCTTGAAATTCCTTGGAACTTTTTGCGGCGTTGAGGAAAAAAATCCCAACTTTTTTTTAGGTAGTCAAGGTTATAAAGTAGGTACCTCTAGGCAAACACGTGCCTTATCTTATTATCTCAAAGATGTCATGTTAGGCTTTACTGGTTGTTTTCATTATTGTTTAGGTATACGGCGCTTTGAAGTCGGTAATTTTATTGCGTTGGTAACCTTGATATTATTATAGGCCCTATAATAATATCAAGGTCAACTTATAATATAGCGCCTGGGTTCTTAACCTGGAGGTAATTACCCCGCAGGGGTAAAACTTATATTTCGAGAGGGTAACCATCAGCTGGTAGTTGTCTCGTACGCCGAATTTTAAAGTGACAAGTCTGAGCACAGCGTAGCGCCGACTAGTGCGCAAGTTCGTAGTTGAGAGGAGGGGTAAAACTAAAATCAGTGACCCTAGTTAGGTCATAAGGTTAACGGACCTAAGAAGGTTAAGAACCACTGTTATAGGGGCATAGTTTAATAGTCTCAACAGTTTATGAGAATACGCGTGTTATATCTTAAAAATTAATTCCTTTGATCGTGTAATTAAGCTAGTCGTCTATTGCAAAGTATAGTTACTAATTTAGTGTACACCTGTGACAGGATTCTTACTTCGACAATTTGAAATTAAGTAATGAATCATAGAAAGCGAATAAAAATAGTGACACAGCTCGGAATGTGTCACCATAATATTATTATCATGTAGGAAAATATTTCCATTTGTATCACTATTCTATAAAGAAACTATTTTTAAAATTAAATTAGTAAGAGGATACACATTGTTTTATCCTCTTAATAAGGATATAGGTACCAAACGTTTTAAATCCCCTTAATAAGGATATACCAAACGTTTATCCCCTTTCTAAAAAAAAATATATTAGGTATATTGTTGATAGAGCATATACAAATATTATCCTAATAAAATAAATTTGCTATAAATATCAACTCGTACATTGGGATGAAACAATAATAATGGATTAAACTCGCGTGTTTTATTTTATTTGCTGACGTTTCGGAAACCTTACAGTTCCCATATTCGTAGCACGATTGATCTGACGCTAATGTCTAGTATAAGACTATCGTCAGCTCAGTCGTGCTACGATCCGTTATAATTGTCTTATTCCATTGAGTATAATAACCGCTAAGGCATCAGACATTATTATATCAACGTATAATGTATTTTGACGTTTCTTTCACAGGTCTGGCGTGGGTGGCCAGTGCAAGCGGGGCTTCAGGTGGCATCTGTGAGAAGTACAAGACGTACACAGAAACAATAGGAGGCATGTACCAGAGCACGAAGCGGTCCCTCAACACTGGCATCATCACGTTCGTCAACTACAACAGTCGGGTGCCGCCTAAGGTCAGCCAGTTGACTCTGGCACACGAAATAGGACATAACTTTGGTTCACCGGTATGTGTTGATCTATTTTGTCACAATGTTTGTGTTAATGCGATTTTTTTGAAGTATGAATGTTATTGGAAAAGTAACTTTTAGACCGGTCCGTTTACTTCTAGACGAGTGATATATAAACGAAATAGAATGAAATAAAATAACCCCGGAATGTAAACTTGGAACCCTAAAATGTAATAAAATATATAATTTTAAACTTAACCATTACTCATATATTTTTTTAAATGCTGTCGAGTGGCAACTTTACTTTAACCTATGTTCACAGTGATGCTCTTAAAATTTTATTATATTGTTAAAGTGTAGGTATGCTAACGCTACGAAAATTACAGCAGAATCGGAGCAGACTGAACTGACAATAGTCTTAACATTAGACTACTACGATTATGATAACTGTAAAGTTTTCAAAATGTCAGCATAAAAATAATGTACGCATTTAATTCCAAATGTGTAATGACCACAAAAGCCTCAAAAATGATTACCCTATTTTTTTTTTTCAGCACGACTACCCGTCTGAATGTCGTCCGGGTGGGCAGCGCGGCAACTTCATCATGTTCGCATCGGCCACCAGCGGTGACCGGCCGAACAACAGCCAGTTCTCGGCGTGCTCCATCGGCAACATCAGTGCGGTGCTAGATGCAGTACGGGACGGACGCAAGCGCAACTGTCTCTCGAACAACTCGGGGGCGTTCTGCGGGAATAAGATCGTCGAGGCCGGCGAGCAGTGCGATTGTGGTGAGTGGATTGATACATGGACTACCCTAGATAAGCGTCGTGTAAAATAAGGTCCAGCTGTCATGTTCCACCAATCATAGGCCAGTAGCTTGTCTCTCATTGGTGGTACATAACAGCTGGATCTCATTCTGTATCGCATTTTGAAAACTTTGACCTTGACTGTTAATATGGAGAGAAATCGCGCCAATAAGCGCTATCACAAGTCAAAAAGCTGCTAGGTGTCGTTTGTCTTGAGTGAGTAGTTTTCAGTTAAACTTTACTTGATTCGCGTATAGGTATTTATGAGTGTTATATTTAGGTTCGTCTCCTTGCCAGCTGTTACAAAAATGTGCCTGAGGACTGAAGGATACATTTTTTCGCTATCCATATTAAAATAAAAAAAAATAAAAAATAAATAGTTAAAAAATTTACAAATAACTTCCTTATCTTTACCTTCCTTCGCTTCATTTTTAAGTTCTTTGTTAAATTCTTCACTAAAAACACTGTTTTGTATATATCAGGTTACGATGAGAAGGAGTGCAAGGACCAGTGCTGCTACCCGCGCGTGGTGAGCGACGAGGACCGCAGCCACAACCAGTCCGCCAAGAGCTGCACCAGGAAGGCGAACACGCAGTGCAGGTTCGAACACACTACGCACACATATGTGACGTCATCGACAATTACCTACCTCCGTTTGATGACGTCATTTTGTCATCTTAACTAAAGAACGCAAACTTTTAAAGAGCTACTTGACTCATTTGACGTGTAAAGTTTATTTACTTAAAAATACATTTCCTACTAAATAATTTAATTTTAATAATGATGCTATTGTGGTTACTACCTACCTACACATTAGATTGAAACAACTATATCAAAATCAATCGTTTGCATAATGTAAAATCACTTTAGTGTAAGAGTACAGTCTGCTACGATTATGGTAACCGTGAAGCTTTCGAATAGTACGTGAGCTAAATCCGTTATATTATTTATTTGATTCCAAAGTGTTATAACCGCGGAAGCATCCGAAATTATTATTCTCAACGTGGCACTCCATGAATTTATAATCATATGACATTTTAGCTATCCTATTTAACTTAGCACGATTTTAACTATGTCTGTCTGTCCGTCAGTCCCTCGCAAGGCCCATGCTGCAACTCTACGTCGTGCCACTACATCCCGCCGTCTGCCAACGTGACGTGTCGCGAGGCAACTGAGTGCAGCCACGCGTCGTTCTGCTCCGGCCTGTCCGCCGAGTGTCCCGGGCCCAGGCCCATGGCCAACCGGACGCCGTGCAACAATGGTCAGATTACACTTTGTTTAAAATATGTATATTCTTATTCGTTTTACTTTGTAACTTTTTGACTCCCTTTTGATGAGTGACTCCAGAGTTAATTTGAATAATATGTACTTCCTGTCAAAGAATGTGTATTCATATTGTTTTTAATTTGTAACTTTTTGATTCCCAGCGGCGATAAATAATAAATAATAATGATAATAAGAATTTTAAATTTAGAAGTATTTTATTGTAGTGGTGGCTTTTTATGCGTTTTACGTTTAAATCTCAACTTTCCCCATTTTTGAGATATTTCCTTTTTTTTAATTTAATGCAGTTCGAGCGTAACTATAACACTTTAAAGCAAATAAAATCCGTTGTAAATGTTTTATTAATCTTATTTTTTTTTCAAATTAAACTCTTATACTGTCTATACTATTATGAAAAATCTTCAAACAAAAATTCCAGGCACCCAACTGTGCAAGAACGGCGAGTGCAGCGACAGTATATGCATAAAGTGGAACATGAAGGAGTGCTTCCTGTCGTCCGCGCCGACGCACATCGGCGACGGTGTGACGGCGGTCGTGGACCGGCGGCTGCTGTGCCAGCTGGCGTGCCAGACCGACCCCGATGACGTCAACTCTTGCAAGAGCACCTCCGACTTTGCCAAGAGCGTCGGCCTCCCCGCCGGCGGCATCAGTCTCAGACCGGGATCGCCTTGTGATAACTTCCAGGTATTATTGTCTTACCGTGTACCGTTTGTGACTGGGGTCTGGAGATCCGCAGGTCTATACATGCATCTATCTGGGCGTTGTTTAATCGAGTTATATTTCTCCATTATACGTCGTCAGGTGATTATTCTAGTCCAGTCTGTAGTCCAGTGTGTAGTGTCTAGACTATCGACAGCTCAGTCTGCCATGAATATGGTGGTACGTCGGAACGGTGGAATAATAACAAGTTCTGAATTTGAAATAAACCGTATAAATAGTAATAACTGACTATCGTTATCACGATATAACGCGAGTTACCTAAATCCTATTACTTACTGAGACACCGCTATCCGTCCGTCACCAGGTTTTATCTCATGAATTAGCCAGTTGAGATTTATATCTATTCACAGGGCTCGCATACAAAAAAACATTATTTTTTTCACTCAGTTTTGCTCGGTATGGTACAGAACCGTTTGTGCGTGAATCTACCTCGCACTCGACCGATTAATATATGAATTTGATTAATATTATCGCTTGCTCGCAGGGCTACTGTGACGTGTTCCTCAAGTGCCGCGCGGTGGACGCGGAGGGCCCGCTGGCGCGGCTGAAGAACCTGCTGCTGAACCGCGCCACGCTGCAGTCGGTGCAGGCGTGGGTCACAGAGAAGTGGTGGGCGGTGCTGCTCGGCGGCGTCGCGCTCATCGTGTGCATGGGCGCCTTCGTCAAGTGCTGCGCCGTGCACACGCCCTCCTCTAACCCGAAACGACCGCCTGCTAGGTACCTATTTTTTTTTCTTAGTGGGTTACAGTTTTGTACACTTATGTTAAGTTTAGTGCAATAATAGTACATTACGCACCAAGGCCAGTAAAATAAAAAATGTCTCAGATCACATGTAATTGTCGTCCGACGCGAAGCCGAGGTTGACAAAAATGTGATCTGAGGCTTTTTATTTTACTGGCCGAGGTCAGTATACTATTTTTCTGTTCGACGAAGCCAGAAAGCGGAAATTTCATTTAGCGCAGCGGCCACAAAGTTGGCGGAGCTTTCTGGCCGGAGGACGGAAAAATATATATAAATCTTAACACTGTTGATTAAAGTTCAAGTAAGTGGGATATTTTCTTTCTTCTCAACATAAGCTATATAGATTTTTTTTAATAATCCCGTGGTATTAATTTGCAGAAGACTATCGGAGACCCTCCGGCGTCCGATGAACACGCTGCGGCGCATGCGACACCAGCCGCCGCGCGAGCCGCGAGCGCCGCGCCCCGGACACGGACACCGCCGCGCGCGGCACAAGTACACGCCGCCCGCGCACCACGCCCGGGACAACCCGCTAGGTAACACGCCGCACACAGCCGCCGCACCGCGCCCCGGACACGGACACCGCCGCGCGCGGCACAAGTACACGCCGCCCGCGCACCACGCCCGGGACAACCCGCTAGGTAACACGCCGCACACAGCCGCCGCACCGCGCCCCGGACACGGACACCGCCGCGCGCGGCACAAGTACACGCCGCCCGCGCACCACGCCCGGGACAACCCGCTAGGTAACACGCCGCACACAGCCGCCGCACCGCGCCCCGGACACGGACACCGCCGCGCGCGGCACAAGTACACGCCGCCCGCGCACCACGCCCGGGACAACCCGCTAGGTAACACGCCGCACACAGCCGCCGCACCGCGCCCCGGACACGGACACCGCCGCGCGCGGCACAAGTACACGCCGCCCGCGCACCACGCCCGGGACAACCCGCTAGGTAACACGCCGCACACAGCCGCCGCACCGCGCCCCGGACACGGACACCGCCGCGCGCGGCTCAAGTACACGCCGCCCGCGCACCACGCCCGGGACAACCCGCTAGGTAACACGCCGCACACAGCCGCCGCACCGCGCCCCGGACAAGGACACCGCCGCGCGCGGCACAAGTACACGCCGCCCGCGCACCACGCCCGGGACAACCCGCTAGGTAACACGCCGCACACAGCCGCCGCACCGCGCCCCGGACACGGACACCGCCGCGCGCGGCACAAGTACACGCCGCCCGCGCACCACGCCCGGGACAACCCGCTAGGTAACACGCCGCACACAGCCGCCGCACCGCGCCCCGGAAAAGGACACCGCTGTATGTGTAATCGGACACTTGCCTAGTGATAGGCGGCAAAATTTTCCAAGTGTTTGAAATCTTCGCTTCCTTCTAAATTCACGATATAATAATAATAATTTAGCCTCTTACTCTGTTATTTTATTCACGATACACATCGCTTTACACGTAACTTGTTATTTCCAGCGTCAGCGCCGCCCGGTCCGAGCGGCCGCCGCGGCGAGCCGTACGCGAACGCCTACCCGCAGTCGTACGAGATGCGTCCGGCGCAGAAGGTCTGACAGTACGACTACTGCGGCCCGGTCGCCAACGAGCTGGAGCTGGTGGCTCTGGCGCCCGGCGTGCCTC
The DNA here is from genome assembly GCA_038024825.1 of Polylopha cassiicola. Taxonomy (NCBI): domain Eukaryota; kingdom Metazoa; phylum Arthropoda; class Insecta; order Lepidoptera; family Tortricidae; genus Polylopha; species Polylopha cassiicola. The sequence goes on from CP149055.1 coordinate 8,847,826, forward strand.
TGCTCCTGGGCTACGTCTACCGGCCGACGCGACCCACTGCCGAAAACAAAACCGTAGCCTCTCAGACTACGATCACTTTACACTCGCCTGAATCGCTAACGGTCACTAACCCGCAGAGACACGATATTTGAATGTCAAACACGCACAATTTACGGTACGGTGTTATGTTTTTTGACACTTGACATGTGTCGGGATTTTAGTTTGTCTAGTGAAACATTTTTTGTGTTGTCGGTTGAAATTTGTTATGGTTTAAATAACTCTCCATTGTGACAGGGGATTTAAACGATTATTTTCGTGTAAGGTGCATAAGCCCCAAGAATGTCAGGGCAGGTGGTATGTTTCTTGTAAGTTTTTTTTTATAAACCGTTGAATTTAAAATTTGTCTGATAGCGATTATTTATTCGTTTTTAGAAATTGCCAAGTACATACTCGTTTACTTTATCTATATCGTTTACTCGATTGTGTACTAGTTTCAATATAATATTGGTAAGAACTATAAATTATTTGCTCAATAAAAAAAGTATAAATTTAATTGATTCTGGGCCTGGTACACGATGTCCGAGTATGTCTTTATTGTTTTTGCAACCTTTTTTATAGATAAAAACTTTGTTTAATCTCCAATCTATCAATATCCCTTATTTGGTAAAAAAATATTTAATTAGTTAAATTTGGACATTGAACAATATTTTTATCTAAGAAAAAAAGTGGTAAATATTCTTGATCATTGTGAAACAGGCCATCTGTATACTACATTACGCCGAGCTCAAATTTACTCAATTTTATGATTTATATTTATGTATGAAATTATTTTATGAACGAGATTATAGTTTGAATGACGACAGGCGAGTCATGTCGAGCCAGTGATACGCTAACTAAACAATAATGAAGGATTGTCAGAGCTGCTTTACAACAGACATTTATGTATATTTTTGTATATAAATGAAGAGTTATAACAAGCTATATAAAATATCAAAACGAATGTAAACTGAATACCAATACTAATATTAATGTATAATTAATGCATTGTTTTACTGGAATCTCCGTAATCGTAATTTTATAGACTATTTTTATTGTACGTTAATATAAGGACGCGGAGGTGCCATTATACCAATTTGTATTTCCATTCCTTCTAAAATTAGATTTCATTTAGTGACAACTTAATCTTATTCAAAAGTCGCCGGTTGCAGTCTACAGTTGTGTCTCAAACATTCCGTCTCAATGTGTATTGGGAATACGGGGAACCCGTTGATAGAGAACATGTAAATTGACGATTGTGCCGAACATATTTTCAATATAAAAGTTACCTTTCAGTAGTTCCCATCATCACAGTATCGTTAATTAATAATGCCATGTTCACAGAAACACTGCCAAGCGCTTTATTTCTACTTCTACGCTTCATGTACGTAAATGAAGCAAAAAGCGTTCAGTAGAAGTTGTAAATGTTTAGGAAACTAAAATATAGATTAGTTCGGGATTGGTGACTGCGAGCAACGCAACTGAAGTTCGGCAAAGGACGTGCCTTGCAGGATTTATTATATATAGCAGTAATCATATTCAAAACGTATTATCAAGTATGTAACCACGTATTTCAAGTTTTCTCATTATCAAATCATCATTACTAGCATATTTATTATAAATTAATTTTACATACGCTAATGTTAATAAATCCTACAAGTGGCTATATTTAATCGTATATTGCTTATGGGCTCAAGTCGGTTTCCAAATTCTGCATTTAGTCTTCCTAAGGACTTCAGTACTTTTGTATTCATTTAAAGTTACTTTTAAGTAGATTGTAAATTATAAAAAAAAAAATAACAGTATTGCCAAATGATCAAATAATATTATTAGACTGAAAATTCTTACAACCTTGTTATGATGTTTGTGATGAGTTTCCTTATTTTTAATTGTAAAAGCGCCGCGTGCGCATGTGGCTCAAACGTATTCGATCGCGATCAGTTGTTATGGTATGGTTTAACACTTTAATGTTTACTGGCAAATACAAACTTGCATATCACATTATACTGTTTATTCTACATGATATACCTATATTATAGGATTGTTTCGTCGGACGTTTCAGTTGATCTCTTTGATAGATGATATTCGTTAAAGGTCATACACACTACGCGTAGAGTTAACTTTCCGTCGTGCAAGCCAAAGAGCATGATGTATTTTTTATGTTTTCTATACATTTAATATTAAGGGTCAATCTTATAAGTATACCATAGTAATGCCATTTTATTAGTGAAGGTCGAAACATACGCAAGTTCTCATAATTGTACTATAACATTGTATATTTGTATGTAAACCGAGGGGTAATGTTTCCGATGTAGAGTGACTTGACCAATTGTGTAAAGATGGAAAGCGTTTTCTCCGTCGTCGTAGTACTCAATGGCATTATTTCTCCTAAGTGTAAGCTAGATTACCGTAATAGATTATTTAAAAGACAATGTGAATATTTTTAATTAATGAGATGAATGTTACAACATGTGATTTCAAAATAAAAAAAAAACAATAAATTTTACATTAAATGTTGCAGTTTTATTTGGTAATTAATATATTTAATTAGACGGTCTGTTGGTCCAGTTAGCCCCTGACTACGAAACCGGAGGTGGCGGGTTAGAATTCTGCTATAGGCAGATGTCAGTGCAATGATCACGAGCATATATACCTGAGTGAGCTTATAAGACAACCTGAGTGAGCTTATAAGAGGCGTCTTGTATGAAGTACAAGCTTTGTTTAGTTTGGGACTATTAGGTCAATCAGTGTGAATTGTCTAGAGATATTTTTTTCATTATTCCGGTAGTGTTTTGTATATAAATAAAACAAATGAAATATTTATAATTGTTGTTTTTAATAATAGTATGTAAGTTATATAATCGTATATACATGCTAGGTATAAAACTTTATTATAAATAGGCTTGTATTATTAATCTTTCCAAAATGCGAGTCAAAGACAAATCTACAAGACAGGAAAAATTAAGGCGATTTGAAAGCCCAGGGGGCAATCTTCTGAATAAGGAAATGACAAACTAAAAAGTTGCACCATTATGTCTAAATACCAAATACGAAAACAGCTGCAAGATTGCCCGTTTAAATGATATAAAATGGGTAGAAAAAATAAATATAAATGCTGTAGTACAAAAGGGGCCTAAGTTTACAATCTTTTGTAGTAGCATTCAAAAAGAAAGTTTCATTTTTTATCCGGCCTTAACTTTTCTTCTAACTTACACGTACATAAACAAAACAACATTCACATAACTTATAATTAATAGACAATCAATTCCATTTAGGTAAATTATTATCTATACATAAAACGGCTCTCCAGATTGTTTTGTTGGCAGCATTACAAGTACAATATAATCGAACATGAATCTCAATCTGCACAGAAAGTAAATAATTACAGTAATTTCTTATAACTTAATAAATTTTATTTGTCTTATTTTTATTCTTAAATAATAAACTAGGTATAAATCTTAGTTTATAAAACGAAATATTGATAATGACAGGAATACTTGTACCAGTCTTTATGACGAACAGAATGTGTTGTGGAATAATAAATTATTAATAACGAAGTTATGATTAGTTAGCAGGTAGGTACGTTGTTTGTCAGCGTGGAGTCACCTCGACATAACGACGATGAGAAATTTGGTTATTTGCTTAAAAATATTTTTTTCCTTACGAGAATTAACACATTACAATCTCAAACAAGTGCATTACAGGCGGGAATAATAATTAAATAATAAAAGGCATTATATTAAAATTTTCCTACATCGTAACTACAATAAAAAACTTGACGCGTTTTTATAAAAACCTCGAATGCACAAATTTTCACATCCATGTCTTTCATCGTTACTTACAACAAGCCTTACAAAGATATTTACGAATGTGAATGCAGTAGCATCTGTTCTTGTTTATAAACCTCATGATAAGCGTTACGTATTAGAACGTACGGGAAACATGATTCTAGGAGGTCCATCGTTAAGAAGGGTGATTCTTGCACTATCAAGTCCAGCAACAAATAAACTGATTCACGGTTCCTAATAGCTTCTTTGTCAGTTTCCTGTCCCAGGCGCAACAACGACGACGACGCCAAAGCAAGGAATTCCTTCATACGATCCTCAATGTCACCTTGACCGCAAATAGTGAAAAGCGCCCCGAAGATGTGATTAATCGCAGGTGCCATGCAGTGGATGTTGTTGGCGTGCCCTTCTAGAGAGGGTCTATAGAAGGAGCCCTCGCTACGCGCTAGTCGGGGAAGGGAGACTGCGACGAAGACCATCAACAAACAGACCACGAGATGTTCTTCTTCCTCTATCTCTGACTTGTGCTGTCGGAGCGCCGACGCTAGAGTCGGGTCGACTTTACACGACAATCCTGCCGCCGAACACATTTCCGATATTACACGCATCGGGTCCCCGCTGGGCAGTTGTTGCTGGAAGTCTTTAATAGAACTTATAATAAACGGAATCCGTCTTTCCAAAACATCCAGCAGCGACTCCTGTGCAACTTGACGGAAACTCAGAATTACACCAACTATTGTCATTCTCTGTAGAACATTGTCCACTTGTAACAGTCTCTTGAACTGCTCTCTCATTATTTCAGGCTTATCAAAGTTAGTGCGAAGCATTTGCAAGACTTCTTTATTTTGAACTACAAGTTTTTTAAGTTCTTGCACTTGACTGGCGATGTGCCACATCAACGTTTCGCTGAGAAGCTTCATGCCATACGGTCCAATTAATTCAGCCAATGCTCGAAGTTCATTGATATCAGAGTATTCTTCTGCATTGAACGGTATCGCTCCTTCGGCTGTAAGGCTTACGAATGCTTTCTGATTCATTGAGAAGCATATGCTTCCAGCACTTACTCTTCTTAATAAGATTTCAGAATACCACTGAGTATATAGAGAAGCTATAGTCTTTTCACCGTGACTGTCCATGTTTTGAGTTTGTTGCAAGAGACAGTTGTTGAATACTCTTGTAATGTCAATATGTACGTAATTTTCGACCGTTTGCAGTACGTTCATGTAGGCGCGAACGCTGACCAACAACTCCGAAGGCTTTGCAATCTCGCTGGTATCCTGATTGAACATCACCATGCCGACCAGAGCTTTAGAAAACCTGTTCTCTAAATGTTGGTGCAAATATTCACGAGGTGCAAATGTGTATTCCCATACATTTACAGTGGTGCAGTAATTAATAGCAAAACAAAGTTCTGTCAGTGCCATGTGTAGTTTATCCATTGTAGTCAATTCTTCTCTTGTCTTTCTGTAACTCTCTGCGCCAGGTTTTACTATTTCAATAGTGTTCTTTTTGTTTTTGTCCTTTTTCTTTCTGTTAGCTAAATGAGCAATTGTCTGAGCGCAATGTTTAGGCAGCAATTTGTCGCTCATTGTACACTGCTCATCACATATCGTTGTTATTATATTCTTAGCTTCTTTCGCCATTTCATCCAAAAATATATTGACGACAGACAGACTTCGCTCACGGATGTGGTGGCGCTCTTCAGGGCATAATTCATGAGTGCAGTTCTGGAAATGACTGCATATTAGTGGAAATGCGATAATGTACCGATTTTGTGCTGGAAATTCCAGGCACATGTGGAATTGACTTTCAAAAATCTTGCTATAAAAGCAAAAGAGAGACAGATCAGACGTTTCGACCATGATTTCATCCAGGTTGTCGACCATTTTTGTATGGAACACCATTTTATCAATGAACTGTGCCAATTCTCGTTGATCAACCAGGTTCAAAGGAGTCTTTGCAACAGATGTGTATGCCTGTAATCTAAACCAGTCTAATCTGAAAGCACGGAAATCAAACAGTTCATTATCTTCGACTTGTTTTACATTCATATTAGCGGCTGTGTTACAAAGAGACGATAGAATGATACTCTCATCCTCTGGACAGACTTGGAGATTCTGTATCATAAGATTCAAAGCCACTGCATCAAATCCTGACAAGTACTGGACATAATATCGTTGCATGACTTGACTGTATTTGCGCACCAGGGCCCTTAACTCTTCCATGTGAAACAGCAGTTCAGGAAGTTGACGGTCAACTAGATCTTCAGCTGCTTTTCCTTTAACTTTCTGTGGAGGGTTGTCGTTATGACGCAATAGCCAAAATACTTCATCTCTGGCATAACAGAGGCCAATAAAGATTAGCAAGGCCTTTGGTCCTAGTAATCCAGGTTGGTCAGTGAGTATGAGGCCAAGCTCTTTCAATGCTGTTCTTAAAAACTTTCTCCTTTCTCTATGCTTGTATCCTGCTTTTTGTACAGCATGATGATAACAGTCTTTTACTTCTGATATCCTTTTCCCGTAACCTTTTATGCCATCAAAGAAATTTTGAATGTATGAGTGTATGTAAATGACTTCATCCCGAAATAGTGCAAGCACCCATCCAGATTCCAATGCGCTTACCCACATTTTGTTTGCATGATCTTGCTGCAACATTTGATGGCAGAGAGCAAAGCCGAATATTACCCATCTCTCCAGAGTCTCCAAAGATACGTATTCACAGGACATTGTATTAGTTTCTGAAGGTTTAAGAAGTTGTGCAGGATTGCTGACCAGACTTAACTTCTGTTCTGATCTCCAGTGCTCAGCAGTGAGGTTTCTCGCTGGATAGACATGCCAAAGAGAGTTTAAGGCACTGGCTAATATTTTCTGGTAAGGTAAGAATTCCTCTGAAAGCTTTTTCAATGGGGCGTCATAATCTACGATTACTTGACCTAGGCGCGGAAAACTTGGATCTATCTGGCTATGTACCATTTCATGTGCCGCGTTAAAAAGACCCAACACTGCCTTACGATCTTCAACGCGAGATAGCAGTATCATTAAAGACACATAGGTAGTAACCAGATCAAGGTAGTTTTTGGTCAACTCAAAATTCAATGTCAAATCTAATGTGACCTGACACCCAGCCATGATGTTTAGTAACTCTGTCACATTGTCCTTGAAATCCAAAAGATCGACAAAAGTATAATAATACAGCGACAGGGATTTGATGATTTCATTTCTTATATTTGTGATTGGTTGGAGTCCTTTTATATCAATATTAGGGAATCTGCGCACAATGTGTTTTATTGACGATTCCAGAGTTTTATCAGAGAGAAATGCGGGTTTTGATTTTGCATCTCCACAGGCTTTTTTTATGTTGTAGATTCTGGTTAACATACCAATGCCCCTGTCATTGAGTATGATGAGCTTCTCAGCCAACTTCTGTTGGCTGATGTGGACCGACCTCGACATTGTAGACATCTTATCTGAAATTAAATACAGTCACATGAAAACATATAAAAAGTAACGCAATTGCAATATTCACGTATTTTGGGTAATTTTCGGGGATGTCATAAAGTTACCAAGAGTAGGTATACAAAAACCATAAATGTATAGAAAACTTTTTCAATTTATCTAATTATGTCATCTTAGTACAATTTCAATTAACAACATCATTAAAAGGAGTTGAGAACAACTACATCTATTCTACATCACTATCATCTACATAAATAGGCATGACTCATTAGAAACAAGGAAATTCACGCAAATGGGTGATTAGGATTCAGATAAAGCAAATTAAAACAAATAAAAGGGTTTTATGTTTTCTATAATAATACCTAATAACTATTTTTATTACTGTTAAATCTTCTATAAAAAACACAATCATAATGCTTATAAAAAAATGCCTAGTTTAGCATTTCTTTTTGACCTATGGTCATAACAATTACCAAAACCTATTAGGGGCAAATAGTAGTTTAATAAAAAATAGTATTTGTACTTATAGTCCTTTGTGGCTCTCATAGAATTTCTCATAGTTTATATAAGTAGATCAATGTGAATGGTCCTTATAATTATATTTTATATTGATGTGAAATACCAACATTATCAAAATTATTTGTAACTATGTACACCATTTATAGCTGTCATATTACAGGATAACACAGGTTAAAATGTTTTAGACCCTTTAAACGTTCCCACTCATTATTCTATTTAAACCCAATAAACAGCATAAGTGCTAACCATGTAGACATGCAATGTATTATCAAGTTACATGTAGGTGTACCTACTCGTATGTATAAGAATTATTTTATATCAAGTGTCAGTAATGTATTTTTTAAACATTCTATATGCTAAGTAGGTGTAATGTTTACTCGTATCCTATTCAGCATTTATTTTATTAGTGTGTACAAATTATCTGTACAAGCAAATTGTGACCTCGTAAACATTTACAAAACTATAATACAATAAGTTTAAAAGATTAAATGAGAGCTCTAGATTATATATATTTCTATTTAATAGAAAGCCATGCATGTGTCCAAGAAGGTAAAGTCAAGCCGCAAGCAGACGGCTTCCGATAAACATTCAAAGCATAGTAGGTACAGTTAGTCGCCTGTAAAGTACCTGCAATAATGCGACGCTGCAATCCTATAACTGGTCAAAGATGATCATATTATGCTTTTGTAAGTAAGAATATCACTCATAAATACACATTTCGTATCAAGTGTTCCTTTTATTGTAAAATGTGAAATAGGGAGTGTCTACTGCAATGGTTGACAAATCCACTTGACAGTTATGTACAGTATTGCCACTTTCTAAAAGTGACGCCATTTTATTTTTCATTTGGCATCACTTGAATATAAATAAAAAAAACAAATAGACTCTGAATATAAAGGCAGTCATGTAGTATCAAGTAAGATGACATTATCGTTAACGTAATAAACACCGTCCATATATTCTAAATAACAATAAACTGCAGTGTGTAGTCACACATTATAGTTTATAATTATTACATGAACGGTTTCATTAAAATCATCTAAATAGAGTAGAAAAATAATTCACGTTGCTTGATGGTGTATAAGCTACTTTAAATACATTTTAAAATATGGCGTCTCGCCGATCACCGATCTGTCACCGAATTGTCATTTTCGCTAATCGTGGAGTTTTTGCGTTTACTTTACATGCGATCAAAGTTATCCTAATTCTTTAGAGATTATATGCTAATAATTTAGCATTACTGTTTTTTTAAGAGGAGGAGGCTAAATATTTAATTACTGAAGGACAAATCAATCCGCCACCATGCCGCGTATTATGATAAAAGGCGGCGTTTGGCGCAATACAGAAGTTTGTTTTATTGGTGTATTACCGAATTATTACTCTGTATGTCTGGTGATTTTGCAAACTTATGTTTTGAATATTTTTAGGATGAAATCTTGAAAGCGGCTGTAATGAAATATGGCAAAAACCAATGGTCTAGAATTGCTTCTTTGCTCCACCGTAAGTCTGCTAAGCAATGCAAGGCGCGTTGGTACGAATGGTTGGACCCGAGTATCAAGAAAACCGAGTGGTCTCGGGAGGAGGACGAGAAGCTCCTACATCTGGCCAAGCTGATGCCAACACAATGGAGAACTATCGCTCCTATCATAGGCCGCACAGCAGCACAGTGCTTGGAGAGATATGAATATCTATTGTAAGTGTTACATATAAAGGTATTTTATGTAATGTAATTGACTGTACATATGTAAACAGTTATTATGCTGATATTTATGATTTTTATATTGTTTTACCTTTTGGGAAAACATTCTGTCTATCATTAATAAAACAATATTTTTTTATAATACTTTCCAATATACTGTATTTTTTTTGTATTATTGAAATAAAGAATACTTCATGTCAACTTTCAGATTTATGTGTATACAGTTTGAATATTTTTCTTTTTTTTATATGACAATCATTAAGTACTTATTTGTATTAAAAAAAAATAGTTTTTTACTGGCATTCATTTTTAATTACGCTTTCTACCTATTTACTATTTTAATCTTATCTGTTTCTAATTCATATTTTTACCTTTACATTTTATTGAAGTTTATGTATGGAGCTCTTTTAATATCTGTCTACAATTGTCTTTCAATTTAGGTTTCAAGCCTTGTTAGCAAAACTGTAAATTGATATTTTTAGGGATCAAGCTCAAAAGAAGGAAGAGGGGGAGGATATGGGCGATGACCCCCGCAAGCTGAAACCCGGAGAAATCGACCCCAACCCAGAAACCAAGCCAGCTAGACCTGACCCCAAAGACATGGATGAAGATGGTATGATAGTCATTAGTACAAGCTTTGCTTAGTTTGGGACTAGATCAATTAGTGTGAATTGTCCAAAGATATAAATAAATTAATTAATTATATAATATTATTAATCAATATTAAAATTTTCCATTATTCAAGGCATTCAAGATACATAAAAATATATTTAAACAATTACTTTTCTATAAGAATACCTAGATTTGTTTAAGTAATGTATTCATAAACATGAATTCACAAAGTGTCAAGTTGTTATACTTTTTTTTTTAAACTGTTTTCACTTAATTTTCCACAGAGTTGGAAATGTTGTCGGAAGCTCGCGCACGTCTTGCCAACACACAGGGTAAGAAGGCAAAAAGGAAAGCACGTGAGAAGCAACTGGAAGAAGCGCGGCGCTTGGCCGCCCTGCAGAAGAGGAGAGAGCTGAGTGCAGCCGGCATTGCTGTGCCAATGAGGTAGGATTCTTTCATTGTGCATACAAGTTCTAGTTCTTATATACTTTAAAAGAATCTACAGGGTACATTAGGTAGTCAATGTTTAACCAATTTTGTCTTAACTTCAAACTAACTAAAATTTACTTAATTTGGTCACATAGACAAACATGTAAACGTAAAAAAAATATTCAAATAATTGTACGACAGAGTTGGTTCTATAGATGTTTCTAAATGTAGGTGCAAATGCTCAAAATATATTAAAATTTAAGTTAAGTTATGTCTAAAAATGTATTTTGAAGTGCTCAAGTGAACTCTCAATTCTAGAAACGTACTTTTGATGAAACATGTAAAGGCCTGTATTATAATAATATTACAACACTAAACACTGTACAGACGTAAGAAGAAGCGCGGTGTGGATTACAACTCTGAGATTCCGTTCGAGAAGCGCCCGGCATCTGGTTTCTACGACACATCGACTGAAGAAGTGGATCCGATGGCGCCGGACTTCTCGCGTCTGCGACAGCAACACCTCGACGGGGAGTTGCATTCTGAGAAGGAAGAGGTAAAAATTTATTTATATAATCATTCATATTTTTAACATTATTTGTGGCGGCCCTGTCAGCAGATTGCCACAGTCACGTAACTCACGTAGCAGATAGATCGAGCAGCGATATGCAGGATGGAAAAGCCATGTCCCCGGAATGGGGACATGACTTTTCCATCCTGCCCGGCAAATTATTATTAATTTTAGCGATTCTAAAAATAATGGCACTGCAAGAAGAAACGCAGCAAGAATCACGTCAGCTGTTATGGCTTTTTTTTTCAAATAAGATAACAATATAACATTTATACAAATATCAACTTTCACTAGAATATCAATAAAAAAATAATTCAAATGTAAAAGGAAACGGTTTTCACTTCTCACTATTTAGAGTAGAGACAGAGACATAAAAATTAAAGATTATTATATTAGGGTAAGGCCGCCAAAAATGCAATATTTCAAAAAAAAAGTTGTCCTGGACTTTACGACCTCATAAAAAATTCAATATTAAAGTTATCGTAATAAATCTTTTTTTACTGTATTCTTCAACTCAAAGTAGGTTGAAAATGTGCTAACAAAATAAATCTAAGAAGTCATACAAAAAAAATAAAAATTGTTTTCTAAAATATTAGCTCAAAAATGGCGTTTGTCCCAAGGGTACCCTGACCACTTCAAGTGGAGATGTACGCTTTTCTTATGCATATTTCGTTTAGCTCTCACTTCATATCAAAAGTATGATAGATTAACGATTATAATTATTATGTTAAATAATATTTATACTATTTTAAATAGGATCTGTAGACCATTATATTTTTTGAACTAAAATCGAGATATTCTACGTTACTCATCCTTCGTTACCAATATCAGACTTTAGAAAACTTAGATTTAAAATAAAGTCAGAGAATTGAAAAATACTCACTCGCAAATTTAAACGAAAGCAAAAAGAAAAACGAAAGAAGCTATTTTGTAGCATTTATAGTCAAAAAAGGTACCGGAAATAGTCGTGTGCGGTTCTTCGTTACGTCAGTTTTTGGGAAATTTCAAAGGTAAAAAGGTAATATTTAATTAATTACGATTTAAAAAAATATGCGGGCAATACTTAAGTGCACATTGATGTAGAGTTTTCTAGTTAATTTACTATAGTTTTTGAATTATAAATTATTAAAGTGTGCTCCGCGTTACCTTCGCGTTACCTCTACGTTACTCTTAACCGATAGGTATAATAGAGGTGACCTAAAGGTTTGGCCACATTGTTATAATTAACCTCCCAAACACAAAAAAAAGGATTATGGTTTTAATACTTTGCTTAAAATAATTACCAGGGATTGAAGATGGAATCGGAAGATTAGCATGCGCTGATGGAAAATAGTCTAAAATTAGGAAAGACAACTGAATCTGGGTCAAAAAACATGAAGTGAACGACAAAATATTTTTTAATAAAAATTATTTATAAATAAAAACCTATAAAATGAATTAATGTCAGCAGTAGTCACAGTAATATTTTAGGTTCAGTAACTATTTTGAAATAACTTGATATAAAGTGAAGTACTCTAAAACAGTATTTTAACGACAAAATTCTGCGTTACCTCTATATTACTTTTTGCCCATTTCCGCGGCCTTACCCAGTGACGAAATAAAAAAAAATTAAGATTACAAAAATACGAGTTTTTTTGTTTATTATGAACTCAACCTTACAATATTTATACGTTACTTCTGCGTTAAAGTAACGAATAAACTCTACGTTACCTCTATGTTACTTATTGCCCATTTCCGCGGCCTTACCCATTACCGCTTCTATAAACAGTGATACATCGTTACTCCATTTAAAATTCTATGCACTAAGCGGTCCCATTCAAATCGGAATTTGCGCGGTGACACATTTTTGTCTATACTTGACATTATACATTTTAATATTAATCCTATAACTTTTTCTTTGACAGCGTGATCGCCGCAAAGACAAGCAGAAGCTGAAACAACGTAAGGAGAACGATGTGCCTCAAGCCATGCTGCAAGGAGACCAGCCGGCTCGCAAACGCAGCAAGCTCGTGCTGCCCGAACCACAAGTTTCTGATCAGGTAACCTTGTTATGTTATTTGGGTAGGAAATAGTATTCTAGAATAATATAGCATACTAGCTTCTGCCCGCGACTTCGTCCGCGTGGAACTCCTCCTTTTTTGCAGTCGGTTAAAAAGTAGCCTATGTCCTTTCTCAGGTTCCAGACTTTCTTTGTACCAAATTTCATTTAAATCGGTCCAGTAGTTTTAGCGTGAAAGCGTAACAGACAGACAGACAGACAGACAGAGTTACTTTCGCATTTATAATATTAGTAGGGATTAGTAGGGATTGAGGAGAGTTTTTCAAAGTCTTTAAGGAATTGTTAATGGTTATAGTACATGTCGACTAGAAAAACTGTAATTACAGCAACAGTTTTTTTATTTGTTTATCAAGTCAATTACAAACACGTGACATCATATTATGGTACAATTTATACCATAACGTGCCGTAGCCGGCCCTCATTCTTGAACTTTTAAAGCGCTCATCTTTGTCATTTATTGTTCGATCGATAAAAGAAAAAATACGTGTTGTGGCCGCTTCGCTAAATGAAATTTCCGCTTTCTGGCTTCGTCGAACAGAAAAATAGTATACTGACCTCGGCCAGTAAAATAACAAAGCCTCAGATCACATTTTTGTCAACCTCGGCTTCGCCTCGGACGACAATTACATGTCATCTGAGACATTTTTCATTTTACTGGCCTCGGTGCGTAATGTACTATTTCAGTCCTCCGGCCGGAAAGCGCCAACTTTGTGGCCGCTGCGCTCAATGAAATTGCCGCTTTCTGGCTTCGTCGAACAGAAAAATACTATACTGACCTCGGCCATTAAAATAAAAAAGCCTCAGATCACATTTTTGTCAACCTCGGCTTCGCCTCGGACGACAATTACATGTGATCTGAGACATTTTTCATTTTACTGGCCTCGGTGCGTAATTATCTGTTTTTTTTTACATAGCCGTCAACTGTATTATGATATTTGTCCGTCCCAGGAGCTGCAGCAGGTGGTGAAGCTGGGCCGCGCGTCGGAGGCGGCGCGCGAGTCTGCAGGCGCTGCCGGCGCCGCCACGGACGCGCTGCTCGCCGACTACGCGCTCGCGCCCGCACCCGCCGCCGCGCTGCGCACCCCGCACCACCACCAGGACAGGTGCGTTCCCTTCCCTCCCTTCTACTCCGAGAGAGATGATTATACAATAGTACATTACGCACCTAGGCCAGTAAAATAAAAAATGTCTCAGATCACAAGTAATTGTGATCTGAGGCTTTTATATTTTACTGGCCGAGGTCAGTATACTATTTTTCTGTTCGACGAAGCCAGAAAGCGGAAATTTCATTTAGCGAAGTGGCTACAAAGTAGCCGCTTTCTGGCCGGAGGACGGAAAAAATACTTTACTCTATTTATGACCTTCAATGAAGAACCTGCATGCAAAATTTGATTGAAATAACTTTGGAAATCAGAGAACTTTCATACAACTTTCGACCCCCGTTTTACTCCCCTAGATATATTCGCTATAAAAGGCACTTAGTGCAAATTTCAAGTTTCTAACCCTAAATTTTGATAGTTCTGTATTGAGCAAAATATAATTTATTTGTGTAAGGATCCTGATGGAGGCGCAGAACGTGATGGCGCTCACGCACGTGGACACGCCGCTGAAGGGCGGACTCAACACGCCGCTGCACGCGGGGGACTTCTCCGGCGCGCTGCCCGGCGCCGCGGGGGGCGGGGCCACCGCGCTCGCCACGCCCAACACCGTGCTCGCCACGCCCTTCAGGTGAACACTACTAATATAAACGCGAGAGATTGTTAGGATGTACGGATGCATCGATGTATGTTTGTTACTCTTTCACGGAAACAAGCTTGCTTATACATCTGAATGGGCATGTCGAATGTTTTTCTTTGTCCATCAAGTAGATTGCCAAAAAATATTGGAGTCGTAATTTTTCATTCCTCAATCGAACAATAAATGCCAAAGATAGCGCTTCCAAATTTAGCGAGTGAAGGCTTGTGACGTCACTGAGTCACTGCTATGTATAAATTGTACCTCCCCCACTCCCGAACTTTAGAAGCATTTATCTTTGACATTGTTTATTGGTTTGAGAAAAGAAAAAATACGTATCGAATAATTTTTGATGATCTAACTGACGGACGAAATGGAATATAGTTTTTTTTTACCCAGTCATCGACTATTACACATAGGCTAAAATGTATACAGATATAGTGTGTGTAAAGTAAAGAGGTATAAGACGATAAATCATATTCAGAGATCGCAATAGGTAGTGCCTATTTACCTAAACTTGGCGGGAGGAGATGACTAAGAGTGGTTACAACCACCAAAAATATTATTTATTTTTATTGAACGCGGGATTTCCCGGGATTTATAAGAATACATAATCGATATCGATTATATAATCTATATAGATTCACACTCAGGGTGTAATGGTTAATGAAATGTAATTGTTTAATGCCGAAACTTACGTTGAGAACTCAAAAGGTGACTCATACGAGTGGTCCGTCAGGCATAGGAATATAAACATTTTCTATATTCCTCAAAAGGATTAATACGTTTTATTTTACTTGTAAATCTTGTTACATTGATTTATTTTAAATTATGTTATCCCGCGTTCGATAAAAATAAATAATATTTTTGGTGGTTGTAACCACTCTTAGTCACCTCCTCCCGCCAAGTTTAGGTAAATAGGCACTGCCTATTGCGATCTCTGATCATATAAGAAAGTCAAGGCAAAAAAATCTATTGCATTAATACTATTTTTCACTCCAGGTCATCTCGCAGCGAGGTGTCTACGCCTGGTAGCTTTGCGACTCCCGGCCGCGGCCCGACGCCATCTGGCTTGACTGTAAGTACCACATATTATAATATCAATCAGAATAGCAATTAGCACCGAGAAATTAGATATGCAAAAATGTTTACTTTGTACCTCATAGATATTTTTTCTTTTATATAGCGAATGATTTTGTTTGTTTCAGACACCTGGACTCCGTGATAAACTGAGCATCAATCCGGAAGATAGAATAAGTATCGGAGACACTCCGCAACAAGCGAACCAGCTTCAGAAACAGGTAAATTGTGGTTTGATTGGAACGAAACAATGAAGCTGCGACATGTCGATCAAAATTCGATTAATACATCGTAATTAATATCCTACAAATATTATAAACGCGAAAGTTTGTAAGAATGCATGTACTCTTTCATGCAAAATTTGCTACTACTAAATTGATTTTTATGAAACTTTACAATAATAAATATGCATCAATATAGGCTATATTTTACAATGATATTGTATAAAGTACTCGTCGTACGCAGACGTAGTCGCGGGCAGAAGCCAGTTGATTATATACCATGTTTTTGTGTATTGTAGATGAAGTCGTCTTTAGCTGACGTTTTGATAACTTAACAGTTCCCATATTCGTAGTACGACTGAGCTGACAATAGTCTTATGCTAAAGTGATTTATACAGTTATGCAAATTACAAAACTTTAAGTTTAAATAGTTAATTTATGCGTAGACCGTAAAGATTCCAAAACGTCAGCCAATAGAATAAAATACGCGAGTTGAATCCGTTTATAGTTATTTCATTTCAAAGTGTAATAACCTCCAAGGCATCAGACATTTAATATAACATGAGTGTTTGTGTGTTATAGTTTTATATAACACTAGCTTCTGCCCGCTACTTCGTCCGCATGGAACTCCTCCTTTTTTGCAGTCGGTTAAAAAGTAGGCTATGTCCTTTCTCAGGGACCAGATACTCTTTGTACCAAATTTCATTTAAATCGGTCCAGTAGTTTTAACGTGAAAGCGTAACAGACAGACAGACAGACAGACAGAGTTACTTTCGCATTTATAATATTAGTAAGGATGTCACTTGGGAATAGTGTTCAACAGTGAAATAATTTTTCAAATCGGTCCTGTAATAGGAGCCTATTTGATCCAATCAAACAAACAAACCTTCCCACTTTATAATATTAGTCTAGACATGCGTTTTTGTGTGTTATAGTTGAAGTCGTCAGTGCGCAACGCGCTGCAGGCGCTGCCGACGCCGCGCAACGACTACGAGATCGTGGTGCCCGAGCACGAGGAGCCGCAGCCCGAGGGCGCCCCCGCCGCCGCCCGCGTCGAGGACCAGGCCGACGCGGACGCGAGGCTGCAGCTCGAGCAGGACCAGATACGTGAGTGATACTTTTGAAAAATAATAGGATCGATAAAAAATATAGATATGGGTGATTCCACGGGCGTTTCAACCGCCGTCAGTCCGTTGTCCTGAATATTGAAGAAATGGGCTACAATAAGAATTACGTTTTGATGCGACGACATACTGCGCTCGCACTTGTCGTCAAAATTAATAGAGTTTAAATCTTATTGTAGCTTAATTCTTCAATATTTATGGCAAAGGACTGACGGCGGTTGTAACGCCCGTGGAATCACCCATATGACGTCTCTTTGGACAATTAGAATGAATTATAACGAATTTAACGCCGCACGACTTACCATATCTGTAAAAACGGCAATAAAATCACATTTGTTATATGGTAGTCCTCTAAAAAAAAATATTTTATTCTGTATTATGGCGAGAAATATTATCATTTGTGTATATTTCAACTGGCTATTTATCAGCTTACGAGATACAGCCTGATGACAGACAGACAAAATGAAGTCTGAATAATAGGATCCTATATTATCCTTTGAAATCCTATGAAAGTATCTTTGGACAATTCATACCAATTGATCTAGTCTCAAACTAAGCATAGCTTGTACTAGATAACGGATACATATATCGCACACCTAGATCTAAAGGGAGCTAACTCAAAAATCTGAAGATTTTAATTAAACACACGCTAAAAAAAAGGATCCGATTCCTTACAACAATTTCGCCTCTCCCGAAAAAGTTACTTTTTTTGAGTTAGCTCCCTTTAGATCTAGGGGTGCGATATATAAATACATATAAGACATCCATATTTTTTAGGGCACACCGTGGCGTGTTAGTAAGAAATAAGATTAACAATGACATCCACACTCCACATTACGTCTGCGTCATGGGGAAAAGACCAGTTAAAGTCATTTTATTGCAATGTAACAACCGCGAAAGCATCAATAATTATAATCCTTAATGTGTATACTGTTAAATACGCAGGCGCGGCGGAGTTCGCGCTGCGCTCCCTGGCGGTGCAGCGCGGCTGCGCGCGGCCGGCCGACGTCAACGCGACCGTCATCCGCGGCCGCGGCGGCGGCGGCGCGCCGCTCACGCACCTGCAGCGCGCCGAGGAGCTGCTCAAGGCCGAGATGGTCACCATGCTGCACTACGACGCGCTTCAAGACCCGCCGCCCGGTTAGTTTGAAAAATCTTCCCAGGGGTGGAACTTCCATAGAAGTCCAAAAGTCACTAGTACTAGAGCGCTGTAATTACCTACCGCCCGGACGAGCGATCTCGGGCCGTTTGGAGACCAAATTCAGTGCGGTTTACACAACGCGCACCAACGTTGTTTTATTTTATTTGGTAACGTTGGCTCGTACGTACGCCTACCGTGTAGGTATGTAATAATAATATACCTAATTTAATTTTATGTCACTTACACTTTGACGTTTATAGTTATGTTTTAAATAGATGTATTGCTCACATTTATTATAGTCAGAACATATTACCACAGTTCTCAATAACATAAACACAAAGAAGTTATGTTAATTAAATTTAATCGAAAAGGCAGCCCTGCGATTGTTATGGGATCGCGCGGTGCGATGCGCATTTTGTGTAAATCTATAAGCTGTCATTGAAAATCTTTGATACTACTGATAACAGTACATAAATTCTCCTAAAGGTGTGGACAAGAAGCGGGCGGTACAACTGCAGGCGTCCCACCTGGCGTACCTGGAGCAGCATCCGTACGAGGAGTTCACCGCGGAGGAGCTGGACGCGGCGAAGCAGGAGCTGCAGAAGGAGATGGAGGTGGTCCGCGGCGGGATGGGCCACGGCGACCTCAGTCTCGACGCGTACACGCAAGTCTGGGAGGAGTGTCTTGCACAGGTCTGTTAATAAGGATTTTTGTATTCCATTTTTGATGCGTTTATTACTAGAATACCTTATTTTCTTTCGAATCTATAAGCTTATAAGGATATTTCTATTTGCATTGCGCTTATTATCAAAATGGTGCGATTTTGAATTTGGTTTTTGACTTTGATGACCGTAGTACAACATATTTTAAGTATTCGGTGCGTGTGGTGAGTATAAATAGTGGAGTATTTATCAAATTGTGATGGTAATCAATAATTGTATGTTTAGTTTTGTGTGTGACATATTTTGTGACAGTTTACTTTACAATTTTCAACGTTAACCGAAAGAAATTAGTAAAACTTTTAGATATACATTTTAATTTTCTATCTTTCATTTTGTACAGTAACATGATCTAAATAACTTTACTAATACTGATACCATTTTTTCTTTGTTTTAGGTATTATTCTTGCCAGGTCAAAACAGATATACCCGCGCAAATTTAGCAAGTAAGAAAGACAGATTAGAATCGGCAGAGAAGAGGTTAGAACAGAACAGAAATCACATGGCGAAGGAAGCAAAGAAATGTTCCAAAATGGAGAAGAAGTTAAGGGTACTTACAGGTATGAATCTTATATGAAATTTTCTTAGATATTAAATTCTTGACTAGCTGAGATTTTTCAGTTTATTTTATTTTCATATAAGCCGACTTCCACGAATATTTTAAATTCAAATTAGCGAAATCGTTCCAGCCGTACTCGAGTTTTAGCGAGACTAAAGAACAGCTATTTATTTTTGTATATAAAGAAAAATAGCGTTTTGACAATTTTACAATTCCCATATTCAGCACAGTCGTGCTACGGTAAAATACGCATGATAAACGCTGTTACACTTACAGATGTTTCATTCCAATATGTTACAACTGCAAAGGTATCAGAAATTATCCGAATAGACGAAGAGGAACAATAATTGAAGTTCTACATTTATTTTATTCCAGGTGGTTACCAGAGTAGGGCTGCATCACTTATAAAGCAATTCCAAGAGCTGCAGGATCAAATAGAACAAGCTAATTTGGAACTGTCTACGTTCAAATTCTTAGCGGAACAGGAAAAGGCGGCGATTCCACGTAGGATAGAGGTAATCATTATATAATATTAGAATATTTGTAATTTTGACCCTTTTGTTTATCGAGATAAGGTCTGCTTTTGATCTTAAAATTTAATTACTGTGCTACATTACATACATATAGGTAATACACTATTTATTTACTGACCATAGTGTACTTTCATCGTTATTTTAATGGAGTTATCGAAGTACTTTATTATGAAAACAGTATGTACTATGTAGGTCATAATGTATAAATGTAACTCTTGGTTAAATGCAGACTGATTGTTAAGCCAGCTATGTAGTTTATATTTAAGCAATTGAAAAATTTAAAACCTCCGTTTTTTATTACTTTTTACAGTCATTGACAGAAGACGTGAACCGTCAAACGGAGCGCGAGAAACAACTGCAGAAACGATATTCCGATTTGCAGTCAGAATTGGAAGATTTACAGAAAGGGAAACCGCCCAAAGAGGTCGATACGAGAATGGAGGAATAGCAGTAGTGTTTAAGATAGTCGGATAAGTGTCCGCTTATGATAATTATTACCAATATAAAACACTTTAAGACAGGAAGTCATAATAGAAATGTTTTGATATATCCTAGTGAGAAAGGGCATAAGTGTCATACGGCTCTATAAGTTTGATCTGTGTATTAATACTGTACTACAACTGCAGGGTCCTTACCCTTTCACAAGGAACCCCGATTACAAGACTTTATTTTAGTCTAGCTGTTTCGGCGAACTTCGTACGTCGCTACGTTTTATGTGAAACTTATATCTAGTATTTTTTCAAATTTCTGTATAAACCTTCCCTGGGCTCGACGAAAATCGGTTAAGCCGTTCTTGAAGATCATTTAATTTTTATATATAATTACATATATATATTAGGTACTCATGTTATAAAATAATAGGATGATATGTAATTTTGAAAATTCATTATAATAAATAGTTTCCTCTCTGATTTAGTTATACTTAAAAAAGTAATTAGTTTCCAAAGTTTTAATATTTGGTATTTCTTTATCGACCACTGACCTATAACTATAGGTGGTATAATTTAATTCAAATATTTGAATTTTACAGATCTTTGTATTTATGATTGATTCAACGATATTCTTGCAGTCCTAATTTACATTTTATCTTAAGAAGACTATTTTTTAATTCATCTTTGACTGGTTTTAAAGTGATTACCGCATATTTAATAAAGAAAACGAAATTTATGGCGTACTGTTTCTGTATTTACATTTAGTTAATTATTTTAATAACTCTATGAATACAGTTTAAATAAAGTATGTACAAATAATTATTATTAGTATTATTTCAATACAGATATCATGATTAACAGAATATGTGTTTACAAATTTTAATCATATCAATTATTATTGAAATCCTTGTAAGAGTTTTGTTATTTAGAACATTTTAAAACAATAATTCAAAATCTACTAATTAGAAATTATAACTGCACAATTAACTACCTATTTAACTACAATTACAAATAAAAGTTATGAATTTAATTAGATCACAATTCGCAAAAATAATTTATATCACAGTTAAGACATTCCAGTCCAGCTGGAAGTTTTTAAGCAACGTTTAAACTTAACACCACTTATTATGAAATAATAAATACATAATAATGAAAAATAGGTTTTCTGAGTCTCATAATGTGCCCCGTTTGAAATTGAACTTCTCACAATCACATCTAATAGAAATTAATGATAAATGTACAAAGACAAGAGTAGAAAAAATCATGCCTATGCCTTAACGCGTGGCACCGTGCTGCCAGTTTTACTATAGGTGTCACTGATTGAGTTGACAATATTCAAATTCTACTGTATTCTATCTGTACTTTCTTGTATACAAGCGAAATGTCGCTTCAGCGCCATCTGTGTGTAGTGCGTTGCAGCACTTAACACACTTTACAAAGAAAAAATATTGGAATGAAATAATGAGGGCCACCGCGTGTCAGAAATCCGCTAGATGCGCTAGTGTAGAATGAGGTCCAGCTGTCATGTACCACCCATCACAGGCCAGTAGCTTGCCTCTCACGCGGTGGCCCTCATTGCAACGGATTTAATTTTATTTCATTTGCTGACGTTTCGAAATTTACACCATATTACTATACCATATTCGAAACGTCAGCAAATTAAATCCATTATAATTGTTTCATACCAATGTGTAATAAGGTGGTAAACGCGAGGACGAAATTATAAAGAAGAATATTGTCACCAGAGATCTAACTACTATCGTCTGAATCGCTCTGGATCTGTCTTTTAGCGGTTTTCTTTTTCCGCGCAACCAGTGGGCTGTCATCGTTGTCGTCTGTCACACCGCGTCGATTCCTAGACCTCTTCGACTTCCTCTCTTCAAGTAACATCTCTGCTAATTCCAACTCGGATACTTCGTTGACTTGAGTCAAACCGATGTGAGAGTCCACGCAGAAGCTATCCTATAAAAAGAAGTGAAAGTTAGAAACAATATAGGCACAAAATTCAATCAACGACGGTAGGGGGGTAAAACGATTTATGTTCACATATTGATTACCAGCTTCTGTCCGCATCGAACTCCCCCTTTTTTGCAGTCAGTTTAAAAGTAGCCTATGTCCTTTCTCAGGCTCCAGACTTTCTTTGTATCAAATTTCATTTAAATCGGTCCAGTAGTTTTAGCGTGAAAGCGTAACAGACAGACAGACAGAGTCACTTTCGCATTTATAATATTAGTAGGGATGGCAAAAACCTTATTTTGCACCCTTTTCAATGAAATGATTTTAAGAATCTTAAGTTTCATCAATTAAGCACGTTGCTAATTTATAGATTTTCCATTCAAACTTGCCACCCCTATTTTATCCCTCAGCGAAATTCTCTAAAATTCCTTTTATTGTGCGCGTTTTAAATTAAAACATCATAACTGTTAAAAAGTCACGTTTCTATTAAGTAGTATGTATCTGTTTCGTCTGTGTGCGTCTATGTGTCGGAGGGAACTTCTCCGTTGTACACGATTTGTATAGAATTTATAGAATCAAAATTCTTATGACAGACAAGTTTCTTCACTCAGATACATACTAAGTGAGACATACATCTCAATTATTATGAAAAACTCTTTTTATTCAGTTACACTGAATAGATTTACAAGTAGTTATGTGGGCCGATCCCGGCGGCACTGCAATGCCGGGCCGACCCGTGACGGGAGTGGAGCGAGCCCCGAACATCCCGTCGGTTTACAAAAATCAGTTTAATATACTGGTCCCTCAGTGAGGGAACTTTCAGATATTAAGCTGAAAAGAACAGATACTACACTTTGATCTTAGCCAAAAGGCCGAGAAGCGATAATTGCGAGTTGTTCAATGAGAGAAGTCATTAAACTGGGGGAAATCTTAACACCGCAATGTAGAAATTTCTAGCGGGCTAAAAGCGCCATCTATCGGAAAATTTTGAAACTAACTTTTAATAGCAGTTTGGCAATGGCGTCGTGTACGGGTTCACGCATGATATAATTATTATTATAATACTAACTATAAATTGGCAAATTAAGATAGTTAGGTCTTTTTTAGATGTTGTAAGATACTTAGTACTGAAATAAAGTAATGTAGATTAACCATTTATTTGTAATATCTTACCATTTCATAAGCGTCCTCCTCGACGTACTGCGAGAATATTTCTTCACGTTTGTACTTATTTGGCATTTCGGGTATTTTAAATCCACCATTCACTGCTCCTCTGAAACGTAATGCAGTTACATATTAATAAAATAATTGTTTAATGAAATTTTAATCTAGATAATTATATAAAAGGAGCTGACTTGATGACCAGAGATCGCAATAGGTAGTGCCTATTTACCTAAACTTGGCGGGAGGAGATGACTATGAGTGGTTACAACCACCAAAAATATTATTTATTTTTATTGAACGCGGGATTTCCCGGGATTTATAAGAATACATAATCGATATAGATTCACACTCAGGGTGTAATGGTTAATGAAAAGTAATTGTTTAATGCCGAAACTTACGTTGAGAACTCAAAAGGTGACTCATACGAGTGGTCCGTCAGGCATAGGAATATAAACATTTTCTATATTCCTCAAAAGGATTAATACGTTTTATTTTACTTGTAAATCTTGTTACATTGATTTATTTTAAATTATGTTATCATGAATGTATGATGATACAGATTAAAAATGTTTTCATAATGTAACATTGTATTTAATAAATGTTTTTTACATAAGTTAATGAGTTTTAATTTGCACACCTTACATTTTTGATCGATTTTCAAAACCACTGCGTGAAACACCACGACACACATGTTTGCATTAAACAATTACATTTTATTAATCATTTGACGCTGAGTGTGAATCTGTGTCGATTATGTATTCTTATAAATCCCGGGAAATCCCGCGTTCGATAAAAATAAATAATATTTTTGGTGGTTGTAACCACTCTTAGTCACCTCCTCCCGCCAAGTTTAGGTAAATAGGCACTACCTATTGCGATCTCTGTTGATGACTGACTGAGGGCCTAAACTAAAATTATATATCATCATCATCATCATCATCATGCTTAATAAACCTGTGATACTGCTTAACAACTATCTAGGTCCTGGGCTTTTAACCTGGGGGTAATTATCCCCGCGGGGATAAGACTTGTATTTCGCAGGGGTAACAATCGGCTGGTAGTTGTCTCGAACGCCGAATTTCAAGATTAGAGCGCGAGTTCGTCGTTGGGATGAGGGGTAAAATCAGTGACCCAAGTTAGGTCATAAAAGTAGATCTAGGTCCTAGGACGTCTAAATACATACTTGATAGATCTAATATAGTGCGCGTGCATGTCTGCGTCGTCCCGGTGCGAGTCATCCTCGTCGCAGATGAACTCGGCGATGCTGCCGACACTGCCGTCGGACAGCTCGTCCCCGCTGTGGCTCCCGTCCTCAGACTCCTCAGCCTCCAGCTCGAGGAACGAATTCTTCTTTGGTTTTTTCTATCATTAATAATGTACGATTGATTAGACGAGGGAGAAGACGGGCACAGCGAGCCTATGTCAAGTCGATAACGAAACAATATCGACACGACAAACCTTGTCCATGTCGACAATGTTTTCGATATAATGTCGACTCGACAGTGCATCATGGGCTCGCAGGACATGGGCGTAGCTAGTCAGAGACCACGCCGCCGCTTATCTAGTCTACTTGCTTGATGATATTATACGCGAGATGGACGTGTGTTCGCTTTCCCATAATCGTTATTTTAAAATGAAACATAATTAAAAAATACTCACTTTTCTAACATTATGATTTGTAACTTTATGCTTGTCACTACTTCCCGCTGGTTTTTGACTTTTAATTTTGTCATCTCCTACGAAATCGTCGTCGCTGTCGTCAAAAGAGATATTTTTTCTTTTTTGAGAAATTTTTTTTGGACTCGCGTCAAATAGTCGCTTGGGGTTACTAACCGGACTGTCTCTTCTAAACATCTGAAGCATTTCTAAATTTTTTCTAACTATACATTTGCCATTATCATCTTTGTCATTTTTCGGACTAAAACAGCTTTTATCCAAATTTGGGTTTTCATTTTCCTTCTGAGACGCTATCATAAAATTAATACTAGTGTCATTTTTATCAGGCACTTTATTAGTTTTGTTAAGGGCAGCCAAAACTTTTTCTTGTAACGTCAATGGTTTATCAATTGTGTCTAGTTTCAGTCGTTTGCCGAAATAAGGCGATGCATTCATGGTTTCATCGTCTTCAAGTTTTCTTTTAGCACTCAAAGGACTATGAACACCTGCATCAACATTTAATGCAACTGAATTTTCTTCGTTTATATCGTACACTTGTGTTGCATCATTAAAATCGTCATCACTGTCGCTATCAAGAATTATAAGGCTTTCAACTTTATTATCTAATGTATCGTTAGAAATTCTTTTCACCACAGTCTCTTTGTTCTTTTTCCTAACAGCTTGAGTGAGAAGAATCGGAGAAGTGCTTCTTTCATCATCTTTCACGCTTGTACTTTCATTATTTGAAACATTAGCCGTCGTAATCGATTTGTCAGTCCTATTAATCATATCAACAAGTTGTGTGATTGTGAACATACTTTTATTCGTGGCATTTAGTGACGTGTCATGTTTCGAGTTATATTTGACTTGATTACTTTGATCTGGCATAGTTTTGTTCAAACTTTTCCCAGTGTCCGGTATTAGCTGTCTCCTGACATTTACTGGAGTTGAACTTTTGGGTTCGACTTTCTTTGTGCTGAGTTTGAATTTACGAGCTTGAGTACACAGTATGGGTGAAGTAGGAGATTCGTATATCTTTGACGTTTTGAGCTGGCCTGACAAAATAGACGGGCTCACTGCACCGTCTCTTTTCGTATTCTGATTAGTTTCAATTCGCTTTTCATGTTTCTCTTCTTTGTTAGATTGGTCACTTGTGTTGTTATTTTCATTATTTCTGTTACATTTCTCTGGAGTTTCTTGTTTGCTGTCATCAGAATCAGCAAATATATCATCGATACTATCCAAACCGAAAAAGCCTAGTGCTTCTTTTGGATTACTAGAGTTTTTGATATCAACCACGTCTTCCTTTAATATCAATTCATTTGGATTGCTAGAGTTTTTAACATCGACCACGTCTTTTACTATCGCTTCTTCTGGACTACTATCAGCAAATATATCTTCAATGTCACCGATATCAAAGTTTTTCTCCGAATTCTGCATAAGCTCATTGTTATCTTCAGCAACCTCATTTGGCGAATCAAAATCAAATTCCAGATCAAAATTACTGCAGTTTTGCTTACTTGTCGAAGGTACAGGTTTACTGTACGACGATTCATCAAATAGATCTAGACTTTTATCTACGACCTTTTCACATTTCAATATAGAATCGGCATCAAATCCATCAATCAAATCGATATCTGGTAAGACGGGATTTTTCAGAAACCCTATGAAAGTGGATGCTATCCTTTTGTGTTTTCTCATATCGTCGATAAATTTACAGTCGCAAATATTTTGACAAATATAGCATTCAGTTCTAACGTTGTTGTTATCGAGACTTAAGTCTACTAATACATTTATGACACTGATAGGAATTCCGTCGTCTTTTATTCCCAATTCATTGATTAATTTTGTATAACTTTTTGTTGATTTGGTCGCTGTACTGAACAGTGCGCGGATATCTCCTGATTTTTTCGTTGGTGACTTGACAGGTGCTTTACTCTTCTTTTTAACAGGTTTAGGTTTCCCTGGATTTGCCATAACAAAATTCTGTGCTGGTAACTCTTGAGTACAAAAACCTGAAAATTATTTACGCATTACAAAGCTGTCTTTACATCAAATTTCAAGAGTGATAGAATACAATATACTTACTTGGATTTTGAGTAGACGCAGGCATCTCAAATCTTTTCGCATCACTGTATTGTAATAATTCTGTTAAAATTCGAGTATCTTTGGAATGTCCTATTTTAATAGTTTTCTGCATTGTTCTCTGATTTTCCAATCTGTTCCATAATTTTATCTTATTATTTTCTTCTGTAGAATTTAATTTCAATGTGGCTGTAAAAAATAATAACCACAATAAATAATTATCTTTGGACAACACCTATTGATCTAGTCCCAAATCAAAAAAAGCCTCCGATTTTAAGCAATCAGATTAAAAGTTACAACTTTTTTAAAAATCAAGCTTTTATACATGTGATCCTTTTTCATTTAATACCCCACTCGGGTACATTTGAAGAAATTTGGTTTTTACGTGTTGATGTTCCAACCTTTATCCATGAACATATACTCTTTGGAGCCTGGTAACCGGTCGAAGTCCTCGTAACCAGTTGGGAACAACTCTTGAAACTCTTCCTCTGTGATCAACTCTGAGTTGCAATTCTTGTTTGAAGTGTTGGAAGAACCGGCAATCATGCTACGTAAGTCTTTTTGACCCTGAAATACAACTTAATGATATACCTAGGACGATATGGTCTAACACTACCTATATTACAATTTACCACTCTGTCACAAAGTTCTAAGAAAAAATAATAATAAAGAAAATGCTAGTTCTTGGAGTAAGGGAAAGATTACATAATATTTTAGATAAAAAAATATAGATAATTATTTGATCAGAAAACGATAATTATAAATACTCTAATGAGATACCATAATAAGACGCAGGACAGAATATTATTGTAGTTAAAAAAGAACATTGAATGACCCACCTACACTGTTTGAACGATCACAAAAATTAAATAAAGCACTTTTTTGCACTATATTAGTAACTAGTGGTCCGCCCTGGCTTCGCCCGGATCCCTTTTTTTATAGCCTATGTCACTCGGGAAAAGTGTAGCTTCCCAACAGTGAAAGAATTTTTCAAATCGGTCCAGTCATTTTGGAATCTATTCAATCGAAACAAACGAACCTTCCTCTTCATTATATTAGTAGCGATATAGAAGTATAGATTACCTTTTTACCCTTTTCAGTAACTTTTGCCTTATCCTTAGGGTCTTCTTTCTTTGCGACCGTGATGAACATCTTCTGGCACACCGGAGTGACGTCATACGGCATCATCCGCGGATTCGCCTTGAACAAGTTGGTTTCCACTTCTTTTGATTGCTGTATCTTTTTGTTCAGACCGTCTCTTTGTCGCATGCAGTCTAGTAATGTCTGGAATATACGATGTTGATTATAAAGTAACTATTCGTTGGGATAATGCAAAATTCTACTTTACTAAAATATTTCGCTAACAAAAAATAATTCGATAACCTGGTGTTCCCTCCCTTCTGTGACTAGAATATACACTTGTCCACCGCGCTCTCTGCCCGTGCGTCCGCATCTAGAAATCATATATTATAAACAAAAAAATCTAGATGTCTTGCGTATTTTATTTTATTGGTTGACGTTTCGGATCCTTTGCAGATTCCATAATCGTAGCACGACTGAGCTGACGAATATAATACATAATACAATAATTTAGCATAAGACAGCTAAGTAAACTCAGTCGTGCTACGATTATAGAATCTGCAAAGGATCCGAAACGTCAGCCAATAAAATAAAATACGCGAGTTAAATCCGTTTAAAGTTGTTTCATTTCAATGTATAATAACCGCGAAAGCATCAGAAATTATTTTGTATTTTAAATGAAGTTTAAATTAAGGTTTATATATTAAGGTATTTTGCATAATTTAAAAATCACTCAAGCGTCAATCGTGTAATTAAAATAAAATGTTTAATTCCAATGTCTAAATAATTCAACTGCGAAGGCATCAAAAATCATTATGTTCTTTTACAATAAAACTTAACAGTCAATTGTTTTTTCGCAAACCGTAATACTTTCTTCTTCTTAACCAAGGGTACCTTTGCACGAGTCGTATGGGCGAAGTGTTGGATATGTCGAAGCAGAGTATCAGGTCGACGGAGCCGACGTCGAGCCCCTCCTCCGCGACGCAGGTCGCCACCAGCGCGTTGCAGCCGCCGCCGCGGAACGACCGCATCACGCGCAGCTGCTGCTTCTGGGATATCACCGCCTTGCCGTCCTTGCCTGAAATATAATATACCAATATACATGATGACTGTTTTCTATCTTTAAAATATAACTTTATATTTACCTATTAGTAAACAATCTTAAAAATAGTACATTACGCAACCTATGCTTCGCCTCGGACGACAATTACATGTGATCTGAGACATTTTTTACTTTACTGGCCGTGATCAGTATACTATTTTTCTGTTCGACGAAGCCGGAAAGCGTCAATTTCATTTAGCACAGCGGCCAGAAAGTAGGCGCTTTCTGGCCGGAGGACAGATAAGTTCTTTTACACTTCAGCAAGTATGATTTGTCACGCGCCGTTAAACGTGTTGTACAAGTTAAATCGTGTATTAAACGTCAAAAGTGTCCATATTGTCGTTAAAGAGACGATATTTTGTCGAAATATTGACAACATTATGTCATCTAGTAAATGTCAACTTATCCCTTGTCTACTTTTGACGTTTAAAGACGACATAATTATCGTCAAAAGTGGATTCCTTGTCCAAATCGACATGACAAAATGTCGTTAATTGGGTTGGGAACTTATTAATGAGACTCCGTCGTCCATCCTTCTGTCACCAGGCTGTATCTCGTGAACTGTGATAGTTAGCCTATATATAGCCTATAATAAATATTTAAGAGGTACACACAACAGAAATTATTTTTTCACTGTTTCTATGGATAACGGTACGGAAACCTTTAAGCGCGAGTCTGACTTGGCCGGTTTTTTGTTTTATAGAGATTTTGTAATATACTAAAATATTTACCAGAAGCACCCTGTCCGACGAACATCTGCGGCGTGATGAGCGGCCGACACTGCAGCAGGAGACAGTGCACCAGATTCACACTCTCGCGGTACTCACAGAATACTGTCAAACAATAATACCGTTACACTATAGTCAGCTCAGTCGTGCTACGATTATGGGAACTGTAAAGTTTTCTTAACGTCAGCTAATAAAATAATAAACACGAGTTAAATCCGTTTATAGTTGTATTCCAATGTGTAATAACCGCGAAGGCATCAGACATTAATAAATAGTTATATAATTATTACCTATAGCTCTCGTATCTTGGTTTTTTAGCTTGGCTTTATTGAAGTGATCCACCATGATTTCTTTCAGTTTATCGAACTTAGGGTGCCCGAAACATATGTTTTTTGGTATCTGAAAATAAAATGAACCTTGAAATAAAAATTCAATCATAATTTATTTTTTAATTATATATTTTAGCTTCTGCCGAAAACTTTTTCCCCCCTTAGGAGCTGAATTTTTAAAAATCCTTTGTTAGTGCTCCCCTACGTTATAAAAGGAACCTCTGTGCAAAATTTCAAGTTTCTAACCAAAGTATAGGTAGTTTATATGTCAAGTTTCTTTTATATATATACTAGTGGTCCCGGCAGACTCCGTCCCGCCCGGCAATGTCGATTTGACAGTTGTCATTGTTGCGTTTTGTTATACTATTTTTAACAAATCAGCTTAATATTTTTTTTTTTTTACTGGAACGTGATAAAAAGTATCCTATGTTCTTTTCCTGGCTCCGAGCTACCTCCCCGCCAATTTTCAGCCAAATCAGTTCAGCCGTTCTCGAGTTATAAACGGGGTAACTGACACAACTTTCTTTTATATATATATATATATATATATATATATATATATATATATAGATATATATAGAAATAGGCTACAACATTAAAAAAAAAATCTTACATCTGGTATTGTCCCATCAGGCAGAATACTCCTGTCTAAGCTCATAGGGTTGACGCCGAGGTCGTCTCGCAGCCTCTCCAGCAGAGCCGTGAGGCGGTCGTCAGCTTGTATCCAAGCTTTCTCCGGGTGCTCGTCGAAGAAGTTCAGGAACACCCTGGACCCATGCTTCACCAGCAGCTCGAGACCGTGGAACAACGCAATGAGTAGAGTGAAGTCCTTCATTATGTAGTTGTGCTGGGGATGTCTGAAAACAAAAGCACTTTATTAAAAGCTTTTAAAAACGTTTTGGTATGGCGCCATCTTTTAATGCATTGAACATTTTATATCTTTATTTTCAAGTCAAAAGAAAAAATACTGCAAAATATACCTTACGCATTTGTTAATATGTTTGATTTTTTATTGCTTACCTCGCCCCTCGATCTCTGCTTTGGAATTCTTTATACAACATAACAACGCGTCCTTTGGACAAGTTACCAAGGTTTTGTGGCAATATGTTCAATTGTTTCAATCTTCTAGCATACTCGTCTAATATCTAAAATAAAAAAAAACCTGTAACTTATTTTTATTATGTAGGTACAAGTACTAAAAGTAAATATTTTGAAAACAAATAATATACAGTACAGAATTAATGGTTAATACCAGTAACACGGAACAAATATCACAAACCTAGTGGCAACCAAAACCCAGTTACACTCTACCCTTAGCAGGATTCAAACCTACAAACACCAGATTCTGGATAATAAGAATAATCAGCCCTGTTCTGCCCTACCTTTTCAAAAATCCTTGCTCCTCTACGTTATAAATTGAATCCCTGTGCTAAATATCAAGCTGTAGTTTAGGCCCTGCATAGATATATGTCAGTCATTAAGTCAGGTCTCCTTTTATATATATATAGATATGTAACCCTTCAAGAGGCTGCATGTTATTTTTGTTAAATACCTCTATATAATGTTGTCTCAGCTGCGACAGCTCTGGTCCTAACTGCACCACTACCGTGTTGATTTTCTTCACGTGGCTGTACCGAGCCACGTCGATGCAGTTTTCTGTGCGGAGCTCCAGATGTGCTATATGTAGATTTTTTATAACCTAAAATAGATGTGGTACATATTTTTTATAAAAATGGAGAATGTGCACGTTTTTTTAATATATTGTGCCTATTTCACCTGTACCACTCAGATGGCATAGCGCTCAGAGTTATTTTATGATATTATAGTAACAACCTTCTAAGCATATTTCACATATATTTTTTTGCATGGGCATGACATCATCACACATTTTTGACATTATACCTGTATGGAAATTTATGGAATGTAAACTTATTTGTGTCAATTACACAATTTTGAAATAATGAAACAATGCTTACATTGATCACATCATCGACCTTGCTGCCTGGTGTAGCAGACAAAGCCAGCACTCTGTAAGTCCTGTGTTTCATATCAGTTAGAGTAGACACTATTTGACAATAAGCATAGTTCCCCCTAGCTCTGTGTGCTTCATCAATCACTAGACAGCGTATTTTCTCTCCAGGACATATACCTGATTTTATATCATTGTATATAACTTGAGGTGTGGCAAAGAACACCCTTTTAGTCTGCCAGTGGATTTTTCTAGTATTCACTGCCATATGACCTGAAATTAATTTCCTAAATTAAAGTAAAATTTGCATTTTTATCATAGCTTTTCATATTAAAAATTTCTTTTCAAACAAACAACCATGACTTAAGATTTTCATAGACACAAAAATTTAAACAAGAAATAAAAACACAATGGATCAAAGATACATAACAGATAACAAAAATGTTTACCTGTCATCTCAATAGTATCATCAGGAGGTATAGCTATAATGTTGTAGCATGCATCGATTTGTTGAGCAACCAAGGGTCTTGTTGGAGCAGTGAACACTATTTTACCGAGAGGATACCATCGGTAGAAGTTATACATAATAACTGCAGCAATAAAAGTTTTACCTAGGCCTGTAGGTAAACTGACCTGTAAAATAGTGATATTTTATCAAATTGTAATGTATAAGATAGCTATTGGTGGCAGATTTGTACTATTTACTGCTCTAGGTCAGTAGTCCCAAAAGTACTACACTATTTATATAATTATCTATGCATTTTTAACCACAGAGCTGCCCCTTATATTCTGGCAGCCCTTAGGCACTGCACTAGTGGCTCTTAATATTCCCACTAGTAGCTAACTTGACATACATGAGTACCACCAGGATTACTTTTAGGGGGGGTGCACCTGCATGTACTACAGCCGGTGCCCGTGTTAACATAGACAAATAAAAACTTTTTAAAGCATTCAATATAATTAATTAATACATTTATTAGTTGTTTACGTACAAGTGTATTCTTCAAGATTGCAGCCCTAATGATATTGTACTGATAATCCCTTACAGGGTAGTTGGTGGGATAGATCCAGGTCTTGCCAGTGAGTTTGTCATAGCCACTGAACTCTTCATCACAACACAGAGCACTGAAAGAATGCTGACTTGTTATATGGTTGCAATTATGATGCTATAATATCAATTGTATAATATAATCAATAATCGGGATATATCATGAAGTTTATGTTTAATTGTTTTGGCGGGAACAATAAGCTTATTTACAGCATTCTCAACGATATAGATGGGTAATAACTTACCTAACATTCATTGCATTGTTAGAAGTGTTAAAAGATTCATTAAAAGCACTCCCTGAGAATCTAGAAGAATCTTTAAAGGAAGTATTTTCGAAATGAGCAAGAAACGACGAGTGGTTGAATATTTCATCTTCACAGTCTTCGTTTTTGGAGTCGGATATTTTTGCCATAATTGGGGTTGACATATCAGGTCATTTATTATTTAAGAATATACATTTCTGCACAATTAGACTGTAACAAGAAGCACAAAAAACATAACAAAATTTACACAAAACAAAAACAAGGGGATTCAATGACAGCCGTGAGGTGAGGTTATAAAATAGGAGCGTTCGAAATGTATTCTCACATTTCAATTGAACTGATTTCATTTAAAATAATACATGCAATAAATAGTTACAACGTTTCAATAATTTTAGGAAATAGTGTTTGCTTTTACAATAAGTGTATCCTTAATTATTTCCTATAATTTATTTATTCATAAAAAATATACGATCAGATTTTTACATTTCGTATCATAATTAAGCATTTCAAACACATATATTTTAATTTGACATTAGCAAAAGCATTTAAAAAGTCTAATAACGTAGTTTTTTGTCTTTATGTTTGCACGTATTTAAATATAGTATGCACCACATTTTTACAGTAATAATAAAAAAAAAATCCTCTATTATTAAAGTGGTGATCTCTTATATTTACTGCTATGTGTAAGTACAGCAGTAAACATAAGAGATACTTACGTTCATCTCACTACCTATCAGTTAAACTTACTTTAAAAATGTGAGTGTCATGAAGT
The DNA here is from genome assembly GCA_038024825.1 of Polylopha cassiicola. NCBI lineage: Eukaryota > Metazoa > Arthropoda > Insecta > Lepidoptera > Tortricidae > Polylopha > Polylopha cassiicola. The sequence goes on from CP149055.1 coordinate 8,882,664, forward strand.
TACAACTTACAAGTCAACCGGCTTTCAAAATATTGTTGTAGTGGAGCTGATTTATTTAATTAAACTGAATAATAATTCGAAATGGAGCTTGAAGATGGATTCGACGACATGTTGGCTGAGATTGAGGAACCAACTTCTCCCAAGAAAGCAAAACTCGAAGAGCCAGGTACAGATTATTATTGACATTACCAAAATTATATTTTACTAGCTTCTGCCCGCGACTTCATCTGCGTGGAACTCCTCCTTTTTTGCAGTCGGTTAAAAAGTAGCCTATGACCTTTCTCAGGCTCCAGACTTTCTTTGTACCAAATTTCACTTAAATCGGTCCAGTAGTTTTAGCATGAAAGCGTAACAGACAGACAGACAGACAGAGTTACTTTCGCATTTATAATATTAGTAGGGATGAGGAATTACTATTCTAATTTTATTAACAATAATCAATATCGTGGTTACAATATTATTAATATGATAGTGGATAAGTATATGTTATATGTAAATCACAGAAAAGTGTTTGTTATCAGCTTATAAGATAACTACTCTTATGTTTGGATAATTTATTGCACATTTCAGGTACTTCCAATGAAGGGTCATCTAAACCAGCATCATCTAAAACGCACTGCGTCCTCGTTAACCAAAAACAGGTTTATAAAATTATTAAACAACCAGCAAACTTATGTGCTCTTGCAATACTTATCTATTATTTATTTCTTACGCCACTCCAATATAAAGTTAATAAATTTGTAACTTCATGTGCTCTTAGTACCTTACATGTATTCTCATTTTCCCCCATTGCTATGTTCTATTAGCTTAACATGAATAAGTAAGTAATTTTCTTGTCTTTTATTTGGAAATATTGCAACATCAAAGAATATTTCTTTCAGCGTGGCAACCCCTTGCTAAAGTTTATTACCAATGTTGCCTGGGAGTATGATGATATTGTTCCTGATTATGAAATCGGGAAAACTATATGTTTACTATTTCTATCAGTTCGCTACCACAATTTAAATCCAGATTATGTCAATAATAGATTAAAGGAATTAGGAAAGAAATATGAACTTAGAGTTTTATTAGTTCAGGTAAGTCACCCTGCAATATTCATATTTTGCAATTTGCAGCAAGTTTGTTTATTAAATGTGCACTACATTATTTATACCTACTATATATTTTTTAGGTTGATTTGAAGGATCCTCACTCAGCTTTAAAAAACCTAACTAGAATATGTCTACTAACAGACATGACTCTTATGCTTGCCTGGAGCCCAGAAGAAGCTGCTAAAATAATAGAAAATTACAAAATTTATGAAAATAAACCACCAGATAAAATCATGGAAAAAATTGAGAATGATCCACATCAAAAAGTAATTTATAAAAAAATATACTTTACATACCCACATTTTATAGTTATAGTACCTACCTAAGTGTGTGTTTTTTTTACAGATAATTAATGCATTAACTTCAATTAAGCCTGTAAATAAAACTGATGCAATGACACTACTTAAGACATTTGGAACTTTAGCCAACATAATAAAAGCAACAGAAAGTAGGTTGGCAGAATGCCCAGGTTTCGGAGCCACTAAAGCCAAAAAACTTTATAAAGCCTTACATGAGCCATTCTTGAAAAAAGGAAATTTAAATAAGGAAGAAAAAGAATTTGCTGGTGATATAAGTTTAGAAGATGTAGAAAAACTTGAGCAAGAAGCTCAGGCACAAAATCAAGAAAACTGATTTTTTGTTTTCTGTAAAATAAGCTAAGCTGAAAATGAAATTATATTGTTTAAAAGACTTGGGTAATCACAATTGTCTTTATTTATTTTACAAGAATCGAAATTACATTAAGTTAAGTGCTACTACCTACTTACTATGTACCTAGGTAATAAAAAGGGCTTTGTTTCCTTTCTTACCTAAATATACCTGAAACGCGCGCTGAACATCCGGACGTTAAACTATACAGACATTAAATAAAAAATATACTTACTTATCGAAAAATGTTAGTACGAAGTTTACAAAACTTGTACGACTACATTTAAAAATTAAAATTAGAAGCAACACAATAGGAAACAGGTTAATTAACATACTAATTACCGGTTCAGTCTGAAAATGAGATAAGTTCGTAAAAAACGTATTAAGTAAGGAACTAAAGAGTTATCGACCCCAGGCGTATCTAACAACGTCGCGATATAAGGAGCGATAATTACTTTTTAAATTTGAAGCTCAACGACAAAGGGAGGTTTTTCTTGGTCGAGATTTTATGTTACAACCTTTTTTTACTGCGTTGCATTTCTTCCAGTCCGGAGGCATGGAGGCTCACCGCGCGTTCGTTTAGTTCAAAATAAAACGTACGGCCAGCACTCAACCGGCTTCGCTCGCGGTTGGACGCGCCGACAGAGCCGTGCGCCTGGCTGTTTACTTTTGCCTTGCCGGCGAGTTAAAAATAAACTATAAGTGGCGGGAAAACTTTTTCTTAATTTTCGTGACTGTGGATTGTTTTATTCAGCCAAATACTGAGCAGTGTGCAGTTTTTAGTGAGTACCAATATTTTTTTGTGCAGTGCCTTTTACGAAAAAACTCTGGACTTGTTGAAGGTGTGAATAACAAAACAGGAGGCGTGAACTTTACGAACGCCCCGTCTATTGTTTTTTTTTTTGGAAAATAAAAACAAAACACTGCACTGATGCTGGAGCAAGTGCCCTTATTCTAGGTAAGTGCCTATTTTAATTGAGATTTATAGTAGATTCCAATTGGAAGAATTTAGTCAAAAAGCGAAAATACTTTCTTACCGCAATTTTATTTTAATAAGTTTTACTTTAAAGACTTAATTTAATAATATTATAATAATTATCAACCTACTTATAAACTTATTTAAAAAGTTTAAATAGGATTTAGATTGTTTATTCACCCGTATTACAATTATTTACTATACCTATTAGGTACCTACCTACTTTGCAAAGTCTTATCAATATTCCGATAACTGCTATTGGTCACTAAAAACGCTTCAGTGAGTGTACTGCATGACCATGTTACCTTCAATTACTTTCTACCGATAAGATTTTATTTCTAAACGAATATTTATGAGTGCAAAAGATGTGGTATTTGATACGTACTTAAGTAATATAGGTATTTCTGTAGTTAGTTTAAGTAAGCACAAAATAACAGCAATCTGATAATTTCTGATGCCTTTGCGGACACTTTGGAATGAAACAACATTGAGCGTAAGGCTATTGTTAGCTCAGTCGTACTACGCTTGGAAACTGTAAAGGTTTCGAAACGTCAGCCAATAAAATAAAATACGCGAGTTAAATCCGTCTAGTTATAGTAGTTTCATTCTAACAGCAATCTGATTAACAATATTTTGTTAATAGAAATGTTAGTTCGTCACAAAACAGAAGGAACGATTTTTGATGAAACCTCGGTACTTAAATCAATTCCTCGCCATAAAAAACGTATAAATAATCTCGTATATATATAAGTAATAATATTTACACATACGATATAAGAGAGAAGATGTTTACAGCAATAGGTAGGTACCTACTATTGCTGTAAACATCTGCCATAAAACAAAAATCTTGATTCCTTTCATGTGAAGCCTTCAAAAATATTTCGAGGAACCGTCACGACGAGCTCTCTAAAGTTAACACATATGACCTAGATTTTTTCATTTTGGAACGAACATTTCAATCCGTGAGTACTCACTGTACTTGAGAAGTACTTATGTATAATGTGACAAGCGAAAGTACAACGGAATTCACCAATGTTGATGTCTTCATTTCTAACAATAAAACTAACTGACCATTCATTTTGTTCAAACATGACAAACTAGAATGTCTATCGTCCTACGGTTTCGCCTTCGCAGCAATATAAAAAGAAACTTACAATTTATTTCTCTATGATTTCGTAAACACCTACTCACAAGAACTTAAGTATAGGCAGTCGCATGGTCGAATTGTATTAACACATCTTATTTGACCTTAAAATAGATTTGAATTTATTTTCCGTCAAGTAACAAAAAGAAACTAGGTTTCCTAAATAGAAATTTTCACCCAAAGGGTTATCAAATTAGAAACTCGGTATTGGTATTTACTTTAGGAATCTTAGATAGTAGGTAAGTAGGTAGGTAACCTACCTATATAGGTATACTGTGGTTGCAATCCATTGTGGGTGCTGGCGCATAATAATATTATTATGATTTGAAAGGGAGTGTATATTAAAAAGGGTTATCATAGAAAATTAGGAGTTGCAAATGATGATGATCCACATCAAGAATAAAGTCATTGTCAAAATATTTTTTAAGACTGTTTTATGTCGAAGTTATAGTTCTCGTTATTAAGTCAAATTAAAGCCTGCATATTTTTTATTGTTGAATGTGTATTCCAATAAGTTAAATTAATCAAACCATGTCGTTATCTTATCGGAACAGCTTCTATTGCTGAACGGAAGTCGGAAGCCTTCCTAATACCTAAATCCTAGACTCCTAACCAATGAAACCTTTATTGGTATAGCAAACGATGAATATTGGACTGATTTTATTATCATTCTTAGCTTTGGAATGAAACAACTGTTAACGGATTTAACTCGCGTATTTTTATTTTATTAGTCTATTAGTCTAACGCTAAACGCACTTTAGCGTTAGACTATTGTCAACTCAGCTCGTGCTACGATTATGGAAACTGTAAAGAATCCGAAACGTCAGCTAATAAAATAAAAATACGCGAGTTAAATCCGTTAACAGTTGTTTCATTCCAATGTGTAATAACCGCGAAGGCATCAGAAATTATTATCATTCTTAGCTATTCAACTCTTTACAGTCCCAAAGTCAAGCTCTTGGCGACGTAACAATACTTCCAACACATTAGATATTACAAATACTATATTATATATCTCTATATGACGACATACACACAATATAATGATCCAGTGGCTTAAATTCCCTACAATGACATATTATTAGAAAGAGTACTTCCTAATAATAACTAGTTGCAGTAACTTGTATCGTAGACAAAAAAATAATGGCATGGTAAACACGACACGAATGCAAGTCTCGAGACTTTATTGCAGTGTGTGTCGACAGGTGAATAAGGCACGTGCCGAAGCCAGGTGGGTTGTATTATTTTTTCGTTTGACTTATCATTATCCCAATGCAGATTAATGGTCTTCGCACTGCGTATGACGAAACTAGTATGTTCAAACGTAATAATTTAAGAGTAAACGGTTCGGAAACATTTTAGTCTTGGCAGTTTATAAAACACGCAACGCGGTGTCTTTTCATGATATATATAGGTATGTTTAGCGTAGGTATGTAACGGAGCATTTTATTTTTTTCTACTGCGTTAAGTTTTCAAATTAGGTAAGTACTGTATTATTATTATTTCCTCATTTTCATTTTCATCTTCTTTCAAACAGTTCTATAGGAATAAAGCAGGTAGGTAGTTATGTACTTACCTAAACCGCAATTAGGTCCAGTTACATCATTAAGTCTAGTCTAGGTCACCAATTAGTATAATCAATATTCACATAGTCAATTCATCAATATTCAGGTTGCGGGAACTGTTCTCACACTACTTTACAAATTGTAGGTAACTATTACATATTAGGTCAAACACAGTTTAAAGCGCAGCGCAGTCACATGAAGTTCAAAACAAGTTATAGCCAGCAATATTATTGGCATCAATCGAGGGAATCAGAGCTAGCCACTGAGACCACTTCACCGTTAGTTAATGTGTATGTGGTTAATTGACAATGTCGCCACCCATACTTATATTTAACTGTTATTCCATTTGACGAGAGCGAGCCAACAATCATTAAGTGTTTTTAATCATGGTACAAAACATTTCTGGTGTCCCCTCGGTTCTGACTCAAGGATTTTTGTCATGAATTTATGCACAAATGTTTATATCGACTTAATATAATACCTTATTGAAATCGCCATGTTTAAAAAGACCACAATGGCCTGTAATAAGATGCAAATTCTCCATTGTCAGTTTGGCATACAATTATCTGACACAGATTTGTGACACGTCACAGTCTTGTCGTTGTTGCGACGTCAACTTTGTCCCTGCAATAATCGTGATTGCTTTCATCGCGATATGGTCCACATCACGACGACTGTATAATCTGGACCATCTACTGTTGCAGGAGACAATAGAGCGCGGGAAGGGAACCTTGCCTTTGAAAGTCGCTGATAAATAGAAAGCAAAGTAAATTTGTTCTGAGCACTGATTTATTGAGCTTCATCTGTTTCTGTCAAAATATTAGAATTTACATCATAGTTAATCGTTTTGTGCTTCGATGTTTCCGAAATGTAATCTTCCATAGACATTATCACATCAGTCGCTGGAGAGACTTACTCTGTGGTTATACTTAGATTCTTAAAGTTGTGTTGCGTAATGATGTACATGACCTTTAATGGGAATGGCTGTATTGTGGTATTGGAAGACTCTTGGACACTCTTTTGACAGGACAAAGTCCCAGCTGACATTGACGGATGACGCTCATTAATGAGAAGTGGACCGTCCATACTGTCACCATGGCCCACCGTCACTTTGGAAATGTTAGTGTACACTGACAGTATAAATGCCTCGTTTTCACGCTAGTTAGTCGCGCTTACTTTGGTACGGTGAATTCAGCCCAATCTGCTCTTAGATAATCCGATATGAAATGTGATCGTTGGTGGTCCATCTGAGAGAGGGTTAAACTTATTACCTATTGTTTACTTTTAAGGTTTTTTAGTACTTAAAACATCTTAGTGAACTTATGTGCAGCTTGTACTTAAAGTTCAAGGAAAGTTTGTTTCGTATATTAGAGTAAGCACTTCCATACTGCAGATGCTTTAAGCTCATACATCGCGCGTAGGAGGGTCTTAAAAGGGTTTTTAAAGATATATTTAATAGGTTTGCTGTAACAATATAGACGGAAGGCATAATAACAAAGAGTGTATGTATATACTGAGCGGTTTGACTCGTGCCATCTCGTGGGTCGCCGCACGCGCAGCCTCCAGTTTTGCTCCTTTTGTGTCACGTATAATCAACTTCGTGCTGCAAACGGGTGTGCGTTGGTTGTGTGCCTGTGTGCGTATAATCTATGTGTTCATACATGGGATTTGATTCAAGTGTGTAGGACGTGATTTTGTATGTGTGAGCCCTGAACAGATTTTGTTTGTATTTATAAGGTGTTCGTAGGTTAAAAGCGAGCTCTATTTAAAAATAGAAATATGCAATGCTGCCTGTTTTAAAGTGTATAAAAGATTGAATATACCTAATAGATAGAAAACAGCATAGGTACAATTTCTTTTGTCAAAATAATAAATACTTTTTTAATATAAGACATTAATTTTTTAACCTATGACGGATATAAATGTAATTTTAATAACTTTTTTAGTAATCACTATTCGTGTTGCATTGGGCCATCACCGAACTCGGATATTTAATAGTTATCAAGATTGTCGGCACCGTTAGTGCGAATGTGGATTCAATTAACTCGTAATAGCGCGGGCGTGTCTAGGAATCCATTTTTTTTTATTTAATTTTAGCCACCGGCAACATTCTGGCCGCAATTTGAGTGGCCAGTAACAAATTTGAAGAGCAATTTGACTGCACGAAATGTCTATCAACACAGACGTCTATAAATCATAATGGTTTCGATATCGCTATTTAGAAAAAAATGGCGCTCGTTGCGGCCTTTTTTAAATCGATAATTAGAATTTCTTGGAGTGAAGTTTCATTACTGCGTTTTGTCTTGTATTGAGGTTATGATGATCCCTGTCCAAATCAGTAACCGGTCATATTTAGGAATCCTTTGGTAGAAAGTTGACGGTAGATAATGAAGTCTTTATGTTGAAACATAGCTTTGAACTTTCGGTTGAATAAGTACACTATGGAAGGTCACAGCTAATTATTGTCAACCTTATTGGATTGTTATAGGGTTTGGAATCGAATGATTTACTTTCTTCGGGTTGGCTTGCCACTTGAGCCGTCGCGACCGAACCTTTTACGGTTATCACTCAAAATTATTTATTACTAATGGAGCTCTTGAACTTGGGCTCTTCGTTTTTTCAAGCTTTTACTTTGAACTTTGTAATTTTCTCAGCGGAATATGGAACCACTTCAGATTGTTTCTATACGTAATACTCATTTTTTTGCAATTATCAATACTATAATATATTGATTTCTTGATAATTTTAATATGTTAAGTAGTTATTTGTACCTACAATTTATGATAAGTTGGCCATTAAGAAAAAATATTACTCAGAAATAGGATTATCCACCAGCACTGTACCTACCTAACCGCATATTTATGCGTAATTAAGTAATAATCCCATACTTCGAATTTCAGTAACACTTTATGAAATACCTATTTATTTTTATTGTGATCTATCGTAATTAGTTCCAAAATCTCATCCATTTTCTAAGCATTAGACGGGTTCAATGTAACAGTCCATTACGAGCACAAACAACATTATAAGATTAAACTTACCAGTCACGTCACTAGTCATACAAACAGTGACGTGGCAATAAATAAATAGCCAACAATCGATCGATTAGTCTAAACACAGTCATTAAGCTTTCAAAAAACGTTTAGTGACAAAACACGTCACGATTCTTCGATTTTAATCTGTCGTCTTTTTTTATAACTATTAGGAATTAAATTGTTTAATCATCTTGATTTGGACACATGCTGTCATACTTAATTATTGATGTTAGAAAGGTAATTTATAGTAATTGGTCACTCTAATTGAAAAAAAAAAACACAAGTTGCCTAATTATAAAAACCTTGGTCGTTGAAAATAACACAAAATAAGTTATATTATCTACCAAGATGGTTCACACCGCCAGATTTTTTATGAAGTTTTGAAATACCTTTAAAAATATTACCTACCTAAAGCAAAAAACCCTACTACCACAGAGTAAAAAATCTAGTAGGTAATAATTAATAAACATGTTTGTTTTATCTAACTATCGATCGAAGGACCAACTGATCAAGTAGGTAGGTAACCGACTGTAGAATATAACACCACAATAAAATTTTATTCCATCTCAAATTTCTTACAAAAATCAAATAAACTACCTTCGTGTATCCTCCGTGTATAAAAAGTGAAAATTGAACCGAATCGAGGAATGCGGAGTGCGGTCGCCGGCGGATCATTTCGGTCATTATGATTATTACAAGTTATTAGGAGATCATGCACCAAGAAAATTATTTAGATACACTCTTATTGAATATCATCATCGACATATCAATCTTAGAAACTTCCACTGGATATAGGTCTTCGCAAGGTGCACAACAGCGACCAGTCACCCTTCCCCCGCATCCAGAAGTTTCCAAAGATCTTCACCTAACTGTTGAACCTTGTTGGAAGCCAACTCACACCATGTTATTCGATTTGCGACCGCCACTCGAGCAGTTTTTGAATAAACATAAAGTGGGTCAGGGTTTATCTTCATCTGATTTCTCTAATAGTCTTAAGTTGGAACCCAAAAACCCTTTTGAAAGGAAAAGTTAGTCGGAAATTAAGATTTGGTTTTGCACCAATAACAAAAGTATGGCATCTCTACACTAAATTATAGGATTAAAGTAATAATGAAAAACCGTCTCGCCGGCGGTGCTCACGTATTTTTATTGCCAAGCATAAAAAGCCACAAATACGAAAATACGTTAATGGTAAAATTTAATTTACCACAATATTTTAGCACCTATAAATTCACCGTCGCAACTAAAGAAGTTTAATCTTGGCATTGATAAAAGTATCCGTAATTATTCTATAAGAAATATTGGTCACGCATGACACTATTAACCTGTCAGACTAATCAAGAAACATCATAAATCAGAATTTAGAATCGTATAATGACTTCATAAGCCTATTGGGCAACCACCATAAAATCTTAAGTCTATTGCTAATAATAGGAAATATGATTAAATTACAGACTCGGTAATTTCAATAAAATTATTGACTTCCCTTCTGACAATTATACCTACAACTATCAAAATGCCAAAAGTAAGTGGCGGTATTTTAGTGCGCTGTGATTGGTCCATATTTTAATTTGACGTTTTAGTTAATTACCAATGGGAATGTAACTAAACAACTTTTGTGTAATTTAGTGACTCCTTCCTGGGGGGCTATTATGCACTGTCATACATTTGCAATCATTGAGAGAGTGACATTGTGATAGATGCTTTCTTTTGCGACAAAAACCTTAGGTACTTGCTATTCAGGTCCTTACTCATCTTGCAGAGGCAAAAAACGTCCAATCTGTTTTATAATAATACCTACCTAACTATGTAACTATTATAGTGTACCTAGGTACCTAGTGAAAATAAATAAGGAATTACTTTAGTAAAAGTACCTATATTTATATCTCATAGAAAATACAGCCCGCCTTTATGTAGCCACTTGAAGATAATTTCGGGTCTTCATTATGCATTTGAAATTAGTCTGGCTTAGATGGGATTTTTAACCCTTACAGTGTTAGCCGGCCTGATTTTATCGCCGACAAATTGGTTGATTCGATCACAAAATAATTATTATAGATTGCGTAATCATACGTTTTAAGATAAAGTGAAAGATCGAGATTATATGAGACTTAACTGCATATTATAGAGGCACGAGACAAATCCAAATACCTACTTTAAGTAGAGTAATTTAATTTTTGATGCCTTCGCAGTTATTACAAATTGAAATAAAACAACTATAACGGATTTAACTCGCTTAGGTAGGTACATTATTTTATTTGCAGACGTTTAAAAAAAAATCCTTAATCACAACACGACTAAGCTGACGATAGTCTAAAGTAAATGTGCATTAATGTAAAAATCACGTAAAATTTTCGAAATCTCGGCAAATAAAATAAAATACACCACTTACCTAAATAATTTTATAATTAAACGTAACATGAAAATTGAATAGATATACCTACATATATTATATAAACTTTTGATGTTCCGTAGCAGTTGATGCTCTCAATAAAAGCTCAATGTATAATAGGTAGGTATTAGGTACGAAGTCTACAAAAGTTTAACATATTTGTAACGTAGGTAATATTAATTATTACATTCTATACAATGTGGATTGCGATGTTACTCTACAATCCTTCAGGTAACATGATCCTGTGAGAAGTAACAACGATAGGGCCTCGTCATGCGAATCGCATCAGATGCAAGTCCGCGTGAGACGACCGTTAATACCGTGGTCTAGCTGTCTAGCTGCATATGCAATATGCACCTAATTATAACAATGTCTGAACCTATCTTTTAGATATTTGTTTACTTACTGTGTGAGTTTTATCATCACATTATTAATATTACCTATTAACATATAATTGTAGATATCACTCTACCTACTTGTTAATACAAATATATCAAAGATCTTAAAATGTATCGTTGTTTAGTCTAGGCACTGCTAAAAACGGAGCACCGAATTTTGTATCTTTAGAAATAACACAACACATGGACTGCATTTATACTTACTTATACCTAGGTAAAGATAATCAATAGATAATGAAAAACATTAATAAAAGATTGATGTTTTTCATTATCTATTGAACACCTTTTTCAATTGCAGTGCCTTTTAAACATTTACCATACCTCCCATTCCATGCCATGGCATTTTAATTCAAATATTATAATTGCTATCGACTTTCAAAGGCAAACATGTACATATACGTAACTACCAAGTCAATTACGTATGCCACCTTCTTTTGTTTTATATTCTTTGCTCTCGCAATCTTGCTTGTGATTACCATAACAAAAATAGAATGACCCATTACCATTACGCTGAATGTGTCAAACGAGCACGCGCCTTTTCCAGAACTCTTCTATTTATGTTCTAACCGTACAAGTGTATAATAAACATTCCTCGTTACCATAAACAACTAGCAAATGCATCCGTGAAATAAAAAATAAAATGTGCAACGCGTATGCCAGAATGAAATCGCTTGCGCAAGTGATATCCAGGAATTAACCTCGATCCCGTTAAATTATCGATCACTATGGATCGGAAACGGTCGACGTAAGACTGAAATAACCTCGCCTGCTTGTTATTTGAAATACCATATCGGAAACTTTGGAAATGTATATTTACATTGTGGCCGAGTCTTAATATTTATAACTGCGTTTGTTTGATAAGCGAAAGAACTCGGCTTTACAACCTACGGTTTAATATAAACTGAAGATTGTTTGAGTAACTCTATTCTTTCACTTCTTATAAACCATTTGTACTTGGCTGAAAAAGTTTCTGTAATAAATATTCAACGTACCTACTACATTGATATAAACCAAGCGTATGTTAAACAAAATCTATTCATATCATCATAATATTCCGGAAATAAAAAACAAAGTTTCATTTCATAAAACTTCTCTAAGACTTTAGCCAACTAGGTAGGTACGACTTAATAATTCGTATTCTTAAGATTTATGTATTTAGAATAAACTGCTGAATGTTCCTTATTGCGTGGTTCTGGGAAACTTACGCTAGGTAAAGTAATACAAAGGCCCGATTTACATATGCCGTATAATAACGCTTTATCACCAATATAGACGCCAAGAATCATAAACAATTGCAATAAATATCCTGATTTCACACGTCACTTATGCCCGATCGAAACGCATACAAAAATGTGTGAAAAGGGACTGTAGAGGTAAACCAAAGAAATCAACATTCACAGACTCGATGTTTCTGAGAAGACAGTCGTTTGCCCAGATAATGCAAAGGTCATCGTATTCGCGTTCATATATCATAAACCGCAACGAAGCGCGTTCGTTATCGTCATTTTTAAGCTCTTTATCCTCATGATGGATTACAATGAAGTACTTGTATTTCTCTGAATAATATTTCATATTATTATCGTCTTCCATTTGTCATTCGGCGAACAGTCATACCTTTAAATACAATGTTTAAATGCTTCTTTATCCGTTACTTTTAAACACGAAATCGGTTATAACGCGTTCAATGTCCGCACTCTTGACATTTTCTTTGCTAAAACACTAGGCCAAGGATAGCGTTTGTATAAATGTTAAGTGTTTCGTGGAAAGATATTACGTGGAGTCGTAGTTTAAACATGTCACCGGGATTCCACTCGAGGAATGTTGTTCCCGACATGATTACCCCTTTTAGTCATTACGTGACAGAAATGGGATAGTTATACCTAATGACGGTAATGATTTTGCTTCCTTGTGGTAGCTGTCTCCGAGTTCCTCGTAACCAACTGTATTTCTATTTAAAGATTTTAATGTTTGACGTAGATAATTGTTACAACTTACAATCGCTTAGGTTACAAATCTAACATAATGTATAAGTCATTTAGGTCCTTTAGATTTATAACACGGGGGCCAAGGTAGAAGTGTTATCAAGTGTCTTAGTAAGTAGGTACCTACCTATGTTGGAAAGGAAAAGGAAGTAAACAGTCATTGAGAGTGGCTAAGTGAACTTGAAGTCTAGGCTAACATAGCTAAAGTATAGGAATTGTGAGACTTAACAAACATTTCATTGTTGTAGTTTGTCGCAATCCATTATTACAATGCTTGTGACTCTAACAGTGAAAGGAATTCGCTAAAGACTCATTGTGAAATTAAAATCATACCTTATTAAACCGCTTTTAACAATTAAGGAAATAAGAATTCATTGTTCTTTAATTCTATTCCTACCGAGATATTCTCTAATGCTTTCCGGTATTGATGAAAAAGTTGTCGCGTCAATAAACTTAAGTCAACTGTAGGTACTTACCTACAGTCAAATCTCTATAAATAAAGCTTAGGTACCTACTTGACCTAAAATCCAAGCATGTATATAATGTAAACCTTATCAATTCATTTGTTTGATTTTATAAATAACATAAGTGCGTATTTATCACAACCAGACTTAATAATAGCTTTCAGAATATAACAATTAATTGTGCCTTATTCCAGGAACAATGGCGGCTGACCCGCGTCCGTTGACATTCGACAAAATGGCCGTGCGGTGATTCAAAATGGCAGCCGGAATGGCGTACCCTCTGGACGGCGAGCTACGTCCACAGCACTCCAGAGAAGGGTCCAGGGATTCTGGCATCTTCCACACCACTAAAGGATTGTGGAACGCTCCTGGACAAAATAATTGCTTCCTTAATAGTGCTGTTCAGGTATGTACCTACCTATTATTCTAGCTTTTAGTAGGTAAATCATTAAGAACTGTGAAGTTTTATGCTGTCTTGGGTTACTACCTACAAGTAAATATCTTATAGTTTATATTCGAACACAGCAAAAGTTGGTGAATCGCTGTTCTTCTTTTAATTTTTCTGTATTTACTGAGAGTTATTACCTACAGAGAAATAAAACATCGTGAATTAAGCATGTTTCTCAAGTATTTTAGGTCACGCTACTGTTTATCCTCTCTAAAACATTGAGGTTGCCAAATGCAGATCTAGACTTTAATTTTACAGTCGTGTATTCATTAGCCTCATTGACGGCCAGAAATCACTTTAGGTCTTACAGTCTATTTTTTTTTGGTCGTCTAGTTGGATAGACTGCTGAGAACGGATATGAATCAAGTGATGTGAAATTTTGTGGAAAGTGTGATGCTTATCTTACAAGTTAATTAGATTAATTTTCTAGTTTACGATTTAACTAATAATATCCTCTAGTGGGTAATTACTAAGTTACCTTCGTATATTTTGGTGAATTTGAATTTTAGGATACTTTGAACACAAAACTTGACCTTACATATTGATTGGTGGAACATGACTGCTAGATCTCACTAGCGTCTAGCGCATCTAGCGGATTCTCGACTCTCCTATTGTTTGCTGCTATCGACTATCGATAAAAAAAAACAAACGAACCTCGATGGTATTTGCCCAACACTCGCGAAATTTTTAAAGGTGTTGATTTAATACGCGAATGCTTAAATGGGTTTTGTAAATTGTTTGCTTTGTAAAATGGGTGTTGTGTGGGCGGTGTAGGTACCGCTATGGTCACGTCCACTCTCGACGTTGGGTGAGGCACGTACGTAAACATGCTTCAGTCTATGCTTAAGCTAATGAACACCTGATCAATTAAAACAGGTTACAAATATAGACCTTACTTGACGAATATCTCATGGGAAGCCTTTGAAATTGCTCTATTACACCATCTAATCAGCTATAAGATAGGCTGTATATTATAGTTCATTGGATTCTAATTAGGTAATTAGAAAAAATATTTTAGCCTGCTTACCTAGTTAATTAATTAAATGTTGTTGTTCGCTAAATGGGAGATCTTAGATAACTATTAACAATTAACTATTCGGAACTTAGATAATCCGAAATTAGATAATTAGAAAATCCGAAATTGAAATTAGGTAGCGTCTACACTTTTTAATACATCTTAAAACACGTCTAAAAAGTAGCTAAAAGGACATTTTAAAATAACACATATAAGGTTTCAGCTTCAGCATAAACGGAAAGGGGATTTTAAATTATCATTTTAAGGGTTCCGAACCGTGACGGGCTTAAATAATTTCAATAATCCTTACGTTATTCGACGTTTGTTATGCTTAGCTATAAATCCCACGAAAAATGAGGTGATTAGTCGTCGACACAGTGCGGGCATTATTCAAATATCACCGGGTAAGTCAGGGGCTTAATCCTTCACGATCTTACATAAATAATGCGCTGACCATTAGGTGCTGTGGTTTAAATAGTTTAATTTACTTAGGGCCTGTTTTACAACTACGAATTGATTCTTTGGTGAGCTGTGGAACTTGTATCCCTACTAATATTATAAATGCGAAAGTAACTCTGTCTGTCTGTCTGTCTGTTACGCTAAAACTACTGAACCGATTTAAATGAAATTTGGTACAAAGATAGTCTGGAGCCTGAGAAAGGACATAGGCTACTTTTTAACCGACTGCAAAAAAGGAGGAGTTCCACGCGGACGAAGTCTCGGGCAGAAGCTAGTAGCTTATAAAGATATGGCTTGAACCCCAAATAGAGTAAAACCTTTAGAATGAAAAACTATAACAGATTGAAACAGACGCATTTTATTTTATTTGCTGGCATTTCGAAAACTGTACAATTACTATATTCGTAGCATGACGACGATAGTCTCTTAAGTGTAAATCCGTTATAGTGTTTGATTCCAATGTGTGTAACCGAAGGCATCAGAAATTATCAATCGATACCTATTTAATATTATAATTTTGTAAGTAACCCAGCAGGATCTTTACGCTCATATACTGCTATAAGTACAGATTTATATGTAACTAGCGGCCCGTCCCGGCTTCGCACGGGGGGACTTAAGATTTTTTTAAGGCCTCAGAAACGATACTTTTCCCCCGTTTTTGAAACATTTTCGGTTACTGCTCCGCAACTATAAGACCTAGCGTGATATTATATAGCCTATGTTACTCGGGGATAATGTAGCTTTCCAAAGGTGAAAGAATTTTTGAAATCGGTCCAGTAGTTTCGGAGCCTATTCATTACAAACATACAAAAATACAAAAATACAAAAATACAAATCTTTCCTCTTTATAATATTAGTATAGATTTGGAAAGGAACTAGTCCCGGGGAAAGATATATGTTAGTTTTATCACGGAAATAATATCTTAAAGGCATCATGATAAAATGTCGTGGAAAATAAGTGCCTAAAAAAACAGACGATCTCGATCTATATCTTCTAGATAACTTACAAATAGCTTACCCGAGTATTAGTTGGATATTGTGAAAAAGGCCTCAGTTAATTTACGAGTCGCCTGATAGTCGCGACTAATCTATACAAATTAAAGTCGGTGGTATGCAAATAACTCACGAAGTGTTTTGCAAAACTTGCAGCACGTCAGTTTCTTAGGAATAATTAGGCTTTAAAATTATTACTGGAAACTATACGCATTCAGAAAGTATTTAAACTATACTTCACTACATAGTACCTATAAAACAAAGTCGCTGTCACTGTCTGCCCCTATGTATGCTCAAATCTTTAAAACTACACAACGGATTTTGAAGCGGTTTTTTTAATAGATAGAAAGATTTAAGAGGTAGGTTTATAGCACCCATGTGAAGCCGGGGCAAGTCACTAGTCATATAAAAACAAGACAACTCTTCAACTTCAAAGTCCACTAAAGAAATACAGTTTAAAAACAATTTTGTCTTCTTGGTAGCGTTGCCTAAAATAGTGATAAGCATTATTATTATGGTCAATAGCAAGCATAGAGTGGTCAACACCAATGGATAATTTATTTTGGTGACACACGTAACGGTGCGCGCTCATTTACGCTAAAGCCTCGCAATCTTCTTCCGAAAAGGAACCATAGTTACTTGGTTCATGGTTGAATTTTCAATGTCAGTTTGTTTTGATGATGAGAGGCTATGGGGGTCGTTTGTTGACGTGACTTTTGTACTAAAAATAATCTGTAGAAGCTGTTCCCGTATTAAGTAAGAAGTTTAGAGTTGGTCGTTGTCTATCGGTTGTAGGTTTTTCTATTTGGTTCTTATTAGATTGTTTTTCTTTCACGAATAAAATGTGAGTTCCAACGGTAAACGTAACGTGACCCAGTAAGTTTCCATAATTCATAGAATTTTGGAACAATGCTTCAAGTTCTCACATTTCTGTGGACTGTGTACTGTTTTATATTACTTTCGCAAGTTCTGCAAATACACACTTACAAGTTTTAATTACCTTCTGTTATACTTTATATAAATTTACGTAAATAGTTTGGGAATCTAATAGAACTGTCGTAAGTAGGTACAATCTGGAGTTTATTTGGACATGTTTTTAAATATGCAAGAAATCTCTTAAAGTATGTTTATACACAAGCTGAAATAGATTGGACCAAGGAACTAGGTACTTTGTCCTATACAAACTTTACCCTTTTTTCTTCAGAAAATCCTTTATTATTGTCTAGGTACGACATACAAAGAACACACACTCCTTGTTTTAGGTCGCTATTTAGGCTGTGCGTCGATCCAGTGTGTGTAAACTTATAAAGCATTTTATATATATGTACCTATAGATTAAGTACCTAACTAAAAATAAACAGTTAAAAGATTTGTAACCTCAAAGTACTCGCATGATTTACATTCCTACGCGCTTGTTGCGAGCGGTTGATAAATCTGATACAATTTACATACACGTAATTACCGATATAAAAAACGCCGTTCCGTTCCCACTCGTAATGGGCTGGACCACGGGTGCTGCATCAAACTCTCATTAAAATACCTGCATCTATGATACTCGTACGTGGCCGGACAATGGTCTATAGTTGGATGAAGTTGGGATACTTTTTCTGTACTGTTTACTTATTTTCATAATGAAGTGTTAGATTGATTTTTCTGGCTACTTGCCTAGGTATATAACACATCTCATGGTAGATGTGTACCTTTTCATTTGGCAGTAAAAATTTAATGATTCTGAAGAAATTATAATTTTATTAGAAGATTTAGAGAGGTTTTTCGTCACGATCCTATTAAGTTGAAGTACTTAAACCCAAAACTCGGTATTAGGTAAATATTGCAATACATTATTTTTTCATAAAGTACATGCTTTCATATGTAAATAGCTCTCACAACTACGATGTTTAAAAGAAATAGTTGCATGTAAAAAACACTATGTAAATTTGCAAGGATTTCTACATGCACATTTTACAAACAACTTTTACGGCGTAAAATTGCCTCAACCTTGTCTAAAGAAGTAAAGATAAGCGTGAACGTTGGCTCGTGCCAAGAATGCAAGAAAAAGTCAAAAGTTACTGACAGTATGTTGGGGCGATTTGCGAGAGACGGCGACGCTGAGTCGCGACACTGTGAAAGGATTGTGTCGTCAAAGATGATGGATTACGAGTCTTTGTGCCTGCTTGCTTAAACACCTTAATGTCCAATAAGTACTTCAGAACAGTTAGGGAGGAAAAATTACAAACACAGCCTGACTTATACTGGTTAAAGATATTCATGCTCGATATTAATAATTAACAAACCATCTTGTGAACTCGATTAACAACGTTTGGTTATTTTAATGGTAGAATTATTCCCATAAAAGTCACTCCTACTATTCTAATTGGAGCACGCGATAGGCCTATCAATCTTGTGGAAGAATTAAAAATTACTTCATTGTGTCGTAACTTCTCGGTCTCAAGGTGTCTGATTTAATTAAAATTATACGGACGATGAACTTAATAAAAACCTAAATTTGCGTCCGTGTCTGGCTCATGTTACTTGAATCAAACATGTGATTACATAACATTACCTTTAGATTAGAATCGTCAGTTTCCTAGCTACTATAGTGTTTAGTTTTATGTTCGTACTGAAATGACATGTAATTCTAGTGTCGCTTTCGAGCTTCCGTAACCTGCTTGTTATCATACAAACGGGATTTCATCACATTTGTTTGCGCACCTGTGCCGAGTCACGGTACTCAAGCTGCCTTAGCCCTTTCCGTACCTTTTACAATGCCCTTATCTCATACTTATCGTGTAACAAATAGTGTTTTATTACATCGAGAGTCATTATACTCCACATTCGTTCTTTCTCTGAAGAAATAATCTTTCAACAAATGTGCAAGAAGAACGAGTAACTCCATTACAAATTTAGTTCATTCATTCGAGATCGAACTTCCTCTAGTGCGTAATTCTGTAAACGCATTCAATCGGTCTGTTTGTACATTTAGCATTGCTTTGGTCACTGTTACTCTCTATAAAGCTTTGTTATGACAACTTGCCCTCGTTAGGCGCCGTAACATACCTCAAACGAACGTAGGAAAATTTACCGATGCATCTATTTCAGTCTTTCAAATTTGATTTCGATCGGTGCGAGCAGGAAGGATCTCGATACACTTATATGCATACTTGCTTAGAAACAATTCTCTTTGAACAGGTGCACGTACACAGAAGTTATTTTACAAACTATCGGACTGCGGACATTCTCCTCACGTTCTAAGCGAGTCCCTTGTTTACACTTCGACGTACTCGACGGCTATAAACCTTTTATTAAAACTCACCTAATGGAGTTTAACTACGTTTTACGACAGGCGCGTTAAGGGATTGATTGCTTTGCTGCTCAATAGGACATCTTACGTTTGCCATGTAATACCTAGTCGTATATAGTTTTGTACCCAAATTACCTCAGGTCAGCAAGTTCACCAACCCAAAACATGATACGGAATGAAAAATGTGTTAAGTCGTGGAAGTAATTTCAGAAACAATATCACGGTTTGTGATAAATGCAAGCTCGTTAGTTTGATTGGTGCCCTGCGCCCGCGCATTCCGTCTGAGATTAATGTCCACGTGACGGGTCATAACGCCAACTGACTACATAGTAGTTGTTTTTTTAATAATCCACAATTTAAATACTAATTCAACAGTGTTGATTAAAGTTAAAATTACTGCGTGTATGTATCACAGAGATTATGAGTTAGGCAGGTAATTAAAATACGTATGTTGTGATTAGGTTTTTCTAGAAATTTTCAATTAAATCTATACAAATTAATATATTTTGGTCTTGACTATAATGTTCGCTCTCGTTATTCGCTCATTCAGCTTTCAATAATTATCAACTGCCACCGATTACACGGATCACAATTTCTGCCATTATGTTAATTTCCATGTCTTAAAATTAAATTTACGACAAGTTCAAAATATTCAAGATCGTAATCTGATTTAGATTAAAATTTTGTTCACGTTAGCATATGCATGCGTTAGGTGTTATAAAACTCTTTGACATGCCTCACTTTACATACCGTATCGAGTGATGAATTTAAAATTAACTTATCACGAGTCTACTAAATATAAATTGCCTTATAAAATACATCGCATGATTGCAGGGAGAGCGGTAATAAAATAATAACTATATAAAATTTAAAAATGTGTTTCTGACTGGAATACTCATAGCTTGAATAATAATTGTGATAATCCGTAATGAAGCATTTTGAAATAGTAAGTAACATAACTATTAGGTAGGTACTTAGTATTACTTTAGAGTTAGACTATAGTCATCTCAGTCGTGCTACGATTATGGAAACTAAAGAATCCGAAAAATCAGCAAATTAAATAAAACAAAATACGCGAGTTAAATCCGTTAAAAGTTGTTTCATTCCAATGTGCAATAACCGCGAAGGCATCAGAAATTATTTCGTACCTACTTACTGACAAGCTTTTACAAACAAATGATAAAGCATCTTTTATCAGATATTCATAATCACACATTTTTTTTTTATTTATGGACGGCAATAAATTATCTATTATGTTTGCAATATTCGATAGTTTTAATACACCTGTCGGGCAGCATCTGTCGATGTAGTTACAATATTTCACGATGCCCGCGAACAGGACTATTAGGCTAGGCGCGTGCGCATGGTAATTTTAATTTTAATTAAATGTCAACTACATAATTAACATTTATAATAGCAAAGGTGGTTCGCTCATATTGGAAATTGAAATTAATTACGGCCTCTATGAATAAGTACAATTGTTTATTTCGCTGTAAATAAAGTTATTGGGTTACGTTTGAATAGATAAAGTTATTTTTGAATTAAAAATGAAGTCCACCTGCCTGGTACTTGAATATATGTCACAATCAATATAATATGTATTATAATAGCATTTTTAAATATAATAAAACATTGCAACGTGTCACATAATTTGTGTAAATGGAAATATGGTAGTATGACTTGGTCGTGTTCTTTTCTTTATTTAAGTACCAGTAGAAATAGGATAAAATTTACTTTGATAGTATATCTATACTATGTATTGCTTGCCATATTTTGAGACATTTGAATTCAAACGCGGAGCCTTAAAGTACAGCAGAAAAGCTTTTTGTCTCGTTCATAAGAGTGCGCGGTTCGATCTCCATCAGAAGCGAGCCACTGTTTTTATCCTCGCAGCTGCGAGTTGGTGACATTCCGTCGTGCGCGTGCGACGATTCTCCAGCCATTTCCGCCACGCTTCTTCAATGATTCTTCCACTAACGATAAATATTAATGATTGGACTGACTGATCACACATTTCCTTGATCGGTCGATAAAAGCCCATCATTCTCTTTGATACCGTATAATATCTTAATCATTGTTTTATCTATGCTGAGTCTATAATTAGCGACATGAAACTATGGTCATTATCGATGATACTTAATTGTGGTTTACTTATGTGACTGTTTTGAATCTTAGTTTTAATAAGGAGTACTATTTCATAAACAAGATGAGATGTTTGATTTTAAGGATTTAAATTAAATTTATAATGGACTCGTGACTCTTTTGATACACCCCTAATTACCCCCCGCGTGGTGATTCCATAAAGACTAATTTAAACAGTTAAATAAAAACAGGGCACGACTCGGCTGAGAATCCTGCAACCTACTTGCGCAATCACGACAGGTGGTATTGTCAAGTTGGCAATAATATCTGTTATTTATGTCTCTATTTTGCATTAGATTTAACACAATAGATTCAACGCATGATAAACTCTTAACGGCCACCTCAAATCGATTTCCTATCTCGAAAAAACAACTTAATATTATAATTGTACGAATTTGTAGGCGTCCCGGTCGGTTGAACTCTGTCTGTTATTCAAATAGCGCCTGGGAGCAAACACTTCGCGATTTGGCCCAACGCCCCTGCCAAGGAGTGAAAATTGTGTTCGAGACGATTGGTTGTAAAGTTGGGGCCAATGTTGGATCCAATGTGTGAAGTAGTCTAAGTCGGGTGGAACAATGAGAGGCGCGAGGTGGGCGCCCAGCGCCAAGACGGTAGCGTCACGGGTCGCCGCCTTCGGAAGGAACCTTATCGTGGGAACCACTGGGAACCGACGCTCTTCCCTTTCCACCTGCGCCTGTGAGCTGCTTAATTAATGAATAATTACTGTACTCGTAAAATAAGCTACTAAAATGTACAATTGCATTTTATAAGTCATCAAACTAAAGGCACGAATGGAAACTTGAATCGGTAATCACAATTGTTACAGTAGAGCATCAATCCAGATCCCACGGCGGTCACAATCGCTACTTTATGCTTTGTGGGTCATTTTATTGCATTTTTAATAAGCAGTTTTGTGGGTGCACTCGTCACGGTTCATGATTCAATTGTTTAATTTACTATTTCTTAGGAAACTGTGGAAACAGTCATCAAAGTCATTGTCTGCTCGCTAGCAAAATAAGTCTGACTACTAAACTGGAGGTTAAGGGTTCGAAACCTGCTACGAACAGATGTCATTTGTACACCAAAGTATAAGCTTAGTTTGGTTTGAGACTAGATAGGTATATGTATACCTATACATTTGAATAATACGAACACATATAACTTAAGCCAAATTAGACATCAGACAGTTTGAAATACCAGTAAAAGTTTATTGTATAATTTATGCCAATTTAGTATAATCGCAAGACACGATGTGTATTGGACATGAATCAGTCTGTTGTGAAGCGCCGTTTACTACTCGTGTATGCTTTCTAAATCTAGCCTTAGCCTTGAATGTCGAATGAGGTCTCCCATTTGTAGAACTCGTAGTCCGCTAATAATTTTGAAAGTAGGTTCTTATACTTGCTTTTGACTGCGAAGAGTAATTAGGTATTGTTCTGCCATAGTAAATCCAATCTTCTCGTTACATATATATTATCGGATATTTTCGGGATAAAAATTATCAAATCAAAGCAAGATTATTTATGTCAACGTCGAGGCAAATCACCCTCAAAACAACTACCTGACTGTTTAATTAAATTTTCGTCTTACATTAATTCTGTTAAAGAATGTGTATGCAAAAATTTAAATAAATTGGACCAAGGAATCACAATGTCCCATACAAACTTTTCCCTCCTTTTTCGCCCCCTTAGGAGTAGAATTTCGTAACATCCCAGGAACTGTAAAGTTTTTGAAATGTCAAAGTTTTCGTACGCAAGTTGAATCCGTTATTCTTGTTTTATTTCAACATTTTCCTGTCATTTCCAATTCTACACAGTTACTTGAAAAAAATCAACAACGGAAAACGTTAAATGCTTAAATCACGTCATGCCAATTTCATTGAACGAAATTGCGTCATCACGTATAATTTTATATCAATTTCGGTGTTTGTCTACGTGTGTGTCCGGATATGTGCTATCAAGCATGTCCACGGTGGGGTCTCCCTGCATTTTAACCGTTTTGACTCAAGACGGAAACTGGCTAATGCTTAAATAATTTAGAGCATATAATAGACTGCTTGTTTTGTTTGATAAATGGATTATACTATTGTGATACTGCAGTCCCTTTTTTGGATATCCAAATTGTACTTTAATTCCAAGATTTCCTGTTTTTGGGTACCTACCCCTAGTTTTAAAAAATAGACACAAATTGGAATGAAACAATTATATAAAAGATTTAAATTGCGTACTTACTTTATTTTATTTGGTAACTTTTGGAAAACTTTATAGTTCCCATATTTAAAAGCGACTAAGCTATTATAGGTAAGTACATCATTTTACATTAGATCTATTATAATTGTTTCATAATTAAGACATATTATTTTTGCTTTAAATGTGAACCATAACTTCTCTGTGATTATAAAACAGTAGTTGCATATTAAGCGTTCAGTCAGGTGTTTATTAAAAAGCTCATTAATAGTTCTATAATTAAACCATACATCCTAGTATTAATTGTCTGATAGCTCCTCAGACCCCTGCTTAGATACATTACTCGCTCTATTGACCATTTGGACACAGCGCCATCTGAATGGACGGCGTACGACTGCATGCTTCATTGGCTTTTCCTTTTTTAACACCTTTTTAGACAGTGTCATATAGGTCAAATCGTTATTTACTTGATCTTAATCTTTATTCGAATTTTTACGGCGTCTCCCAATTTTAGTATCTAATCGGTTCACACATTTTAAGGAACGTGTGCGTTTTCTCACCTTAAAATTCTCGTTTTTAAGTTATACGGACTGCAACGTCGTCGAAATCTTTGGATGTTCGTCGTGCATATAAACATAGCGAATGGGGGAGGTTACTTATAAAGTTGAACGGTAAATTAAGGCAAGTTATTGTTGAGTCGGGTTGTCGTGCCCTCTGAACCACGACCGACCCGCGAGTACTGATGAGTCACCCTTCCTGACCGTCTTCAAGGATTCAGGCCTCCTGTGACTAACCGCCGACCACAGAAAAAACTGCCATTGTCCATTGTGAACAACGAACACGCTTTCATTTACCCGTATTACGTTATTACTCAAAATTTTAAGCTTTATTTGTGAACTGTTTGGCATGACGCATGTAAAATATTGGTTTTACATTGTATATCAATGGAGAAATATACTTCGAATGTTTTATGTGAGTTTAATAAGTTCTTGCTAAACCATGCGAGGAAACACGCTCCGCCATTTGTCTTACAACTGAAAAACGTCTTTTATTTCACGACCAGGCTCGCGGCAGCTAGCATACAGCGGAGACGTGTGGGAACGGCAGCCAACCACGACCGGCCGTCTTGGGCCACGATCTAATTACTACATTTACGACTGGCCGGTCATAGGCTAATCGTATTATGAATAAAGGAGATACCAATTGTCGGTAATTGTATGCAAGCCGAAAGCGCAGGCTGCAATAAGGAAGCGACTGAAATGACCACTCAACGGTCCTTTGTCAACGACAATTTTATTGTTTCTGATGTCTCTATAGCAGTGTAGGAGCTCGTAGACGCGGAGTTAAGTCGCGTTGTGGTAATAGTATGGTATTAGAAAATAAGTATTGAGCACTGGTCAATTGGCGTTGAATTCGTTCAGCTATTTTGAATCTCTTTGGAGATTGATTGAGTTATTTAGAACGAGCACGGTAAGATCGTGTTCAACTATTTCCTTATACCAATGTATATTATAAAATAATTTATTGGTATCGGGCATCTTGAGTAGCAATTGGCTCGGATCTCTGGGGATAACTGTGGGACCGCGGTCTCTCCACGCTTCCCGGTTACGCTGAAACTTGGAGAAGTTTTATGTTATTGCGGTTACAAAAAGAAAACCGATAGTCTTCTCACAGTAATACATGGGAGTTTTGAAAACGTGTGATAGTAGACCACATGGCAGTAAACACCGCGGTCTGTGGTATTCTAAATTATATTTTTAATGACTTCCAATTTTTATTTCATAACCTCTAAAAGCGTCTTATCTTCTCTTTATCATATTTTGAAAGAACAAAGCTATTAAAACGATTGACTATAAATTCTCTTGTATGAACACAGCAGGACGTAAACTAAACACCGCACCAAACTAACGGTATCTTTTCCTAATACGTAAGGATATCAATCTGCTGTGCTAACGATAAAGGCAGTAAGTACATATTAAACTCATATGTACTTACTATGTTTGCGATTAGCACGGCAGCAATAAGATCCTGTCTCCTGCTCCTACATTTCATCCACATATAGCACGTTGAAAAGAGACAGAAATACAAAGTGCAAAGCTATGACCTTATATACTTCCTAGCTTTAAAAAATGTAATAGACCTCAGTGCCATGTTTGATTTCCCGCCACGGGCGTGCGTGTGCGCAAATCGTCGGACCTCGTCCGATCGCCGTGAGAAATAGTATTCTTGTCGTGGTTCATGGACTCTTTATTTATAATACTCATTTAATAAGGTTTATTGTTTTATCTTGTAATACATTTTAACTTGAATATTTCTCAAACATTTAAGAGGTCGTTTCTGTACTTAATAAGTTATCATGATTTTGCGTTGTACACGTAATAGAACAAAGGATGTAACTCGTATATTGATTGTATGATAACACGACGGTTCGAGATATTGTGGATTTTTTTATTTGCTATAATATATATTCATACATTCTTATTATTTGATCAATTAAGTAGGCTTAAAAATATTTGAATAAGTACCTACCTTATTGGAATTTCCTTTATAGGTAATTAAGTAAATAAGTCGATTCGCATGAAATACTCGTACTGCATGAATTGAAAATAGTCGTAATTACCAATATGGATTCCGCATAAAGTACCTACCTACTTCTTGTTATAAAACTAATGCACGCTAAATTAGAATCAAATTACAAAGCAATAACTGTCTAATAAGGATGTTAACATTGTGTACAGCTCCATTTCCACTAATATGGTCGCGGACATAGTTTAATTCGAATTCAATCCAGGTCCTCATAGGGCTGTCATTAATGTCAGTAGGTAGGTATATTCAAATAGGTACATAGATACAATATATAAAAATAGATCATTTTTTATGTCTGCTATAAATAAGAATATTGCCAAAAAAGTATAGGAAATTGTAACATGGTGTGCCGTTAAAATTGTAATTTTTTAAGTTCCCATATTTAAATTTCATTGATGCACGGCACGAATTGAAATTAATTATAGATACTACCTACATCCTTCGGAGGGTCTCTAAACCAGTCAAGGATCCCGGAAATCCAAACTGAAAACGATTGGCAGCCCTAAACCACTACAGAACAATAGATTAGCATAACTGTGTTGAACCAAACGATCATATTAAAGGGGAAGGCAATAAAATGCAAATAAGTTTAGAAGACGATCATTTGGGCGTTAACCTGTCCTCACACTGTGCTCGTAAACCTGGTGACTATAAATTACGCTAAACTTGGAAAATGTCGTAACCGTAACCTTAGATGGTCACGTCATATAACAATGTGGAAGAAAGTGGGTGCGTGCGGTTAAGTTACCACTAAAGATGATCGGAAAAATAATAGAATGTCAGGCCGTAATATGTGGCCGTAATATAGGTACAAACTGTGTGAATAGAGATGTGTTCCAATTTATAAATAGGTACTATTATAATTTTTCAACCAGTTAAACGAACAGGCTTTCTAGACCCTTACGTTCTTTACAAGTCGAGTGCCGTCAGTTCGGGTTACTTTGGCCCAAGTAAGGGTTTAATTGACCCGTCCTTTTCACGATGTTCCATTCATACCTCTCCTTTCATATTTTAATTTCAAATACTTTGAAATATAACTAAAGTAATTAGATGGTTACTTTTATAGAACAAACTTACTAGACATTGAAAATAAGGATGGGTTAAAGTTACCCGTTAGGGTCAAAGTAACCCGAACTGACAGTACCGAATTAGTTTGAGACAATGATATTTTCATTTACATTCCACTAATAAGCTCAAATGTTAATCTTCTTAAGATTGTCTTGACCTTCATTACAAAATTAATGATTAAAAACTCAACACATGACAGGTTGAAAATTGGAACCACGACGCGGACTAGTTGACCAACTAATCAAGAGATTCCTGCTTCTCTGGTTGATTATCTAAAGTGTTATAGAGAGAAAACACCATAAGGCACGGCCTGGTGGCCCGTGACAAACAGGTTGTGGAGTTTTGGAGAAATCTCGTGCGATACTGGTCATTATGCGTGGACCAAATCACTAAGCATCGCCCATGCAAATGGAGTAACATAAATTAGACAGACATTTGTGTGTTTATTAGCCGCGCCTTCGACAGGCCAAGTAAAAGAAGTAAAATTTTGATGTAGGTATAAATTGAAACGTGTTCTCATATTTGTTAGACAATAGAGCTGCTTATTATGAAAGGTATAATTATAAGAACAGTTATGAGTACTGTTGTTGAAACTCAGCGTTGTTGGCGATCTATACATGTACCTAATGGATATTATAAATCACTAATTTATTAATTTTGTTTTGTGAAATTTATCGATATGTTCAACTTAATTAGTTAGGTAAACGTTTGTGAAGAGGAAGTATATTTTTACTTTAGGCTAATGATGATGATCAATTACGTGTTCAATAATGATATAAGAAGTGTCATTGTCTTCGATGTTTTCGTTATCTGTCTAATAGTTTATAGTGTAGAATCATGTTGAATGACAGTACCGTGAGAATAGCGTGTTTGGCCAGTGGCATAACATGCGGGCTGGGAGTGCATATCAGTCTTAAGAAAGTTTATAAACTTGCGAAATTATTACTATAAGAACAATGGGGGATCACATTGTTTTGTAAATATGACGATGCTCAGTTTCACTGTCGTCGGTTATTATCGAAGAAATTAAGTTTGCTTGCTCAGATTGTTCTATGTATATATAAATATTTTATATTTAATTTTACATATTCATACCACTTTGGACTTCAATCACGAAACATTTATTTTCCTTTAAGATGACTTATCTTATGTTTCTTATATCTTTATACATATTCTAAAGAGTATTCTTGCGAATGAAGTTGTGTATCCTACTTACCTATTGCATACAAATATGCTAGTTGTGTTTATAATGATGACTGTTGGTCTACTCTTCACTAATATAATTGCAGCGCCGTCAGGTTATATAAAGGCAATGCTGTCTGATGATGAAATCTTTGCGCACATGTTTACCAAAGGCGCTATCTTTGTTACAAACTCAAGGTTGTAATCCTCGTTCTAGTTTATTCATCCAAATACTAAACGTAAATATATATTTTTTTTATTGATCGTTAATTTACCATATTTATTGTCTAGAATATATACCAAAGAATATATTTTGTTGGCATCTTTTTGAACAATTTAATGAGTTTTAATAATTGGAATGAAACAACTATTAACGGATTTAACTCGCGTATTTTTATTTTATTTTATCCGGAGTTAAATCCGTTAATAGTTGTTTCATTCCAATGTGTAATAACCGCGAAAGCATCAGAAATTATTGAGTTTTAATAATCTTTGAATTAAAATACGAAATTCACGAAAGCTAATTACTGTCTAATAAGCACTCAACCGGCTTACTTTCCATATATTGTGCTCGAAGTGACTTTATTTGGAGACTTTTTAACGGTAAACGACTCTTTAAGCGAAGTTAGCACTTCCACTTAGCGCGGAACTCGTTTTAATTTACTACAACGTACTACAACTCAAATACTTAACACGTTTTAAGAATCTACGCTTTAAGTGTAACATGACAAGGTTCAATATTCTTTTGACCATTATAATGTACCGTCAGACACCCCGAGAGATAGCCGGTACTATGTGTAAGTACGAAATACAAAACCGGTTGTAGGAGTTGTAAATGAACACACATGTGGTTAGATCGTGTTGGTTAACAAAAAATATACCTATCTATATGCAGCTTAATGGACAATCATCGATATGCGTTTAATCGGAGGTACTTGACCCTGATCGGTTTAAATAAAAGTCTAATGGACCGAAGTATGGGCCGAAAATCCTCGTGCTTAAACTTCAATGTATTTTACAAAAAATATTAGAGATGTGTTATTATAATATTTTGTAGTATTCTTTACCTTTTAGAATAAGAATCATTTATTTCATGTAATACACAGTTTGAAAATAGATATAAACCTATGGCTATTTAAAAAGTCCCAAACTAAGCTGTGCTTGTATCTTGGGATCAACGAGTTTTACTTTATATACAAACATCTTATTATGAAATTACAGTTAGCTTACAAGTTATTTTGTTGGTAGCCCTCAAGAAATAAAAATAAGTATTTACAATTTTGATGGTTATCGTAAATGTCAAAATTCTTATCTGGTGTTAAATTTATTTCCTACCTGTTTTTGTTCCAGAGGGTTAAAAAGGGTGGAAGATTTCTTTGTTGATATATTGAAATAAAATACGTTTGATGATGACAAGGAAGGCTACTAGCGGTTCATGATTTATAGCTGTTAGTCTATTTCAAAATTAGATATACTATTGTGTGAATGTATTATGATCGCAACTCACGTTTCTGAGGCTATTAATAATAGTTGAGATATGATTAATGGTTGCTTTGATTGACTAAAGGTAAATAATTTGACGATGTTATGTAGTGTTCTTTGACAAGATTGCTTCACCTGTAATAATAATAAAACTGTCTAAATAAAATTAGCAGTTATATACTACTTAGTCCTTAAATTAAACAATCGGTGCCGTAAGATCGGGTTACTTTGACACATAAGGGTTAGATTGACCCATTTTTTGTGTATTTTCCATTCTTATTTTTTTATTAAATAGGTACTCCAAAATGAAACTAAAATAATCGATTGGATAGTTTTACAACACATTTGACTTTGGGCAAAGTTACCTTCAGGGGTAAAAGTAACCCAAATTTAGGTACCTACAGTGTATAAGAAAACATCAATTTCATATTTTTCAAATTCTTATAACGTACCTAGTTTAATAGGTCGTACAATAAAATAGGCACGGATATAAAAATAAAACATACCCAAGATAGTTTCAACACGTTATTTTAATTACATAGGGCGTTGCTTCCAAGTAATAGTTGCCTAATCCCATACAGCTTGTCAGCATCTTTTTAAATCTCCAAGATTATAATCACTGAGCTTTAACTGAAGAATCTTGGCCACAATAATTACATATATAAAAAGCCTAATATGTTTCAAAATAAAAAGTAATTTGTGGATATTCGAATATGTAGGTATAGGAACAATCATTTTCTATATATCTGAAATGTCATGTTTTATTTCCAACAGTTTAAAGCTTAAAAAAAATATCCAAATTTTTCTGGTTTTTGTTGTTTAAATGTGATATCGAGTATCTACTATTAGGTACCTAAATAGGTACAGCTTTTCATACAAAATGTAATGTTAGAATCGTTGGAGAAATATATTATGCCGATTTTGCAAAACTTAAATCATTAAATGACACCCAAAGCCTTTCAAATCTCTACTATTATCTTCTGATTTCTGAGGATACCTAATTTAACATTACTCTCTTACATGCCATAGCCTTTAGACCAACGTTAATGCTATAAGAATTTTAATAATAGGCTTGTATTTTTTTAGTTAAGTACATTCTAGATTAATTACAAGCTTCGTTATAAATTCCTTGCACCTTTAATCTTCTGCATTCTTAACACGGGGCATGTGAGGTGACTCATAATAATGTTATGGGTATTTAATCACCTAAGGTTTCTCTGTAGAATTTACCTGTATGCAAGCGTATGTTAAGTGAGTAACCTATTGTTAATTAACACCTATTGTTAATTGCAATATTATGACTAAATTCATAATAATCGAGGTTTAAGATTGTTTCTCATAACGATTACGTCGCGTGGGAAGGAATATACTCGAGTTTCACATTTTGAGTAGAAATTTTACTAGAAATGGTAACTAGATACTTGTACACGTTGTATCGTAGTGTCATATTATTAAATAAGTTTGTTGGAAATTATTGTTTGTTCTTTCCTAGGTAAAATAAAAGGTGTCTTTTCCATTGTTTTTGTAGTTATATTAAACTATTTAAACTTCAATAAATGATGTTATGTTACGCGATACTTTCATGTTCCAGGGCAGTAGGATTTCCACTTTTTTAAGGCTTTAAGTTTTGACTTAAATCCTAAGTAGTTCTAGTTACTCTTATTAATAACTTAAATATTTAGATGTAAACATTTCTAATCCTTTCGCGGTTATTACACATTGGAAAAAAATAGTACCTACTAATAACGGATTTAATTCGCATATGTTTCCGTTATTCAGACGTACTTTCTTTTACTATTTTAGTAAATAGAAATAACTAAATGTTTAACCTACAGATATGCTGTGATTACAGCTATCCTTAACAGTCGGAGTTTCGTAAAGACACTCATACCTGTAATTTTTATAATAGTTTTGCTACAACTTGTTACGTCCATTTCTCACTTCTTCAACGAGAGGTATAATTGGGCCACGCCACCACACAATTACTAAGGAATGAAAATAAGTAATAGAAGAAAAAAAATCCTATAGTACGTAGCTGGAGTAATCTCCGAAGGCTGTTTTGTTTTTTTTGCCCCGAGATGAGGGACAACCGTGAAATTAAATTATAATTCTGAACCTTTGGCAGAAATAATATTTTTGAGGGTTATGATTTTTTATCTGATGCAGTAGCAAAAGGGTTCAGGTATGTTACTTGGTTTTACAAAAAAAAGGACTTTGTAATAAACATAATAGTATTTCTTTATATCAGATTATAAATGGATACCTAACATATTTATCTATAAGCTTTTATTTAACCTGCAACGTAAGTTTGTAAACCTACATAAAATATTCGGGTGTATCTTGCAACTCAATTTATAGTAGATAATATCTTTAACCGATTGACCTGAAATCAATCAGCTAACGATGTTACCTAGGTACCAAGGTAATGTTAATTTCAACAAAATCGCTTTAGCTGTTCAAACAAGAAAACTTTACTAAGAAATCAAAAGTCATATTGGCATTTATTTATAACCAGTGGTTCCGACAGATGTTGTCAAAAGAAAGCGAATGATCTGGAATGATTGAAACAAATCGATTTGACAGTTGTTATATTGCATTGCGGACTATTCGCAGTTGATTAGATACACTAAAAAATACTGTCCCTTTTTTGGGTATACCTAGGTATCTACAAATTTTATTAAAATCTGTCCAGCCGTTCTTCAGTTATAAATGTAACCAACCCGACTTGTTTTATTTATACTAGTAGATGTTCGATTACAATTCGATAATTATTTATAGTTATAATTGTAGAATAATTGACGTTCATAGATCTACTCTTAGCTTGAATAAGGCATGTTAAATGAATACACAAGAGTAATCGAAAATGATATGCTCTTTCTTTTATTTATGATTATGATGATACAAAATCCATTGCATGTCATACCTCCATAGTCATGGGCGGGTACGAGTACCTGTCAATAAAATGTGCCAAGTCAGTACTTATATTATTGGATTTTACACACCTCACGTGTGCAGGCGCGTGCAGTGGGAGGCGCGCGTATAAACGGTGGGGTAGGCACAATCCTAACTAATAATACTATTTCAAATGCGAAAGTAATTCTGTCTGTCTCGCTATCAAGGAAAAACTACTAAACCGTGTTAAATTAAATTTGGTAGGTTCAAAGATAGTCTAGAGCTTGTGAAAGGACATAGGCTACTTTAAATTACGAAAAAGACGTTGTAAGGGGGGGATTAAATGTTGTAATTACTTATTCCACGCGGACGGAGTCGCAGGCAAAAGCTAGTAGTTTTATAACATTTTGCCTGTGTGTAACGCACGCACATGCAGTGTATAGACAAAAGAATAATCTCCGTTAAAGTTCTTTGAATGTTTATAATGAGATACTTGAGTGCCAACTTGTTTCGCGGCTCGGTTGTTAAAGTGTTTAATACAATACCTACTTCAGCTTTGTTCTTAACAATTTTACGTAGGTATTGATTTTGACAGATATATTATGCCGTAAAGTAAAACAAATAAATAAATATATAATACGACTAGGAACCTACCTAACTTTAACTATAATCAGTTTTTAAAACTTCTTACCCCGGATAAAATTAGTTATACTTAATGATTATGTTCATAATACCAAGATCCCGATACCAAATTAATGTTTACAAAGCCTCTATTTCAACGGATATTTCTTAAATAAAGGTCCTGGCATCGCCTCATCCCGCGCTCCCTCCCTCACACTTTTAACTTATTTTTTTTTATTTGCCCACCTGCTCCTGCGCTCCAAAAAAACACGGGACAGGTTATACGAAATATTATTATTTGTGATTGAATACGTTGCACAATAAAATACGAACACAAAACGGCTTTTGTTACGCGCTTACGGTAGAAGGATAATCTTGAGGTAATGTTACTTGCTACCTAAACATGTTATAGGTATGAACCTCTTGATACCTATAAATAGACAAAGGCTACAAAAAACACGTGGGATTGAGAGTGTCATTACAGCGACAAATTGATGAAGAAATCTCAATTACTCGTACGTAAATCCTGCGTCAACAAAAACGTAATCACCTCATCCTGATATCCCAGAATAAAGATAATTATTCTCTCTATTTTTATGTCATTACGTTCCCGCGTTCCCGCGCTGACGTCAAACAAAATGGCCGCCGTCAAAACAACGAAAGCCTCTGTCTTTATACGTACTACGATATCATCCGACGTGGCTAGTAAAGACTCCAATAGAAGCCACGATTCGTTGTTGTAGACAGTCTACGTTGTGTAGCGTTATTTAACTTCGTAGCCGCTCGAGGCGCTAGTACGTTTTAGTTCTTAATCTGACCGCAAATTACGGCGGCGCCAGCGCTGCGAGCAGCGTACGCGCAACGCTACGCGCGTCTACGATAGCATCCGACGCGGTTAGTAAAGCCGCTAGTAGTAACCGCGCTTCGTTATTGTAGACAGCGTACGAGCTGTGTTAGTTCTTGATTCGTCCGCGCGGCGGGACGGCGCTAGTGGCGCGAGCTGCGTTCGCGCAGCGCTACGCTACACTCCCACGTACGAACTCCTATTGTAAACACGCGCGCGCGAAGTTTCTCCCTTTTCCCATGGACATAAAAGGATTGTAAACATGAAAGTTTGTGTGTTGTGATGAGAACTATGTTCTGAGTGATTATCGCTGGATTAAAATGACGAAGGCTAAGATGACACGGAACAGCGCACTGTTTCACAGCGCGAAGGTGAGCCCTTTACTTTTACTATTGAATCAATTAAACACCTATTGTTTATTAATTTTATGTGATAAGTTTAACATTTAATTGAACAATAGGCTGTTTGGAGGCTTCTGTTATGTTTATATAGCGTGTTATTTATGTAAATGTGGTCTTGATTCGTGATCTCGAAACATAAACAATGTAGGAAACTTTCATTTTATGAGTGGTGATTGTTGAATTTTCAGTTGAATCTTTATTAAGTGTGGTGTAGTAAGATAGTGATCTGGGAACCGGTCCGCGCGAGCCTCTCGAGCCCTCCTCTCCCGCTCCGATCCCTCCTTTGATTTAAAATAAACGACTGCCCACAGTACACCCGAAAAAATAAGATGCTTCACTCGAAATGCAGGTAAACTGCCACAGACTGACAGTTATAGTGAGACTAGTTAAAGATTCGCTTTAACTTCTTATACTCATTTAAATCTTATTCCCTTCATAGGTATACATTATCAAATACGTTCCCATTATCATTATTAATACATGTCATATCTTAATAATTGAATCATTGACGATTAAAAGCTGATACAACAATATTAATTTCGGCTTACACTGATTTTGTAACCAATAGATTGATGAACAAGTATCTACCTATTACCTTTCTAAATTTATATATATGCTTATGTACAATAGTATTTCTTATCTATTACATAATTAGGTCTTACAATACCGGACATAAAATGTTTAAACAAAATACAGCATCTTAAAGAAACATCTGAATTTTTCGTATTCTATAATAATATTCGAAGTCCCGACTCGAAGCAAACGACATCAACGCGCGCGCAACAGAGAAAGCAAGTTCGAACCCAATTTTCCTGTTTGCGGAAGCGAGACAGAAGATTATAGCTGTTTTGTTTATATGTATATAATTAAGGGATTTTGTATACAGGTACGTTGGCTACAGGTAGTGGATCGCCACGGATGGACGCTCTCCCTACACAAGGGATGTTCAGTAATAGGGCAATTTTTGACAGAGTGCGTGTATTTTTTTTATACTGGCTTTTTTAACGTAGGGTTAAGTCCGTTTCGGACGGTGACCACTAATGATGCGTAAATGGAACGATTCTTTTACTTTAAGTTAGAGATTTTTAGACCTTTGACCTCTGAGTAAAAAGGCCTGGGTATTTCCGCTAGGATTGTACAAAGTTCTATGTTGAGATGTTGGTATATGCTGTTTTAGAAACACATTGTTTCGGAAATATTTGATATTTTAATATCTTCTGTTTTTACTTCTTTTTTATCCCATTAAGAGATGACCTCCCAGACGTATTGAATGACAATTTTTAAGTAAACCTAGTATCTAAACAAAAAAAATATTTTATAAAGAATCAATTTCCAATAGGACAAGATCACTGTTATTTAAGCCCACTTATACCTATAAGCAATTGCATTATAAAAATCTCTGCGACATTTTAAGTTTCGCCACCATTATAGATACCTATAGCTATATAGAGACGACAATGATGACATTTCAAAAGTTCGAAGAGTTCGAGTGCAAATATTTATTTGACAAGTACCTACCTATAAAGACCGAGTCGGCCACGACAATGGGAACTATATATTTCAAAGCATATAAAACGAAATACGCGAGTCAAATCCGTTATTGTTTCATTCCAATGTATAATGACCGCGAAGGCATCCGAAATTATTAAAGTATGGATATATAAATGTATTTAAATATTCATTATACATATATATGGTCCGTGTTTAGCATTAGTGTTTCAACCCACACCAAGCTAGTTTTGAGATATCGGCGCTTAAAGTTTTTTGAGAACATTCTTCTTTTTCCGCTTATTTTAAGCAAAAAAATATTGTTATGTGGTATCATTTTTTTTGTTGAAGTGCATAGATTAAGGATATAAATGTATTTATTTCAATAAATTCATAATTAAATAGAAAATGCAGAAAAATGGTTAATGCTTATCGGCTATAAGGTTTATTACATTTAGCATTTATGTGCTAAGCCACATAACACTATGCAAAATTCTAATTTGTTCTTTTATAATGAATATATTTTACACTATTTTTTTGAAAATGTAAAATAATAAACAACTAACGTATTAAAACTTTAATGTAAGTACTTATTTATTTAGTTTTTATTGTTATAACATGTTTTAAATAACATTACAAGTTCTGCTAAAAATGAGAAATAGGTGCAACAAGTTAACACTTATATTATTTCAATTACTTAAAAGCTCAACCAAATTGATTTATTATTATTATTTTATCATATTGAATTAAACCAATAATATATACTTCCGTACCTAAAAAGTTAATAAACCACCTAAAAACCATTTTTCGAAGAGTTGATAAATTGTGGCGACAATTCGTACATTCTTTAATATTATTATTTATTATAATATTCTAATTTTTATCACACACGTTTAAATCTAATGATGTATATTATAAAAAAATATCGGTTAAGTGCGAGTTAGTCTCGCGCACCAAGGGTTCCGTACTATAAATAACCTGTAGGTATATATTTTCTTAATGATGTCATTTAAAATGTATGGTTTTCGTATTTTTTTCTTTATCCGTGCTATATGACGTTACCTCGGACCTACTAAATTAATTCAAGATCTTGAGTTCACGAGGAGTACCCTGTAGGTTTTGATTCGCTAGCGAGTGTTAAAAACTTTTATCAATCGCGGCATAAACGGCGGCTCTTTTGATTGCGTCGGCGATTTTTTTGTAATTATGTTACAATTTCAAGGGACGGTAGTCCTGAGTATTTGATATTACTATGAATTTTTGTTTGATACCTACCTCCACGCGTTACTGAGGTAAAGGATCACACAGACAACAAAGTAATCCTGTAAGGGTTAATTTTTATTCCTTTTAGATACGGAACCCTAAAATATTTTATTTAATATGATAAAAATAATAATAAGTAATAAAAAAATAAGTTAGTGTTAACTTGTACCTATTTCTCATTTTTAGCAGAACTTATAATGTTATTTGATACATTTTATACAACAATCAAAACTTTAAATAAATAAGTATTTACATTAAAGTTTTAATGCGTTAGTTGTTTATTTTATTACATTTTCTAAACTAAACTAAACTAAACTCGTTTTAAAACAACAAATTAGAATTTTGCATTAATATGTTAGGTATGTGGCTTAACACATTAATGCAAAAATACAAATCTGACATGGGAAATAAGCAATAATGTGTTATATGTGGCTTAACACATTAATGCAAAAATACAAATCTGACATAGGAAAAAAGCAATAACCAATTTTGTGCTCTAGAATATTCTAAGATTTTTTTTTAACAAAATGGATTGCACTGCCGTATTCCTCATGATCCATTTAATAAAATTGCATTCATAACTCAAAACCCTATTTTTTGTGGGTTGACACACGAACGTTTAACACGGTCCATATATACGAGATAAGTAGGTTTCTTCGGCAAATCACCAGTCTTCTAGGCTCCATTCATTCAAACTTAACAACCTGCGTGTAACGATGATTGCTACCAAGAAACACCATATTCGTTAAACCTACATACCTGCTAATTCTATTTTAATGAAAGAAACTCTTCCATTAAAATTAGTTTTATTAAAAGTAAATTGGCTGGCGATAATACGTTTTTAGTTCTCGGAAATCGGCACACGCCGAAACTGACCGGTTCTCTTGCGGTATATTTCCTACACTTATATATGTTTATGTTTGCTCTTTGATTTTCGGGTTTGAATTATACTAAGGTGATCATTTTTAGTTTCTTACAATTCATATTTATAATCTATTATATAAAAATAAGTCGGGTTTTCCTTCCTGACGCTATAACTCCGGAACGCACGAACCGATTTGGCTAATTTTGGTCTTGAATTATTCGTGGAAGTCCAGGGAAGGTTTGTAAGTAGAGAAAATTTAAAAAAACATCTTGAAATAGTGTGCAATCAACATCTTTCTATACTCTCATATACAAAGTGATTGACGGTAAGTGACAAAAGACTTTGACGAAACAATCGGACGGGCAGGACGACGTCTGCCGGGGTCGCTAGTATATCATACATATAAACCTTTCTCTTGAATCACTCTATCAACCCTGTAAAATGTTACTCAAATCTTTTTAACACACGAGTTCCATATCATTAAACTAAACTAAGTTTATTTATAGACCTAAATCCCAATCGATACGACGCTACTTTGGCACGTCTTTAAAATTTAAGGTAATTCGAAGGACATTCAATTTCAAATAAGTAGGTATCGTTCTAAACCTGGCTTAGTAATGGAATTGACCTATGCGAATGAAGCATCATGACATTCATGACCACGTGACATTTCGTTTGCGTATGTATTGACATACAATAATGATATCGTCTTGTTCGGTTGCTATTATCGACAGGCATTTGTCTAGGGTCCTATTTTAAATTATAAAAGGTACGTAGATTATAAATAATTGCCTATAATATAAGTATAGCGTTATTTAGTGTTAAAGTACATAATGACGCTACGTTGCTTCAGGCAATTTAATCATATGTCCTCAGTAATTTGCACTGGTTGTAAATCTCAAATTAACCGACATTGCAAAAAAGGGTTGAAACTGTAGAAACTCACTAAATTACCGGCTGCAAACCCAAACCATTGATTATGTAGCGTTTAAGTCGTTATCTCTGTTATAGGTCATATTTCGCTTACTGCGAGTTGCTTTCAAGTTTTATTTTCAAATTAAAAGATTTAAATAAAACGCTGTGGAGCAAGTAGGTACTATGTATTTTTTACCTACCAGCATAAAATGCTTACTGATATTATAAACGCGATGTAAGAATGTATGGATGCCTGGTCCTATGGATAAATGATTGTTAATATTTTACGCAAAAACTACTGAATGGATTTTGATGAAATTTTACAATAATATAGCTTATACATCAGAATAACGTATAGACTATATTTTATAACGATTTTATGTAAAGTTCTTATCGTGTGCTGACGAAGTCGTGGGCAGAAGCTAGTAAGACTTTATGTTATCAAAATCTACCAAAAAATAAGAATTTAACTTGTTCTAAAAGTAAGGTATTTCACTATGTCCTTTACTATGCACCAATATTATGACAAGCCATAAATTTTCAGTTTTTTTTCTGTAACACACGCATTTCATTTGCACATGTTTTCACGACTCGTCTTCAGTCGTCTCGTATTACAGATTGACATTAATGGCTTCGATATATTTATTTATATCTATGAAGTAACCTACCAATACTGTAAGCTACATTAGTTTTAATTTTTATTAGGCGTAAAATGTTTGAAGCTAAACGTAAAAGCGCAGGCGCGCCGCTTCCGTAGGGGAAGTCTATATTTTGATTCAAATCTACTTCCGTATACCGATGGCTATCCAATACGTCGATGCGTTTATATATATAAAAAAGTGCAATTAATTGTTAAGCCTAAGAATACAAATAGGTTTGAAAAAGATAGGTTACTATTGATTGTTGTGTTAGGACATCGACCTAACGTGAAATTAATTGGAATATGTACAGACACCAACGCAAATAACAACGTCATTTCTCATTCTAATATTTTTTTAGTAAGTTTATTAGTTACCATTAACTAATTTAATGATAATCGCTTGATAAATGCGATAGTAAAATATGGTAAGATATTGTAGAGGGAAACATTTATAGTACCAATATGAATCATAATGGAAAAAAATAATCCTTACATGAAGTTATTATCTCAATTCTTTTAAGCAAACCAGAATTGTGAAGGTCCTGAATTTTGAGATTAGAACCCGGACGCAAAAAAAACAATATTTAGATTTTAGATCTAAATTATAAACTAGGACAAATCCGGGAACACCCGGACGTATAGGTATATTAGGTTAACCAACTTTAATACTTTCGAAATCCGCGTTAATTCAGCCTTAAACAGATTATCTAGTGATTAAGACGATGAATCGTGCGAGCTGGCGGCTTCCCACGAGAGTTACGACCCGTCAAATCGTAGTTTTTACATTTGCATTATAAAATCAACCAAGCCCGACGCATCACTGCCCCCCTTCGTATAGTTCAACACAAAAACGTGTGTAAACTGACCCTTACGTGATTCATTTGCTCTGATTGAACTAAAAAAACTTGCTAACACTTGGAAATTATACGGTAAAGCCTTATTAACTCGTGGATATAATTTATAGACTTCATATGAACCGCTTATTATGTAAACGTTTCCTTCGATTAGCTGTTACGGCTCCGTGGCGCTGATATGAAAGAAATGCGTTTTTTTTTCATTCACGGAACGGAGAGGTCGAGCAAAAAAATATGCAATTTACGACTGTTTTGTTGCACTTCAAGTGGACGAAGCGCCACTAAACATGTTTGACATTGGCATTTATTGCTGACACCAAATGTCGGTAAAAAAGGGGGCTCATATTTCAACACTTGTTCTATTTAGGGCTGTTTCTATTGATGCTTAGTTCTACTATTGTTTTAACCAAGTTATGGCCGCAAGTAGCAAAAAGTAATGCTTCCAGTCAAAGTAGTCACTAGTAAAATATAATTTACGTTTAATATTATTCACTAGTTACACTAAACATAAATTAAGTACCTATATTTTTTAGTGGTTCACAATCGATAACATCTATCTTGGAAATATGTGTATAATACACATATGCCAATTTGCAGGTCTTTCTTATGTTGTAATCAGCTGTAGTAAACAAGGAGATTAGGTACTATCTTATATGGTTTAGGCGTGTATAGGTAGGTAAGTGTGTGTTATGAACTTGCGGCCGGCGCGGGCGCGTACCGTTATATGCGCCGGCGCAACTCGTTAGGCTTCGCGCGGAACTGAATAAACTGCTGATTTCACTGATGTACCCAGATATACGGCTACTGTCTTTATTCAGAACACGTCGCACGTGACTCGATTTACTTAGCATTTCCATTACTTAAATCTTAATTGGACTTTAACAAATTGGATCAAATAATAAAACATTATCTCTAATTGATCTGATATAATTAAAGGAGAAAAAAGTTCCAAAGGCACATGCCGGCGCAATTATACTAATTTTTAATATCCTCCTCAGTATTTAGATTCGTTAACATTCCAAACGCTAATCGACAATTACGTCGATACATCCTTAAATTGCAAATAGCA
Source organism: Polylopha cassiicola (assembly GCA_038024825.1). Lineage (NCBI taxonomy): Eukaryota > Metazoa > Arthropoda > Insecta > Lepidoptera > Tortricidae > Polylopha > Polylopha cassiicola. Next base: position 8,925,073 of record CP149055.1, read on the forward strand.
AATTAGTATATAATAATAATTACACCTGCTAATGTCAGAGTATTTATCTTATCAGCTCAAATATTGAGTTCTCGAAATGGTCTCGAAATTGTTATCTCTCGACAATTCGTCCCCATTTCCATTAGCGAGACATTTTATCATTTTGTCACGCGTTCGACTTAATGTATCAACTTTTGTATGTTAACATTCGACAACCACTCCAATTGTCATGTCATAAGGTTCACTATATATCTTGTTAGTGGAACATAGTAACTTATCAAGTTATAAAGGCAAAAGCACACTGGTTTTTCAGCGTCACTTAGCACGCTGCTACAATACTATTTCACAATGCCAGTGTGCACTCGGATTTATTTTATTTACTTGGTGAGCAAGACACGAGTGTTTACATTGTGTTCCTATTTGGAAATGGGACTGACATTTGACATGATTTCATAATGATTTGTTGTGTCAATATTTAGATCCCTACTATCTACGTTTGAAGAAGATTTTATTTTATACCACGACTTCGATAAAAACGTGAAAGGGGATATAGGAAATCGATAATTTCTATTTATGACATACCACGTGTGTAACAGTACTGAGGAACTAAGTAGATGGTAGAAAAAGCTAGTATTTGCAAGTTGGCTGCAATGTTGATGAGTGTAAGTGGTGTGCGCATGCGACGGCGCGCATCTGTCATTCCCTCCGCGCAATCAAAACATACTTTGCTTTAGATGATTACTTACAAGTGTAGATCTTCAGCAAAAACGGTATTTGCTAGGAGACTAAATACTTATGAGTATTGCGCTAGTAAACCAGTAGATATTTAAGTGTGCTACTGAAATTGAATTCCATACGAAAAAGGCTGTTTGGTCAACCTTACGATACTGACAAGGAGATAGATTAATGCAAAGCAATATTAAGTAATTACCTTCCCTTAAAAACTGCAAATTTATTGCTTCTATTAAATTTGATGACGTTATTTATAATCTAAATTTGCCTAGAAAAATAATGTTCACACCTTGACAGTTGCATGCACATCGTTTCTACATTAAATTTAATGGAATTGTTTACTTTCGTATCATCATTAGCAGAAACTAGGTCTTAAAAACCTAAATAAAAACGATGAGCTGCATCGGATTAAAGAGCATTGTGTAGACATCTGCTCAAACTGGTCCTGCGCACGCGCACCTGCCATAGCCAGACGCCGAAATCGCGAAAACTCGCTTCGCTAAAACAGGTGATCATCATATAAAAACTTTTATACATATATATACTGTAAAGGTAGTTACGAGCCAGGATTAGCCAGGTGTTTCGGGATTTAATTGTATGTTTGAAAATTACTATTGCATTTTTTTGCCTTCGTTTTGGTTAATCCGGCTACCTGGTACGACTGGAATTTTAGAGCGTTATTCTGCATTTGGTATATAGAGTTAAAAGCTGTATTTTGAGATCCATAAACTCTTAACTTAAGTAAATACCTCTGCCTAGAATTCAATAAAAAACATTGTACCTAAGTCACAAAATAATACTTAACGTAACACTGGAACTTTAATTAGTTTTGTCACCAAAGTAAAATAAAAAAAGGATTTTTCTTTCTTGTCCTTTACAGAACTGATTAAATCACATTACAATTAGGTAAGTAGGTAGGTACATACATTAAATCAGACTAAGAAGCTAACACAACTTTTACCCCACAGTACTAGTCAAAAATCAGAGAATAGAAAATATATTGTGAAATTTCATTACAGATTGTTAAGCATTAAGTTCAAAATAATCTTGTTACCATAATACAGTGAAACTTGTTTAAGAGGGACCTGGATAAGTGAAAAACCTCCATATCTGGAACACATGCTGAGGTCCCGGCACCTTGGCTATGAATTACCTCTGTTAGTAAGACAAAAGCAACCTCAGCAGATTATGGAAACTGTAAAGAATCCGAAACGTCAGCAAATAAAATAAAATAAAAATACGCGAGTTAAATCCGTTAATAGTTGTTTCATTCCAAAAGCAACCTCTTTATCTGGGATAAGTTATTTCTATTTTCTTGTCATAATTACCTCTATAATTGAGAAGTCGCGTGTATTTATCTCTGTAACTGGGATAAAGTCAGTAGGTACACATAGGCTACCTCGGACCTCGGATGTCTCCTCTCTCTTTTACCTACTCGAACTTCTCTAAATCGGCCCTTATATAACTTAGTTTTAATGCGGTTTTTCTATTAATCGGGTACTTATTTAAAAAAGACCGAAACGAGGACAAAATCTTTATTATTACGAAAAAAAAACTAAAATTATCGTCAGTGCCCGAATCAGTAAAATAATCTGCCTCCAACTTTTAGTAATTTTGTAAACGTCAACAACGAATTATTAGTTTCAGGAGAACTGTCTTTAAACCACATTTTTGATATTTTTTATGGAAAATAGTGAATTGTTTACAAAATAAATACGTTGCTGTATTGAATACACCTCTATAACAGAGATTACCTCTTTTCTTACCTCTATTAATGAAACCCTCTGTAAATGAGACAGGTATTTTTTTATACCTAGATATCTGGGACACTGCGTAAGTGGAATACCTCTTTAAGTGAGACTAATTTACAGGTCCCTTGGAAGACCCAGTTAACCAGGTTTCACTGTATCTTACGTGCTGCTCTGTAAACTCTAATCATCACCTGCGCTTCATTTTCACCGTCCTATAATAAGGACCGTTGATACCGCTACCGTATTACCAGTCTAACTAGGAACTATGCTCCCATATATTAGAAGTCCATAGGCAGATCTTCGATGTTGGTTTTTATCCCCTATAATGACGTTGTGCTTTTTATTATGACAACTTACGAGTCCATCGGTAACTCTCGTAGGCGGTTGCAACAGGAAATGTGTTGGCGTTATGTGATCATTATTTTTGTAATCGATATGTGTTTCACCTTCGGTGGAGTGGAAATTTGTTTAAACATCGTTTGGACTCGTTTTTGGGTTGATATAATTTCGAAATATATTCATGGCTGTAAGACATCCGATATCGTGTATAATCTAGAGTAGGTACTAAGGATTTATAGAGACATACCTATTATATTAAGTCTGTTCACTTTTTTTTAAACATATAATTTTCTATTGAATCGACTGTAACGGATTCAACTCGTGTCAGCTCGAAGCGAATATGGGAACTGTAAAGTTTTCAAAACATTACTTAATATGCACTAGTTAAATCTGTTATAATCAATATGTAAAATCCTAAAAGTATTAGAAATTACTGGGTATAATTTTGTCTAAATCTGACAAGAAATGAAATGAGAAGTTTTAAAGTCCATTTTGTTTCTTTTCCTCAGGTTTACCTAGATAGCTGTCTTTAACATTGTCCTACATTTATGTCCAAACTGTCTCCCGGCTACCGGCGGAACACCTTAGGTTTTTTGCACCGTCACATGTCATCCGCCAACTGACGCCGCCACGTGCAACCTGCACCTAACCTCGACAAAACATATTCTTTACAATACATTAACGGTTATCGAAAACATGCTAATAATAATCGTATTTTATAGCACCTGTTGCTAATTTCAATTTCAAAATCCAACTATGATCTTAATTGCACCCGTTTATCTTTGCACATCGGCACATGTTTTTTACCCGAGTCTAGTTGGCCGTGAATAAAAATAGCGTTAATTATGGAGAATGGTAAGATAAAATTATTTAGTAGGTAAGTTTGTAACGGGCAGCTGCTTTCGGTGCACGTGCTTTTGATGGTAAATTACTGAATATTCATGGTAAAAAAACCTAGCACATATTATTTATCTTGTACAGGTGTACGATTAAATAAAAGCGCAATCGCTATTTCGCGTTTAGCGGGTTCGTGACTAGACTGCAACGTGGCGTCATCGTTTTTTATATCGATGCAACTTTCAACTGTATTGAAATTGTATGAGGAAGAAAATTACGAAAGACCATGTGAGAAAAATGAACGTAACGCAAAAAGAAGAAGTGTGTATACTCCGTTGTAACCACGTTGATGTGCACGCAAATGCAAACACGAGCCGCCATTTTTCTTTAGGTACTTTACGTAGGTCACTCACTATAGAATATCATTAGATTTATGAAATGTTTTTACAGTCATATAGTGGTACGTAATTTTGATTAATTAGTCTAAAACAGCGGTTCCTAATCTGGGGGTAACAAAGGACCCCAATACGAAAAGTAAACCTTACGTAAAAAGACGTACCTATATTATTTGTATTTTAAGATCAGTGTAAATTAGTTTTTCTACCAGATAAAAACTTTAATAAGGTTAGGTTAGCCACTGGTTTTACCACTGGTCTAAAATTTAACAAACATGTTCACACTTATTAGGATTATATCTTCATCGACGTATACTAAATGCGTACTCAGAAAGTCCACGTATTAACTTGAGTTACTGGACATTGGAATCAACCGCGAAGGCATCAGAAATTATTGAGTTATTGGGATTATGCATTAGTGTGATTACTGGCCTCCTTATTAGGTCTAGCAATTTCTGCTTTGACTATAAATAAATACAATTTATTTGTTGCAGGTGTTGTGGCATCTGGATATATTCCGACGCAGCTTCCGCGAGCTCACAGGGCACGCTTGTCTCGGACCTTCGTGTATTTTTTGCGCACTGAAGGTAAGCAATTATAACCTTATTTAACCCGCAGGTGCTTTGTGACGATTACGAGGAGCTAACTTTACAACCCTGTCAACTAGGTTTGTGAATTATCGTTGAAAATAAAGATGGACGGTGTTTTTAACTTGTTGATAGCTGACATGATAGATGGTCATGTAAAGGCAGTGTGGGTTCTAAAATTAAATGAAGGAACACACCTACACTCTATTCTCTATCAAATAGGTACGAGCTCAATGACCAAAGCCAAAGCCGTCAATGTCAATTCAATTGCAAAAGATGAAATTAAACCTCGTCGTGTCTCGCCGTCATGACGTCACCGATTTTGCTCGCATTACCTAACACTAATTAAGAGCATGACCGTTCAAACTGAAGTACAATAAGTCTAGTGTCAATAAGATCGCAAGCGCCGGCCTCGTCGGCACTCGCGCTCTCGATCCGTCGTGACCTTTTGAACAATAGCCCCCGTACAGCCTTATTCTGGCCTCAAATCCCTGAGCTTGAGCTTTCGACGCCTCAAGATATTGAATTTTAAATTATGAAAGTTCAAAGCTCTATTGTGGATTCAATATTAAATGCATAGGATATTTTTCGTTCTTCGTTTAACGTCATCGTGGAATATTACCAACTGAGATAAGCTTTATTTTGTACCGTTTCTTTTGCATTTTATCTCTCTTCACACTGTAAACATTTTCATAGAAATCATAATACCTTTAGAACGTGTTTCACGCTTAAAATAGCTACTCTATTACGCGCAGTGTTGGCAGCGACTAGACTGGATAGACTGGTTCCTGTAGAATAGGCTCCCTGTCGTGATTTCAGTATACCTAGCATAGTTACGTTGTCTATACTGTAGACGTCTATTCCTCCCCAGTTTATAGTCCTTTGTCTTAGACTGCCGTCTATAAATTAACAGTGCCAACTGTATAATAACTACAACAGTACAATTTGACGATTCTAATTTGAATTTTTAAATCTAACTTCACTTTAAAATCAATTTAAGTACAGTGGAATCCGTTTATAATGACATCGAAGGGAATTGACAATCACGTCATAATAAGCGGACGTCATACAAAACTTTTTGTAATAAAAACCTATTGTAGGTATTTAAATAGATAAAGAGTCCTAATATAAAATTGCATTAGGATAGGTACACGTATTTATGTATATTTCGCCATTTTCTAATCCGAATATTATTGGACCTTTCTCCTCATTACACCTAAATGCTTTAAGGTGTTGAAATGACCTTTTTTTACACAGGATTAGATACTAATAACAACGGGTGGCCTTCAAATGTAAATTACTTACAGAGATTCAAAACATATTGATCATTCGCCGAACGTCGTCGGGAATAAACAAAGAATCTGTCATTATAACCGACATAATTTAATAAAGATGGGTCATAATAAGCGAAATGTCACTGTAAGCAAGTCATTATATCCGACTTTTTTACAAGGAATTTTGTATGTAACCAAACTTAATTATGTAATTACGTCATTATAAACGGTTGGTCAATATAGACGGAGTCATACTAAACGGATTCTACTGTATTGATAATATTGTTTACGCGTTCGTTTTCAAGTTCTCAACTGTATATATTTAATTATTCTATAGGTACTTATCTCTTCTTTTTAGGATCAAAAAAGAATCATCACAATGTTGACTTGATTCTTCTGGCCGGCTAAAATGTTATAAGTTTTGTCGATAATTTAAGTACCCATAACAAAGCCGAAATGAAAAATGATATCAAAGTCATTGTTGTATTTACAAACCCAATCTAAACGAATACGAGTATTAGAAACAAACTTTCTAATACTTCGTCCAAAGAAGAAAGATAACTATAGTACGCTATAGCGTAGACGCACGTGCAACGAGCTTACATTTACATTTCACGTATTTCAAAGTTGGCGGGCATTTTGACCAATGAGGTGCGCGCGCGAGTTCGTGGAACTTTTGGCCTCGACTCTGATTGGTCGAGAGCTGGCGCCGATCGTAAGCGTGCGCGTGCGCTGAGTTGCTTGCTTACTTTGCCTCACTCCACTTAAGTGCTCTAACTCAGATAAGTTTCTAGTTGTATTTTGGTAAATAAGCTATTTTGAAGTAATAAAACGGTTTACACAGCTATGATTAACTTATTGATATAACTGTTACCGAAATTGTTCAACTATAGTTGTACGTGATTAAATTCTAAACGGAGATTTTTTACATAATTTTTCAACTCTTGGGTGTAACAGCATTAAAATTTCAATTTGTTTTGCGGCAAAACTCAAGCGCATCGAACCTAAAAATTGACGTTAAACAGTAAACACTTCATTACTCAGCCCGTTGTGTCGTCATCGTTGGAGCATACTTTTACATACAAATACCGTTAATTTACAAGTTTGTTGTTGTCCCGTAAAGAAATACTTATTATGTAAGTAATTTCCTTTTGTATGCAAAATGTAGACATACCTGTAATAGAAAAAATGTAACCCAGCTTACTTAAGAAATTTTTAAATGGTTACCTTGAAAAATGTTTTTAAACCAAGTTGATTTTTAAAATTTATTTAAACAAAATAAAATTAAATCAATGTTGATCTTAACAATTCTTCTGACCAAGTTCCGGAAGAATGGTTCAGTAAAATGAGTCGCCAGTAAATTATAGGGCAAACTAAAGTAAATTACTTCGGAGAGCGATCCGGTACTTTAATGTAATTGAATTGATTGAAACAAATAGACGAAAGTGTTTGTTCATGTTCGATAAAGACTCGTAAAATTATTTAATTCGAAAAAAACAACGAAATATTGTTAACTGTCGGATACATCATTAGATAGAGGACTACAAAGGCTTCTTGTATTAAACATGCTATATGGAAAATAAATCGTAATAAACTTGTTATTCACTTCGGAAAGAATTGTGCGCTATCGTATTATCTTTCAATAAAACATGTGCCACTTTCTTCCACGGTACATACATTTAATTAACGCAGCAATTTTAAATACAAAATCAAATTCCTTAGATTAAATAAAAACTTCTTATACAATAGATTGGTAACTTATGTCACGCTCTCTCTGAATGGTATAGTTATCTACAGATATTTGTATTTAAGTTTGCCCATGATCTAGGCACGTTTGCAGCATTATGTCGCGCTGTACGACTGTACGTGCTTCAAGATCTGCTAACTGAACTGGCCTATTAGGGACCTGACATTTCGCCACTCTGTTATTCTCAGATATAGAGCACTTACACAAGAAATCATTACTTGGCTTGTTAACCTCTTAGCCATTGGTAGTGGAATTGAAATTAATAGCTCAACAAAACATTTTTGCTTTACAATATATTGCATATATAAGTAACTCGTTTAATATACAATTTGGGGTTTTGTTTTGCAATCGTTGTACTAATAGATGCCTTCAACTCTATGATTAAATATTACCGCATATTATATTTGTATTTATTAGATTGTAAGTATATATTTCATCATATTTTTCCGTTTTTATTAACATGATCATGCCACGTTTAGTATTAATAACGTCAACATAAAATGCAAATCAAATTACCATAGTTCATTGCGATCGGTTGCGACTTCTCTTGTACTATAGCCGTAACTTCATGCACATAAATGTAGTTAAGTTTACATAATCAATTTGCTTAGATGGTTGGACACTCGCCAGTCTCCTTTCAAAAGTTCGATCTATTTCATTCTTCGTAAAATTTATTACCTACTTGCTATTTCGTGACATGAATGAATTATCTAAAATGTTCTACTTACTACCCCTTCCCCTGTATTCTGTAAACACGACATCTCAAAGTGCTACGCCTGTATTTTAGTCTTCCTAGTCTTTGTTCTAGCTAGAAGTACTAAGTAATCTAGGTTGTTAGTTATATTCAAGACTTTATACGTAACTTGGCTCCGTTCTAGACAACGTTGGCGCCAAAGTCCTCTATTGTGTGTAATTTAATAGGCTTAGGTTTATATTTCGTAGTGTTCAGCAATGCACTGTCGTAAATGCAAACTTGTATGTTTTATTTATATTAATGCCGTCACGGCTTGATTGATTTCTTTTAACTGTTATAATTTATTTTTATTTGTTTTGTTTCACGTTTTATTACATGTGCAATCGAGTAGTTTACAATCTGTTTCGAATTTAATGGCATTATCAGAATTGCTAGAACTTTCTAACGTTATAACGTTTTCCCATAGTTTATATAAAATGAATTCTTTAGAACTTAACCTCTATCATCTGATAAGGTCAGTTTGAACCTCAGTTGATGGAAGTCAGGAATGATTTCCTAACGAATTACGTGTAACTGGATCGTAAGGCTGATAGTCCAGATAGAGGTGAAAGTATCGCCTTACGACCGCGATAGAGTGCGCGATAAAATGCCGAGATCATTCTAATCTAATTACTAATCCTTATGATCATTTTAATTAATCATTTAAGTGACTGCCACTGACGTATGATGGATAAAAAATCCTCACCCTGCTACCAATTCTTATTCGGGTACATACCCGATTTATGCATAGAATAAGAATTGGCATTGTTTTATTCATTGTGATGTTGTCTATTTAACGTTAATAGTTCTTTCGAACAGATATGCTTAAGTATAATGACAGTTTATATAAAAATACCCTAATTAACAAGTACCTATGTATGTTAGATGAAAAGTGTTGCTATTGAAAAAATGTAGGCGTTTCTATACTTGTTTCGAAATAACTTCTATGAAGTCTAATTTATTGATCTAATTCTAATTACGTTTAAATTCTTTTGTTCCCATGAAATTCTGATTTAGACAACAACCATTATAATCACGATATCCTTTTAAAACTATAAAGATACAACGTCTTGCATCCTTTATCATTTAAAATATGGTTAATAGACTATTAATTGAGTTGATGGGAGTAAATCACGCTATACCGCCACGTGCTATAGTTATTAATTGATTTATAGCCAGTATACGATACGTACTGACGTGTGTACCCCGACTTATACTCATTAGGTATATTATCTTTTTATTTGCCGTTACGTTATCCTAACTTCCTGCTAACCGGTTTATTAGTAACAAGATTAACTTTTATGAAGCATGATTGATCCTTTTACCTCATGAATTCAAATTAATTTAGGTACCGGTTCTTCATATATTATAGCTGACACCATCATAATATAAAGGATATCGCGTAATATTATTTATGAACCGTTTCCAATAATTTGAATTTTAAACATTTTACTTTTGCATTAGTTCTTCGTATTTTATTTATGACCTTTATATGATTATGACCTACAAGAAATTTCACCAAAAAGGTATCAACATGCAGAATGTTCTTAATTTTATATTGGTGACAAATTGCACCTAATAATATATTTTAAATATTCTCATTGAGTTAATTGCCGTTTCTTATCAAGTGAGGTTTTTTCGGAAACAATGGTATCTTCTGACCTTCTTAAGAGCTTGTAAAAGCCTAAATTAAATAAATATATTTTTGGTTTTCATTTTGCAGAAGGTACCAAAAGTAAACTCTTTTAGTGATAAAGAATTTACTAAGGGGTTTAATGTCTTTACAATCATTTTCGCTCCTATACAGCCTTTGTGCAAGTTATATAGAACTTGTATACTCTAGCGCTTAGTTACTTACACTTCACGGGTAGATCACAGCCTCTCAGGCTACAGGAGTATAGTCGCACGCGCAGCTGCAAAACCGGTTAGGCTTCTCGTTTACTGCGATCTGCCGCGTCATGCCGCGTAACCTATACGAGTTTATAATCAAACCCATAGCCTTCAACACTTTTGACTAGGATATTATTAAACAACGACGTGACACGCGATCTGTATTTAACGGTGTAATTTTATGTGTGATTGTGTTTATGTAAAAGACTTGTAGTTTATATTGGGACAAAATATGTAATTGATTGCTGATTTAGCTCGCGAGAGTAAGTAGTAGATATAAATTTGATGCTGACATTTCGAAAATTTAACAGCCCCCATGTAGGTACCTAGTTCTTATTTCAATTTATAATCCCTACTTAATTATCAGAAAATACTTATTCCCTAAGCTTTATTTGGCTAGTTTAGACTCTATCCCATGTGGGCCATGTGTCTTTTTAACATACTTACAAGTTTTTTTTTAAATAAAAAAGGCAAAATAATTATCTCTAGGTATCTATAAAATGATCACTATTCCATACACTCGATTTGTCCAGCCTACCTATTATGGTGTTGCAAAAAATGCAGTTTACCTGCAACGGACAACATCCTGTGCATTGTGCATTGCACCTTCGCCAACAATACCATTGTCAGCTATTGACGAATGCAGGTTTTAGAGGTTTTTGTGCCTCTATGAGACCATTTTGCTTTCATTTAGTTCAAGCACACACTATTCACACTGACGAAATGAGATTGGACTCCCATATTACAATTCCTAGTTGAACGCTGTTATACGATAATGTGACAAGCTACAAAATTATACTGATACTATTCGCTTATTAGCAATGAATAAAATCTTGAGGGTGGACACTCACCTCACATGTTGCTTATTATTTGTGCTTTTAAAATTCTAGAGTCTGTGCTGGATTCTTAAATCATGTTGCTAATTTATATGAGATCTTAATACAGACGTTGACAAGCATCATAAATATTGTAATCGAATTTCTAGATAAAGGTTTATGTACTTTATAATATTCTCAGCTTGTAGAAAATTATGTGACAGATGACCTCACCAAACCATATGCATTTCTAATTAAATGGAAGAAAATGTTAAAATATTCCCCCTCCTACGACGTTATTAGTAGCAAGGCTGTCGCCCACCAAACGTCAGCAATTAGTGTGGCGATAATCAGATCGCACGATTTAGTACACCTACTTAATGCCTACAATCGTTGGACCCATTTCGAACCTATTATGGGGTATGTAGTAGGTAGGTATATAATGTGGGCTGGTAGTGGGACAGCCACGTGCGGCGGCCGGTCACGACCGGCGCCTCCGCCCCCGCCGTCTGTCTCGAGACTGGAACCTTAAAACTCTTACTCGGCAAGAATAAGCCACAGACGAACTTGCATAATCCGCTTTAATTTCACTAGATTTATAGCGTAATTAAGCGCTTCTGAAGCTCCTCTGGACGTAGGAAGCTCGTGGGAGGGCGATGTATCACTTCCATTCGACGATGTCGTTAATTTTCTGATTTTATCATAACAAAAATAATGTTTATTAGTTGTTTTCTTAAAACACATAGTTTTGATTAGTGTGGGATCTTTATATGGTAGCGGCTGTGTGTCAATACGGCTTCGTCATTAATACTTATATCTGATTGATTATGGCGTTGATTAGCGTGGAATAAATTATTATAATGACGGTATAGTTGGAAATAGAGAATTATGCCATATGTTGATCGTTATTTTGATGATTACAAAAATTGCTGATAATAATAACACACCTGTTACAATAATCATGACTAGGCAATTAAATCATGAATACAACTCCTGACTTACCTGAAGTTTTTCGAAACAAAAATATTTCGTGCAGTCTACCTTATACCATTTTAGATGCTTATTTCACGTCCTTTATAAAAAGCTTTTAAGGTTTTTTCTTCAACCTTTAATAACCTATTGTATGGAGTGTAGTGTAGGCAAGTACTTACGATATTGATGCGTGGAGGCACGTCAATCAACGCACATGTCATTGCCATCTGACACACGCGGGCCTCGGGCAGTTTGCGGTTTGACACCATATTTCCTACAATAATAGGTACGATTTTATAACAGAATCATTACGGCTTATTACCTATTGTAAGTAACGTCAACCTACCATTACTTAATTATTGCAACATACTCAACTTTACATGTTAATTATTAAAAATAACGATTTTACTTGAATGTGTGTATTTGTGTAACATTGTAAAATCTTATAGGTAGTACATAATTAAAATTATATGATATCGATACCTTTGGGTTCAATTGGCGTAAAAGCCATTTTGGCCAAAATGAGTTATATATACAGTTTTTCTCAGAATTTTGAGCTCTATCGATCTGTATATAAGGATCATCGAAATTCGCAACTTTATGGCTTTTACTACCCAACTTTTTCACACAAAATGTTAACAAAAATTAAAAATGTTGGATGTATCAGACAAGCACTTAAATTTCTTAAATTCGGTCAGCCGTAATTGCCTTTTTAGTTCTTATTAACTACTGTAAAAGCCAGTGCAGTCATTGCTTGGTTTATACATCACAGTATTTGATACCATATTATTATTGTTACGTCTAGTCGGACGGCGTAAGTTCACTATTAGTCAAGTATATTGACGTATAAACCATAATTTTACCTTAACGGCTTTTACGCCAATAAATTTTGAAAAAGTTTAGGTTTCTTACGCTGCCTATCTGATAATTGTGTGGCATTTACGTCCATATCAAGTTTGCCAACAAAAAAATCTTGCATTTACAGCTATATTTTAAAGATTCATTATAAAAGATGGTGGTTTTTACATGAATATTTTAAACGTAATAGATATGTGTATAAAATTATATGAAACAGAGAACACTGTATTAGCGACTTGAAACAGAATTTAATTTTCTTTTATTATTTTGGAGTCACCCCATTTTATTTATTTTAATTTAGTTTAGACAAAATAGAAACTTCGCCTAATGAGTTAAAAAAGATTCGCACAGTAATGTCGGATTAAATCAAGGAAAAATTATTAAAATACCAATGTTTTTGTTTCTTTTGTTGCATCGATGTTTTGGTGACGATACAAAGATTTCAAAAAAATCAAGTACCTACTGCAAAAGTTGACACAAATAATATAACCGTTTTATCTGATAAAAATCTGCACATACTTACATAAATAAGAACATGACTTGAATAAAAAAAATCTCACTACCGTCAACCGGGGTGTTTAGGAATGGCGGGGTGAATAGAGATAAAAACCCGGAAAGTTATAACAGTAGTATTTTAAAAAAAACTACCAATGGCACAGAACACAGGGTGGTTTAAAATAATACTAAAATAGTTGCTTTCGGCAATGGCAACACTTGGAAAACATGTAGATGGTGCTAAATTGTTAAACTAACCGTTTGAAGTTAGGCCTCTTTGGGGGTATTTTTTTTTGCTCCCCAAATCTTCATCAAAAAATCATAGTTTCACTTGAAGTAAACACTTTGTATCGTGAAAAAGGTGTTCATTAGTTCATCCGGAACCTATTTTAAACACGGTATATGCAGATTTTCTTTGTTTTGTTAGTAAAAAATGTAAAAAACTAAGGCATGGGAATTTTTTTAAAAAAACGAGGATTATAGGGACGCACTAGGGTTCAATAGAGTCTACACGAGGGGTCAAAAGGCATGCTATTTGCGGTTTATAGGAACGTAATAAGTTGAAATCAGGACGGTACAGGGTGCACAGGGACAGGGCTACCAAAACTTAGTTTCGTTTTGAAATAAGTGAGTAAGTGTATTATACTCGACTATGGCAGAAGGAGGATTATATTTTTCAAGTTAATTAACGTATTTAGGTATGTCTGTATGTACGTATGCATAATATGTGCATGAATGTAAGTATATACGGATATTTATGTATTTATCTATAAGCGTACGTATGTAAAAAGTAAACAAAAGAAAATAAAAATACTACATTATTTGGAGAAAGTCGTTTACAAGTTTTATCTTAAGTAATAAAAAACATGTTGATATTTATTGGTCTCATTTATATTGAAGCTCTCCGTTGATCTCTTGTACAGAAATAAATACATTTTTTTTTTCATTATATTTATTTTAATATGCATTAATTCTACAATATTGAGTACATTTAGAGTACTTAAGTAAGACTACCTAAGTACTTACCTATCAGCGTATCATATTTGTGACAACCCTGACCATTTTTCCCTATTGATACTTCTATTAGTTGCTATAGACCCCGTTTACAGTATAAATAGGGATGACCGGTTTTTATTTAAAAAAGGGGGTTAAAATTATATTTTTATGGAATATTTTATTATCAAACGATTCTCGGGCTCAAGATTAAAGTTTTAAAATATTAACATTGTTAACTTACATAGAAATATTCCGAGAAATTCCTAGTCAAAGTTCAAAATTGTCCCTATCGACCCCAAATGACGGTACCTATTGAATCCATATCCACACCTTAGTACCTGATGATATCTGCGTAAGTACTATTAATACTCAGTATCAAATATAAATCAATGAGAATACCGTTACTTCGTCACAGAGAAATAAAAAAGATGCACCGACAAACACACTAACATTCTTTTTCTTAAAAAAAGCTGGTATGAAATAGAAAACGCATTGGAAAAACTATCGAGGACAAATGAATTGGCGACCGATAAAACAGAAATGAGTATAAAAAGATCATGTTTTTGCACACTGCCTATTTTTTAAGCGAAATATATCTAAATTTAAAGGTCTCTGGAAAAATGGTACCATTCCAAAATAATATCACAGGGGCTAATTGAAGAAGATGAATACAAAGGTGATTTAAGTAGATAATGTAAGTAAGTAGTAAGTTTTTAAATCACTATTGATTTCATCTTTTCCAGGTAGCCCGTGTTATACATACCCTAGTCATTATAGATTTTTATTTTGTTTGTTTTTATATGTTTTGTTGTCTAATTCAAAGACGAATAACAAACAATTGCATGACAACATTATATAATAATGCAAATTTGTGGTTTGTGATTCATAATATTATTTTTTTGTTAATATAGACTCTTCTTTATGGAAAAAGATAATATAATGCTGGATAATAATAAAAATAACTAAATATTTAATATTTGCTTTACTAAATAAAACAATAAATGCTGAAAATTTAACTACTGGACCTTAATACTGATAAAATCTTAGGAAAATAAATTGTGCTAACTTTTCTTTATATTATTTCATTAATTAGAACACAAATATTATGATTTTTAAGGGGATTATTAGATATTATTGGCAAAAATTAAATATTTACATGGTTAATACACCTAGTATTTACAAAGTACTGTGTTTCACGGCAAGAATTACTAACCCACATTTATTAAAATGGATGATACGTCACAGATCCATTCTTAGTTAATGATATTTCATAGACGTAATTACCATATCGAGCAAATATCTTGGGCGTAACTCCAAGCTATTTCCTAAACCGAAGGAGGCTGATTAATATTGACAATTTATTTATCTTCATGCCGAAAATTCAAGCATATTTTGTATATATAACTTTTTTATAGGGTTTATATTTACAATTTTATACGAAAAATAAGATTTCAAAAACAGTTTTTTGGCTCTCCTGAAAAGTGGCAATTTGGCTTTTACGCCAATTGAACCCAAAGGTATCGATATGATATTTAATTTACAACGTGGCATTTAAACAGGTATTTGCAATAGGTATGGTATTTTATACGAAGGTCTCATCATCGCAGTATCTTTGATAATCATGTGCGATTGCATACTTATGATACATACTTATGATATCGGAAATGTTGAATAATTTATTGACATGCCTATCGACATAACAATCTTCGCTACTTGATCTTCTTCATTTTTAATAATTGTTACTTATGATTTAGGTCATTTTATTTAGGATATAATCATGAATTTACCTATTTTTGTTTTGACAAATTATTTAACTAAAACTATATTATAATTTCTGATGCCTTCGCGGTTATTACACATTGGAATGAAACAACTATTAACGGATTTAACTCTTTAGCGTTAGACTTTTGTCAGCTCAGTCATGCTACGATTATGGAAACTGTAAAGAATCCGAAACGTCAGCAAATAAAATAAAATAAAAATACGCGAGTTAAATCCGTTAATAGTTGTTTCATTCCAATGTAAAACTATATTAGGTAATTATATACATACTCTAAGAATTCATAGTACCTACTACTAATCCAAAATCGGTACAATCAAAAAGATAGTCAAGAGAAATTGAATTTTATAATCCAATCGACTGTTTTTTAACAAATATCCTTTGTTTAACTTATATAAACGAATAGCTACGTTCGTTTTGCCACCTTCAACCTTCACCCCGTAGCGAATAGAATGGTCAGCTGCAACGCTCGCTGGCTGGAATGCAAGATTGTTCCCATTATCTCGATGAGTGTTATCTGCGGTAATTACAATTCACCACCGATAGTTATGAACTGTTTGTTTGATTATAAGTACCGGGTAGAGTTCTCAGAATTATTTGAAACAAGGTTGGTTTGACTGTAGTAAAATAGTTCATGTTTCGTATTAATGGAAATAGGCATGACATTACCAAAAACGATGTATGCTTCAGAAGTTCATACAATTTATACGAAAACGTGACATCATGGGCCCCCACTTTTGAAAATTTGATGCGATTATCTTTGCCATTTAGGTATTGTTCCATTGAGAAAAGAAAAAAAATACGTGTGCATTTGCGCAAGATTTTTTGATAATCTAACTAAATAGGATTTCTATTTATTTTACCAATCATCATCCCTATTCTGTGTAATTAAAAATGCATCAAAATTGTTAAGACTGGATTACCTGATACGATAATTAAAGAAAGCAAAGCTATTAAATACCTTAAGTACTCAATCGAGTAGGTTATTATACGTAAAACACGTATTTTAGTATTATAAATACTTCTCTATCGAAACTGGATTTGAGCTGGAAATCGCTGCAGTAGTTATTAGTATGAAGATTATATTAGAACCAGTCCAATTACCGACATGTCAATTGTCAAGTGAGGGATAAATTAACGTCATAAATAATTACTGTTTTGGTGGGTGACGGTTTGGGCGTTAAAACTGGTCGCAAGTGAAACGAACAAGTGTACACAAATAGATAAAGTGGGGCACAGACACAGTGAGAGTGGGCAATTGGACCTCTTCATACACGTTGCACACTACATCCAATCAAATTTGGACTGTATTTACTCCTTGATAGAGCATTTATCATCTGAATTTATGTGTCTATCTTCAAAATTTAGGAAACGAATGATCAAATGCTGTAATTGTCTTAGACTAGTTACGCTTTGTATCTACTTACATAAAATGACACATAAAATTGCTTTCCAACTAGCGTCAAAACCAATTTACTGTAACGTAGTTTGCACGCACCGTGCAATGTGTGAGAATGAAGCAGTAAATCACGGAATGCTGTATCATGCGGTTGATTGCTTGTTGATATGATATTAGCTATTAAATGGTTAGGTAACTGGGTAAGGCCGCCAAAAATGCAATATTTCAAAAAAAAAGTTGTCCTAGACTTTACGACCTCATAAAAAATTCAATATTAAAGTTATCGTAATAAATCTTTTTTTACTGTATTCTTGAACTCAAAGTAGGTCGAAAATGTGCTAACAAAATAAATCTAAAAAGTCATACAAAAAAAATAAAAATTGTTTTCTAAAATATTAGCTCAAAAATGGCGTTTGTCCCAAGGGTACCCTGACCACTTCAAGTGGAGATGTACGCTTTTCTTATGCATATTTCGTTTAGCTCTCACTTCATATCAAAAGTATAATAGATTAACGATTATAATTATTATGTTAAATAATATTTATACTATTTTAAATAGGATCTGTAGACCATTATATTTTTTGAACTAAAATCGAGATATTCTACGTTACTCATCCTTCGTTACCAATATCAGACTTTAGACAACTCAGATTTAAAATTAAGTCAGAGAATTGAAAAATACTCACTCGAAAATTTAAACGAAAGCAAAAAGAAAAACGAAAGAAGCTATTTTGTCGCATTTATAGTCAAAAAACGTACCGGAAATAGTCGTGTGCAGTTCTTCGTTACGTCAGTTTTTAGGAAATTTGAAAGGTAAAAAGGTAATATTTAATTAATTACAATTTAAAAAAATATGCGGGCAATACTTAAGTACACATTGATGTAGAGTTTTCTAGTTAATTTACTATAGTTTTTGAATTATAAATTATTAAAGTGTGCTCCGCGTTACCTTCGCGTTGCCTGTACGTTACTCTTAACCGATAGGTATAATAGAGGTGACCTAAAGGTTTGTTCACATTGTTATAATTAACCTCCCAAAAACAAAAAAGAGGATTATGGTTTTAATACTCTGCTTAAAATAATTACCAGGGATTGAAGATGGAATCGGAAGATTAGCATGCGCTGATGGAAAATAGTCTAAAATCAGGAAAGACAACTGAATCTGGGTCAAAAAACATGAAGTGAAAGACAAAATATTTTTTTATAAAAATGATTTATAAATAAAAACCTACAAAAAGAATTAATGTCAACAGTAGTCACAGTAATATTTTAGGTTCAGTAACTATTTCGAAATAACTTTATATAAAGTGAAGTACTCTAAAACAGTATTTTTATTATACTATTATGGATTCGACCGTGTTACCTCTATATTACTTATTGCCCATTTCCGCGGCCTTACCCAGTGACTAAATAAAAAAAATAAGATTACAAAAATACGAGTTTTTTTGTTTATTATGAACTCAACCTTACAATATTTATACGTTACTTCTGCGTTAAAGAAACGAATAAACTCTACGTTACCTCTATGTTACTTATTGCCCATTTCCGCGGCCTTACCCAACTATTTAATTTAGTAATTAATTTTAACGTTTTAACATTAGCATTCACGGCACCTAACAGACATTACAGTAGGTACTTAAGAATGATATACCTACCTAGTCTATTTTATTTTAAGGCACGCTTCTAAGACTCAGAACAAGGACTATAATTCTGGTGACCTAGTGAAAAGAGTATTAAGTACCTCATATGCAGTATGACACTTAAATCCTTACACTTAAATTTTATAACTACATACATATATATTTATTTACTCATAACGTTACTTCACAGGCTGTGGTTTTAAAAAAAACTGCCAATAGCGCAACTACTATTGAGCTATTTAAAATGACCACCGCTGGTCTTTAAGTCATATTTTATTGCCGTGTGAAACTTTTAAAGTCACAGGTGCCTCTTTTGTTGGTTCCGGTTAATGTTCTCTTATAGAAAAGACCGTGACGCCCCGCGACTTTTCACAAAAGACTGCAGTAACGGCTAAGAATAAACTCTGATTTAGGCTCACGTATCACGGTGCTACAAATACGTACCTGCAATTAGTCACAGATTTTGTTTTCTTTATATAATTCAATAATATTTAGGGTTCCGTATCTTGGAATAAAAAACCACTGGGCGTCAAGTGGTCTGATTTTTATTCAAAGCTCAGAATCTATTTCACGAATTAGGCTACAATTTAGAAATGTACTGGGTTATTCTAGTAAATGTAAACACTGGAAATTTATAGGAAATGCCATACTTTTGACTTGTTTTGAGTACTACTTAGTACGTCAGTTTACTATTAATATTAGTGATTAAGTTACAGTTACAGTTTGAGCTCACTCACTAAGAAAGTACGGAACTCTCTGCACGCGATTAGAAGTCGGTCTTGAGATGTTTTTTAGAAAGAAAATAAAGCTTCCTGGATTACCGTATCGGGTTTAAGCACGATAACGAATTCATAATCATAACACCTCACCTGTGTGAACGGTTGCAGGTTTTTAATAGAAAAGTTGAGGAAATTGTGAAGCTGCTCCACCCTATAGTTATATTGTTTAAATACTAAGAACAAAAAGTGTTGCCATTGTGAACTATTCGCACGCGTGCAACACTAGAGCGGGACTTACTTTCAACAATTAATTATATACGCCATTTAACTCGAGAGCGGTAATAAAGTTGTATATTCTCTTATTTTAATTGCAATTACTTTTAGCTACTGTTCTTTGTTGAAGATCTAAGATTTTCTCAAATTGGCCTGAAGTCCTTGGAGACTAGAAAAAATGTTAAACGACTAGCGAGAAGCGTTTAGAAAAACGTTACGAAATACCGTTTAACATACAGTGATAGGCCTTGCAGTACAAGTAAACTTTTGACATTTATACGATAGAGCATAGATTGCGTTCAGAATCGCGTCAATCTAACGAGCCACTTGTTTGCAACCTCGATTTGGAAGAAGCCACAATAACTATTAAATAGCGTTGCAAAAACGAACAATCAAGTAAGTTGGCATAAATAAACGATTTAGTTTCTTGTTAGCTTCAGTCTCTAAATTCGAATCGTCAATTTTGGTAATGAAGTTAAAATAGGGTTAGTTGATATTTGACTTTTAGTTCTTTGCTTCTGTTAGATAACAATGGCGTCGTCGACCGTAATTTCGTTGATTTCAATTCGTAATGATTTGCGTTCCATACTCTTTAGAGGTTGATACTATCTTTAAGCTTGAATTAATTTGCATGTGTCTGTACAACGCAGCTGTAAGTTCAGGGCCGTCTCGAGATTACTATCTGGGTTTATTGCTACAATGCGTCCCCTTTACTGAGGTTTGGAAATAAAAGTTAAATACACTCTAATTAGGTTAGCTTTATGTGTTTACGGGCTGATACTTTGGCTGTTAAGCAAAGAATTATGTCAACGGTAAAATTGACACTAGTAACAAAGTGGATGTAATGTAATATGTATATGATAAACATAGTTTCACATTACGCACGTTAGTCCTCTATATTGTCGTTATGCAGTGTGGATGTGATGTCAGGTGGTTACAAACCGGTAACCGATGCAAACTCGTAGACGCAAACGCATCTAAATATAAACATTACGTCCGTCTGTTAGAAGAATTGTGTATTATTGATACTGCTTAAGCAGTTAATTTAAAAATTAATAATGTCCAATACAAATAATCTTAAATACTAATGGATGATAATAATGATACCTATACGGGATATAGAAATTCTCATCTATAGAAAATCTCTGCCAGAAAGGAGTGCTAGGCTTAAAAAAAACTGTAATTGGATTTATTGCTTGAATCCAGACCATAACCAATTTTAGATAGCTAAGTTATTCGCAAAACTACTTATCTACAGGCCGATTAGGAAAGTTATATGTCGCAGTGGAGAAATATACCCGTCTTGTGAAATGAGTGAATGTTCAGGATCCTTGATTTCAATACCAGCTTAGTTTATCATACTAGCAATTTCTTACTATGGCGAATATTGCAGAGATAAATTCTTAGAACTTACAAGATAGTGTGCGCTGTAAACGATATCTTAACTTCGTAGATTCTGAGTCGATTATTCAATGAACTAAGATTCTAATCTAGACTGACCATGATTAGCTCACGATGTTGGTTTCGATTACTTACGGTACTCGTTTCTAATTAATGTTAAACAGCTATTATTAATTTGCCTGCTCAATGTGAAACTTATTTTTATGGTGCATAAAACTATTCTTGCCATCGGTACTTATTGCATCTAAATGTTCAGTCCAGCGAGGTAGGTACTTAATCAGATTTAATGACCAAGTCAGCGTTGAAAAAAGAATCGGAACCGTGACAGTAGAGCCTTTGAAATATATTTCAGCGCTTCCGCTCACTGAATAGGCACTTAGTTATTGAAAACCATCTATTTCTATTCTTTACACAAAGACTCAACTTAATGTCTTTGCTACAACAAGCTTTAAGTCGACGTAACCGGACTCCCGTGTAAGCCTCTCGGAGGTCTCGCTCTCGCTTGGGAGTTTTGGTGTTGGCGCCAAAGCCTCCGTCCTCCGTCCCTCTCTCGCGCGCGGGCCGCCTGTCACTGCGCGATTTCTGCGCGTACACACCGTCCCTCTACCGCCGTGGGTAGACGTCGCCTATCATACGTGATACTCCGAAGACAATTTATCATTCGAGTTTTACCATGTTTTGATTGTGCGTTTAGTCGGTTCTAAGTGAACATTTTGAGCACACGTTCGAAATGTTATGTCGCCAGTGAAGTGTCAAAGGTTGTTATCATGCATTAATCAAGTGAACGGTATTGTGTTTGTGTATTGGAATCTGCAGTGACTTCACACAGTGGTTACTAGTTAGCCTTGTGTGCCAGGTTTGCATAGCGAGCCGAATATACTTGTGTCTACTTACTACTTTTAATATATTTTAATGTGTCTGCGACTGTATTGTGATAGTCGAATTGGTACCACATGCTTCGGTCAGGGTCGATACCTTGTTTACTATATAGGTTATTAGGCATTGGAAGCCGTTCGATTTTTAGGCTGTGGCATTGAACATATATTATGATTCGTTTTAAATTAAATTGGTGCTTAACATAGCGACACCTCGCGTCTCTACATTTTAAAAGCTGTCTGAGTGTTTAGTTGTTATCTAATCTTAAGGTACTTAACACTGTACATAACTTAAGAGTTTTATGTATGCATGGTTCCAAGTACTGGCTGGCAGTTGGTGTAATGCGTCACTAATTACATGTCATTATTCGGTGCTATTGTTCACCCACACAGGTGACATATTCGTGCACTTGCGGCGCGTATTTGCCAAACAAACAGCCCACGCGCCGCAAAACTCCTCAAATGCTCTCATTGTCCTCGTGTCCAATTGCAAATTACTCCCACGTAATTTGAATGTTTTCAACGCTTTGACAACATAATTTTCATAAATCTAGTCCTCGTCGTTGGGTCCTAAATCAAACTGCAATTACGAATGTTCTTTGCTTTAATGCTCCATTCGCTTTCCAATTTAAAGGGACCAATATGCAATTCTCGTGAGTTTCAATTCCCTCGTGCTTTCTCTTAACCGCAGTAGTGCAAATTTATCCTGTAAGATTACGTTTCAATTTCAATCAATGACACAAAAGTCAGGAGTTATATTCAAAAAAAATATTCAATAATGATTGCACAATAGTTTATAGCTCGTATGTAATTGAATTTAGACGTTGCGCGTAGAACAAATCGATTGTGCCGGCGATAATTGACCACACCAATCGAAACATCGAAACAAACGTTACAAGAGTTCATCACACTATGCGTTTGCGATAAGAAATAATTTTTACTTGCATAACGTAATAGGCCGATATCTGTTTATTGACTTAACGTCTTACGCAGGATTGTGAAGGGATTGCTTAATTTTTGCTATCGGATTTCATTGCAATGAAACCAGACTAAGTAAGTAATGCAGAAAGTGTAGCTTGCTCGGAATTAGAATAACAATTTGAATAATTTATTGCGTTACATGTTTACTTCAGAAAGACCTACATAATGCTCTGTTTTTGTTTAAATTTATGAGTCACGTTTCTCCTGCAGTTCTTATAAGTATCAACCATCGACTTGACAGTTAATCGGCCTGTAAACATTAAAAAAATCCTGTCGACATCCGTTCATTAATTGCCGTTTCAAATCAATGCGATCATTAGAACACCTTGTTACAATTAGACTCCTTAGTATAACTTCTAGAGTACAGAATTTTATACTGCTTCTTTCTATCAAGGCTAGTTAGTCCATAGGTTTGATGCAACGTTTAATTCCTTGGAATTAAGGGTTCCACATAATGGCGCAATTGGCATTGTTCTTAACTACCTTAGAGCGACGCCGCCGGCTATTCTAAAGAATGGAGGCTTCTGCTTACCACTTACGACACGCCTTACATGGCCTATTGATTCGGTTAGTAATTCACACCTTGGTGTTCAATAAGCAGAAAGATTAGCTATTGTAGAAGAGATCGTAAATCAAGAAGATAATTCACGGGCTCAAAAAACTTACTTAAATACTTTAACTCTTGACTGTCAAACAATTATGGTTCCATAAACGACTGTTTTAACATCGATGTTATAAGCGGAGCGGGTCTTAGAAAGAAATGGCCTTATGCGGTAAGGTTCTGTCGCAAGAGCAGTGATGTCTCACGACCGGATCTATCTTCTGAATCACTACGTATAAAACTGGTCACATCTGTTCGAGATCCGCTGCGTGAACTTGAATTTAAAGCACATGTTACGTTCTCAAAAAGTACCTTGTGACATGCCTTAATAATAAAAATAAAAGGCAACAAACAGTTCCCTATTTTTTTTTCAAAGTGTTCTATAGCGTATGTTGCTCAGGCTGTACCTATAAGTAAAGCTTTTCAATCGCGAAAGAATTTTTGAAATCGACACAGTTGCTTTTGAGTTTATTCATTACACACATACACACAAAAATACTAATCTTTCCTCTTTATAATCGTAGTGTAAACCTAACTAAAAAAAATACTTACTCAAATATGTTAAAGTTGAAGCAATGTTAAAAGTTGTGTAGGTCCTTAAAAAGTTGAAGTGGATTGTGCCCATGTTAGTCACGGTTAAGAAATCATAGGAAATTAAAAGTTGTTAAGTGAAAATACACCCATGCCAAATGCTCCAGTTACAGAGTTGTCATTATAAATGATCAGTGATCAGCGAGTCGCACGACCCGTTATGAGATCGCTTCTGGTTGTATCTAGAACAAACTCACATGGGAACCTCTCACGGTACAAATTATATTGATATTGTGTCGATTATAGGTAAATTAACATTTTGCTGCATTAAGTGTCTCTTTAACAGCATGAAATCGGGCTAAGGTCAAGTTTCATTTTATAATTTTGCAAAGGTCATAATGCAAATTCAATTAAGCAAGGTACCTACTTAGGTCTCAGATAATATTCCCTTAAAATATAAATGTATGAAACGGAAGTGCAAAATTCTTTTCTCACTATACCTGTAGTGCGTGTGGGCGGTCCTATTATTTTAGCCAGTTTTCCTTAAGAGGTGATATCAAGAGCTTATATACGCGTTCCGAGAAAGGCCCAAGGCTTGCCTTGTGATCTTTAAACACCGTCTTATGCTAAACCGATGACTACGTAATCAAGAGTCACGAACTCGTCTTCTACTGTGATGATTAAGCAAACCGCAGATTTAGATACTTTACTTGGATATACCCCTAGAAGGAGATATTATTTTTTATAATCTTACAAAAAAATCTTCACGATTTAGGATACGACCTTCTTTGGAGCACATCGAATTTTAAATTTGAGTTTTTATATATAGGTAAAGCGTAATTTCGATTTTTTTTTTTTTTTTTTAACTGAATACTGAAGCGCAGTTGGCCAGCTAATGGGCCTTTACTGCAAAACCGGACGGGTGGCGAGACTCCTGAAAGGAGACTCTTAAACCTTTTAATTTCGATTTTGAGTCTAAAATAAACTACGAAAAATTATTACGCGATTTGGAATGAAATGAATGGATTTAATTCGCGTATTTTCACGTATTCCAATATGTAATAACCGCGAAGGCATCAGAAATTATTATACTACGCGATTTGTCAAAAAGGAGACCACAACATTATTATACTTCGACATACTTTTTAAGTGACTCACTGCGAGAAAGTCAATTCATAATGAATGCCGCTATTGATTGCTAAGGGCCAATAAGACTACATCGTTATATTATGTTTATTTTGACATATATTGCTTACTAGGGTATCGAGAGAAATTCATCTTTTAAGTATGTTTACACATTCATCCCTTAAGACTTCGACATTCTTTAAATAAGTCAAAGGTGACTCATTGAGTGAGTGTTGGGTAAAAGAATACGATAGAGTTTACGAATCACAATGCATTCCTAAAGTTTTTTTTGCTTTTGTCTTTTTATGAAAATTAAGATATGTTTCTAATTATAGCTTACATTTAGACTTTAATTAAGTAGGTCTTTTTAAGAACAATTCCCTGTAAAACTTTATTGAAGTTGGAATACAAAATTACTTATTATAATAATAATTAAAAATAATTTCCAATGTAAAATACCATGTAAAATTGACAATATGCACATCTGCATAACACGTTTTACGCACGTGTTTTACACAAACAATGTCTCTTCAAACATTTTATAGCTGAACTTTAACTGCATTTCAAGTTTTACTTATCGCCTTAGAAATATAAACAAAGCTTCGTGTAGTCGTAAATGGTGGAGACAGCGTTATCAGACGAGTTGTAAGTAGAAGAGAGATGGCAAATGGCCCACGTGAGTTACGTTAACAATAGATTACGAAAAAAACTATACCTGGAAGGTAGCTTGGGTTTCCCGCCCCCGCGCTCCGGTCTCAAGCCAGTCTGTTCGAAAGCTTGCACCGCGACGATCGCTTTTCAAAAGTGACTTTAAAATTAAATAAAATCGAAACAAATGAATAACGGAAACTCATTAAGACTTTAAAGTGAATTGTGATTGCCTAATGGTGCTCTAATTGGTAAAGTGATGTTGTAATACGAATGTTAGTTTAATAACAGTCGAGGCACCTGTTACCGTCCCTGTTTTTTATTAGTGCCGGTGCTTCGCGCCAAAAAGTTTTAATATACTAACGCGACCCACCTAGAACTATAAAACTAGCATAGTTAAGCGTACTTGTGCCATTTGAATATAAATGCCAAGTTTCTCGGTACGTGGTTAGTGTAGTTATTACTTTACGTCGCGGACACACTGACACATGTATATTCAGCTCGGCTATTGTCTCCGATCACTATTGAAATGGTGATTGAATCCAAATGAACAGCGATGCTAAAGCGAGATGATCAAGTTCCGATATAAGCGTAAAGAAGCTAGCGATGGTGCGGGCGGGACGGCGATACAGAAGCAGAAGATCGAGGGTTTGAAGGATCGAGAGTTGTTGCCACCGAAGGATATGATGGTTGTTGGGTCCTTGGCTGGTGTGAGGCACAACACCTTGCCGAGGCTCCGGCCTTCTACCAGGAGAGCCTCGCCGGAGCTGATGCCACTCAGCCAGACAACTATAGCTCTGTTTAGAGTAAGTTTTTATGTGAATAGAGAATTTTAGTTAACAAATTATTCATCAAATTTGAATGGAAAAAGGTTTTGTAATGAAACCATTACGGATTTAAACACTTTCGTCACGAGCATGGGAAGTGTAAAGTTTTATACACCTCAGTAAATAAAATAAAATACGCCACTTAAATCCTTTATAATTGTGTAATAACCGCGAACTCTGCGAATGCATCAGAAATTATTAATGTTTTTCTTAACCTGTTCATGTTGAAATCAAAAATCGATTAAGTCTAGCCAATCTTTACTAGCAATATTCATCACATTATAGCTAATAAAGTTTATGTCTATCCTATTAACATGAAATATCAAAATATTTTATAGTTTACTTAAATATCTTGCGTAAATAATTTTGCGCGCTCTCCGCCGTGTAAAAGACATCAACGCATTCGCACACACTTCATTATTATCCCTTTATCTTTAATTCCAAGGTCTACTTATTTAGCAGTCTCATAATGTCGCCAAAGGCAATTATCTTCAACATAATGCTAATTTAAAATTAATTGATTTGCACAAAACTTGTTTATGTTTTTACACCTCACGTAGTCCTACATTAAACTACATTTTGTTGATTTTAGTAATATTTAATTGGTGGGGAGATTTTTTCTAAATTGTATAATATAATTATCAAGTCTCAGGTAAATAGTCTACAACTCTACAATCCCCAAATGGTTAGGTGCCATTATATTCCTCTCTCAGTACCCATTGCGGAGGGCTATGTGAATACAAAGTAAAGAAGCTAAAGAACCACTTGTGATGTATAACCCGTCACTGACCCCCTGAGGCCATTGTGTCGAAGCCTCCAAAGGCAATTTGTCCCAAGAATACTTAACACAGGACAGCCAGTTTAGTATGCGGAGCCTGCGTCCCCCGGTATAACTCGCGCGTTGAATTGACTATTGTTCTAAAAGGAAATTTTTGACGAGCGATAATTTATTATTTATGCACGTTTGTTATTTATATTCAAAGGCTTTGTGCATGTGGTTGATATACTCTGTGCTTCTGTGGGCTTCGTATATTATCAATTTTGTTATGCGTTGGTTAGGGGAAACATCGCTTGTACATATTTCATAGCCGTCAAATAACATCAATAATGTACTAGCTTATGCTAGTTACTTATTTATAAGAAACTAGCTTCTGCCCACGATTTCGTCTGCGTGGAACTCCTTCTTTTTTGAAGTCGGTTAAAAAGTAGCCTATGTTCTTTCTCAGGCTCCAGACTTTGTACCAAATTTCATTTAAATCGGTCCAGTAGTTTTAGCGTGAAAGCGTAACAGACAGACAGACAGACAGAGTTACTTTCGCATTTATAATATTAGTAGGGATTTTGTTATGCGTTGGTTAGGGGAAACATCGCTTGTACATATTTCATAGCCGTCAAATAACATCAATAAACTAGCTTATGCTAGTTACTTATTTATAAGAAACTAGCTTCTGCCCGCGACTTCGTCCACGTGGAACTCCTCCTTTTTTGCAGTCGGTTAAGAAGTAGCCTATGTCCTTTCTCAGGCTCCAGACTTTCTTTGTACCAAATTTCATTTAAATCGGTCCAGTAGTTTTAGCGTGAAAGCGTAACAGACAGACAGACAGAGTTACTTTCGCATTTATAATATTATTATTAGTAGGGAAGTAGGGATAGTCTATTTCAAGTAGTATAATTGCTTAAGTAGAAATATTTATTTGTTTGAGCCGAATTTGTACCGTTTACAGGGTCAAAAAACTACCGGTACAGGTCGCAAAGTAATGATAACGAAACGTGGTTACGTTAGTCAAAAAGTGATTATTATGTGCCTTCTTATAGTACACTAGCTTGTGCCAGCGACTTCGTCCGCGTAGTATAGTTATTTTCCCCGTTTTTTTCACATTTTCCACTGTTTCTTCGCTCCTATTGGTCGCAGCGTGATGTTATATAGCCTAAAGCCTTCCTCGATAAATGGTCTATCCAACAAAAAAAGAATTTTTGAAATCGAACCAGTAGTTCCTGAGATTAGCGCGTTCAAACAAACAAACAAATAAACAAACAAACTCTTCAGCTTTATAATATTAGTATAGATTGATTATTGAGAAATAAAAAGAAGCAACAAACACATTGCAATAGACACCATTCGAAATCATAGTAAACCGCAAGGGTCACGGCCCAGGAGTTCAGATTGTTCCCATGTAACAATGGCGTATCGCGGTTCCCACCCGACGCTCTACAAATGTCATCTCATGTTTGATGCATTAGTTCCGGGTTCCTTATCAATGTTTTAATAAGTTTTTTATCTGCGCTAATTGGGAGTGACTGACCTTTTGCTAAACGGGTCGGAGAAGGGTTAAATTGAATATCTAAACTTCTATACTAATATTAATTATTATTCAACTAGCTTCTGCCCGGACGAAGTCGCGGGCAGAAGCTAGTTGAATTATAATTTGTAACAAACAAGCGTGTATTGGTGAATTTAGAGCTTTAATATTGTAAGGAAGAAGAAGGTGGAGTTCAGTTTCGGTATGCTGCTACGATCTTGTCCGCTTGATTCTTACAGCAGTAGGTATTCTAAATGAAGCTAAGTATAGACTTAGCTTCAAAAAAAATATCAAATTTTATTAGTATTAGGAGCATAAAACTTGATTTTTTTTTTATCCCTATCTGAAAAATAGTTTCGAGAATGTGTTGCGTACCGGCTCTAAAGTAATTTAATACTGATTGTTGTTTTTAAACGACTTAATTTATATATCTCTAGCTGTCCGCCCCGGCTTCGCACGGACCATCTTTTTTTTTATAGCCTATGTCACTCGGGAAAAGTCTAGCTTCCGAACAGTGAAATAATTTTTGATATCGGTCCAGCCGTTCTGGAGCCATATATTCAATCCAAACAAACAAACAAACAGACCTTTCCTCTTTATAATATTACTAGTTTCTGCCCGCGACTTCGTCCGCGTGGAACTCCTCCTTTTTTGCAGTCGGTTAAAAAGTAGCCTATGTCCTTTCTCGGGCTCCAGACTATCTTTGTACCAAATTTCATTCAAATCGGTCCAGTAGTTTTAGCGTGAAAGCGTAACAGACAGACAGACAGAGTTACTTTCGCATTTATAATATTAGTTAGGATGTCACTCGGGAAAAGTGTAGCTTCCGAACAGTGAAATAATTTTTGATATAGGTCCAGCCGTTCTGGAGCCTATTCAATCCAAACAAAAAAACAAACCTCTTTATAATATTAGTATAGAAAACAAGTTAAATAAACAAATGGAAATCGCATCTGAAGTTATTCAACTCAAATACAATTTGAACTCCATAAATCCGGCATAAAACTTTGCTTTGCCCATTTTAATCGAAATTTTATCGACAGTAGGTAGATCGAATCTAAACAATAGCACAATAAAATGTTGTTAAACCGTTTGTACTCTTAAACTAGAGAGAGATTCGCGTGATAGCGGAACGTACTTTTTAATTGAAAACTCTTTGTTCAAATTCTGTCTTCATCCACTTTCGACGGGGATTGTATGGGCTGGCGTACAAACCGTTCG
This sequence comes from Polylopha cassiicola, assembly GCA_038024825.1. Taxonomy (NCBI): domain Eukaryota; kingdom Metazoa; phylum Arthropoda; class Insecta; order Lepidoptera; family Tortricidae; genus Polylopha; species Polylopha cassiicola. The sequence goes on from CP149055.1 coordinate 8,955,794, forward strand.
GAGGCTATTTAGACAGTTTACTACGCTAAAGAAGTAAGGTAGTGTAATGATCTCATGGGTCGGTAAATTGATCTTATTTACGAATTTATATTATGTGTAAAAGTGTTAATTAATGGAGTTACTTACTTACTTACTTTTGTTACTAACGTTGGATTAAAATAACGAAAAATGTAGGTGCAAGAAGAAAACGTAAGTAGGTATGAAGGTATAATATTTATTTTATTACTTAATGCAATCTTGATGCAAAAAGGAAAGGGAAAATTAATAGGTACCTAATGTAGCCTTGAATTCTTTAAGCTTAAATTATTTTGTGGAGGTTGTTATGATAAGAATTGGGTAAATATTCATTAAGGGGTCCTATTTTGCGAATTTTGTAATAATATAATGATTCGTATTACGCTGGTGCGAGCGGAAGCTTACGCAAGCTGCGTCCTGCGCCTGCGCCGGATGACAATCCGCTCATCTTCCTTATACTTAAACTAAAAAAATATTCGCCTGTACTTATACGCCCTACGATACTTTTATTCAAACTGATTTTTATAAATTGATAATAGGTAAAATCCCATCTAAAGCACTTAGTTTTTTATGGGGTTTCAAAATAATCTCCGAACGGAACGAGTTAAAAAAAACATTACGAAAAGTGTTAAAACAAGACAGCCGTGCGTTTGTACATCAAAACATCATCTCGGCCGGGTCACGGCGTATTTGTGACCTATAGTTGCCTTCGTATCGTGCCGTACCGGTTTTATTCCGGTCCTACCTCCACATCACTCAAAATTAAACCTTATCCCCACACCTTTAATGTCAAGATCACTCCCACACGCTCCGGTCAGAACTTTCTTTATAGAGGGCCAGTTATACCTCCTCGTTTTTTCGAAACGTTTAGCAGAATCAATATTAACACATTTCCGGTTCGAGTTTGCGTGTAAAAGGATTTTACTGTTTTAATGTTAGCATAATTTTGCAAATTAACTGCCCGCTACCAGATGCAAACTGGTTTTGGTCAGCGAGTTTAGGTTCAAGGGAAAGATGTTTTGAAAAGATATAAGGGATACTCCTTATCTCTTATATGCCTTGGTGGGTAATAAATATTTGTAAGCAGTTGCTAACGTACGTTTCTTGTTGTCCACAGGAATTATTCGCGCAGTTGCAATGGTCTGCAGAGCGCGCGCCAGCCGCAGATGGCTTGCGGCGAGCTCTCGGCGGCGGCGGCGCCCGCTTCCAGCTGGGCTGCATGGCCGACGCCAGCGAGTGCTTCGAGCACCTCCTGCTGCGAGTCCACGCGCACGTGGCCGCCGGAGCAGACAGGAGAGACGACGACGCCTGCAGGGCTCCACACTGCGTCCCGCACAGGAAGTTTGCGATGATGCTAGTTGAACAATCCGTCTGTGGAGCATGCCAGGCCACATCGGAACCGCTGCCGTTTACTCAGGTATGTTCATATTGTGACGAGTCAGGTTTCGCGCCTCGTACAGATTCACAAATTCTTCTATTTTTAGTCTAGGTTACGATTATTTATTACCTTCTTTATTAAAAGAAGAAAATATTCTTAATTTCTTTTTAAACTTCGTGTTTCGAATGTGTTTGATTTTACTTGTAGTGTTCATTTGGTCGTATGTACTGAATGGTTGTATTTATATATAGATTTTAGTTCTTTGACATACGGTTTAGATTCTTTTATTGTGTTAGAATGTTGTCAGTTTCGGTTAGATTTACCTTATTATTGTTAGGGGAGTTTGCATTGTTTTGATATTACGTCATTATTTAGAGTTTTCGTTGTAATGGGGTAAATGCGATTAACCGGTTACACTTTGGGGTAATTAGGCGATGCGAGGGCATAAAAGGCCTTGCAAGCTAGGACTCTTGGTAGGCCTCGGGAAGTCACAGTCGCGTTAATTCACTGCAGCTGGTGGATTTTGTGTTTTGTTCTAGTGTTTTGTTTTATTTTGTTTTAAGTGGATATTTGAGTTCATGTAGCCTGAGACGTTCTTGTTCCATGGCAATACTATGGTCATTTACGTTTCTTCTCGGTTGACTTTCTGCAGTTCGGATAATGTCCGGATGCAGCCAGTTGATTGGGGGTTGCTTGGGTTTTGAATATCTGCATTTCGTGGTGATTTTGTGTTTGCGATGGCCAGGGCCGTATCCGGAATGGAGAAAGTCCAACTCTGTTTTGTTTGCTATGCTATCCCAACTTTTAGTTGGGTCTGGTAAACAGATAGAGGGGCTGTTAAAGATACATAATCTCTGCGTTTGTTTTAGTTTAATTGTGATGCATTAATTTAACAAGTTTTAGTTTTAACTGTAATTGTCGATATCATTTTACTGTGACGTTCTCGCGCAAGGTGGTCGACTTGCCTATTCTGGTATAGAATAGAACTAGACCTGGAACCACTCGAGCCCGCTCTCAGCCTCTTTCGGTACATTTCGTCGAAGTGGAATGGTGCGGGGTAACCGGCGCCGATACGTTGGGAGAAGCGAGTGTTTCCATCTTATTTATTTATGTATATATACACTGTTTATATAGGGAAAGGTGCCCCGACAACCTGCTTCGGCAAGTCGGAATAGGTGCCCTTAGGATTGGCTTAGGGTGCTAGGTACTCACTTGGGAGATGCCAGGCCCAACGTTTCAGCTTAGTCAGGTAGAGCAGCATTGCACTTCGCTGCTCGACACGCACGTTTAATAGTAAATGTGAGTTCGGAACTCTAGCTTTGTTTACACACATTTGGATAGAATAGGGACATTTAGATCGATATAGGTAAGTAGGTAGGGTTTCATCTCATCTTACCATTATTTGTTATTGCAATCATGAGTAACTGTTAACCTGATTATTAACATAATGAAGTAGCTTAACTGGATACGTTTTATTTGTTTTATTTGCTATTCATTTACATAACTTCAAATGTATCCAACCTTTTGTCCGTTTGCAAGGACTTCTGATATCCTCCTGGATACAGGCGTGGGAGTCTAAAAATGTCCCTGGACGTAGACTACAGGTTTGCATAATGCAGTGCGTTATACAAGCGTACGAGCGGATGGTTTGGGGCTCGACCCTTAGCGCCTATAAAATTATGTTAAACTTCATTATATTCTTAGTCAGGTTACGTTAGTTATTTACTTAAGTCATGACCCTAACGTCTTCCACTAAAAGAGTCTGGGTTATCTGCGGTACACAACGGAATGGGTTCTAAATAATACTACTAGACGATTCGGCTGGCCATTAGAAATAAGTAGGAATAAGTAGAATTAGGTAGGAATGAGTAGATTTAGGTAGGTAGGATAGTTTATTAGTTATTTATTACATAGCTTACTTAGTTTACTTAGGGTAGGGGCGTTACAATATGATAGGCAATCTCTCTGTTTTTAAGGAAAGGCATTTTAATTATAACAAGTACTTTCGTATAGGATAATCTGTACTTTTTTATTTTATTAAAAGTTGCCGTGTTTTTTTCAGATGGTACACTATGTATCGGCCACAGCGTTGACCGCGCAAGCTGCTCTCGGCGAACATGGAGACAGTTTCGGTATGCTGCTGCGGAAGGCTGGTGGCATGGGCGACATCAGAGATTGCCCTGTAAGTTGTCTCAACAAACTCACGCTGTTCATTTGTTTTCGTATGATGAAGAGTGACTTTTCTAAAACGGTTTTCCTTATTTACAGAATGCATGTGGAGCTAAAATACAAATTTGCCGAACGCTGATGAACCGTCCCGAGGTGGTATCGATCGGAATGGTGTGGGACTCTGAGCGGCCGCCCGCGGAGCACGTGGCGGCCGTGTACGCCGCGCTCGGCACCGAGCTGCGCCCCACTGACGCCTTCCACGCGTGCGTCGACCGCGCCTGGGCCGCGCGCGCCACTCATCGCCTCGTCGGCCTCGTCACGTACTACGGCAAACACTACTCCACCTTCTTCTTCCATAGCAAACTCCGGCTATGGATATACTTTGATGACGCTGACGTCAAGGAGATCGGCCCGGAGTGGTCTCATGTCGTCGAAAAATGCCGTCGGGGACGATTTCAACCCCTTCTACTCTTGTATGCGGCCGTCGATGGGACCCCGTGTGACACCCGTCACGCCCCCAAAGATGTGGTGCCATTTCCTGCCCCGGAGCCGCGCAGGGCGGTGACTCCCGCCCCTGAGCGAAACAGCGCCGGCTTCGCGCGTCGAGCCGTCACTCCGGGTCCTGACAACGAATCCGATTACGTCAGCAGAAAAGCTGTCGAGAACATGTTGGAAGTTCAAGCCAATAGAAGAGCTCAATTGGCTCGCAGTCTGAGCACTGGATCCGCGTCTGATACCCAGGAGAGGCCCCGCGCCAGACGTGACTCCGGTAATTGGAGCGGCGATCGCAACAGCGCTTCTTCCGCTTCGTCCTCGACTGTGGAGAGTCCATACATGTATTCTCGAGGCCGCGGTCCCGGCAGCGTACCCAGCAGTCCCACCCGGAAGGGAGAACTGTCCAGCGGAGGCTCGTGTGATGCAGGATACGATTCCTACTCTTTATCATCGACGGACAGCTTACCCCTACAGCAGGGTCTCCGTCACAATTTACAACTGGCGCAAATTCCCGAATTAACAACGAGGGGCGACTGCGAAGCCTTGTGTCTAGAGGCTGATAGGTTACTTGAGAAATCTCGCCACGCTGAAGATGCCGCGGATTACGAAACAGCTCTCGTACTTTGCGATGCCGCCGCTTCTAAGGCTCGAGCCGCTATGGATGCGCCCTACAATAACCCACACACCATGACCTTCGCCCGAATGAAGCATAATACTTGCGTCATGCGCGCTCGTAGTCTTCAACGACGAATGGCCGGTATGACAAGAGTAACTGAAATGCCTCAACCCGCTCCCATACGAAACACAAAGGGGGGGCTGGAGAGCACCTTAACACCGATCGAAATATATGCCACGCTGCCTAAAAAGAAAGGGTCGTCTAAAAAATCACCTAAACCACTTGAAGACGATATCGACAATCCACCACGCGAGCGACCCCCGAGACACAAATCTCGGGAGGAAGAGAAAGTAAGAGAAAAGCGATCACGAAGTGAGGATCGTGGGCGAGCGAGAAAGGAAATAACGGTGGCGACAGAGAAAAAGGAGGAACCAGTTGAAGATAAAAAAGCTAACAAAAAGCAACACAAAATACGTAGGAAACTACTCATGGGTGGACTCATCCGAAGAAAAAATCGATCTATGCCGGATTTGACTGAAGGTGCCGACGGTAACAAAGAGACCGCAAAACAAGAAAAGAGAGTCTCGTCTGTCGACGATGGTGATGTTGGCAGAAAGAAGGCTGAGGATAAATCAAATTTAAGTGGTTATTTATCTGAAGGTCATTTAGAGTACTCCGCAGCGAGTGGTACCAACCCGAACCTTGAGCGAAGTAAACTAATGCGAAAGAGTTTCCACGGTAGTGCCGGCAAGATGTTAACCGCTGCTAAAGTACCTCCGCCTCCTCCTCTGCGAACCACTTCTCAACTTAGCGGGCCTAAGTTCGATTCTGAAGTGATTGAGCACAGCATGCAGTCGAGGCCTCCACACCCTGTGCCCATGTCGGCCCGGGGAGAGTACCCGTATCCTCATGATGTCGAAGAAGATGGCGGCTTTTCTGAACAGTACGGTGATGAGCCACAATCATTACCATTTTTACCTTCTTACGACGGGAAACCACATTACAATAACAGATTGGAAGATTCGCCATCTCAAAACTACCACACTGTCGTAACAAAGGCAATGATTCATCAGGAACAAAGTCCGATAAAGAGGGAAACAATGCAGAACATTCAGCCAACTCGAAACAATATGCAAAACCTCAGCCATGCATTTGACAACGGCGTTGACGTAGTGGACTGCGCGCTTCCTGTACGAAGATCTCCACAAATATTTGAACTGCCTCCATACCCCAGTCCAATGAACTCTGTAAACCACTCGAGGCAACCGAGTGAAGAGTTCCCTCCACCTCCACCACCGATAGATTTAACTCCCCTGCAGCAAGAGTTGAACAATATACAGAACTTAAATCAAAATGGTTGCAACGTTCAAGGCGATAATGAATCGGACGTTAAAAAGGGTTCATTACTAGCTCAATTGCAAGAAAAGAGAAATCAGATCCTACGCAATGAAGAATGTTTGTCCAAGTTGAATCAAATCGACACTAATGGAAGTAACGCCGATATTTGGCTGAAGGAATTGCAGGCCAAACAGGCCGCATTGAAATTAAAAAGGTCCGGATCGCTTGAAGGGCAACTCTCCAGCACAAGCGAAACCGTTTCACCTAATAACAATGTTAGAAATATTGCATCGAGGTTTGAAAATAATGTACAAAACTCTCCTGACGGAGAGAGATCTCATATAGGATTTGTAGGAATGAGTGCCAACCGAGATGTTATAAACTGCTCGAATCAGTCTAATACCGGACTATACAACCGACGGGCGTCCTCGTCTTCCATCGATCCGAAACAAATGGAGGATGACTATAGCGAACAAAAATCAAACAACAGTAGCATTTATAGTGATCGATCTAAGCCCAAGAAGAAATCGGTATCTTTCTGCGATCAAGTTATTCTGGTAGCTACAGCGGAAGACCAAGAGGATGATAGTTACATTCCTAATCCTATCTTGGAGCGTGTTTTAAAGTCTGCTATGAACAAACCAGAATTAACTACTATGCCATTACAGTCTGAAAAACCATCGCTTCAACGAACCGAATCTTTTGATAGCCAGTCCTCGAGATCGACAATTTCGTCTCTTTCTCAAAATTCGTTTATGCCTACCGATAATGGACACGCCGATTATGTTAGAGTACAAAATGGTTATCCGCCATACCAAGTCGCACAGACTAGACCTCAGCAGCAGTTCAATACTCAGAAGAGCACTCCAGTATATCGCACTAACTCACCAGTTCAACCGGTTATAAATACTAGCACTGGCAATAGTCAGATATATCAGTCTCTACCGGCAAACGGCTCTCCCCAAAATAACACAAATCCAATACCGTACACCCAGCCGCCTTCAGTCTACGCAAACCATAGCAACTCGAGCCCACCGAACTTTAGTCAAAATCCTGCGAATAGACTGACTCCGACTGCCGCCCACAACGGCGCTTACGCAGCCAAACACCTGCAACGAAGCGTCCCCAATACCTATCCACACCCACCGACTCAAATGCACCAGATGAACCAAGCACCCAACAACGCCTACTACCATAGACTGCCTCAACATTCCGCTACACCTACCAATATTCCTAACAACTATAACGCCAACCGTCAATACAATCAAAACGTACAAAACAACTCCTCGCCGTACCAAAGCGTGCCCACCAATTCGCCTGCTTACCAGAGCTACCATAACCCACCGACAAGCTACGCTAGCTCCGAGTATTCTAGTCGTTACCCGCAAGTGAATGGTGCAAACCATTATAGCACCGCACCGTCGCCGTACCAGCGCGTGCCGCCGCCGCACGGCGATGCGCCTCCAGACAATTTCAACGGCACCTATCAGAAACCTCCCAACAATTATTATATAGACAATAATTCAAACCAGAATCGAGGCTCGGAAATGCGACATTACGCCAATACTCAGCAACAGAGACCTATGTATAATCCTGTTATGAATTCAGATGGTTCGGTCGGTAACAACGAGCAGACGGGTCAGTACCAATATTCTCAGAATGGCTACAATCCGTATCAACATCTGCCGCCACCGAAACAGATGCAGAAGAAGTCTGTGTCATTCGAGCCGGGGACGAAGGGCGGGACGGAGTCTCCGGTACCGCCGCAAATGAATGGCAATGGGTTCTCCGGAGAGCAGACGGCGCTGGCTGGACAGAAATCAGTCTGCAATTTATGTCGCAAGAAATCTATTAATCCGCCGGCGATGTACTGCCTCGACTGCGATTTCTACATGTCCCGATTTAAGCCCCGCTCATAACATCTAAACGATACCTACTGTAAATAAAATTTAACAAAAATGAAGTACCTACTTAAATAAAAATTAAGTCATACTTTATCAGCGAACGCTAGATTTTTTTTAAATTAAGGTTGACTGATCTCATTTGAGAATATGGAATCCGTATTTTTAATGTAGAGTAACTGAGCTACTTAATTATAATAAGTATGTTAATATAATATTTTTAAACTATATGCAAATATGTATTTTTGTTACAAAGAAATTCACAATATGTGAAAAAATAAACAATTCATAGCCTAATTTTGTAGTTTTTTTCGAACCTTTAATTACATTAAATGCCACTACTGCAAATGCTGCAGACCAACTGCTTCCTCTTAAATTACCATACAACAACACCAATGAAAATAATAATATTCATAGAGTACGTAGGTATATTATCAAAATAGTATTAGTTTTGTTTGACTAATACCTAATTGAGTACCTAAGTAAAAGATAAAGAAGCCATAATTTAATAAGGAGTTACAGCGCCATCTACTGCGTTGTTTGAATATTAGCAGAAAAGAATTTTGAAGGAAACCTACTTAGTGTGGTAGCTACTCTGGTTCTACTTAGCACACCTAGATGGCGCTGTAAGTTCAACAGTCAGCAGTTATGTTACTAGAGCTAAAAATAATCTTAGTAGTAGTTTGTATTCAATCCCATCCCAAAATAATATAATTTATCAGGTCCCATTCTATAAAAAATTGTGTTCAAAGTACTACATAATAATTATATTATTATACATAATTAGTGAACCACCTTGATAATATTATCAAGTTTTAATTAATAAGCACTCAATACGTAAGTGACTGTTACAAGCTAGTCATAGTAGTCATTTTAATAATTTATGTACATTCCATTTATTTTCTATACATTTTATCCAATTCTATAAGATTTATTTAAAATACCTATTTACTGAAAAAAAATGGCATCCATAAAATATGTGACCAAAGTAAATTACTTACTTTTCAAAAGTTATTAAACTGCTTAACTCTGTTCCTAGTAATAAAAAAAATAGTTTTATCTCGTTTATTAGTTCTTAATTTGAGATACTTTCGGATTTTCGATTGACTAGGCTTTCTTATAATGTACCTGTGTAGGTATACATAATTATATGTAACTAAATTTAAAATATATCTATAAATTGGGAAAGTACCATTATGTAGTCATAATAACACATTTTTAGTCAATTGGTATAGCTACAATGTGCTACAAATCTATACTAATATTATAAAAAGGAAAACTTTGTTTGGTTGGCCTCAAAAACTACTGGACCGTTTTTAAAAAATCTTTCACCATTCGAAAGCTACATTATCCCCGAATGACCCTGAATAACATAGGCTATAGTCGCAATAGAATATTAAAAAAAAAAAATAGGGATCCGTGCGAAGCCGGGGCAAACGTCTATATTATATGCATTAAAACATATTATTTTGTTCCATGAATATTTATTAGATTGCAAATAAAGAAACGAGAAACACGATGAATATTAATTTTATTGTTGGTGTTGTACTTAGCAATTGACATAGTAGAAAAGTAAAAATTATTATGACAACTTCATAGAATATTTTTTTATCTGTGGAACTTTTTCTACCAAACCGGTTCACTGACACTGTGTTCTATTGTGTATGTTTTTTTGACGACACAGGCCTTTCACGACAGGCGAAACACTGTGTTGAAAATTCTGTAGCTGGAAAGCCATCCCGTGTTACCAGTGTTGCCGTTTGGTCACATTTCTCACGTTTTTCGTGAGTTTTGGCCTTCGCTTGTGACATGTGCGTGACTTGTGATTTTAGGCCGATTTTTGTGACTTTAAGATTTCTGGAGAAGCTTTCGACCATAATTGTCATTCGAATTTTGTAGCCACTTTTAGAGGGGGAAGAGTTTAGCACCACATACTAAAAACTACAGTGGCCAAAATAATTAATATCGTTACATACGTACACTAATACAAACCGTCAACAATACGTGAAATTTATTCACACCATCAAATAAAAAAAAATTGATGTCAGATCCATACAAAAGTTTTACATGTGTAAGTACTAGTAAGTAGCCGAACTAAATGATTACCTAGTGCTTGATTAAGTCGACATCAATACATTTATCTCTATTCGACATGAAATGGCGATTTCACCATCTTAAGCATTAAATTTATGTAATAGATATTTATAATATAATTAAATATCAGCTCCTTATTCTTTGACATCGATTATGATTTGGCCACACGCATGCCTTGCACACTTCTCTCACCACTATCCTCGTGTACCTCGTGAGGGTTTGGCGGTGCAGTTAGACACGCTAATAACAGAGAATAATATAATGTAACAATGTATGTTGCTTCTGCGGTTATTACACATTGAAATGAAACAACTATAACGATTTAAATCATGTTACATGTATTTATTTCCTTTAAAAATAAAATAAGTATCTACACGAATTTAATTTCAATAAAATAAATTCGGTTTTTATATGAATGAAAATATGCATAGCACGCATTCCACATTCATAGGTACAAGTACTAGGTCTTGTAGCTGTACGGGAAGTATTTTAGGGCAAGTAAATTGAATTATATATATCTCCAAAATAATACAAGAAACAGCCATTTTAGAAATAACTAGCGGTCCCGGCTGACTTCGTCCAGTCCGGCAAAGAATCGATTTGACAGCTGTCATTTTTTTTTCACTGGAACGTAATAAAAAGTATTCTATGGCCTTTTCCTGGTTTTGAGCTACATCCCCAGCAATTTTCAGCCAAATCGTTCAGCCGTTCTTGAGTTATAAATGGAGTAACTAACACGACTTTCTTTTATATAATAAGAAAATATAAATAAAAATAGAAAAGATAAAATAAGATATATAGATAGAAGCTAGAGATACAGATAGTGCAGTACTTCGGTCACGTGGCTAGACGCGAGCCCGATTGCTTGGAAAAGCTCATTGTGGTTGGCCACGTGGAAGGAAGAAGGAGCCGTGGAAGATCACCGATGCGTTGGGCCGACGTCGTTAAGGAAGCCTGTCCGGGCACTCTACAGGCGTCAATCCGGAAGGCGGAGAACCGTGGGGAGTGGAGAGTTTTGGTGCAAAACACAACGACCTCAAGTGGTCACGACCCTCAGACATGAGGATACGAGGAAGAAGAAGAGTATCACTTTTTCCCTCGCGACTATGTAGCCACTTACACGTGCTCGTACTCACTGTCCTTTTTTTTTCGACCTTTTCGGTGTGAATGGTACTTTTGAATTTGTGTAAATGTCATTGTTTTTTAAAAAAACGAGCAGTTTTTTTTTATTTAATACAAAAAAAAAATTGTGACATTGTCACTCAAAATGTGACTTTTTAGGAACCGAAACGTAACTTATGACCCGAGAGCCCTGGCAACACTGCGTGTTACTTCAACTGTGTTGGCAGCTTGGCAGATGTTTAATGGCGACCGCTAGTGACGGGTCGTCTGCATGACCTGTCATCTCGAACTATTTACCGTAGAACATTAGGGAATTTGTTTACGTAAATATGACGGGGATTTTGCCATCATATCAGCGCTTTGTGAATGGAGTTCCGGTGCCGTCCATTTCGCGGCGGTCATTCCGCTTGCGGGAAAAATATTTAATTGTTTCTGTACTTTTGACATTCGGAATTGTGTGGCTGGGTGCACTGTTTTACCTGCCAGAATTCAAAAGTTCATCGAGTGTGAACGATAGTGTTTATAATGTGTATAAGAGGATACAGAAGGCCGGGCCTGAGCTGCTGATGCCGCCGCCACTGGCGCATAATGAGCTGGGAGACTTTCCTGTGGTAGGAATCGCGCGACATGGGGAAGGTGATGATCCTCACGTCGTGGAGGACAGGAATCGCTTACGAGCAAAGATAGAAGAAGATATGGGCATGAAGGTGCTAGAAAGACCTCAATTCGACGTCGCTCCGTCAGTATCCTCGTCCAAAGGGCCTAGTAAACCTCCTGTTGATGCATTGGAGGAACCCGCTGTTGGCAACAATCCTGCGAGTAAGGATGTGTCTCCGTCGGGTCCCAAAGCAGAAGGTTCTGATATGTATGCAGTTGCAGCTCTGGCTCCCGGGGCTGATCCTGAATTGAAACATAAGCTCGGAGTTGTCAAAGAGGTAAGTTTTATGCTTATTTCATGATCTTAGCTTTAAATTATTATGTTATAATGGTACCAAGTTATAAGCAGATGTTATATTATGTTGTTTTAAAATAATGTCTTATTATTGTTATTTACATAAATAAAAATAACAAAAGCTTTAACATGGTTCAGTAAATAATGCAGTGAATTTTAATTCATAATATAGTAGAATATCTTACCTAACCTCTATATTACATTTATTTTTAAACAGATTTAACTGTCATATTTTATTTTTATTGGCTGTTGTTTCGGAGCCATTACAGATTCCATAATTGTAGCATGACTACGATTATGGAATCTGTAAAGGCTCCAAAATATCAGCCAATAAAAATAAAATATGTAACTCACATACTTATTTATAACACACAATATTTATAAACACATATTAAATCCGTTAAGTTGTTTTTTTTCATTCCAATATATGTTTAAAATTGATAAAAAAATTATATTATGAGTAAAGTAATTGACAAACAGGACTAACAATTGTCACATTTGCTCTTATTAAACATATAATAAAAGATTATGTATTTAGTAAGTCAATTGATATTTAGGTATAATTGATTTTTACTGGGATACAGTAAAATAAAAAGTTTCGTAATCAAATAGACAATCTTAAAATTGAGGCCAATTGTACTCTACAACACATAGTTATTCAAATTACTAACAATGAGAAACAACATTGGAATGAAAGAATATTAATAAATTTAACTCGCATATTTTATTTTATTTGTTGACATTTTGGATTATTTACGGTTTTCATAATCATAGCATAACTAAAATGTACCGAAACTGTAAAGAATCCGATATGTCAGCAAATAAAATATGCGAGTTAAATCCTTTAATAGTTGTTTCATTCCAATAAGTAAGTAATAACCGTGAAGGCATCACAAATTATAATGAGAAACAAACTAATGAGGTGATAGTAAAGGTAATAGAGCCACTTTGATTGAGTCTAAAACAATAATGTTTTCCTAATCCATTTCATGCGTAATAAAAAAAAGCTAATCATGATTATTGCTTGCGCACACTAGGCAACCATCCCAATGGTTAATTGAATCTTTCTTTCTTTTTTTTTTTTTCGAACTGAATACTGAAGCACAGTTGGCCAGCTAATGGGCCTTTACTGCAAAACCGGACGGAATCTTTCTTTATGTTGATAGAGGTATAATATGTACATATTGCTTAGAATAGATAATATACCTACCTACCTATAGATCTAGAATCATTCTAAATCTAAACTCATGACATTACTTACTAATAAGTTGATAAAATAATAGGTGTACCTACTTATATCCGTAATAACAGATGATAAAGTATGAGTGGGCGAGGAACCATTGCCTAGACGATTAAGCTCATTTTTGTATCAGCTATATGCTGTACTAGCGGCCCCGGCAGACGTCGTCCTGCCCGTCCGATTGTTTCGTCAAAGATCTGTCAAAGTCTTCTGTCACTTCTTCATAAGGCTTCATATTTTCCCCGTTTTTTACACATTTTCCACTGTTTCTTCGCTCCTATTGGTCGCAGCGTGATCTTATATAGCCTATGTGAGTCAAGGTGAACGTAGCTTCCCAACAGTGAAAGAATTATTAAAATCGGTCCAGTAGTTTTTGAGCCTATTCATTACAAACATACAAAAATAGGTACAGATCTTTCCTCTTTATAATATTATTAGTACAGATATGTCTAACAGTCATGCATTTTTCTTTGCCTATTAAAGAAGTGAAAACAAATGTATGCTAACCCAGCCATAGAACGGCCCTGACATGGCGCTTAAATAAACGATTAAGGTACGCCTATAAAACGCCTACACATATAGAAATGTAATAATGTACCTGTATCGTTTAATCGACTTTTTATCACCGAAATTCGACCTGCCGGGTTTATAAAACGAGATCAAGTCAAAATAAAAAAAGGTGTTCATTTACTTGTTTAGGTACATTTACTGGAATTAAACAATTGTAAAGGATTTAACTCGCGTATTTTATTTTACTTGCTCTGATGTTTCGAAAATTTATTCCCGTAGTGGTATCCGACTTTGCTGACAATCTAACAGTCACTCGTGTAATAACACCGAAGGCATAAAACATTATTAGGTACCTAGGTACATTTATTTAATGACTAGCTTCTGCCAGCGACTTCGTCCGCGTGGAATATTTATTTTCCCCGTTTTTTACACATTTTCAACTGTTTCTTCGCTCCTATTGGTCGCAGCGTGATGTTATATAGATAGCCTAAAGCCTTCCTCGATAAATGATATGTATCCAACTTAGTTATGTATCCAAGATAGTTCTTGAGATTAGCGCGTTCAAACAAACAAACAAACAAACTCTTCAGCTTTATGATATAATTAAGTAGTATAGATTTTGTTAGCGCAGGACTCTTTCCTAATTGGCCAAATTTCCAAATTTAAATAGGACGCTTCCATTTATTAACATCCTACAAATTTTATTGCTTGTATTGCACTATATATAATATTATATATGGATTAAGTAAGTAGGTAGACAATACGAGACACATATGCGTGGAAAATTAAAAATAAATAAAAGTAGCTCTGTCTGTGCTGCATGTGTCTCGCAAATGTGACTAATTGTTCATAAACGTGCCTATTTATTTTTAAAGTATGAGTAAATATATTAATAAGCAGTTGCTAATAATAAAATCGCTAAAGAAAGTCCATGGTTTGACAAATTCAACACGAAAATACTAGGTTCAAGGTTAGAGAAATACAAGAAATACATTCAAACAGTGAATGATATACATACCTACCTTCTTTACTATTACATACTTTCTATTATAATGTATTACATATTTATGTCTGTACCGTACGGTGCAAAGTCAAGGCTTTCAAATCGCACTTTCCGTACGATTAACATCAATTTCACGTTGGCAATGACAGGACGAGGCGCCAGCTCTAGGCGCCTGCGCAGGTTCTATAAGGTACCTACCTACATACTTAGCATCTTGTTACTGACTAATCTATATTATTATATACCAACGCAGGACCTAAACTATAAGGGTTAGAACATGGATGTAAACACGCAGTTGCACAATGGTTCTTTTTATAACGTAGACCAGGGTAGCACTAAGAAAGGATTTTAAAAAATTCACCCCCTAAGGGGGGAAATGGGGGTTCTTATAAAGAGATGCATAATAAAAAATAATTGCTCCGTAGCGACTATTTTGTTGGCTCAAACTTTGGCCTTTTCAGCTTGCTAAAAAAAAGAAGTCACCTCGTACCACGTTTTTGAAGTAAAAAAAATCCAGCCTATTCAATTTAATTAACATTTTGTAACGTCTATAATAATAATAATACCTATGTGAACCTAATTCAATTCATTAATCGGTTTAGTGGATTTTTGCGAAAAAGCTTAACAGAAAAACAAACTCACAATCGAACGTCGGTTCCCGTTGGACACAGGTCTTATCCATCTTCCCCAAGGATTTTTACAACGATTGATCTCTTTCTCAGAGGTTCTATCTAACTGGTCCATTTGTCTTAGGTAAACCCGTATTACTAAATTATATTTTGATTCTCTTATCTCGGCTTTGAAGTTTCGAGAAGTAGCCAATAAAGGCCTGAGCCCAATTTATCCTGTCTGCGGCTCGTGTAGGGCTTTCAAAGTCTGAAGTACCTACATAGGGTTTATGGATACTTAAAACTGATAAGTTTTGAGCACCCGTAAAATTTATGTAGACAGTCTATCGGAATTGCGACAATCGATCTTTTGTTTCGAGTATTGAAGTTCATTGAACTCGGAAATTTGAGTTTCGCTAAAACAATACCAATAGACTGTTGACTTCAAAAATATACCTATACTTAATTAGTTCGTATTTTATGACCTTTGTATGACCTTTGCGTATTCTCATTTTATTTTATGACGCGTGTTTACAATACCAATAACAATGCTTAACAAAATGTCGTGAAATGTTACATCATCTTTCGTCTGGGCAAACACTTGGTTTGCATTATAAGGAGTTTTAATATGTCCTGGTGCAATTTTGCGTGTTCCTTACATTTATGTCTACTCGGTATAAGATATTAAACACGCGTATTTAAGCGTACCCCTCAACGCATTAAACAAACATCCAATCAGTCACGCCCGCGTATTATTTCGGGCCAGAATAGCTTATGTGTAAATATTTGATCAACAAAGCCTGACAGTAAACGTGGCTATAGTATGTGCTCTTCGTAATCTAGTCACAACTAGATTGTTTTATATAGAGAACGGAAAACAGAAAATACTATGCCAAAGTTATAACTAGCTGTACCCCGCGGTCTCTCTCGTGTAGAATTGAATACGTTACTTTGAATCATATCGCTTTTTTTATTTACTGTGAATGCCTACAGGAAACTTTTTTTTAAAGTACTTCTATTTAAGGTCTCCACAACCTTTGTCATAACTTAGTAAAGTCGTTACAGTTGTTTAATCCAATGTATCATTATAATTAGCAGACAAACAAACTCCCATTCGGGTTTATCATATTCTTAAGTAGATAGAATTCACCTTAATTAAAAGACTACTATAACTACTATTACACAATAAGGACATAATTACTTAGCTTAGTAATTAATCAATTTTATTTATCTTTACCACCAAGGCTTGTTTATTTTTAGTACTTCATACAACTAATTAAATTGCTGCTTTTGTATCTCTGTGGCTTTTCCTTCCCTTTTTCATAGATAATATTCTGATACAAGACATGAAAAAATTACGCGCGTCTATCGATATTGTATTGGGTCATTCTCGTTACTGTATCGGGATTACCTCGATAAGTAAAACTATACCGTGCGGCCCCAGTTCACTGTATCGAATAGCATAATGTAAGTACAGAACATAACGGCACTCGTTGGTCTCGTGTCTTACGCAGTGACCCACTCGGCACACATTTACAACAAAAACTTCTGTTACGATGCCATCACCTCGACGACTATCGACGTAAAGCGAATACTTTCTTGTTCCCAACTTCTTGTCATGACATCCATTATTGTCTATGGCCCTGACTGATCTTTATTGGCCTGTCAGTGACAGAACTCGTAAGAAATGACCGCCGATTTCACTTTCCTTTGTTATTTTTACATTTGCATTATTTTGAGTGGATGATTAGTGATGGTTTGTTTTTAAGTGGAACGTGCTTACGATTAGCAGAGTTGGTACCTGTTTTTGATCATCATGTTCTCTTATTCATGTGGCCTCTAAATTAACAATTAAACTAATATTAAGTACTTACCTGTAAAATTTGACTGAAGATATTATGTCAAAGCTGACTACTTGTCCTATTTGGTTAGGTTACCTATGAGTGAAGAAAATTTTTATTTCCCGTTGGATAAGCAATTTGACTGTCATCCGCGCCAATACCAGGAAAAAGTATTTAAAAAAAGTTTCTTCGTGCTTCCTCAAAGACTTGGTCCCTTTGTTTGAATACTATTGTTCTTTTTCGTAATAGAAAGTGGAGCACAATTGCGTGACGACGTCAGTTTCACGAATATGGAAATGCGTGAATATTTATAATATTTTGTAGTGAACCGTGACGATGAATGACAATTTGTGTCTATCTGTCACACTATTAGTAATTTCTAAAACAAGTGCAATATTTGGTGTTTGTCATCAGAAAACGGTCCTGATAACCAAACATACTTTAAGATATTACGTGCTTTGTATAAAAATGTGTATAATATTAATAAAATATGTCAAAGCTTCTATACTACCTTAACTGTACTCTGAAGTCTATATTTATAACCAGGGATTCAATCAAGTAGCAATATCTAAGGCAATACCAGTTTCACTCTCGTGCGTGAAATCGTGCCTCTACTTCTGGTCATTATTGGTTATCTCGCTAGTTTACGATACGAGTACACATGTGGTAATACTGCAAGCGATTATCTGCACGTTTGTTGTTGTCTATTCGGCACGTTGTAATAACATTTTTAAAACGCGCGCCTTGATCTATATCACGACCACGTCCTCACCTATGGGAGTTTCAAAGAACACAAACAAAACACTTGACGTCTTGAACTTGTGAAAGATTTGTACAAAGAAATCCGGGGCAATTAGCAAACCCGCAGAGACGCGGCTGGCAAATAAAGAATTTTGCTTTTACAAACAAAAACGTTTTTGGGGCAAGGAGCACGTTGTATACCTTGTCCTTATACGTCATATTCGAATTCTTGGTTACTTAAAATCGTTCGAAAGTACAGATGTGTCTTCGTGATAAAGAATACCTGTTTTTTTGTGTACAATTGTTATACCCTTAAAGTATCTACTACCTACTCTTAATAATGTCTCATATTATCAACGCCACCCACTTTACGCACACACCCACACCTTTCTCCAGTTACGTGTATTTTTTGCGTTTGATTGACACTTATTAGAGTAGACTCTGCTTATATATTCGCTGAAAAGAAAGTAAAATAAATGTAATGAGTTACCTACCTTTAGTATTTTGATATGTTGTTTAGCTTTAAGGAGAACTCTTATATCTGTCAGGATGTTTTATGTCTGTGGTTCTATTACACCAATTTTTATGTAACTCGTACACGAAGTGAAAAAGCCTGCATCGTAATACTTCCATTTTAATGTTGCTTCATGATAGGATAAAAGTGTACGTCAAGTCGTAAAATGTTCAGCCGGCTTTATCTCGAAGTCTTCCGCGAAAGACACTAATAGTACGTAAACTGAAAGCAGGTGGGGTTGAAGACTTTAAGTATAAAACACGTACCGTGTTAGATCTATATTGGGCCTTGTCGGCATTTTTCCACGAATGTCTACTTAATGTTACTACAGCTTCCATATCGAAGTTGCAGTTGCCACATTAAATGTCTGATGCAGTATTTGCGGTGGCAACGTTCAACTTATTTAGAAATAGTTTTAATAAGCATGTTAAAGTTTGTAATAATTTAAAGCTAGTAGTTTTATTTAGTTTGCTGCTTCTGCCCGAACTTTGCCAGTGCGGCAGATGGTTAGCCATTTTGCATTTATCGATAAGCTGAAAACTTGATGATATAACTTTTGATGCTTTCGCGATTATAACTACTTAATTAAACTACGAATTTTAATGACGTTAGTATATTAATTTCTTCTATATCAATTGAACACTTAATCCTTAAATAGGATCTCATTAAATTAGATAACTGATACAAATACATAGTTACGTATGCTCTTTAACTGTTTTTTGCATTTATCTTTTATTGCTTCTTGTAACTAGCATAGTTTACGCGGCACATAAATCAACAAGAGCGGCATAATACGCATGTTTCCTTTCAAATGTTTATTACTCGATGGCATAAATGTTATAGACATGAATTTGAAATTACGTATCATTAAGACCATAATGACTGGTATGATATAATCAGTAGGTACCTACTTGGTCCAGGCAAGCATGAAGGTCACAGATTTGCAATCGCACAGATACAGCACAGGTGCAGTCCTACTTCCCTATTCAATTCTATATGTGGGCACCATTGTGATGCATAGAATATGCATAAAAACTCGTGAGACTGGCCACAATAAATGCTAGTTAAAATTTGTGTTGCAAAACTCTACGGTAACAAAAGAATTGTAGATAATAATAGTATGCTTATTTATATTTTCTTTTTATTATTATTTTTGTCAAAGGAATAGTCAGGTCACAACCTGACGTCTAATCACTTGCAAATAAACCTTGACGCACCCGAAATTCGACCTACATGTAATAAAGAAATGAAAACCTGTATTATGTATTTTAAATTGGCAATATGCTAATTGTGCCTTCTTTTATTTTTATTTTTACATGCACCTTCTTTTTGCCAGTCATGTTTGTACAAGTGACTGATCAAAAGGATACCTTACGCGAGGTTAACCTCTAACCGTCGTAACAAGATTACAGAGAACAGTTTGTTTTTCTTTCACTTGAGGGGTGTATTTGTACTTGACAAATCACGTTTGCTTCTTCTTGATAAAAGTCGAACGTTAAGTCTAGGGCCTTTGGGCCGCAATTACTGTTGAGCATGATCTTTTTGCACTCGATATTTAATTTTACAATCTAAGACGAATTAACATTTTTTTACGAATAAAAGGTATAACGAACATCTGCAGTGTTACGGAATTAATGGTTTTATTTTATGGAGGTATGTGGTGGCACCGTTATTATTGGATTTCTGTCTGCATGAACGAACGGTCGCCATTTGAAATAGTTTTAGTTGTGAAAGCGTTTTAATATAAATTGTATAAAACGATTCATCAATAAGATATACGTGGGTGAAAAAACTAAAAACGCGCAGGAAATGATTCTGAACCGAGTAAATAAATAACGTGTCACACGATGACAGCCTTCGCAAATATATTTCTACTTTATTGGCGTGGGTCTTAATAAAATATCGGAAGTTCAATTGAGGTAATAGTTGGTGCAAATAACATTACGGAATCTTTTATTTTGGCCATTTCAAATTATTAATTAGTCCATCTCTAATCTCTAAATCCTATTTCTACTTAAGCAATTATACTACTTGAAATAGTAACTATCCTTACTAATATTATAAATGCGAAAGTAACTCTGTCTGTCTGTTACGCTTTCACGCTAAAACTACTGGACCGATTTAAATGAAATATGGTACAAAGAAAGTCTGGAGCCTGAGAAAGTACATAGGTTACTTTTTAACCGACTGCAAAAAAGGAGGAGTTCCACGCGGACGAAGTCGGGGGCAGAAGCTAGTAAAAAATAATCGCCGAAATGTATGCATGCCGAAATGTATCTTTCGGTCGACTGCATCTAATTGGATAATTCTTTTTTGTGTTTATTATAGTCAGGACAAGGTTTTTATAAAAGGAAATCAAAAGAAATAAAAATATTATTAAAATACGCGAGTTAAATCCGTTAATAGTTGTTTCATTCCAATGTGTAATAACCGCGAAGGCATCAGAAATTAAAAATATCAGAAATTAAAAATATTATTATTAAAATCGAACGAAGTTCACCGGGTCACCTAGTTATTTATGAAATAAACTTAGTTATCATGCTTATCGTTCATATCTGCGTAGACACCTACGATTTACAATTTGCTAAAGTGACAGTTTTACTGCACTGTCAGCAAAATGTAAAAAATAAGACCATGAAGAATAATCATTTTACAACACAGATTCCTTAAATACTTGCAAAAGCATAGATTGTACGTAAGTGCACTGTTGATAAAACAACACCTATTAATTCAGTCTAAAATATCTATGCTGTCATCATATAAGCTAATCCTCCACCAGACCAAGGTAGGATTACCTTCGACATTTAGTAGTTCCGGAACTTGACTTCTAGCTCCTAATGCGCAGTGCAATTAGCAAGTAGGATATCGCTCCGGAACTCTTTCATTGCTCTTAATGTCCGAGCTAACTGCTCTTGTCTCGTCTCCACGTGCCATGCATTCCTTTATGTCTTCTGTTTCCTCGTAAAAATGTTAATTTATCGCGAAGAACTTCACATCACACTACCCGTGGGCGTGTCTAGTTTATATATTCTGACAAATTGTATTCACACTTATTTCGGTTTGTTGGTCTAACGTTGAGTAGGTGACGTGGCTCTTAAAATTGTGTTTGGATTATAGCTAACATTTATAATTTCTAAGTCTCGAGTTTCTAGTTGAGTGATTTAATTAAATAAATTGATAGATGATCTGTTAAATATTTGGCGCTTAAAATATTTTGAGAAGTTTAAATCAGATTAGACTAATTTATTTCTCTTTATATCATTCGTACAATATAATTACAGTCAAATGTCATATTTTATATGCACTCATAGTGAGATCATCAAAGATATAGAACACATGAAATTTATTTTTATGAATATTGTTATGATTTTTTCTCTTAGTCAAAAGTCGAGCAATTTGTAAAAAAATATGTAATACTTATTATGTAGATTCCTATATAAAAATATCATATGTAACTGTTCTGAATTTGAATTATACAAACGTCGACTACTAGAAATATATATCCGAATGTCTTCTTAAAATTCATTTTTCTCTTATTCTACTTTTAGAAAAGCGTTGCAAACACGTCATCATCGTATAATAAGTACTTAATAAAAAATGGTAATCCTACTTTTAATGAGATCAGGAATACAAAAATGAGGCAATAATTTCAAAGTCAATTATTTAACAGCTATTTATTTCCTTAGTCTTAAACGAAATTGATATATCCGTAATTATCCTATTTTGTGTTGATGAGGCCGTTACGGTCTGGAAATATTGCGTGGTTCAACTGTTGATGCTCATTGAAAATTAAACGTTAATTATTAAAGTTAATCGGGAGGATGCCCGGTAATGACCGCTTCCCTCCCCGACCGCGATGACGTAACAGGATCTTTGTTGTAAGGGTTTGTTAATGTATCAAATTACGTGCTTTCAAACGCGTCACCTTTAAGTATAATGCGTAGCGTAGTTTTCAAATAAAGATTACCCATTTTAAAACTGCGAATATTACGCAACTAGCGATCCGCACTGGCTTCGCAAGGATTCCTTTTTTTTCTAAATATATTTAGGCTATGTCACTCGGGAATAGTGTAGCTTCCCAACCGTGAAAGATTTTTTTCAAATCGATCCATTCGTTTAAAAGCCTATTCAATACAAACAAATTTATAAACCTTTCCTCTTTATTATATTAGTGTATATTATACTAAAAGATGACGCGTGTCTATGTAAATCTCGAACGTTATAAATAATGCATAATTTAGCTAATTTTGTATCTTTGGAATGGACTATAACGGATTTAGCTCGCGTATTATATTATAATTGCTGACGATTCGAAAACTTTACAGTTTCTTTATTCGTAGCTGACTTAGCTGACGATAGTGTAAATACGCAAGTTAAATCCGTTATAGTTGTTTTAATCCAATGTGTAGTTACTGCGAAAGCATCAGATATTATACCACCTACTTATTCAATGTAAATGAACAGACCAGTCTGGCTGTCTCTGCATATATTATTCGTATTGCAGATATATCTCTGAATACTTGATGATTTCAATCAAAAAGTGGTGCTTTTGTTTTTCCAAACCATGTGTACGAAAATAGATAATACAAAAGAATTTGGCTAATAATTATCCCACAGCAGGGCCTCCCTAGAATTATGTAAACGATTATACTGACTACAATTCACACTCCAATTATGAAAACTATGAGTTTAGAAAAAAGTTTTTCCGTTATTTTTACAGCTTTAAAGTAAGTAGTACTTAAGCAACATTCCTTAGCAAAATCTTCAATGAACATATCGTAAGAAGTTGAGGGATTAAAGAGAGTAAATAAATGGCCGATGTGAGATTTCATACACGTGATTATTTAAGTTAACGCTCAGTGCTTTAAATCTTATTTTACTCTCGAACAGCAGTAAAAAGTAAACTGTAGTAGCGTTTCAACCCAAAAATCAATTACTCAACCGTCTCAAATGGCCGGAGAATGAGACGGTCGAGATTCAAAAGGTAAAAAATTTGAAGTGGGATCATTCCCCGTTACAAAGTATTACGAATGTCCTTAGGCGGGCTATTAAGGGAGGCGAGTCTCATCCGTCATACAGATACTAGCGCATTACCTTTGCTGATCTTGCTTTTGATGTTAGGCTAATGCGGTATGACGCCGGGACGAAACGTGGCATATTAGAATCACTACGGTAAGTTTAACTTTATTCTCAGTGTCGGTGATATTAGTGACAATTCTGAATGCAATATGAAACAAACCAGCGCAAATTCTTGTAGAGTTTGTACTGTAAACATAACTGTCACTTATCTCTGACAATGTCGCGTTAGTGAAATAGGGGCCAGGTTTTTGACCTAAGGTGTACATGTATTATGGATAAAGTTTGATTTTCACCGTAGATTTAGGTATACTTACTAGTAGATGTTTTGCATAAATATGTGAAATGGTTTGTCGCACCGGCAGATGTATTTACTTTAGATGTTTATTTAGTCAAACCTTTCCCGTTAGTGCTAGCAGAGTGTGTTGCTTAAAGTGAGTGCTTTCTTGTAATATTTTTCTATACCATCACTATCAATATATAGGTACGTATCACCGGCTGCATTTTTACCTACATCAAAGTCGTATAATATCTTGAAATGATTTCGTAAAGTTTTGATCAATTTGGACATTTTCCCAGATTCAATTCGCTACCCCTAGCTTGTACGTTTACTGATTCGTCGGGTAAATAAGGAACTTCCTTCCTAACCTACAGGTTTCGTTTGATTAGTTCACTTTTATGTACTTACGTCAATGTACTTATGTATTATATATATGTTGGTGACGTTCCACAAATTTAGTGTTTCCTAGTTATTGATTGATAGCACTAATTGGACTGCTGTAATTTATTGTTTTTTATTGAATTACCTATTTGTAAGTAATTAGTCTTTGGAAGTAGTTCTAGTCTTTGGACTAGGTATATAGATGAACAAACTAATAGCTATGGGGTGATATAAGGGAATCCTTGTGTCCTTGTCATTGAAAGAGACACGGTTGACACTGTGACAATCACTTTTAGTATTTAAATACTGCTACCGGCGAATTATCACGTCGTGATAAATGGCTTTAGTGACCTCACTATCCTATAAATTTACATGATAGTTCTTTAAATTCAGAAGGCGATTTGTCTAATTGACTAATGGTTATTTTTTTATATCTTTTTAAAGCACCTATGTTACGAGGTGACTGTATTCGTTCACTGACGTTCTGCTAGCATAGTGCTTCTGAATATCAATTATGTTATCAGTTACCTATTGTTACTAAGTTTAGAAGCCTGTTATCATAATCGATTAAGAGAGACCGATATCGATAATGGTGATACATAACATTACTGGAGTTATATTAGTAGGTATAATATTTAATTGTTGACATGCGAAACTTAATCGTGATATTCTATTTCCTTTATGTTTTCTTAACCTTTCCGATCCCGTTAAGTGAAATAACCGTGCGTTCGAATCTCGACAGATTCTGATTTATAAAAAAGAAATACAATAACTGCAACATATTTCAGACCGATCCCGCCCTAGGCATACGAAAGGTCAAACAGTTTGTAAAATATGAAACAGGCCGTAGGATTAATATTCATGTTCTTACTTTGTCAAACGTAACCCTCGTAATGAAATAAAAATAACGATTGTTTATCGTTAGCATTTATTTACTTGACTTCCTTAATTTAACTCAATTACGGACATTTCGTTAAGCGACGCCTCGGGCTCTTGAAAATTACGAAAGCTGACTTACAAAACGGTGTTTATGACAAGTAAATTTATTAGAGAGCTCATGATGCTATTTCCTCGAATATTCCTTAATGCTGTGCACCTTATTTCAATTCGCTTAGAACTATTTTGCATTGTCTTTGGTATGAATAAGTTTCCATAAGAAAACAGTGCAGTATCCGTCTGGCACCTTGTAACTGTATTATTACCGTAGTCTGTCGCAAAGCAACGTGATTGAGGCTAACTCAGGTATAAAATTTCCACGACACATGTGTCTATATCGTAAAAGTCTTATACCTTAGATACTCACGACTGGAGGTATTTTAGTGTTTTATGTTTAAACGTCGTAAAAATCAGTCCGCCAGGAAAGGACGGTGATTGAGCCGTCCTTTACATGCATTGCAGGTGCTTCTGATTCGCAATAAAAAATCTAGAACCATCCATCTATATATATAAATGAATCCTCCATAATCCATTTCCTTTGGTCACGGCATCACGCTAGAACGGCTGGACCGATTGCACTAATTCTTTTTAATAGTAGGTACTTAGTTGTGTTTTTGTTATAATCAAGATAAGGTTTTTATGTAAGAAAATATTAACGTAGTACAATCTTAAAGAAAACAACTGTCAAATCTACTTATTAATGTAGAGAGACCACTAGTCATAGATAATTAAAACAAGCTTTTAGTAATTCTGATATTATTTTTTATTTAAGATGAGTTATTTGTTTGGGAAATTAATTTAATACATAAATAAATATGCTATTTTTGATCGATGTAAACGTGTAACATTTAATTTTCTCCGTGAATTTTGTTTGAACGGGACTACGGAAGGCTTGTGTTCCCAGTTGTTTTATTAGCCTGTGTTTACAACCGAAATTATTCCCTGAAATGCTTCGATGAAACTTTTGTTTCTACCCCGTAATATAAATATTGAGCCCAGGCTCGTGTTTCAGTTGATCCTCGATGGTTGATGCATGCGTTACGTGACCAGATGTCCCGTTTTGAACGGGACGGTCCCTTTTTGTAATTCCGAGTCCCGGTGACACCGAAATAATCTCTGGGACGCAAAATTGTCCCGGTGACACCGAAATAATCTCTGGGACGCAAAATTGTCACGTTTCCCGAAAACGGAACACACTTACGCTGTTTTGGAAAACGATGTTCACAAAACTGCGCTCAAATTTCAGCTACATTTAATTTAATTATTTAAGGCGGATGTGATCTCATGATACCCCACTATATTTGTAGACATTTGTTTTTCCATTCCCACATTCACCCTCTATAACTATTTATGGCTGAACCGATTTTCAGTGTTTTTTTTTTCATTAACTACTTGTTAATTGAACTAAAGAAACGAATGTCCCGTTTTGAGTCAAAATATAAATGGTTACGATGCATGCGGAACCTTTGAAAGGGGAACGGATGAAAGTTGTAAAATCCACAGTGCAATCAAAGAGAACATTTCAACTGCTGTGTAGCAATTATATCTTGAGCCAGTATCTGATTAGAAGGGATTGCATATCGACTTTCATGATAATATATATTACAATATTTCTGAGAATCCGCTCTCCATCCGTCAGTCCGTCTATCTGTCACCAAGCTGTACCTCATGAACCGTGATAGTTAGCCAGTTGAAATTTTCATAGATGATTTATTTCTGTTGCCAATATAACAATAATAGGTACTATTAAAACAAAACAAAATAAAGATTTAAGGAGGCGGCACAACAAAAGTAGTTTTTTTCCGCTTTTTTAGATAATGGAACCCTTCGTGTACGAGTCCTACTCGCAGTTGGCCGGTTTTCTGCTAATCATTACCTAAACACCACCTAGACAAATGACATTATAATAATAATTCAAGAAACACGATACCGCCATAATATAATACAAGACATGAGATTTATTCAGCGTTTGTACAATGCTACTCGCTCCGACTCGCGCTTACTCGGTTTAACAATTCAGGGAGCAGGATCTAATATTCACGAAACTTAGTAGCGTAAGGTTAGGGTTCATAATTTTTTAAACCCACCGTTCCCATTACTGCGCCCGTATAAGATACCCCTTATGCGGTAATGTTTCAGCGGTGGCCCGGTGCTTAGTGCTCGAGTCGCCTTATCGAGCTCGTTTGTCCTGCGGGAAGCTTTTTACCAGATACGCCCCAACCTAGCGATGTAACGGTGTATCGATATGATATCTATACTAATATTATAAAGAGGAAAGATTTGTATTTTTGTATTTTTGTATTTTTGTATTTTTGTATGTTTGTAATGAATAGGCTCCGAAACTACTGGACCGATTTCAAAAATTCTTTCACCTTTGGAAAGCTACATTATCCCCGAGTAACATAGGCTATATAATATCACGCTAGGTCTTATAGTTGCGGAGCAGTAACCGAAAATGCTTCAAAAACGGGGGAAAAGTATCCGAGGCCTTAAAAAAATCTTAAGTCCCCCCGTGCGAAGCCGGGACGGGTCGCTAGTGTTTTATAAATGCGAAAGTAACTTTGTCTGTCTGTCTGTCTGATAAGCTTTCACGCTAAAACTTTCGGATTTGGATTGTCGAATACCTAGGTATTTATTTTCTGTCCTCCGGCCAGAAAGCGCCAACTTTGTGGCCGCTGCGCTAAATGAAATTCCCGCTTTCTCGCTTCGTCGAACAGAAAAATAGTATACTGACCTCGGCCAGTAAAATAAAAAAGCCTCAGATCACATTTTTGTCAACCTCGGCTTCGCGTCGGACGACAATTACATGTGATCTGAGACATTTTTTATTTTACTGGCCTTGGTGCGTAATGTACTATTAATAATTTCTGATGCCTTCGTGGTTGTTACACATTGGAATGAAACAACTATATTAACGTATAGCGTTAGACTATTGTCAGCTCAGTCGTGCTACGATTATGGAAACTGTAAAGAATCAGAAACAGCAAATAAAATAAAAATACGCGAGTTAAATCCGTTAATAGTTGTTTCATTCCGAAGGTTATTTTGTTAAATTTTAATGGTGCTGACATAACTTGGTGACAATGGGACCACCTGTGAAGTATACCCTTTCAAATAAAAAAAAAATTTTGGTCCAGCCGTCTTCGAGTAATTCGTGAACATACATAAAAAAAAAAAAAAACATCCCGACGAATTGATAACCTCCTCCTTTTTTGAAGTCGGTTAAAAATGCTAACGAATCGTCACTGACATTGAATGTCATCTTAAGTAGTTAATTTTCAGTGGTTTCGCAAAGATTTTGTTTTGGAAACTCTTTTTAAAAAAAAATGTGTTATGTTTTTTCTTAAAACCTGAGATTGGCAGATTGCATTTACATTGGATTAAGTATGTTAGTAGAAAGAATACTGACATAATTTATATATCTACTTACACGCATTTTATGAGTCACATTTCATTCGAGCGAAGCCGAGTCCTCATCTAGTATTGGTTAATTATCACGGTTTATGAGATATCTGGTGACAGACGGACAGCGGAGTCTCAGTAATATGCACACGGAACCCTAAAAAGGATAAATATTAAATTAATGAAAATAATTAAAAATAATTCACTGTAAATCGTACAAAAAAGAATACGAGACAAAGACTGTTTTTTTCTTGAAATTCATGATGTGCTTGAAACATCTCAAATAATAATACACAATAAATTGTGATGTATGACATCGTATCATTTTTCATAAATAATATTTCATTTTCCAAATATCATTTCGCTTATTTGAAATAAAACCGCCTAGAAAAGGTGTTTGAGACACGTTCATCATTTCAGCTAAATCTTATAAGCAAAATAAATTGCTAGGATTTCAGACTTCAATCTAAAAAATACTGGCCAAGTGCGAGTCGGTATCGCGAACAAAAGGAACGAAACAGCAAAAAAAAATACTTTTATTGTATAACGCCCCCTGACTCCTTTTTTATATTTATTTTATGTTGTTTTTAAGTTTATTAGTAGCATCAGAAATACATCATCTATGAAAACTTGAACTGGCTAACTATCACGGCTCATGAGATATAGCCTGGTGACAGACGGATGGCGGAGTCTCAGTAATAGGGTTCTTTGAGTGCGGATCCCTAAAAATCGATACGTACATAAATATCTAGGTATTTACCTACTAAATAAAAAATAGTTTTCTTATGTTTATTCTATGTATTGAAATCATTGTATATCTTTATTGGGTAGAACTAGCAGATAACATTAGGTATCTAGGTACCTTATCTTGCCTAGAACTTCTTAAAGAAGTATCAACCGTATATTATGTAACTTTATTTGTTTGTTAATATTTAATTATCCCTACTAATATTATAAATGCGAAAGTAACTCTGTCTGTCTGTCTGTCTGTCTGTCTGTCTGTTACGCTTTCACGCTAAAACTACTGAACCGATTTAAATGAAATTTGGTACAAAGATAGTCTGGAGCCTGAGAAAGGACATAGGCTACTTTTTGACCGACTGCAAAAAAAGAGGAGTTCCACGCGGACGAAGTCGCGGGCAGAAGCTAGTGTAATATACATATGTATCGCACACTTAGATCTAAAGAGAGCTAATGAAAAAAACCTGAAGGTTTGAGTACTTTGAGTTAATGCACCATCTAATTCCTTACAGCAGGTAGGTACCTGCCAGTAAAATAAAATTTAGCTAACTCTTCCAGCTTTATATAAAGTTATAAAAAGCATAAATCTATACAGAAAACTCCAGCGTGCATATGCACATATTAATTAGGTTTTCGCCACTCTTGAGAAAAGAACTTTTTATTTCGTTCTTCTCAATTTAAAGAAAAATGTTGTTTGTTAGACCTGAAATAGGTAAATTGAGCAGTACTTACTTACTGTATTTAAATAAAAAAAATGTTTAATATGCAGGGTGCAGCTAATTGTGCCGGTCAAAACGTTGGTTTATTCAATAATGTAAAATTGCCAATTTGACAATATGCAATCAGTTTCGGAATTGTTTAAACTAATAATAAAAAATCCTAGTTTTATTATAGTACCTACTTAATGAAAATTTCTATGTAATATATTCTGCTTTCTCATTAGAAAGCTAATTTCATTAGTTAGTCCTATATATATATCGTGTCATTTCGTTCTCCTTTAAAGTATGTCTATATTTGTAAACTATTTATTTATATTAATAGAACATCTATTTTTTATGTTTATATAGATATCGATATTATTTTCCCACACATCCCTACTGGGGCTAAACTGTCAACACTTCACCGGTTTAATACTTTCGATACAGGATCGCTTTAACAGTCTATGGTGACAATCGATAATGACAGAAACGTGTTTCATTCGATAACAATGTACGTTTTCGTTGCTGTCGAATATAAAATATTATGTATCTACTGCGTATATTTTTTTTGCGGATTATAACGCCTTCGCTGTTATTGCACATTAAA
Organism: Polylopha cassiicola; assembly: GCA_038024825.1. Lineage (NCBI taxonomy): Eukaryota > Metazoa > Arthropoda > Insecta > Lepidoptera > Tortricidae > Polylopha > Polylopha cassiicola. Next base: position 8,986,452 of record CP149055.1, read on the forward strand.
ATGAAACAATTATAAAAGGCTTGATTTTTTTTATTTGCTGACGTTTCGATACGTTTACAGTTCCCATATTCGTTGCCGGCTAAGCTGACGATTGTCTATACTCGAGGCTATATAATATAAAATTCTTAGGAAAATTGTAACCGCAAATGTCAAATACAATATTGAAGTATTCAAACAAACCATATTTTTATTATGCAGTTAAAAATATAATCGTTTGGAATGAAAATGTATTTTATTACCTGATTTTATTGTTTTACTGAGTTTAAAACTTCTTCGGAATTCACGGTGATTTATGAAGTAAGATATCGCGAGTTAAGTTTAAAAAAGTTGATTAATTGTAATAAAACAACTATTAACGGATTTAATTAATTCGCGTATTTTTATTTTATTTTATTTGCTGACGTTTGAAATGTAAAGTAGATAAAAAATTTTGCGTGAAATGTAACATTAATATTTCATAATTTAGAATAGGGTAGTTCTTTCAAAAATTTGTAATTTAGATATAAGGTAGTTTGCATAACTGTATAAATCACTTAGCGTTAGACTATTGTTAGCTCAGTCGTGCTACGATTATGGAAACTGTAAAGAATCCGAAACGTCAGCAAATAAAATAAAATGAAAATACGCGAGTTAAATCCGTTAATAGTTGTTTCATTCCAATGTGTAATGACCGCAAAGGCATCAGAAATTATTAATTATAATCAAGATCAAATATAAGATCCAGAATTCCGACTGGAGACATCATAGTGTCTGATGCTACATAACATTTTATAAATTGATTTTGAAAAAAAAAAAAACTATGCTGAGTTTTTTGGGGCGTTTCTTCTCGGCAATGAGGGTTCAAAGCGCTAGTAGATTCATGTGACGTGTCAAAGTAACTTTTTAAGGTATATAAATTTAATAATAAATGTTTTGATTTGAATTATTAAATTCATCTACTTTCAATACGTCTGTTTCAACAGATAGTAGAAAACAAACTAACATAAATTATAATTAGGTATAAGATAATAATAAAAAATATATACCTAATTTTCTTGCTTTTGATTTATAATAAGTATAAGTCAAGTTGCAACGTTATAGAATAAATTTCAATCGTATTCCGATTCTGATGGGCATCTATGGAAACCTACACTCGGCACGTGCCCGACACGCTCTTGGCTGGTCTTACTCTTTTATATATAGGTACCGATACCAACTATCCCATCAGATAGTAGCTCAATCAATACTTCTCAATAAATCAATTAAGATGTTGAAATGCCAATTACCTTCTTGGAAATAATAAAATATTACTTATACATTTGTATTACACACAAGTATCGTAATTCGTAACGGTCCTTAAAGCTAATTAAGATTTATAACGAATATGTTTTATAAGACTCGTTTAAATATTCCAAATGTTAATTATTGTAATTGGAACACGTGTATGTTTTTTATTATGATTGATCGTAGTAATTATTACCTTAAAAATAATATTCGAGCTATGGTTAATTATTAGAAGGTACTTAATTGAAATGAAACAAAAACGGATTTAACTCGCGTATTTTTATTATATTTGCTGACTTTTCGAAAACTTTACAGTTAATTTCTGATGCCTTAGCGGTTATTATTCATTGGAATGAAACAACTTTAAACGGATTAAACTCGCGTATTTTATTTTATTGTTTGACGTTTCGGAGCATTTACAGATTCCATAATTGTAGAACAACTGAGTTGACAATAGTCTTAAGCTAAATTGTCTTAGCATAACTATTGTCAGCAACGTTTGCATACGCGTTTGTTGCAATGTGTAATAACCGCGAAGGCATCAGAAATTATTACGTGCCTAATTACTGTAGATCTGAAGTTGTTTAATTAAATATAATATGTAGCCGTAAACCTTTTGCCCTTGAAACACAATTTGTAAATGAAAACTAGTATTAAACCCTATAACGGTCTATAAACCCGTTAAAACTTTATCACAGCTTTTACCGCGACTACTGAACATGCAATGGGTTTTGACGTAACAGTATTCTTTGTATATTTATTGTTTAAATAGATCGGCACTCGCGGAACTACCAAATAATACTTACATGCTATTTTGTATATTTAACATATATTTTGAGAAAGATATTTAAAAGGATAAAGGCTGTTTTTAATCAAAATTGCTTAATACAAGAGCTAGTGATAAGTATATATTTTTGAAATGTTGCTACTGCCGATTATGTTCAAACATTCTGAATCAATGTCTAACTTTTTTTAGTAATACGTACGTATTGTTTGACGTATTTTGCTATTACAGCTTGACTTTCACAAGCATTTTAGGCAGTAATACCTATTTCATTCAGTAATTTCCACGGCTTCTGACCGCTAGTTCACACAAGCTATTAAGTATTTTGGGAGAATTCACACTAACTGGGTCATGATAGTTCGAAGCCAAGCAATTGACATAATCTCCATTTGTTATAGGAACAAGCGTGCCTACAATAAATATGTACCTACTTAATAGTGGCAAATTATAATATTTTTTATGATAAACTAGTTTCTGCCCGCTACTTCGTCTTCACACGATAAGCATCCCCGTTTAACTTAAGAATTTTGATAAATTATTTTTTAGTGCTTCCCTATGTTGTAAAAGTAACCCCAGTGCACAATTTCAAGTTGCTAACCCTTAGCTTAAACCATGCGTTGATATGTCTGTAATTAAGTCAACTTCTCCTTTTATATGTATTTGATGAACTAGGATCCAAAATAGTATCAGTAAATCAAAACTTTAATGAGTTCTTTCATAATTTTCAATTTGAACCATGCATGTCTAATGTTTTTTTTTCTTACAGGTAAGTCATCATAACCCCGGTAAACGTAGACAACACGCAGGTTGGACAATTGTTTTGTTACTTTCGCCGTTTTGTATATGGCGTAATTGTTTCACTTCCTGATTTGTACGCTCCCGGCTGCACTGTCTATGCTCCTTTTTACGAGCACCATAAAAAATAACGCGAGAGACGGTCGTGGCTACAAGATACAGCCTGGGAACAAGGGCGAGCGGACCGTCTCCAGTTGAAATATGAAACGCTGCGTTACCTAATTCCTTCGGCCATTTTCTGAATGGAAAAATTCACTCAGCCCACAGCCGCGAGCGATTACTTCTCTTTACGAAGTGACACGCGGAGGGTTCGGCTCCCGGAGTCGGTCCACATAAATAATCGAGAGATTACGGACGCGGCCGCATGAACCGCCCGGTTTTCGTCAAGTAAATGTTGAACCGCAAATTGATCACGGAATGTTATTTCTTAATAGTACTGTTTTTCTTTTCTTCCTGTTACATATTTTCCATCTTTCGTTTCCATTTTAAAATTGTCTACTTTTAATCATATTTACATTTAGAATTGATTTGTCCAATTTATACATGTTAGATTCGCTAAAGTTTTCGTTACAAAACGCACGATAAATGAATCTGGCGCTATCGCAACGGACAGAAGCTACGAAGTGAAAGACATTGCGCAAATTGAAGATCAGTTCGGATTTTGGAGAACTAACCGGACAGGCGAGGTCGTAAATTGAGAACTGCGGACCTGGGACACATAAATCTGCAATTGTCCTGTCAACGTGTGGGCGCTGCCGCCGCCACCTCGCAAAGATCGTTGCCCATCGATGCATTACTTTAACTCAATATAATATTCCATCTATTATTTATCGATTAAATTATTACCTACATGTCGTAAAGGATTATATAGGTAGGTAAACGGAAAATGTATATCGTCATGTTTAATGGCAAGCGACTTATGAATATTTGATATTTGCCCGGAAACATCACATCTTCGCAATAGTCGTCGGGATGTTGTTTGCTTCTTTGGTACGGTAAACAGAATACGCGAACGTAAACAACTGCGTGCCCCGGAAACAAATAATACCGCTCCAGACCTCGGCTTAACCTCTTTAATCGACGTTTAAGACTCGTAACTCTGCCACCATCATCCGCTTGTCTCAAGTATTGCTTCTTTAACCAAATCCGTATCTTAGACTTTATTTACATTTAAATAAACCTGCCAAGCATACTACCCCGCGATAGCCTACATTCTCTTCCTTTTGTGTTTCGAGAGCACTTGATCATTTGTTTCGACGTGTTTCTAAGAAACGTCCAATTTATATGTTAATGTAATTTGCTATTTTGACGTTCCTTCGGAACTGTCATTTACCTTACCTTAACATGTCGTACCTAATAGAAATAACATCAACAAAGTTTCCCTTCATGTTAGTGAGAGCGTATACGATAAATAAGCGTGTGTAAATTTTACATGATTCCAATCCCCACGAAACCGGTGTTGAAAGGTCTCCTTTCAGAAAAGACGCCGCGAAAATCGTGATAAGCGTTTTCAACGCGCATAATACGTAATATACGTATCTGTGGAACGCAACGATTCGACGTAACGTTCCGAGAAATCCCGATCTCGTTACGATAGTTTTCATGTTCGGCTGGAGGCCTGGCCCGAACTTATCGCGGCAGATAGCCCGCCCGATGCCGCCTCCGTGCGATGAATTAATTTCGCCCCACACCGCTATTATATAAACTAGATCGTAATAAAGATATCGTCAAGTCTTGGTTTTCTATATAACAGCTGTTATTTTGGGTGGTACCCGCTAATTTTCGGTTGGTTTAAAATTTGAGTAATTTATGCTAATGTTTTCGCGATCACCGATACACCAGCCTGATTCCATTAGCGAAACTCATGTGAATTTAGCGGTTGCTGTGTTGATTCTGTTTAGTGGCCGTTTACTTAAAGTGACTTACTTAATGATTTCTAATTCTTTTGGCGTTTTTATAAATTGGAAGTTTATTGTTATTTTAATTGTCTATTGATATTATTCTACGTTTTTATAATTACCTGATTGATTTATTTACGTGTCAAATAATGTTTATGATTGAAGCACTATTTTAAAGAAAGTTAATATGCAAATTAAAGTAGTTACGCTTTCAAATGCTAATACTAATCATACTGCTTATAATGCTATAAGGGTAATGCTACACTATTGTGTGGTAGTATTGTTTTATTGAGGCAGTGCGACGTGAAATGCGACTGTCCTAAATTTACGGGTTCAGGACAACAAAGGGAATTTCAGAGTTGTCGTCGAGATAGGCTCATGTGGCTCAATCAATCATGTTCAGAACGATATATGCAAAGTCGGTATAACACTTGGGGCCTATCGTGTTCACAAGGGATGTTTTAATCCGTTATTTTGCCTTCCAACACGGGCTTAGAGGTGTGACTTTGTCGACGGTGAAATTGAAATGTGAGTTGAATTTGTTGACAATTATAATTGGGTAGGAGTGGCGCAGATTATTTTTGTTTGGGTTTTTATAAATCAAACCGTACTCGTTATATCTGTTGGGGAATATTGGAGATTAGAGAGCGCTTGAACAATATTTATTTGGTCGGAGTGGAGTCGAGTTCCATTGGCGTTGGCCGGTGATGGATGTCGGGCAAGCGGCGAGCGCAGAGCACCTCGATACGTCATCGGGTGGGATGCCGCGCCGTCGGCGACGGATGCCTCGTCCGCTTTTTGCAAGCATTTCATTGTACATCACTCAGACGATGCGAACAGATAAATCCTCACATACTCGACAATACATTTGGCTGTACGCGCGCAAAATATTAACCTACTTTTTACTTCCCTTCAACGCACCCTTACACGCTCGAGCCTCGATAGTTCTGAAGGTACACTCGTCCTAATACCTCACTAGTGTCATAGGATTTATCCAATTTGTCTCGAGCTCTCCGCTCTCTGTGATCCGACGTCGGCGCCTTTGACGACAGACCTAATGAAATACGGAACCTTACATAAAACATTACCTCCCGTCGCGTCTTTCCTCTCCGATTTATCTTTATCGAATAATTCTGAATTTCTAATTTGCCTTTATCTCCTCGTTAACATTATGTTTTGCACGTAAAGTCCTCGCGGATACGTTTTCATGTTCGGTGTGGATTAAATAAACGCGTGTTTTTGCGGTTGGTCGCATTGTTAAATCATACGTTTCATGGAACATTAATCATGTCGCATGTTATGTTGTTCGAGGCGAGTGGCTGAGCGAGGTGCTCTTGCGGCCGGTGGTCGCGGATGACACGCGCTCCGGTCCGCGACACGCGTGTTTTTTGCCGCGGGCGACTGCGTCCGTCCAGCGTACTCATTGTTCCAACTCCAGACTACCTTGTTATTCAGCATTGCAAAACATAATTTAATAATTAGAGCTTAATTTTGACTTACTGATACGTTTTTCGAATTCAAGAGAGCGATCTCTAATCGCAGTTTTTGCTTGATTACAGCGATGGACCGCCGTATCACATGATTTCAAATCTGAAAACAGGATATAGTAACACTGTTCCTCGATCGCTCATAGTAATATCTTCGTGTGTCGGTCGACACGTGTTACTGTCATGCAATAACAAACGATGCTCCGGGTCTACATAAGCGCCGCAGTATTCAATTCCAGCGCCAGTTCATGAGGGAGTGACATAGTTCTCGAGGGTCTGTTATCGGTTCCAAGTTCAAAACACTGATTGATTGCGTAAAGTTGAACCGCATTCGCGGGTTCCGCCACATTCGTGTCTGGATCGTAAAGGAGCGCTGCGCTGCTCGATCTGATCGTTCAGGGAATTCGGGAAATTGGATTTTACATTGTTTCTGTCACTGATGGTGTTTGCGCGAGAAGTCGTCAATTTTTATTCACATGCACCAACCGTTCACTGTTTACGGACCACCGTAAACCTGGCGAACAAATGCGATGCAAGCAGCACAAAACCAGCTTTTTATTTTCCTTCAAAATATTTTTCATTTTGAACGATTTTTTTGTTATTGTTTGTTTGATATTACGTTTGCAATCCCTATGAACCCTTATTCTGTCCCGTTCAATTCAAGTTACGGACACACATAATCCATATATTTACAGAATACGAGTGACGTGTGTGGGTACTGTAGGTATATTATGATTATGATTAATATTGAAGTATTACTTACATAGTTATATTTATACCCCTGTATGAGAAACGAGTTCTCTATTTGTACGCTATTAAAATAAAGACTGGAAACAAACAACGTGTAGTAAATTTCACCAGACGTAATACATTAAACGTAGCATTCCCACGGTCGGCGATAAACGTTTTTTTTTCGGCCATTTGCTAGTCTAAAATGTAATTGCATGAAAACGAGCAGCACGTTGTTACAATGGCTGTAAAGCCGCAATGCCGCCTTGATTACTGCAGCAGATATGTTGATAGCTCAATTAATGAGTGCGGGCCTCCGCGGCGGCGTGGCGTATTGCCGGCGAATGCCCGCTTTGGCTTGCATTCACAGTTCACATAGTACACACTACAGGGCACAATGTGTTACAAAATAAATTTATCTAACTAAAAATGAGCCACATTCAAGTTTTAATGGAATTAGTCGTATGTCGAATTAAACGCTTTAGCGCCTTGAACTTTTTACATCTATTGTGTAGTTTTTGCTGCACATGGGATATGCAAATGTGAATTTTAATGATGCCGTCACGGTTGCGATTTTGTGTTTTTAAAATTTAAACAAGCTTCTAAGTAATATTAGATTTAATTCGATATTTTGTGCTCTTCTGCGATAGTCTAGAGTACGGTCGTTCCGGGAGCATTCCTGCAGTGCTCGCAGGCTCGCCTGCGATTGAATTCTTGGCAAACACGACCGCCACTCCTGTTCCCCGATGCGCCTGCTGCCGACACTTGATCCCCCTCCGCTACCTCAAACTGGAAATTAATTTCTTCACCCTTGTTCCCGCTTCTTAATACTGCACCTACCAAGTTTCAAAATTAATAAACATTTGTTACCACAACTCACTGTTCACCGCCGGTGCTCAAGTTTTGCTTTGTTGTACAACCGCGTTTATTGACCATCACTAAGTTAGCGCCAAACCAAGTACCGCCACTTTGACTTACTCCTAACTTTGTAAGAGCTATGGCCCGGAAAGCCTCCTGCCACTCTTTATTGCTAAAGTTGGCTTTTCATACGTGTTTTGAAAAGTTAAAATTGTTTTTCCTGGTAAATTCTTAAGCGAGGTCAATCCGGGATTTTTGTCTCACGTATTTGTAACTGTGGTGCAAGGAGAGAGCTATTAAACCTTCACGTATCCCGGTTTGTATGTAATGTAAGTTCGTTATAGCAAAAAAATGTTTCAGATGTCGGCGTCAGTTGGCAAAGTGCCCATCGTTGGAATTGTTGGTCTCGCGAGCGTCGCATCTGTCGGTGCTCGGTACTCGTACTTGCTCTCTGTACCTTTGCTTTAAGTGCATCTGTACGTTTCCGTTTTAAAAATAAATTCAACTTATTTCAACGGTATCGGCGTCGCAAAATTGTTTTAACAAGGAATTACAGAGTCTTAATTCTCTGTTACGTTGTTCCCTTACTAATAAGTTATAACTAGTAATTAAACATGTATGTAAAGTAAGAAGAACGTTGTCCGTAAAACATATAAGGATGTAGCAAGTCTTTATTATGCAGACTCGTGCGCCTCCCAGCCTGGCGAGCCCTCCACGCGTCCTGAAACTTTAAGTGCTTTCACACTAGCGCCTTAACCCATACTAACTTCGTTCTTTTCTTGCAGTAACAATGAGAGAGAGATAAATATTTCATAAGGAAACTGAGTCGCTAGTGAGATGTTTAACTGTATCAGGTCGCGCCACGCTACTCGCGGCTCTTATAAATCATTCTCCATTCACTACTTTTCCTAACTATGCTCTTTGACGCACGCGGAGGTCGGAAGTAAACTGAAAGCGGAAATGTTGTGTACCCACCGTAATGTTTATGTATACCCGATAATGTAAAATCTTAAGTAAATAAATATTTTTTTAATTACCAACCTGAAGAATTTTATGACAAGCTTCCAACTTGAAAAATCTTGAAGTTCATTTGACTGCATCTCCAAAGAAAAATTTCTTTTCATTAAAACGTTGCAGTGGAACGGCGTCAACTTGTTAGTGCTCCGGCAATACGCAAATCCTATTTTCTCGTGTTGAAGCGAAAATTTTGCGTCGCCTTTTGCTATGTCCAAACGGAATCCTATTAAAATCGAATCAATTAGGTGAATGTAACAGGCAGCGCGCCTTTTCCAATTACAGCAGATTTCTTCTTTCGTTTGATAGACCTCGTCTATTTAAATAGCGGGGATTGTCCAGTTGGTATTTCTTGAGTTTCTCGTTGAATGCGCCACGCCGCCTCGCTTCGCCGACGTAAGATATTCAGCGAACGTCAAACTCCTAAGGGAGTGATTACGTGCTTGCATGCAGTGCCCGTCGCCCGGGGCTCGAGCCCGCATTTCTACCAATTCTCTATCTACCAATACCATCTAAGGTCTCCCGAGCGGATCGCGGATCATCACGATTTATATAATGTATCTAGAAGACATAAAATGTTACCCTGCCTAACTTAGAATATGTCACGACGACGGGCGCGACTAAATGCTGAAAAGGCGGAAACTATGGAGACAAAAGCTTCACAGCACATCAAGGGAACGCTGACAACGACACGCTCTAATAGAAAATTTTCATATTCATAAGGACGTGGAAAATTTGCATATAAAACGAGCAACTTCGCCTCTCAGACCCTGCGCAGCTGTATCAAATACCTACTCTGTTTTCATTTTCTCACTATAAAAAGTTCACACAGTTTTTGAAGTTTCCGTTTCGATAGCAGAAACTTATTAATTTATAATTTTTACAATTTTCATTTTATATTTGTAATTATTTGCTTTTAAAAGTCTCAATGACAGCGCCCGAGCTGAAGAGAAATTCGAGAATGCTCCAGCAACTTTTCTTTTACATTTATGTTGTTGCTGCTGCATTAAACAGTTGCATACCTACTCTTGATGCATTTCCGTATTTTGAAGTGTCAATATGTCAGTGTATTTTGGATCATTTTTAAAAGTTAAAAACTCAAAAAAAATATAGTTAGCCTACCATATTCGTCAATTTTATCTTGCCTCTTTGTAATTGTTAACCCAAAAATGGATACAAATATGTTTAATAATAAGCCATACGATCTTTTCCGCAATACTACAATTACACTGGTAGGGTATGTATATTATATAGAGTTGTATTATTTACTGAAAACAATTTCTATCTGATTTGTTATGCCCAGCTTTGTCACTTAAGTACACAATTTTGCACTGAAAAGTCAGTGAGAGCGAATGTCTGCGCGCCCAACTGAAGTTGCTTCAATTTAAATATTAAATTTCCAAGTTCTTCTTGATTAAAATTTCCATTTATTTCACCTGTTTGTTCTCCGGGGAGTGTTATTTTTCTACGTTCATCGGCGTCCTACTCGACCGTGGCGTTTGCGAGGCTGGGCCGGTTTAACGCCTGATAAAATATCGGAAAATAAAATCCTACACCTGAGACCGATATAAATAACAATTTATTCAACCTGGGCACGTATAAAATATCTTGTGTATAAAGGTTCTGCCTTTATAATTCACGCCGCAATTTTGTAAAAAAGGGTGTACAAACAAAATGTCAGCCGTTTTGTTTATCATCAATACATCAATACATAGTATAAAACAAAGTCGCTTTCGCTGTATGTCCGTATGTATGCTTAGATCTTTAAAACTACGCAACGGATTTTGATGCGGTTTTTTTTAATAGATAGAGTGATTCTTAAGGAAGGTTTATAGCACCCGTGCGAAGCCGGGGCGGGTCACTAGTTACATATAAATTATTTTGTGCTTGTATGTTTTATCACTCGTCGATATGAAATTGTCTTTGAAATCAAATAAAATTTGAATGTTAAGCTATATCGCTATAATTTTATTCGTCCACCGCCATAATCCAGTACTGTGGAGAAACTTTGATGACTTAATTTTAACTTTGATTATACTTCAAAGATTTTTTGTGGCGAATTTTTCGACCTCGCCTAAAAGTAAATGTTACTTCATATCCATAAGATTAGGTACTTACCGTTCAACTTCTGCTACGTAATAAACTTAAACAACGTAAGTATACAAGTATTTTCTGTTTTTCTTCGCTAACTGAATTTCAATAAGCCATGCCATAGAGAGGTACCTACGCCAAATCATGTTAATTTCCAATCTGGGGTTAATCCGAATTAATCATGTTTCTAAGATCGGGATTTTCGGCCGAAACAAGACCCGAATATTAATCTGAACCTATCCTTTCCCGTGATCGGAAAAATTGACGCGTCTCATGGGTTTTGAATATTAATCGAGAAACGAGATGGTTTACACAGCATTACGTAAAAGAAATGTCACTGCTCAAAATAAGCTTAAGTATATATTTTTACGGACGAAATCTTTAAATCAGTTAGGAACATCAAAACTATCACCACAAGTTATTTTCTATGAACTCTTCCTGCTTACACGAAAATTTCCGCTCCAATTTAAATGAATTCTTTCATTAAAAGTTACCAACCCACAGTCCGACATGAACCACATAACTCTTTAAACGACCATCACAGTTCAGCTGAACTAATGCATTATGGTAAGAGATCATGCGATAATATCAGTATATTGTCTAATTGGTAGATTTTGTCATAATTTAATATTAGCCTAGTTTTATTCCGTACCTAGTAGGATATTGTGAAAAAGGTCACTCAGCATTCGTCGTACAACGGGAAGCGCGACACTGATTTTAAGTGGGGAAATGACTCATATCATGATATTCTTTAGGTAGCTAAAGACGACATGGATTCTACTTAAGTATAGCAGTTATTATAGATGTTTTACGATTTGATTGACGCAATAGCATTAACTTATTTTTCAAGTAAATGATATACTAAAAGTAATGTCAGCGACATAGAACACCACAAAGGGAACAACAAAAAACATCTGAATTGAAATGAATTGTTTGCGGAGTCAATCTAACTTCAGGTGGACTGTGTGGTTTGTCCCCGCAGACGCAAATTGGATCTAGAATGAGATGACATTTTTCGAATCGCCCGCTGCACCCTACCCTTTGACGGCGTCGACCGCAAAATAGATTTCGCATTGATTGTTGTACCTTTTTGTTTATACTGCTGCTTCGGGTTATAAATACCTCAGATATATTGAAGATGTTTTATCTGATTAGTAATTGTACTTAATTGTGAAAAAATTGTCTTGTTAACCTACTGACAATAAGGTGAGGTACATTCGTATCTACAACAAAAAGCATTCGTGTTCCGAAATGATTCTAGATAGAATAGAAAACTCATTAGTGTTAGAGCTACATGGCTTCACAAATTTCTATAGGAAAGATAATATATTTAAAATAAAGATTACTATGTCTATTTCGAGGAAGCATTTAATAATGAACGCTAAAATCAGAAAATAGAGGGACATTCTTGAGAAGCGACTCGTGAACTATTTAATTTACTTTGTGTTCTAAATTCGTTTCTAATTTTCACAAATACCTAAACGAATTCTACGCATAGCGATTCAGTAGGGCGTCGTCATATAAATTAGAAGAACCCTGATTTTCATTAAAACTCCGAACTTAACATAATGTTTAATGAATATAAAGAAAGGTCAGCTGGCCAAATATGCCGCGGGCACGACAAAAAGTTATTTCGGTTAGACCACGTATCAACTGACTTTTAAATATTAAATGAGAATATTCCTTTCAGGCGTGTACAACATAGAGTGCAGTGAAAATAAAATTCTAGCGTGTCGATGTCGCCGATAACGGTGCATGCGTAATTATTTGAAACTGATACGCCGCTCGCGCACGCACAGTCGTGTAGACGGCCCTTACTATTTTATTTACTTACAATTCTAATATTTTATCGCTGCATCAAGATGGTATTAGTGTAATACATAGGCTATATTCTGTGATATTGGTAGCGATGAATGCGCATGCCAGGGTCGTGTGAAAACCTTATTGCTTCCCAACAATGCGCCTCGTGACTAGACCTGGCGATCCTACCTACAGATTAATAAAATGACATAAATTCCCTTGTATTTATTACATCGATAGAGAAAGCGAATCTAGCGATTGAACATTATTTATGTAACCTGAAATGAGAAAATATTGTTTTTGACTATCTTTGAAATACCGACGGTTGAGCGCGGCGTGAGCTCGACGAGAATTGTATTTGTGATCAATATTGTTTGTACATTGTTAGGTTGGACAATATTGTGATGCGTATATGTGTTTACACATTTTTGTTATTCACCAAGTTGTGAAGCACCTACATGTATGTAGCATATAACAAATAATCGTAGCGAAGGAAGCACTAAGCTCGTGAAGATACCGGCACGGTAAGTCGGCAAGATAAACAAACTGCGTCGTAACTGCAGAGAAGATAAACAAAAGCTTATTACTTTGTATAATTGAATGCAGGGAACGGACCGGTTGAGTGCAACTCGACCCCGGCCCTCATTGGTGCCGAATGGGTAATGTTCGTGCCAAATGCTAACTTGGCCAATCGGGCATGCCGAGCGGCGCCATTTGCGGCGCGCCATTAGCCGCCTAGCCGAGATGCCGCTACAATCGCGACAATGCTCATTAAGCCGAATCAAGAGTAATCATTCATCTTGATTCCAATACAAATAAGGCCATTTGATGACAAAAACTCTCATTAGAATCACTTCTCCCTACACGGGTCCCGCATTCTCGACCATAGCTGACCGCGGCCAGCGATGCGATTAGTTATCTTTGGCGCAATTAACTTTATCTATATAATATAATCATGCTGCATTAAACCACATTAGATGTCTCCTCAAAGCTCCGACTCAGGTTCTGGCATCCTATGCTCGCTCGTATGTGAGCTCCTGCAGGATTGTTAGGAATTCGCATTTATAAAAACCCGATCTTTGTGTTATACACCTACCTCTAAATACCTACCGGTCATTATGTGTTGTTGACAATCCACATTCGAGACCGAGCCGGACCCTTTGACGCGTTCTGTACAAGCAATTATTTTCTTGTACACCCCCCACTGACAATCGCCAATCGTGTCGTTCTTGATTATGGTTCCTCTTAATTTTTATAGCGTCCTGTGCCATCGAACGTATCTTATGGTGAAAGAATCTTGAACTGTTCGCAACATAAATATCTGTCATATAGTTGGGTGGATTTGTATCGCGGGAAATGTGCGGTAAAAGGACCTCGCATGACGTAAATCAGCAATTTCTTTGAGTGTCACAGAGTCGCATTAACTTGTAAGCCGGTGCCGGCGGCCGACACCCGACCCGCCGACTTTGAAGTAACATTGCCTTTCGTCTCGAGAAAGCCACCGACTTCGTGCTCTTTTTCTTTCTCCACGCCTTTGTCTCGCTAAGAATTAATCGGTTTTTAAAAGCTCCAACTGTAACCCATTCAGACGAATTGACTTGTCTCTCATACATTCGGTACAATAATACTATTTCATTTAGTCAAATTTTAAAATAAATATTTAAATGAAATCGTTGCTAGGATCTCGCCGCTTTTCATATTCTCGTAATGCGAGTCCGCTTCGACATGTAAAACAATCAGTATACATAGTCATTGTCCCATAGTCAAATTCAACAAGTCGAGGGAGTTTTGTAAAGGCCCGCATAATTGTTGTCTGTGTTTTCAGTTTGTGTTTGACTATGTGCCCAGTATTTCTCTTTCTCGAGTGGCATTTCTGCAAACATTCGTCACAGATGCTTGTTTCGTGTAATACGCGTGACCACTCGCTTGTTGATCATAATAATTAGTATTATTATAGTGAACAATCGTGGTGGGCCTTTGTTTATAAATGTAAGAAGTAGAATGTGCGGGTGTTTGTAAATGCATTTATGAATGAAAACTAGAAAATGTGTAAATACCTGCTTTTCCGCTGTCATTTCATATGTGTAGCGTGCATCAAAAATGTGGTATATTATTTAGGTACTGTTTTACCTGTTTTAGATAATTTGATCTTTTAATAAACATGAGATACTTAAGCCACTTCTTGATAAAATACTTCATTTAACATTTACTTAATTTAGTAATGACGAAACTCAATGGAAAACCAACACAAAAAAATAATGATACGCCTCGCTAATTTGCAAACAACGTCTGTCATCATCGAGCACTTATTACATTTTCAACGAGGATCAAAAGTTGCCCGCTTAGCATTCTCCTACCTTAGCCAGTACTTAAACCGTCGTTTTCCGTAATGAATAAAGCAGTTTCTTCGGAGTTCGCCAAGTTAGTCAATTCTGCGCACGGAGGCTGCGGTGGATGCACGAGGAACCTATATTAAACGGAGCCAGGGGCCTCCGCCCTCACACCCCACAATATTCGCGGACTGTGCTGCAGTTCGATTCTTTATCGTGCAAATTTATTCCTAACTTACCACCCGCGTTTTGATACAACCGCGAATCACGATTGGAATGTCAAAACGTTTTGGTACGTGCTTTGTAAAATTTACCCTCGTATAAATTGATTGTCTTTTGATCTAGTGTAAGGTATATTGTGATCGGGGTCGTGTAGGACGCTGGGACGCTGCGTCGGTATCAAAAGATGATTTTTGTGGGCGCACATCCTCCTTTATCCCGCCTTTTCCGTGTACGCCGGCTATTGCGGCAGCCATAGAGCTGAGAGTGGTCCTCTCGTTAGGGCCGTCCACTTGGCTAAATCGAGTTTCCATTACTTACTCTCGTTGTCATTCCTTTTGCTCGTGCCACGGTTTTCAAAGATTGTTTTTCAACGACTCGAGTTTTATTCGTTTAGTTAAAAGCTTTTGTTTCGTTGGAAACCTTAATGATCATTTTGTTTAGACGTTTTAGTTTGTCTACAATTCTAGATTTCCAATTCGTACATGTTTTCTCGAGTGAATGCAAGACGATGCCTCGAAGCCCTTGAAACTTTACCAATATCCGCTTTCCAACTGAGCCGTGATAGTCGATCTGTCTTATTTCTGCATTATGATACCTATGTAGTCAGACTGCAATACTTGTCTTTATTTCTATGTACATCCGAGTGAAATTACCAGATTTATATGTCTTGCGAAAAATTCGCAGGAAAAATATTTTAAAATGGAAATGCTGAATTTTTAACAAATAATATTTCCACCTGTCACCTGTGAATTCGCGTATGAACACGGTCATTAGTATCAGATTTTTCGTATTATTTTTTACGTTTCTAAATTTGGTGCAACCAAATTTAATAAACCAGTTCCGGTCCAAATATTGGGCTTGGAACGCACAAAAGTAAAGATTACTTCAGATCGGCATTACCGTAGTGCATCGAGGGTCGAGTCAGTTCATAGAAAATGCAGCTCCTCGCAGTCTAAGCTTTAAATCCCCGAGCTTAGCGCCGCGAATGAAAGTTTACACTAAAGATAAACTCTCCTCCGACTCGACGCCGGCTTTTCTTTCTTATTATACGCCTTTACACTATCACATTGTATGTGTTGCGCTGCATTGTGATTTAACGCTGTTTGCTTTAGTTATGGATCTTTCGTATCGCTAGATTGATTTAATGTTTGGTATAATGTTTTGTTGTGTGAATTGTGTAGTGTTTTTGGACTTTTAACATTGTACTAAATGGATAGGGATAGCAATTTATTACTTTAATTGGTGGAGTGCGTGCATGTACATAGGTATCTTTACGTAGATAGATAAATTAGCCCTGACTTATTATTAATACCCAATTAAGTACCGAATGAATGAATGAATCGTTGTCACGGGAAGGTCTGGCAAAAAGCGTTATTAAAACCAGCTTTTTCCAATACCAAATATTTTTTATTCTCATTTTCCGTGTTAATTTAAAAAAAATAGCTATCAACAAATTTTCCCTGTCGTATAATTTCACCCTCTTCACACGAGTATTTTAAACGCCCCGTGTTCATACAACCACGTGGGGTATTCCTTAGACATTTTCTGTGTAAATATTTGTAAGGAGCTTTTATTCGTGAGTCGGTAGCGACGATTACAGCGGACTGGCGCGGTTGTGTGCAATTTACGGGCGCTGCAGATGTCGCCTGAACACGGGGAAAATATTGCTCTTACCGACGAAATTTGGGATATTTTTTAAAAATATTTCAAAACTGCTCTATAATATATCATAGCTTCATGGTTCTCTGTTAGTAGGTACAAGCACTCAGTTGTAAATGATAAATATCTATTGTGCACTAACTTATTTTAGACTTCGTTTGGAATTAATGAAAATATTAAATAATCTATTTTAATGGGTGTTATGTAGGTGTATTTACTACAAAACATTTACAGGAATTACTCTTACTTGTGCAGTATTATCAAAATATAAGGAGTTTGAGCTTTCGTAGCAAGTATTTTTTGTTGCGATTTTAATTAGATACGTAAGTACCTAATGAAAATATTTGAATGAGCTATTCGTTAAAACAAATAAAGCCTAATAGTTACAAAAGTATTTCATAAAATACATAGGAATGAAACCACTGTAGATGGATTTAATTCGCGTATTGTATAATAATCGCGGAGGCATTAGAAATTATTATATTTCATAATTTATTCATCAATTAGATTACCTAGTTTATTAGGTTAAAATATTAGTACAAAAAAAGTTTCACCTATTTTATTAATTGCTTTCCATTTCAAAACTCAACAAATCAACCGTTGCCTTTATAATAGGAGGTGCCATTAATTTGATTGAGCTGACAGAGGCAATTCATTTCACGTCCTGAAATAAGTAAATCCGCAATAAAACTAATAATAGTCTCGTACGTTTTTATTACGACACGATCGAGAAATGATGTCATTGCAACCAGTCCGCATAGTTATCTCCAATAAACCGTTGTTGGGATAAGTATATCTTGAGAAAGATATATAGTTTTACTAGCTGACTCAGCAAAATTCGTACCGCGTTCTTTTGAGAATTTGTATTAAATAATAATAAAATGTAGATTTGTATATTTTATAAAACTTTGGGGTGGACCTCTTTAACTCTCGACATTTACGCTAGGTAGGTATGTAAAATAAATGTAGGCCCATTCACAGGCCTATTCGATATGCAAACAAAAGTTCATAAAAATCCAGCTATTTCGAAGGAATTTGGCAACAAACACCGCGACATTTGAAATTTTTATAAATTAGATATTAATCGTAAAGTTGTCGTTTGATAGAATAGAATAGTTTATTGAGCGTTGCGGTGCACAACGCATCGCGTACTGCGGACGGAAGCGTGGCGGTGCTTGCGATCCGCGCCTACACGAACTTCCGTCTACCGCTGTCCTGAACAAATAGAGCGGTACTGCAATACACTGTACCACCACTGAATGGCCGCTTCATTGCCGCAATAGCAGGCCGTTTATAAATTCAAATGAACGCGCCGCCGACCTAACACAATGCGACGCCGAACCAGAGTCGACTCTGATCGATCGCACCAAACATGACGGACGATCGCTCATTAATGGCCCGTCTCGCTAATGAACAGCGAAAATAAAATCCAGTAAAAATATGCGGGCGACCTGAAACCCGAAACTGACGGGTGGAAATAATTAGTCGAACGTTTCTCTACGGTATTTAATTTTTGAACGTTTTCAAGGCCGTTCTGCCGACTTATCGATAACGTTTGCAGCAGCTGCGCTCGGGAAACTTCAACGAAATAGCTATAAAAAAAAACTCTCGTAATAAACCCGTGGAAGTACCTGCCTTAATTCGATATCCGTGTCGTCGAGAATTGATAAACGATCGCGAGTCGCCTTCAGGCCTGCAAAGGATTTGGGACTTTCCTTGTTTTCCCTAAATTTATCATGTAACCTTTTTCACAGCGAGTATCGAGTGGAATACGCACCTGCCGGCTCGCACGCTAACTACCTACTACCTAACCCACATGCCCTCCGGTCACATTTTCTCTTCGTACGCCCTTGTAGTTACATTTCTTTTCCTGTTTTATTATTTTCACATACAATTTGGCGCCAACAATTTGGATGTTATGGATAAGGTAGCAATTTCGTTATTTGTTTATTATGTAACTGAAAGCTATGATGATTTAAATTGTACCTAAGTATACTTAAAGATCATGTTGCAATTTTGTGGTCTTAGTCTTTGTGGTTGTCATATCTTAACCAGCATCTTATATATAATGAGGCCGCGAATCACATAAAATTAACATGTTCACGCGTGACATCTAACTAAGCTATAATTGGATGTTAGTTAAACTAAGTCGCAAGTGAAACTAATTTCTAGAACCTACAATTGAACTGAGACGTTCACGTCAATTAAACTAGGAACTCAGGCGGAAACTAATTTGCCTATCAACAGTTTCGAACGCAAATTCCATTGTGAAGACGTGAGTTATATTTATTTGGAAGTATTATGTCGGTATAAAAGACGTCATTGTATGAGGTAATATTTAGCGTGATTCGTATAGTAAGTAAAGCAAAGAAACAAATGAACGCTGCGGGCGCTCCGCCCGACTCCGCCGCCGCCGCCCGCGCCTCTTGATTGCTTTGGACACAGCAATGGAAATCAATTTCTTTTATTCATGTTACATTATTAAATCACTTTGCGCTCGTAATGTAACTTTATCAAAGATTCGGAATGAAAAATACCTGTAAGCGATGTTCTTTCTTCCCCACTTTTGGCAATCAATTACTTTATTTAGGAACTCGTGACTTCATCAACGTTGTTGTATTAATAACTTATATTAATAATGTAACAGATTCGATTTGTCATAGTACGTCCTTAATTGGACGCAAGGAAACTACTTTCGTTTGTTTGCTAGCAGGTCGTGCACCTCTAACGACAATTAATAACTCCGTCCAAAAAAAAATCAAAGCACTAGGCAGCTTTTCCCATTTAGGCGGGCGAAAGGTGCGGCGAGCTGTCACAACGTCCGTCGATGTGATATTGATAAATGTAGGCCGCTGCCCTCTATCAAATTAAATATTTTCCGATTCCGCCCCAGCGCGCACCCGCCTCGGCCGGCGGTCCGCCGAGTAAAAAACGATTTGCATTATTACCAACATAACATTTGTAAAATCCCGGAATGAAGTTTTAACCCTTCGCGGGCGCTCACACATTCGGTTTAATTAATTGCTCATGCCTCGTCACCTTTTTTAATATCTTTGTTTCAACGATGATTTATATCATCTGCTTCACAGCGTCCTAACTGGCTTCTGTTTACGTATCGGTCGTAGGTGCTGTTATGATGCCTCGGGTTCGTGTAGATGGATATAGATCGGGCATTATTGGATATCGCTTACAAGAGCCCGCTCTCGTCCCGAGACAGGCGCCGCGGAGCATTCGTTTTATTCCCGTGAAAGGAACTTAAATCACAAAGGGAGCCCACTTGTGAGTTCACTTTGCAAAAGGAGATCTACAAAAACTGTCGTCTCCGTCGAGTAAATAGCGACAGTCCATTAGAGCGGGTCGAGGGTAACGTGTTCTGAACAAATCGAATCACGGGGGGCGCGGCCCATTATGCAGATTTTCCATTAGTGAAAAACTCAAACAGTGCCAGAGACGACGAGCTCATCGCGTTATCGCAGCTCCTCCGCTCCGGCCGCGCCGCACTCGCGCGATACTGACTCAGAATAGGCTGAGGCTAGTGCCAAGGTATGCTTCTATGGATAACCCGTGCTACATTCCACATACACTAAATATTTTAGTCATTATTGTTAAAGATTGTATTTTTGCACAAGTCTTTGTGAAAAATTTCGTCGACTCAAGTGTGGCGCCCATAGTGTATTTGGAAGCACAAAACATAAAGGCTTAAGGGTATTGAACCATAGATATTGATCGAATTTCGATTGATACAACATAAACATTATTCTTAAAGTACGGTTAATTGGCTGACTACCTCTCAATAATTTATTAAACTCTGTTTAATATAAAAAAGGTATCTGCTAATGCATTATCAACAAGAGAACCCTCGGCGAAAAATCGACGACCTCACCATTTCCAGATAGGGGTCGTCTTTATCTTCGTAAATTTTAATTTTACGGATTGCTTAGTTCGTATTTCGCAATTCTGTGCCGTCAACGTCACAGTAATCAAGATAAACGTGCGTCTGGGTTGCATTAACTAGAACTGTATACTGTATAGTATTGTTCTGTGTGTGTCGAGTAAGCGATGCTCGGGCTCCGAGGGGACAATCGATCACTGACAACGCGTCAATTTGACACCACAGTGGGATGGACGCGTTGAATGTACGACGCCTTACAAAATCGACGTAAAAGATCACCATTCAACCTTAAAACATTGCCTCATATAAACCATCTATTAATAATATTTATTTGCAAGTCATTCAAATGGTTCCGGATGATTAAACACCAAAAGGGGACCGAGCTTTTAGTCAATGAACGTAATTCTGATGCCTTTGCGGTTATTACTGTAGTCAGCTCAGTAGACTACGAATATGGGGACTGTAAAACGTTAGCAAATAAAATAAAATACGCGTGTTACATCCGTTATAATTGTTTAGACCAGGCAAAGAACGGTTGCAAAAAAATGTTTAAGTACATAAAAATCAACACATGGCATTTTGCGATTGCGGACCGGTAGTTTGCAGGCTCGTGGCACATGATAGAACCGCACGAGCGATAAGTCAGTCGAGGAAGTGTGCCGTGCAGGCCATAACAGTAAATCTGGGAAGACTCGGATTTACGCCACCCCGGATTGCTCCCAAGTAGAGGCTAGCACTTAATTACCGCAACCGAGATTAGTTCCCGCCTCTCCACCTATTGCCAGCCGTCTTTCAACTATACACGATTTTCCTGAAATACACGGTACATAACCCTTTGCTCGTTAATGCTTCTTTCGATTGCAACGGATTTATTTTATTGTTGTTACGCAATGAAATTGAATTGATATATTGGATTTTATGCTTATGGAAATGTAGTGTACACATAGCTAATTTGATTAATTTAGCTGCTTAATAAAGATAAAATCAACTTGTCTAAATAGTTATAATGTGCTGGTATAAAATGTCAGTACGTAAACATTTCACTAAGCGTTTATAAATGTGAAGTCATGTCAGGGATAAAATATATACATGTTACTGTGTTGTTACTCTTGGCGTCTACAGCTAATCGACTAAGTTAACCACTTAACTAGAATACGTAGCAGTTTAATTACTACATTAGAAAGTTATCATTTGCTGCATAGAACTAATCTATACTTCTATACTAATATTATAAAGCTGAAGAGTTTGTTTGTTTGTTTGTTTGTTTGTTTATTTTAACGCGCTAATCTCAGGAATTACTGGTTCGAATTCGAAAATTCTTTTTTTGTTGGATAGACCATTTATCGAGGAAGGCTTTAGGCTATATTACATCACGTTGCGACCAATAGGAGCGAAGAAACAGTGGAAAATGTTTAAAAAAACGGGGAAAATATGAAGCCTTATGAAGAAGTGACAGAAGACTTTGACAGATCTTTGACGAAACAATCGGACGGGCAGGACGACGTCTCCCGGGGCCGCTAATATATTATAATTTGAATAGGGGTGACGACCGAGTATAGCAAAACGAAATTATATTTAGCCCGTCAGTTAAATTATTAAAAATTATTTGACACGTATTTTTTCATTTCTTAGACAAAAATAAGTGCTTCTAAAGTTCAGGAGTGGGGGCTCGTGATGTCATGTTAAGGTACAATTTATACCATAACGTGACGTCACGAGCCTAAACGTTTGAAGGGCTTTTTTGTTTAATTGAAAAGAGAAAAAAAGCGTCCAACAATTTTTGGTAATCTACTTGACGGAGAAAGAAAGAAAAACCAGTCGGCATGGCCTGTTTAACTTTAAAGACCTCTTGTTCAATGTTGGCTTTCGACGTAGTTTTTATATGTTTTAGTAACGTGTACGCCACACGATACACGTTGTTTTCTAATTGACAATCCCTCCACAATTTCTTACATTCCATATCCCAATTCCGACTGAAAATTTGAACAAAGTAATCTACATCTCAAATGACACTGATCGTTTCACTTGACGCGGTGGATGCGATTCACTAGATTGTCTTAAAATGGAATTGGCTGCTCGCGTAATCTTCAAGTTTACATATATTTTTATACATTTATCATACCTATATTATGTGATTTATTTTCCCGTCGGTTCAATTCGCCGATCTCGCTACTCACTCGAGGACTTGTTATCTATACGTTAAATCTTGTCGGTCATCGGCTCTTGTGTTGCAGAAATGAGCAGTCGCTTTAGCCGTCTAGACTTTTAGTTTGTCTAAAATGCTTGGGTGTGTTAGGTTTTTTTTAGTAAAACTTTATTGAAGTCGATCTTATCACTGAAGAAACGTTTTAGAAACGATTGATATTGATATTTTGTGTACCTAATTATATGTATGCGTTTAAGTTGTTTTGTACGGGTTGATTGCTTTTTAAAGAGTTGCACAAGTTTTCCTGTTTATTTAGGTATTATTGTTCTTTTCTTATCAAGCAAGGTGACATAACGTGTTTGTTATTGTCGTCATTAAAACGAAAAATCAAAGTAATAAAATGTACCCTTTGAAGTTCTCAAAAATTGTTAAAATTACATTTATTTCATATCTTTAAATATTTTTGAAAAACAAACAATAGCACAAGTAGTTCTGCGTATGTATACTAATAGTAGGCAGGTATAGGACACGTCATATCAGCTCACACCTACTCAAATAGTTCAGGGAACACACCTTTTACGACGTTTTGTACAGACCATACACGCGCAAGATACGTGAATGAACATACGATTGGTTTTATTTATATCTAATTAGGTAAAGCTATCTCGTTCAAGTGCAGACTTATCGACTCAACTGTCGATCAATTGGTCAAGTCAAATGTATAAAACTGTTTGTAATCTCATACGTCAGATGATAACAGGCGTACGACCCGCTAATAGTACGAAACGAGAATTAGTAACCTCGTGCGCTTGGAGCGAGCGATACGCTTGTATCCTGATTGAATATTGTTTGTTTGCCGCATTTGAAATATTAATATAAATTTTCTAAAAAAAAGAACACCGTTATACAGATATGATTTATATTCATCGTCAACTATTTTAATTTATTAAATTGAAGTGATAGTTTACAATAAAATAATATCGGATTGTTATAATTTTACGTAGATTTTCCTTATAGCGATCGGTATCAATTTTTGTCTATCATGAGGCTGTACTTACGATTGACGATGTTAGGGATTGTGTTCGTTCTGGGGTTGTTTGTGTTGGTGCGACTGTCCGATGTGGGCGGACATGCAGCGCCGCGTGCGCACCCCGCTATGCGCCGGGAACGCGCCGCCCTTCTGCCCAGCGAAGACGACCTCCAACCCTCTGAAGATTCTCCTTCCGACCTCTCACAACTAACCACGCCACTTCAAAGAAAAAACCACGTCGTCCAGGTCTGCCCCAGATCGCATTTAACCATATATTTCACTTTCGTTTGGCGATGCGTAACCAATGAAGTTAATTAGGACTCGTTAAACGAGTTTGTTTGGTTACCATTCGCTCGTACTTGAGTACACATAGCTGCAATAAACGCTAAATGTGAAGAGGAGCCTTGGATAATTGTTCATCTTTTATTTGACTGTTTTAAACTGTTATTGGTCGAGTCTTTCGTTTTTCCAACTCATTGGCGACGCTCTCGCGAAGTTTCCGCGACCTAATAATAATTAATGGCTGTGAAGAAAGTCCGATATCCTTTCATTAGTTCCGTCGCCGCACGGAGCGTTCGAGATTAAAACTTGCTCTCGGCGAGACTTTGCGAGCTCTCTTTTAAAGGAAAACTGTTCACGGCCAGCCTTTGAGATGTGCAATGTGCCCGTTAGTCTTACGAAAATATTTGTGTACATTAAGCTCGGAGGCAATTGCTCTTGGAATTTGTGTCTCTAGTCTTCTTTTTAAACGACTGATTAACTATTTTCTTTGTTTCCAGATGATGCGACACGCGTGGAACAATTACAAGCTTTACGCGTGGGGTAAGAACGAATTGAAGCCGATGTCGAAACGCGCTCACCTGTCGAGCGTGTTCGGCAATGGGGACCTCGGTGTGACCATTGTCGATGGTCTGGACACCCTGTACCTTATGGGACTGACTGAGGAGTTCCGTGAGGGCCGTGACTGGGTCGCCGAACATCTGCACGTCGGAGAAGCGGTAAGAAATTAATATACTTAAAAATACAACTAGTATATCGCACCTTTTTTACTACAAATATTTTGTTACTCCATGAATTCAAGTCACATTTCGAGTTGTCACACTGTTGTAATAAAGGTGCAATATATTATAAATTATGGCAAAGCTTACATACTATTCAAAATAGTATAAGTATGTAAATTCTTAGAATTTACACGTAAATTTTGTTTATCTATACGTGCATTCCACGCAAATAATTTCATAAATGTACTTACATTGCAGTAAGTATAGTTTACTGTTATTTTTGATTTATACTTCGATAAAAATAAAATTGTTGTAATACGTACTGTTAATAGGATATATATAACAATTAGTTTCATCCAAAAAATGCGACTTGTTTGCATTTATAATAGCTTATGTTGACTATATAACTATGTATATAGCTAATCAGTAGAATGACCTGACTATAGCGGGTTAATTGCAATCATGATTCGGCCATGATCGTGATAAAATTTGTTGCCAACGATGAGTCCACTACCTCCTCCGTCGTGATATTTAAAATATCGTATTCCAGACCACTTAATACTTATAATATCTTAGTTTTTCTCATGTCAGTGAAATTAAAAGCAGGAAATGAATTGTCTGATGTCACACAGACACTGTGTTATACGAGGTCCGTTCACACACTCATAATTTTGTTTACAAGGTTTGAGTTACACTGCCGTTATAGTAATTATTTGGTACTGATTACAGCATAAGTGTTATTATTTATCACGTCCTTTTAGTGTTGGTAACATCTCACGTAGGGACCGAAGAAGCGTGTATAAGTGCCAATATAATAGATACCTAACTATTCCTAGTATTAGTGTACGAGGTCAAATTACAGACCCGTACGAGGCTCAGTTATCACGCGACCGTGTATACAGACTGAGTCTGTTTACTGTTCACAACTGCGTATAAACTCGATGTTCTAAATGGAGAAGTCTATTGGATTTCGCAATTAGAACATTTCAATTAAATCTCTGAGTGCAATTTATTATTAATAGATACACGTGCAGTCCCAGTGCAACACCGGAATTAAAACAATAATCTCATTGTTCCAGTTTCGCTCTAGTGTTGCACTAGTTAAAAGTTTGCATCGGATCTCACTGCATTAAGCGCATTCGCTTCCCATTGTTAGCAAAAGTGCCAGTTTAGGTTTAAAGGATTTTTATTCTTGTAATGATCACAACATAGTTTAAATAAAGACTGTCGCTGTCTGTCCGTCCCTATGTATACTTAAATCTTAAAAACTACGTAACGGTTTATGATGCGGTTTTTTTTAATAGATAGAGTGATTCAAGAGGAAGATTTATATAATAATTTCTGATGCCTTCGCGGTTATTACACATTGGAATGAAACAACTATTAACGGATTTAACTCGCGTATTTTTATTTTATTTTATTAGCTGACGTTTCGGATTCTTTACAGTTTCCATAATCGTAGCACGACTGAGCTGACAATAGTCTAACGCTAAAGTGATTAACTGTAAAGAATCCGAAACGTCAGCTAATAAAATAAAATAAAAATACGCGAGTTAAATCCGTTAATAGTTGTTTCATTCCAAAGGAAGATTTATAGTTTTGTATAATTCAGTTATACTTGAACTTATTTATTTACTAGTAAGAGAAAGAAGAGAGATAGAGAGCAAAAGTTCTTAATTATGGGTTAATTTAATAAACAAAATCATTCAGTTTGGTAAAAAAATCTTTGCAGTAATATTAACTATCCAAATGTGCGATGAACTATGCAACAAGGTAAATGCGATATACCAGCATGTTAGTGTTTTACCATAATGATTTAGATGATGGTAATATCTAAATGATTGAATGTAAAAAAAAAAAACATTAAACCCTCGCCAGATCGAAATCTGCGATGTATGGTTTTATAATTAGAATTATTAAATACATTACTCACACAGACATCCGGTGGCTGTTCTCGTTGACCGTAGTCGTAAAAATAAGTACTGTCTTCATTAATTTTATTATAAAAATACTTTGTATTAAAATGGATTTCAGTCGCGGATATTAATTTTATGCTGATACGGTTCCCATATGTCCGTCTATCCCAATGTGTAATGACCGCGTAAGCATCGGAAATTGCCTTATTACCTACTTTGTATAAAAATTTGCATGTGAAATAAATTATCTACTTTATTTATTTACTTACCTCAGTCAATGTTTTCAAAGGGTACCTATAGTTTCACAAGTAGGTACTCATAATATGACGAGTGTTTAACATAATTATAATATCTTTAATAAATACTAGCTTATGTCCGCGACTTTGTCAGCTCAAGATGAGTATTTTACGCAATATCGCTATAGAATATAGCCTGCCTATGTATTATTGTGATGTATATATATTATTGTTAATTTTCATAAAAATCCATTTAGTTGTTTTTAACCCCCGACGAAAAAACGACGGGGTGTTATAAGTTTGACGTGTCTGTCAGTCTGTCTGTCTGTCTGTCTGTCTGTCTGTCTGTCTGTCTGTCTGTGTGTGTGTGTGTCTGACTGTGGCATCATAGCTCCCTAACGCATGAACCGATTTTGATTCTGTTTTTTTTGTTTGATAGGTGACTATGTCGGGAGTGTTCTTAGCTATGTTTTAAAAAAATCGGCTGAGTAGTTTAATAATTAGGGGGGTTGAAAGAGGGGATGGAAAAATAAATGTCTACAAATATACTCGAGTGGGGTATCAAATGTAAGAGGATAACATATACATTACAAAATTCCATGTTAAATGGAAATTAGTTAAAAATAATAATATGTAGTAGGTACCTAAATACCTACTTACTTACAAAAAGTATGAAATAAAAAAATAAATTAAAAATTTAACAAACCCCCGACATAAAAACTAAAAGAGGGTCTTTTAAAAAGTATAACAATAATAAAATCTTAATATTAGTTACCTAAGTATTAATATTTCTACAAAGAAAACGTCATGTCGGGGGGACCGTAGGTTTAGGTAGATTGTAAATATTAAGTAAGTAGGTACACCTAAATGAGAAGTGGTCCTCCCGACATGACGTTTTCTTTGTAGAAATATTAATTGCGTAAAAGAATCACATCCATACGTTCTCACAAACTTTAGCGTTTATAATATTAACAAAGGTATTTTGACAATTCACATGAATTGATCTACCTAATCCTAAACAAAGCAAAGCTTGTACTACAGGAATTTACATGATAAACATTCATGTAAGACATCTAAGAAATGATCATCCTCTACATCCAAATTTGCCATTAGCAGGATCTGAACTGGCATCCTCCTGTTTCGTAGTCAGGGTCTCTAACCATTAGAAAAGGTTGTTACGGGTTCTCAGTAATCATTCTTTCCGACATAGAATGCTTTTGTCTTTACCCGACGTGTTCATTTCATTATCTATTTCGCTCACCGTTCGTTTTACTAGGAAACTTTGACTTTGCCTTCACTTAGCTATTCTCTTGTAAATGTTTAACGACTGTCATTGACTTTTACAAATATGATTGAAATGTATTTCGCGTTAGTGATTATATTATCGTTCGTTTTATAGGTAGATGGACTATTTAATTATATAATTGCGTATTTTATCTTATCATATCAAGTGATGTTTATGTATGAAGCTATCAAAACAATGCAAAGGCGAGATTTTAGATAGTTGAAGGATTGTATGTCCAATTAATTGTCGATGACGTATTGATTATGCTTTACAAAACAATTTAGCGGCGTAACGAAATAAAAATCCTAACTATTATTATACATGCGAAAGTAACTCTGTCTGTCTCGCTGTCGCGCTAAAACTACCGAACCGATTTAAATTAAATTTGTTACACAGATAGTTAAGAGATTATGAAAGGACATAGGCTTCTTGTAATTGCATGAAAAAATGTTAAAAGGGGGGATGAATTTTTTTATCAAATTCCACGCGGACGTAGTCGCGAGCAAAAGCTAGTGTGAAGATAATTTCCTATTTCGCATCAATTATATTTAAAAACGTCTTAACTTGGTGTACCATATTGCACATATTAAAAGGAACGAGCGTCTCCCACGGACCGTTAACTCCGCGACAGCTTGTGTCGTCTAAATACGGCTATTACACGAGCATTATACGTCCTTTCTATGTATATAATAAAAATCCATAAGCAGCTTTACTTTTAAAAATACTTTGCAAAATATCATTTACTAAAAATCGTTCTTCTTACACTACACTTAAGTTGTTCTCGACTTGAATTTAATCTTTCGCATAGTCATCCTTCTCCAGCTTTTGAAAAGTAAGAATTTACTAAGTCGCTGCCGTCTTCCTGTCTGTCAGCCTGTCAATTTATCCTCTAATTCCTTCAAACCACGTAAAAGATATTTATGCAGGTTTTGTTGTTATAAAAAATGATTTATGAAAAAAATATCTTAACGCAATAATTTCTGACGCTTTCGCGATTGTTACACATTGTATTCGAGAATGGAATAATTACAATGGATTTAACTGGCGTAGGTATTTTTTTAAAAGTGATTTTAGTATTAGACTATCGTCAGCTCAGTTGGTTATAAATATCTATGGGAACTGTAAAATTTTTGACATGTTAGCGAATACATAAAATAAAATACACTAGTTATATCTGTAGTTGTTTTTTCCTTTCAATATTATAAAATTCAGAGCCCACAGAATTATATTATTTAAAAATAATATAATTCTAATAAAAATTGTTTGCACTTTGTTTTGCACGGCTTACCTACTGGGAGCATTGCCGTGTCCCCAGATAAATGAACATTGTTTACATTTTTTTTTTTTTCAATTTACAGGACACGGAGCTGTCAGTATTCGAGACGACGATTCGCTTCGTCGGCGGCCTGCTCTCGTGCTACGCGCTGACCGGTGACGTGGTCTTCAGAGACAAGGCGGAGGAGGTGGCTAACGCGCTACTACCAGCGTTCGAGACCCCCACCGGCCTGCCGTATGCACTCATCAATCCATCCACTAAGGTAACCAACAGTTGATAATATATTAACGCTGTTTAATTCATAATGATTTCGATAATTAACACCTATAAGTCCTTCGGGACTAGATTAGATTAGATTCATTTATTTCTCAAAATTCATACAATATAATAACACTATTATATAATTAAAATAAATATAATTGAAATATATTATTTAAATATAAGGTAGTTTGCATAACTGTATAAATCACTTTAGCGTTAGACTATTGTCAGCTCAGTCGTGCTACGATTATGGAAACTAAAGAATCCGAAACGTCAGCAAATAAAATAAAAATACGCGAGTTAAATCCGTTAATAGTTGTTTCATTCCAACACTATTATGTCAAATTATATGCACTCATATTGAGATCGTCAGAACAAAAATAAAAATAAAGAAATAAATAATATGAACAAATTACATTATGTCAAAATATATTCACTCATATTGAGATCGTCAAAACAGATTTAACTTAAATTTATTTATTTTATTATGCATATAATGTCAAATACTTAGGTATATTAATTATAACTGGTTTAACTCATTAGTCATCAATACAGGTTTTCAGACGAATAATTAATAATATATAATCCAGACTTATAGACTTATAGTTAGGTGTGTTGTGACGTCATACAATAGGGATGACGACTGGGTAAGAAGAGTTACTTAGGTTATTAAAAATTCTGGGAAATGTATTTTTTCTTTTCTTAATTAAATGATACAGATAAGCGCTTCAAAAGTTCGGGAGTTGGGGCTCGTAATATTAAGGTATAATTTGTGCCATAACGTGACGTCACGGGCTCCCACTCCCGAAATTTAGAAGAACGTATCTTCGTAATTTATTGTTTGTTGATGAAAATAAAAAAAACATGTCTAATAATCTTTGGTAACCTACTTGATAGACAAAGAAAAAAGCAGTCGCCATACATTTTTCAAATTAGTTAAATGTACAGGAAAACCGACATTTTGCGTTTTGTGCCTAACGCGTTAGATAATTGTACTATTTCCTTATTGTTTTGCTTTAAGCTACGATAATGACCCCTAACTCTACCACGTCGTGATTCAATCGGATTTAATTGGATGTTACGCTACCATTTCTGTGAAATAACACGTTAATCTGGCAACCCTCACTGGGATTCCCATGCAGCCAATTATTTCTCGTAAGCCTATAACTGCCCCGTATCCGAATTCAACGGTGTAGCGAAGCTTAGTTTAATCATAAGTGTATACGGGCCTTAACGTTGTAGGACACCGCAAAATATACAATATGTAGATAGTTGATGAAATGATCATCCTGATAAAGAGAGATAACATTTCATTATCGCGGCGTGATGGCCTTTTAGTACTTGTTACCTTCGTAAAAATGATCGGACTGACGCTAAAGTTCTTATACTTTAGCCTTACTATCGTTAGCTCAGTCGTGCTTCGAAAATGGGAACTGTAAAGTATTCGAAACCTCAGATCTATCCGTTATACTTTCATTTTAATTTGTAAAACCCTCGAAGGCATCAGTAATTAATACAGTGGATAATTTATTTTTAAACGTTCATGCTACTTAGGAAAGGTAAAAAATGTAAAGTGTTCATGTTACTTAAGACACATTGGCACAGTACAGTGTATTACACGCTATAATGCCATAATTAACGTCTTGATCTTATAACTGATATGTCTATTACTATATTATATTATACTAGCTTCTTCCCGCGACTTCGTCCGCGTGGAACTCCTCATTTTTTGCAGTCGATTAAAAAGTAGCCTATGTCCTTTCTCAGGCTCCAGACTTTCTTTGTACCAAATTTCATTTAAATCGGTCCAATAGTTTTAGCGTGAAAGTGTAACAGACAGACAGAGTTACTTTCGCATTTATAATATTAGTAGGGATTGTAATGCCCTCAAACGAGTACACGTGAAACTAACCACTGTAATTGACAGGTGAATTACCATGTATGTAACAAATAAATAAATAAATACTTATGAATTCCAGGCGAGCCGGCAGTACCACTGGGCAGGTCCTAACAGCATCTTATCCGAGATCGGCACTCTGCACCTGGAGTTCAACTACCTCAGTGACGTCACGGGACGTGATGGTAAGATTGTAACAGCTGTTTTCTAATGGTGTTCCTTTTTATTGTTCCATACTCGAAGAGTAAAACGGGACCATATTACTGGGACTCCGCTGTTCTTCTGTCCGCCCGTCTATCACCAGGCTGTATCTTATGAACCATTAATAGTTGGTCAATTGAATATTTCTGTTGCCGGTATAACAACAAATAATAAAAAACAATGTGGTTTTTTGCCGTTTGTATAAATACTGAATACTTTGTGCGCTAGTTCGACTCGCACTTAGCCGGTTTTATAGAACTGTCTAATCTAAATTACTATTATTCATTTGTGCTTTTGTTTTTTTTTTCAATCAAGAATATTTGTATTTCGCTAAATTGTCACAAGTTCGAATCCTGCAATAAGTTTTTGTTCGAAGATTCCGCTGTTATATTAATGAGCTTTTCCTTATATTACTGGTTCGGTTTTCCTTATATTACTGGTTCGGTGATAAATGTGACATAGAACTAATCACCTAATTCCACATCACCTAATTAATCAACACATAATTTAAACCGCACTTATTAGATAAAGTGACCCCGTGACCTCACTGATTGTAGGTTTGTGATTTTACGTTTATTTCGTACGTTATCTATTCGCAATTGACCTCTTAAGCGAATTACTTGGATTTTTCCCGGATAATATTATTATAAAACTCATATTATTTTAATAAGTCACAAACGACCCGTTGTTATTCTCGTACATAGTTACTTACTTTCTTTTATGGGATACTGAGAACGATTGTTGTAATTGACTCACAAATTGTTATCGAACAATAGGTACGATACGCATATTCTTTATTTAATACCGCACAAACGAATAATGAAGAACAGAAATTTAACACAGCTGTAAACAAGTTTTGGCGATACCGCTAAAAAGCGATATCAACATTTACAATTTGATTAGTAATTTAATTTTCATATTCTTCTGTACAATGGGTACTTTTCCTGACATTATACACCTATTTTTATACATGTTCGGCTGCGTACTGGAATGGTATAATACAACTCAGGTAACGTCTACCCATCCGCTAGTTGTGTATAAAATAAAATATAAATATATACCTATTACAATTTACGACACGCACACTGGCGAAAAACTACAAGACTAGTTTCGTCGCTCAGATCATCAATTGGTGAAACACCAGTTAGAAGTCAATTTGACTGTGTTATAATTTAATCAGTATTCATATAGTTATCTAATACATAGTATGTTTATTTTCCAGTATACCGTAAGAAGGTGGAGCGGATTCGTGAGGTGTTGAACAACATCGAGAAACCTGGCGGCCTGTATCCTAACTTCATCAACCCGCGGACTGGAGTGTGGGGACAACGTAAGTGTGGAATTATTCTTGTTGGATTTTTTGGCACTGAACACACAAGCCTTCCTAGACAATCGATAATAAAGAACGGGAACTAAATTAATGAACTATCAGTGTTGAAGCACTCTCTTGTGCACAACAAATGCTAATGGGCTACCCTTTTTTTGTTTTAATATACATAATTTTATATATAGTTATTAGCGGAATAGTACGACATTAATAGGGTTCGCCTCATGTCAAAAATACTTGTGGAGAAGGAATTTATTTTAGACATTCTATCAATAATTATATCATGTATTATGTTATTTAATACATAATACAAATCGTTATCAGATCTTAATATACGATATACCTACATCACATACCTAGATCCAAACAGGACTAACTCAAAGAAGGTTTTTTTAGGAAAGGTAAAAAACGAATTAATATGTCCTTAGAGTTAACTTAAATCTGTTTTATTGGTTGATAGGTTACGCTGTTAGGAATTCGATGATGTGCATAAGTCATAACTTTAGGTTTTCGAGTTAGTTCCCTTTAGATCTAGGTGTGCGATTTTATAGTGCTACTAGCTTCTGCCCGCGACTTTGTCCGCTTGGAACTCCTCCTTTTTTGCAGTCGGTTAAAAAGTAGCCTATCCTTCCTTATATCCTTTCTCAGGCTCCAGACTTTCTTTGTACCAAATTTCATTTAAATCGGTCCAGTAGTTTTAGCGTGAAAGCGTAACAGACAGACAGAGTTACTTTCGCATTTATAATATTAGTAGGGATATGTATCACCTATTTCATCCCTGATTCAATATATTTTTCCCCCCAGGCCACATGTCCCTAGGCGCTCTAGGCGACTCGTTCTACGAGTACCTCCTGAAGGCGTGGCTGATGTCCGGCCAGACGGACAGCCAGGCGCGCGTGATGTTCGACGAGGCGATGCAAGCGGCGCTCGACAAACTACTCCGAGTCTCGCCCTCGGGGCTCTCTTACCTCGCTGAGATGAAGTACGGAAGGATATTGGAGGAGAAGATGGATCATTTGTCGTGCTTCGCTGGTGAGTGGACTGGGTCTTTTAAAACGAATCTTTCGTCTTATGTACCTACTTGATGCACATATGGTCTATGTTGTGCGAGCGACAGATGTTTTTTCGCGCGATGATAATCTGTATACTCTTAAAATGAGAAGCTGATTAGAATGAAACAACTATGAACGGATTTAACTCGCCTAAACATTTTATTTTCACTTTAGCGTGCGTATTGTCAGCTCAGTCGTGCTACGATTATGGAAACTGTAAAGGTTCCGAAATGTCAGCCAATAAAATATAATACGAGAGCTTAATCTATACTAATCTATACTAATATTATAAAGAGGAAAGATTTGTATTTTTGTATTTTTAGGCTCCGAAACTACTGGACCGATTTCAAAAATTCTTATACCTTTGGAAAGCTACATTATCCCCGAGTAACATAGGCTATATAATATCACGCTAGGTCTTATAGTTGCGGAGCAGTAACCGAAAATGTTTCAAAAACGGGGGAAAAGTATCGTTTCTGAGGCCTTAAAAAAATCTTAAGTCCCCCCGTGCGAAGCCGGGACGGGCCGCTAGTCCGTTTATAAATGTGTACGAAGACGAAGTCGCGAGTAAAAGCTTGTACTTAATGTAAAAAAAAGTCTTTTTAAGATTTATATTCGTGTATTTCTATTTTGTGAAGTTTAACTTATGCGCTGCGCTTATCGTCACTAAAATTGTACAAATCGAATATATACGGCAAACTTCCAAAATAAACTTTTAAGTATCTATACTAATATTATAAAGCTGAAGAGTTTGTTTGTTTGTTTGAACGCGCTAATCTCAGGAACTACTGGTTCGAATTCAATAATTATTTTTTTGTTGGATAGACCATTTATCGAGGAAGGCTTTAGGCTATATAACATCACGCTGCGACCAATAGGAGCGAAGAAACAGTGGAAAATGTGTAAAAAACGGGGAAAATATGAAGCCTTATGAAGAAGTGACAGAAGACTTTGACAGATCTTTGACGAAACAATCGGACGGGCAGGACGACGTCTGCCGAGGCCGCTAGTGTAATAATATAATTGAATGTATTCCAGGCGGCATGTTCGCCCTGGCGTCGACGACGCTCGAGAGCGCTGTGTCGGAGCGCTACATGGACGTGGCGAGGAAACTGACAGACACGTGCCACGAGAGCTACGCGCGATCAGAGACCAAGCTGGGGCCCGAAGCGTTCAGGTGACTTTCTTAAATTTCATCTTTATATGAGCATCTTTTTTTTCCTAAGAACCTTTTCCCGCGAGCCTACGATGAATTGTCGTGTCGACATTTTGGACTGTCGACTCGACCACAACGTTCTCAATATTATGTCGACTCGATAGTTCATCATAGGTTCACAATAAAAAAATAATTAGTAAAATCGTTTCAGCAAATGACGTTTGACAAAAAATAACAAAAAAATCGGTCTAGCCGTATCGGAGGAGTTTGGCAACAAACACAGCTACATTTTATACTAGCGGTTCGGCCCGGCTTCGCACGGATCCCTATTTTTTCAAAATATTCTATAGCCTATGTTAGTCAGGGTGAACGTAGCTTCCCAACAGTGAAAGAGTTATTAAAATCGGTCCAGTAGTTTTTGAGCCTATTCATTACAAACATACAAAAATAGGTCCAAATCTTTCCTCTTCATAATATTAGTATAGATAGACTAATAGAAGCTTACAGGCACAAATGATCCCAATGGGTCGAAGTGCATCCGAAGGGACCCCACTAATAAGATAAGATAACAGAAGCTTATACCTGGGACGTACAATTGAGCGTTTAATTGTAATATTATTTTTCCGTCCTCCGGCCGGAAAGCGCCAACTTTCTGGCCGCTGCGCTAAATGAAATTGCCGCTTTCTGGCATCGTCGAACAGAAAAATAGTATACTGACCTCGGCCAGTAAATAAAAAAGCCTCAGATCACATTTTTGTCAACCTCGGCTTCGCCTCGGACGACAATTACATGTGATCTGAGACATTTTTTATTTTATTGGCCTAGGTGCGTAATGTACTATATTGTTCAGATTCTCCGGCGCGGTGGAGGCGCGCGCGCAGAAGAGCAACGAGAAGATGTTCCTGCTGCGGCCCGAGACGATCGAGAGCTACTTCATCATGTGGCGCCTCACCAAGGAGCAGAAGTACCGCGACTGGGCGTGGGAGGCCACCGAGGTACAGTCCAAGACATTTTTTTAACTTATAACTTAAAAATCAAATTGCTTAAATACATTTTTTTTTTGTATAGGCTATTATATTTTTTATCTTACATTTTTGTTTGGTGAGATATTTTCAACTATGACTGGATTCATAGAATAATCAGATAGACAGAGTAATTTGGCGTTCAAATGCATGTGTCGCATTCTGCTTTAATAATATTCACCATTAAGAAGTTACAACAGTTTTTTTTTATTTAAAGTACCAATAAAAACGAATTAAGTACCTACTTACATTTTTTTGAGATGTCTCTTAAACTACGTAGGTGATATCTGAATATTATCATACTCAAGCGAAGATATCAGCATTATACATTAGTCGCATCTAATTGTTTATGTTGGTGGAATACTATGTCCAGTGAATATCTTTCAGTTGATAATGATTTCAATTTATATATATACACACACACACACGGACACACGCACGTTTATATATATTAGTTATAATTATAAATTACTTTTCCTTTCCAATGTTTACTATTGTTATCTAATAAAAATATAATACAACTAATGCTAATGGAAGAGCGGAATCGTCTGTCACAAGTATTTATTATACATATGTACTAGATGATCTAGCTAATGTAAAACTAGATAAGGCAATAAACTTTTTTCATTTTTTCATTTTGCATTTTTCATATATTTTAAACGATCAACAACGGTCAAAGGCATAGATCATTTTCATATATTGTTTGCAGGCGCTGGAGAAGCATTGTCGCGTGGCGGGCGGATATACGGGGCTCGTGAACGTGTACCACGCCAACCCGCAGGGAGACGATGTGCAGCAGAGCTTCTTCCTCGCTGAGACACTCAAGGTAAATCAGCAATATGTAATACTTGTCTCTCATCACAGGCCAGTATCTTGTCTCTCATCGCAGGCACTGGCCTCTAAGTATGAGCTACTGAGCTTATCTCTCATCACAGGCCAGTAGCTTATCTCTCATCACAGGCACTGGCCTCTAAGCATGAGCTACTGATCTTATCTCTCATCACAGGCCAGTAGCTTGTCTCTCATCACAGGCACTGGCCTCTAAGCATGAGCTACTGATCTTATCTCTCATCACAGGCGAGTAGCTTGTCTCTCATTAGTGAAACATGACAGGTGGATCTCATCAGACAGACGTGTCGAAAACTACACGTATCTAGCGGATCTTTGGATTATCCTAAGCTTATATATTAATTTAATGACTACTTGATGAACCCAATATTTTACATTGAAGTAAAATAATAATGACGGATTCAACTTACACGTATTAATTTTATATTTATTTTAGGAATTTTTAAAATGTCTGTTTCCATGTTTTTAACAAAGTGAGCTGTACATTATGTATATTTTATTTTCGTTTGCAGTACTTATACCTAATATTCGCGGACGACAGCCTGATCCCGCTCGACGAGTGGGTGTTCAACACAGAAGCCCACCCGCTGCCTATCAAGTCGAAGAACCCCCTCTACAGACTGAAGGAAACGCCCTCGGAATCAGCCAACGACGACAATAGAGTTTAACGTGGAAACAAAACACTAAAAGCATTTTGAAAATGTTAACGCAGGTCCTAAAATGAATCACTGTTTATACACACAGTTCATATGTAAACTATACCCGAGCACCACACAAGGTCTACGTAGCTGTATAAAGGTTGTATAGAAGAGCGAACACACGTGTGGCTTGGCTACAAGTACTACGTAGTGTATAAATGTTACCAAATTGAGTTCACATTGTAATGTAAAAATACCTATCAAAAATATACACATTGTAAACACCAAGTGTTATGAAAAGATAATATCTTTATGCAGCCTTTTTACAGCTTTTATCGTGCGCTGCTTGGGTAGGTTGCCTTTGG
Source organism: Polylopha cassiicola (assembly GCA_038024825.1). Lineage (NCBI taxonomy): Eukaryota > Metazoa > Arthropoda > Insecta > Lepidoptera > Tortricidae > Polylopha > Polylopha cassiicola. The sequence goes on from CP149055.1 coordinate 9,024,932, forward strand.
ATACTTTTTTTTTAAATCTGATATCGAAATGGCTGTGCTAACCGATTCTACATTTTATTACGAACGACGGGTGATTCTGAAATGGTTTCTTCTTAAATCATCTTCGATTTTAGGCAATGAATGGTTAATCTTAACTAAGGTAAGTGATATCGAATTACGATTGTCGAATTACTCCTAATACTTAGACGAATTATAGTAAATAAAGGACAAGGTCTCGTATCACTTTGGTCCAAACTAAAGTATCCCTTCGAGTAGTTGTATTAGGAAGTGGCGCCATCTATTAGAAATTGCATTTACTACGTCGTATTTCAGACAGTTCTTTTGAGTACTTGACGTGTTTGATATACTGGTTTTAAGAATATGGCGGGTACGGTTTACGTTTTGATATTTGACACCACATTTTTTTACCTTATGAAGTTTTTAATTTTATGTCCATTTTCTGCTTAGTGAAAAGTAACAGACCAACACTTGCATTTTTAATATTCATAAAGTGTGATAATTATTATCAAGAGTTGACTCGTCTGTTAAATAAAAAGTCCTATTTGAAATAAGATTATTAGTATTTTCAAAATCGTATTGTATAAAAAAATAAATACATTTGGATGTTAAATAATTAATAGTTGTAGCGATTGTAAAAGTTGCTCAAGTCAATTAGGAACGTCGAGTCATTCGCAACAGTAGTTGAATACAATTTTTAATATATAAAAACTATCTTGCAGTAGCATGCGGTATTTTAAACTGAATGTAAGTGCATACGTCTCTCTCTCACCCAACTTATGACAAATGCTCTTATAGGTTGAATGTAACGCATCCTTTCTGTAACCGATATTTCATATTTCGATAAGGTCTTCTGAACTCCCTTAAAAATCTTTCCAAATTGAACCTTATCTCTTACTGGTTAGGATATAATTTAGAGGTTTGTCTTAGTGTACCACCCAAATTTGATTGGAACCATCTCTTTGACAAAGCTTACACTTCTCATACGTAAACTTGAATTTTCTTTTGCATCTTATTTCTGAGACTCTTTTTTTATCTGTGTGTTTATAATTAAATACACATATTCTGAAATAGTACAAACCAATTTTCTTTGCTTACAGACTCCGGTAGAGTTTTATAATAATTATGTTTACTTATGAGTAATTGTAAGGTAAATTTATCATTTTGTTTTGTTTATAAATTATATTATGTCTATCGCTATTGAAATATTGTTTGATAAATAGGTTTTTAATTGATTCTCAAATGAAGTGTAGCTATTGAATAGAAAATGCCTTTTTTAGAAAAAAATACTTATATATAATTTACTGACCAATGATTTTTGAGGACGTCATTTTAATTTGTAATAAGAATAGAATTCTGGCTCTATGGTAACGTAACATCGCTTCTCAGTGAATTATATTTTGAATCTGTAATACAGAAAACTTGTTTTAAAATAACGGATGCACTGGCTCCCAGGCAAAAATATCTACGGTCGCAGATAATTAGTACAAGGGACTAAGTCAGATACATTGTATATTTTACTCAAATACGTGTATTTCACTATCGTTGCCACTTGTACTAGTCGTATAATGGACTTGTGACCAATATGTAGATGGGCATTAATCGCGGTCAAATAATTTCCACAATACCAAATTTCGCGGCCGGTTATAAAAATAATGCAAGCGTTCTAACGCTTGCATTATTTTTATAACCGATGAAGGGGGAACGATGTATTTCTTGTCTCTTTTCAACTGTGTTCCTTTTGCTCCGGTCGTTGAGACCAGAAATTCCAAAGCATAAAGTTTCATTTCGCCTTAAAGTTTCTAACTTGGTGGAAATTTTGAATTGGAATATTTTCGTTTTTATTTAAGGAAGTTTATTGACTGTATCCATTGAAAGTTTATTTGTATGATTTTACGTACTTTTAATACTTATTACCTACATAGATAACGAATGGAAGTATTTTTTTTAACCTCGAATCAACTGAGGTAGAATATTATCAAAACGACATCATGAATCATCTTTATTAAAAATATATAACATATAAGTCCAGCAAAATAAAATATTTAAATTTTTAACGTCTCTTTAACTCGATAAGAGTTCTAATTACCCCGTTTTCATAACCGGGTAGTATTATGTACCTCTATTAATAAATCCATAAAAATGCAGTTTTCCCTCATTAATAAATTTAGAATAAAATAATAATCTAATACAAAAAATAATAATAACTCTCGTAACATAGCGCTAAGTTATTGAATTAAGTTGTACGTTTTATTTATTTTGGTTGTTAATATGTAATTTCATGTCGGATCTCCATTAAAGAGATTATAATAATTTATCAAATATCGATAGTGTACCAAACATATCTATTAATGGCATTGAATCAATTATAATTGTAATGAAATTGATCTTTTTTTTATAATTTATTGCACGTTTCGCTGTAGTTTTTAATTTTGACTTAAGAAAATCTTTGCGTCCAAATTTGAAGCATAGGGCATCTTAGACAACTGCCAATCGATATTATCAATCGAACGAAAAGAATGAATAATTGTATGGAATCGATATACGCGCACGATAACTGATCACGTGCCGTTTCGCTTGTGTAGATATGGCAATGGGGAGTGGGGGGTCGTGACGTCACGTTATGGTACAATTTATACTATAACGTAACGCCACCCCCGAACTTTAGAAGTGTTTATCTTTGTTTGAAAAAAAAAAGTGTCCAACATTTTTTTGACAAAGAGAAATTACCAATCGTCATGCCTATTCCATACAATTTTGCATTCGTTTCGTTCGGTTGCTATTATCGTTTGGCATTTGTCTAACTACCCTGATTTGTTTTAACGAAGTTGTTTCGGATTTCGTCTCTTGCGTCGTGTTTAACGCAAAACACCACAATAAATAATAATAGTCGTATTTATTTTGTGCTTACTTAACTCCGTGTGATATTTAAACGACCTTTACATATTATTTATGCAAAGTTATATATTTTTTTATTATATTTTTAGCACCTGTTAATGAAAGCATTTCAGATAAACTTCCTTACTAGTTTAATTATTCTGTTGCAGGTGTAGACGCGAAAGCTAGCCACGCACGCTCAGTTATACCCGTCAGATCAGTCGGACGTGGCTGGCGGGTCAAAACTGCACATGAATAGCGAGCATTAGGCATAGACGTTAAATCTTCGCCTAATTCTCTCTATGCATTGCTTTGTTTGCCCGATAGGCAGAACTGAAGGTTATATCTGAACGTGCATGGCTGCCTTATTATACAAAATATTTGATAATTGTTTGTGAGGCCCGGTGTTCTCTCAGAGATCACGCGAGTAGATAAATATGTGTACAATATGTATATATTAGTCATAGACGGTGAAATATAAGTTCTAGGAATTCATTGTGTAGGTATAATTGTTATATTTTAACTTAAAAACAAGTGAGTGTGCGATTGAGGTTACAGTTAATTTATTTAAATGAATAATAACTATTGCCGTGTATACTGCCAATATAGTGAAATATTAACTTTGAAAGTGTTTGTAATGATATTAATGTAATTTGCATAATATTTCCTTGTATATTTTGTTCGTCTATCTTGTAACCAAATTGTATGTAATCTGCGTAAATAAAAAAAAAATGTTAACGGTCCGAATTGCACCTGTTTCCGTAACACTGTCTTAAACAATGTGATATTCTAATGGCTAATTTCATATAATTGAATAAACATGTATAGAAGATTAACGAAGATTTCGTTGTGTCAATACTTTTTATTATATTTCTTAGCTACAACGATTTTAGAATATCACTTGTCTATGTTATCTGTGTAATATAAGATCATTATTTAAGTGCAGTTTGGACCGTTGCCTGGAAGTGCTCAGTCAGTTTGTCTATGGTTGAGGTAACGCCTTTTTTTAAATTATGTAATTTATGTATGAAGTTGTAGTATTTAAAATAATGTACATTTTCGTTTAATAATAAAACATGTTTACAAATTCTGATATTTTTGTTTTTCATACTCTTCTGTACCTACAGTTCGGTCATGGGTTATCGTTTATACTTTATACGATTAGGTACGGGGAAATATCTATAAACGTAAAGTTTTATTTATGTTTCAAGGAACTTTATTGTTATTGCAATTAACTGAATATATAGTTTTGGAACTTACCTATTTATAATAACACAGGTATGTAAAAAACCAACGTAAAAAAAACAACGAGTGACGTCCACGGCGTTATTGGATAAATAATGATAAGTACCTATATATAGATGTGAGTTCAAGTTCCACTGGGGTATCTATTATTACTAGGCTTGTCTTTGGTACAATGATAATTGTCATTAATTATTATCATTAAACCATAAATAACGATCGAATATTTAGTATTTATACACCATTTTATATCGCATCTTTACTAGAAAAGTGTGACATCTCTAATAATTTTGTTACTCCATTTAAGACTCTAAAGTCTGCACATTTGAATTTGAATTCACGTAATGACACAATACGAGTTGTCACATTGTTCTAGTAAAGGTGCGATGTACAAAATATTCATGACCGTGATCGTATTACTTGTTCTCTAATTAATCCCTTGGTGCTGATCAACAAACTAATGACCATTAATTTCAGCTGTTTTAATAAGAATTGTAGGTTCTAGGTATATAAAAGGTGTGTCACTATGTTTACAACAGATTATTAATGCAGTATTATTAACTTAGCTAATAATGATAATTGAGAGGTGAGGTATTTTTTAAGTACCTACCTACATACTAACTATACGCAAATAAAGTCGCAGAAGTTTAAAGAAGTACCTACTGACATAAATAATACTTCTAGTCACATTGGAACGAAACTACTATAACGGATTTAACTCGCGTTTTTTATTTTATTTGCTGACTTCATCGTTAGATTATCGTCGGCTCAATCGTGCCACGAATATGGGAACATTAAAGTTTTCGAAACGTCAGCAAATAAAATATGCAATTTAAATCTGTTATAATTGTTTCATTCCAATGTAATAACCGCGAAGTCATCACAAATTATTACATACTAGCTTCTGCCCGCGACTTAGTCCGCTTGGTACTCCTCCTTTTTCGCAGTCGGTTAAAAAGTAGCCTATGTTCTTTCTCACGCTCCAGACTTTCTTTGTACCAAATTTCATTTAAATCGGTCCAGTAGATTTGGCATGAAAGCGTAACAGACAGACAGAGTTACTTTCGCATTTATAATATTAGTAGGGATATAGGGATTATAGTCACACAAACGAAAGTAGATGGTAACACAGTCGTGCCAAACAGTGCATCAACTTCTCATTATCCCTAGCTAGACGGCCTATAAAGGGGCGACAAAGGTAACACAGCCCATAACGGCAGTAAATGTCGCGCGATTGTCTCCGAGCTAACATTTGCAGCGGCCCGTCCAATTAGGGACCAGGCTTGTAACCTTGTGGGGCTGTTGCTAACTCGGTGTGCTTGTTTTATATTGATTTCCAGGTCAGTTCATGTATCTAGAGTTAGGACTTCAGATCCAGGTGAAAAAAGGTATAAGTTTTATATATGTATAATCTTACTTATGTCCTTTTTCACTAGGACCTAAGTAGGTAAACTAATTAATATATTATTAAAAGTCACGTAATCAGTTTTTGTACGCCTAGGTACGTCAATTTTATATTCTATATACTTATTCGTTTCATTCGTGTTCGTTATTATCGAATGGTACTTGTTTAGAGCAGATCTAGCTCCAAACTAAACAAAGCTTGTTCTATGAATAGTACCTTCTAGGAAACGAAATAAAACATCCAGATTTTAGGTAAGACTCGTAAAAAACACTGGTACATTACTAGTGGAATTCGAACCACCAATCACTTTCTAAGTCGTCAAAAACTCAGGTATATTCCAGAAGTAGGTAACTAGGTACTTATTGTCTGAAGATTACTCGAAATGCTAAGGTAGCTGCAACCGACAGTTTAGTAGTAGTGGCAATAAAAGTTACCTACAAGAGAAGGTTACTGCTAATCAATTTGTACCCACCTTCCCCAAGATATAACCCGTCAAAAATTGCAACCTCGACGATAAATTAAAACGGTACTAATTTGGGCAGGGAAACAAACATAGCTCCAATCAGTGGATTGAAGACAATTTTCTCGGCGGCGGCGCGCCCTGCCCTCATTTCTGCAGAACTGCCAAAGGGTGGTGGGGTTGGTATTGTATTAGGGATGACACTACTTATTTAGGAAACAAAATACCTTCCTATTGGAATGAAACAACTATTAACGGATTTAACTCGCGTTTTTTATTTTATTTTATTAGCTGACGTTTCGGATTCTTTACAGTTTCCATAATCGTAGCAACGACTGAGCTGACAATAGTCTAACGCTAAAGTAAACTATTGTCAGCTCAGTCGTTGCTACGATTATGGAAACTGTAAAGAATCCGAAACGTCAGCTAATAAAATAAAATAAAAATACGCGAGTTAAATCCGTTAATAGTTGTTTCATTCCAATGTGTAATAACCGCGAAGGCATCAGAAATTATTACCTTCCTATTATTTATTTATTCTAAACTTAGGTGTATTTTTGGCAGTTAACAGATGGTGAATGGTCGATACTGCTGTACCATTTTGGAACATTATATTATTATCTATCGCTGCAGCTGTTTTATTATATGTAGGTACTATTTAAAATGTATAACGGCGACAGTGTATTAACTTAATTTTGTCGCATCAAATACCTTAAGTACGGCGCGGCGTTAACGTAAAACTCCAAAGTTAAAACGGTCGGAATTGTGTGTTTTCATCATCTCTCCAATTGCACACCAGACTGTGCTCGATCTTCGGCTGCTCGCATCCAGCTCCTGTCAACCATCTTACGCCTGTGTGTTTTAAGAGTATAAAATAAGTATCTAAGTACAAAAATACCATCATATTTTCAGGTAGGCGACAACCCTACCCCGGGCTCTAAAACCCCACGGTCTGGAAGGCTTCAGCGCTGAAGTCGAGCGGTACGCGGAGTTGCGACCGCGCCTCGCTAGCAGAAACTCTTTCCAACTTTTTTGGCAAGTTTTTCCCAGAGATGACGCCTTAAAAAACCCAATCAATTTTAATAACGATAAAAATAATATTTTAATTAACAGTTGCTGATAACTTACCAATGTTGTCGCTGTGTTTTTAGTCATCGTTTATGTGTAAATGCAAATTGACGTGCTAAAAAATTTTTAGCTCTCGTGATTTGGACTAAAAATGAATATTTCGGTGATCCTCCTCGCTGCAGCGATTTGCGTTGCAGGTAAGTTCTGTTTTCATTTAAACGGTTTTTTTTAATTGTCTTCTCAATTTAAGATTTATGTATCAACATTCAATGTTTTAAGCTAGTTCCTGAATTATGGTCCTTCGATGCGGATGACGTGGCATTTGCCTTTTATTCGATTTATAGAGGGTACCTAAATAAAATAATTGCGCTAGGAATAAAAATCAGTCCCACAGTGATCAGGAAATTCCGGTAATACTAACAGAAAAGATTGTGTAACGACCAGAGGTCCTGACTACGAATCAAAGGTTGCGTATTCGAATCTTGCTCGGAGTTGGTATATGTCAAGTACGAACTCAATCATTTGTACCTGAGTTTGGTTTTGTCTTGTACGCCCACAGTATGTACAAACTTTTTATCGTGACTAGGTAGGTACGTATTTGTTTATACAATTGTCATATATTATCCCTACTAATATTATAAATGCGAAAGTAACTCTGTCTGTCTGTCTGTTACGCTTTCACGCTAAAACTACTGGACCGATTTAAATGAAATTTGGTACAAAGATAGTCTGGAGCCTGAGAAAGGACATAGGCTACTTTTTAACCGACTGCAAAAAAGGAGGAGTTCCACGCGGCCGAAGTCGCGGGCAGAAGCTATTACTCATATGAACCAACTTCAACTCTTAAGTAATACTAAAGTATTTGTAAAATCATACTAAGCCGTCGTTTTTTAACCAGCAAAGCAATGAGGGGGTGTTATAAGTTTGACGAATCTGTCTGTTTGTCTTACAATTTCCATAATCGTAGACAATTGAGCTGACGATAGCATATAAATGAATATGGAAATTGTAAAGTTTTCGAAAGGTCAGCAAGCAAAATAAAATACGCGAGTTTCCGTTATATTGTTTCATTCCAATGTAACACCTAAGCCTAATTTGTATGTTCATTTGTCTACAAACCGTAAGGTAAAGCTTTATTCTCCACGTCCGGCGAGGTAAATTAAGCTCGCCCGGAGCAGCGAGCTTTTGGGTCACTTCCGGCAGTTGAATCACATCCGATATGGGTGAACGCAAAAAGCTTCAATAAAGTATCAGCGCTGTAAATTTCTCTACTGTAAAAAGAGAATTACATAAAATTGAACTAAGCTAAATATCACCAATCACCATAATTAAGTGATTCAGTTCCTTACTAAGGAACATACACTAGCTTATTATACGTCTATGTTTTAATAGGCTTAACGTACCTGCAATTTATTTATAATAGGTCCCACCAGCCTACTTTACCTTACAAATTGATACAAAAAATGTCGTTACAGCAAGATCGTTGAAGGTTCCCACCATAAGACGATGAGTGCGAGTGGTTGCACCCAGGGATTAGAAAGAGACGCCCAAGGGATCCCGCGGGTCCTTGGTGCGAGCGTGAGAAAAAGGGGACGCTGCGGTTCCTTATCGATTAGAGAAACATGAACGACCAAGAGGTTCGACATCACCAAGGAATGCAATCGAAGGGTGTTGGAATGGAGCGAAAACGGGTCTGTAAGAGGCGTGTACCATTCCAAGGATGCGCCATTTCGCACAACGTTGCGGAGAAACTTGTGCAGGAAAAAAACGTTGTCTTTATTAAAAAGTATATATTTTCTTTAGACACTTGATTCCACATAGATCTACTTCCAAAATAAACCAATCTCGTACCTACCTACTACTGCTACTAGATAAACGGTACCAATATTTTTTTAGCTAACCGTGTTGTAAAAATTTCATACGAAATGCCATACCTATTTTGCCCTTATAACTATTTTGGTCTCACATTCATTGGTTGTTAGGTTGTTAAAAAAGTCAAGGTCGGCTCTAAAAGGGAATAAGATACTTGAAAGATTACCTATTTAGCGCACGTCTACCCTTTAGCAGGTAGATAGCGTCGTAAACTGAAAGTCATAACGCACGGCCTTAAGGCGCGCCCGGCACTCCCCTGGCATTTATCCGTAGCCCATAAAAAGAAATATCTACCAGGGAAGCATAGCGTTAAGGTTCTCATTATATAGGCCTCGCCGCGCCCTCGTACCCTGTCTCACTAACATCGGAGCGCCCTAGTAACCTGCATTGAATTGCATGCATGAAAAACTCGCACTTTTATTTTCATGGACTCTTAGTAAGGGGAAATTGGTATTCAAATTGGCTCGTTTAACAAGGTCATTAAATAAAGGACATACTTACTTAATTTTATTTATATAGGTACCTATGTAAAATTTTTAGGGCGGTAAGTTTTTGCGACTTAACTTCAGAGAAGTATCCAATTTATTCATGTTAAGGTAGTAGTTATCTACCTATTTATTGCAAAATAAAAGCATAGTTTTTTTGAAGTGGCAACTTTAATGTTAAGTTACTTAAACAGAATACCAATACTCTTGATTAACTTGATTTAACTCCAATTAATTTAGCAATTCTCACTTCTAAATTTCTATCCTCCATCAAAGTTCCATTTACTTATTTGTAGGTAGTCTATGGTTTCATCAAGTACAACTCATAATTTAACCCTATAAATACAACCTCCTAATTTCGGACACAAAGACAAAAGCAAGTTTGGTAAGTCAGGGTGAATCCGGCAATCTGAATATGGCAGGCCAACGAGGTCACCGGGCGGGCAGCGGGCCGGTCCCGGGGTGACAAATGACGCTGTTGTCTTTATTACCTAAGGGTTGCTATAAATACCTATCTCTGACTCATGCTGGATTAGAGTGACCGGAATTGGTTTGTCCATGGCCTATTTTCTACAGGCTGGGTTTATGGATAAATTAAGTAGAATCTACCATTAAGTTGTGACCTTTATAGGTGCGCAAATAATGCAGGAAGCAAGTACGATGAAAAAATAATAATAAGATGTTAAGTTAACGTAACTACGTTTCTTTAAGTAAAAGCTTAAGCTTTTTGTAAAAATGTTAAAGCAAGCTCGCTAGAAAGCATTAGGACAGAAAAAAAAATATACAAATTTATATATTTTTTTTATATCTTACTTTATAATGCGCATACAAACTTGCACTTTCAATGAATATTGTATTGATTATTGTCGAAAAACACTATAAAACTTTTTTTATATGGTCCCTTAAAAAGTTAAGAGAACTCCTCGTTCCCCGGAACCTTTACTAAAAAGCATTGATAAAGAGGCTGTTCTACCTGGACCTCCAATCACCGTGGGAATAAGAAATAGCGACGTAACGAAATAACAAGGACATAAATCTACTTTGTTACTAAAACAATTTAGTTCTTATTTCTATGAGATAAGGTTTCTATTTCAGCTACCATAAATCATCCTTCACACTTGATCTAAGTACCAAATATATCTTTGTCTCACAAGTATCCCGACGGGGCGTCTTCCAGAGATTGTGCGTGTGTGAGTGAGACGTCGCAGGGATTAAAAAGGGATAAGGAACGGGATCCTGGGAATAGGTGCGAGCGTGAGAAAACGGGAGAGATTTGTTCCTTGGTTATCAGGAGAACATGAGCTAGTAGGTAGTTGTCAAGGACTTGTAAGGATCCTCTGGAATGTTGCTTTAAGATGTGCATCTTGAAACCCAGTAAGTCGTCGAGGCAACTTGTGTGGAATTTATAATAATTATATGGCATGTAATTGTAAATGTAGGTAAGTATTAGATTAGATTAAGGACCGATATAAATAAATAATAATACAAATTATAAAAACAAATTAAATGATAAAAATAATGAACGTTTAAATGATAATAGCCAGTTTGGCACGGATTTGGTACCTACCTACCTGCAGGCTATAAATATTTAAAAAACTAAAAAAAAATGAAAATCTTTATTAAATAAATGGCAACCAAAGGACATAATTTAATTAGTAGCTATTCCAAAATATAATGACACTGCGAGAAGAAACGCTAAACTAGGTAAGTACAGTAAAATACAATAACAATTATTATACCTACGTTAATTAATATTAACCTACTAGCCCTGGCAGACGTCGTCCTGCCCGTCCGATTGTTTCGTCAAAGATCTGTCATAGTCTTTTGTCACTTTCCGTCAATCACTTTGTATATGGGAGTATAGAAAGACGTTGAATTTTCACTTTTTCAAGATGTTTTTTTAAATTTTCTCTACTTACAAACCTTCCCTGGACTTCCACGGATAATTCAAGACCAAAATTAGCCAAATCGGTTCGTGCGCTCTGGAGTTATAGCGTCAGGAAGGAAAACCCGACTTATTTTTATATAATAGATTTGTACAATAATGTCACTATTTTCATTAAAAAATTCGACAGTTCTCTACCTTAGTCTATAGGTCTTAGAGCATACCTATTTGCCTACACATCACTTACCTACCTATACATTGGAACATTTTCAACTTTTTTACTCGACTTAAAGCCGAAGTTTATAATTTTCAGTGTACCTTTATGGGAACGGGTTATTTGTATTTTCATATCTCTTATTTGATAGTTAATATCTACTTATTATTTATTAATGAGAAAATAATTTTCCGCACGACTTGGATATTTTATTAATGAAACCTTATTGTATTACATTTTACGACTAGTCAGTAAGAAAGCGCGATGTATTTTTGACGGATTTCTCGAATATTAATGTATTCTTAAAGTATTTCAGTCAATTCTTCAGATCTCAATTCAGAAAGCAAAATGTTGAATATGTAACAATGTATTTTTCTTAGAATTAAAACGAGATTTCTGTAATAAAATATTAATTAATTTTATTGACACAGCGACGCAGACAACTTACAAGTGGGTATGTAAGCAATCGTTAATAACAAAATAATAATTTTTTTAGAATTCTTATTTAATACTCTACCAATACAAGGGTTATTGGTTATATTTTTTAATTTCTTTAAATTGAACCTCGATCATTTAAATGTTCCGACCTTATACAAACGAGTTACGTTAATCATGTACGCTATTACAATGTTATCAGTGTTGTATTTTATTTATATAATTACGAGTAATTTAGTTGCATTGCGGTGATTGCGGAAATACAATTTAAGGCCACATTGTATTTCCTTGTTATCAGTACCTATCTCTAGCTAAATAGGTAGGTATATATTTGCCATCTCTAATGCCTTTTAGCATTAGACTATCGTTGTTTAGTCGTGCTACGAATATGGGAACTGTAAAGTTTTCAAAACTTCAGCCATTAAAATAAAATAAGCGAGTTAAATCCGTTTATAAGGTGCGTTCTGGTAAGATCGGACACGGGGTAACATCGTACGATGTGAATTTACGCCTAATCGGGGAGATTTTTTTAATGCTGGCAACATGACATAACGCGCCATTTCATAGTGCCCCTCTGTTCATTCCGCGATAGTCGCTGCGCTGAATTTTACCTGTGATATGCTCCGTAACGTAAAAATTGCCTAATTTTCGCAAATAAAATCGATCCGAACTTCACCTTGCAAAGTTTTATGTCGATAAATGGCAAGTAATTGGTTTTTTAATTACAAATAAATACCTATGTGTGTTTTTAATGGTTAATCAACAGATCTTAGCATTAGGAACATTGATTAAATTCACACATTAAAGCCTACTTTCTATAATGCCTTTGCAATAGATGTCATCCCTTTATCATTAATACAAGTTGAGAAAAAAAATATTTTTTGGCGTCATTCGAACATGTCCAAAATCCGTCCGATCTTACCAGAACTCACCTTACTTGTTTCATTCCAATAAGAGACATTGGCTGCACATTTTCTATGTCTACCACTACAAATAAAACGAGATTTAAACTCTTCCATAAAATGAAACCCATCAGTTATTTGGTTCACCTCGTGTCGCTTGCATTTGTTTTACGGCCGCGGCGCAGCACAAGCGGCCGGCGTCGTGCATTGAACTGCACTGTGGTGAATGCACTCGGCTGCACATTAACCTACTCGCTTGTCTGGCAGCCTGGTACAGTGGGCGATGCGCCCGGGCCGTGGCGACGGCCACTTGGCAACCAAGGTGACCGTAGTCCAGCATGCAATCATGGAAAAAAAAATATACGTAGTTTTATATTATTCTTGATACTCATTTTGACACTTCAGTACCAACTGAAGTGTCAAAATGGACTTGATTCTAGGTACCTCCTAGGTACGTTTAATAAAATATTTAACGTGTGATCAATTATTTAGAGATTAACAGTTTATAAACACGCGCTATTCTAAATGAATAATTAAGTAAAAGAAGTGATAGGTATGTGTTTTAAATAATTCATTCGCATTTGTATTAAGTTACACTTACTTTTTCAAATAACTATTTATTTTAAATAGTCGAAAAATAATTTACCTGCATATAAAAAATTAAAGATTATCATGATTGTACATAGAGCGACTAATATGTGGAACCCATAAACGATGCAAACAAAACAAGCTTAGTTAATAAATAGGCCATTCTTAAATTAGATAATGGCTGGTATTCGATCTATTTTTAATTTTGTCATCTATTGCTCTATGATAGATTAGAACTTACATACCTACAAAACCCTTTCTCTCCAGGTAAATTTTTAGATAACAGGTTAATTTTTTTGTACCTGCAGTTGCTGCTAGCTAGCTGTTAGAATCAGCAATCTTGTTTATTATTGCAGGTAGGTAAAGATATTGTGCTCTCTTTAACTTTCGATTCTTCCATATTAAGTAATTATGCTCATAATTACCTACCAATATTTGATTTAGAGGTTTGAATTTAATATCATATAATTGTACAAGTAGGTACATTATATTAAATTTACATACCTATAACTTAGAATACTATACGTACATGGTACTTAAAACCATAGGTGATCTAGTCTCCACACTAGGCTTCCCTGTGTCGTGGCCGAGGGAGACATGGATTTGTACTTTAAAGTTCAATAAATAAATGTCAATACAGTCTCAAATTAAACAGGAAATATGTGCAAAGAAAGAGTACTGTACCTTCTTCTGTCTACAGGTAGGTAAGAATACAAAAAGCTTCATGAAACATACCTACTCCGCAGGCCCTTAGCTTTCACTCAAGCTCCAACCTCCTACGTTTCCTAATGCGCTAGTAAATGGGCAACGCCGTTTCCATAACGACACCCACGCGCGCGCATTTCTCCGCCTATCCCGTGCGAAACGGGGAGGAACGAAAACCCTCCAGACTACTCTGATCCCTTAACAATTTATGTAGTCCTGGTCAGGCCAGATAGTAAGCTTTCAGGAAGGGAAATTGTGCGCAGTCCGTGGCGCAACTACGCCGATGAACCCCATGGAACAAGTTGCCCGAGTTCCAACGCCGGCACATGACGCGTTCCTGAGTTACGAGTCCTCTCCGGGATATGTTGCCCTGATACTTCTTCGATCTAATTACGCATATCATTACCATGCCCTTTCGCCACGGTGAATGAGGATTATGTTATGAGTGCTCGCTCGGATATTCGTTTACAAACTTGCATTCTCATTCATATTATATTTGAAACGGGTTTTTGAGAGTAAGGACTTCATTTTTTTTTAAATCTTATTCTTTGTACTCGCGTCGTTCAGTTTATAGATTTGATACTTAGTTCTCAATAAAATACAGGTTCACAATTTCTTTTGTAGTAAACGTGGCAGTTTAAGGGACTCCTCGATTAAGTAACATTTTCATGGTTCTTTTTGATTATATATTATTATATATATATTATTTTCTTATTTAAATTGGAACTATGAGTATTATTAAATCATGAAGATACAGTAGGCTGTGCTTATTCGCGCACGCGCTATTGCATAACGTAGTTTAGTCCCGCCCCACACTGCATCCCCATTCAGAATCTCGTTCACCTGTTCCCGAACCGATATACCGTGCCCTATAACTTCGAATTCGTATTAGTGGGATATCGATTTCTGGTCAGCCGAACTCCTACCTACCCATGTAGTCTTGGTGTTTTCCGAACGGTTCGACATTATCGCCAATCGCCGATACATTTCCAATACCGCCGATACTTTTCGAATGGGATATTATCGACAATCGGTCTTTGAGTCGAAGTACACCCTTAAGGATATTTGCTTTATCCATAATGAATATATGAATCTGATTTCACATACCATTTCAATAATGCGCATCTAAAATAATTGAAGAATCTATACTGATATAAAATTTATAGGTGATTAATTAGCAAATCACACACATAGCTAAATAAACAAAACATTTATGTCTAGGTATGTTTAGTTCCGGACCGGATATTGATTTTCTCTGGAGGAAAACTGCGCACCGCCACCGCGTTCCTGTTATCCTAGCACAAGCTGAAACCATTTCCGGTTTCTAGCATTCCATATCCGGCTTTCCCGGAAATTCTTCAGTTTTCGTGACCTCATTTTTTTAGAAATCTATTTTTTTACAATTTTTGGTCGTTTCAGGTGTATTTTTTTTCGACGGCTACGGCGCGGCGTAGTTACTGTTAGGTGCTTGAATTTTCCGGGGGACGAATTTTTGTTTTTCCGGGTTTTTGTTTCCCAGACAGCGCGGCGGCCGGTTGCCCGGGAGGCGGATCCGCAGTAACATCGCACACAACGGTACCAGGAGCGCATAGGCAAAGGGAACGCGTTCGCTCTAAAATTACCTACGAGTACCCGCCTACAGGCCGCGGAGAGCCGTCCCTTTGGCCCTTGACTTTTCGTTAGGTATAATTTTAGCTTCACACCGGCGCACGAGTTATATCTATTGTTAAAACAACATATTTTTATGACAGTTGTGTAACAACAATATGAAATGAGTCTCAAGTGTCGTTTCTGGATTTGAAATGTTGATTTTATTTTCAGTATTATTTGACTAATAGATCATTGCATTCATTGCATTATTATGTTACAATTGTGAATATAGGTATAAGTACTTATATTTTCTTGACACTTAATCTGATGATTTGTTTATACTCGCGTGTGATTAGATAACTACTTATAGGTAGGTGGTACTTGCTCTATATATAGTAGCGGGCACGGATATATAAATATATACATTTCCGAGACTATGACGTAGAGTCGTATGGAATCCATTCCTACGACTATCCAAGTAGCACAGAATGCAACATTACTCTCGTCAGGCCTTAACTATTTAGAATTTTGCAGTTAGACCCCTATAAATGTTCATTCATGATATATTACAGCTGTAAGCTGTATATTACCTTTTTATATTATTTAAAAAGAGCTAAGTCTGAATAAAGGCTGAAATAAAACTACTCATGTACATATGTAAACCCTTGTGGTATTAATTCTCACGAATATGTAGAGTCCCGTGATGTGCATTCTAATTTCTGGAGATATGTAGAGCGTACTGGCATTTATTATTATTATTCTGGCGACTATGTAGAGAAAGTAGGCTCTCCTTCAAAATAGAACAAAATATACATTAGGTATATAGGTACATATATTTAGGTACGTCATAAAAACGCACCGATGATTATGAGCAACCTGCAGACATTTTTATTTGGTAACTGTGTGGACAATTTAATCTTTACCATAATAAATTTCTACCATAGTAGAAGAATGGTAGATTTTTCATTACCTACGAGTACATGGAAGGCAGTATTATATGCGTGAGTCCTATCGATAGACAGCCGAGTATGTAATAATCAATCGACACGGGTTAACACCCATAATGACTATTACTCGTTACTATAATACGTTTTTCAACACACTAGCGAGGAAAAAAGAACATTATTTAACAAATCTCTATCCTTATACTTACTAACTTTTTGGAAAATGTCAAAGGTTTTATATCTCGCACGCACCGCTAGCGATGCTCGCACAGGTGATAGACAAACAGCCAATGTTAACTATGACTAGTATAGTATATTCATATTCTAAATTTTAAACATAACGCAGTCCGTAGATACGCAACTCTATAAACAATAACGCCAACATAACATTCCTCCACCTTTAAATCTTGAAACTAAAAGAACTTTTTAAATTCAATATGTTTCTTGTCCCATAATTTATAATCTTCCTATCGGTACTAGGCTGAACAGTGGATGAAGGTATACTGCTGCCCTGTATGATTTCATTCTCTGAACCAGCTGGAACAGGGGCATTGTCATCTTCAGACACAACCTCACACTCCTGCCAACGCTCCACGTCAAGTTCGTCTTCATGACCATATGTGTGATAAGTGGTCCAGGGCTCGTGTCCACAGCGGAGGCTGTAGAACTAAAGGTAACAGCAGATAGAGCAGGAATCGGAGCCGAAGTAGACTCGAAATAGACTCTACCTATTCCGAGAATGACCATTCAGCTTTTGAAGTGATTGCTGTGTTTTTCCTTTATTTTTGAGTGCTACGTAGGTAGCTTATAGGTATTTACCTACATGTACTTTTCCGTAGCTCTAGCTTATCATTATAACTTCGCGAAAAGTTACTGCATCGATACATTGTAGTTTCGTAACAAATATCGAATACTTTATAGTTACTATTAATAACTACACACCTACGTATCTAAATTATATATCTTATCTATTCCCAAGACAACAGGAAACGTAGACATTCATTTTCATTTAATTTCCAAGAGAGAGACATAAATATATAGTAAACAGGAAAATTTTAATAGAATAGGTAAATTATTTCATATGAAGTAGATATATTTTTCCTTGATATAATGTCATGTTTGGTCGCCGACCGGTTCCGAAGGTAAAAGGGACCGGCCGCGCGGCCGGTGCGTAGCGTCTTGCGTAAGGCGCTCTCCTCTCATTGGCCGAAGAAACCACGCCCTGTGCGTAACCGAACCTTGAATTTCGACAGGCCCTTACGAGGCCCTTATCATCTCCTCATACACTCTGCGTCCCTAGTAATCTGTGTTATATTATAAATAATTTAAAAGGGCTCGTCAATAAATATTATTTGCGAAAACAACATTTTATTGTATAATAATGACAGGTAGTACACAGTTTATATTGAATTCGTATCGCTCAATTGTTAAGCCGTGTTAACAATCCTGTAAAACACTGCTGCAATAACAACAGTCATTATCACGGACGTGCTTGTGTGCGTTTGTTTGTAAAACCCCTAATTAACACTAATTAAAAATGTAAATTTAAGGGCTCGGTACCTACTCGTCAGCTTGACGAAGGTGTAAATGAATTCCGAAGGTCTTCGTTGTAGCAAGAAATAATGGGCATGTCACTCCCAATGACTTTGGGTACCAGGAACGCATATGTTTTAAGGAACACGAATAAAGAAAGGGCCTCTAGGTACTACGGCAAGAAGTTCGTAGGTTTTTTTTGTGTTAAATACCTACAGTACTTTGAGGCGGGCGGCGGCGCGTAGAGGACGCGCTACTTTGGTTGGCATTGCGTTACGAATTGCATGATATTCTATGTAGATCTACTTATATTGAAATGTTGGAAATAAATATTTTCTATTGAATAATATTTGTCTATTATAGTATATATATGGGATGTAAATTTGATAAAAAAAAATACATTTTGAATTGCATTTTTGAGACAACCGACTTTTTATTATTGGTAACGTGTTTAAATTTTAAAAGTTATCTTTTTATTTACTTTTATTGTGAATGGGATCAATATCCAATACCTACAATAAATTAAGGCATTTGAAAGCCCACGCGTGAGTCCCTACTGAAAATTGTTTAATGATTCGATATTTTACCAAATTGCTATATGATTTTATGGGTATAGTGAGTTAGGGAGAGTAATGATACACTCGAGAACAATTGTACACCATAATATTATAATGTTCCAAGAAATGAATAATCATACAGAACCTAATATTATAAAACTGTGCGGAGAGGTTATAAGTGTCGCGTAATAAAAGTACCGTTAGCCCGGGCTGCGCGAGCGCAACGTCTAGCCTCGAGAAAGGTATATCGGCGACTGTCTCCACAAAACCGAAGACACGCGAAGTAACGCGTCGGCTAACATCGGCGCGCGACGGGAACACCCGAGCGCCTTCGTAGGCTAAACAATGCGCGCGCGCAGCGACGGGCGTCGCGGCGACAATAAGCAACATTAGGTATAACAAATTATTATAATTTACTTATAAATAAATGAGAAATGCAATGCCGCTACATCAGCCCCCCCGGAGACCTTTAGTGTCGATAAAAATCCGGAAAATGAACACGACGACCAGAACGAGTCGTTCTATTTCTAAATGTAACCGGAACAGATAAGGTTGTTTCTTTCGTTGGAGGAATGGTTGATGACGCGTTAGTTTTATCGGGCGGATCAGACAAGATATAGGCTGGTTTCAACCTATCTATTGAAACTGATGTTTGCTTCCCGGCGACGTCTACTATATAAAATTTCTCTGACCTCCTAATAATTCTAAAGGGGCCAGCATAAGGAGGCTGAAGCGACGTTCTCACAAGATCCTGTCTTATAAAGACATGTGAAACTGTCGACAAGTCTTTATAAATAAATACTTTTTGAGAACCGTGACGTGTAACAGCCGAAGGTTGTAATTTCTTCATATGAAGACGCAACCTAGAAAGAAAATCCGTGTAGTCAGTCAGTACGTCAGTAGTAGGTACTAATAAATCACTAGGCAGCCTAAGTTGTTCACCATAAACTAATTCTGCAGTAGACGCAGATAAATCTTCCTTCCATGCACTACGAATACCAAGAAGTACTAGTGGAAGGGTTTCCGTCCAACACTGGTCTGCGTGACACATAATAGCGGCCTTGAGTTGTCGGTGGAAACGCTCCACTAGACCATTGGCAGCCGGGTGATAAGCTGTAGTTTTTATATGGCGTGAACCGATAATAGATGCAATCTGACTAAACAAATGCGACTCAAATTGCCGTCCTCGATCAGTGGTAATTATACCAGGGCAACCGAAACGAGAAATCCACGTAGATATAAAAGCTTTTGCGACACTTTCAGCTGTAATGTCATGTAAAGGTACTGCCTCAGGCCAACGTGTAAACCTATCAACGGCTGTTAGGCAGTATCTATAATCATGAGAAACAGGCAGTGGACCTATCAAATCTACGTGAACGTGAGAAAAACGGCCTGTAGGAGGTTTAAAGTCATGAACTGGTGCATGAACATGTCGTGTTACTTTGGATTTCTGACAAGGAATACACGACCGTGCCAGCTCCGGCAATCTTTTTTTATACCAGGCCAAACAAAACGCTCAGATACCAGCTTAATGGTATTTCTAGCGCTAGGGTGGCTAAGGCTATGGAATGAATTAAAAACTGCGTGACGAAACTCTGTTGTGACAAATGGACGTTTGACTGGCCCGGATACGTCACAAAATAGTTTCGTAGTTGCAAAGGCAACTTTTTGCAAATTAAGGGATGAACCGGTTCGAAGTAGTTCTTGAAGTTCGGTATCCGTAGCTTGCGAAATTGCTAATGCGTCATAATCAAGTCCGTCAGTAATAGCGTCAGTTCTAGACAAAGCGTCCGCAACGACATTGTCCTCGCCAGCGATGTATCGAACATCAGTTGTAAATTGCGATATAAAATCTAAATACCTAAACTGCCGTGGTGAACAAGCATCGAGCGACTTTTTGAAAGCTGAGACAATCGGCTTATGGTCAGTAAGAATAAAGAAAGGTTTTAATTCAATCATGTGCCGAAAGTATTTAACTGACTCGTAAACAGCAAGAAGCTCGCGGTCATAGGCACTATATTTGACCTGCGGTGGAGTTAACTTTCGAGAGAAAAATCCTAACGGTTGCCAATGACCTTCCACTTTCTGCTGCAATACCGAACCGAGGGCGAAATCTGAGGCATCTGTAACTAAGGCTAGAGTAGCAGATGAATTAGGGTGCGCCAGGAGAGTAGCATTTGCAATGCTTGTTTTACAAGCATTGAAAGCATCTTCAAGGCAGGGGACCAAGTGACCGGCCTATTGCTCTTCACCTTTGGGCCCCTGCATAGCGCAGGGAGAGGAGCGTGGAAGTTAGCCGCGCCGGCAATAAATCTCCTATAGAAATTAAGTGCTCTAAAAATCGTCTTAAATCACGAATAGTCTTAGGTCGTGAGAAATCTTGTATAGCCTTTACTCTATCACCTATAGGCCTAGTACCGTCAGAAGAAACCAGGTAACCCAGGAACTCCACTTGCGGTACAGCGAAAACACATTTACTGACGTTGAGCAAAATCCCGTGCTTGTTAAAACGTTCGAATACCACGCGTAGATGCTCCTGGTGCTCTGAATGATCAACAGATGCCACTAAAACGTCATCGATAAACGGAAAACAGAAATCAAGACCCCTTAGGATTTCATCCATAAACCGCTGAAACGTTTGCGCAGCGTTGCGCAAACCAAAACTCATATAAGGGAACTCGAAAAGTCCAAAGGGTGTCGTGATTGCCGTCTTCGGAACATCCGACTGCGCGACAGGAATTTGATTGTAAGCGCGTACTAAATCTAGTTTACTAAATACTTTACAATTAAATAGGTTATGCGAAAAATCAGCGATATGTCGCACTGGGTACCTATCAGGTACGGTACGTGCGTTAAGTGCGCGGTAATCACCGCACGGTCGCCATCCTTTATCCTTTTTAGGTACTAAATGCAGCGGTGATGACCACGGACTTTCCGACCTACGTGCAATACCCGTACGTAACATATCTTCAAATTCGCGTTTAGCGATAATTAAACGATCGGGTGCTAAACGCCTTGGTCGGGAAAAAACTGGTGGACCGGGAGTAGTCCTGATATAATGCTGTGTTTGATGTTTATATTTACGCTCAACAGGTGTTCCAACTGGCCTTATTATATCAGGATACTCTTCCAGTAACCTGTGGTACGGAGTATCACCTGAAACAACCTTAATCTGCGGCAGGGTACAAGCAGAAGCGATCGAAGCGGCTGATGTAAGCGAAGTAGTGCTGTCGATTAAGCGTGCATTACGAACATCGACAAGCAAATCGTAAAATGAAAGAAAATCCACGCCAATAATAGGCTTATCAACATCAGCTATAACAAAGCGCCATTGAAACGCTCGGCGTAAATTTAAGTCTAAACATAAGCTGATCCAACCATATGTACTAATTGTAGTATTATTAGCGGCATAAAGTTCATAATTAGTCCTATGACGTCGTTGTGCACGCAAAAAACTCACAGGATAAACGCACAAATCGGAACCTGTATCCACTAAATATTGTATCTTGCTATTGGCGTCCGTAAGGAATAACCGGCTAGAACTTACGGCACTAACACTGGTCGCGTCAAGCGACCCATTAACTAGTTTTTTTGATACGCACAAGGTTTAATGCACTTATCTGCTTTGTCCGCGAACTTGAAGTGGTACCAGCAGTATCGCTGGCCCTGTTCGCTAGACCCCCTGGCCCGCGAACGGTTCCTAGACGGGTTACGCTTGCCGCGGGACCTCGATCGGGGCCTATTGTTTCGACCCCGAGAGGTTGTCAACGCGTCAAGCCTATGGGTTAGGGCATCGATTTTTCGATGCAAGTCATCGATGGTTGAACATTGCGATCCCGATGAGGAAGTAGCGGCTACTTGGGGGATAATCATAGAAGGAGCGCCCTCTTGTATCCGATCCGCTATATTCGCTAACTTATCCAGAGGAGAGTCATCTTGCACCGCCAAAATGCTTTGCATTAATGATGGTAGTTTGCACATCCACCAAGTGCGCACGAAATCTTCAGGACAATCGACTCCAGCCAAACTCCTGACGTGGCGCAAAAACTGACTCGGCTTACGATCGCCAAGCTCTTCCTTCATCAATAGCTGCTTAATTCGTTCCTGCTTTGAAATGGACAATCGGGCTATAAGCTCCCGTTTTAAGGTCCCGTATTTATCCTCAGCAGGTGGCTTTGCAATAATGTCATCCACCTCGCCGGCATATCTGGGATCCAACTGGGATATAACATTATAAAATTTCGTAGCATCCACAGTGATGTTGGCCAAAATAAATTGTGCCTCCAATTGGCTAAACCACATGGACGGTTTATCCGGCCAAAATGGTGGTAACTTAATGCTCACGCGTTCTACAGAGCCAATGGGTTCTCCAAATTCATTGCCTGTTGTCGTCATTGTCCTGGTAATTTATTTATCAATCCACGAACAAAAAGCACGAACAAAATCTACTTATGAGTCCAAAGTCCGTAACCCGTCCGCACAGTAGTTAATCGCGAAAATAAGACGCGTTCTTTAATTTAGGGTCACCACTTATGGGTATAGTGAGTTAGGGAGAGTAATGATACACTCGAGAACAATTGTACACCATAATATTATAATGTTCCAAGAAATGAATAATCATACAGAACCTAATATTATAAAACTGTGCGGAGAGGTTATAAGTGTCGCGTAATAAAAGTACCGTTAGCCCGGGCTGCGCGAGCGCAACGTCTAGCCTCGAGAAAGGTATATCGGCGACTGTCTCCACAAAACCGAAGACACGCGAAGTAACGCGTCGGCTAACATCGGCGCGCGACGGGAACACCCGAGCGCCTTCGTAGGCTAAACAATGCGCGCGCGCAGCGACGGGCGTCGCGGCGACAATAAGCAACATTAGGTATAACAAATTATTATAATTTACTTATAAATAAATGAGAAATGCAATGCCGCTACAATTTTATCAAATTTGTCAAGAAAAAAGCCCAAACGCAAACGTAAAGAACAGAAATAAATATTTGACAAGGGCCATTTTGGAATGAAACAACTATAAACGGATTCAACTCGCGCACTTTATTTTATTGGCTGACGTTAGGGCTATTTTAATAAAATGCTATCTAAGTAGGTAGGTACATTGTGCTAAGTTGATACCGACTTACTAGAGCTCGGAATACGTAGACACGTTGACAGCACAAAATCGACTTAATACAATTAGTAATAGTTAAAGGTATACTATTTTACACAATTGCAGGTAAGCCGAATTAACAGTCTCTACCTATTTTAAAAATACCGTGTACCTATTATCCACACGATTGCAAATGACGTTTTTTAAAGCAAAGAAAAACACATTTTTACATAAGCTTCTATTGTAACTAACTTTTAAAAAAAATTCAAGAACAATTTTATGAGCCGCTAGCGATGCTCACACAAGTACCTTATGGATAAACAGTCAATGTTATCTAAACATCTCTATATTTTCAATACTTATATTATATTGAGTATTTCGCTTTTCATATCAAGACTTGTTATTAATTAAATAAAATTAATGTTTTATTTATCATAATAAAAGATAAAAAAATATTTTTTGTTGCGTATAACTCTGTTACAATAAAAAAAGCAACCGGTTAAATTGAGAAGGCTTCGTTGACATTAATGTAGTTTGAAGTCAGTTTTTTTTTTAATACAGCACTGAAAACAGTACTAAAAAGTAAAAAGGCAATTGTGCTGTAAATCCTGTTATGAACCTGAAAACGAGTTAATAAAATGCCCTTTACGAGTAACTGTATTGAAAAAACATTATTCACTCCCCTATTAATTTTTCTTCATTACACTTTGTACATTGCATCGGAAATTGCAAATCGCAATAAGTATCTTCAACAAAATAATATTAAAATTCAAAACAGCGATACGTCCATAAAAAATCTAATGCATAATATAAAATACGAGCGTAACAAAGAAAAAATAAAGAGCGCGGCACAAAAAGATGTCCGGACCAAAACTCCAACTGAAAAAAAAAAAACAAGCCCCAACAAAGATGGCCTCACTTGAATCTCATCTACCAGGCTAACATGGCGCGAGTGGAGGTCTCAGGAATGTACTGAATGAAAGCAGCTGCTTTCTTCACTCAGTAGTGTCAAGTGTAGTGTTGGAGAAAGACAGCAGATGCAGATAAGCTGTAGTAAAATGTAGATATTTGAAGTTGTACCCGTGTTATTCATGCATTATAAAGTACTTGCCTACGGCTACGTGATAGGTAGTATTTATAGAACAGCCCAAGTAGTACAAATATATGGGCAGCAGACAAGCAATGATTTTATTGAATAAAAACTTGACACGATAAAATTTTTAAAGTACCTAAATTAAATATACCTATCTACGTACCTTGATATTGGTTAATTCTTAACATACTAAGTATTACACTTACACTTGGTTAGAAGCGTCGTCGCATGTCTTTAAATTTATAAGTCATAGTTAAGAGTGTCGTCGGGAAAAAACACCCAAAGAAAAGACTACCTAGATCAAAATCGGTTAAACCGTTTGGGAGTTGCGATGCCACCGACAGACACACAGATTTTATGTATTTACCACCCCCACCTTTTACGGTAGGGGTGGAAAATATTTAATATATATTATAAGACTCTTCAATGTATTTATATAATCGTTTTAAAAATAAATAAAACGATTACCTACCTATTATGTAATACACATCTACGAGTTTTCGTAGCAAAGTGCTACGAAAATCTTGTAGCCTAATGTCATGAATTGATGAAATATATTTCAATCAATATTTTGGCATATATTTTTTAAATGCGAAAAATAATTATTATGCGGATTCTTTTCTTTAGTCAAAACAATAGGTAAGTATCTACCTTAACGTACCTATTAGAATTATCAGTCTATCAGAAAATATTGTATTACAACACGTGTATCCTTTCCTCTCATACTAATTGTAATGTCATGCGGTAATATTAAAACTTACACGATTATTAAATAATGCCCGCTCATTGTATGAAAGTTTAAATAATAAGGTTCAAATACCTTAATCCTTATTAATTATAACAGTTATTCCCAATTATTTTTGATGATTAAAACACTTCACTAATGCCATATTTCCATTGAATAATTATCAACATAGTTTGTTGTTTGCAGTTAATCAGGGACTTTTAAGTTAGAAAAAAAACGTCAGCAAATAAAATAAAATAAAAATACGCGAGTTAAATCCGTTAATAGTTGTTTCATTCCAATTAGAAAAAAAAATCATATTTTTACATTTTAATAAAAAATCATTACTATATACCTACATACTTACTTTCCTATCTCGTACAGTGAATGTCTCATACGGAAAGCCGCGTACTAACAGCTGCGTTACAAATACAACACATATATCCTGTACCTACACACACATGCGTAGAACCCCTCCGCCCTGACCTCACGCAAGGATCACACACCACACCATATGTGACACTCGAACTCCGCACCCCCTATGCAACCCTGGTACTTGTAGCCCACATGTGCAACCCTTTTCTGACACGTGGTCTATGTGGACGGCCAGACACATGTGTCAGGTTAGTTAGTGTATGTGGATATACTTCTCTGTGTTTCTCGGATTATTATTGCGCAAACTTGTGTACTAGTAGACGTTTACATTCACCTTATTTAAAATTGTATTACATTTGATAAACCCATGCCGTCGGCTCGCATGTATGCAGTCGGTACACAGCACACGAGGGGAGCTATGAGCACACAACATTAGCGATGCTTGTGTACAGCGTAAATTAGACTTTATTTTATCTGTTTACCTAGCGGCACGGCACACGCCCATGACGCAGTGACATGCGTCAAGAACGACCGATGCACCAGGGTCGCAGCGCAGCGAGGCAGTGCAACGACCTAGCAGACGGCGTAACCACCACTTTTAAAGACCTTTACAGGTCGGACTAGTCGTCTTGTCGAGTTATTGTATTTTTATAAAAAGTCGTTTAACTGGGGGCTCTCGTTGTAATGGGCAATGCAGTCGCATTGAATGCTGTATGTTTAAACAGTTTCTTTTAGGGGAACGGGGCGACGACGTCACATAAGTAAGTACCTATCTATTTATGTGTGCGAGCAGAGGCCGCAGCTACACAACGGTTTTCAAATCATTTTAGAAAAACTCCTCGACACATACACGATATTGGCTTTCTTTAGTATTGCAGCGCATACATGTTTGGATATTGAATATGTAGTGGCAAGTCTTGCATGTGTGCATGGAATACATGCGGTTAAGCGACCGACAGTCTAATAAACATCTTCTCACGTCCACTAGGCACCTATTACCTAGCTCGCCGCCCGTCTACCTTCTACTAAGTTAGGAGCGCCTGGTACCCCGACATGGAATGTTCCGAACGGGTTAGGTTAGTCAGTTGAGAATTTTGCAAACAAATTCGCGGATACTTTGGATCTATAGTTGAAAATAAGTTTATTAAGTGTATTTTTTAATATAATATGTACTTATTAAAGCATTATAGTTGGTGGCTTTTAAATATTTCATTTTTAGTTTGGATTTGATATCTAATCTTTTAAATAACAATTAGCTACAATATCTAATCGTTTTTTACCTGCCAACCTAAATTAAAAAAAAGTAAAGCACGTAGGTGATTTTGTCATTTGCATTTTCGTATTTCTTTTCTAATTATTTATTATTTATTTTTGTTTTGTTGCTGGACAATTAATTGATTATCCATAGACAATAAACTTGAATTTTTAAGTAAAATTAAATAGCACTATTTTCATGACATAATTTTGTTATTTTTAACCTAGGTACCTAGTAAATTAAATTAATATAACAAAAAAGTCACGAATTCAACTTGTTGTTGTAGGTTTCTTGTAAAAAATAGATAACTAAGTAGGTACCCACGTCATATTTTGCACCATATATGTTTACGTTGTTATTTCTATGCAAATTTCCGCAATTTTGTTTTGTAAAGGGATCTGCAAGGAAAGCGTTTTGAGAAGTTTCACAATTCTTACATCTAATCGTGATAGGCATTTGATTGCGCGCCATTTTGCCGAGCTTGCGCGCTCGTACCGGTTCTGATCGCTCCGTATATGTTCATGTGATACTTAATATGGATGCGGTTGCCACCCTACATGATCTCCACCGTACCCCTGTATGCCTGGTGTAAACTGACGTCACGTGACGCAACACGTCACGCGACTGACAGGCTTTTGAAAGCTCATCTCGGTCCTTAAATAAATTCCAGTTAAAACTATGTAGTAATTGTGGCGTTTAATGCATACCAAGTATGGAAATAAACGTCATATAACATGATGTATGTACTTTTATTTACATACGTGTTCACACTTATTATTATTATTTTCCACTCTCTACATTGTTGCATGAAAGTCCGAAATTTCACTTAGGCAATTTTGCTTATTATACTTATACTTTAGGCTACAAACACTAAATTTCTGATACCTACTTAATACCTATGCATTTCTACAGTTAGTTTTACTCTATTATATTATAATATTTGCTTTCTTCGTCTGTTCAGTATTAAGCACAACAAAGCACAATGATTGTTGCATTGAACACGAAAGTGTGACCGGCAAGCCGTCCTTTACAAATGTAACCCCCGCGTGCCCCCGCTCGTTCCCAAAAGCTCGATCTCCTGGCAACCTATATCATCCTGGTGTAAAAAGGGGGCAAACCATTGTTCTCACGCACACGCACTTTTTTTTACTTTATCCCGCGTACTTGCCCTCATTTCGGTTGGCAGGACAATAGATTAGTAAGAAACACAATTGGCTTTTTTCATACCTACGTATCTGTGCTGCACCTTCTTTCTACCTTACTATGTAACTTTTTTTTTAAATGCACTTGCGTTTTTCGTATTTTGTTTTGTCATTACAGCGATATTGTCCTGCATATAACCTTTTCGCTTTTAAAAGGGAGAGTGAAAGGGACGTCATACTTTCAAACTTTCATTATTTCGTCGTTTTATTCTCATTACAAAATGAAGTGTAAAAGAGACAGATACATTGTAAAATCAAGCATGGATCGCAGCATCCCGGTCCCTGCGAGCTTATATCTCTATTAGTTCTAATGTGGATCTTGCTGCTTGGATGTGAGAGTATCTTATACTTACGGAGAAGCTTTACTTGTAGGCTTTTCTTATCTTTTGTAGGGGGCGATCTTGTAAGTAAGGAGTCCTGTTAAGCCATGTTATCCCAGTGACTGAGTCGGGAAAGTTACAAAACGAAAGTCCGATCGGCCTTCGCGTAGCAGGTTTATGTGACACTGGGAGCCCTACGAGAGAATCGATTATGTAACCAAGTTTGGTGAGATATAAAAAGCTTTGAGCTTTTATTACGGCGTCTCCGGGCTTGTGGGTATATTATTTTCATCGACGAAATCATGAAATTAAATTATGATACGATAAAAAAATGCATTAAATAAGGTTCCCAATAGTAACTCAAAGTAGTTATTTAGTGCACCTTTCATAACCGTAGAAAAACTTTGGGAAATGTTAAGTTTTTTACTATAATAATATACAGACATTAAATATGTATTTGGAATTGGAGTTACATATTTATTTAGCGAGGTATAAATACTTAAGAAAGCATGGCATCCCTACTAATATTATAAATGCGTTAGTAACTCTGTCTGTCTGTCTGTCTGTCTGTTGCTCTTTCACGCCTAAACGGCTGAACGGATTTTGATGAAATTTGGTATGGTAATAGATGATAACCTAGAAATGGACATAGGCTATAAATAATCACGCCATCGTTCTTAGGGGGTAGGCAGTAGGCAGATAACTAAATTGAGATAGTGATTTTTAGTCGTTTTGGTTGGGACTTTTGCTCTATTGCTCTATTGCTCTAGGTATATATTATAAATGCGAAAGTAACTCTGTCTGTCTGTCTGTCTGTTACGCTTTCACGCTAAAACTACTGGACCGATTTAAATGAAATTTGGTACAAAGAAAGTCTGGAGCTTCAGAAAGGACATAGGCTACTTTTTAACCGGCTGCAAAATAGGACGAGTTCCACGCGGACGAAGTCGCGGGCAGAAGCTAGTACGTATATATATATTATGCCTATTTTAATATAAATATGCAATTTCATGCAACAGAAGTATATTACAGGGTTACATTTGTATTATGTCACCCTGTATGTATTATTGGTTTATTTGTTATTTCCTTTAATTATGTTAAGTTTAGTCTGTTATCTTGCTCTTACGTGCTAATGCACCCGTAGCAGAACATTGCATTTGTCTCTCTCATTTGTAGCGAATGACGTGGCCTCGATGCATTCACTGCATTGTCGATTGAGTGACGACCCGCCCCGCACCGCCATCGCGGGGGCGGTCGTTGCCTTATCCTTGAGTATCCTTGCGGCAGGACAATGAGCCGCGATAACTCTCATTATAACATGATGTCCTGGTAACTTGCAGGATATTTCGTCCCTTTGGGAATAACGGCCGACCTGAGGGCCTAGAAATGAAACAAAAGCACGCAGGTAGTTTTATTTTTTCTTTGGGCGTATGGTATGAGAACCTTATTGTAAACGTTTACCTTGTGTAAACTAGTCTGCTGTATTTATGTTTACATATTTACAATGCGTCGGCAATAAATCCATATTGTTTACATCGAAGTATCTCTTGCAATTCTATGAAACCCTGGTGAACGTCGACGTAATCTCGATCGTTCGATGTAACCGCGAGGAGGATAGCCCCTTTCTCGCAATTTAACATATAAGTTACAATGTAATGACAGTACGTATACGATGTAAGGGAAAGGACTCTGAGCCTCTTCGGTGCCTCTGAAGTCCTGCTAGTTGTTGACGTCATTCCAATAGAATTCACATCCCTTGGGTACCTCACCGGGCAATGACCCGCCTTCCCTGGAGTAAACTTGTTTGTGCATACAAACTGGTGCTGTATACCTTCATATCTCATGCTTTAAAAAAGAGACAGTTCCAAATAATAATAAATTATTCTTCGTTTTAAATAACTTTAGCCGATTTTGAGCGAAAATAGTAAACTTCTATGTATTTTTGTGATCAGAAATTACCTATAGATATAACTATCATTTCAAAACTATAAATAATGCAGCGAGACAATCCCGCCTTAAATAACGCAACGCCCCTAATAAAATTACTCTGTGGGGGAGAAAAAAAAGGACATTCGAGCGTTGAATGGAACGCTGCTAAAGAGAGAAACATAACATCCCCCTTTTATATCCTTGTCGCACTTGTGAGCTTTCGTAGAGCTTTCGCGTCTGCTAACTCTCCTTGTTTTATGGCATCCTGGTTAATTCCCGCGTCGGGAACGCCGTTGTCACTAGCCGCTTTCTCCTTCTGATGAGCTTTTATAGAATTGGACTTCGCAAAAGAGATATCTGTGCATCTCTTTTTGACAACGGATCGAGCTTTATAACTTTGAGCAAAGAATTTTAGTCATTAGTTGATGTTTCCTGTTATGTTAAATCGAATTCTGAGACTATACCTAAGTGTTACCAAGTTAGGTATAAAGGACCACTTTGTGTGATCGTAGCGATATACGAAAAGATATACAGCTTACTCAAAAACTCGTTTAATTGACAGTAAATAAGGAAAAACTAGAACAAAAGAACAATATACTAAAAATGTATAAAAATATCCATAAAAAGTATATTATTAAAAAGGTGTAATCCTGTCGTCAACACTCCTATAGGTAGGATTAAATTTCCTTTTTTTTGTTACCGATTTGTAAATTTGTTAAGAGACTCGCCGAATTAAGTAGGGAAAATTCGTTTTGAGAATAAGTTGACACAATTTGAATGACCGATAACCGTTGGAGTAAACGTGTTCTAGAGTGGAGACCGCGTCTCGGCAAGCGTAGTGTAGGACGTCCTCAGGCAAGGTGGAGTGACGATTTGCGTAAGATGGCTGGCAGGAGCTGGATGCAAGCAGCCCAAAATAGAGCAAAGTGGCGTGAAATTGGAGAGGCCTATGTCCAGCAGTGGACTGCGACGGGCTGATGATGATGATGATGATGATGAATTTGAATGTGCTGCAGCTTGTTGCAGTTTAATCAAATCCAGCCTAACGTTAAATACGTGATACACTCAATATAGGTGTACTTTTCACAGCATGCCATGCAGCACGCAACGCGGCTCTGTCGACCACGACGTCTACGGTCCCGCCGAAATTACCGACGGTGTCGATGGAACCGCGGTCGCCATACCCCGACACAGTGACGCTGCTGCCGATACCGACCTGCCCCGACGACAACATGACTACCAGCCCACTAGCTCGCCTCCGTAGAGCCATGAAGGACGTCAGCTACACGCAAATGAACGCATTTTTTGACGCTTTCCTGGTCTTCTACAGTGATGAGCATTTGGTACGATATTTTTATTAATCGGTTCTTTTATAAGATGAAGGAACACGTGCACCGCGTGCTTAAAAGTGAATACGTGTTATTACTCGTATGAATTATAAGTAATAAATAATATATTAGATTAGATTCATTAATAATTAATGTAATAATCTGCTAAAAAGCTTGAAGAATAAAACTTAATTATCGTTTACAAATCGCTACTTTAATCAAACTGACAAATACGACTCTTTACAATCTGCTTGCTTAGATATGAGTATTGTTATAGTACATTACGCACCAAGGCCAGTAAAATAAAAAATGTCTCAGATCACATGTAATTGTCGTCCGAGGCGAAGCCGAGGTTGACAAAAATGTGATCTGAGGCTTTCTATTTTACTGGCCGAGGTCAGTTTACTATTTTTCTATTCGACGAAGCCAGAAAGCGGCGATTTCATTTAGCGAAGCGGCCACAAAGTTGGCGCTTTCTGGCCGGAAGACGGAAAAAAATATTTATTAACTACCTACTTAGCTACTTGGAAATAAAACGTCTTTGACTACTAGAAAAAAACTTCTCTAGATTTTGTAAGGCAAACCCCATGTCAAAGTTAACTCTATTTTAGAGCGACGAGCCAGCGGCGGAGGAACGTCGGTTGGAATACGTGAGCGGGTGGGACGGCGCGGGCACGGCGGCCGTGTTGGCTGACGGCGGCCCCGCGGCGGTGTGGGTCCCCAGTGGCGACGTGCGCCGCGCCCGTTCCATGCTCTCCTGCGCCTGGCTCGTGCTCGACGCTGACGATGTCACCCAGCCAGGCATAGCTGATTGGATTTCGGTCAGTCATGTGTTAACGTACATAGTGCGACATAGCCTTTAAAATTGCTAGCATTAAGTGGCAATGGGCCAGACACATTGCTCGTAGAGCAGGTGGCAGTGTAGGGAAGCCTACCAGTTGGTCCTGGAGACGGACCTTAAGCGCTATAAAGGGACTTGGAATGACCCATCTATGAGTATATGTAGTCATCTTTCGATTAAAATGATGATGGTGATGATGACCAGTAGGTAATAAGAGAAGATCTATGCTGAAGTTCGATACAACTTCGATAAAAAATTGACATCAAACTTATGGACTATCAATTTTAAAGTATGAATCATCAACAGTTAGTAGATGTTAGAATACACTAACTCTAATCGATTTAACTCGCGTAGTATAACGTTGTTAAATGTTAATCTCCCAGGGTCGTCTTGGGCGGTCGGGGCGTGTTGGGGCCGACGCCCGTCTTACCTCAGTGGACGAGTGGCAGCAGCTGTCCAGCGAGCTGCAGCGCCTGGGTCTCCAGCTGATCCACACGCCGGCGCTCCTCGACCAGCTGTGGAACGATGAGCAGGACCACAGCAGGAAGAGGCCGGAGTTCTCCCGGGTCGTGGCTAATCTACACCCTGCTGAGTACACCGGTAAGACAAGTGACACTCTTTATCTGTCAATGTCATGATCACAAAAGCCAGGTGATCAGTTTTCGTTAGCTTATGCCCATTCTTTATATTTTTATTCGTTTTCAAAATCTATTCTTATATCAATCTGCTATTAGAACGATAGCTAAGTAAACAAGTAGATTATCTATCAGCTAGAAATTAATATCTCTTTGTCCTCTTTGGCGATTATGAAACGAAATCAATAACAACATAATAATATTATTATAACGATACAGGTAACTCAATTGATCATTGTGAAACAGGCCCGAAATGGTCTAATTATGGATCATAAATTGATTTTCGGATTATTACCTATGTTAACTATTAAGTAATTTATATAAGCAGGAGTAAAAGTAAAAAAAACGCAATTATACGAGCAAATCTGTAATGTAATCCAGGTCTCAGTTGGCGTGACAAGTTGTCTGCAGTTCGGTCAGCAATACGAGAAAATGGCGCTGATGCGATGATCATAACAGCCTTGGACGAAGTAGCGTGGCTCCTCAATGTCCGGGGAAGAGACGTGCCGTATGCACCGTTACTGAAAGCCTTTGTGGTTGTCAGTACTAGGGACTTAAGGATCTACGTACCCCCAGGAAAGCTTGCCTTGCCCGTGAGAGAAGCGCTTGCAGTATGCTACGTCAGTTCTAGTAATTGCACCAGGTGAGTCCTACGCTGTTGAAATTTATGTATTTTTTAAGTATGTACATACCTCGTATCTACACATGATTACGAATATCTGTGAATTTAAGAGAAACTGTAAATTTATAACGTTTTGACGTTATAAATATTATATAGCACGAATTTTAAGTAAAGTTTCATAAAAATAACCTGTAGGTACTTAAGTGTAGTTTATATGCTGTCTAGAAAAGTTAAAACTTACAAAAGATTTACTTGGTCTTTGTGATACAATGCCTCAAATTAGCATGACTTATTGGATTTAACATTAAATTTCCTTTACATGCCTATCTATATCTGTAAAATAATTAAGGTGCCATGTAACAAATATCGTGTAAGTTCGATATTGTCTCAGCTGTATTGGTGTGCATAGCTCGGCAGTAACGCGTTAATCCGTTAATTAACGAAGTTACCACTTCGACTAACGGATTAACTTTAAAACTTAACGGGCTCGTTAATTCCGTTACAATT
This sequence comes from Polylopha cassiicola, assembly GCA_038024825.1. Lineage (NCBI taxonomy): Eukaryota > Metazoa > Arthropoda > Insecta > Lepidoptera > Tortricidae > Polylopha > Polylopha cassiicola. The sequence continues at coordinate 9,059,623 of CP149055.1, forward strand.
TCACAAGTTTGTTGATCGTTATTCTAGTATTATTTGACAAGTACACTTACGTAAAAAAAAAATTTTGCTTACTGGATTAACAGATTCGGATTCAGATTCAGATGTGACGCTTTAGCTTTTAACGAACAAAGGTACCTAATGGATTAACGATTAACGAAACTACCTATTTGATTAATGCTGCTCCAGCTATGTTGGTGTGCATCTTTTTAATGTTACATAAACTACACTAAGCTATCAAATGCAAAAAGCTTTCAAATTGGTGTAAAATCAACATGCATTATTTGCTTTCCTTGTACGTACTTACATAAGCGTATTTATCATTTTGTCCAGCTTATAATATTGTAAGAACTTACATATGTCAAATTAAAATATGTCATATATACATATATCACATTTAAATTAACATAACATTTAATTCGAGTTAACTCATATCCAACTAAAGCACTGTTGTTCTGCAGGGTAGGTACGTCTTCCATTAAAATGTCAATGAAATAATTAATCCTATTTCCCGTACTAATGATTCCGTTCAATCTGCATTCGTACTGAATTAGTATTAGAATGAAACAACTATGAACGGATTTAATTCGCGTATTTTATTTGCTTGCTTGAATTCGTGTTATTTCCAGAGTAAGCGATTACGTAAATATATATTCGGATCTTCGTCGCGCTCCGGAATCCAAAATAATTATACCGACTGGCGGGACATTCCACCGTGGGGCTTCGGCGGCCATTGCCCAGAGCGTGCCGGTCGGCAAGAGAGTCTCCGTCGAGTCTCCCATCATGTACATGAAAGCGCAGAAGAACCCAGCAGAAGTGAAGGGAATGAGGACAGCGCACCTCAGAGATGCCGTGGCGATGTGCACGATGCTTAGCTATGTGGAAGGAATGGTAATTTGATGAGTAAACTATTTCGTACATAGTTAAACTATCTGTTTGAGTAATCTTCAGTCAAAGTTAAAGTCCGATTAGTTACTTTCACCATTTAAGTATAACTCTAGAACGAGGGATCTATTTGTATGATCTTCCTTTAGTAAATAAATCTGCGCCCGAATAGCAGAATAAAACATGGAATAAATAAAAATAAGAAACACTTTTGGAATCTTGTAGATATTAGTAAAAGTCTGTCATATCCTCATATCTAGAGTATTCTAGAGCATTTAGGGACGGTTGCCAATTTTATAGTGACATAATAAAGTGGTAGTAGGTATTATCCTTTTTTACCCTCCTGAAAGATGTAAGTATGTAATTCCAAACATGTTAAGATTGTTGAATCATATTTTTATGTACCTAAATCAAGAAGGAATAAACGTATCATCCTACGTTTTCACCCCTGAAGGGATGAATTATCACATATTTTACAATTTCAGGTGAAAGTTGGCCTGAACGAGGTATCCCTAGCAATGAAAGTTGACTTGACGCGCGCGACACAGGCCGGGTACATTGGTCTCTCTATGAAGACACGTGTCTCCTTCGGCCCCAGCGCCGCTGACCCCAACCACCTAGCGACGGTGCACACAAGCAGACGGATATACAAGAACTCCACAGTTGTTATACAGTCCGGGGGGCAGTATGAAGGTATATAAATCTTTTGGAATTATAAATTTCTGTTACATGGTCTTTAGGTACCTACCTACCCAATTAAAAGAAAAAAATTCAATAATATTGATATTGAAATCACATTTTTATGTATGTACCTAAGCCAGGAAGTAGTGAAAAGTTTCATCCCATATTCTAATGTCGAATCCAATATTTCCTTATTTCGGACGTAAAATATTATCAGATTTTTCAAGGCAAAAAGCTTCATATAAACTAAGTACTTGCGTCTCGTCAGAAGATGAAATCAATAAAATTCGCTCGTAGTGCTCTCTTAGGTATAATACACAGAGAGGACTGTAAGTAGGTACGTTGATATCATTCATCTCACTTAGTATCACAATATTAATACATACCTATATCGCTATCTATATAGTGGTACAAGATTTAAATTGATCATCGACCGAGCGCAAGCGAGGTTTTAAAGTTGAAAAATTGACAAAAACAATTTTGACAACAAGTACCTAGAGGTATCCTATTAAAGAGGAGAAACTTGCGGGGTCACCGACCTAATACCTACTAATTTAAATACCCTTGAAATTGTCAGAGGGCACAACAGTAGTAACCCGTACGATGCACTACGGCGAGCCGACACGCGAGGAGCGACGTGCATATACGCGCACGCTGCAGGCGGCAGGGGCGCTGAGCCTGCTGCAGGCGCCGGGCGCGCTGCCCGCCGCGCACGCCGACCCCGTGGCGCGCGCGCCGCTGTGGGCCGCCGCGCAGGACTACCCGCACCCCACGGGGCACGGCGTCGGCGCCGCGCTCAGCCGCCGGGAAGGTATGTGTCACTTGGGCATAAGGAGTGATGCACTTTTTTTTTCTCGAAAGTGACTGTTTACAGTTGGCCCTGGGGCCGTTACTGCTCCACCGGACAAATGAGGAGCGCTCCGAGGTGCGCTCACCCTAAAGTGATGCACTGCTGTGTTATTTTAATATTAACTCCTCACCACCCGAATCCGTCAGTTGTTCAGGCCTGGGAATACACAGTTCGCGCAGATAATAGGTCGATCATGACCGCCATGACAGCCCACTTGCTGGCCAACAGAGGTCAGAGATCGATTCAAGCCGTATCCTCCCAAATATCGTATGGCCCCATTAGTTTATAAAAGGGGTCGTAAATTACCCTTCTAAAATTGTACATATCCAATTTGAAAAAAAAAAGTCACACTTACCTAAGTTGTGACCTCTTCTGATTTCGTACCACGTCTAATAGAAATAGCTTTTAATAAGTGAATAAAAGAAATATTTGTACCTTCCTACACCTGACTGGACTTTTACAAGCTGAAAAAACTCGTAACAATGTTGTCATGTGATTGTACGAGTTAGGTATCGCATGATTTTTGACTTGCGACTGCGATTCAAAAGATTTTGATAAACTATGATACTAGTTGAAAAAGTAAATAGAATATTAACTAATACCTATATTTCTATTAACCCAGATCCAGTGGTCGTCGATTACAGACACAACGTAAACTTACACACACTGCAGGAGGGCTACTTTATTACAAGCGGTAAGCATTATTCCGGTAAATTTAACATTATTAAAAAAAAAGAGCATGAAAAGGTTTTAGCAAAGTAGCCATGGTCAGACTACCTTTGAGACATGAAATAATTTTCTTTTACCAGATTATATTAGCTAATAAACCTACTTACCTACATAATACTATATGTGTGTGCTTTCAAAATATATTTTTTTTACCTTAATTTTTAATCTGAATTTAATTTGAACTTTTAAGTGTCCAATGAAACATCAAAAAGTATTCTAATATTATAAACATGCATTGTTCTTTGTTTAGAACCGGCGTGGTACGAAGCGAACAAGTTCGGAGTGCGTCTAGGAAATATACTAGAGGTGGTTGCTAAACCTAACGGCTATTTAGGCTTTCAAGAAGCCACTCTGGTGCCCTACGAACCTAAACTAATTGACGTAAGCCTGCTTACGGAATATGAGGTAAGAAAACACTTTTAACAATTTTATCCAAAGATATAATTCCCCTAGTCATTCGTTTATATTTAAGGAGATAGGCTTAGATCCTTCAGCATCTCTCAAAAACATGTTCTACAGAAACTCACAAACTGTCAATTGGATATCATCATCATCATCATCAGCCCGTCGCAGTCCACTGCTGGACATAGGCCTCTCCAATTGCACGCCACTTTGCTCTATCTTCGGCTGCTCGCATCCAGCTCCTGCCAGCCATCCTACGCAAATCGTCACTCCACCTTGCCTGAGGACGTCCTACACTACGCTTGCCGAGACGCGGTCTCCACTCTAGAACACGTTTACTCCAACGGTTATCGGTTCTTCGGCTAATATGGCCAGCCCACTGCCACTTTAGCTTGCTAATCCGGTGGGCTATGTCGATGACTCTGGTTCTCTGCCGAATCACCTCATTTTTGATTCGATCCCGCAGAGAAACGCCGAGCATAGCCCTTTCCATAGCCCGCTGAGCGACTTTAAATTTGTGAACCAGCCGTACCGATAATCAATCGGATATATTATTATTATTTTATGGCATGTCAAATTTTGAGCATCATACCTAAGCCTATATGTATTTGAAGGCAAACGTTTAGGTTCAGGTTGGTGGAGATTACGAAAATGGATATTGCTAATTCGAATTCTGCTAAGTACCTACTAGAGGTCGATGTCACTATAATAAGCATGAAGCCATGAACATAGGGTACTCACTTATCATTATTACTTAGTACCTAGCAGTCGTGATTGCCTGGTGGTAGTTGTTATTATACCTGTCATATTCCACCAATGAGAAACGAGCTACTAGTCTGTGACTGGTGGAACATGACAGCTGGACCTCATTCTACACGATGGGCATCTAGAATTTTGACTCACAAATACAAACTATAAACGAATGTTCTATATTTCTTTCCGTAGTTGAATTGGCTAAATGCGTACAATAAGCGGATACGCGAGTTGGTTGGACCCGAATTGAAGGAGCTAGGACTCTTGGACGTCTACTACTGGATGATGCGGAAGACCATGCCTTTAGAAATACCTTCTAAAGTAAAAGAACCAAAATCAAATTCAGCACACCGAAGTACTGATATCGTTGCAATTGTTCTTTCCACTACAGTCGCGATTATTTTGGCATTATAAATGTAAAATGCTTATTTAACGGCGTGATTTATAATTTTCAACTTAGCTCTTTTCTAGCAGAAAAAGACATCAATTATGTTTTAAATAATAAGCTAATAAATTTAATTGTCCTCTTAGATAACATTTAAGTAGTTAACTATGTTGAGAGAAAACTATTCATCAGTTAGAAAAGTTGCGGATAGCTTATATAATGAATATACCTACTGTATAGTTTTAATTGATATAATAGGTTAAACTACATATTTATGTGGCAACATAAAATTGTTAAGTGTTGCCACGTACTTAATGGTGGCCGCCGCTTATCACAAATCCTCTGAATGAGGTCCAGTTAGTGGACCTCATCCTAGGTGTCGTGTAGAATGAGGTCTATTTAGTGGATCTCATTCTACACGACGCGAAGCTAGCTAATTAAACACACGCGGCGGCTGCCATTGAATTCTTGGTGGGCATATATCGAGACTACCTGTTTATGTTTAATTAACTAAATAAGTTTAGATTTGTTTACAAGAAAGCAGTGACTATGCTAATCATTGATCTATATAAACGAGATAGGCTTTGCCACTTAACCATTCCATATTCAATTGTGTGAATGTAAATGGTGTTTTATATTATTATGTCATACCTTATACGAGTAAGCCTGTGGTTAAAGGCACACTGAGGTTCGTAAATACCTACCATATTCACTTCAGTTCTTATCAGTAAGTATGATTATTATTACCTATCGTGTGACAGCCTGTTTTTGATTAGGTACTTACTATTTTAAAAAGATGTAGTAAATGGCTTCATATTTTGCATATTTAAACAAAAGCATATTACTTATACCTACTTTTTTCGATCTAATATAGATATACACCTAAGTACCTACTCACAAATACGTATAAGTTGTAGGATTCATTACATATTATAGCAAAATTTATCGAACTTGCTTAATAGAATAATATTTTGTTTATAGATAGGTAAAGTGCCTAGGAGGTTAATGTCGAATATCAACATTACACTTTCAATTTGAAAAGAAATCGACTTCCGATACCCGGCGTGGCGTGTGTTCAGCAGACAGTGCCTAGCAGTAATATTTTAGTAAGACAAAGTTATTTGTAAACAAATATTAATACTTCTAAGATATTTGGTTATAAGCTTTATAGAATTTAGTAATAAATAATATAATTTAAATGTCATATCACGCACAGAGTGCCTTATTGATCTAGTAGACTGTAAAATTGCCTATACCTAGAATTAAATATAAGTGCCTAGAAAATAGTCAATATCTATATTCATATTATAGCTGTTGTTTTTAACCACCTGATCAAGTGCCTTATATATTTTTTATAACAAATGGAAATACAAGAATTGTACTGCAGTCTAGTTTTCATCGCCAAATAGATACAGCACTATTTTAAACTCGTTCAAATGACACAAGCGGACTACCCCTAGTTTAAAATAGTGCATGCCATCCAATCAAAGTATTTCATTCTGAAAGTCTGACCACTATATAAGTACCTCTCTATATAATGATCATGGTTAATCCATTGATTTATGACCTAATAATCTCTTTTATTTTAATTGCGACTGTACATGTAGGTACAGCTTAAGCTTGAATATAAAATAATGTTATCACTTAGTCAAACGATAGATGGATTCTGTAAATATGCTTTTAAATATTTGTATGTTCGTGCCTAAGGTATTCTTATAATGTAGATTTTATCTATTGCATGTACTTAATCGTAATAATAATAATTGTGTGAAAGAGAATTATCGTGAGCTTTACTTATAGACCTTGGGGGCTAGACAAGTGCCCAACGTTCAACGTTAACGTTAAACGTTAGCACCAAAATATATGGGATTTGACATTTGTGACGTACGTGACAGTCGTTCGCGGATGTCAAATCCCATACATTTTGGTCCTAACGTTTAACGTTAACGTTGAACGTTGGGCACTTGTCTAGGGCCCCTTATGTCATTGAAATATTGCATTAGAAGTCATACCTAATAATTGTATTTTCCTTCAGATTACTCATTACTTCATAAATGTGTATTCATCAAATAAAATAACATACAATAAGGCAGGACACTGCCAAATTATAACAATTATTCCATAATAATCTAAATTTTAAACTACGTACATAAATAAATGTGTAATAAATAAAACATTATTAATTTATTAGCATTTTATTCACATTGGTCCATATAAGTTATGAATCACACATTCAGTCCACTATGTACCTAACAACATAATAAATATGGATGCGGTTATTACTCGTGAAAGTTTATAAAGGATTGTTTTTATTACAAATAAATTAAGGCAAGATAAAACAGCTCACATCGGTAACCTGCGCCAATAGACTATCCCTACTAATATTATAAATGCGTTAGTAACTCTGTCTGTCTGTCTGTCTGTTACGCTTTCACGCTAAAACTACTGGACCGATTTAAATGAAATTTGGTACAAAGAAAGTCTGGAGCCTGAGAAAGGACATAGGCTAATTTTTAAACCGACTGCAAAAAAGGAGGTGTTCCACGCGGACGAAGTCGCGGGCAGAAGCTAGTTAGAATATAATAGAGAAGTTGCTTTTATCGATTGCCACTTATTTAGGGGCTCTATTACATAATCATCAGGATATTTTGAGTAGGTAGGTAAGCTATTAGTGACTGGTCTAGCAAATAAAAAAGTCTCTTTAAATAGTTGATTAATCAATTAAACGATCCATTGATATCTGGAGGATATTTTTATGTGCTAGGAAAATAGAGCTTATTCCGGATTACTTTGGCATTTTGAAATATGTTTGAGAATCATAATAACATTCAAGTAACTAAATCATGTCTTTTATTTAATAATATGGCATCAACATTAGAGAATATTTCGAAAAAAACTTTCTTTTTAAATACCACCCCACGAGTAAATAACCAGCATCATTTCATATAGCTTATAATCACATACATCGCATAAAAAAATATTTCAAATATTTACATAAACTGTGCCTCAGCGTAATGCAATAAGTGATATTAACAAAACAACAACAATTATTATATTTTAATACACTCAGTGCGGTTAACAAAAATGCAACGTTAATAATCTTACAAATTTAATTATAATTTTGATTAATTCTCCTGACCACAGAACATGAGAATTTCAGATCTGTCTGAATTCATTTGAACTTAGGGCATATTTTATTAAAACTTCATCACGGTAATCGACTCAAAATACGAACTACCTTCTCATTATATTTATTACAAATTTGTAACATAGGTAATTTTATTCGAAATCCGTTAATAATTGAACATTAGTGGTATAGCAAGTACGGTTTGCGACGTGGGAAAGCGCCGTTACTGTCGACTGTTCATTATTTCAATGACAATGACAGATAGTTTCTCGCGCTACAAAAACCTATACGGCACAACCGAAGTGATAAGTTTGAAAAATCCACATAAATTCAAAGATGTTAATATCTAACACAAAGGACCTATTTTACAATGTCGCTCCATGCAATTTAATCATAAATTCATTTTTTTATAAAATGCGACGTATTTATGACGTAAGCTTAGTACAGCTTAATATGTTGCGAATAGATTTACTTGGACATGGTGAAAAGGCCCAAACTAGAATCATCGATATCGATTGAAGTTTATATTTTTTTCTTTACTATAAGAGTATTTTATAATTATCACAAATTGACACGCTTGTATACCTAAATACCTAACTCCTAGAGAAAAAGGGTATATGTGTAATAGCGCATGTGAAGGATTCATACCCTTTTTCACTTGGGTCTCAGCTCATAATTAAGTAGAAGCTAGTATTATTCTCGTTGATTATTAACAATGTAAGATATCGTTATGTTTCTTTATTTAACCAAAGTTCTTTGTTCACATCTGTGGTAATACTTTGACTTTAGCGAAAATATGTCAAACACAGTCGAATTCTTAACACGTATACACGTTTAAATATTAAAAGTACCTATACACATAGATGTGGGTAGACACGACTGTACCTATTTATCGAAAATAGTCAAAAATAAAATTATGCAATCATTTAGTACAAATCGCACACCTAGATCTAAAGGGCTGTAACTAAAAAACATACCTTGCAGCAAAACCTACCTACCAATAAAACAGATTACAGCTAAGTCTTCTAAGTTCATAAAAGCAAAAATCTATAAGTACAAAAAGCTCCTGCAGAGTAAATGGACATATTAATCAGATTTTCGGCTTTTCTGAAAAAAAGAAGACTGCTACTCTTTTTGAGTTAGCTCCCTTTATATCTAGGTGTGTTAAATATAATAAAATAAAGTTTACAAATCAATAATGTCACGGATTTACCAATTGAAATATGATAAATACATTCGACATATGTGCTTTGTTTAGCTTCAGTCTTCAGGCTGTGCCTTAGATAATAAAACTTAGATACTTCTAGAGCAGTGCATTATCAAGCACATCCATTATTGTACATTTCATACAGATGCAATTTAAATAACCACGATAACATGGCCTTTTTTTAAATACTACCCTTTTTTAAAACACTGATGCTTATGATTATAGACTTAAACAACTGAAAGGAATGAATCAATTATAAAGGATTTAACTCACGTATTTTATTTGCTGACGTTTCTAAAACTCATTAATTCATTCCGATGTGTAATAACCGACTTTTCAGTAATAATTCAGTTACCAAATCCAGTTAGAAAAAATGTTAAAATAGCAAATTACTTTTTTTAAAAAAATACATAATTCCGTTCCAGTTGTTTTATACCTATAACCTTTTTAATATTAAGTATGTCATAAATAAGTTAAAATAAAATAAATGAAATCTCATCATCATCATCATCATCATCATCATCATCAGCCCATCGCAGTCCACTGCTGGACATAGGCCTCTCCAATTGCACGCCACTTTGCTCTATCTTGGGCTGCTTGCATCCAGCTCCTGCCAGCCATCTTACGCAAATCTCATAACACATTGAAATTCAAGAAATTATACATACTTTACAATACTGTGATTGCCTTAATCAGATTTAAAGTACTAATAGACATTGAAATTTATTTTATAAAATATACTTACTACATTTAACAATTTTAACACAGCACTCGATGTAATAGGGGTCGCCACAAGTAAAAAATCCGCAACATAAGCGTCGTGTAGAATGAGGTCCATGTCGTGTGTCATGTTCCACCAATGAGAGATAACATGACAGCTGGACCTCATTCTACAAGACGCCCATCTAACTTCTAAATTGTGTGATCATTTTATTTTGCTTTATTTAATTTGAAATAAAATTATATTTAAGTTTTTTATATATGTAATAAATAATTGTATTTCAGAAAATAAGACAAAGTATACATAATATTATGTTTTATAAACAATACATAATATTAAATACATCGATTTAATTTACTCTAATCAATCAAATGCAAGCGCATTCTAGTATTAGATTGTACTGCATGGTGACCATACATAACTATTCAGTATAAACAGTCGGCGTGAAATATATCGCAGTAACCATGTGGTCACATATACCGGAACACACTTTAACGACCAAGGCAAGGATAAAATATATCGATATATTGAGCACCTTATATGATACGATATATTTGATGCTAACTATACAGAAACATTCATAAAGGTAAATAAGCTGTGTTTGGTTTTATTTGGCAAAGGAAGCACATAGCGTGGGGTAAAGGTGTAAAAATGCGTATTAGAAAAAACTTAATGTTAATCGAAAGACTAAAGATTTTGAGTCAGTCTTAATATTTAGATGCGTTTTTAAAATAAGAGTGTGTGTTCTAAATATAGGGGGATGCCGCGTGTTAAAAATAAGCTAATTGCACGTCGTGTAGAATGAGGTCCAGGTACAAAATCAAAGGCCAGTCTCTCATGGTTGGAACATGACTTAAAGACCTCATTCTACATACGTATATAGCTGATGCTTGACACTCTGTAGTCCCTCCATTTATAAAATGATGAGTTAGTGTGATTTTAAACAATTTTTAAGATCATTTTTACCACATAATGAATATTATTTAATTAATACATATTTTTCTTCGCAGTAAACACTCTAGCATACAATACGACACTACATTTTAAATATTTTTGTATGTCTTGATATTATTGAAGCAAATAATACCTAAGAATCTAAAAAACCCTTTTCGGCACAATGCCTTTAATTATATAGAGAAAAAAGATCTAAATGAAATATTTTATGATATGCTAACAAATTTATAAGCATATTTTTGGTAAAAACGAATATATATATTTACTCTTTATGGCAACTATATATAGTTTTGACTACCTATCGAGCCGTAGGTAATTATAAGCACAGTAAACGAAAAAAGATACTTTCAATATAAATGCGATTTATAATGTCAATCTTAATACATATTTTTGGTGAAAATCATAGTATCGAGATATAAGTATTTGTGTTTTACAATATACTTGCCGCAAAGCTCTCAGTTAATTCACTGGTTAGAATAAGTTCTATACTGCAGTCAGTTCACCTCCTGAGATCCACCATTTCTACGGCCGCCGCGCTGTCCACGCGGATATGAGTCACCGTCTGAAATCAATAACAAACATTACAAAAATCAATAAATGAATTGCTATTCGTTTGTCCTGCTAAAACTCGAGTAATAATCTTGTTTTTGATACAATCGTGGAAGTCCAGGGAAGGTTTATACCGTGAGGTAATTCGAAAAAAAAACTCCGAAAACGCGGTACAAAATACACCAGGTCATCTAGTAAATAAATAAATAGGCTTAGCCCTTACCTTACCTTTTCATATGGAAAGATCAGGTTTTTTAAGCGATGACGAGATAGAGAGGATATATAGATATATATAGAATATAGATACAGATGGTATATACCCTATCTGTGTGAAAACGTAACAGTCATTTATAAGACATCTGTAAAATTTTGGCACCACTTTTGGGCACCTAGTGTCCTAGTAGCAACTAGCATATCTAATTGTCTACATGTGTTTACACAATACAATTGATTACTAAAGCCTGAGGAACCTGAGAGCCAGCCAGAGTCGGAAGTCGTACCTCGGCTCGGAAAGCCAGGATGTTTTATTGAAATACTATATAAAAAAAATATCTTACATAAAAGAGCGGCGGTTCGTTGGGATGCGGATGGAAGCCGGACTGCCGGCAGTTGGTTATAAACTGCATGCCATAGTCGGGAGTCAGAGCGAAGTACCCCGTCCTAGAAGTAACAACAATAAAATAAAAGTTACTCAGTCGAATATCCTTTCATAGTCAGATCAAGCGCTAAACAAACAAAAAGAAAGGAGGCTTTTACAAGTGCGTAACGGTTTAAAGAATATGTCTCTTGTGAACAGGCAAAAAAAATAAGAAAGTATTATTTTTTCAAGAGTTACAATTTTTTCCCAAACTAAGGTTTGATTGGAAGAATTGCATATTATTACGAAGTGTCATCAAATTATAATATATTTCAGGAAAAACTAGATCTAGTAATATAAATATGGATCCGTAGTTTATTACTATTTTTTTTGTAGATATATTGTAAAGCCTACAAAAAAAAAACTTGTAAGTTGTATGTTGATCTTACTCGTTGTATTTGGGAGCGCATACGATCGCGATAGCCTCGGGCATCATCAGCTGGTACGAGCACTGCGTGTGGAGGTCCACCGACGACAGGAACGCAGTCTGCGTCGGGTGAGTCTGTACATACAGAAATAAAATATAATTTTTGAGAAATAAAGATCTTTAAACCGAAATATCACTACATAGTATAAAACAAAGTCGCTTTATCTGTCCCTATAACCCTATGTACACTTAAATCTTTAAAACTACGCAACGGATTTTGATGCGTTTTTTTTTAATAAATAGAGTGATTCAAGAGGAAGGTTTATAGCACCCATGTGAAGCCGGGGCGAGTCGTTAGTAAATTATAAATACAAAAGTCTGTCTGATACCTAGCTGAATCGATTTTGATGACATAAGTTTGGAAGTACATACTTTAATACATACGATACTTTTTTATCACGGAAGTATAATACCCGTTTTGAGTACCTAATATGTATAATTACTCGAGTTCAACCCGTTATATCGATACAAATCACGAGACGGACCTTAGATCAATTTGACTTCTAAATATATGGAGTAATATTTTCTGAAGGGAGCTAACTCAAAAAAAGTATTTTTTCAGGAGAGGCGAAAAACTGATTAATATGTAGGTACACAGGAGTTTTCTGTACTTATAGATTTATGCTTAGAGTTAGCTTAAATCTGTACAGTGTTACGTCTTAGGTTCTGTTGCAAGGAATTCGATGGTGTGCATAACTCAAAACTTTTTGAGTTAGATCCCTTTAAATCTAGATGTGCGGATTTAAGTATTCGTGTCATCTTACGTGTATCCAGCCCAGGGTGATGAGGTTGTGTTGGTCCTGGTAGAGGAAGATGTCCTCCTCGTTGTTGGTGCTGCACGAATCAGACGTGCCGGTCTGCTTCGGGACTATCACGTGAGTTATCTTAAGTTGATCTCGTTCCTAACAATTGAAAATATATCGTAAATCAGTGTCGATAAGGATGATATTGGTTTGAATACTTACTTATGTAGATGTATGAGTCACTTATAATTTATTTGTCAGGTAAAAGCATTAAAATATTTAACTTTAATTCAAACAGTGTAATGTGAGCTTATTTAGCTATGAAATAAGGTGTCAAAAATCCTCTAGATACGCATCGTGTAGAATGAGGTCCAGGTGTCATGTTCCACCAATGAGAGTCATACCGGCCTCTTATTGCAAAACGTGACCGCGTGACCTCATTCTACACGACGCTCATTCAAGTCACGCGGCGGCCTTGTTAATGTTAAAAAAATGCTATTATCTAATAATTTTCAAACAGATTTTTTCCGTTTCAAAATAATAAAACTGTCACTAAGTAGTAACTACATAGTTAATAATTTATTTACCAACACGCCGGCGAGTATGCCGCAGGTCTCGACGTCTCGCGCGGTGTTGGCGGCGGCGAGCCGCAGGAAGTGTGCGAGTAGTGCAGCTGGCACAATGACTGTGCGCAGGCGCTGGCTGGCGGACAATGGTGGCAGAAAATCCGAAAAACCGCTGTCACTGTAATACGTTTTATTTTTATAAGTGCTAACACTGGTAAGAGGTCTCAAAAGTTCAACAAGGTAAAAGGTCTAGAGATCTAACGAGTTTTAAACTTCTACATTTAATTTATAAACACATGGTAGTAAAATAAAAAAGATATTACGAGCCTATATTCACATGAATAGGCTTTACCAATTGTTGCCACGTCAAAAATCCGTTAGATGCGTGTCGTGCAGAATGAGGTTCAGCTGTCATGTTCCACTAATTAGAAGCTAATAGCTTTTATCTTGGTGGAACACGGCGCCTAAACCTTATTCTAAACTAGCGCGTCTATGATAAACGCGCGTATTTTGACACACCGCACACGTCGGCTCTTAGTCAAGTAACTCATTGTTAGAACCTAACAGCTAGACCTCACTCAAGACTAGCGTCGTTTCTTATGAGTATATCGTGTGATAGTGTGGTGTGTGGCGTGTGGTGTGTGACGTGTGGCGTGTGGTGTGTGACGTGTGGTGTGTGGTATGTGACGTGTGGTGCGCGGTGCGTACTGGTGCAGGTTGGAGGGCGGGATGAGCGGCGGCGCGGGCCGGTAGTGGTGCGAGGGCGCTCGCGGCGGCTCGTTGGCGAAGTCGTCCGGGTAGCGCACACCGTCCACCGGCGGCGCGCTCGGGGACACCACCCAGTTGTCCTACAAAACAAATCAATCAAGCATTCCGCACCTGTACTAGGACTGTGCGACATCTAATATAGTAAAATTGTATTACTCCATTTAAGACTCTATGTCTGCATATTTAAATTTGAATTCATGTGGGTACCCACACACTAGAAAAGTGTGATTTGTAGGTAAACAGACCTCAAAACAGTATGTAATTTTACACATTACATGAATCTACTAGTGCTAGGAGTCGGTAACCCGCAGCTCTTTGGATGAGAAGCAGCGGCTTTTTAGTTCCATATGCAAATATTATGTCTTAATGCTGTAGCATTCATAGTAAATGCTCTATTTATTGTCAACGAACCGTGTTCCGTAAATGTGGAGTAGAGTGATGAGCCTCCCTCTTGTCCTCGTCGGCCTGCAACTTCTCCGCTAACTTTGCATCTTCCATCTCTTGCTTTCTTCTTTGTTCTTCAGCCAGTTTCCTCTTAACCTTTAAGAAAATATCTTTTTACAATATATAATTCGCGCGTTTGCCGGAATAACGTGACAAATTGAAATGTATTACTTAGAGTCTTAAATGCACTAAGGAAATATTTCGATATGTCACATTGTTCCGGCAAGCAATAGGATACCACACAAAGAATGTAATAGATAGAGATTTTTTTTTTTATCATTATTGTAAACTTTTGTAAGTGATAAGAATCTAATAAGATTATTTAAAAAACAAATTCATTTGCGAAATGGACCAAATTGACTACCTAAAAATCATTTGACTTGTATGTTATTGTTATTAAAAATGTAACATCATTATTTTAAGCAAATTGCAATTTAATAAGAAAAAAAAGCAACATAGAGTATCATTATCACCTCATTTTCTTGATACAACTTATGTTCCTTCGTAAATTGATCCAGCAGTTTCTGCTTGAGTTTCTCCGCTGTCGGCATAACCTCCTTCAGCTTGGCTTGGTTAACGGTCTTGACTTGTGCGGGCACAGATGCATATTCCGGATGTTTCCGCATCTTCTCCAGAAACAGTGTCATAAACTTCATGTACAAAATATATGCATTCTCCAAACTGCCTTCCGCAAGATATACATTTGCCATCCGTACCATCTCTAAACCTGACCGATAGTACCTAAAATATAAATTTCAAGTATTTTAAGTAATTTTCCTCACTTTTGGTATTTGTAGCAGTATAGCTAACATTCTCTTGTTCACAGCCCTTTGAAGGTTGATGGTTTGTGTTAAAGTTGCTATCATTACAAAATGATGGTGAAACTGTTTGTGTACTTAAGCATTACCACAAAACAAAACTTACATATTAAAATTAAAAAAACATGAGTCATAGGTTGATGCAATAAAAATATTTGTCTGCTGCTTCTCATAGTCACTAACTAAAGAGGTTTGATTAGAAAACTACGGAGTATATTGAGATAAGTACAAGTTTAAACTTATAGGTAAGCAAAAACCAATTTCAAACGAATTAAATAATCTTAGAATGGTCTTCTGCACAATATATCGTAGACTGTATTGTCAGTACGAGGAAAACCAGAGCAAATTTTGTGGCTTGTCGGTGACAAGGGCTTACCTCCGTGGAGGTACGTTTGGGTCCACTTCCACCATAGCTCCGTAGTTAGCCAATTGCTTTACGCGCACTGCAGGCTCTAACGACGCCAAATCAACATGTTGCTTGTGTCTTTTCTCTTCTGACTGCATATCTAAATAGTAATCGAAGCAGTCAAGAGATCGATGTATTAATAAATATCAGTTTAGTGAGAAAATTAAAATAAATATGATTTATTTGTAATTTTTCACTGCAATACAATTTGCTTTCCCTGTGTCAGTATTGTCAGTGTCAGTCAGATTCTTACGTCAACTGTCAATGTCAAGAAGTCAAAGACAAAATACTTATTTTTATGTGCCATTATTAGAGAATATAATATACTTACAGAAATACTTAATCAGGTTCAGGTTCGTGAATATTTAACACACAATGAAGTATTGTATTACGATAATTAAACCATAAAAATCAGCTTTACCTTAAAGAATATTTTATAATAATTAAAAAAACACTTAGTTCTAATTAAACATTGCCAGTTAAAAAATCAAACGGTATTTATACCGTTTGATTTTTTATAATAATGCACCGGGAATTTTAAACAAGTTCTATCTATTCGTATAATATAAATATCATTGCCATGAAGCCACACTTATTTGGTTTTTAAAAATATTCAACATAAAATATTAATGAAGTATTAATAACATAAAATATTTTAATACATAGGAGGAAAAAAGGTATAATTAATACATACTAATAAAAAAATAAGTTTGGTTAAGATTTTTAAGTACCTAATTGAAATAATATTTAAGTGTTAACTTCTAGGTACCTATTTCTTATTTTTAGCAGAACTTATAATGTTATTTGAAACATGTTATACGACAATAAAAACTTTAAATAAATAAGTACTTACTTAAATCAATTTTTTTTGTTTATTTTATTACATTTTCCAAAAATGAGTGCATATTATGTAAGTATATTCGTTTTAAAACAACAAATTAGAATTTTGCATTAATGTGTTAGATATGTGGCTTAACACGTTCTTTTCCTGGGGTTAATTACCCCCGGCGGGGGTAGAACTTGTATTTCGCGTGGGTAACCATCAGCTGGTAGTTGTCTCGTACGCCGAATTGTCAATGTTACAAGTCTGAGCATAGCGTAGCGCGCAAGTTTGTCGTTGCCTAGTTCCGTCGCGTCATAAAAAAGGTTAAATCGCACTGGTTCAGAGTGACGTCATTTCATTTATTTACTTACTAGCTTCTGCCCGCGACATCGTCCGCGTGGATCTCCTCCTTTTTTCAGTCGGTTAAAAAGTGGCCTATGTCCTTTCTCAGGCTCCAGACTCTCTTTGTATCAGATTTCATTTAAATCGGTCCAGTAGTTTTAGCGTGAAAACGTAACAGACAGACAGACAGAGTTACTTTCGCATTTATAATATTAGTAGGGATTTTCAACAAGTCCTTTCATTTAAAAGCCTTAAAGTAGAAACGAATTTAAAAAATATCCGCCATCTTGGGGATGTCGCCATGTTGAATTTTGGATGAAGTTACACATTTAACCATGCATTGACATCCAAACTGAACGTGTAGGTACCTATACAAAATTTCAGCTCAATCGGTTTTAAAGATTTCTGTTTCATAATTGAGTTGCAAGATTTCACCTTTACATATTATGTACTTACATAAACTGCTCGTGATAATAATAAAATACGATATAATTAAGTATTATTAACATGGAACTGCTAAATCGCTTAATATGGTTTGGAGATTTTTACCTATTTTACAAATTAATGTTAATTTTAACTGATGTTTACTTATGTTTAGTATTGTGTAGTATATAGTAGTCATGTAGGTAGTAGTATTTCATGTCTATCTCAAGAGTGCTACTAGGGTCGGTGGAGTAGTTAGGTACTTTTTTGTAATATAAACATAAGGTAGTTTGCATAACTGTATAAATCACTTTAGCGTTAGACTATTGTCAGCTCAGTCGTGCTACGATTATGGAAACTGTAAAGAATCCGAAACGTCAGCAAATAAAATATAATAAAAATACGCGAGTTAAATCCGTTAATAGCTGTTTCATTCCAATGTGTAATAACCGCGAAGGCATCAGAAATTATTAGTTAGGTGCTCTTTGTATGGAGAGAGAATGAGTTATTAAACTCCCCGTCTAGGGCACCTACGGTTAAAGCCGGGGGTCAGGGGCCACGAGAATATCTATATTGGCTTACTCCTGTGAACGACATGAAATGACTAAGCTTTGGATATGTAGGTATTTAGGTTCAGGGTTTTTCTTAATACCTGCAAGTCTTTTGAATCATGTCAGTACCTACATACATATTATGAAACCTGAAAAAATATACTAGGTACTTAGTATAAAATCGGAGTTCTGATTTTATATAATATATATTTCTTTAGGTTCCATTTTCTTTGAAATGATGTCGCTCTTTCGTATTTATATTTTTATTTATCTGTGTGTTAGGTATGGCATTTACATGAATTTATATTTTCAACCGACGAAAAAAACGGAGGAGGTTCTCAAGTCGACGCGTATATTTTTTTATTTTTTTTTTTTTTTTTTTTTATGTATGATCACGCATAACTTTTTACACAGTGGTTGGATTTTGATAATTCTTTTTTTATTGGAAAGGGTATACTTCGAAATTGGTCCCATTTTAATTTGGAAAAAAAATTCCAACCCTAAGGGTAGGAAAAGAGGGGATGATTGAGAGAGAGTTAATTTTTCACGCACCGATTGTATCGTATGACCACGCGTAACTTATTACAGAGTAGTCCGATTTTGATAATTCTTTTTTTATTGGATAGGGCATACCTCAAAGTTGATCCCATAAAAATTTGGAAAAAGAAACCTATCTTTAGGGTGGGAAAATAGCGGTAATTTACTGTTCACTAAAAGTTAGTAGCAAAAACATGGTAGGTAGCTATTTCAAAAGTACCTAATTCAAAATTAAGCATGTAATCATTTGTACAAATTATGGCCACAGAAAATTATAAAATAATAACTTTTTAATAAAAAAATTTAACCGCCGAAAAAAAACTAAAAGGCAACTAATATAATTTTGTCTTTTATAACTAGTCGTTATAAAAGACAAAATTATTATTTTTCTCTTTTTAGTGCGCTATTGTTTTTTGTTGCCTTTTAGTTTTTTTTCGGCGGTTAAATTTTTTTATTATATGTCGTGTCGATGGGTACCTATGGTAAACAACTTAGTCTATCCATTGTAATAAAACAACCACAACATATTTAACTCGCGTAGATGCATTCATTTACCTATATGCTTTCATTTAGTAACTTTATAGGTCCCACATTCGTAGACCGAGCCTTAAACCGTTTGTAAGAATGTAAGTATAGCGTGATACCGTCTGGCTGTCTTGGTGTATGTTTGTTTCTCTTTCACGCAAAAACTACTGAATAGATTTTGATAAAACTTTACAAATATATAGCTCATACATCAGAATAACATTGGTAATATTTTATAACGATATGGTTTGAAATAGAAATACCTACTCATCGTGCGCAGACGAAGTCGCGAAGCTAATTACAAATAAACAATTACGTTTCTATGGGAGACCTTACCGCATCCAAGTGTTCCTGGGTCGACACGAGGTCAGGCACCCAGCGCTCCGCTGCCGGCTAGGGCTGCGCAAGCGCCTCAGAGTATGCCTCGACACCGCCGCGCGCGCACGTCCCGAGCGCTCCGCCCCGCGCCGCGCCAAGTTCAAATAAAAAAAAGTGCATTGAAATAAACTGTTCCTAACTGACGGAGTGGAACCCATTGGATCCGAGTATAAAGGTATTTTTAGACGTTCTTGTTCCGAACTGGTTTGTTAGGTCGCGAAAGTGTTTTGCGAATGACCACCTATACCGGAATGTTAAGTCTGCATGGTTGTAATAATAGATGATTGGATATAGATTAAAAGTCATGTTGTAGATATTTTTTTTAAAACAAAAATACTAATCTGCAAGACTTTATAACCGACATAACTAATGTAGATTAAATTATTTTAAAACTTCATCTGAAGCAAGTTAACGCTGTCCAATATATAATACGATAAAATTAATAAAAAAAAAATCTTTTAACGCTACTGTTTCGAACTCTTTACAGTTTTCGCGGACTCGCATCATAGATTCATAGATCACTTTGATAATGATTCCGTCAATTTGATCGATCGTGTATCCATATCAATAAATGCATCTACAAATTCTAGATTTTTTATAGAGAAAAAAGCTCGGTTGCAAACACTGTTGCAGAATTTGCCCGCTTTGATAACCTACTGCAGTTTTTGATAGCAAAAAATACAAACGGGAATTATGAGGCCATTTTTAAAAGTTAACAGACTGTGAAGGATTGTTTTAGATTCTATATGTAGAGGTACATATTATACACACTGATATAAAAGATATTTTTAACATTCATATAAATAACATTATCTAAAGAACATTGGAATGAAACAACTATTAACGGATTTAACTCGCGTATTTTTATTTTATTTTATTTGCTGACGTTTCGGATTCTTTACGGTTTCCATAATCGTAGCACGACTGAGCTGACAATAGTCTAACGCTAAACTTTAGCACGAAGTAAAAAATACGCGAGTTAAATCAGTTAATAGTTATTTCTTTCCAATGTGTAATAACCGCGAAGGTATCAGAAATTATTATCTAAAGAAACTTATCTATTCAAAATGGTCTAAATAATTAACCCAATTAACGTTTAATGATTGTAGCCTTTTGAATCATAACAGAAATTCATATCACTTCAGTATTGATAATACCTATACGGTACTATACCTAATGAGTATAAATAATTGTAATTATATAATGATGTGACTATTTTTAAGTACCTTTACACGTATTATATCACTATATATTACAAAGTTTAAATTAAGCTAATTAGAAATATAAGACAACCTAATTGATTCAAAGTATTACCTAATCGTATTTATAAGTTTCGGGAACAATTAGTACATACAGCATGTTATCATCGGAAATTGGGTATTGTAAAGTTCTCAAAACGTTAGAATACTTACCTAAATAAAATTAATACATATATATAAGACCAGACAGACCTGCTCTAAAACCGCCATTTATTATACAATTATGTATTGGACCTTACAATTTCTAAACGTTACCTTAGAGTTGAAGTAACGAAATTAATTCTACTTTACTATTATGTTACTGACAGTTACTGTAATATTATTAATTAATAATAATAATATAAACATTTTCTGATGTCTTCGCAGTTATTATACATTGGAATGAAACAACTTTAACGGATTTAATTCGCTAAAAAAAAGACGATTGTCAGCTCAGTCGTGTTACGATTATGGAATCTGTAAAGGCTCCGAAACGTCAGCCAACAAAATAAAATACCTACTCGAGTTAAATCCGTTAAAGTTGTTTCATTCCAATGAATAATAAAAAAAAATTACATGTTATATTTTCGTTTGATTCTAGTTTTGTGATGAGATGGCGCGCTACCAGTTTCTTTGTTTCATCGTCGCAGCTGCTCTGGGTGAGTTTTTATTTTAATTGTAAGGAATAAGAGAACTTATTTAAAGGCCAAGTAGCCATTCTTGGGTGTTTTGAAACCAAACTTAATTCCCGGTATAATAAATGTGACTCAGCCGGAATGGATATAATTGGACAAAAACCACTAAGAAGTATATTTAATGGATTAAGGTCGCATATATATACTATTTTTTTAGAAAATTAGTTTAACACTGTTATAGGCTATCATCAGTTCTGTTTCTATATGAATATGGGAACTGTAAAGTTTCCGAAACGACAGCATAAAAAACAATAATTAATTATAAGTAGTTGTTTTACCATAATGTGTAGGTAATAACCGCGACTTATTATTAATGTATTTTAAATAACCTTAAAAGGTAACTCGAAAACAATGAAAATCAAAAGGTCTATCTATATATGTATACCTAATTATAGAAGTTATAATTCTAAATATTAGAAATTGGATTTTAGATTGGATTTTAATAAGGTGACGTTGTACAAAATAGAGCACAGGTTATATATTTTATGAAACTTACAAAGTAGTAACTTGATTACAGAATCATTAATAAGTCACGTCCATGAAATAAAGGTAAACCTAATAGGTACCTAGATGCTATAACTTTATATAATTTACCCGCATCTTTACTTATGCGTAACACTCGAGTGTTCAGTGCATAGTAGACAAAAGGGCAAATGTACACATACAGTCTACAAATTTAAGGCCTTTTGGTTACGCATAGCTCCCCAGGTGACATCATAACAATTAAAGAAAATAGTCCACCTGGCTCATTAGTTATTGGTACCTACATGCGTGTGGTTTATCATTATCGCACTGTCGACTAAGTGGACTCTCGCATTAGTCTTCTGTAGAAACTTATTCTGTGGCCGAATAAAATATTTTAATCCGAAAAATTGCCTTTGATCTAGTTTCAAAAGAAATCAAAAGTATAAAGCTATATTACATATTAATAACTAGCTTCTGCCCGCGACTTCGTCCACGTGGAAATCCTCCTTTTTTGCAGTCGGTTAAAAAGTAGCCTATGTCCTTTCTCAGGCTACAGACTTTCTTTGTACCAAATTTCATTTAAATCGGTCCAGTAGTTTTAGCGTGAAAGCGTAACAGACAGACAGACAGAGTTACTTTCGCATTTATAATATTAGTAGGGATTGTTATAAAATAAAACTCAAATGCTAATAGGCAATTCTTTCTATACACATAGTAAATTATTTATTGTCGTGTCTATGATTACTTATAGAAAAGAAATAATTCTGTCTGTCATTCAATTGTCAAGAATAAAAATGTAATGATTTCATTGAATAGTTTTATTACGTAAATATAAAAGTGGCGACGATGGACCAGAATAAACTTAAAAGAACTCGCGCCGTACTACGCGGCCAGTTAACAAAACTCGAAAACCAATTACTGCAACAACGCACAGAAAATATTTCCGATACGGAAGTGACGGCTAGACTAACAAGCCTTGAAAATTACGAACGAAAATTCGACAACATACAGAGTGACATCGAAGCAGGGATGGAAAATGACGAGCTACAATCAGAAATTGAAGAAAGATACATTACAGAAGAACACATTCTTCAACTCAAATTAAAACTACATGCGGCACGGCCGACGCCACCCACACCAGCGCATACAGCATCAACGTTCATGACAGCCGCGACGACGTCGTTCGCCGGCTATCCGGAGGGCAACATCCGACCCGACAGCATTACACCAGCGATTCCTAAGATCCAATTTCAAACTATGCAAGATAAGGAAAGTTTTAAAAATTTTGTTAAAAGACTGGAAACGTACTTATCCTTTAATAACTTCAATGATGACAAAGCGAAAATATACGCGCTATTAAGTTCAATTTCTCCGGAATTACATGAAAGAGCATATGAATTGTGCTCACCGGAGGAACCACGTAACCTCGAGTACAGCAAACTTATTGAGATATTAGAGGAATTCTTAGACCCTAAACCGAGCGTCTGGGCATGTCAGCATAAATTTATATCACGTATGCAAGCAGAGAGTGAATCGGCCGTTGAATACACTTCTCAACTTAGACGATTGGCTCAGGACTGTCAGTTCACGTGCACACACTGTAAGAAATCGATCTCGGAAAACTTCCTTTGCCTACAATTTATTCGTGGATTACAAGACAATGATATTAGAACCAAAATACTACAAGGAACTGATTTAAAGAATCTGACAGATTTAACACGCACAGCTACGGGAATAGAGATGTCAAAAACAGATAGCGCTTACATTTCGCAAGCACACAGTTCGAAACACGAACCACCAATGTTACAGTTAAAGAAGAAACCCAGCTTCAAACAAAATATTACAACAATCAGAGACTTACGGGGGAAATGCTTCCGGTGTGGAGGGCATGATCATCGATCACCAGAATGCAAACATATGAATGAAACGTGCCGGAAATGTAACAAGAAGGGGCATTTGGCTCAGGTTTGTCTACAACGGCTCAGAATGAACAATCAGATCATATCCAGGCACGGGGAGGTGCATGACGATTTGGATGCCAATGTAGAAATAGTAAGTGACTCGGAAACAATCGACGACAACACGCCATGGGACACCAACATTATTAGATCACACAACACTGATAAATTTATGATTAAGGTGTTCATAAATAACAAAGCAATGGACATGGAACTTGACACGGGAGCCGCATTGTCGTCGATCTCATACAAGGATTTCAAAACATTAAACACCGGGCGCAAGCTGTATAAAACAGGCATCGTTATGAGAACATATACAGGAGAGATAATTAAACCAGTTGGGGTAGCGTATGTCACGTGTAAATATAAAAACCAGACATTTGACGAAAAACTATATATCATTCGACAGGATGTGGATGCAATATTTGGCCGATCCTGGATTCGGCAAATAAATTTAGACTTAGCGAATATTAATGTAATGAAAGAGGAGGAACATCCGAAGCTCACGGAATTGCTGGCAGAATTCAACGACGTCTTCGACGGAACCCTGGGATGCATACCTAACTACAAGGGTCATATTTCTCTTTACGAAGGTACAACACCAATTTTCATCAAACCGAGACGTATTCCATATGCGCTTAAAGAGAAAGTTGACAAAGAAATAGAGAGATTATGCGCAACCGGGGTACTGACAAAAATTGACAACTCAGAATGGGGAACTCCAGTAGTGCCGATAGTCAAGCCTAACGGCAGTATTCGTCTATGCGCTGATTATAAGGTGACGCTAAACAAGGCTATAAAAGATGAACAGTATCCGATTCCAATTATAGAGGATATACTCGTGGAGATGAACGGCGGAGAGATATTTTGTACATTAGACATTAGTCAAGCATATCTACATATGGTGATGGATGAAGAAAGCGCCATGATGCAAACACTGAGTACACATAAGGGAACCTTCAAAGTTAACCGTCTATCGTTCGGAGTTAAAGTCGCACCAAACGTATGGCAGAAGTTTATGGATCAATTACTACGAGATCTTACCGGCGTCAAATGTTTCTTTGATGACATTATCATACAGGGATCATCGGAGGAGCAACTTCTGACAAGACTCCGCCAAGTTCTTCAAAAACTTAAAACAAATAACTTAAAGCTGAACAAGGAAAAATGCCATTTTATGAAAAAGAGCATTAACTATCTCGGTCACACCATCGATAAAAACGGTCTACACAAGAACAGGGGTAAGGTGAAGGCGATACTGGACACGAAACGACCTACTAATTGTGGTGAATTACGAACATTTTTGGGTATGGCGAACTATTACAACAAATTTATACCAAATCTGGCTAGCATTTCAAGTCCACTAAACAATCTACTGAAGAAGGAAACGGAATACGAATGGACAATAGAGAGAGACGAAAGTTTTCATAGAATCAAGAAAGAAATTCTCAGCGAAAGAGTTTTAATGCATTTTGACACACAAAAACCACTAGTACTCGCTACTGACGCTTCACCAGACGGCCTGGGGGCCGTGTTGTCGCACAGGCTGCCCGACGGTTCAGATCGACCTATTGCCTTTGCATCACGCTCACTTACCAGTAGCGAAAAGAAGTACAGCCAAATCGATAAAGAGGCCACGGCTATATTCTGGGGATTAAAGAAATTTTTCCACTACTGCTACGGAAGAAAATTCATTCTCATAACGGATCACAAGCCGCTCACAACAATCTTTCACCCACACAGAACCTTACCAGCGATGAGCACGATGCGACTATTCCATTATGCTCATTTTCTTTCCGGTTTTGACTACACGATAGAGTACAGAACGTCAACTGATAATAGCAATGCCGATTATCTATCACGATTCCCAGTGGATAGAGTATCGCTAAACAGTATCGACATAAGTTGCGCTTTCCAACGAAATCAAATGAACACAATTACAATAGATCTGAAAAGTATTGCAAATGAAACTGAAAGGGACAATGAATACAATGCACTGACACAAGCGTTAAGGGCGGGGACAAGTGTGAAGAGACACGGATATAACGATAATGAACTAACCCTGCAGGACGGCTGCATCTTAAAGGGGTCGAGAGTTATGATACCTGAAAACATGAGACGCGCGGTATTGGATGAATTACATAAAGGGCATCTCGGTATAGTCAAGATGAAACTACTGGCACGGAGCTACATCTACTGGAAGAATGTAGATAAAGACATAGAGGAGGTAGTAAAGAAGTGCCGAGAGTGCAGACTAAATCAAAATCAACCGGCCCCTAGCCCATTACATAACTGGGAGGAGCCAATGGGTCCGTGGCAACGAATACATATAGATTTCGCGGGCCCAATACACGGGCATTCTCTGTTCATAATTGTCGACGCTTACACCAAATGGATAGAAGTGGCACCGACAAAAATCACAAATAGCGGGTGGTGCATAAAAAAATTAAAGGAATTATTTGCAACATTCGGGATTCCGTTCACCTTGGTTTCGGATAATGGACGACAGTTTGTATCAAACGAATTCGAGACGTTCCTCAAGGCTAACGGAATAACACATAAAACCTCGGCACCCTACCATCCAGCTACGAACGGTCAAGCGGAACGGTACGTACAGACCGTCAAGAAGGCGCTACGTAGCGTGAGCACGCAGGCAGGAAGCCTGCAGGACAAGTTGCTGGATATTGTGGGGCACCTACGAAGAACGCCGCACGCCTCCACTGGAACTAGTCCCTACCAGCTTATGTTCGGCCGGGACGTTCGGACGGCACTACACGTAGCGTTTCGAGGACGCGCGACGGAGGGGAGGACGCTACCTAGACATTCCGGCGTTACGCCTGCGAGATCCTTCAGCGTGGGAGAACGAGTCCAAATTCGCAGCTATCACAGTACAGATAACAGATGGGAATTTGGAATCGTAAAACGATTCTAGGTCGCCTGCACTACCTAGTGGAGACGGAGCGTGGCGAGAGGTGCAAGCGGCACGTAGACCAAATGCTGCGATCAGCAGTAGCTACGCCTGCGTTAGATTCGTGAGGGAGGACTGTCGTGTCTATGATTACTTATAGAAAAGAAATAATTCTGTCTGTCATTCAATTGTCAAGAATAAAAATGTAATGATTTCATTGAATAGTTTTATTACGTAAATATAAAATTTATGATGTGTACCTACCCATGTATTGTAGACAAATAATAAAACAAATACTGTTACACTATATGGAGAAAAACTTAATCTCATTTTATATGTGTTAATCAATCAAGACAAGACTAAATCATATTTATAAAGTACCGGAGATTTTTTTAACATTTGCGCTTTTTTGGTCGAAACGTTTACCGAAATTGTCCGAATCCGAAACTTCGGTCGGTCACTACTGTGGTGACTCGCGAGTCGAAATATTCCGAGAAGGCTCTACATCGTTTGCGTAGGCGTGACTCACACCAGCCACCTACTTCCTGTATCTGAAATGATTGGAAAATTTGTAAATAAGACGTCGCTGGAACTTAAGATAATGCTGTCATAGGTACTTTTGGTTGTCATTTGTAACATGAACGTGCATAATAAATGTTATTTCAGCTTTACATTGTAATAGATAATTATGTGTCACTTACTATTGTATATTGTGTAGAATTGTAATAGATATAGAACTTTATTTAACCATAACGTAAATTACATGGCAGAAAAAGTAGTAAGTATATAAATATTGAAGTACCTACTTACTTAAGTATTATAGTACATTACGTACCAACGCCGAGGTCAGTATACTATTTTTCTGTTCGACGAAGCCAGAAAGCGGCAATTTCATTGAGCAGCGGCCACAAAGTTGGCGCTTTCCGGCCGGAGGACTGAAAAATATCTTCTTTAACCCGTACCAACTAGAGCCAGTAAAAACCGAACTTTCCAAGAAATGAGAATACGATAGCTTAATTTTAACCCGTACGTACCCCTGTCTCTATTTAGTCTAAAATTACTGTCAATTTCATTAGTCATTATAGTCTATTTTCGAAATTGGAACACAATCCATTAGTATACTGCCTATAACGAAATGGGTATTTTTTTTAACAAAATTAGTTAAATATGTATATGACCGCGTGTAACTATTTTTTATTTATATTTAAGGACGACGTAACACGTTTAAATATTTGAGAACAAGTATTATTTACATGTGAATAAATCCCGTTATATTTATTTAACAATTACCTTCATGTGTGGGAAAATAACGTAACCTGTAGTAGGTATAATATGGCGTCATGTGAAAAGATTATACAATATTGCATTGGGGTGCATTGTAATTAAATGAGGCACCTATACACATCTACCTACTCTAATGGAAACAGCAGGTGCTACCGGGTAATATTATCGCGGTTAAATAAAAACGAAATATAGGGTAGAGAACACACACGACATATGGTAATCCCACTATAATCTACGTACTGTTATCTTCTTACAAATGTAAACGTTATATTTATAGATCGTTTTTAAATAATCATGTAAGTTATTATAAAAATATATATAGGTACTATAATAATATAGTGTCACTAAAACTCGAGAACGGCTGGACTCATTTGACTAAATTTGGTCTTGAAACATAAATATCTATCTATAAAAAATTGTTCTAATTCAATTAAAAATATATTAAAAGTTTGTAAGTATTTATGTACTTTTTTGAAAAATGATATCTCATTGAGTTTCTTGCCGTTTCTTCTCATGTGATGGTTTTCGGAAATGGTATCTTTTTCTTCTGACCTCATAAGAGCTTGTAAAAGCCTAAGTTGAATAAATATATTTTTTTAATAGGCGTTCGCTCCGACTTCGCACAGATCCCAATATTTTTTTTGTTTCAAAATATTCTATAGCCTTTTATACTTTTGAATAATGTAGCTTTCAAATGGTGACAGAATTTTAAAAACGGTCTAGTTGTTTTTGAGCCTATTCATTACAACCAAACAAACAAATTTTCCTCTATAATATTAGTATAGATTTTGATTTTGCATCCTAAGTAGATACGTACAAAGTTGTCACTTTTAATAGAACATACAATAATGATAATTGATCACCGTTTAATTATTAAACGTAATAAGAATTGACGCATCTTCGTGTCCGGCATAAAAGGCTGGGTATTTTCACAATACAATCCAAATATGCAAATAAACTGATCTCAGAACTAAACAAGTATGAATAATATCTTATGTCTGTAGTAAGTAGCGTAATGATTCAGTGAGTCACGCTTGGCCGTGAGTGAGACTATATTATCTTACTATGTTTAATGGAAATATTTTATTAACATATATATTTGACCTTTTCTTGGAGGCTGCGATCGTACAGGTACCGTCCATTGTCCATTATCGTGACCAGATGATGACTATGCTTGTAAAAACGTACTTCTATCAGGTTGTTTTTTTATTAAATGACCACCTAGTGGGGATATGATATCATAAAGTTTTACTTTAATGTCTTTTACGAATTTATTAAGTTAACCTTTCTCACTGTGCTATAACGTACCTACGTAACATTTTTGGAATAAAACGATTATGACGGATTTGACTCGCGTACCCTATTAGGTATATTTTATTTGCTGACGTTTTGAAAAATTTACAGTTTCCATATTCGTAACACAACTAAGCTAACGATAGTCTAGGTCAGGGTTTCTTAACCTTTTTGCAGTCACGGACCACTTTTACAATTTAAACTATACCACGGACCCCACCCATAAATATTTTTGGAAATAAAAAAAAAATATGTTACGATATGTTCTGTACTAATAAATATGCTTAGACTGACTGACCTACTGCGGACCCCTGACACACAAGCTACGGACCCCTAAGGGGTCCATGGACCCCACGTTAAGAAACCCTGGTCTAGGTACTATTTTTACGACATTTTATAATTAAGACTATTAACGGTTATTAAATGGCTAATCTAGGATGATAGAATGATTTGATAAAACCTAAGTGTTACGCCTACTGAAAGAGACTAAATACAAAAACCGTCAAGTGCTAGTCGGACTCACGCACAAAGGGTTCCTACCTATAAAAACGGCAAAAAATCACGTAAGTTGTTTTGGAGCCCCCTAAAATATTTATTGTACCTATTTTATTTATTAACGGCAACAGAAACACATCTTCTGTGAAAATTTCAACTGACTCACTATCACAGTTCATGGGATATCTGGTGAAAGACGGACTGACTGACACACTCTGTAGTAGTTGGTACGTAATTTAATAATAACGCCATCTGTTATCCACACTGGGAAACGTCGACGTTTATGCAAGGTATCCCTGAGATAAGAGCAATAGTAAGTACTTAGAGAAAAATACCTTAAAACTCATCGTTTTACCCTTGAGTAGGTACGGAACCCTAAAAACGTAAAAAAGATTGAATTAAAGCTTTCTCCATCGGGCGCGCCTACGCTGCGGCCCACTTAAGTCGAGTAAACTTCAGTGTATTTCCTCTTATATCAATATTATCTGTGTAAATAATAACATGCACTTAAAACTACATTATTCTGGTTGCTTTGTACATTAACAGAGTCTAATGGTTGACTTAGTAAGTAGGTACCTCGAATGTACCCTAAACTATATAAGTAAAAAAGAAGAAACTAACTTAATGACGCATGATCTTAACTATAAGGGTTAGAAACTTGAAATTTTGCAATTTGGGGTTCCTTTTATAATCTTGCAAAATGAAAGATTTTTGAAAATTTACCATCTTAGGGGTTATACGCGAGTGTTTATCGTGCGCAGAAGAAATCGCGGGCAGGAGCTAGTTATTTATAAATATTGTACCTAGATATAACTTACCGTCTATTCAAGGTAATCGTATATATTCGTGGATGACTCGGAACATTGTTTTAAGTTGATATAAAGGTCGTTGTCTTACATAAAAAACAGATAAACATCGGCCAAGAAAAGAGAAGTTCCGTATTGAAAATTAATCTCAGTAGGTATGAGTAGGTATACTACAACAGAAATAATTAAGTACGTATATGGAAGTACCGATATGTTCAATCATGGAGTGTAAGTATAGTAGTAGAGTTTTTTGCTACTTTTTTTACTGACAAAAAAAGAGGAGAGCTATAAGTTTAATTAATATGTATTCTTGCAAAGGTATTAATTGTACAGTTAGTACTTACTCACTTTTAAGTTTAGATTTAAAAATATACAAGTGCTTCAAAGTTTGTGATTAGGGGCTGGTAACATCACGTTATACTTAGTACAATTTATACCACAACGTGACGTCACGAGCTTCCACTCCCGATCTTCTGAAACGCTTGTCTTTGTCATTTATTGTTTGATTATGAAAATAAAAAAAGGTCAAGAAAAAAGACAGTCGTCAAATATGTTATTGAGAGTTAGTAAGGATAATATATATATCTATCATATAAAATCCAAACTAGATACATAAATTGAGTTATTTTTAACACGGAAACTGATAATTATAAAAACTATGAGACAACTGTTTTACTTTGTGACTACTGTTAGCTATCTTCATTTCACATGGTAAAGCAAAAGTTACGCGTTACATCACGAACCAAATGCAGTCGGGAAACCGTTAAGTTTCTATTTCGGTTTATCTACATCAGTTTAAACCAAGATGCACTCGCGAAACTCTCGTCGTGAATTTAAAACGTAGATTAGGTATGTTAAACACTGACTAAGCATAAATAAGGGATTACTTTACTTCCCAGTACAAGTATAGGTTTTCAAGCGACAGTTAATTGTTTTTTTTTTGTCCAACTAGCTGACCTGGCGACCTTTGTGACCTGCCGCATTTTTTGGGATCTTTTATATATCGTATAAACTTTCAACTATTACAAATATTTTCAATACCAAAATTATCCAAATCGTTCCAGCCATTCTCGAGTTTTGTAGCTCTCGAGTTTTAGAGCGAGACTAACGAACAAAAAGTCATTTATCGTTAGTTAGTCTTGCTCAATCATTTGACTTTTCATCGAATAAGATATGTATAGTCTTTAAACAGCTAGTATGTACTTCAAATGAAACAAAGGCATAATTTTGTCTAAGCTCTACAGGCAAAACGTATTCGAAGCTATAAACAAGCTTTAAAAAACCTTTTAGCATTTAGACGGTCGTTTATACTGTGAGATAGAATCAATTATTTATCCAATTGTAAGGACCATTATCAATTGTATAACGATTTGGTATATTATCAGAACGATTTCTATTAAGATAGTCCGATTGTTAACAGTTTATGGTCACATCTACGACATTAATTGTTTTATAACAGCGTTATAAAGTAACGTGAGAAATATCCATTTGGGTACAATGCGTGCTTATGACGAAAGAATATTTCAAATAGGCCATAAAAATATCCCCTAACATTTTAATCGTAAATTATTATTATGAAATGAGCTTAAGTTTTAAAGACGACAAGCGCTTGGAAGTTTTAACTGTAGGTAAAACCTTAACCGATTGTGTAACCTTAACTACAAAAAGGAAATCATAGCGCTGCTTTGACATAATCTTGAGACAACTCGAAATATGATTACCTATGTGAATTTAAATTTAAATGAGAAGGCTATGAATCTTAACGGATTATATCACTATTCTAATAAAGCAGCAATATGTATGGTCTATTTGTATTAATTTATATTTGGCTCAAATTGATTGTTTCCTTTCCGTTTGAAAGAACAAATATAACTACTTATTCTATTGTTACTTGTTTTGTTGATGGATTGTCCCTTTAAAAATAAAAGTCCTGTAATAAACACGAAATTAGGTTTCTACTCTGGATCCACCTACTTCAACAATTACTACCCTCTTTCTAAAATAGTAAGATCAATCCAACATTACGTCATCAGCTGTAAAACTAGGTAATTTCTTTACCCATTAGAAATAGAACAGATGCATTAAAAACGTGTTATCTGTTTAATAACGCACAATGGAGAAAAACTATATCCGTCACACAAGTAGTCTGGTCCTGGCGCTCACATTTTATTGAGGCCATTAAAAAAGATATTTAACCGATAAATCAGAGACAAGGCTTCGGTGCAATCCGTCGCGGAAGAGCCTCTTCCGGCAGCTGGCGTGCATCGTTGTTACAATCGCAGCTTAATGCACTTTACAAACAATGAAATTGCGTAAACATTTTTTATGAGTCTAAATAAGGTTCTTCTTTCATTCCATCAAAGTTAAATTTGTTTCCAATAATTTCACTACGAGAGGTACCTTCCATGGAAAAATTAGTAGTAAAAAGTTTTATCTGTCTATCTGATGTACCTACTTACATTAGTTTTAGTGCATTTACTTTTTATTAAAATGCCTTTATTTTTATAACAATTAAATTTTCAATATAGATACAGCGTTTTAATTATACTAGGAATATTACAACCAAGCTCGACGTAAGAAATAGCAGACAGTTGTTAGCTAATGAAATCCCATTCAATTCGTTTCCCGCGATTCTAAATCGCAAAAACTGGCTGCAATACATATCCATAAGTGTCTCAGAGTCTACCGAGTTTGTTCCTTGTTAGCATTCAGCGGAAACCGATTCTGACAGGGTAATGACGCCCGCCATTACACGTATGGTATCTCTCCACTTAACTCCAATGTAAGCCGTAAACTGTCTGTCTACGATGCTCCAATAATCTACAACAACCTCAGACGTAGTTAGTGTGAGTAGTCGCAGACCCCACGTCAGAGGTTAAAGTAAGATGTAGACACATGTCTTATTTTACTTTCATCGTAAACGGGTTATCAATGAGCACGCGGGTGATTCATTCGTCACATTAGCGATTCTTGTACATGTCAAACTACCACGGGTTAACAAAATTTAACACCGACCGGATTCTGTGGGTACCGTTAAGTCTAAAGCTGACCTACTGATTGGAGCATGCACTGTTTGCGTTCCGATAAGTTAGTGTATGGGAATTTGAGGTGTAAACGTTTGCTTACTCCAAATGTTTTGGCTGATATGCGGTCAAGAACCCTGGTTCGTCAGGCAAATACGTCTGGGGCCCTTGGCTTAGCCAGATAGTAAGTACTTTAGTCAATGTTCGAGAAAATGTAAAATTGTATGAGCTACAGCGACGAAGATGGAAAGACAAGTTAAGCGTTTTACTCGCCAATAAAATATGACAGGCTGTAACATTCTGGCTATGAGCACTTTTTTGTATACCCGAGGTGCATTGAACTGAGTTAGGTAGGTACCTATGTTTACGCACCTACCTATATATTATATATCTATAACTTACGTACATTACAGTAAAGTGAACGATGTAATAAATAACTCCTTATTGGTCGTCTACTAGTTGACCTCCGGCCTATAAGCGGTTAAAGCGAGTCTCGCAAAAGCAACTTGCAATCTATACCTATAGCTATACCTACTTACGGAAAAACTTCTTCCGGGTGGCTGAGGAAATGTTGAAGAATACACTATAAAAAAGGTGTAGAGTAGAGTATAGAGTATATTGGCCGCTATCGAACTTATAAGTACTTGCCTACTATTAATTAAAGTTCATATTTCACAACACTATATTTAACCAGGAGCAAGAGCGCATAATCATTCCTTTCACATGCAAGTTGTTAGAAGTGATAGAAGCTCTTACTTGGTATAATGTAGTGCTATCCGTGCAGGGGTAGAAGGGGGGAAGACCACTTAACTAATGTATCTGTATGGAGCAATTAGGTTTCACTCTTATATCACTTTCTACTCAAAATAGTTATTTATGCGGTAAGCAGGTACTCCGCAATGCAACCCACTTTAAATAGTACCGATGAACATTACATAGGTAACCAACAACTTTGAAATTATTCCTTGTTTCAGGCATCAACGTAGGCGTGGCTGAGCCGACAGAGTTCGCCAAGAGTACTCTGCCCAGTTTAGCGCGGGAGGCGGAGGATAACAGCAGATACAAAACTCTGGAAGCCAACGCAACACTTCTAAAACTGTTGGGTGATGACAAGGATGGAGTTAGCAAGTAAGGACATATTTTATCCTAATCTTAAGGGAACACACCTAAAGTTCTTTTTAGAGTAATAGGCGTTGCCTGCACCTAAGCGAAAGAAATACACAAAACATTAAAAGCGCCTTGCATTTTAGTTCCACAAACGTAGGAATGTACCTATCTACTTTTATGCTTGCACGCTAGAAGAGATTTTCTCAGAACCCTACTATTACCTACCATTTTAAATGTTAGAGACCATAAAACCGGACTGTAAATGTAATCGTAAATCAGAAATTCATAAGCTTTTTCTAATAATGTTCAACTGAACACCCACGTTTCAAACATTGTGTTGCATACAAGTTAATAAATAAACGAAGTGCGTCCCATAACTTAGTCCTTTCTCTTTGACCCCCAAGTAACGGCGTTTCGAAAACAAATGAGTACACGCGACTTACGCATGTTTTAACTTTAATCAAATTGACGACGCTTTCGAAACCTAATGATCAGGCGTCGGTGTCACGACAGTGCTTTACCGGCCGTTAGATATTGAAGCAAGCGAAATGAATATAAAACAGACTTTATGTCCGTGGGATTAAGAGCATATATATCTTGCTAGAACGGTTTGATTTTCTCGTGAATAAAATTCATCCAAACAAAAGCTTGAATGGCGAAAGATTATGATACGGATCAATCACGATTATATATGAGTCTAAGTGCTAACCTTTTGACTGCAATTAATGGGGGTTCTCGTATATCCGTCAAATCTACGACCGTATTTATGATTGGGCAACTTAGCTAATTTAGCGAGTTTTATTACTACCTACCTATTTTCTTGCAAAATCTTGAGGTTTCAATAAATGTTGTGTCATTTAGTAATGGGGTAAACCATCGCCGTAAACAATATCGCATTTCCTCAATTTTATTGCGTTAAGAGTTAAGACCAATAATGTTTTTTAAAAAATATTCCTAGATAAAAATTTAGTTTGACAACATGCAATAAATACTTATACCATACTTATACCCATTCGACAATTATCGAATGGATTTATTGATTTAGACTAGATTTTTTAACTTCTCTAATGATTTGAATCAAACCGTGGTAAAGAACGAAAGAAAGGGACGCTTGATCTGACCATATTGTTACCCCAGCTCGGAGGTAACCGTAATAGTGCATTAATAGCTTCACGGTTAATTGTCAACAGAACGGAGGTATTCGATATGTTGCACTCTCGAGATGATGACGAAGATCACGTAGACTTGCCAGTTTTCCCAGAAGACAGCGAAGACGCCCGCTCCGATGTGCCGGCTGTGCCTGATTCACAAGCAGAGTTCTTACAAGGTAACTATTCTATATACCTATCTATACTTTTATACTAATATTATATTGAGGAAAAGTTTGTTTGTTTGGATTATATAGGCTCCTAAACGACTGGACCAATTTGAAAAATTCTTTCACTGTTGGTAAGCTACGTTCACCCTGAGTTACATAGGCTGGTTGAGTAGACGTAATTTTCTGATACTGTATTCTATCTTTGTAGGTACTTTCTTCTTACAAGCGAATGACGTATGTCGATATGATAATCATCAAATATCATTAAAACTAATCATATTGATCTAAATTTCGAGTGATAAATCGTATTAAATAATAAACTTTATATCTGCCAAAGAAATGTATTTAAATAATCTATAAGACTACCTAGTTATACCTAATTCTAATTGTTACTAGTTCTAAGCACTCTGAACATAGTCAAACATCTACGCGAAGCAACTTCAGGCGGACTAGAAGTTTGGCGTTAAATTTAATTACCTAAGAGATTTTCTTCTCAGTGTCACCTCGATGTGGTATATTGTCACGGAGATAAGAGTGAGTAGCTATTTGCTACTACCCACGTTCAAACATTGTGTGATAATAGACCCCGTCCTTTTGTATGGCACGCGCACCGGTACACAATAGAAAGCTGTTTACAAAGTCGACAATAACGTGCGCTTCCTGTGCTCTTATCGTAGAAGATGCATCTGAAACTTTTCAAGGTTTTTCTAATGTTATTCCAATAGGTAGGTACATAATTAGATATGTAAGTATAAGTACTCGTAGGTACAGTTAGAAACGTTATGAAAAAATACATAAAAGTAGGCATGTATAGGTACGTTTCTTCACTTTCGTACCTACCTGGACTTACGTTCAATTTCAAAATATGACTAGCATGTGGGTAGATAATATTTTGAGGCATGATCTCATGGAGGTTTTCTTGAGCATAGATATATATATCTCCTTACTAATAAATTTAAGTAAGTTGTGAATCACAGCTGACAGGTCATAATATAATAAAAATTCAAGTGTATACTTAATATAAATTTATAAAGTTCGGAAAGATGAAGGTCGGGAAGTTTATAGTATCTAGGCTTCTCAGGACAAGCTTAGAATTTTCCGCCCCATAATACACGTGTAATCGGCTAATGAAATCTCGACTTATTATCGTCGCATATAATAACTGTACTTACTAAATAATTACTGGTGCCTTCAGGGTTATTACTCATTTAAATGAAACAACTATAAGGATTTAACTCGCGTATTTTATTGTATTTGCCGACGTTTCGAAAACTTTACAGTTACCATATTACAATAAAGCCTTAGCGTTAGACTATCGTCAGCTCAGTCGTGCTACGAAATACGGGACTAACCGTTTTAGTTTTCTTAAATTCCCATCGTTTCAAAATATCAGCTCAAATTGTCTGTTATTTCAGCACCCTTTCAGACAGTCCGCAAAGACTCCCAGAGGGAGTTTGAGGTATCTCGCGGCGAGCCAGTGGGCACAGCTGCTGGCATCATGGTCCTGGTGACTTGCAGCATCGCCTGTCTCGCTTATACCACCCTCATTGTGTGGAGAAGAATATACTTGTAAGTATTGACATAATATTATTTAGTAGGTACTAACCATTGCAGTCTATTTGAATTATATACCTACCTACAGTGTTAATAATGGTTTATACTTACTTTTGATTCAAAATATTGCTGCATTTCTAAATCAATATTTACTGTAAGGTTTTAGGTAACTAATAGTATGTACAAATAAGTACTTATTTTCGTTTCGCACCTTCTGGAAGCCCACAATCCCTCCCACGGCGTTTTTAAGTACGTTAAATTCAAACACGTTCTATACTGGTTGCTTGCGTCCCCTTTGTGACGTCACAGGCCATTGTGAGGTAACCTGATCCTGGACTGCGGCGCCGCATCGCCTACTGCGTAGGCTGTGGTCGCCGGACGGATGCGTGTGTAAACTCTTTGAGGTTTTATAGACTGTGTGGGATATCCTTTATGCTTCCCCTTTAGATATCGATCCTCCTTTGTAGATAGGTAAATGGTTAGCAACGTCTTTCATATAAAATACAGGGAATATACGTATATAAAATTAAGTACATACCTATCTTGGAAATTATCTCGGTTCCTTAAATACGTGCTCCAGTAAAAAAAACTTACGGTTAACCTCTTTAAAATTAAGTAAGTAGGTGGCTGAAACAATTATAAGAAAAAACAATTACCTACTTAGCTACCTGGCAATAAAAAATATCTTTATCACTTTTCGTTAAGTGTTTTACGTATCACTTTATCTTAACGTGAAGTGGAATACTGGTCCATGCAAATTAAAGTTACCGTATTTGGTGAAGTACATAACAGAGACGTAATCTCGTTTCAGAAAAAGAAATGGCCTCAAACACGAGTTGCTGCGAAATGAAGAAAACATCGCAGAGACAAGAATAGAGGTAATACTTACTTACTGGACGTTTTTCTTACAATATGCTCTCTAATATTTTTACTGGTATTTACACTGCTGTGCTACTGTTCCACGAGATGTAAGTAAGTAAGAAAATTAAGGACAATTAACTACTTACTTATATGCGAGGCTTTTGTCTAGTATAGAGGGAGGGCCACCATTCCTCCAACCCTGTAGGGTCAGAAGCACAAAAGGCACTTTTAGTTGTAGGTGCCTACAATTGGATTTCCAAAAGATTTTAAGTCTAGACAATAAAGTAGAAATGGTCGTCATTGGATCGCCGAGCGTCATATACGAATTTTCCAGTAAAGCATAGGTAGATATATACGAGGGTGGATTGATAAGTTTCCGGCCTAACCAAGAGATGACGCC
Source organism: Polylopha cassiicola (assembly GCA_038024825.1). Taxonomy (NCBI): domain Eukaryota; kingdom Metazoa; phylum Arthropoda; class Insecta; order Lepidoptera; family Tortricidae; genus Polylopha; species Polylopha cassiicola. The sequence goes on from CP149055.1 coordinate 9,098,656, forward strand.
ACTAGGCCTACCTTGAGGTGACATTCTATAGTACCATCCTTGGATAGCTTGTAGCTATAGTTTCAGGCCGATCTCCTTGCTAGTGTAGGTTTGACAGCACGCTGAACAAGACGCCTCTATGGTTTTCGTGAAAATGGAAAAGCAGGAAAATCGTGCTGTCATCAAATACTTTTATTTGAAGGGGTTAACGCCGAAGGAAATTAAAAAAGAGATGGACTCAACACTGGGGACATCCTCCCCGTCATATTCAACCGTTAAGCAGTGGGTTTCCGAGTTTAAAAAGGGTCGTGTGAGCACCTCTGATGGGCCTCGCTCAGGACGCCCCGTTGGGGTCACAACTCCAGATATGATCGAAAAAATTCATCAAATAGTGCTGGGAGACCGCAGATTGAAAGTGCGTGAGATAGCTGAGACCTGTAAGATGTCATATGAACGTGTGCAACATATTTTGCACCAACATTTGCATATGGAAAAGCTCTGTGCAAGATGGGTGCCGCGTTGAAAAAAATCTTGTTTCATCACGATAACGCACCAGCGCACACGTCAATCGTTGCGACGGCTAAAATCAACGATCTAAAGTTTGAATTGATGCCGCACCCTCCTTACTCTCCAGACCTAGCCCCGAGTGACTATTTTCTGTTCCCTAATCTCAAAAAATGGCTTGGCGGTAAGAGATTTGCGGACAATGAAGAAGTAATCGAAGCTGTAAATGGTTATTTTGAGGAGCTTGACGAATCAGTCTATAGAGATGGCATTAATAGACTGAAACACCGCTATGAGAAATGTATCAGCCTTGGAGGAGATTATGTTGAGAAATAAAAAAAAAAAATTAAAAAAACCTTGTTTTTCTTGGTCAGGCCGGAAACTTATCAATCCACCCTCGTATCTAGATCTATTTCTCGACCAAAAACCTTCATACCTACTGCAACTTTCATTAAAACTTTTGGGGCCGTAAGAAATAATTTATCGTTTTTATATAGTTAAAACCTACTCATTTTTTTTCAGCTGTGAAGCCTGTGAAGAACCGACGCCAGTGGTTGAAGCATGAAAAATACTTTTAGTAGAGGATTTCCTTTAAGACTGAGTTTGATTAGCTAGTTAGTGTTAACTACATCTAAGCTACGAATCTTGCATAATTAATAAGCGTACTTGATAACATTTCGTTTAAGAACCGTTCACATTTTATTTTCAAATAAGTCCAAAACAATCAAAATAGCATTAGAAAAATACATCTTTTGCTATTTCCAATTTACAAATAATAGGACTGATGACACTACCCAGTTTTGTTAATTAATTAATGGGAATACTTCCTCACTACTCTATATGAATGTGAACATTATTAATTCATAATGATTTCCGATTTTGAAATGTTATCAATGTCTTAGGTCATTTTCTGATAAGAACATGATGTATTGAGTTTTTTGCACGTATTTTAAATCAGAGTTCGAATTGTGTGGTTGTGCCATTTTTTGATACAAAATACTTTGGAAAAACATTCCATTTTATATATGATTGGCACGTTGAGAATGTTATTTATTTATAATTTAAAGTCAATACATGTCTGTGATGTGCTTAATGTAAGAAACCAGCATTTGAGAGTGTAATAAATATATTTTCTAAGGAAACTGGGTCTTATTCCTATTTCAATAGAGTACAAAATGAAAGACAAGTGAAAGCAATAACAATCCGAACTATATTTGCAGCCTAAATAAAAAAATAGATGGTAACATTGTAAAAAAAAGCCATCACAAAATGCAAAACAGTTTACCTATAAAAAAAAATCAACAATTAGTTTAGTCTTCAATTTTACATTCAAATTATTTCTACTTATCGTCTACTTGTAAGTACGTCATATTTCAAACAAGAAGGAACAACGCCACGTAGTTAGTCAAAAAATAATCAAAATATGTAAAGTCAATAATAACAATGGGTACCATGAATTGCTAGCACCTACTCCATATTTGAAATATATGTACATGTTACACCTACCAACGTACATATCGCTGCTAATAGAATAGTGACACAAACCAAAATAATACATTTAAATTTGAACTCCCGTGACACATAATATTACGAGTAGTCACTATTTCAAAGCAGCGAGTTATTACTGTATTTAACACCACAGTGATAACGTCGACTATTGTTCCTTTTGCGTATTGAGTTCGAAGAATAGATGCCTTAAAGAATGACACATCTTAGGATCTCTCGTGTAGTTTCCAGCTTGCATGCTTTACTCATAATTAAGAAATAAATTAATTAAAAGTACGTAAGTATATTATATTTTAAAAGGTAGTACGTATATCCAAACATGTCCAGATCTATGCAATCAAATTTTTGATCAAAAATGGTTATAAGAATGTAAGCTATTCTATAAGCATGTCTATCACCAGAAAAGAAAATAGGTAATTTGTGTCGTATGTCCATGTATGGCAAGATTGCATTTGCTTTGAATAAACACTTACAGTGCACCACATTATTACAATCCTAACTTAGCTCCGGTAAGTGTCTCAGGATATTAACAAAAATTTTGAGCAACAAATTTTGAAGAGATCCCAAGTGCTTTATAGTCTTTACTTCTTCTCCTTATGCTTGATGATGGCTGGTCCGACGTTGTCTCCAGTCGCCTTGTTGTGAGCCGCGTGGGCGCCATCGCAGTACGGCCACTGGAACAAACAGTAATCAACCATTAATTATTTTCAGTATGATAGTACCTTTGGACAATTCACGCCGATTGATCAAGTCCCGAACTAAGCAAATCTTGTACTATGGGTATTAGACAATGTATAAACATACATAAATATGTATAAGATATCCAAGACTCATGTACAGATGCCAGTGCTCATGACATTGGCATCTGCTGATCTGCCCCTAGCAGGATTCGAACCTGCAACCACCGGTTTCATAGTCAGGGACTCTGACCACTAGACCAACAGGGTGGTAAAGTAAAAAAAGGTAATGATACCAATTAATTGAGAGTAAACTTAAATAAATTTGTCAATACACAGGTATGATACTTGATACATAAGTATGTAATGAAACATACCATTCATATACTGATTTAAACTTTAAGTTTTCACACATTATAATATAGAAAAATGGGACACTATCACATAATAATATATAAATATTACTAGGTAGATAGAAATTGATACCTTTATCTATTGTGTAACTCATTATGATATGATATGAATCCCTAATTGCAGCTGAACATATTAATAACAATTTGACACATAAATGATAGAATTTAATGGATTTTCGTATGGATATTTTTACATGTTGGAAGCCATAACTGTTAATTAAAATGAATAGGTATATTTTTGTATACCATTAACAGTTTGTGCATTAAAATGTAATCAATGTTGGATATTAAGTGTTTTAGTACAGCTAGTCAAGAAGTTAATCAGCTACTTAAAACTACTTAAAAAAGATTTTTTAAAAGCCATCATTAACTGATAATATATAAATGATGCAATGAATGAGGAAAAGATGTGTACGAAACATGATAAATTTGATAAAGGACTACATCATATGATAATATGAAAGAATCTCACAAATGGAATAAAATGATAAGATACTAGGTAGGTCACATCCAAAGTTAATCACAAGATAAACAACAAAACATTGTTTAAATATGAAATAAACAGAATTAGAAGCAGTAAAGAGAATGAGAACATTAATACTATAACATAATTATTTATTTCTCATACATTAATTCTAATGCCTGGGTAGCTACTGTCACTATTCTACTTTTGTAAAGAGTGTAAAATGTAGTAGCAACAGTGATACTTTCTCATGAAATAAAAACTGTATGCACTAGCCCTTGTGACCATAGTCTAAGTAACATGTTTTAGGCTACTTAGACTGCTATAAAAAATTTAAACTAATATTTTCAAAACATCTTCAATAGATTATAGTTAAATCTGTTACAGTTGTTTTATCCTAAAGTGCCATAACTGCAAAAGGATTCACAACAATTAACAAATATTTACTTACATTTTTGCTCCTCCAACATCTGCATAACACAGCCTTCTCTGTTATATCTTCAATATCAACAAAGTCCACCACTTTATCAATGTCCTTCCTCACTGCCTGATTGACAAAGCCATTTCCACCTTCCTGAGCTTTTTTGATTGTTTGGTAAGAATAGTAGGAGATACCGCCTACAATGATAGTTGGAGGTAACAGGGCCAACCAGTCTCGCACTGAAATTTATAGATAAAAATTAACCATTGTAAACATATATAATTTTTTAGGTGGCTGCTATTTCATAGGAATGATACTATCTTTCTTAGACCAAATTGTACAGATTGATCAGTCCCAAACTAAGAATGGTTATAATAATGTAAGTATACTTACAAAACAAAAATCAAACTTACTTATATGCATCCACAGAAAATATATTAAGTACCAAAAGTGATTGTGTTAGTTACACAGTTTTAACCTGAGTTATAACTGCACAATCAGTGCCAGTAATGATTTTACTATCTAATAGTCATTAGTTTATTGCTACCTACCTATTCATTGACCTAGAAATATTCAATTATGTCTTAGAGATACAATAGATTTCAAATAATGCTCTCTTAGATATTGGAACTCAAACTCAAACTCAAATAATCATTTATTCAGTCTAGGCTCTTACAGGCACTTGTGAATGTCAACGTTAAAATTAATATTCTTTTTCGATTCAGCAAAAAAAAACCTCTTGAGAAGAATCGAGAATAAACTCAATGAGGTAAATTTTTTCAATATAAGAAGAAGTACTAATAATACACAAGTTTAACCAAACTTACAAGTAAATACTAATTATGTAATTGTCGCATTAATTAACGACATTGCATGCTGTGATAGTACCTATTGCTCTAATAAATACCATGGCTAAAGCCAGTTTACAATTGAAACTATGTCACAGAGCTGAACAATAGTTCAGGCATGAATCATGATTCTTATCGTAAATTATCTCACTGCAATCTCTATTTAAGATAGTTTCGAGGCTTATTACAAATATCATAAAGTTATGTTACCTCCAAGTCGAAACCAGCCACCGACGGAATCAGGAATCGGGAGAGCCGCCAAATAATTAGGAATGGTCACCTTCACCAAATTGGACACAACATACATTTTCACTTATGTAAATAATATTTTCAATACAAAACAAATATACTTCCGTACAAAATTGGTAGATTTCAAATCATAAAAACAATTACGCAAACCAAGTTTACGTAGTGGGCCAAGAAAATGTCAAAGTTGTCAAACTGAAAGGGAATACGTTCGTTCTTCGCGTAGTGAGTTGTTGTGTCCCGAAAGAAAGCGATTGGTTGGTTTTTATGGATGACACAATTCCATATTTAAACAGCCCGCGAAAATCACAAAGTTGCAGCTGCGTAAGCGCAATCATTTGGCATTTTCTACTTCATTCGGATTGCTAATCATATTTACTAATATTTCATATAAAATTAAATGACCACTTCTGTTTTTACAATAAGTGTCAGTATTGTACGTGTTCCGTAGTTTAATTTTTCACTCACAGGAAATTCAATGTTTTGATACCTAATTTCTCGTTATCTACAGATTCCGTACTTTTCGATTGTGCTTCTACATTAAAAATAATCATAAAATTTTTCAGCGACTTGGGCGTGAGAACAAATAAACTCACTTTTACATTTATAATACTAGAATGATAAGTTTTTACCAATTTACTTATAATCTAAGTATCGAAGATTGTTTTAAAATAAATATAAAAGGTATTTTAAAAAAATAAATATTTAACTATGTTTACAAATACTGTATTATAAAATGCCAATTAAAATAACAGACAGCGTATACTTAAGTACAACTATTACGTTAACAACAGTCAGTATACCAAAAATCGAAAATAATTAAAAAAATCATTACTTTCCTCACATCATTCTATTGCGTAAAGGTTCTTCTTACGGATTAAATGATCACATCACATTTATTATCACACGGTTTTCCTGTTATTTGTTAACAAATGCACGATTGTATGTTCGCTTTAAGTGTGATTCATAGCATTTATTTCTTCTCTTCCGCTGCTCTGGATCGTATTACGATTGGGCCTGTGTTGTCACCTGTGGCTCTGTTGTGAGGCCCATGAGCGCCATCGCACCATGGCCACTATATAAAAAAGTAATTATGAATAAACTACCGAGTAAAATAATGGGAAGGTCAGTATAAATAAAATTGCAGAGGAACTCACATAGATTAACAGGCAGAATGTTACGAACGACTGATTTTTGTATTTTATTTATCTAGGTCACTCTTTTAAACATGACGTCATATAAGTATAATGAAATTACTAAGCCTATATCTACATTTATCAAAGATTATAACGTTTTCTTTGTTAGACTAAGAGAATATGGTACATTGCTATGTTGTATATTTTAACTACTCTGATATAAAATTAGACCCCTGTAAGTCCTTAGTGTGTCCTGTTTACTATATATAGCTATTATTAAGTATTACTAACCTCTTTACTTCTCCAACAGCGGCATAAATACTTCTTTTCAGTAATATCTTCTATATCAATAACATCTACCACTTTTCTCTCGTCTTTCCTTATCATGGGGTTAATTTGACCCACAAAACGCGCTCTCTTTATTGTCCGGTACGAATAATACGAGATACCTCCAACAACAACTGTGGGAGGTATTAAAGCAAGCCAGTCTCTTACTGAAACAATTAAATATCTTAATAAGGCCAAATCGATTAAAAATTGTATTCCTTCATTTGCTAGAATTAAATTGTAAGAACAAGGTTGTACGCTAATACGGGAAGGACCATTGCTAGTTGCAGAAAATAAGTCATTTTGGCAATTCGTAGCCAAAATTTTGTGATTGTAATAATTTATGATTCCAATTCTTTGAGAACTTAGTGGTAAAAGTAATAATATATTACTTTTAGTATGTTTATGCTGAAAAATGGTAATCTTTAGTGTAAAATCATTGACTGTAATTATACTATAATTGTTTTCTGCATTTACTTAACGCTAATTACAATTGATATTCATACTTTTTTTTAATGTGGAATGACCACGATGCATCAAGGCGTATTACAGTTTAATATAATTTTCCTTAAACTAGTAATATATTGCATTTTCATCAATATTGCATACTAGTTTAGCTTAGGTAGCATATGGTCCATATTAGTCAATATTCGAAAGGCCAGTCATAACTCCAAAGGCAAGTCAGTAAGGTAGCAAACGGTACAAGGCCAAGTTGAAGTCACTTATCACAATCACTGTTAGATTATTTGAAGTAAGTACATTTACAAAAAAGTAGCAAAAAGTCTTACCTCCAAGGCGAAACCATCCGCCGAAAGAATCGGGAATAGGTAATCCGGATAAATAATTTGGGATCGTCTCTTTAACAACATGTGATATAAAATACATTTTTAGAAAATAGTTGTTTTATTCACCTTGAATTATTTTAAAACTATTCAATACAAGGAATTGGATTATCCTCGTCGCATACGTCTACAGTTGGCGGTATCAACTGTCCGACTATCTATTTCACAGACTATACTAAACTGCGAATGTTGTACATCAAAGAGTACTATGATAATGATAAAGTACGATATTTGATATAATATTATTATATCATATTGTTAGATGGTTCCAATTGCATTGAAAATGCAATGGCTGATCGGAAGGATTATTTTTTGATACTTAAGTTTAGTCTTATTTATGCAGGTATATATTATTTTAATATGTATTTTGAATTCAAATCAATGCTTACAAAATATAAATCAACTCGTTTGAAGGATCCTTTTCTTTCTCCTGAAATACAATATTATGACGGGCAACAGCAGTAAAATAATCAAATGGGAACGAAATTTTAAACGTAAGTTTTAAATTTTATGTTAATTTAATAAGGGTCTAAATTTGGATTAAATGCATTGACTTATCGTTTTACATTTTAACATCATTTTACAATAGAGAATTATATAGTACATATTAGTTAGTAGGTACATTTTTATAGTACTACCTAGATACTTATTCAAAAGTATTATTCTTATACATTATTTTTTATTTAATTAAATTCATAAGTTACTTATAATTCACCTATCTATATTAAGTTTAATATTTTATATATCTTAAGTACCTAAATCATTAAATATCGTGTTCAATGAATTTAAAATAAGTAGTTCCGTTACACTGAATGGCTTGATGTTATTTACCTACTCATTTTATTCTTTTTTGTTCTCTTCTTCTCTGGGTCGGATGACGACTGGGCCAGTGTTATCGCCTGTCATTTTATTATGAGTTGCATGAGTACCGTCACATAACGGCCACTATATTATGAAAAAAAAAAATGAGTTAAATTCAGTGGATATAATGCTTAAGGTAATTATCTACTACAAGGCCTCTTAATTACCTGTTCACTCCTCCAACAACGACATAATGCTTTCTTGAAATTAATATCCTCGATGTCAATGAAGTCAACCACCTTCTTTTCGTCTTTCCTTACTATTAGATTAATTTGACCAGAAACTCTTGCTGTTTTTATTGTCTGATAAGAACAGTATGTAATACCTCCAATGATTACTGTGGGAGGTATAAGAGCAAGCCAATCTCGTACTGTAATAATTAAATAAATATATTAATTATAAATTCGGCAATCAATATTAAAATAGAATTGGTATTGTAAGAAATCGAGTTCAAGATATATCTAACTGATTTTTTGTTTACCTAAACATTTTTAGATTAGTGTCTGTATATAAAAATGCATGCCAATTACTGAAATAATTGATTCGACTTACAAAATTGCAATAATACACCATATTGTAAACATGCATAAAATGTTCTGTTGTAGTTTTGAACCAATACCTATCATTTTAGTTAAAAAACATAAAACTGACCTCCAAGGTGGAACCAACCACCAAACGAATTGGGAATGGGTAAACTAGATAAATAATTTGGTATGCTAACTTTAACAAAATTGGATACAATATACATTTTAGAGATTATTATAACCTGTAATTATGTATGTACGAGTAATGTTAAACACTATTGTATTTCGATATAGGTATTTTATCAATAAAAGACCACTATAAACAGATTGTGAAACCGGATTGTCATAATGTATTTACGTCATATTAAGTACGTAAACTAATTTGACATGATAATATGATATAGCTTCTTTTATATTTATTTAATTGTAAAAAAAAAAGGAAATCGTTAAGATATAAACAAACAATACTTTTGGTCGGCATTTTATATTGCGTTATTTTTTTTTTTTTATTATCCATAGTAAAATTAATGCCAAAGTATCAAACAGACTAACATAATTAATTATTTTATTAAATTGATAAGTTGATCATCTTGTTATTATGACGTGCTGCTGTTCTAAAAGACTGTGATTGGCTGATTTTAATCTTTATTTGCATAGACAGAGTTGCCAACTATGAAAGGTTTTATTTTTGTACTGTTCGAGTCACGTTTATAAACGCATTAAATGTTCTAAACAAGATAGACAATAGAGATCGAGAAAGGAATGCATTCACTCACTGACTCTCTGGATGGAGCGAATGAAATTGTCTGTCTCCTTCGCTTTGGTTGGTTGGGTGCGCTGCCGTTTATTGTGCGTTATAGTTTTATAAAGATTTTTGTTAATAAATTACAATAATCATTACCTTCAATTCTTAGGCGTCTTGGTTAATGTTTTCCCAGTGAAAGTTGTTAGTGGACGTTAATCAATGCTGCTGTGCACTGAATATGGCTGACGAAAGACTAGTGGTCCTAAACCGTAGTGATAATTTGGGATTCGGATTCTCATTGCTCGGCGAAGCCGGTTTGCCACACGTTATATACGAAATCGAAGAAAATTCTCCTGCGGCTCGTAGTGGCGAGGTAAGTTTATTTCTTTTTGTATACGTCAAAATGCAGCGATATATCTACTCACAGGTGTTGCCTGATCTTCATCGAATCTGGATGCGATAATTCTTTGCCAATGTCATATCATGCAGTAGGTGTGTATAATGTGTATAGGCGAGGCATAATTAATTGCAATATCAGTTTAGTGGATATTACATTACAATGAATCATATGGTACACTACGCACACAAACAACTGATGCATAGCTACATACTAATCATTACTGCTGTGTACATTTCAGTTTTGAAAGTCTGATCCTAGGTTTTGTTTTACGGTTTTTATCAGATAAATTGAGACGTGTTTTATGATTCATGAATTAAGTGACTAAGATTCATTTGATACATATTTGAAAACCATACAGTAATTTATGTACCTCTATTTTGAATGTTTGTATTTAAAGTGTATTTATCTGCTTAGATTGCTTGGCAGTCTTATATATAGAATTAACGGACAACCAAATATATCATTTATTTTGTTTATTGAATAATAATATGCTAATTGTGTTAGTTATGTTATGTTTATGATCAAAAGAGACATCCAAGTCAGTCATAACATACACATGTAATTTGCTCTTTGACATTTTTATGGTACCCTTGACTTGAGCAGTAATTGTAGTTACTTAGCTTCATACAAATAACACTGGTGATGTGAATGAAAATACATTTATTATTAGTATTTAACTAATAGGTTCTGTTGTCTGAAATATGTATTGCAATGATTGTAGATAATTTTCGAATTACAGTATCAGTAAAGAAAAATATTCTTGCAATTGTTTAATTGCAAGAACATTTTTCTTTACTGATAATTCAATCTAATGCAATGTAACAGCTATGTTAGTTGTGAACAAGTGATATATGTCTAGGATCTTGAAATGGAAGGCAGTTCATTAAATTAAGGATAATATCATTTTTATATTGGATTTGACTGGACATAAACACTGTCAGACATAACTGGGCTTTTGTGTATGAATCCTCTTGTGATTAAAACTTTATTGAAATGTGTTCATAGGTGATTAATGATATAATAGTGCCCTTCCTTTGCTTTCAAGTAACTTTGCATTGTACCATTTAGATAAGTGGATGTTCTTGGTATGCCTGATCACCCTTGTTCCACATTCCCGACCATAGATCCTTGGTGTGTCTACAAGTGTAGTGTCCGTTGCAATGTTGTCAGACCTATTATTATTCATAATGACCATACTTGCATGCCCTTTTTTATTTCACCTCCTGTTTACCATGAACATTTAAATGCCAGATTCTGTTTGAGTTTTAATTGAATCATGTTTTATATTTTATTTTTTTTAGTTCTTAAATCTTATTTTGATATATATATTGTACTTTTCCTGGTCTTGTAGGTAAGTATTTTGTATATTCAAGCATTTCTGATTACAACTTGGAACCAACTGTTGGCTCCAGGTTTTGATCAGATATACCTGCTGTCATTTTTTTTTCTGTAAACCAGTTTTCAAAATATGTTGCATACAATAAAGATTGCATACAATAAGAAGTTGCCCATTGCAACTTAAAATGTACATCAAAACTTCAAAACATATGATAATTGCCAAAACTGTATAGAATTGAGAATATAAGGGTTTTATTATTATTATGATAATTATCACTTTAGTTTATAAATTTTCTCAGTGTCAACATATATTTTCTAGGTTTGTTTTTGGGTCCCAAAACTACATGTACAAACAACAGATATTCTAATAATATGGTACAAACAAGTGTTACTACTTCCTAGTTCAATATCTTAATTAGGTAATGACACATGATACAGTAGTTTAGGGTCATAATTCAATAAACAAGGTCTTAAGGGTGATTCATCACATATGCAACATAAGGTGTGGTGTAGTATATGTCTAAACTGCTCATTACATTCAATTATAACTCAGTAATTCATAATGCAACTTGGATAGGTTTTTTTAGCTTTTATATTTTATTTGGCTTCAATTAAGTAACCTGTAACTTTCACAAAAATATCTTTCAACCTACCTACACTAGCTTACTATGTTAGGTAGGTATGTTATTAATGTAAAAACAGTCTAGTTGGTGAAAGACAAAAGTTTCTCACCAAGTGGGCAGTTTCTAAACTTAATCAAACTTGGTCTGCACTTCCAATTTTGTTTTGCATCGTTTTGAAAATATTCTGCTTCAAAGCTAATTTCCTGCAAGTTTGTTATTAAAATAAGCTAGGGATCTATACTAAAAGCTTATATTTTTTTGCGTGTGCGAATCTGACACGCTCTTAATATGCTTTTGAATAATAATACGGGCTCTTCCCTCTATCAGAGGAAAAGTTAAAAATATAGGTATGTGAATTTAGCTTTTAAAATACCTATAAACGTTAAAAAAATACGATAACAGGATAAAAACGACATTTATTTACCTCAACATTTAAGAATGCATAGTAAAGAAAGAATTGTAACATTTATATTCGCACGCGTCAAACTTACGCCCTTATAGAAGACTAGCTTCTGCCCGCGAATTCGTCTGCTCTAGAATTATTAATTTGAGTAATCTCACAAACTTCTGCCCCCTTTATTAATAATTTCCGTGATAAAACTGTCTTACGTCCTTCCCCGGATCAATATATAATTCTATACCGAATTTAAGTATAATTCTTCTCATATTTTTATAAAGTTTCCCTTCTATAATTTTACTCTAAACGTCTCAAAACTGTTATTATAATAATCGTAATAAAACCAACGTAATGAAACCATAGACGCGTATAATAGTGACAGTACCTCAAACTAAGAGTTCACCAGACATGCCCAATTAGATAGCACACTTATAAGGAAGTTCGATCACTTATGGCACTGTTCATCGGCCGGCCATGCCATTACAACCTGACACTTTCCATTTTCCAACACCTCGTTAGCTACAGCAGCGATGCGTGGTATCTCGCCACTCATCCCGTTACGCGTGGTGTTAGCCTAACATCCATCAGTTCTCTAGATATTGTTAGTGTTACTAACTTACTACACACTGCGATTTATGTCTGAGGATCTATAGCAGAGTGAAGTTACACGCAGTCGCCGGACGACGGCGTTTGACGGCGTGGGAGGCAACAACGCTGTATTCGAAGATTTGTTAGTTTACCATTGGTATTTAATCGTCGAGACAAGTGATTTTGAAATTTTTGCAAACATCAAGTATATATCTATATTATATATTAATAATATAATAAAGAGGAAAGATTTGTACCTATTTTTGTATGTTTGTAATGAATAGGCTCAAAAACTACTGGACCGATTTTAATAATTCTTTCACTGTTGGGAAGCTACGTTCACCCTGAGTAACATAGGCTATAGAATATTTTGAAAAAAAATAGGGATCCGTGCGAAGCCGGGGCGAACCGCTAGTACCTTATAAAAATTGTAATATTCCGCATACGCATACACCATTAACAACTTATAAGGTAATTCATACTCAATTGAATATATGAAGGTATAACTAATTAACTATGCCTTTATACCTATAGAGCGGGGATAGCCCGTATCGTATGATAAATAGACTAACAGCAAACTCCATGTAGGTACAAAAAACCTAATTGTAGTTATAAATTGTAACCACACAATCCGGGCGTAATCGTCTATTATTACAAACCATCTACCACGACGGAAAAATCCACGTCATAGAATGTTCTTGCAACATTAAACATGCGAAATTTGAAGGAAACGATGAACTAATTATTTCAGTGTCGACAGTTAAGTAATCGCTGCTGCAGGTACCAGTTTTTTACCACTACAATTTTTTTTTTTGTTCGCCAAGTACTTATCGAAATTTGTTTAAACTTACAAATAAATATGTAGCTGGGAAAAATCTCATTTATATCCAACGGTTTAGGAATAATAAGTCTAAAAAAACAAATGATACGTAAGCATTTTTTTTTGCTAAATATAGTACCTAATAATTTAAAATCACTTTGTAACAGCTCCCGATGTGAGGGAATTTTTCTCCGAGATGCTTACACAACCTTGCCGTGAACAAACAAGGTGAACTTAATCATTCGTTTGATTGGTTTCCCGAGGTATTCCCTCGTGCCGGCTCGAGGCTCCGCTCGGAGCTTACGAACTAACTATTTCATACTTCTAGAAAGTTCAATTCGCTAAGAGCCAGTTTCACGATGTTCACGTAGGTCCTAACTTTCTAGTAAGCTGCTGAAATAAACTATGACGGATTTAATTCGTCTATTTTTTTATACTGTTGGTTCGAAAATTTAAATTATTTCCTAGGAACTTGCTCCGACGCTTTCGCCTTTATTAAGTTGGACTATAACACATATAGGTATAGGTTATAATTTGTATCGTGAAAAATTATTGATTTTATCTTTGGAGGTGGAGTTGTCTTTATAGAGTAGAAAAGTTAAGCTTGCTACGAAATCATGGTATTTAATGCACTATCGTTAACTTAGTCAGCTACGAGTATGGGGAACTATAAAGTTCCCGAAGCGACAACAGAAAAGCAATTTACGCGAATAAATCTTTAGCTGTTTTATTCCAATGAGATAAAAATTATACATCTGGTGAGTGGCAGTTGAACATCTGTTTGTCATATTTGACGATTGTAGCAAACGAAGTCTTATTTAATAATTTTAAATGCCTTCGCGGTTGTTACACATTGGAATGAAACAGCTAAACGGATTTAACTCGCGTATTGTATTGTATTGGCTGACGTTTCGGAACCTTTACATTTTCCATAATCGTGGCACGACATAACACGATAAGTGACATGTGACTAACGCACGGGATATTAATTTGGATAAACTTTGTATTACAAGGATATTACGAAACAAGTCCTCGAGTATTGTTACTTTAGTCTTAACTGCACAAGCGTGAACCTCACCTCGCTGCATTTGACGTAGGAAGAATTCTAAGAGAACGCGTGGGTTCCTTATTATATGTCACTGAACGAAAATAGATTAAACCCGGAAATATTCCCTATTGTCCAGTAAGAAACAGGATTGCAGTGGAAATGTTATTTTATTTTTAAAAGGCATTGTGCGAACAAATCTTTATAGCATTCCGGTTCAGTAGAAATTTATGCTCGTGTAAAGATTCTACGTTTCTTTGAACCATATTTTATTACTTTCTTACAAGATATAGAATTTGATCTGATTCCGGTAGATGCTAATAGGTCATAGTCAAAATATATTTAACTAGCGGCCCCGGCAGACGTCGTTCTGCCCGTCCGATTGTTTCGTCAAAGATCTGTCAAAGTCTTCTAACTGTCACTTAATGAATAGTAATTCTTCATAAGGCTTCATATTTTCCCCGTTTTTTATACATTTTCCACTGTTTCTTCGCTCCTATTGGTCGCAGCGTGATCTTATATAGCCTAAAGCCTTCCTCGATAAATGGTCTATCCAACAAAAAAAGAATTTTTGAATTCGAACCAGTAGTTCCTGAGATTAGCGCGTTCAAACAAACAAACAAACTCTTCAGCTTTATAATATTAGTATAGATTTAGGCTCTGCAAGTTCTTATGAATTTCGATGTTTCCACTGATTCGGAAAACACATCTAAAAATATACCGGCAAAAAACTCAATGAAGTAATTTCATTCGCACGAATCAGACTTTTAGGAGTATAGAAATTCTAAATTTAGATACTAATTTCGAAACTTAATTAAATGATGGTTATATTTAATTTAACTATAAATACAGATGACTCACATTTCTATACGCCAAAGGATTTCTTTATTCTCAAGTTGCCTTTCTATCTGGTCTTAATTACTCAATGACAGGGTGTGGGCGTACGAAGTGTTCTTACCGCCTGGCTGGTTCCTGTCTAACTATCATTGTACCTACCTTATATATACTACGTTGTAGGTACCTTCATTATCTATCTTACAATACTTAAGACCCTATTAATAAACAGATCAAGTATGATACTGTAGAGGTTACGCTCTGCTGGATAGTTGATGCTGGCCGATATAAGTTAATCATCGATGACAATCCAATTTCAAAATGTAAGTACACTAGAAAATTATATTGGTGGCGTTTATCTGAAGGCCTCTATTATAATACATATCTTAATGTATTATCAATTTAAAGGAAACTATACATTTTGACAGGTCTTACGGTTATCGTAACGAGATTTGTCTATTGATATGGATGGGTCTTATTGTAGCAAATATTAAAGAGGAAGGCTTATAAAGAGGAAAGATTTAGTCCGTCTATTAAAGTCTTGTGCGCTTTTACATCTATGATTCGCTTTTATTACTAAGCTATAACTTAACCCATTCATTATGGCTAATTGGAAACTTTAGTACTGACGCGCTTGACTATTCTCAAAATTCCATCCAATTGTGTCATTAATTATTCCCATGTCTCTTACATACATGTGACTACATAAGTATGTACCTACAACTATTTACCTGTAGCATGTATCAGCAAACTGTAGGTAGATTGCGGATAACCTTTTTATTTACCGTAATCAAGTAAAAATAAAACTCGTAAACATGTTTATGTTTGATGCTAGCTAGTATGCTATATGTATGTTTCGACAGTGCATAATCTTACACTAGCATTGTAGTATAAGGAATTTCACCAATAGCAGGTCAGCAGCTTGTCTCTCATTGGTGGAATATGACAGCTGGACCTCACTCGACATTAGCTAACTTAGCGGATTTTTAACTCGCGGTAGTACCTACGCATCTTAATCGACATTTCCTTAACCCTAATATTTAGCAAAACATAACGAGATGAATAGACTATGGGCCCATGTTAAAAAAATTATGGGTCATTTGAACCACCAGATGACCTATGTAGAACGATATAAGAGCATAAAATAATAAGATTTAGCATTGTGCCGTCACTTGTAAGCTGTCCAACTGAGTGTAGGTGAGAATTCAAAAGTACAGGTAGAGTGAGTACATTTTGGTCATATATTTTTGAACGGCATTTTTACCATCGATAGATCCATGAAAAATAATACTAAAACGCGTAGTGCCGTAAAAAAATGGTGATCCAAAAAGTCGGAATTTTTTTTTGATTTTCCGACAATTTCCAGGGTGAATTTGGTCATTTGATACAGTACGGCATCAGTTTCATACTATTTCAATACTGCTTCTAATCCATCATTCCGCAACGCCGTAAAAAAATCAAGCGACAAGGGGAAAAAACCGAAGGTTGCAACCCCCTCTCTTTCCGTGGTCCAGGGGGTGATTTGATAAAGTACGGCTTCGGTTCCAAAACATTATCTAGCACTTAAAAGTACTATTAAAAATAATGCCGTCAAGAAATGATTGTTCATTTGAATGTATATCAATAATTATCTTAATTTCATCGTATTCTTGATTTATAAAGCTGTAAAATCATTTGATCCTGTAGGGGAACTATTTTTCTAACATAATATTGTAAAATACAATTGTTATATAGTATTTCCGTTCAAAAGAAACTGTTCTGAAAAAAATTATGGAGAAATACAAAAACTGAAATTTTGCAAATTATTGCAGTAATTTAAATATCATATATTAATGAAATATAGCAGTTTTCTACATTGTATCCCATGTTTTAAATAGTATTAACATAAATAAATTAGGAAAAAATGATGCCGTAAGTACATTTTAATGCAGACCATATCTTTTAGGTTCATGAAAATGACGCTACCATTTTAAGGGTACTCTATGACCATCTGATACAGTACGGCATTAACATATTTTTGAAGAGAACAATTGATAATATGATAAAATCACTATGACGTCTAACTGAAGTGAAACGGTTCCTCATCCGGTGCCGTTATGTCACAGACTTTTTGAACCAACGAAAATGTACGGCATATGAAAAAATATTATCTATGCATAACATACTTTCGAAATAAATTAATTTGACGTTGTGTCAAATCACCCCCTGGACCACGGAAAGAGAGGGGGTTGCAACCTTCGGTTTTTTCCCCTTGTCGCTTGATTTTTTTACGGCGTTGCGGAATGATGGATTAGAAGCAGTATTGAAATAGTATGAAACTGATGCCGTACTGTATCAAATGACCAAATTCACCCTGGAAATTGTCGGAAAATCAAAAAAAAATTCCGACTTTTTGGATCACCATTTTTTTACGGCACTACGCGTTTTAGTATTATTTTTCATGGATCTATCGATGGTAACAATGCCGTTCAAAAATATATGACCAAAATGTACTCACTCTACCTGTACTTTTGAATTCTCACCTGCACTCAGTTGGACAGCTTACAAGTGACGGCACAATGCTAAATCTTATTATTTTATGCTCTTATATCGTTCTACATAGGTCATCTGGTGGTTCAAATGACCCATCATTTTTTTAACATGGGCCCATAGTCTAGAAGTCATTATCGGCATGACTTCATTTTCTATGTTTTCATTATCTAACTTTCTGCACTCACGCTTTGCCGGTTAATTGTATTTAATTACATTCAGTAATTGCCCTCTCGACAGAAACTCGGATGGCGTTTCAAATTTACAGGATTGTTTGTGAAGTTTTTGTTAATTTGATTACAGGCGTGTTTTGTTGTTTTTAATTATGATTGATTGGGGTGTAAAAGTTAAAATATGTTAACTAGGTTCCGTCCAAGTTATCCAGGCGTCCAAGATAATGTAAAAACTCTTAACCGTTATGATACTGGTATAAAGGTAATTCTGAAATGATGACCTTATCCTTAGACATCCTTAATAAAACTCTCCAATATATCTTCTAGATTAAAACACCATAAACCATGTTTATTGGACTGGAAATGACGTTGTATGCGACGTGAACGGAACGCAATGTAAACATGTCCACAATAACTATGTAACGGCCTTCTCAGCGACCTCTCAAGTCCCGAGTGCCTTGCGCGGGCCACGCACCCGACTAATTCATATTTCCGCTGCGCCCTTCTGTCGGGAGCTGATCTAATTTATCTCTAAGCTCAATCCATTAGTCGACCCTCCTGTGATAACAAGTTGACAGTCTCAGTCGCGGCCGCCGCCGAGCGCCCGTGTCTCCGCGCTCCCGCTTCGTATTTGTTTTTACTATTACTCTATCCAGCTACTCTTGCTATTAAAATTTAATATTGTCAATGTTTTTATAAGCAGTGCTTAACAATTTGAGTGTATGTATGCGATGTGTTGATTTATTTTCGTTAGTGTAGTGACAATATTGGTTACGATCGTGAATAAGGGGGCGTTGTGTTGTGATTTTATTCCGTGTGTAGATATTTTGGCAACGATGAGTCGCGTACACGTGCTTGCGCCAAATAGAAACCTACCGGGTATGAATTAAAAATTAAACGTTTGTATACTCTGGCCGAGGGCCATCCACGCCTAAAAATAGTTTACCGCAATATGTATCATAATTTAAAACCTTAAAAGTGGCTATTTACTGTGATAACACAGTTTACTTTCCACATGAGTCGCTGCCACGACAAGTTCAACAGAATAACATGCATTTAATTTATTTCTTACATTATTTTTTTAAATTATACACTGATATGTAACCCTAAGGACAGGAGAAAACTAAATTTCCCAAGCTGAACAGAAATTATGATACAATAGTCACTGGTATGATGATTTTTTTGCGATGCAAGTACAAGTAGAGTTGCATAACGAGATGCATACGTATATGTTTCATAGTATGGATGTAGTATTAGCTGTGTAATGGGCATGTATTGATAATAATGAACACTATTATCCATGCCAGGACATTGAAACTCCATTAGCGCTCAATGCCGCGCTGTTTATTAAGCTATTCGTTATATTTATAGAATCGGGAGTCTGTGACGTCTATGTTTTTAATACAAACTTCCTTTTTCTTTTTAATTATTCCCAGCTATGGTCTAAAAATAACAGAGTGCAGGGGCTTTCTCTCCCTCGGTAAATGAAATAACATAGGAAGGAAGGAAGGAAGGACGTCATAGACGCATCGCATATTTCATTGGGTGGCGTGGGTTTTGAGGTTTTATCAAGTTTTAACGTTGACATACTCTTACGTCTCATTATCTACTCGTACTTGCTCGTCTGCTAAATTACGAGAGTGACTATATGCTTATCTGTCACGTTTGTGGCATTAAACTACTGAAATTGTTTTGATGATGATGCAGATAGCCCGTGGGAAAGGATTTTAAAAAACAATTGAAATATCAAAATTTTACGTCCTCAGAGAACGAAGTCGATAGTGCAGGCATAAAATTTAAAAGAGATATACGAGCAAATGTTTATACCTTAGTTTAAGTTTTAAAATTGTACATTTCAATAAAAAACAAAACGTTCAATTTACAGGTGGAGGCGGGAGATGTATTGCTCAAGGTTAATGGGACTGATGTAAACCGGTTCACGACCAGAGAAGGTAAGGAATTTGCCATTTTATCACGCACGCACTTGTCCACAAACCGACCGGGTTTAAATTGTTACCAATGTGTATTAGTTTAATGAACAGCCACTGTGACAAAAAGTCCAAAGAAATTGAAATAAATGTGCCCTATAGTTTCTAATATCAAGGCTTGTAACACGACAATGTTAACATTGCTTTTGCTTACAGTACTTTCGTAATTGGTCGGCGATAAAGGCTTATGAATAACATGATATCTATAAGTGATTAACACTAATACAATGATCGCGTTATGGCGGAGCGGCCGGCGGGCGCCGGGGCCGCACGCAACCTCCTTATTAACATTTGACACGTCAGCTCTCCGTATAGCCCAGGACCTCGCCCATCGTCCAAACAGCTACTCACTTACTGCCTTCTCACGACTAGTTACAACAACTCATTTAAATACTATACTTCGCTATGCCTTCAGCAATCGATTGAAGGAAATCCTAATCAAGATTCCAACATTAAAGGAAATGCCGACCGAACCGTCGACGCGACGCTGTAGACGTTTCAATTACGTACTTACTTTATTCCATTTTCTTGGACTATCATCGAACTAGTTACATACTTTTGTTATCGATTTATTTATGTTGTTTTAGCATATAAATAAATTGATTGTTGCAGTTTTAAAATGTTTGCGTCTATCGTCGGATCCCGTCACTTTAAGACTGAAAAAGGGTGAGTGAGTTATAAACAAGAATAAAATTTATCTCGCTGTGGTGGGGGCTCGGGGGGGTGAAGTATGACATACGGCGGTATCTATAACGGCGGGTGAGAGTAATAAAAATAATAAAATACTCGTAGGTAATCCCTGGCGGGCCGCGAGGCGGAGGAGTAAGCCGCTACAAATAACAGTTGGTACCTATATAGGTACGCGCTAGTTTAGGTGGCTCGCGGGATCTCGCGCCGGGATAACACTCGTTCACAGTGGCTTTGTTCCCTTTAATAACGTAATTTTCCGTTCGCGGCGAGGTGTCGATGGCGATGCTTACTGTTGTGTTGGCTCATGTTGTTACTCAGCTTCGCTCTCCGTTACACATGTTGTTACTGCTATGTTGCGATTAATAATAAATGTTGCAGACCCACAGGTCAAAGCGAACGTGCGGCGATACTTGTCTGCTGTTTCAGAGCGACGGACTAGCCTGCCGCGCGTCAATTACGACAAGTGAGTACTCATTCCCTTAATTATGTTTTAATTTAAAAAACGACACAATGTTCAGGTTCGTATTTCAATATATTATAATCCATTAAAAAAATAATATCACATAACTTACTTATCTTGTTAAAATATGAAAAACAAAACGTGGATGGCAAAAAGTTATAAAAATTTTATATAAATTATTTATTTATTATCGAGCATGCTTCTATTCTCCTTATTCTAGCTAGTATATAATACTAAAAACTAACGATAGGAGTCCAGTAGCTAAGCACTGATACCGCTTATACTCCACCGCTCTGAGACATTTTACGCTGATTAGGTTTTGTGATTCGATATACAGTGATAGTATTTTTCTCAGTCCCCGAGGACCACCATTTGCTTAGCTAAATGGCAATGCTATTATCCTAGACGTACAGAAATTGCAATCTAAGTTAGGTGGTAAGGGACCGTCTGAAGAGATTTTTATTGGTTTACTAGAGTGAGGCAATCAAATCGAATTGGTACTTGTTAGTCTTTCTGTAGGTACCATCGCGTTTAACTAGGGTTTTACTTTGAACGTCATTCATTACGTTTACTTTGTATTTTTTCCAACGTGGGTCATGACATACTACCTACAAAGGCGTCTAATTGAAAAGAGTTTCCTCAAAGCAAACATACAAGTGAGGTTGACGAATTGATCAGCCAGTATCGTAGGTTGAAAGGGCGTATGTATCCGTGAGCCTTTATAAATATAAGCTGTTTTGGATTAGCTCGTGTGTACCGGTAACCCTCGCGTGTTATCTGAGGCCTCCCCTACAGCGACAGCTGATTTCCGTCCGATAACTATTAACCATATGCGCTGGCGGCCGGGTCGCCCGCCCCCGTGCCGGCGCGGTCGCGACTTGCTTTCCAATTCGACCGACATTAATAATTGTGTCTTCTATCCTGATCTATAAACGAATAATATTTGTGTACAATAAAATATACATAGATTTAACACATAAATGTAATGGATCTGATTTTTTGTGGTATAGTTAAGTAAAAGCTTTAAAAAATTAATTGCTCTAAGACTAAGATCTCAAATAGCAAAGCATAATACTACATATAGATTACGTGAACTAACCAACGAGGCACCGGAGTGTTGAGACACTGGACGGGAATAGAGCACTAGTCAAATGTAGAGAAATTGTGATAAAATTATATCCCTAAGGGTTACAACTATATTGTTCTACTTATTGTTATATATACACTAACAAGATTTGTACCTATTAAAGAATTGCTCGTCACATTAGATTAAAATAATAAATGCATGTAGTAATATACTTATATTACACCTTTTTCTACTTATAAACGATAATAAGGTAGATATCTCTAGGAAAATTAGTTGTCTCTTTATTTCAGGAGAGCGTAGTTCGATTCAGGTTATATTTAGACAAGCTTTTAAGTTGGTATAAAAAAATAAATTAAAAATTTAACAAACCCCCGACATAAAAACTAAAAGGCCCTCTAAAAAGTATAACAATAATAAAATCATAATATTAGTTACCTAAGTATTAATATTTCTACAAAGAAAACGTCATGTCGGAGGGACCGCTTTTCATTTAGGTGTACTTACTTACCTAATATTTACAATCTACCTAAACCTACGGTTTAGGTAGATTGTAAATGTAGATTGTAAAATACATTCAGTTCGGTTTTTCGATATTTTGATAAGAAGTCTCGCGTTCGATTGTTGTGTTATCCACATCGGCACATGCGGCATTGCTAGGGACGTTTTACGAATATTAATGTTACATTTACGAATACACACAACACATCGAATATTGATGTAACGTAGTATCCCAATATCGCATAGATCCGTAGCGTATTATTATTGAATAAGTAAGTTTAGTTTATCAAATATGCGTTCTACTTCAGTTAAAATGAGGTAAGGCCGAATTGAGGATTTTTCCAGGTCCCATGAATATTAGATAAAACACTATTGGTGTTTGCCTATAGCTTAGGTCCGTATTTATGAACCGATCTGGTCTTGATAGGCGTTAAAATTTACAGTTTACATGTTTTAACGATATTTTATGAAAATGAAATACATTTTTTGAATATAGAAATAATGCAACTGCAGTGGGGGCTGTCGAGTGTCAATAATTAGCTAGCTGCGTTGTGCCTCACCTGTGCACAGCTAGACCTCACTTTGCATATACATACACCAGTTTTTGAAACGTTCAGCAATTTTAAAACATTGCTGATAAAGTGGGAGGTAAAAATTGCAAACATATTGTGTATAACATATAATAATTATGTACCTAAGTATGACTAAAGCACTATCTTTATGGGACTATAATTCTAACAGACGAGCGTGTTCTTGATATCCGTAGTACGCAAATAGTCGTCATATTGCATTCCGCCCTGGTATTTCCTCACTGGCGTTCTAGTTTTGTCACATAACTCTAAACTTGCATATGAATGCATAACAGTGTCCCGCGGTTTCTCCCGAGCATTTCAAACTGTCAAGTATTGTCCGCGTGCGTAATATTTTTCAGGATATTGAGTAGGTGGTCTCAACTGAGAGAGTCTTTTAACTAACATTAAAACAGACTTATAATACAGTATAATACCTATTATACACTCAATTTACGCTAAGGTTTGAATTCTGATAGTGTCCTGTATGTTTTCCTACATCGGCATCCTTATTTTATGGTCAGATAAGTTCGAAAAACATCCTCAAGTAAAAAGTTACTTGAATCAATGTCATTATCAGTGCATTATGAAAGACAAAACTCGAGCATTTTATTATTTTACATATGACCTATTCCCCTTAGTTAGTTAATAGTCCCCTGAGAAGCGCTAGAGGTTGCGGAATAGGGACTAGACCAATATTTGTAAAGAACGATTTTCTGTTGTTATATTTAAAAGTTACACTAATAAATGAACAAGCTACAACAAAAACAACGTCAATATACAACTCCATTAGTCATAATATACGTCAATGCTTTCAATTTGTATGTAACACGTACAATTGTTTATTAAATGTCGTCACAAAACCACACGACCCGTGTTACAGGGGAATTGTTTGATTCGTGTAATCGAAAATCTTGATTAGTGAAATAATTGAGTTATGTTAGGTTGTTAAAAGAGGGCCCTGGCACGCGACTTGGCCATTTACTGCAGGTCCATCGAGTTATTCACTAGTTTGATAACAATATTAGTTAAAAGTTACTTAGCGGTTCTTAAGCTGCGATACCTAAGGCGCTATGTTTTAGGTGTTTAAGTATTTGACGGCCTGTTGGTCTAGTGGTCAGAGGCCCTGATTACGAAACCGGAGATTGCGTGTTCGAATCCTGCTAAGGGCAGATGCTATGCTATGCGATATTGTCTTATATGTATTTGTGTATGTTCATTCGTTGTTTAGTACCCACTACTACCCACATTACCTACAAGCTTTGCTGACTTTGGGACTAAATCGATTGGTGTAGATTGTCTAAGGATATTTATTTATTCAATTAAATATCATCAATGAATAATATTAGATCATTTAAACTTCTAAAATTATGTACGAAAAAGTAAATTTAAACATCATCAACGTCCTTTTATTGTTTTAATACGGTATGTGTTCTTAAAATAGTCTGGTCAAATCAATCGTGGTTGAACTTTATATGTAAGTGCTCTGCGGACCGAACGGGTAATCAAATACGGTAAACACAGTCGCTGCCGATTGAAAATTAATAATTTATCACAAGAAACAACCTGGTATTGGTTTCTTATGCTCCAATATTGACTGAGTAGTTCTAATGATATTACTTAAACAAAGATAAACAAAACAATCTCCCGTAGTGGGAGTTCAAACCCACAAATTTGTTACTAGAGATGACCTTGAGACTAATTTCTATTTAAATGTTATAATAGAAACATTAGAAAGTAATGTCGAAATAAATGCAAAAGGTTCTACAATTATTTACAAAAAAGACATAAAAATCACGTTTCTTGTATGGGAGCCCTCTTAAATATGTAGGTATTTTATTCGATTTTTAGTATTTATTTGTTGTTATAGCGATAACAGAACATCGTCTGAAAATGTCAAGGTTCTGGACTCTGTCGTTTGGACATTGTGTTAGTATCGCTCTTTTTGTAGGTATATTCTCGCCAGTGACATTTCGGGTCAATAAGTCAGGGTGTATGTCATGCAATCGCACATAGCATGTAAATAAACAATTAACAAGTGTGAATTATGAAATCACAGACAGATAGCTCAATTAAAATTCTATTTAACGTTGTTGATAGACAAGAGTCACGATTTTCTCTATGATTACATCATACATTTTATTTGTTAAAAACTATTATTTTATTACTACTGCACGTACTGACGTAATGCAAAAATATAATATGGTAATAATCAACTTTAATTAAAATACGTTATTCAACGGATGTAATATTTTTCTGTATGCACTGTAATACAACGCAGAGTAGAAAGTTATGGTCATTATCACTGAACAGGAATTCTAACTTATCCTAATAAACAGAGGGTTACATATTAGTGTTCACAATCTTCTCAGTTGTAACGTCTTTTCTGTTAGACAGGTATCATACTCAAGATCTATTTTTCCGAAAACTGAAGTTGAAAATTTGCTCGCGTGTAAATTGTACATAACGAAGATTTCATCAAATAGAATTAGGTCATGCGACGGTTTATCCATACAGCCTTAAACTGTCACGTCGAACTTGGCGTGCATTTGCATAAATAAATCCATCAAACTCCCGCAGATCTAGTTCCGCGTCGAGCAACTCGAACAGCAACTCATCGAGCAACTCGTCGAGCAACGGGTCCGGGGTACAGTCCGGGGATAGTTGCGAGGCGCTGCTGACGGACGACCGGTTGGTCGACCGGAGGCCGCGTGCCAACCAGCCCAAGTTCGAAGCTTACATGATGACTGGGGACTTGATGCTCAATCTGTCGAGGGTGGAGCATCCGCATCACAACAACCACGTGCCAATGCATAGGACACACTATCACAGGTATGTTTATCGTTGAGATGCAAATTTTTCTTTTTTTTACAATTACTTTTTTTTTGTTTTAGTCAGACATATATTACGTTCCGTAACGTCCGCCTTTGCGCTTTAAGGGACCTTTTAAGGATTTCCTTAACTATAAAGGTGTGTAGTGACTTTTAAAATTATTTAATAACTTAAATTTTCAACAATTTATATCTACAATGTAAAATCCCTACAGTGTTAGACTATCTGAATTGTATTTTTTTCGAAACGTAAAAGTATCGAAACATTTATAAACTTACTGTCAAACAATTGATCGATATTCCTGAGTTGGTATATACGCTCGAACTTATTTAATAAAAAATAATAGTTGAATAACTGCTTTCAATCATGTTTCCTGTGACATTTACTTTCAATAGTCTCTATATAACTCGAACGGTTCACTGTAAGTAGATTAATTAACCAGACTCCTACACGGAGTAAAGTCCCACGCGTTAGTTTATGAACTCCCAGTCTTCACCAATGAACGTGGGAATTTCATTTCACTCTATAAGGGTATTTATTAATAACAACAAAATTTATTAAGGGTATCAAATCTTTTTGGGTGTTCTTTAATTTAGTATTTACTAGGTCTTTTATAAGGTAATTTATAAATATCCGATTTTTTTATGGCGGAATATCTTTCAGTTGGAAATAATCCCTACTAATATTATAAATGCGAAAGTAACTCTGTCTGTCTGTTACGCTTTCACGATAAAACTACTGGACCGATTTAAATGAAATTTGGTATAAAGAAAGTCTGGAGCCTGAGAAAGGACATAGGCTACTTTTTAACCGATTGCAAAAAAGGAGGAGTTCCACGCGGACGAAGTCGCGGGCAGAAGCTAGTTCTTTATAAATAGCTGCCGTGAAACAACGGCAGAATTGTATATATGTTTTTTTTTTTAGATAAATGCTATCTCATTACCTAAGTGAGGAATAATGCAAATGTGTCTATGTAGGTATATTTAGTTAATTTATATATATAATGGGAGCTGTCATATCAACGCAGGATATAAACTGTACGTGTTAAGAACTTAAAAATTCGCACAGGTTTTAGTTCGTAGGGAAGAACCAAAACGGATCTTTGAAAATTTAACCCCTAAGGGGGTAAAACGGGGGTGCTTATCGTGCATAGAACAAGTCATTATTGCACACCAGCATCGGGCTGGTATGTATTGTAATAAGAGCGTCTTTACATAGACTTTAATCTTCTTCTTTCTTATATATAAAAATGAATAGCAAAATGTTGGTAAGCGCATAACTCGACATCGCCTGGACCGATTTGGCCAATTTTTTTTTTAAATGTTCGTTGAAGTCCAAGGATGGTTCTTACGGCGAGAAAAAATCGAATAATTGCCGGGAAAACCCTAAAAACAGCCCTTTTCTTTTCCCATACAAACGTTGTCTAACTAAAGTTACCTAATTTGAATTTCGAACGGGCAGGATGACGTCTGCCGGGACCGCTATAGGCTATAAAAAATCCGGGATCCGGGCGAAGCCGGGGCGGGCCGCTAGTAAATGAATAATTTTGTTTTTTGTTATGTTATCAGGTATAATTCGACGCCGGCGTCGCCCAACGAGAGCCGGCTCGGCGGGCGCGCGGACATCACGCAGCGACACAACTCCTCGCCCGACACCGGGCTCGTCGGCGACCACGCATCCAAACTGTACGTACCGATCATAGACAAATTTATGATAGATCGTTTTATGTGGCAATGCGCAGTATTTTTTTGGGATATTCCTGCTTGGTGTGGTGCGATATAACTAGAATCTCGTCCCCAGGTTCAGTTCGCAGCCGGCGTCTCCTGCGGGCGGCGCGGGGGGCGGAGGCGCGGGCGGCGCGGGGGGCGGCGGGGAGCTGGCGGCGCGCGCGCAGCACACCGTGCGCACCTCGCGCTCCGAGGACCATCTACAGGTGTCCATTCATTGTTAACTACTATCGTGTATATGTGTGTGTGTAAACTGTGTTTGTTCCTACACAGAAGCATTTGTAAACGGTGTGATCTGTGTGAAATGCTTTGCAGCATTGAGCACGTGTTATTTTATCATTGTAATTAAAATCGAATAGTATTGAACGAAAAATATCGATCGGATTTCGATTGATAGAGCGTTGTTAATATTTCTATTGTGTTAACATCATGTAAGTTCCAGAAGGAGTCCTCGCTGAGCGCGGTGGCGGTGGACATGGAGGAGGACGTGACGTCATCGCTGAACACGCTGCTGGACGCGCGGCCCGACTCCGCCACGCCCGGCCCGCGCTCCGAGTCCGACGCGGAGCGGGACAGGTCGGTTTGCACCTTATGTACACGACCATATGGTTTCATTTACGATGTCCATATCCAAATATTAACTAATTACACTTATGATACTATAACACCAATCTAAATTTACCTCATAAAGAAAATTTTATTAGTATTCCACGCAATTGATGCTATGGATCCAATAGACACTTTATCTTTAGCACTAAAATTTAATTTAGTACAATTATGTTTTATTTTCAGAATCGTTTGGACGTACAACGCGCCCGTGTCGTGCGCGTCGGAACGGACGCAGTGCAACGGATCCGACGCGACATCCAACTCTACTTCGATATCGGACGGCATGTCGCAGAGGTATTTTTTTTATAGTTACTAATTTAAAAGTGTCTTATGTTATTTCATTTTATATAAATAATGATGTAAGCGAAATAAATAAAAAACACTTTCGCAATTTGAAGGTATAATTTTTGAACGTTCCATTGGTCCTCCGCAGGTCGTCGTCCCCCGCGTCGCCGACGTCGGTGTCGTCGTCGGTGATGTCGTCGCGCGGCACGCCGCCGCACGCGCGCCCGCCCGCGCTACCCGCGCACGCGCAGCACGCACACGCTCACAACCACCACCACCACCACAAGCTCAACGGTAATACACAAGCGCACACATACACACATACACACACACAGCCACGCGCATACACACATCCACAAACACACTCGTTACATTTTTTGGTTCGAAATCAGAACCTTGCTATAAGAAATAGTACATTACGCGCCGAGGCCAGTAAAATAAAAAATGTCTCAGATCTCATGTAATTGTCGTCCGAGGCGAAGCCGAGGTTGACAAAAATGTGATCTGAGGCTTTTTTATTTTACTGGCCGAGGTCAGTATACTATTTTTCTGTTCGACGAAGCCAGAAAGCTGCAATTTCATTTAGCGCAGCTGCCAGAATGTTGGCGCTTTCCGGCCAGAGGACAGAAAAAGATATTCCGCTCTATTGGAAAGTTCTAAAACTACCTAGTTTTTTGCTGCTCCGCACTACTTAATAATCGCTATTACTTTACTCAATACTTCATATGTAGGTACTTTCTACTATTTACAACCGATTGCATACTAAATAGATTACGATCACTTTAGTGCATGTAGTACTTTATTAGAAACATATTTTTTTATTGAATTCTTGAAATTGCAGGCGACATGAGCCTGTCAGAGGCCGTGTCCAACATATCTAGTCCCGACTACCAAGACCAAGACGACATGTTCGAGACGGGCCGCGAGTGCCCGCGCATGGAGCTCTCCGACCCCTCCGACTCGGACTCCACCATCCTCGTCTCGGAGCCGTGTCACAAGCGCGCCAAGTCCAACTCCTCCTACTCGAACGAGCACGGCAGTGACGTCACGTTGAACGGAGACCACAACAATGACTATAGAATAGTGATACAAGTGAAGGGCCCCGACAAGAACGCGCCCAGTGAGAGTGTTAATAATAATAATAGTTACAATGGAAAAGAGAATGGACACATTCCGGAGAATCAGGGGTATCAGGTGAGATTTACTGTACTAGCCTCACAACTTAGTCCAAGCACGATGTGCATCCCCGCTTTGCCCTTTTGGGGCTATTTTGCTCCTCTATGTTATAAAAGGACTCCTGTGTTTGCACTTTTCAAGTTTCTATCCCTTATAGTTTAGGTCCTGCGTTGATATGTCAGTCATTAAGTCAGCTTCTCCTTTTATATATACAGTATATACCTACATCATATAAGATTTTTTTTTTATTTTTTGCTTTTTTCTCCTCTGCAATGAGTATTTTTGAAGGTCTATTTACCAATAAATTACTTGTATTTGTGTCATAATAATTAGATGAGCATTCAACATAAAATAGGTATGTAGTTGTTATTATAAGACGGTCGCCGAGCACAGCGGAAAACGAACGTTGCCCTTTTTCTATATCTCTGTCGCACGCGTGTAGTAATAGTGCCCTCACGCTCGCACAGTAACCTTGAAGGATATAGGATATCCCGGTAGATACATTTAAAATCATGACGTCATTGTTCTCAGGAGCTGGGCAGCGGCTCGGACGTGGGCTCGGACGAGGGCTCGGACGGCGACTCGTTGCACTCCTTCCACTACAGCCCGAAGGCCGTCGACATACCGTCGGCGGAGCGGCTCGCCAAGCGGCTCTACCACCTCGACGGATTCAAGAAGTCTGATGTCTCACGACATTTGAGCAAAAAGTTAGTATAGCCAGCAATCTTACTCCTTAATGTCTAAGTGGAAAGTATATTAACGTCTTGGTTTTCTAAATCGTTTCTGATGCTTTCGCGGTTATTAACTTATTACACTTTGGGATGAAACGACTAACGGATTTAATTTTTGTTTTTGTTATTTTATATATTGATGTTTCAATAAATTAATAATTTTTATATTCGTAGCCGACTAAGCTGACTTTAATATCGTCATATAAAATAGATATAAATCTGTTATAGTTATTTGTTGTCAAATATTTTTTTATCTATCTATCTTAGTAAAAAAAATTGCTATATAATTATATACCTTACATAATTTATATTGAGGTAATCTTATTAACTATCGGTATTCACTAGTAACGTTATCTCTCACTGCGGCCTAAAATATATTTCGAACAGCAAATTGATTGATTTGTTTTCGATTCACCTTTCCAGTTAGCAAATCATTAACTAACGACCTTTCCTAGTAAAGTGTAATCTCACCTCGTAAACTAAATGCCTAGTGATCTAAAACTACTTGAAACAAATAACAAAACAATTATATAATTTACTAACGGTCCCGGCAGACTTCGTCCCGCCCTGCAAAAAAATTAAAGAAAAATGTTAAGGGTGGACAACCCTTATCACTAAGGGGTATGAAAAATAGATGTTGACCGATTCTCAGACCTACTCAACACGAGTCTTTTAAACCTATTACTAATTAACATCTATCCCCCCCAGCAACGAGTTCTCCCGCGCGGTGGCAGAGGAGTACGTGAGGCACTTCGAGTTCGGCGGCGCGACCCTGGACGCGGCGCTGCGCGAGTTCCTGGCGCGCTTCGCCCTCAGCGGCGAGACGCAGGAGCGGGAGCGCGTGTTGGTGCACTTCTCGCGGCGCTATCTGGAGTGTAACCCCGGCTCTTTCAATTCGCAAGGTGAGTTTGTTATGTATTATACTTTGTTGCATTCGATTGATATACTACTGGATTTTCTATTATTGTAATACGTAAACGAAATTCTATTGAATCCGTCTGTTAGATTATTAAAAAATAATAGAGACATACCTACTTTTAAGCGCGCGCCGTTGAGAACAATTTTTACGTACTTTTTTTCTCAATCAAACAAAAATTACATAATGTGACCAATACTTTTGATAATATTATACAGAGAATAAAAACAGTAATCGTGCTTCTTTATGTAAACTAGATAAATTAAATAATGCATAATCTATACTAATATAATAAAGAGGATTTTTTTGTTTGTTTGAATTGAATAGGCTCCAAAACGATTGGAAATTCTTTCACTGTTGGGAAGCTACACTATTCCCGAGTGACATCCTAACTAATATTATAAATGCGAAAGTAACTCTGTCTGTCTGTCTGTCTGTCTATCTGTCTGTCTGTTACGCTTTCACGCTAAAACTACTGGACCGATTTAAATGAAATTTGGTACAAAGAAAGTCTGGAGCCCGAGAAAGAATATAGGCTACTTTTTAACCGACTTCAAAAAAGGAGGAATTCCACGCGGATGAAGTCGCGGGCAGAAGCTAGTAGGCTATAAAAAAGGGATCCGTGCGAAGCCGGGGCGGGTGCGGGCCGCTAGTAATCTATATTAAAAGTATTGGTATTGTTTGTTATCGTGTATTAGACGCGGTGCACACGCTGACGTGCGCCATCATGCTGCTGAACACGGACCTGCACGGCTGCGCGGCGGCCGGCGCCTTCCGCCGCATGTCCTGCGCCGAGTTCGTCGAGAACCTCGCCGAGCTCAACGACGGCGAGAACTTCCCGCGCGACACGCTCAAGCACCTCTACCACGCCATCCGGACGCAACCGCTGCAGTGGGCTCTGTAAGTATACATACATATTATTATCTGGTTTGATTTAACAATTTTGTTTTAAAGAAGTAGCTTTAGGAGTTCAGGATCGAGATGTGAAATTTTAGCATTTGTTAAATTCACGAACGGTACGTTTTGTCAGATCATTACAAATAACGTCGAAAAACGCAATTGTTTGCCGAAAAGCTTGTTTATATCCATCACAATAGACCACTGATTAGTTTTACTTACTAAAGTATTGTAATTTGGTAACGGATACATATAATTTTGATTAATATGACGTCTCTTTCTTCGGTATCCGGTATTCTACCCAATAGTACGCATTATTCGGCCGAATATACCGAATACCAAAAAAAGTGCCGAATATCGAATAGTAGCCGAATATTCTTAGCATCTCTAGTTATTGTGGTTGTTTACTCTTCAGCGACACGGAGCCGACGGCGGGGGCGGGTGGAGCGGGCGGCGCGGCGGGGGCGGGGGCGGGTGCCGGGGCGGGCGCGGAGGGCCGCGCGGTGGGCGCCAATCCGTTCCTGGACGTGCCCGACCAGGCGCGCGCCGTCGAGTACAAGAAGGGCTACGTCATGAGGAAGTGCTGCGTCGACGCCAACGGCAAGAAGAGTGAGTGCAGACAGTGCAATATGTATCTTAGTACAAGGGGATACGGTCTGTTTTGCTATGCAAATGTCGAAAGTATATATTGTGAGGCCAGATTGCAGTTTTTACCTAATTTTTTTTTGGGTACCGTACCCAAACCGCGTTTAATGGGTAAAACGGGACCATATTATTGAGACTCCGCCAATCGTCTGTCACTAGATAACCGTTATAGTTAGCCAGTTGAAATTTCATAGATGATGTATTATTGTTGCCACTGTATCAACAGATACTAGAAAACGAACTAAAATAACTATGTAAATGGGGCATCCATAAAAGATATGATTTTTTTGCCGTATTTATAAATGATGGTACGGTACCCTATGTGCGCGAGTCCGACTCACCTGATCGGTTTTTTAAACTGTATTTAACATAAATCTGTTACCCCAGCCCCGTTCGGTCGCCGCGGATGGAAGATGTTCTACTGCACGCTGCGGGACCTGGTGCTGTACCTGCATAAAGACGAGCACGGCTTCCGACGCAGTCAGATGTCCGACAATCTACACAATGCAATTAGGTACAAAAAACAATTTTATATTGGGACTAGGACATTAGAATCTACTAGAATTAAAATCTTATTTATTAAGTAAAATTATCAGAGGCATTTACTCTGATAATCTTAGAAACATTTATAAAATTAAATTAAATAAACCTGTTGTTTTATAGAATACATCACGCTCTGGCTACTAAAGCGACGGACTATACGAAAAAGCAACACGTGTTCAGACTGCAGACCGCCGACCAGGCCGAATATTTGTTCCAGACAAGGTAAATATCAATGAGTTTTATCGCTATATCTCACTTAATATATATTTGGAGATTTAAGAATTAATTGGATTGAAATTGTTACCAATTCGTTTGCTTCAAAACGGTAAAATGTATGGATAATTAAAATAATCCAAATAGCTGTTCTATTTTTCGTGTTTTACATTATTGCAGATGGTTAAGTGTAAGTCCTTCCTATATAAAATGAAGTACTTAAACATAACAATATTTGTGCGCAGCGATTCGAAGGAGCTGTGCTCGTGGGTGGAGACGATCAACTTCGTGTGCGCGGCGTACTCGGCGCCGCCGCTCGCGGGCGCGGTGGGCTCGCAGCGCAAGTTCCAGCGCCCGCTGCTGCCCTGCTCGCACACCAAGCTCTCCATGGTGAGCGTGCGCGCGAGCGCGAGCGAGACCGGCGTACTGCTGTCGGTCGCTGCGTTATTTATGCGTTTACGCATATTATATGTATTATGATTTATTTGTTCAGTGTAAAGCGCCCCTTTTCTACACAATGGAACGATCTCCACAGTCGAAAATTTGTATAATTACATGAAATATACGCCCATTTACGTCCGATTATAGTCCTATTTTCTTATCGTAATAGTAATAATTGGATTGATATTAATTTATTTAAACGAGATTAATTTATCTCGTGTGACTCACACTATGTACTAGTGATCAGTTGTGGGTGCCTAGAAACATATTTTCCCTATTTGTTAGATGAATGTTATTTATTTTTTGTTTCGTTTTGTACAGCGCGAGCAGCTGGCGGAGCACGAGGCGCGCGCGGCGCGGCTGGAGGAGGAGCTGGCGGCGCTGCGCCACGCCCCCGCGCACGCGCCCGCGCAGCGCGACAAGGACCACTACCTGCAGCACGAGGTATCACATATATAATATATCGTGTTGTATACTATAGCACGAGGCGATTGGAGCTATAATTAGTTTTCAGAGCATATTTATTTATAACTAGCTTCTGCCCGCGACTTCGTCCGCGTGGAACACCTCCTTTTTTGCAGTCGGTTAAAAAGTAGCCTATGTCCTTTCTCAGGCTTCAGACTTTCTTTGTACCAAATTACATTTAAATCGGTCCAGTAGTTTTAGCGTGAAAGCGTAACAGACAGACAGACAGAGTTACTTTCGCATTTATAATATTAGTAGGGATTAGTAGGGATGGACGCAATTAAAACTCGACATTTGTTCATTAGATAAAGCGGTACAGAACGTACGCGTACGTGATGGCCGCGCGGGCGGGCGGCGCGGGCGCCGACGAGGCCGCGCCCGCCCTGCCCGAGCGCGCGCCGCCCGCCCCCGCGCCCGCGCCCGCCCCGGCGCCCGCTCCGGCGCCGCCCTGACGCGCCATGGCGGTGTTCGCCGCCTGCGTGCTGTGACCCGCGCCCCCGCCGCCGCCGCCGCCCCCGCTGCCGCTGCCGTCGCCCGCGTGCCGCCGCCTCTCCCCGAGCCATGCGCTCCTGGTCCCGGACGCCGCCGCGCGCAGCGTCTGCAGGAGGTTCTTCTGTCTCGCCGCCGACGATTATGAGTTTTAACCGACTCCACGTTTATGAACTCCTGGTCCTCTAGATTCTTTTGTGATGTCGTGTATAGATACAAAATATAGACAGTACCTATTCATCCCGAGATAATGTCAAAGATGTGTCATTGTGTTTCCAAAAAATATAGTAGATATATTTCGACAAGATGTCTGTCCGACGTAGTCTAATTTGTAGCAAATTTTGCGAAAAATTAGCTTCGAGCAAAGAATATAAATCTAATACAAATTTGCTTGTAATTTTTTATCTGGAACGCGATACGTTGACGTTGCTTTAAGAATCTTTAAATTCAACTTCATAATAAAAATAAATAATTACTCCCATCTCAAACTAAAGTGCTGAACATTTTTTTGTAAATTAAAAATATAAAAATACTCATCGGGGAAGATGTATCATGATATTGTATTAATAATGGTGAAGTATTTAATGAATTATCCCACCTAAACGAGGCATTGCAGGAGACCAAACATAGAATAATTAACGAAAAAAACTTCAGGGTTACGGAAATCTGATTAGGGTTCTCACTTGGTAGAATCTAATGTTAGTTCCCTTTACTGTTCCTGTAGTATACGCCCTAGTTAGCCGTAGATATATAAAAAATTAGGTGCCCCAATTGTCGAAGTTTCTATTCCTTAACCTTTACCTATAGTCCTTTGCAACATCTCTTGACCCACGAGCTCTTTAAGGCACTATACAATTTGATACTGGGTATAAAAAAATACACATAAATACCCGGTCCCGTACAATGGACCCTAGGCTCGCGGATCGAGTTAAA
Organism: Polylopha cassiicola; assembly: GCA_038024825.1. Taxonomy (NCBI): domain Eukaryota; kingdom Metazoa; phylum Arthropoda; class Insecta; order Lepidoptera; family Tortricidae; genus Polylopha; species Polylopha cassiicola. Next base: position 9,135,089 of record CP149055.1, read on the forward strand.
CACGAGGACAAATAACTTATTAATGAATCTCCAATTCCTCTTCCCCTATAATAAAATATAGTCTAGAGTAAAATAGTCAACTACATATAAAACCGGTCTATTGTTTAAAACATAGGCTAGTGTAATAAGTTAAGGCGCGACTGCGGAGGCACACGGCGGCTCGGATCTAATCGGGAGCTCTCATAAATTCCAAACCGCTTTATCCCGTCACTCGAAATTTCGCCGATAAGACTGATATTCTCAAACGACATTCCATTGCCGACATAAACGTTCATGCGAGACGCTCCCGGCGGTGCGGTAACGGCGGTTTTTGTAATAGAACTTATACTATGTACAGTATATGGTAAAACGATTTTAAAAATATGTAATATCGAATCATCTAGTCCTGTCTTCCTTGCGATTTACATAATTGCTTTTGGGCGAATGGTATATTTATTACGATAGTGCGTGTGGCGTCACAAGTGTTTCAAAATCGCGTTATGTAGACTTATCTCATTTATGAAGCAAGATTAATATTAAACATTAATTAATACTCCCAGATATTATTAATTATCAGTGTGGACCGCGTTGGCTTGTATTAGTTGTGAACCCTTACGTCGTAAGCTTGTTCTTTATAACTATGGTAATTAAGGTCGGATTGCACAATGCAACTGGATCTGACAAATATATTTATTTTATGAATTTATCTTTGTATGAAATTGCATTTTATTATATGCTTTGTCGACAATTGTAAAGGTGTCGTAACCTATGTAGCTTATCGTCCGGAGCTGCGATTATTGACTTGAATGTAAAGTATATCCATTTATCATTCCATGTATCGTTATTAATGTATACTTTTTAACTCTTTCCCATTTCGTCGCTTTCGGTCCATTTGTTACTTAAGGAAGACAGATGAAAGCTTCAACGAGCTGATTTCTTACTTTGATTAATTTACAATTTGCTTTACTTTGGATGACAACATCTGGGTTCATTACAATATTGTATATAGATTTTAAAGTGGTGAGACTGATAAGTGAAGTTATTTATTTGTTTGTAAATCAACCAGTGTCAAATCTTAGGCATCGATAGAGTATCACTATACCCCTAGGATCTCAGATGTAATATAATGTAGTTCTAGTGTCTTGGTGTAGTTCGCACTTTCGGAAAATCACGACGACGTGAATAAAGCTTTATTTATTGTGTACTTTCTAAAATGATACATAATGTTTTTTAATTAAGTTGCATAAAATTTAATCGTAAATTGAAGTGATATTAGTGACTCTCGTTTGTAAATATTTGCTTTTCTATTGTTACTTAGTATTCAGCATGTGATTTCAGGCTTTTAATTGACTTAAATTCCGTTATGATTGTTTGTATGAGTTTAGTGTTAAGATTTTTTTTTTGTAAATAATGTAGTTTATTTTCTTATCATTTTATATGCTATTATTTTTAAATCATTTACGCAAATGTACATCTTATTTAGTGTTTTGAAATAAATTGTATTTTTTTCATTATGCTTTTGAGAATAATTTGCTGCATTACTTTATTGATTTGATGTTATACAAAGAAATGAGTAACAATTTGAATCATATTACATTTTAAAATACATAATTATTTTTAAAGTGGGATGCTTTTGCTTGATTCTAAACTGTCGATTTATTATTTTTCATATACTATATTTTTATGAATTCTTTACTCTTCTTCTGCTCAAGTCTAGTTAGTTATTTCTACTTGATTTCGTCACTGTCAGGAAATGTATCTTAAAGTAAATGAGGTTTGTTGTAGATATATTCATGCAATTTTATTGAAGTTACATAAATGTGACTATTAATACATAAAGGTGTATGAAGAAAATACAACTGTGAAATTATGTATATCATTATATCCTTACAAATCCCATACTAATTAACACTTTTCATACTTGTTATCCATTATCATTATTGTAGAAGTACAGCTGGTAGTCAAATAAGTGGTAAGGATGAAATTATTCAGTGGCTGTGCGGAAAAGTAAAGATTAGACTTCTCAATCAATTTAAGTCTAATTGAGAGATTTGCTATTGGTATGATGGTGAATTTATTGTTATAAAATTGGCCTTATAAATAGTGTCAAAAATGAGGATGTGCTTTATAAAATGCATTGTAGTGATAATGCTGGCATGTTATCAACTTTGAAAGTACAGAATTGTGTGAATGTTTTGGAATTTGTCATGTTATTATAGCCCAACTTTTTTTTATACCATCATTTATCCTTGAAGAGCTGAAATAAATATATTAAATTGATTTATTATTTTTATTAGCCCTGCATTCTGCATGTAGTGAAATGTGGAATTTCTATAACCATCCTACGTAATATAATTTTATCTTAAGTGATACCATACACTGCAAAAAATTGAGTTAAACAAAGTTGAACTTTTTATAAACTTAGGTTTGTTTGTTTATATAGACAAGGATTAATTAAAATGGTGGATTTTAAAACAAACCTAATTACTATAAAGTGTTTTATTACAATACTACTGCCTGGTACCAAAAGTGTAATTAGCAATTTTTTGCAATGGCCGCTGCAGAGGGTGTGCTAAAAGTTTTGCAATTGAATCATGGATCTTGGCAGCATTTCTTGAAACTTCATACACATATGAATAGCCATCATCCAAATATTGTAATGCATAATATATTTCTTCACACTTGTACACATCACAATCTTCTTCATGGGCAAGCAAGATATCAATATAAAAATACATCTGTTTTTTAAGAAAAAGAAAATATTCATCATCCTGAGGTATATGTGGGATGCAATTGGACCGTCCATACAAAACTAACATACGAACCACATAAGGTGGAGCTGAAATGCATTCACCTTGCTTGTATTCCGGTATTTCAACTTTTTTCCTTATAAGCTCAAATACCTTACTAAAATCAAAAGTTTCTGATGTGCATCCTTCAGCTTTTACATAATCAATGGCACTTATAATATCTTTTAAGTTGTTTGTGAAGTTTTGTATCCAAAATGGTTCAGTATCCTTCATCACTACTAGAGCAAACTCCGTTTGTTTATTAATTGCATACTTCAAATGTAGGAAGAAATCCAAAATTCTTTTCATCATGTTGATTGGGGTGAATGTTGTGCCATCGCCGAGGCGGTACAAGGAGTTGTTATCGTCGTAACACGCATCCAGGCATATTATTATTCGTTCGGGTACATTAACATTAGGTAAATTAGGCTTTTGAAAGTTGGCAATCACTTGCTGTTGAAGTTCTTCTAACTGTTCATTTACATCGTTCGACAAATTCTGAATATTTCTGAAAAATAATAATAAAGTCAATGTAATAGTAAGGCCTTATTGAGAAATATTCCAGTATAGGTAGTGAATTTCTGCAATCATACCCAAAATCATTCGATTCGGTAACGACCGAGTTCTCTGACAGCACTACTTCAGGCGAATCGGACTCCATATTTTTTTTATTAAAGTGTAATGCAATATGTAATTTGTATTGTATAAAAATACTATCAGAGGTAAAATAATTAAAACTTTTTCTCCTATAAATCATATACAAATTACAATATTGACATTGACATGACAAGTGACATATATATAAGCACAGATAAGATAACAGATCCACAGAATATTATTTACAACAGCAGTGAGACATATCTGCGTAATACTGTTTAAGACCCTAATAAAAAGGCTCAAAGTAATATGTGTCAGTGAACAAAGAAACGTCAAAATACATCCGTCAAAAATATTTAATATTTCTGCGGCGTGTACTAAGTCTGGTTATAACGAAAATAATATAAAGAATTCATAAACGAGATATCACACAGTTATAATAATGGATTACCATTACGAGCAAACAAGTGAAGTGGAGGCATTAGACTCTATCTATTATGGAGACATGCAAAGTATTAAATGTTTCTTTTAACGTGTTTTATGTACATCTCATCCTCTTAGCATTGCATTTATGAGTTTTATGTTTAGTTTTAGAAACCGAACCATTCCACAAGTTCTCTATACCTATAAAGTCAGAAGGGTTTGACGACGGAGAAGGATTGGCGTGTCAGCTCACCTTCACATACACAGCGAAGTATCCAGACGAGATTCCCCTTATAGAAATAGAGAATGAAGAGAATTTCGACGATATTGTAGAGAAAGACGAGCTATTAACACATTTGATGGAACAAGTAAGCTATATTCCCTGCTTGATAATCAGCTAAGGCCTGTTGACTTTGCAATGTTGGGTTGTTCCAATTTATCCATGCTACTGGGACATTATCTAAGGTTGTGCAAAACTGGTAATTTTCTCCCACAGTTGTGCATGAAAATGTTTGTGGGTTCTGAGATTTTGAAATTGTTTGTGACGATTAATACTTAATGAACCAACATCAGATTTGTATTTAGTTTTTCAATAATAATATAAAAGTTTTCTGCATACTTACTGCAATTTGTTGAATTATACCTTGCAATTGTATATCTCTTACTTAATTCTGTAACACAGGAAATACTTAAAACAGAACTCAACAAATGCTATACATTGTGATGATTATTATCATTATTTTCAGGCCAAAGAAAATGTAGGCATGGTTATGGTGTTCACACTAGTGTCAGCCGGGCAGGAGTGGCTCAGTGACAAATGGGATAATGTCAAAAAGGAGAGAGAGGAGAAGGTTCTCGCTAAACTGAAGGCAGATGAAGAAGCAGAAATGGTACTGTGATGATTAATTTTATTTCATAATGCTAGATTGTTTTATCAGAAAGGAATTTAACTAAAACAATCAATAAATTAATTCTAAGAATAGTAAGGTTTATAAAACAGTTTTTGCTGAAGCATGTTTTTACATAACCTTTACTTTAAAAACAACATATAGTTATTTAGCTTTCTTTTACTGTATTAAATTTTTTTGTTCATTTCATACATCAACCATCAATTTTATTAATTTATAAAATTATATTTCAGAAAAGGTTTGAAGGCACAAGAGTGACAGTAGAGTCATTTCTAGTATGGAGAAAACAGTTTGAGATAGACATGGGTATACCGGCCAAGAGAGAGCGAGAGGCGAAAGGAAGCAACAAGCTCACTGGGCGAGAGCTGTTCCTCCGAGACACCACACTCAACGAATCTGACTTGAAGTTCCTTGATGATGGTGAGACATTATATATGTTATTACATATAGTGTATTTACTCTTTAATGTTCTTGTTCTGTATAAAATAAAATTTTCCAATGACAAGGAATATAAAGGTTTTTTGGTTTGCAATTAAAATATTTTAGCATAAAAAATGCCAAATGAAATATTAGTTTTCCATATTATTTTACCTGAAAAATTATTGTTTAGAAGGAAAAGGGTGATAAGTACCTAGTTTTACCTTATTTTTTGTTATAGGAGATGCAGTGAAAGTTGATGAATCATTGTTCCAAGATTTAGAAGACCTTGACATATCAGATGAAGATGATGAAGACTATGTCCCAGGACAGAGCGGCAGCGAGAGTGACTAATGGAGCCCTAAACAATCCCTAAAGGCTACATTAGATAAGGCCCATGCTAAGAAGTTATTTATTAAATAAGCACTGGTTTACAATAAAACGCAGATATTTTTATCTGGAGAATATTTTTTTATTTACACTTTGTCACTATAGTAGGTACATATATACAAATGACAAGTGGAACATCAAATAAAAAGCGATCGAGTAGACAACGAACACGTTAACATTTAGGTAAAAACAAAACTATCACGATACGCAAACAAAACAAACAACTTTGGCTTTATTAACCTACAAATTACAGTGACTTAACATTAACTAACCTTTACTTATAAAATAATAAAAATGAGTATCACAAAATATATTTACAATGTGCAGTCTTAAAAGAATGAGCGAAAATCAAAATGCATCACATTTTTTCTAATAATAAATAATTAACCACAGATATGTATGTTCGATCAAGGACCAAGATTGATAATGTAACAAATTGCACGTGTAATCACAAACTTATAAAAATACCATAGAGTTTATCGTGAGTTAGAGCATTTTAGGAAGGAGTATTAGATAAAGTTTTTAAAATAGCAGGCAATGGAGTTTTGGTACAAAGGTTTACTTTCGCAAAGCATGACGCGATATCGCGTCACAGGAATGTGTTATTTGAGAGGTCACTATAAAAGTGCGTTATAATCGAAACTTCATAAAATGATGTAACCATGCTGAGTTCAGTCTTATAAATTTATTGTTGGCTAAACACTAGCCTCTAAAGAAAATGTGTTCACCGAAGTTCCAGCGTTTATAATTCATTTTAACATTGTTACTATTACAAAGCAAATAAATAAGCCTTGTCAGAATTTATTTTGGTTCGTAATTAATTTTATGCTATGAGATCCTTTTTATTTCTTACTGTTATATCACGAGTCCAGCCGCTAATAACAGATAGAACATAGTTACATTCAATCTAAAATAGATTGTAACACACAACAACAATAATTACTGCCTTATTCAACGTGTCTAGACACAATAAGTACTTCCAATTTACATAAATATATATTTTACTACGCGGTCCTAGAAATAATATTCAAATAAACCATATCAAAACAGGCTAGGCCGAACTGTTTTAACGTAACAGTTGAAAAAACTACAAAGTAACAATCCCAAGTAAAAAACTAAACAGGTACATAACAAACTAATGATTAAAATGTTCGATAAAGTTTCTACACTCCAACAGAAAAAACAATGAACATCGTGTATATGAAGAATTCAGTGCATAACATCTATAGACTAACCAATAAAAAAATACTTTCCGAGTATTCTGTAAAAAGTACATAAAATCACGATTATACAGGTATAAGAGTAGTTTGTGGCCTTTAAAATTTGCTATGAAGTTTCAACAAGGGCAAATTTATTAAAAGTTGTGTAACAATATCTGTAAATATAATGGGTAACTATAGGCCGATATAGTGATCGAGGGCTGCTATACCGCCTATCGTGACAAAATATTTAACATTTGTAGGTACATAAATATCGTTTTGCACTTGTCCTGGTTAAATAAGACACGATTGCGAAGAGCCCGACGGGCCAAATAGAATTAATACTTTGAAAGCTACCTATCTAAGCTTGTGTACAAAATATCTGTATGTAACTATAAGGTTCGGTATTTATACTACACGGGATGTATGAAAGTATGCTATAACGACAACATCGACCCCAATATACTATCTACATTTAAATATTACAGAGTTTTAGAAGTGATAGTTTTTATCAAGGGTCTAATACATTTAGAATGTTGGTTATTTACTTGTGTTATTTTTCTTTTTATTTTGTATAAGCGTTGCATTTACAAAAATCAACGATTTTTGAGCAATGAAGGCAATTGCACTCACATCTTTAAAAATATTGTACATATATCTACATTCCTTAGGTACATAGTAGTTTGATGACTTTACATGATTATGTATACGTCGCGGTGAGAACTTACTCCGTGAGTTAGGTTAATGTATTTTCAACCTTATTCAATGGATTTAAGGTTTATACGCCAGCAACAACGATGGCGCAAATATTCTTATTTACTTAGTATTGTTTTTCCTTGACAACTTATCCAACAAGGAGTAAAAGTGACTTAAATACATACACGTTTAGGTTGATTTTCGAGTTGCTTTTGAGCCATATTTGGCATATGACATATTTGACGTCACATCCAAATGTCGAAAGCTTTTGATCGACAAGACACCCAGGAGAGCTAGCGCATTCGGACAAAAGGACAAATGATCTAGTATAAAATACCAATATACAGGTAAAACAAAACTTAACCCATTCAACGTGCATGACGCAACGTATGCGGGATACAATAATACTGTACAATTAATACATTGAATGAGTTAAGATTTATTATTCTAGTACAAAAGGAAGGCAAGTAACTTTTGCGTCTCTTTCTGACTGGTTGTAAGTTAAGACATCAATTTAGCAATAAAAAGTTACTTGGATAATTTTTGATTAATAACAATCCTCGGCAACCATCTTGAATTTAAGAGTACAATGTACATTGTAATAATAGATATGAAGTTCGCGTTTTATAAATGTATCATATTATAACCAAAATATAGCAACACTACTTAAAACTATACAACAGTTTCGATTAATGTTGCCAATTATTTGCTTTTAAATTATAACCTATACCTTTACAAAACACGGCCTAGCTTTTATAGCAAGAGAACTCGTCTGTCTATAAAATCTTTTGCAATCTGACAGGAGATTTCCCACAAAAATGTTGCTAGCTTTCCTGGTTAACAATTTATTGGGACAATTGTCTGTGTTTTTACATCCATAGCACATGTAGGCGAGTTCATTTGAGCCGCTGCGTGACGTTGGCGAGCGCGACTGCGAACGCCTGCAGCGCCGAGAACGGGTACTGGAAGTCCAGCGTGTACGCGTTGCCGTCTATGCGACCGAACTGCATCACCTGCGAGAGCAAATAATTTAATACATAAGGGATTTTAGGTCAAAATAGTGGTCCAGTCATTTCGTTGTAGTTTGGTACGGGGGTGAGTCACGCATTTTTTGTTTGGTTATACATTTATCTTAAACTAACTGACCTGGCGAACCATAAATGTATTATTCTGATTTTATTAATAATATTTTTTTTTTCATGCAAACTTTGTTCTGACAATAACAAACACAACAAAAAGAATTGTCCAATTCCATATATTCGATCGGAAGGTATACATTTTATGTGATTCATTTTTATATAGATAAGATAAAAAAACCTAGGTTTTTTGCATCATGCCCAATATTTTTTTTTTTCACAAGCTGATCTACTTCATCAACTCGATCACTTAAAATCCCTACTAATCCCTACTAATATTATAAATGCGAAAGTAACTCTGTCTGTCTGTCTGTTACGCTTTCACGCTAAAACTACTGGACCGATTTAAATGAAATTTTGTACAAAGATAGTCTGGAGCCTGAGAAAGGACATAGGCTACTTTTTAATCGACTGTAAAAAAGGAGGAATTCCACGCAGACGAAGTCGCGGGCAGAAGCTTGTAGGTAATAAACAAGTTACAGTATCGTCAACTCGGCAAATTTCTAGAAACGTTTTGTCATGAAATTGTTGTAAAACAATTATCCGCTTTAGTGTAGTCGATCGGAAGTTATACGCGTACAGTTGATTAATGAATGTAGAAGATAGACCAGGGGCGTAACTACCGCCGTATTTGCCGTATCAATTATATATACCAAAGTGTGTAAGGAAAAAAAAAATAAAAACTTTCTTTTTCTGAAAAATCTTTACCCCCATATAATAAGGGCACAAGGCACGCTACGCCACTGAGATAGACATACCTGTTTCCCGTGGTACTCTATCTGGAAGTTCTTGGCGGATTCCTGCGTGACGCGGCCGCCGAAGTCCAGCTGGTACACCTGGCTGTTCTCGTTCCACATCGGCGCCTTGTTGTGCATCACGAGCTGCCGGCGCCCCGCCGACCCGCCGCCGCCGCCGCCTGTACTCGCGCCCGCGTTCCGGTCGCCGTTTGACGACGACGGCGCGGGACCGCCAGCGCGTTTTAGCTGCAGATGATAAATATAAGGATAGGATTTGTCATTTAGAACTGTTAGCTTAAAAGCTTTCTGATCTTTGGGTTTCGGTTATACCCCATTTTGAATGAAGATAATTTTATTGAATTCCCCTTATAAATAAATAATAATAAAATGATAGAAGATAGAAGAGAATATCTCTATGTACCTACCTATGTTGAAGAAATTCTCGAAAATGTTGAATCATTACAGTATTTCAATTAAAATCAGTTTTTAGTATCATAATAATAACATCCATTCAAATAAAATTTGTGACAACCTCTCATGTAATCCATGTAGGTATGAATATTTCACTTTTTGTTATTCTTTTTCGCTAGTTCCCTACTTGAAAGTAACTCTTAATTGAACTTACTAAAATGTATAGACTTTAAATTTAATTAAAACAAATTGTTACCAGATAGTAGGTAAGTAGGTACATAGGTATAATACATCGCATATGCAGTACTAAAGTGACCTAATTCTAAAAGTGTCACAACGCGAATTCAAATTTAAATGTGATGACTTACAATCCTTAATACGATATATTATTCGTATTGTAGTAGCATATATGTACATATATGCTATTTAGTCAATTCTTCCTAACTGGAGCTCACCTTATTCCTAAGTTGTGCCTTCTGGAAGCTCTCCAGGTCTCGGTAGTTGCGGCCGTTGACCTCGCTGTAGCCGGAGCACTCCTCGTCCGAGCTCTCGGACGGCTTCTTGTTGCGTCGCCGGTTCAGCAGCGGCGAGTTTAGGAGTTGCCTGACGATATCGATAAGTCAATATAGAATCTTACTGCTACGTAATAAAGTACAAAATTGCTCTATGCGACTTTTGTTCTATTGCGTAGTTAGTGTGACTTAAAAAAAATCTGCTCAAAATTTAAATATTGTTCTGATACACCTGTTCCGATACACAATTTCAAAGTAGTCAGTAAGGTTTTTTCTGATTATTAAATTACACATTTATACCCAGTTTCACTAACCCGGTAAATAACTTATTAATTCAAACTTCACCTGCTAGAGGTTCTAAATTACATACCTACCTACTTAATATTCAAAGTAACCCAAACTTCTATTAAACAAAGAATTCATATGTATGCAGTAAGTATGCGAACCAAATTAATAATTATACTTTTTTTAAAAGTTGCTAAAGTACTTGTGAACCAAACGAATGGGGTGGTATAGTAGGTACTGACCGTATGGGCGAGGCGGAGGAGTAGCGGTGTCGGCGCGGCGCGGGCGCCGGCGAGGCGGGCTGCGAGCGCGCCGGCCGCGGGGACGCCGGCGCCGAGCTGCAGTCGCGCGCCGCCACCGCCCCCGCACCGCCCACTCCGCCTGCACCGCCCGCACCTCCCGCTCCTCCCGCGCTACCCCCACCGCCCGCACCGCCCACACCGCCCGCCGGCGTGCGTCGCAGCGCCCGAGACGCCACCAGCCGCAGCGCCAACTGCTCCAGGGAACCTATAGCAGGTTGTATACTTACGCAAACTGAATGCTGAAGGGCATAGCTCTCTGCGCGCGATAGGGCTTGACCACATAACTAAAATCCGTTTCAAGCTTGATTATGACTTATCTATTCGCTGAAACTTTTTTATCGGCGTCGTGGTCATGTGGCCAAACCGTACAAAGTAACTATCTTCTCTCTTATGTGACGGAGTAGGTGGACACATTTCTTAGCATGATATATTTTTGGAGACCATATTTTTACTCAAAGATCATAATAATTTCAAAGATCATAGTTTATTCAAAGATCGACTCAACTTTTTGAAACATGTATGTATATTTCTTTTTTTTTTTTTTGTGACCATTGTGACCGTGTGACGTACAAAATTGAGCTTTTAAATATTGCTATAAGGTGTATTTTAGAACTTCACGTATTAGTGGACTCTTCTATAGGTCACACATAATGTAGTATTCTATATCCCAATTAGGTAATAACTGTGGCATACAGTATCTATGTTTAGGTCACAGAGACATACAGTTACTTTGCATCGCAGCGAGCTACTTAAAACAAATTTAACTTAATACAAGTAATATAGGAGAGTAGCACTAAATAAAACTATATACTTACTGAAACAACTAAGCAAAAGAAAATGTAAATACTGAGCCATGTTATTTTACTTTTAAACAATTATGGACATTAACTAACGTGTTGCTCTTTATGACGTTGTTTTATGATCGTAGGTACTACTTAGTACAATTAGTGCAATTCCACCAAAATACTTTTTTTAATACACAAAAACAAACATTTTACAATTTACATTCGTGAAAAAGAGTGCAAAGTGCATAATGTTAATGGTCATCAAATTATAATGAAACAAAAAATTGGGCGCAAAAATAACAATAATAATACGGTGCCAAATGGGTCGTTCTCAAAAAATTGGAGCCAGACGATTTAATTTGTCGATTTTGAAAAATGTTGGAAAAAAAATGTTTTTTTTGCGGAACTTTATTCTTATCTGATTCAAGATTAGGAAATTCAAAGAGGGAACAAGATATTTACATAAATAAGAAAAATACAGCTATGTAAAAATACTGCATTGACAGGTTAATGTTACCTCTGGCAGATTAATGTGAAAGTATGGTATTTCTGAGATAACAATTCAAAATAAAAAGATAATAACTATAAAAAAATTAGTTTTAAGCACTACGTAGGTACTGTGTTAATATTAAAACATTACATTTTGGGTATGACACGAAGTCAGGTCTTAATTAATTTCTCATTTAAAATATTTCATTACAGTATCGAAGCATTAAGACGAACCCATCCATTGTTCATTTTATATATCTGTTAATGTTGAAAATTAGCTTTGGACGTAAATAGATTTTTTCTTTTATTTTGAAAATAATAATAAGATTAGAAATATTAAAATACGTACTTTTAAAAAATATGACAAGCCTTAAACTGTAAGAGAAGCAAAAGGAATTTCAATACAAATAATATCAACAATATAAAGCAATATGTACAAACGACAAATACTATGAATGAGATCAACTCTTAAAATAATGAAAACTCCCTAAAAAAAATTATACAAGAAATAAGACGATTGCTCATCATCATTTGTAAGTACACATATTATAGCTCAAACTTTTCATATTTTGTGGTTAATCCTTCGTTAATTAATTAATTTTTATATAATATAATATTACAATTGGACAATTTAATTTATAAATTTTGTATACATACATAATTTACTGACTACTATAATTGACAAAAGTTATATTTTGGCTTTTTAGAAGATGTTATACTCAGAGTCGGAGTCTAGTTCAAAAATGATCTTGTCTACTGTTCTACTGTATTAAAAATATACTGTCTTAATTGTCGTGTTGATGAAGCACTTTTAAAAATGAACCAGTCAAAACAAAATAAGTTCTTCCGAAGCCAGAAGACGATTTTTTTTATGCCGATTTCTTTTTGGTTTCGTCGACTTTACAGTTTTAAATATTAATTCATTAGTCATTTAGTTTCGAGCGAGCTTCATTTTTATCGACTGCTTCTGTTTTAACTTGTCGCATCTATCAGGAAAACCAGAACAATTTTTTTAATACAGGAGATATAAGGACATATTTGACTCCGATTATATGCGAATAAAAATATATTCCTATTCTTATTATAAAATCCAATTGTACATTATGTATAATAACAACTATACTTGTTATTAAACAAGTGTAGATCGTTCGTGTTATATCTAAAATCATGCCAAATCACATTTAGTATAATATGCATGAAGTGCGTGGCCGACTCGCACTGAGCTTGATTTTATTAGAATAAAATGTTTATTTATACTTAACCAATACGACCTACATTGTTACGCTGCCTATTTATCAATTAGGCTTTATAATAATGATGATCTAATCGTAATAAGTAGGGTACATTTTCCATAATAGTTTATCAATGCCCAGAATAACTCCTATGCAGATTGTACTGCACTTTTACTATCAAAATTATAATATTACTATTACCTACGCATGTTTATACTTTAATGTTACCAAATAACTATTGATTTTGCGATATATACTTACATTATTTTGTCAATTTTAAGTCTAATTAAGAATAAATGTACATTTTCATAGTAACCTGTCAAGGATCACTATAACCTGTACCTTAAAAGCAAGTTAAAGAGAGACAAGTTATTGTGAAAATGGCCTTTTTTATTATTTTTCTTAAAAACTATGTTATCTACGCAATACTCGGACCGTATTTTTAAACCATGCATAAAGATACGTTATTCAGTGTATTCCGTAATCAGTCCAAATTCAAGTTTTTTTTTTAATCGAGACAGAATAAAGTATACATGCCTGTTACAAAGTCCAGATTTACGTCTTCGGCCGATGTTTTTTAAAAAACTGGCAATACTAGCCCACTACTCTTTTCCTCGATGGATGAAAGGGAACTGACCGGCAAATAAGCCGTGGAATAAGGAGTTTAGTCTCGTTTAGTTTTCGCACTAGGCGCCGTGCCGTGCAAACACAGAAAAGTGAGAAATTTCGGCTGGACAAACTTTGAACGTATATTTCATTATGAAGATATGTGATTTAAAGTGTATGTGTTTCTGTACATATCGTACATAATGTATTTAAGAGATATACAGTTAAAAAAGTTTATGTGGTGAGCAAAAAAATCCTACTGTGAATTATTATATCAGAGTGAGTTGCGTTTGGACACGACAAGTTAATGTGAAAAAGGTACTTTACTTTTTTTTTATTATTTATACATAATATATATCACTTTAATATTATTAGGCCTCGATGTAAAAAGTAACACAAATTTGATTGGTATATTTAGTCAACCACCTATTCCTTATAATTTTTTGACTTTCTATTCAAAAACTGTGTGACAGGTTGTGGCTCCAATTTTTTGAGAACGACCCAAATATGACAAATTCAGGTCTTTTATTGTTTGTCAAATTTCACACAAGAGTGCTACTCTCACAAGTAAATAACATTTTCAATTTAATAAAGAGGAAAATAGAACATTATCATATTACGATTACACTACTCAGTCGGTGTTTAAATACTTCTACAACGCTCATAACATACAGTGACAGGATTCTGTATTCATCCTCTTTATTAAATTAGTTCACTAGATAGAGCAGCCCAGCGAACAGTCGAGTAGATGCAGGCGCATATTACTACGAGTAGAATGTATTTACAGCGCGCGGGTCGACAGAACACATGCAGCCGTGCTCAAGAACACCCTCCCCCGAGCGACACCCGCGGCCCGGGGGCAGGGCGAGTGCCTCTAATAGCGGGTCGAGCTACTTCTCGCAGACTGGGGTACTTTACCGTCGAGTATCGAGACGAGGGGATCGAAAGCGACTACTTATCGTACTAACTATAATACTTGCTGTAGTCGGAATCGCTATCGGTGGGCGGGGCCCGAGGGCCCGGCGAGGGCGAAGGCGGCGCCGGCGGGGCCGGGGCGGGCGGCGCCGGGGACGGAGCGCGCGTCGGCACGGCGGCGGGGGCGGGCGGCGGCTCGCGCGAGCTGCACGCCACGCACACGTACGTCGCCGCGTCCACGTCGCGCCGGTCGTACGGCGACACCAGCCGGCACGCCGTGCACACGGGGTAGTCGCGCCGCGCCCCTCGCCCGCCCTCCGCCGCGCCCTCGTCGCCGCCCGCCCTGCGCGCAGGCTCGCCCCGCGGGTAGAACGCGTCGACGCGCGACTGCCGCCGACCGCGGTCCGGCGCCAGCTCGCCCGAGTCGAGGCTGCGCGACTTGCCGCAGCGACGCAACGGCGGCGGCGGGCGGTCGGCGGCGGCGGTCCCGGCGGCCCCGGCGGCGCGGTCCCGGTCCCGGTCCCGGCGCGGGGCGCGGCGCGGGCGGCGCGGCGCCACCAGCACGAGGCGGCGCGGCGGCTCGCGCAGCGTCGCCAGCGACACGCGCGCGCGCAGCAGCCCCGGGTCCACGAGGTCGAGGTAGCCCACGCTGCAGGAGCGCGTCATGGTGTCGTACACGGGCACGCTCGCGCACGACGGACTGATCGGCACGCCGGCGGGCCGCGGCGGCCGCGTGCGCTCCGCACCGCCGCCTCCTCCTCCTCCTCCTCCTCCTCCGCTCGCGCTCAGCTCGACGCCGCCCTCCTCGTCGATGAACTTGAGGTCGTCTCGAGGCGCGGGCCGGCGCGAGGCGGGGGCGGGGGCCGCGGGGGACTCCGGCGAGGGCTCGGCGTCGTAGCCGCGCGCGCAGAGCGACTTGAGGATGCGGGCGTTGACCTCGAGCGCGGGCGCGGGCGCGGGGTCGCCGCGGCTGCAGATGTTCTTGCGCAGCTTGCCGAGGCAGGTGTCGCCGGGGGCGGCGTCGCACTTCTTGATGGTGAGCGGGCGGCCGGGCTCGCGCGCGAGGCTGAGGCTGAGGGCGGGCGGGTCGCCGCCCTTGAGCGCGAGTCCGTCGGCGCGCACGCCGTAGTCGGCGCGGCCGCCGCAGAAGTCTCCGCGGCCGCCGCACGCCACCGCCTGCGGCGAGGGGCGCTCGAAGATGATGTCGGTGGGCGCGACGGCGTTCTTGGGGGACTGCAGCGCCGGCACGGAGCCCTCGCAGCGCAGCGGGGAGATGGCGTGGCGCGCCGGGGCGGCGGCGGCGGAGGCGCGCGAGGGCGCCGGGGCGGGCGCGGGCGCGGGGCGGGCGCAGAGCTCGTCGGCGGTGTCGATGTAGGGCAGGTCGTCGAGGGCGGGCCGCGCGGGGCGGGCGGCGGCGGCGGGGGCGGGGCCGCCCTCCTCCTCGTCCTCGGAGAACACGTTGGGGTTGAAGGCGGGGTCCGGGGCGGGCGGCGCGTCGTCGCGCAGCTCGGTGATGGCGAGCGTCATCTGGCGCGGCTGCAGGTGCAGGAGCGAGGTCTTGTACGTCACCTGCCCCAGGTTGGCGGGCACGTTCTTCACGAGGCCGTGCATCTTGAACTTGGTGCCCCAGATGTTGGACGTCACCTCCACCAGCCGGACGTCCTAGAATACACATGCGACCTTTTATCATCCGCGAGTATTCAGATCAGCTATAATTTCTAGTATTTAAATCGGTTCACTGGTTGTTAGCTAGCAGCGAGTAAACTAGCACGTGTCGTGCAGGGTGTGCGTACTCGTACCTCGGGCAGCGAGTCTATGTAGGCGAGCTCGTCGGGCTCGTGCGAGTCCGGCGGCGCGCGCTTGCGGCGCTCCCGCGCGCGGCGCCGCCGCTGCAGCCGCGGGGAGCCCGAGCAACCTGCACATAGAAGATGTCACAATGTCACATCTCATTCTTATCGTTTAATTACTTGTAGTACCACACTACCCAAACTAAATCATAAACATATCTCGAATGTCATATTAAGGTGCAAAACATTTCTGATAAAAAAAAACAAAATTATTTACTGCTTTCCAGGTAAGTAACTAAGTGTTTCGTTAAGCTTAGTTAAACCTGTGTTAAAAATTTCCCATACTACATAACCGTCACGTGAGTCGGTGGTATCGCGCGTTACCTTCTTCCCGCTCGGTGTCGGAGGAGTCGGAGTGTCGGGCCAGCGCGGGCGCGGGCGAGCCGCGGCCGCCGCTCCCTGCGCTGCCGCCGCTGCCCGCACTGCCCGCACTGCCCGCGCTGCCGCTGCCGCTGGAGGAGCTAGCAGCGCCGCTGCTGCTGCTGCTGCTCTCGCGCACTGGACCCGTGCGTAGGGCGTTCTCTACAGATACGAGTATATAGATTAGATAACACGTTGTTTATTAGTACATTTTTAATCTCCCTGTAAAGTTATCGTAAATGTTACCTTCACCCTGTGGGTCGAATATGACGAACTCGGGGCGTATCTTGCTAGTCCGGCGCCCCTTGAGCAGTGGCACGAGCCCGCCCAGGTGTTCCAGGTAGAGCGTGTATCCGGCGTCCTCGTCGTCGTGCCGCAGCATCGTGCAGTGGAGCCGCGCCCCGCCGCCCGGCGCCCGGGACACGAAGCGACGGAGCGAGTGGCTCTCCGGGACGTTACACTGCACGAAGTCAAACAGAAATGTTTAAAGAAATCTATGTATAAGTGTAATTTTGTAAACAAACTAGTGAAAGAAATGACCTGCTCATTTATTTCCTACCACAAAATTCTGATTCACAGTTTCGCATTATTTCATTTTGTAGTAGATACATGCCCTGCAGCCGCGGTAGTAGCACGACAGCCTGGCTGGTGCACACGTGTCAGCAGCCTACTCTCTTACCCGTATAGTGTGCGCGAAGAGGTTGGCGAGCGCGGGCTGCAGCCGCGGCGGCAGCGGCAGCCTGGCTGCTGCGCGCGGGTCCCGCAGCGCCTGCGCGGCCCGCACGCGCGCCAGCAGCTGCAGCGGCGCCACCACGCGCCACACGCGCGCCGTGCACACCGCGCCGCCCACGCCGACGAACAGGCGCCGCGCCGCGTGGCCCCACGTCAGCGCCGTCACACGAGCCTGACAGACATATTGTGTCACAACTTACTAACGAGCGATAATGTTACAACCAGCGCAATGATCTGTATAAGCTATGTAGGTACAACTGTATAAGACCGATCATCTTCATGCAGCCTTTGTACCTACAGCTTATATCTAGAACTTGGCAACGTTGGCTGTATCTACAATATAACAGGGTATGAAAATATAAGGATATACATATCGCACCCCTAGATCTAAAGGGAGCTAACTCAAAAAAAGTAACTTTTTCGTGAGAGGCGAAATTGTTGTAAGGAATCGGATCCTTTTTTTTAGCATGTGTTTAATTTAAATCTTCAGATTTTTGAGTTAGCTCCCTTTAGATCTAGGTGTGCGATATAAGGTGAATCGGAGGTACGTTACGATTTCAGTAATGATACTTGAAGCCAAATTAACGACAATATAGGTACTGTTGTAGTCGTAGCAAAACTACTTTATTTTATTCAGTCGTTTAGCTTAAATCAGTGACTTAAAAATCAATAATTTTCGAAAATTATTCGGAAATTGGCACCTACTACCTACTCGCCATTCGATTTACCTAAACGATATTCCAGGACACGCTTCGCTGCCCGTTAAGTGTGTTTTAAAACCTGTAACGTCGCTTCAGAATGTAAATTCTAATGACGTTCATAAAACAGTTTACGAGGCAAGCGTTGAATCCAGTTTAGAACTTTACATTGTCACATTAACAGTGGGTAATTTCAACAAGCTTCTTTTTGTTTACTGTGTTGGTTTTGTATCGTTCTATTAATTATTTTTTAAATGGAGTCATTTGATGTTTTAACCGCTCCTACAATAAGCGTGGTCTATAATATATATTTAAAATCTGACTAAAATAAAGTTTAGCATAATCCTCATAATGATCAAGTAGGTAGGTAGGTATGTTTCAAGTAAACCATTTTAACGTTAGCGTCGTGCTGTGTAGTAAGTAGTAAGGACGAAGGAGTAGTAGTAAGGACTTACTGCGTTTATCGTTAGCATGCCAATTGCCAGGATTGTTATAAGTAGCTATTTCATTACATTTGTTAAATAAGTACCCATTAGGTATAATATATGTTTAACTACCATTTACCGGCAACTGTCAACCTCTCGGTGATTAATTAATTTATCAGGTTTTTCAACCCTAAAAAAACTGTCATCTCCTAAAAAATCAGCCCAAATACATGAGATTTGATCAAACAGTGTACAAACAGGCTCTAGTAAGCTATGTAAACTCTACGAGACAAGCGTGAAGTTAAGTTTAAAACCTTTCAACAACTTTAAAGTACATTGTTACATCAAAAGGGCAGACAATTGGAGCAGTTCCGTTTAACGAAGGAACCCACAATGTCGGTAGTTCGTAAATAACGCAGTTTAACACGCTAGTTTAAGTAACGACTAGTTTTAATTGCATATTAAATGTTTAGTGTGTGAGTTAAATTGTCTTCAGTTTTTAATTTTAGCGTTGGATTAACACGATATTGACTTAAATATTTAAAAAAAACGATGATGGTAAATATATATTTGAGATCCTCACAACAAGTCAGTATTTGTATAATTTACCCCCTATTCGTTGCACTTCTGTTTTTGGTCTATTGATGTCTGTGCAAACTTTCAACTTTTATTCCATCATCCTTTTATAGGAGCAAATAGGGATGGAGACTTTTATCTTTATCTTTGATTAAAAAATAAAAATATTGGACAAGTAAGTATTTTTCTATTCTCAATTAAACAATAAATGACAAAGTGTTTCAAAAGTTCGGGAGCGAAAAAATCGTGTTCAATTTTTTTAATAACCTAACTGACGGAATAAATAAAATTTTGTTTTCTCTAATCTGTTTACTATAAGAAATATAAAATAAAATTAAATATTTTAATATTTATCACTGTTACCTGTGTACAAGGTATGGGTACAGTGTAGATGAGGGCCCCGGCGTCGGAGTAGAATTTAACTACATTCTTGTATGGAGGAGAATCCGGTAACTCGTCCGCTTCTGAAAACAAATAAAAATATTGTTGAAACTATAATATAATAATTGAATGTCGTATCCTAACTAATATTATAAATGCGAAAGTAACTCTGTCTGTCTGTCTGTCTGTCTGTTACGCTTTCACGCTTAAACTACTGGACCGATTTAAATGAAATTTGGTACAAACTAATATTATAAATGCGAAAGTAACTCTGTCTGTCTGTCTGTCTGTCTGTTACGCTTTCACGCTTAAACTACTGGACCGATATAAATGAAATTTGGTACAAAGAAAGTCTGGAGCCCGTGAAAGGACATAGGCTACTTTTTAACCGACTTCAAAAAAGGAGGAGTTCCACGCGGACGAAGTCGCGGGCAGAAGCTAGTCTAATATAATTATGTATATTATAAAATCCTTAGTCCTAAATGACTGACGGATACGAGCGCACCCTAAACCGCTGATCGTAGAGAGAGACCTGTAACTAGGGGGTGCGTCCGATAAGAGAGCATTTTAAGAAATTCTACCCCTTAAAGGGGGTTAAATAGGGATAAATGTTTGTATGGGTAGTACAATATGATTCCTTGATCCTATCTATTTAAAATTTAGTATAAATAATCTTTAACAAAATTGTTGGTAGACCTTTTTCGACTGACACATACATGTCAATTTTTAAAATTCAACTTAAATTTTTAATTATTAATTCCTTTAATTCTTCAATATAGTTAATTTTTACCCTAAGTCTAGTTACCCTAAGTCTTGTACGTTATATATGTACTGTAACTGCCTACCTGTTTATTTGTAGTTTAGTACCCATAATATTAACATGTATAATACTCATTTATATCAATTGTTAATCGATGTTAATTTTCCTTTTATTTATTACGTAATATTTTTCCGAATGGAGCGTTTTCTCCGAACCCTGCACTAAATCAGCTTGCATTGGCATTTTGAAACGTAACATAGTTCGTGCATTTGCGCGAAAGCATAAACTTAACTCCATAAAGTCGGTAGAGGTCGTAAATTCAGTTATAGGTTTGCGGAGTGAAATGCGGTGCGTCCTTCGCCTTGTTTACATCGAATGCCTTTTGCTTATATTTGTCCTGTTGGCTAAGATTGCCACGTTTTTAGGTTAAATCCGTTATAGCTGTTTCAAATTATTAAGCTAAACTTATATACATATTTTTACGAAATGGTTAAAAAAGTAACAATTTCTCATGATTTCTCGGTTATTACGCCGTTTTTACTCTGTATGCCTGAATGCCTGCTTATAATTGCCCTGTTTGCTAAGATTGTTGTAAAACGCTTCTTAAGCATTGAAATTGGAACCGTAACTGATTGAAATCGCGTATTTTGTTTATGACGTCAGCAAATAAAATAAAATACCTACACGAGTTAGTTACGAGAGTTAATGTGTAGGTAACCTTAACTTAATAATTCTGATGGAACAAATAAATATAGGTACCTACCTAACTAAATTATTAATAGTTATGAAATCCAAGTACGGATACCTATCTAACGCGAAATTTATCAAAAACAATTTCATCCAGAGTTACTCGAAAATGAAAAGAAAACATGATGTAAAAACATCATAATATCATCATCTATATAAAAATATAGAAACGATACCTTATTAAAATCTAATTTTAAATGTGCCTTTTAGTTGTGCTGCTGTGTGTTTGTATGTGTGAGTTTCTCTTTTTTTATTCAGACTAAGGAGTAATATAAGGAGGTAAGTACCTATAAGAGATATTTCGGTAACACGCGAACCATGTTATTTTGATATGCAAATAAATATTTTGTATCTCTGTATTGTATTTATAGGTATAAATTGTGTACCTCTTAAAATTACAATTAGGTGCGTAGCTACGCTATATACAGATCATAAAAAGGTTTAGGTATTACTTATATAAACAGTGAGTTTAAGTAAATTTGAGCAGAAATTAAAGCTCCTTCTTAGAACTAAATCCGTGGAAGCCTACAAAGGCTGGCGTTAGGCTCATTAATCAATACAGTCCCGCCTATTGTTTTTAAGTTGTGTAAGCAAAGTGGCAGTCATTTGAAAGTAATTAAATTTGATTACTGGCAAGTTTCACCATAGAATGGACTATGAATTACGAATTGTATTCGTGGATCGTAAAACTCTCGCCGTTAAGAAACCGGAGGGACAAGCACTTAAAAAAATTGTCGCGAAAGAAACCACCTGTCACCTCCATTTTAGCATTAATTTCAAAAGTATGATATTAAACGATTTGTCGCGCGATAAAACCTATACATGATAACTAGAGCTAGCGTATGATATGAACTGCCGAGTCGACATTTTGTCGACATAATACTGAAAACGTTGTGGACATGAAGATAAAGAGACGACATCAACATGATAAGATTTCTCGATGTCGACAACGTTACCGATTTTTGACAGATCAACGCGAGAATAACACAACATTTCTCCATAGGCGTCCAGAGCAGCGAATAAACATCTAGAAAAATGTTAAGGTAGGTAACTCAAAACAATTTTTACAGTTAGAATTATTAATGATAATGTTTTTTTATCAATAAATAAATAATAATTAAAAACTATCCCTACTAATATAATACTTATAAATGCGAAAGTAACTCTGTCCGTCTGTTACGCTTTCACGCTAACTACTGGCCGATTTAAATGAAATTTGGTACAAAGAAAGTCTGGAGCCTGAGAAAGGACATAGGTTACTTTTTAACCGACTACAAAAAAGGAGGAATTCCATGCGGACGAAGTTGCGGACAGAAGCTAGTAATAAATAAAGTAGATATTCGTAGATACATACTACTATTAAGTGCATAAAACAAATCTTACCAGGTAACAGGGTGCCAGCAACAGCGAGGAGTTCTCTTGAATTGGCCCACTCCATAGCGAGCGTGGGGCCGCGCATGCCTGTGCGCACACGCACCGGACTCACGTCGTCGTGACCGCGGAGCAGAACCAACTCACCATTACCTGGTACAGACAAGACTCAAGATAACCAGCTCACAATGCAGGGCTCGTATTGACAAACTCAGATAACTGTCTCAAGATCTGTCAAATCTATTAAGGATCGTAGGTATGATTTAATAGTACATTACGCACCGAGGCCAGTAAAATAAAAAATGTCTCAGATTACATGAAATTGTCGTCCGAGGTTGACAAAAATGTGATCTGAGGCTTTTATATTTTACTGGCCGAGGTCAGTATACTATTTTTCTGTTCGACGAAGCCAGAAAGCGGACATTTCATTTAGCGAAGCGGCCACAAAGTAGGCGCTTTCTGGCCGGAGGACGGAAAATTATTATTCATTATAAGATCAGAGCTTCAACGAGCTGATAATATGATACAACCCCAACAAGCAAAGTATTCCTATAAGTAAAGACTATAAGTACTAATTTGCTAATAACGTTCCTATAAAGGCATTGACGTAGAGTCATTTACTTATAATAGCTTTGAATAAGCGGTAACATACTCAAGAGCATTAGTGTTTATAATTCATCCTTATAGTATGCTACAAGATTGTAGCACAGAACAGTTATAGGATAGGTACTTTTACTTATAGTAACATTATACAAGCGTAGATAGTCTTAAGATCATTTGGTTTTATTTTACATGCTTGTAGTAAGCTACAAGAGCGTCTTATAAGATAGTTATAGGATTTAGTCTCCTATAACAGTTTGCAGAAAGAGCAAATAGTCCTGAATAATATTGATCTTATAGTAGCATTTTGTAAGAGTACAAGACATTATATTATACTAAGCTGAGACTATTTCAAGTGTACATCGCTATTAGTCTTGTCCAATGCTCTTATAACCCAAATTGTACTTGGTTAGAGCCTTATAAGATGAAACAATCCTATAAATTACTTGACCAAACACCTTACTAGTAAATGTCATTCAATCATTGTTTGAATTTGTGTTACGAAACGCTAATACGTTTAAATATGGCGACGATTGCTCTGGATCAAAACTGCTATAGGTGCAATTTTACCTATAATTGTCCTATAATATAGGTACTCAATGCAGAGTACTTTTAGAAAATGGCGAATGTTCTCAATTAATGTACGAATATTATTTCAATAACATCTATGATTATGTGAGCTTTTTCCATGGGCATTGTTAAAATCAACAAATTATGGTGGACATTCACAATAAAAATGAATTCCCCGGTAATTTCACACACTAAACATATAGTAATTTTCAATACTTAGATATACTCTTCACTACTTACTAATTGTATTAGATAAATTAAAAAGAAAACGGCCACAAAAAATAACTAAGTATATTCGTAGGAGATACTTTGTAACTAAAATTGCTCTAGTATGATACTCATCTCAGATAGTAATAAGAGTTATAGTACTTATAAATGGGTAGTCTCAGGACTTTATAGGATCAATTGTACTACGGAAAAACAATTGTAAGCGTATTATAGGGCCTATTGACGTTCCGCTAGTTCATTATAAGATCGTTATAAGAAAGAATGCTCCTATAACTGCGCCCAAATCCTTGTTTGTAGCATACTTGGAGTATCTTATAAGTCCAATAAAAATAGGCTTCAAGAACACTACAAGTACTGATTTTGCTTGTTGGGACATAATATATTATATATTATAATTATATTAATTAAAAACGGGTTGGCTAAAAAATATTGGACAGATATTTTTACTATATTAAGTATAATAATTTTATTATATGTACTTATAATAAACTTTACAAGTGCCTAGATGTATATAATTATGTATTATGTAGGTATGCGTTATTCAAAAAGTGATTTTATGTGGTTAAACAATTCTATAACAAAATTACAAAAGATCTCCTACAAAACTAAACCTAGGATGCACTTTAATGAACCTAAGTACAGAACACAGTCCTATAACAACATAAAAATACACGAAAGGCAGATATCTTTTACGTCTGTGATAAACGTCAGACTGAAATACGGACACACGTGACGTACTCACCAAGAGCCACCGCTAATACATGCCCGCCGTTGGTCTCCCCCCCTTCTTCTCCCTCCTCCATTTTGAATTTCTCGCATGACCAAGCCATTGATGTGATACCGCCTTCCGCGACTAATTGGACCTACAGACAAATTTCACCGATTAGCACTCTTAATATATGGTACCTAAAGTTTATTTTCCTATGTACAGTTAGTACAAAAAAAAAGAAATTATACTATACCTAAAAGTCATATTTGAAAAATATGACTATTATAAATTGAACCGAATAGATATGAACTTAGAGATGTAATTTCACTGCCAATGACAAACAGTTGGAACGGTTCGACTTATCACGGTGTTCAGGTAAGTCTAGCTTAAAAGTTGTTGAAATAAATGAGATAGTGTAGATCTTTAGACAGCTGTAGCGAGAACGGGCAGATACTTATTAAACTCGGGGTCCACTTATCTCTATCACATAAGGCTCGTGGGCTCTTGAACACGTTTCTTATTTATACGTACAAAAACTAGAAAAAGCACGTTTCTCATTTCAGAATCGTCTTATATGATTGCCAAATGTGTAAAAATCACATATCCGAAAGTTTTTCTATTTGTGATTTAATTCAATTTAAGTATTTTCTATGTCTATGGGTACCAATATTATAAGGAGGAAAAACTTGCATGTATGTTACGAGTGCTTATTCCAGATAGACTATAGAATATTTTGAAAAAAGTTAGTGATCCGTATTCCACCCGTGCAAAGCTATGACGTGGACCGCTAGTGAATAAAAAATAGCGGCTTCAATAGAATAGTAATACAAACTGAAATATTTTGTAACTCAATTTAAGATTCTACACGTGGTGACACATTTCGAGTTGTGTCACTATTCTATTAAAGCAGCTAAATATGTACATTATTATCTAACTTCTAAAAGTGATTCTAATTAAGCAAGCTTTTAGTCTGAGCCCAGTCTTCTAGTTATTTATCTAATGCTATTTGTATCAAGATTTTATTTTTAATGTAAGTAAAGTTACAAGAAAACGTAGTACCTAGCAAAGATTCTAATACAAAGCCGCTATATTTACTTAGTTACAGCTCTATGAAAATGTAATAGCGGTCTACGAGACGTGTTTGTTTAGGAGCAAGTACTAACCAAAGCTTTTAAATTACCTATAAAATTTCACTTTACTATTGTTTGTTATTACTGTTTCATGCCGTTATTCTAAACCAAATATTAGCCGCTAGCTAAACGAAATATAAGTAAATATTAAAGATAGAACGTTGCTAGTCAATTAACATAAATAAAATCACTTCAATATGAACCGGTCAAGTACCATTATAGTTTACTAATATACCTAATAAAAAGGAAAGGTTTGTTTGTTTGGTTTGAATAGGCTCCAAAACGACTGAGCCGATTTGAAAAATTATTTCACTGTTGGGAAGCTACATTATTCCCGAGTGACATAGGCTATAGAACATTTTGAAAAGAAATAGGGATCCGTGCGAAGCCGGGCCGAACCGCTAGTAGGTAGTCTAATAAAAAAGAAAAAAAAAATCATCATCTGTGAAATTTTCAACTGGCTAACTATAACAGTTTATAAGATACAGCCTGGTGACAGACCCCTAAAAATGGCCTCAATCTTTTAATACTTAATAATAAGTCTTGGTAGTAGAAATGGGCAGTCGAGCTGCGTGCCTAATATAGATAGCTGGTTAATTATTAACCCCGTACATTCGTAAAACACCCCAACCCCTACGTGACAAGTGGTTTGGTTTATGTGGTTTTTGGTTTACGATCACCCGGCATGTAAAATTTACGTTTTAGCCAACAACAATTTTTAAAGTCACGAATATATAAGTGAGTGATTTGTGTTTAAATACGGTATTTTTCATTTGACGCTGTTTGTCTGGAAATTAGTTAAAATAAAATTATAAATGAACAACACGTTTTGTAATACACTGGAATGAAACGACTATGACCGGATTTAACTCGTATTTTTAACAGTAAAGAACCCGAAACGTCAGCAAATAAAATACGCGAGTTAAATCCGGTCATAGTTGTTTCATTCCAATGTGTAATAACCGCGAAGGCATAAGAAATCATTACGTTTTGCAATACTTTAATTAATGTAAAAAAAATGACTTAATAATATTGATCTATATACCTACATACCTACTTGTACCATGGGCACAGAATTAACGGGTTTTAAACATAAGTAGGTACATACTCCAGACTTCCAACCTTCGATTTCGTAGTCTGGGATTCAGTGTCAAATGTTACTATGTGATTTAACATAATTATACTAAGCCATATAGGTAGTTTAAAACCAAGTCTCCCAACTAATTTAAGTCTGGAGACTGATAAAGGCGTTACAGACTATTTTGTATTGAAGCTAACCAGTAAAGATTGCACTCATACCTGAGACACCATAGCGCCGTGCACATCCATGACCACGAGCTGGGCGGATGCCGTGCCCAGGTAGACCTGGCCGTCGTCCGGCGTCCAGCATCCACACGTGATCCTCGCATCCAGGGACAGCATCGAGGACCAGTAGCGCTGACCTGCCACCGACCCCACCAATACGAACCCATCCTGAGGAATAATGTGTTTAAAATATCTTCTACTAAAGGATAAAGCTAATTTAAACTTATTTGAATTTCCAACGTACAAACATATATAACACTAGCTTCTGCCTGCGACTTCGTCCGCGTGGAATAGATATTTTCCCCGTTTTTTACACATTTTGCACTGTTTCTTCGCTCCTATTGGTGGCAGCGTGATGTTATATAGCCTAAAGCTTTCCTCGATAAATGGTCTATCCAACAAAAAAATAATTTTTGAATTCAAACCAGTAGTTCCTGAGATTAGTGCGTTCAAACAAATAAACTCTTCAGCTTTATAATATTAGTATAGGTAATATTAGTAAAGTAGGTTCTTTTAACTCTTATCCAATCGATTTAAATAATATAACACCGTTTCCATTAGTGCGTTAGTAATCTATTGCCTATATAAGGTCGATAAACTTTCAAACTTTCAAGGTGTTTGCTTATGTAGGTACCCTTTTTTACAATGTTTTATCTGTAAACATACAACATAAGAAAGACCTACCTAACATTTAAATACCAATTCAACAAGTTAAACGCTTTTACAGTAAAACGCCTCTCCGACCGGTACCAGCTTAACCTTTTTTGACGTTCAATGCAAACATAATAAAAAAATGAATTTATTTTATAGATTTCCTGCATGCATGGGATAATTAATACGCTAACCGAAATCCCGTGTCTGCGGTAGACCCAATAAACAAACGACTAACTTCTATTTAGAATTTGCAAATGGCCTAAATTCAATTAAGAGGTCTAAGCCATCCCCTATAGTGTACTGAAGACAAATTGAATTGTACCACATACAGAGCGCTTATGTAATAGGGACACTCAAACGCTTAGCCAGTTTCTGAAGGTTTAATATAGACGCCTACGCACAGGCCTTCGCAAATTATATTGTGTTTATGTTCAAAGGTGTCACGTAACGTCACCCCTCGAGTTTATAGAGAAGGCTTTTAGCAAATTGAAGAGACATTTTGATTCATACGGTACCAGCCGGTGTATTCCGAAAATTGTGCCAGAACATCGTGGTGTCCCTCTTACTCGTACAAGCGTGTAAAAGAGAGGTCGAAATATTAAAGTACCTACATATACAATACGGATTAGATCCACAGGTCACGAGGCGACACGTTCGTACGTCGAAAGTTTGCACGTGGCAGAACGGCGAGGACACCGGCTATTGTTTAGATAGTTTGGGTAGATTACGTATATGAATGGGTTTACTTTTAGGTATTTACTAAAATTCCGACTTATATAATATTTGAAAATGGAATTTACCGTACCTATTAGGTGAAAACGTCCCTAGTTTTGCATAACCTCAAAATGTATAAATAGAACAAGTTACTTGGAAACATTATTACGTGGACTTATATAATAGATATTCAATTTAGCTTTCGACATAAGTAGGTATAA
Source organism: Polylopha cassiicola (assembly GCA_038024825.1). Lineage (NCBI taxonomy): Eukaryota > Metazoa > Arthropoda > Insecta > Lepidoptera > Tortricidae > Polylopha > Polylopha cassiicola. Next base: position 9,163,925 of record CP149055.1, read on the forward strand.
CTACAGTAAGCTTATTTAATAAGGAAACTCATTCTATATTAAGGTATTAAAATATATCATAAACGAAATGAGGGTGAATCAAATAAAAATAGGGAAGTTTCAGATTGTTCAGCAGAAAATGTCATTACGTAACCCTCACTTCCCTCAACATATTTTTAATGATGGCCGCTTATAAATACAAGTTTAATATCCTTCAACGCAGGATTATAAAAATTGCCAGTCGTAATATTTCAATTAATATAACCTTTCCTAATCCCGCAGCAACAATGATAAGTTTGGTATGTATTGTTGCCGCGTGTTATTATCGAATTATATGCCACAGATTCTCCAGAACTGATCCCAATGCGGTACGATTGCGACCCTAAGCCCCTTGTTTGTGATAACTTCTATTGACAGAAACTTATTATAGAATATAATGGTCGAATCGCGTTTTGAGACTTCATTCGCGGTTCGTTTGGTAGCTAAATTGTTTAAGGCGATTAGATAGCTATACGTATAGGTGTATTTTTTGTTTGTTTGTATTTTTTGTTGGAGAGGACTATTAAGTGCTGATGTATACAGCTATAGGAACGAAAATGACTACTCCATCCCAATGAATTGGTAGAAAATGATTCCAAAAATGGCGCAAATAATAGGCATGTTCATTCCCAAAATTCAACTACTTATTCTTAAATATTGGAAGATCCCAGTCCTAACCTACGATACTTATATATATCCATACAATAAGTTAAACTATACTTACATTTAGATTGTACATTATCTTAGATTTTACAAACTGGATACTGATGAAGGTTTTTCAGATTTGTAAATCAACATCGCATATTTTTTTAAGCCGTCTATATAAAAGGTCTCCTAATAAGATTATTTCTAGATAAAAAGGAATAGCTAAGCTTAGAGGCTTTGACAACCTTTTTATATATAAAATAGGAGAACTTTAAAGCTTCATTTTATAATTTAATCAACGAGCCGAGGTATAGCGTGGGCGTATCATGTAAGATACGTCCTTTTTGCCCTCATCACTTTGTCTAGTTATAAATATGTAGGTATATTATCCACAATGTAGACCTTAGGTTGTAAGTGTTAAATCTATAGGTACTTATCTAATCTATACTCTATACTAATATTATAAAGAGGAAAGGTTTGTTTGTTTGGATTGAATAGGCTTCTAAACGACTGGACCGATTTGAAAAATTCTTTCATTGTTGGAAAGCTACACTATCCCCGAGTGACATAGGCTATAAAAAAAGGGATCCGGGCGAAGCCGGGGCGGACAGCTAGTATATTATAAAACTCTCGTGATGCGGTGTTTGTCAGACTCCTCCACCATATTTAATTTGATTTGCTTGCGTTTCAAAAATTGCATAGTTCCCAAACACGTAACCGACAGAGCTGACGATAGTCTAACACAGTAAGTAAAATAAAATACGCGAATAATCCGTTATAATTGTCTCATTCCATTGTGTAATAACTGCGAAGGCATGAGAAATTATTAATTCACGGTACGCTGTACCTACAACAATTAATTGCTTAAAATTAACCTAAAACATTCACTAAATAACGTACGATTATAACTGCAATGCAGATAACGTGTGCCCCTTATGTATAAAAACTAGAAGTACACACATAAAACTCAGTACGAAAACAAGACAATAAAACACAGTACAGCCTTCACTCCGCCCTTAACCTTGATCCAATTTGGAGGCTTCGTTATAACGTTAACGGTAGTATTTTAAGTAGTCCTATTCAAGTATTCAGGTATTTTATTACATCCCTTCATAGTGTCCTTCCGTATTTTGAATTAAAACAATTGTCCCAATTTCACGTTTCTGCTATTAGTGGACATACTTAATAAGCCTTGATTTCTTTTTAAGCTTTGTTTCAACAACTGCTCTGTGATTGATATGGTGGTCTTGTAACCAATCACAGAGCAGTAGCTTGTCTCATCTTACAAAAGCCAGTGTTGCCAATTTAGCGACTTTGTCGCAAGAAGTGACGACTTTTGCTTAAGGCTTAGCGACCAAAAAAAAGTTTTAACGACAAAAATAGTTGACAGTCAGTGAGTTCAGGGGGGAATCCCAGAACTTTTTATGATTATGTTTTAGTTTTAGCGACTTTCTGGCGACTTTTGACTTTGATTCTAGAGAATCTAATTTCTAGGAGTTGGCAACACTGACGACAGCTAGACCTCACTCAACATTAGCACATCTAGCGGTTCAGTGACTCGCGATGTGTCCCCAAATCCAAAAGCTCTCGTATAAATAAGCCCTGTGAAAGCTAATTGAAGACTTATTGTTTACACTTATGCCGCCTCATTTGTATAATAGTTAAATAATAGAGGCAACATTTTATATTCATTTATTCATCGAGGCAGTTTTGCTAAAGCTAAAGCCAGCGCTAAAAAATATTGTCGAGACAAAGAAAATGTCTTCTAACATGTTAAATAAAAGTAACTAATATTCTGTTTTAATAAAGCACATTAAAATACTGCAAATTGTGCAATAATCAAGCAACTGTTTTATTTAGTTAGCCGCAGAAAACTCATCTCGAAAACTAACTACTACCCACAAACGATAAATGAGAGAATGATATTTCGAAACATAACATGATAGAAAAACATATGAACTCTGAACTTTAGAATTCCAGACGTAGATACTACAAGCATTTAGCAAATTAAAATTAGATTGTGCTTAGCCGAGGGGTTCTCAAATGAGTAAATGTGAAAACTAATATAATTCACGAGCACGTTGTCTATATAAATGGATCTATTTAATTAAAGAAAGGTCACGTCCGAATAAGGTACTCCAAAATCGACAAACATGTACCTACGAGGGATTCAGACGAAAAGTGTCCTATGTCATTAGCGATCATTGTTATTTGAATCTTATACGCAGACCACAAGACTGCATTTATTATGTAAATAAAATAGGGGATAGACCAATTATCTTTCGACGATCTAATTGTGACGTATGATGAGTACGGCTAAAGAAGCAAAGGTCATAGGTCGTAGCAAAAACTCGGAATCCGGGGACATACCTTCTGTCCGGCAAAATACTTCAGGTATAACCTCTATCATCCTACATATAAAATTTGATGAAAATCGGTGAAGCCTAAACAGGAGGAGATCATAAACACAGTGACACGTGATTTTAAGTATGAAATTAAGAAGTAGAGTCCTACTACGTAATAACACTTACCTTTTGCTAAAGATGTTGTTCAAAATAAATCAACATACCTGATAGCAGATAAGCGCCATTCGGCCATCGTGTGACCAGGAGAAGTGCGTGACGGGGGTGCTGCGGTCGTTGATCAGCTCGATGCTCCACCGGCCCTCGTATTTGATCCACACGAAGATTACGCCGGAACTGTCGCATGACGCCAGCTTCTGGTACGGCTCGTTCCATTTTACAAGGATCACCTATAAGATATTCCTTTATGAATAAGCTAGGAAAATGTTGCTGCATTTTTTTAGTCTGTTGCAATTAACTAATATAGGTATCTGTAGATATTACCTGTCTTCAGAGATGTACTCTGAAGACAGGTCAATATAGTATTATCGTTTTTAATTCAAGATAGAGCTAAAGATTTTTAGCTTATTTAAGAGTAGGTATTTTATGTTTTTACAAACTTTATCCTCAGTAGGATAAAACGTAAACTTAGGCTGTGCAAACATTGAATTAGTACAGAAAAAGAATATTGCGCCACTGAAATTGAGGGGTAAAATAAAAAGAAACAAATAATAAAACGTATTCATTCCATATAAGGCACAAATACATTGGTCCCAACTCCCAAGGCGTACACGCCGTATGCCTAAACAAATATGATTAAAAGAAATACGCGTCGGGGCATAACTCATCCCGACCTGAATACCTAGTCTATTATATCCCAAATAAATAAAAATATAATACATAATTTGCGAAATGGTGAGTGTGTGACGGACTATAGACTGGACGCAAGCCATATTGAACCGTATGTGTTAAGAATTCCACGTCATTCATTCACATGTTGCTTGCATACCTGCGTACGTTCTGTAAATGATCCAAATGTACTGGAATCCACTCAGAGAGAGAAGCCTTAAAAATCCGTCTGAGCTTTCTACTTCAAAGGACCGTAGACACATTAGGCAGCCTAGTTTTAAGAGCTTTACGTATTTCTATACTCTTGAATATTTCGCATAAAATCTAAACCTGTTAAATTTTACTTAAGTAATTAAATATGCATTATATTATCAAGTCTTCTACTCAGATGCGTAGGTATCTAAATTACCTTTTAAAAAACCAATCATCGCACAGATTAGTCTGGTCTACCCTACAATCGTAAAAGATTTAAACCATTTTAAGGTTATGAATCAGTCAAGTCAAAAATAATAAAAAAAATACAAATATAAGAGAAACCACGAGCGTAACAGAGTCAGTGAAATATCTTTTAATAAAAGTCGAGAAGGCGTCGAGCATTCCCACTCATCTCGCTTTTATTTTCTCTCAACAATTAAAACGGGCACTTTATGCGCCTCATAATGAGTTTTCCTTGCCCAAGGAACTTTTCATTTTAAACAGTCTAGAGAATATAAAACAGTTTTTTTTCTTAAAGGACATAATTACTAATTTAGGAAATCAAATTAAGAGAACAAACGATGAGGGTATTTACTTGATTCGCTAACTAGATTCCGTGTACCTACTAATTTGGAGGAAATGTTTGCTTTAATAGGTACTTACTGCAAACTTTTAAAAATGTCAGATTTGTATATTGAGCAACCGCGTACTTATACACAATATGATGATTATAATATGTAAGTACTTACTTACTAAAATTAAGTAAAATTTGCTGAAATTCTGAATTCATCGTATTATTATTAGAGTTTTATTAAAGAGTCCCAATAAAATCGAAATCAAAAAGCGGCAACATCAAAATAACGAATAGTACTCGTAATGTTAACGTAGGTAACTGTAACTATTTTTTTTAAATGTTGATGGCCGGAAGTTCTATAAGCCATGACTTAAACTATCACTACTAATATTATAAATGCGAAAGTAACTCTGTCTGTCTGTCTGTTACGCTTTCACGCTAAAACTACTGGACCGATTTAAATGAAATTTGGTACAAAGAAAGTCTAAAGCGTGAGAAAGGACATAGGCTACTTTTTAACCGACTGCAAAAAAGGAGGTGCTCCACGCGGACGAAGTCGCGGGCAGAAACTAGTTTTTTATAATTTATTGACGACAATAAGCCTAGACAGATTCCTAGTGTAAATATCCATATTTACGCAAATAAATTTCTGTTTCCATCTAAGTGGACTCGACGTACATTTGTCTCAAGGTCACGCCAAGTTAAAATAACAAGTAACAGGCAAGAGATCAAGGTTAGGCAAGTGACGTCGTTAGTAGGAATGTGTCAACGCGAAGGGTGGGCTTTGCCGACAGCTGCAGGGCGACGCGAGATCTGGGCAGTGACGGAATCACTTCAATTTTTCTTGTACAAACATAAGAGGGATCGAGGTTACCCAGAGTTTGCAGATATCTTGTAATCGATCTGTGGCTAGAACACTATTACCTACTTATATAATAGATACCTAATCAATGTACAACGGATTAGCTATTTTAATCAATTGAGAAGATTAAATAAATTCTCTCTAATTCAATAGCGGCAACATAAATACAAAATTCAACTAACTAATTATCACGATTCATGAGACACACACGTGGTGACAAATGGACGGACAGATGGAGGAGTCTTAAAAATAGGGTCTATTTTCACCCTTTGAGTACGGAACGCTAAAAAAACCTAATATATACCAACCTACATACTGATATGTAATAGGTTTAAGGGTAGTTTTAAGCCAGATAGTATAAGGTAGTTTTAAGATCTGGTATGCGACATCTGTTAACGTCAATCTTGCAATACACACGTGTATTGCAAGATCAAGTACACTCCTAGTTTTACGGTTCCTAGAGCCTGGACAAGGACATAATATGTATATACCTAAGTACATAAATTTACACGACTTTCGTCGAACCCAGCTTTAGTCTCACTACATAGGTAGTATAAAACAAAGTCGCTTTTTCTATCCCTATATCCGCTTAAATCTTTAAAACTATGCAACGGATTTCGATGCGGTTTTTTTTAATAGATAGTGATTCAAGAAGAAGGTTTATAGCAACCGGCAAGCCGGGGCTCTAGTTAAAATATAAATACAAGTCTATATGAATGGTCTAAAACATACGTCAGATCTGTGTCCCCGCAGGTTGTAGTTGGTCCTCAAGGGCAGCTCGTGCGGGCGCCGCGCGTGCGACGAGGTGAACGTGACGCCGACCACGCCGCGCACGTTGCCGGTAGCCAACCAGCCCTCCTGGTAGTAATTGTTGCGGTTCAACTTCCAACCTTCTTCCTGTTGGTGACAAAATAAGTAAGTACCTATGTTAAATATACTGTTGTTAAGTAGTGCTAATTACGCTCCTATAAGTAACTTGGAGGATTTGATACACTTGCCAGTGTCGAAAACTACCTTAGATATATTCTTAGTTTGTCTACGCCTGCCTCCTATCTATCTCCTAGCTAAGCTATATAATATATGTTTAAATTATAAATAAATTAAATTCAGTGAGCATTTTTAGTTTTTTGTCAAAAAAAAATATATCGTTATATTTCTTTGATTAACTGCGTATCGCTTCAATGAGCGTAATATATTCAGCCAGACTTTGCAATTTGTAAGAGTTCTCTAATCAAATATCTTTAATGCAGGGAGGGAGTATTTTTTCCAGTGTTGCCACATTAATCTTCTTGTACCAATAATTAAAAGAACTCCATCAGATCAGTGTCAAGAACGACATAACTACCTACGTATCTATACCAAGAATAAATAAGTCTTGTAGATTTCGAATTCAACATTTAAATTGGAATTCTTTGCACAAAGAAAGTGTCGTCATGTTATATATTTTTTTTTTAAATATAACATGACGCCTATAATATAGATAGGTAGGTACTATCTAGTAGGTATATTTTTTTTGTTATTCTCAACCCACAGGCAACATCATTTGATCAATACGTGTAGGTACGTTTGTGTAGAAATAACGACATATCACCCAATTAAATTCCAACTTCTAAATAGGTGTCAACATAATTCAAATGCAAATAAAATATCCTTACCACACCTAAGTACTAGCTTTCTCCTCTTAATTTCTGCAAGTATGACATCTTTACTATACGTGCAGACATTATTAACAGGAAGAGAGACCAATTAACAATCAAGTAATCGAACATATCCGGTTGGAGAGACGGGCGGCGGCCCGGAGATCGAACTCGAAATTGCCAATTAGCCAGATATTACGTGATCCTCACTTCTACATTAATCCAACATTTCCCCACTCAATTAGCGCCAATTCGTAAACCCCATTACCTTACAAGTCCACAGAAACAGCGATATCAAAGCAACAGGTTAAACAGCAAAATCACGAATAGGTGTACAAAATGTTTTATGTTTTTAATTATCGCCCGTGCTATTGCGACTGTAATTTATTAGCGACGAAAACGCGTTCTTGACTATATTTATTAAGCAATCCGGGCGTCTACAAAGACTTTATTTATCCTGAACAAACAGTATCAAATATGTAAGCACAGGCACCCGCTCCACATTGGAGGAATCCTTAATAAGAGCACACACAGCTTTGATAACAAACGACTGTGAAGGGTATGATAATTTGACATATACGTACGCCAATTTCATTTCCACCCGTATTCATATTAACCTCGACGAAGGGTATCTAACTGACATCTGATATATAAAAATCTCGTGTCACAGTATTTGTGGTCACACTCCAAAACGTCTCGACCGATTTTCATCAATTTTGGTAGGTATGTTTATTTGGTAGTTACCTATGCGAATAGGTCGTAAAGTTTATTTCATACCGTTAGGTAATTAGACTGATTAGAGTCGCCAGGCATACCATTGTGTATGTTATGGATAAGTGATAAATGATGTCATTTTATATACTGCCCGGGCATTACGAATAATAGCCAATTATATCGGACTACCTGATTAATTATTATCTAAACTTACTACGTCATCGTCTGGTCATTGTGAATATTGCTAAGTGTCCATTGGGCAATTTGATATTAAAGCTACAAAGGAGGAGATGAGGGTAGAGAAACAAGCGCTAGGTATGTTCTAAATGAACGGATAAATTGTTCCTTGTTTTATAATTTTTATTGTTAAAAATAAAAAGGTCGGAATTTAATTAAGTTAATCTGTAAGGCTGCCACAGCTTTTTAATCTCAAAATTAAACGTAGGTAGCTATTACGCCTACGTTTCAAGAATGAAAAGCATACCTAAATTGTATTCTAAAAATATACAACATGGAAGACTAACTAGTAGGTACCTACTACTGTAGACCTACCTACAATAAGTCTTTCTACGAAAACAATATTTTTTGTAAAGGTTTTCGAACAGAAGTCGGAAATATAAGCGCGGGTATTGTATCCCTCAATGCCCTGGAGCCACGTTCTGTTCCTCCTCCTCAAACGTACCCTTATAATAATAACAATTCTTATATGTATAACAAGCGCCGACAACTAATTATATGTATTCCTTTGTCTTTTGGAAAAGTTCCTGTTTCGGAACGTCGCTGCTTTTAAAATGAGACTTGGAATAGGGTACAGAGTAGGTACTTAATTCTTTATGAAATATTTTTCTCAGAGACTTGTATGGTTATTCTTCTATATTTTATTATCTATGACGTATATTTTTTGTTTGTACTTAATTTAACAACGTATAATAACCGCGAAAGCGTCAGAAATAAATGTATGATTCCTTTGCGGTTATTAAATACACATCGGAAATACGCGTTAGACTATCGTCTGGTCAGTCGTGTTATGAATATGGAAAATTTAAACTTTTCGAAATATCGGCAAATAAAATAAAATACGCGAATTAAATCCATTATAGGTAGTTGTTTCATTCTAATGCGTCAGAAATTATCAAGTTAACAATCCGTCAGATATAACATCGCGCTTACTACTCAAGGGGAACGTTAATTTGTTTTATTCCATCCATGTTGTTGAGGATTGTATTATAGGCGCTGAAGAATAACTCAGTTTGTAATTGGTAATCTTATAATCACTTTTAAACACTTCATCTTTTAAAAGTAGCTTGTAGTGGCTTCATCTTTTAAAAGTACCAAATCTCCAACCTTCAGGTTAGGCTGAGCTTGTAACCATTTATTTCTAGGCTGTAATTCTGACAAATAGTTACAATAGAATTCCTTCCAGAACTGCTGTTTCATCTGCACAATTCTATGGTAAGTATTTAATGAATCATGAGACGGCAATGTCTTAATCCGGCTCGAAGGACCAAAAAATGTTGAGGATTGTATTATAGGCGCTGAAGAATAACTCAGTTTGTAATTGGTAATCTTATAATCACTTTTAAACACTTTACACTTATGAATTTCTTATTTTAGTTAGTTATTTTATAATTAATACGGAGCACTGTGTACACGCTTTTGAAGCCGTGACGGAAGAGAGGGAGGGGGGATGTTGCCAGCTAAAGTATCAAATATTTAGAATGAATTCTAAACACATGTTTTATATTATAACACAAAGAAACTATGTAGGTAAGTACGTCCTATCTGAAATACAGGAGCCCAAATACTGTTACCAGTAACTATTACTAACCGTTACGTTTTATTTCTTATTTGAATATTTTATTACGGTTCGTTGAATTATATTATGGTGTCCAATCCAACTCCCGTCGAGAAATGAAGGAAAAATAAACACCAATATCTGAAAATTACCTACCTGTTGGAAACTAAACTCGAGTAAGTAAATATTTTAGGAATAGATTGACACTTTAATATCAGTATAAATTTGCCCGAATTAAGTCGGATGCAGCCTAACTCGTGAAAATTATAATCTAACTAATAAAGACGAAGTATTATAACAGTATTAAATATGGGAATAAGAAAATAAATAACTATCTAAGTCATTTTACTGAATAAAAAAGCAAAATCAGAATTTTTCTTAATCAGTTTCAACTTTACTTAATAGTAAAGCCCATTACATAATCTCCCAGGTACAAATCTCTTTGTCACCATAATTATCTCTGTTGAAACACTCGCCTAGCGCTCTAACCTAATGGAGTTTGCTTTACAACCTCAAATAAAGGGGTAATTCGCCTACCGAATAGTGAACGAACACAGCTTTCTGTCACTGCTGCCACGATGACTTGTATAAAGTACATTCAATTCCCGCCAGTCATAAATTACCCAAACACGCGCCGGTACCTAAGTTAAACTTGCCTCAGTAAGTACCTACGCAATATTTTTATCGCATTATTTAACCCACCCAGTGTTGATTTGTTGGGAACATTTTAGTATGCTGTGCAAAAGAGCGAACATAAATTACCAAGTCCGTTCAAGTTACTTTTGTAAAGAATAATCGTAACATAACATAAATGTGAAAAGGGGCCAAGTTCCTCGTGTGTGTTCGTCATGTAGGTAAAGTTGCGATGTTAGCGAGTTTAGCGATAAATTGAGATATAAAAAATATGGTCTTGAACATGTGTGATTTTCAGTTCAAATACAATTTTCCATTCCAATTTAATTGAAGAACTCTATGGTAAAAAAAGTAGGTGATATAAAATTACGAAGTGTTAAAAATAATCATCTCTGTTTCCATGTCTGTAAGTGTATGGTACAGTGAGGTGTGTCAGAAATGTTCTTTCTGAACTTGGCAGACACGCTGGCTACTAAACTTAAAACAGTCTACGGATCTCGCTTCGATCAAGCCAATTTGTTCTGCAGAACCGTCTATGCAACGGCTATGTAAGTAGGTATTGTGCAATTAGAAAACAACACGCAAAGGTAAGACGGTATTAGTTCGTCACAACAACGCCGGCAGCGCAACAAAAGTACTTCTAGGTGTTAGGCCCTGAATAGAAATGAAACTAAATGGGTCAAAAGCAGCGGAGACGAAGAAAAGTTAATTGAATGGGAGCCCTCAACTCTTGTACCACTCTCCCTGCCGTCGTAACATAGATTACTATTGCGCCTTCGGTCTTAGAAAACTTTTCCTGCCAAACTACAGTTGCTTGCAAATCGTTTTCAACCTTACAGAAACGGAAAATTTAATTTAGGCTGTTCGTGTCCCTGCCAGGTTGCAAATCATCCTCAGCCGCATTTTGACGGTCGCTAATCTATTCGGCAATCTATCAACCGATGTTATTATTATAGAAATAAATGTTGGTAGGTATAAGATTCTTTATTGCTAGCAGGTATATTATGCTTAGGTAACTAGGTATGCAGCGGTATGTTCTTGTCGAACGCAACGATGAAAACACGTGTCACGTTGCTATAACAGTAAACATTTTAGATTTAATTATGTATTTAATAGTACGTATCTATCTGAATTATGAGACTAACGTATATACTAAGCTTAATCATTTTTTGTTGATTTTCTCTTAAAATAATTGTAATACCGCTTCATTGGTACTTAAATTATTATTTAATATTTTTTTATTCAAAAATATCGACCATATTAATCATAATACACTACTAAAATAAAAATATGCAATAAGTATAACGACAATAACACGAAATATGAGCCAAGTTTTTAAAATTGGCAATGATTGTGTATGCATGAAACACGCTATAAGACAATCCGTAACGAGTCATGTAAACTGTACCGCAGTACTACAAACAAATTGCAGATACAATACCACCGAGTACTTAATACATCGACGTTAAAATTCGCAAGTCGGCCGAACTAGCCTTGACCATTGACCATGATCTATTTTCCAACATAAGACATGCCACAAAAAATATCAAACGAAAACTCACCTCCGGTAATTCATCGGGGACCTTTCCCATCCAAGACAGCGAGAGTATGGTGCAATCACACTTTGCATTCACGTTCCTTTCGAAATGAAGATGCATTTTCGTTAATGAACGTGTAAACTCTGTGTCACTACGTAGCCTCGGTCACGGGAGTTGGACTTTGTGTTTGTATTTTAGTGTTGAACGCGCACATTTTTTATTTTATTGGGAGTGTAGCGTATTTCGGAACGCTAGTTCATTTATGCCGTTGATTTTTGGTGACGTGACGGCGGTGACAGCGGCGGGCATGGGACTCGCGAGCGGCGGCGGCGGCGGCGGCGTCGCCCTCGCGCAGGTATTGATTGCGCACGGGGGCGCTCGGCCCGCTCCCTCTACACTAGAAACACGCGGAAAACTCGGAAAAACTACACGCGATTAGATGGCGCTGTTATACTAAACATTTACAAACACTCAACTTTATTGTAGCAAAGCAATTCCATTAAAACATTTAATTGTATAACAATTTGTGATATGGTATTGTTTTATTGCCTACCTTCGAATATTATGAGGATGATTAAAATGTGGGAATTTTCTAAGGCGCACAAATGACTGCGCTGTTATTAACAGCTGATTCTGACGACCCCTTTGTTCGACGCATAGATTAATAGTACAATGTGAGGAAAAACGTCATTAGCCTACCCTAGAGACAGCAGATGTTAATTATAATAGAGTGACATTGAGCGAGTGATATTATTAGTCTATTAAAACTTTAAAACGTTCTGCGGCCGTTTCTAATTGAGATATGTAATTGCTTTATAGATCTGACCTTAACCTGAAAGGGACTGAAGCTTGTAATATTTCATGTACCTAACGTTGTTTACTTACGAACTTCGACCGTTACGGCTACCAGCCGACTCTTTACACTAACTTTCGGGTTTGCGGGTGTTTATAATGAAAACAATTACGTTTATGGGCTTACATAATTCATGGATTTACTAAATTAATTATAGAACTAGCGAACATTAAAATATCACATTATATCACATACAAAGGAGATTACACTTCGATTTGTTTGAGAGTGCCCCAAGTGTAGCCCGATTTGACTTTAACGGGTAGAGGTACGTTTAGCTTCACGGTATTTTCCATGACACTCTTAAGAGTTCGTGCGAAGGTTGTTTTTGCTATTTCAGGCACTTCGTATATCAGTTCGTCGTGCATTTGCAGTATTAGACGCGGCTTGTAGAAGTCCGAGGCGGTTCTGTCGTCGACCGCACACATTGCGGCTTTGGCTATATCTGCTGCGGACCCTTGAATGGTGGTGTTTACTGCCTGACGCTCGGCGGTACCTAGGAACAATTGGCACTTAGTATAATATGTTGAATATAATAACAACAATTGCTAAGGTAATCCCTACTAATATTATAAATGCGAAAGTAACTCTGTCTGTCTGTCTGTCTGTCTGTTACGCTTTCACGCTAAAACTACTGGACCGATTTAAATGAAATTTGGTACAAAAAAAGTCTGGATCCTGAGAAAGGACTTAGGCTACTTTTTAACCGACTGCAAAAAAGGAGGAGTTCCACGCGGACGAAGTCGCGGGCACAAGCTAGTATTTTATATAAGGCATGTGCAGTGTGAGCTGCATATTTAGACCCCGAGGCAGGCACAGCGTACGCCTGTATGGAATGCACGCCCTGGGTAGGTTAAATCACAGCTGATTTTACATGTAAACAAAATTGAAATATTTTTTATGAAAAACTAATTGGTAGGCATGTAGATATCTATAGATATAGGCATTTTGTCATCTACGTAAGGTTTAAGGTAAGAACAAACGTTATAAACAGTTTAATATTTGTTAAATTCTAGAAATTATTTTTCCTTTATTGAATAGACTCCTACCTATTTTATTTCTAATAAAAGTAAAAAATAAAAACGAACGCAAACTTTTCATAAAACACTAAAATAAAAGAGCCTTTCATTATTGTTCAAATCACTTCTAGAAATTCGTTTCATCAAATATCTAATTATATTTGAAGTACAAAACAATAAAATAAACACAAAAGAAATCCAAATTCAGAATAACCTAAGCGTCGTATCGCTCATGAATAACCAACAGTCTTTCCTTATTCACTAACAAGAGTTTCGTGCGCCTTTTAACTAAACACAAGTTTCCAGATCAAAAACAAAAGACGTAGTTACATCAGCCTTTCGATACAAATCGGGATTGCGGGTACGATCGATCAACCTAATTAACCTCTAACCCCACTGCAGTGTAATTCGAACTTACTTTTCTTGGAAGCGACGCTACTATTTATATCTGGTAGATATCTTCTCCGCTTCGTTAAGGTCTCTATATAACCATTCTTCCTGCAGTCCTCAATAATCGACTGCGTGTAAATCTTTATGGAGGGATAGGTCCTGTGAAAAGTGTCCATGAAAACAGCCGCTTCCATTTCAGTGACGTAAAGCATTTGACCTAGAGTCCTGTTGCCCATCCCGTAAATTATGCCGTAGCAGAGTTGCTTCGCTTTCTGCCGCAAGTCGTCGTCTACCTACAGACAAATGTTTAAGGTTAGGCGTCACTGGGCGATTTCGTATTGTAAATTGCAGTAGGTGCCTACTTGCTGGCTTAAACACATCAGTAATTTTCATATATGAAATTATTAGGCGACCCATCAATTTATATAACTGGTTTTATTTTCCGGAAAATTTCATTTTCTCTGTGATACAGATTCGTTTTTCTCTAAGCTCTGATTATCCTGGTACATAGGTACTAAAGATAAAGCGTAGGTACATTAATGTTTTTAAATGACACACCTGCATACATTATAAGAGCTAGAGCAAGAGCGGTTGCTGTAAGCGCCAAATGGCAAAGAGTACCTACCCAATTCCGCTCTACCCGAATCAAGGGCTAGCGGCGGTACTGATTATATTAGACTGTTAGGTAGGTACGAGGTATTGAAAATTCAAAAATTATAACCTCGTTCAGTGACGGTTAAGCCTAACATCAATTAATTTATTCAATTTCGCGTGAATGGCGCCAATCAACGGTTCCAGAGAATTCGGGTAGGTACCTAACGAATTTATTTAATTGGTTATTTTGACTGCCATTAATTAAGTTTGCTCCGTTTGATGTTCTTACATATGTAACAGGTTATAATTTATGTAACAGAAAGAGGACATAAAAGTAGCCAAACCTTTACTAACAACCACTAAAGTAATTATAGAAAATTTTACCAACATTAAATACATACCAATTTCTAATGCCTTCGCGGTTATTATACATTTTAATGATACAACTATTATAACGGATTTAGCTCGTGTATTTTATTTTACACGCTGACAGTTTGAAAACTTTATAAATACCTACCTAGGTACCTAGTTTATTTACTTACACTATCGGAACTGCAAGTTTTCGAAACGTCAGCAAATAAAACAAAATACGGGGCTTAAATCCGTTACAGTTGTTTAATTCCAATACATTAAACACATTCAATATTAACGACACTTAATAAACCCACAGCCAATTAACCCAGTACTTCGAAGCCACAATACCTACTCAACAAACTTAGCATTCCAATACAATCTTGGAAGAAGTAGTTGGTAGACACAAAGGCATAAAAGGACGGTATCCCACAATACGGCTTAGGCAATGATGGCACGTAGCCAAGTAGGGGCAGAGGGGAACTTTCATTATCAGCCAAGCCAGTCGGGCAGCCGGGGGCTCACAGACTAGCTGTAAGCAGCTTAGCTAGTTAAGACGTACGTCTCTGACGTAAGCTAATATGGGTTACGGTTCCACCAGATTCTTAGTTTTAGTTATTTGGTTTAATAGGTGCAAAGAAACATAAATATGTAGATGGTTGATTCTGTGCTCAGATATTCGTTATAAACTATGGACGGAATAGATAATAGTAGATAAATATTGTTTTAAGATGTACCTATCTCTTATAGTATGCAATGCTTTAAATTCCTATCAACCAACTTTTAAATGACTTACCCACTTTAAGTCAGTCAGTCATTCGAAATTAAAGCTTTTAGGTAGAAATCTAAATTATTGTCTAATACATAAACAGCTCAACAACAACTCAATTTAAAATACTTACCTTAGGTAAGTATTTTAAATAGCTTTTGCCCGCGACTTCGTCCGCGTGGAACCCCTCCTTTTTTGCAGTCGGTTAAAAAGTAGCCTATGTCCTTTCTCAGGCTCCAGACTTTCTTTGTACCAAATTTCATTTAAATCGGTCCAGTAGTTTTAGCGTGAAAGCGTAACAGACAGACAGACAGACAGACAGAGTTACTTTCGCATTTATAATATTAGTAGGGATAGTAGGGATGAGTTGTTTACCTACTAATAATACACGTGAAAGTTTGTTTGTTAATCTTTTACGCAAAAACTACTGGATTTTGATGAAACTTTACAATAATATAAATTTATACATGACATCAGAATAACGTATAGACAATATTTTATAACGATATTGCGTAAAGTACCTACTCATAGTGCGTAGACAAAGTCGCGAGCAGAAGCTAGTGCTTATCTAAAACTCACCTCATCTTCCGCGACACCCCCCCACGAGGCGGCAATGGACTTAAACACATCGACGTCCGAGCTCATTATTTCGGTCAACACGGCGTCCCGACAGTAGTGTGTCAAGATCCTCATTTCCAACTGGCAATAATCCGCAGAGACGAGAACGTAGCCAGGCGCTGCACGGAATATATTCCTGCAGTTAAACTCTATAACCTCGTCGGTGTGTTTTCCATCTGCCGCGAGGAATGACACGGGAATTGTGAAAGTACGGGGCACGCTCTGCAAGTTCGGCTCGTGCATGCTAATCCGACCCGAGCATGTGAACATCGTGTATGACGGGTTTATCCTGTGAGGAATAAGCTTTCTTTAATATAAAGCTTATTGAGACTTTTAATAATAATATTTATTGACAATGAACCTAATTATAATTACACGCTCGTCAACTCTTTCGGCTACGAAAATAGATTTAAATACCTCCCATCAGCAAAAAAAAAATAAGTTTTGTTCCGATGACTAAAAACACACTTATTGTATGCACCTACTAATTTTATAATAATTAGTTACAGGCGACTTAATAAAAGCGTGTAAAAAAAAACAATATTCAAAAAAAATAATTTTCAAAGAACATGATGAACACGAGTATTTCGCCGTGCCACGAATGATTTATTATACAACTAAGTACAATACTAAAGTAGTTTTCTTTTAGCATTTTCATCAAAGGATGCGATTGCGGAACGCAACACCTGAATCTATGTGATAGTACATTTTAATGTTCCTACTAATCGGCTTTTCGTGTAGGTATGACATCGTAACACGATTATAGAATAGGTACTTGAGCGGTGACAAGGTTGTATTTCAGCAATAAATTACATAAGTACCTAACTAAATGTTCAGTAAAACGTTATGGTATAAATACGAGAAAACTAATAACAATGCAGGTAAGTACCTAATTATTTCACATATTTAAAGTTCTAAATACATACCTATTTAAAATTAGGTGCTCATTCCAACCAAATGAGATTCGCGTGATGTTTATAGGTATAGGACGGTCGCGAAGCACAGCGAAAAACGGACGTTGCCCTTTTTCTATTTGTGGACAGTTGGACACTATTACTACACGCGTGCGACAGAGACAAATAGAAAAAGGGCAACTTCCGTTTTTCGCTGTGCTCCGCGACTGTCCTTTAAAAAGGATATATATAAGTCAGCATCATTCTAAATATGGATCTAGGATAAAGAGTGGTGGGCACTTCTCACCTATTGCCGTCGGTGTAAACACAAGCCTTCTCGGTCAGTGGATACAATGTCTTTGTCAGAATGCAGTTCAGCTTCCTCCAGTAAATAACAACACTCGACATCGCACTATTGTGGGAGGTGAGCACACTCTTCTTTGTACTTACTTTACGCCCCCTATAAATTCCTAAAGCCTGCAAATGAACTTTACATATGGACAATTCAGTTTGTATTACGCGAGCAAATTTTGCCGTCGGAAATTTTATGCAAAACTTTACTCAGACTTGGAATTGCGTTTAAACAATATTACACCGCTTTTATAAAACCACTAGATGTTGTTTTCCAACTTGGTCCGCTTAAAACCCATTTATACAACATTTTTATTCCTCAGAAAACTTCATGGTTTTATGCTTCAGAAATGACTTCAGCGAAAATTTATATTATTATGTAAGACAAAATTATTTAAAATTCCAATTTATTTGAACGCATAACCATTTGCTAAAGTAAAATAACAAATTAAAGCAATTTGGGAGTTTACATAAAACTTAAAGCACTTAAAGTGTTGTCTAATTGATTTCCGAGAAACGTAGCTGCCACCAGAATAATAATATAATAAACTAGCTTCTGCCCGCGACTTCGTCCGCGTGGAACTCCTCCTTTTTTGCAGTCGGTTAAAAAGTAGCCTATGTTCTTTCTCAGGCTCCAGAATTTCTTTGTACCAAATTTCATTTAAATCGGTCCAGTAGTTTTAGCGTGAAAGCGTAACAGACAGACAGAGTTACTTTCGCATTTATAATATTAGTAGGGATAACATCAAAAACTAAATGTATGTTCCTTCACCGAATCACTAGAAGAACCTCTTTATGTCTCTTTTATTATGAAAATAATAATACCTTGGCAACGTCCTTAGAGGAGTTGAAGTTGAAATGGTACCCACATAATTTATAAGCTTTCTTTTGTAGGACCTCTTGTGAACTTTTCACATCAATCAGAAGTTTCGATGCAAGATCTTTATCTACAGTCAATCCATTATATTCGCAGTTGGCCAATATCTTGCAAATTTGAATTTCAATATCTGAAAAAATATTCTAAGTAGCGTTATCTAAGTATGTCTAAAGTGAATCTTAATTGCTGTCTAGACATGGCATAAGATTCAAGCAGTTTTTATAACATAAGTAAGTACCTACTCTATTTTAATAACTCGGATCGTAAACAAAATATATGACAGTTTTGTGTTTTCTTTTACTACTTACTATATCCTATGTTAAACATTTACATTATCTATTTATATTATTTGAGATAGACAAAAAAAATCTTTGTTCTCGTGCGTAGTTAAAAATATTGCAAGCCACAGTTGCCTGTAGACACACTACTTACTTAACGAAAGTTTGTAACTTTGATGCTTTTGAAAATATTTCTCTTGACTGTTGGCAACTTTCCATACACACCATGCTTTTAAACACAAATCTTCGATCGAAGTTAGACATTTCAACTTTTTATCCTTGTATCCAATTTTAAAGGAACACGTAGATAAATCAATATCGCAGTATTTTTTAGTCTACAATAAAAACATAATAAGTACCTATTTAATTTTAAATATTAGCTAAACGAGGCTAATCCACATGATGCTTTTGCAAAATAAATTAAAAGAAGAGATAGCATTAAAATGAAGAAATAATAAAATGGTAGAGGGGATATACAAAACATTTAATGCTTACCAAATACGTAATGCTCGGAACTTTTTCGTCGCTATCGATTAACCATTCTGACATAGAAATATCCACACATGAAGCTGCCAAGTCCACCCCGAAAAATCGTCTAATATCAATAAACGCAGACTTCAGAGACATCGTCTTTAAATTCAAATCGCTCTTTGAGAACCAGCCCCGTAATTTATTCCTCAGCGATGTAAATTCGCCGTTTAAAGAATTCACGTCTACAAAAATACAATTGTCTTCTCCGCTGCATAAAGCGATTCCTTTTATTGATGGAATTTCAGTATTTTTCTCTTTGAACGTTAGTTTCGGAATATTTCCAACAATATTACTCCCAATTACTGCATTTATCGTTGTTTTACTTGTATCAAGACATATGGCTGCATGAGCAATACTTTCAATAACGTGCAAATTAAAATTAATGTCCCTGCCTTTGAGAACTGCGCAGGTAAGTTTATTATTTTTTATTTGTAAAGTAAAACTATTTGAACACAAACATTTGTCTTTTTGGTTCTGTATTAAATTGGTCGATTCGTTGTTTTGTGTTAGAATTTTTACTTTTTTTGATAAAGGTTGGCGTAAATATTTTGGATTATTTTCTGCGAGTCGTTTCAATGGACTTATGAATTGTGTATCAATACATGTTACGGCTAGATTTGGTGTATTAATAACTTCTATGTCCTCGTTTACATCTACGCCTTCACATGGCTTATTATCGTCTTCATAAACTAATTTAATATCTTCATCTTCTTCTAAATCAACTATGGTAGACTTGAAAGCGTTTACCACAGATTCCGAGTTAATATTGATATAATCAACTGTATCTTGTGGACATAATTTAGACTTTATATTGTTATCCACTACATCCTCTATTAGCTTTGTTGGTATTAAATCAAGAGGCAAACTGTCCTCAAACAGACTTGACTGATCGCCATCAGATGAGAATAAACTAACATCTTTAGTTGAATTACCCTTACTACCGTTAGTATCAACTACATTTTTCTCTAATTTATCATCGAATTCACCAAAGCTTATATCCGGTGAAAACATTTTTTCTGAAGTTCTCACTTTTGATACATTATCAATAACGACGTCGGTAAAATTAAGTGATTCCCATACGATTTCATCTTGTATACGTGGCATAGACAAATTGTTTTTATTAATGACTAGATCTGTTACAGCCGCACTTGATATTTTTTCACATAATGGTTTACTAGATAATTTATTGCTTATTGAAATAGTTTCAGTCTTTTTGGTATCGTTAATTTGTATTTCATTAGATTTATAATTCATAGTATTCTCCCTCGATTTTGTAAGATGATTAAAATTTTCACTGCTTTGATTTTCTGATAATTTATCGGTATGATTACTAATAGTGTTAATTTCCTTTAGTTTTGGTTCAAATTTAACTTCTTCTTTAGACAAGATATTAACTGAGGCAGAAATGTTGTTAAATTCTTTAGATTTCTGCTGTATTTCTGAAACTTGATCAGAAATTTTGACAGAATCGATTTTATCTTCGTTGCTAATGGTTTTACCGTCCCACTTGATCTCTGCTACACCGATTTCATGTTCTAAATACTTCCTGGCTTCCAATATAAGATTTTCTGCTGCTTCCTTAGTAGTCATACCGCAACAACCCGTAATCCAAATGTTTTTAATTTTGTTACGTTTCCTTATATCATCACTATCATCACCATCTCTTTCTTTTTCACTTTGAAATGGTACCGCTTTGTAAAGAGTATTTTCAACCATATTGACTTCAGCTGAAGCAATACTAGCAATAGTTTCGAATCCAGCATCGAAAAGATTTCTTGCTCTCATACCATTGAGAGACGGTAACTTCATCAGTTCCAACAATTCTGAATGGATTCCGAAATGCAAACGATCTTGAAACTGTGATATTAACATTTCCATGTTTTTCCAACCCAACTGATGGCAAAATGCTGTTACCATTCCTGAAATTAATTATTTTGTTTAACTATTCGTTAGGTGGCGTATAAGGAACTACTAATTCTAATTACATACCTGCAAATGTAGCCGCGGATTGCTGCAAACTCTGCAGAAATCCGCGCGCGCATTGAAATTTAGCTGCTACGTCCGATAGTGGAACCTCATTGACTAAATCTTGTAACGCCAGTGCAGTGTAAAATCTTAATATGATAAATAAAACAGTATTTTTAATTACTTACTAATTAAAAAAAGAAACAAAAATATTTAGTAATCAATATAGGAACCGTTGTTACCTTTTATGAATATTGAGCTTATTTTGTGCACTTGTCAATTTATTAGCTCCTCGTAAGCATCGTATTATAAAACTTTCTTGGACTCCTACTAACTCCCCAACTTTTTTCATGGCCTTAGTAAGCGATTCCCACAGAGTTAACAGATGCAGCCAGTCAATATCACCCCATTGGCTACTGACACTGTATGGAGTTACGAGATATATAAGGTGCAAATCTGTTTCAAGCACTAAGCACTGGCGCGCTTTTTGAAGTTCACAGAACAGTGATAATCCATCATTAGGAGCCATTGATGAAGACAGACAAGCTTTCCCTAATGGAGTCGCCACATATTGGATATCGTCACCATCGATTTGTAACCTCACTAATTCATACTTCTTTAGTTCTTCTAGTGTGTTAGTCAAAAGAAAGTTTTGAGATGGAGTAGTCTTCTGCTGTGTAGATAGCAAAGTGCACTGAGAATACAAATCCAACTCTGCCTTGGTGCATGCAGCTTGGCTGGCAATCATTTCAAGTATTGCTCTCATGTATTTATCCTCACTTTCAATGCAGCTTCTAACTGGATCTAAGGCTCCCATCATTAATTCAAATCCAATTTTCTTTTCATTCTCAGTACATACTAATATGCTCTCTCCTTTAGTATCTCTCCCCATCCTTCCTGCCCTCCCTATCATCTGTTTATATGTAAGAATGTTTATAGCCTGTCTTTGGAATACTGGAGACCTTATTATTACTTTTCTTGCAGGTAAATTGACTCCAGAACTTAATGTGGAAGTTGCAACCAACACCCGTATCGCCCCAGACTTAAATCCTCCCTCAATGATGTCTCTCTCATCAAATGTGAGACCTGCATGATGGTAAGCAGCTCCAAAAGATATTGTATTTTTTAAAACTTGATCCAAACCAACAGGACAATTTTTCAACTGTTCTAGAACTTCTGCAATATTTTCAGTTTTTAATTGTTGCCTCAAAATTATCCCAATCTCACCACCTGAACAGCCTAGCTTAAAGAAAGATGAGGCTATAGTTTGAGCCAAATTTTCACATCTGTTTTTAGTCATGCAGAATATTAAAACAGAGCATCCTTCCTTTATTGTGTCCAGACAAATTTTCAACACATTATCATTTTCAGGAATATCATGTGTGTTATCAATTGTTTTCAGGTACTTGCCTTGTTTATCATAATATTTATTATCAACCAGGCAATATTCGTCTAAAGGTATAGGTCTAAATTGTGTAATAAATAACTCAGCCTCTAACCAACTCGCTAAAACTTCCAAATTTGGCAAAGTAGCAGACATGCCCACAATTTGAATCTGAACATTATCTAGTTTTGATGACACATACTTGATTTTAGTCAGTAGTAACTCCAAAATGTAGCCTCTGTGGGGGTCACCCAGTAAATGAAGCTCATCAACTATCACTGCACCTAAATCTGATATGTTACCATCATCAAGAAGTCTGTTAATTAAGCTATTTGCTTTTTCTATGGTACAAATGGCAATATGGACAGCTTGGAGGCCACCAGGTGGTGACTGTGACCCCATGAAGCCCTCAACGCGTATCCCGGAACTTGACAGTATATCTTGGAAATAAAACATTTTCTCCCTAACTATAGACACAAAAGGAAGAATTATGATTACCTTCTTCTGCCGTTCCAGAATTGTTTTAATGGTTAGGATTTCAGCAACAAGTGTCTTCCCGGCAGACGTAGGCGCCGAATAAACGAGGTTGCAACAATCCATAAGAATCCTTGCATTGCCGAGACATGTAACCTGCCACTCAAACATTTCGGTAATGCCTTTTTGCTCATATTTTTTAGTTATTTCAAATGGTAAGCCCCAGTCTCTTAAACTCTTGCTTAAAAGTTTATGTTGTGTAATTTTGGTCTCATTGCATACACTGTTATCAAATAACAGTAAAGAGTTTCGCGCAGTGCCGGTCGACTTTTTGGTAATGTTTAATTCCTTAATAAATAAGGATTTCTTTTGTTCTTCGGCAGCAAACTCCTTCACAACCTCTAAGGTGTTGTGTATTTCAAATGAAGCATCGAAACAGTTACCCAGGAATCCCACATTTTCTGCAATTATTTGAGAGTCCACAACTTCGTTGTCGGCCATAATATGCTAGCAGTTACAACAAAGTTAGTAATGCACACGCGATATTATAAGTATTTTTTAGTTTTTAAGACCATTTTATATAGTAAATTCAACATTATTTATATTTACAACTCAAAGCAAATCAAAAACAACCGACATACAGTCAGCTGTTGACTGACAGACTTACTTTGACAGTAATGACAGTTGACATTTGCGAAAAATTGCCAGCTTCATATTAGGCCGTATTTGCACGATGCTATTTTTACGATAAAAGTCGGTAGGGGCATTTATATTACCCACGAATAAGTCGTCAAACGATCATATATTTAATTGTTTGTAACTACATTAAGTTAAATTTGATAATCATGTAAAACAAATCAAAAACAACTCTCCAAAAACATTTATTTAAATATATATTGTTCTAATAACCTCGTTCATATTGACACAAAACATATTGTGTAAACAATGAATTGCAAACATAATAAATATCTAGGTACTTATACTTGAATGGAAGCAGTGAAATGATTACAGTATCCTGCAATCATGCGTATAAACTATAATGAGATATATTGAGTAACCATCAAGACGTAATTTTTGTAGCAGTTGGTTCCTTCCCTTCGGTAAGAGCTCTTGATTCGTGAATAAATGCTGCATACGTAACACCCTAGAAAAAGATACAATAAATCGTTTATAAAAATCGGTATAATATTAGGCATATCTTAAAAAAAAACAGGAAAAATAACTTTTATAGACCTAGTATACAATATTTACCTGTTGATGCGCTGCTCTAACAAAACCTTCATTGGCAGACACGGTAATAGCTTTTATCCTATGCCCGAAATTAAATATGATTCTAGACCTTAACCGCACATGACCCCTCACTTTTAAGTTTTGTCTTGGAAAATCATCTTCCCCTGAAAAATAAAAATGTAATAGAGATTATAAAAAGGAGTAAACAGTAAATATTTGTAAGTATATAAATATTAATATTATGCATTGCAAAATTATTTTGCATGATAAAGAACAATGAATAATTACCTCCATAATCATCAGGAAAAACTTGCAGCATTTTTTTCAATTCAGCCGTTCGTTTTTTCTCCATTTCTCCACCCAAAGTATTTACAATCTTCTCAAAGTCGTCCCATGCAGTTCTACAACAGACCAGGGTCTTTCCTGGTGAAGGCATTCTCAATAAAATTATAAAGTTTCAACAAGAATGAAACTCTACACAGAGTAAAGCAAAAGAATTTTGAAGGGAGTGAACCAGAATTGTTTTAAAAAAATACATGAATTTGTGACACTTATGCAATGCCATAAATTTAATAAAGAATACAGTAATATTGCAACCATCTTGTCATAAGTAAGTAAAGTTAATCTTCTTAAAAAAATGGTACCTTCAAATATTTTCTCCAAAATTGGCTTCACAGGCCTTTCAGCTTCCCAAGCACATTGCTGAGTAAGAACCTCCTGCTTGAATTTATAGAAGCAGTGTCCATTAGTCATGTTACTAACGTAGGCCATCATTGCAGTTACATCTAAATTGAACATAGTTATTTCAGGATGCTCCTCAATACATTGAGACATCTCTTGTAAAGTTTTAGGACTGCTGAAAAGTGTAAAAAATAATATATTCAAATAATTATTATGCAAATTAATATCAAACCAACAGCTAATCAAATCCCCAATCTACCCATATAGTCATCTAGCCAAAATTAGGACAATAGTATAGTCCTAATTATTTATAATATTGGATAATTTTAGATGTTACCTTTCATTGATTGATTCATCATCTTCATCGCTAGACTGTGACTGACAAGAATCATCTTCCTCGGCTTGGTTTGAATCAGGCAGGATATCACCTTTGACTACCACTCCAACAGTCCTTAGTTTCTTTGCTAAACTTTCTTCAATGCCACTAACAAATTCAAAGACTACCTAAATGGAGAAACAATACAGTTAATAGTTTTTAAACATTCAAGTGTTTTACTACGTAGCAATAGCTATTTGAAAACATAGTCTATTAGTCTAAAAATTTAATACTACAACTATTAAATCAATCACCAGAAACAAGTAAAATATTTAATACTTTGGATTGAAACAACATATAATGTAGACTTTAACTCTTTTAACTCACATATTTTATTTTATTGGCTGACGTTTCGGAGCCTTAACAGATTCCATAATCATAGCAAGACTTGAGCTGAGCTGACAATAGTCTTATGCTAAATCCATCTACAGTTGTTTCATCACAATGTATAATAACTGCGAGGGAATCAGAAATTATTATTTTATAGTTGTCAGTAGTACCTTTGGTGGTTGATACATGCAAGGATACAGTTTTGCACACTCCAAATAGTCTTCAGCCTGGTCCAGGATTGATCGAGCACCATAGGAGGCATTGCCAGAACTAAGAGCCGATAGAGATTTGGGATTTCTAGCTATAACTGCAACATAAGAATAATTACATTAACATTGAATACAATATGAATATCAATATCTGGGACGCACCTCTTTAAATAATCTTATTGGAATGAAACCGCTATTGCATCAGAAATTATTATTCATATCTTAGTTAAATTAAAACATGTAAAAGATATGATAAATAAATCACTTAGTAGTTTAAGGAAAATATTAAGATCAACCTTAAAAATTATTTAGTTTAGAAAGTAACAAAATAAAGTAAAAGTGAAACCTTTAGTCCAAGTTTTTCCTTGATCACTGATTATGTCAATAACTAGTTTGCTTTCATTATCAATGTGAAAGATTTTACACACTGCAATAACATCAGGCCTCAGCGCACAGTCCACCATAGCTCCTAAATGCCGCAAATTTGAACAGGACAACTGTTCAAATTTTACTTTTCTTGATCTTTGCAACTGTAATAATACAGCAAGGTCATAAATAAGTACACCCCAATTTAATGTAAACAAACAAAATGATTAAGTATTTACCTTTTTTAAAAACTCAATTTCTTGACGGATTTTCCTCTGTAATTTCATAACGCCGTCTATGTGTTGTATTGGTTGCAATAACAGTATTAGCTCCTTACCAGTTCTTATTTTCTCCTCCACTAAAAGTAACAGTTCTTCAACAGACTTAATTTGTCTTGCTTTTCCATTTTTTTTAATTATTAATTTTAACATGAAATATAAACACTGAAAGCAGTTTCACCCTGTTTTTATTTTATATACACAAATAGTTAAAACAAAAATAAAATATTTAATAGAAACAACTTGCAATAATAGCATGCCTGTCGTAATTCCATCAATTTCAATTTGTCAATTTTGACAGTTGTTTGTAGTGTTTGTACAGATAATAAAAAATATCTTAGCTAATTGGTTTGTAATGCACATCACTAGTGCTATAGACTATAAAGTAACTGTTCTAGTATTTAATATTGTTTCCGGTTGTCGGGTTTTACTTTGTTATTTAGAGAGTTTATGATAATTATACATCTTAATTAATATTTAATATATTAAATAAAATTGCAAATTGCACACAATTCTAAGTTTTTTAAATTTTAATCCGGATTTTACCGCCATTGTGATTGCGATCCGATCGTGTCACGTGACTGACATCTACAATCTAACCACATAGTTTGAGAAATGGCTGACGATAAAGAAGTGGAGAAAACGATCGCAGAAGACTTGGTAGTCACCAAGTATAAACTAGCTGGGCAAATTGTTAACCGTAAGTTTTTGGAAGAACTATATTTTATGTTAAGCTCAAAGATATTCATCAATCTTCATGAGAGCGCTCGTAGGGCCGAAACCGACGCGTGTCATGTCATCGCCATGCGGACAATGTGCCAAGGCTTGCCAAGATATTTAGCTTCCTTATACAATCCTGACATGATCCCGGTCGTGTATTAAGCTGACGTTATCTTTTTCAGGAGTTCTAGAGCAAGTGATCGCAAAATGCGTTCCCGACGCGTCTGCGCGGGAGATCTGCGAGTTCGGCGATAAGCTGATCCTGGAGGAAACCTCGAAGGTTTTCAAAAAAGAGAAAGACTCCAAGAAAGGCATCGCATTCCCGACATGCGTCTCTGTAAACAACTGCATTTGTCATTTCTCGCCTATCCCTAGCGAAACTGACTATATCCTGAAGGCGGGTGATTTGGCGAAAGTGTGAGTCCTTATTTAGCTACCAGTCCTAACCTATAATATGCCACCACATAAAGTTCTGCAACGCGATGTTCGTTATTATTATTTGTAATCACAAAATTGTTTGAGGTTAATTTAATTATGTGATATTGAGTCTTAATATGTCTTGTGGCATTTCCTAACATCTATTTTAAATCTAATTAGATTGACATGAGTTTTCATTCATATAATTTTTTTGCAGTGACTTGGGAGCACACATAGATGGCTTCATTGCAGTTGTGGCACATTCAATATTTGTGGGTGGTGGAGAGGTGACTGGGCGAGCAGCTGATGTGCTGCTGGCAGCACATCATGCCAGCGAAGCTGCTTTGAGGTTGCTACGGCCAGATAATGAGGTATTCATAGAAATAATTTCAGTCATCTAAGTAAGGAAAGATTAACCTTAGATTTTGTCTTTGAATAAATCATGTTGTGTTAGAAAATAATTCCTACTTTATATATTTTTTAACAAACAATATAGTAAATTATGCAAAAAAAATGACTGTGTCCTATAAAACTGCAGTTTCAACAAAAATCTTGCCTGCTGTGGCAATTGAGGTCAACGCCCTGGAATGTTGGTACATACAAGCTTCCAATACAATGTCTTAACAACAAGCAATTAATGAGAAATTGATACCATTTGCAAAAAAGACCTTTGATCTCCTGATAACTTTATTGATATGTTTTTATCTGTGTGTTTTTTTACTATAATATGGCAACTAGATACACAAAATATAAACTGAAATGTTATAAATTTTATTTTATTTAATTTATAAATTAATAATAAATTTTAATCAAGAAATGTGGATCATTATTTTTAATGACATGACATTTATAATAATTATTATAACACCTTCCTTCTAGAATTATGCTGTGACCGATGCAGTACAGAAGATCAGTGCGGAGTATGGCTGCAAGCCTGTGGAGGGTATGTTGTCACATCAGCTGAAGCAGTTCCGTATTGACGGTGAGAAGAGCATCATACAGAATCCATCGGAAGCTCAGCGTAAAGAGCATGAGAAGAGTACCCTGGAAACCTATGACGTGTATGCCATGGATGTACTTATCTCCACTGGAGAGGGTCAGGTAAGAATTAGTTATGGACTTTGGTTGGCAAATTCCATATCCTCCTGCCGCCCAGCGCTTATTGGTCAAAGATGGGATAGCAGCCCACATCCCTTTTTATAGGTTTACATGGTTCCGGCCCACGACTTTCGGCAGATGAAAACTTGAGTTATCGTTTTCGTATGAATGTATTGTTTTTATGGTATCATAAGTGATATGTATAAAAGGCTTTGAGACAGGAAAAACACCGAAATTCGATGTCTTTTTTATAGGTATCTGGGTTATAACACTAAAAAATACGAAAATATGAAAATCCATATTCCTGTGTTTATTCCGATATCTTATATGCCTACGTGTTGGTCTTTTACGCTACTATAGTGTATTTTTGTTAAATTGCAATAAAAGTAACGCATTTTATATATTTTCTTAAAATATATAATTTTTTTACGACGTCTGCCACTAGTTACCATTAATTTTGGCCATATACTGGTAATTTTCCGTTCGTGACATTCAAATTCCATGACTAGAGTATGTCTTCATTACCGGAAACGGAATGGAACATTAATAAAATGGACAATGAGCTGACAATTAGGCACCAAACTTGACCATATCGAAGTTTTGGCTAAAAACGGGGTAACCGCCCGTAGACCTTTATAAAATCCCATAGAGTCATAACAACTAATTCGAGTGGAACACTAATTTATCATAATGATTAGGTTAAAATGGGTGTAAATTGTGAAAACAAAACAATAGAAACACTTTTGTCTTACAAATTGTTAATAAACATAGCAAAGAGACCAGTAATCAAAACAAGAATAGCGGTTATAACCCGTAGACCTATTAAAATCTTTGAATACCTTGGTGCTCATATGCCTTTTAATAGGTCATCCGATTATTAGTTGTTGTATTTATAATGATATCAACTAAATGAATAAAATAAATATGCTGAAACAAAGATGAACATCTTAGGCAACACTCACACCAAAAACTCATACGCAATCTGCCGAGATAGCAAAGAAAATCACAGATTTACTTACCCCTTCCTCGACCTCTTGACATTGTTTTGAATATTACGCCAAAACTAACAGATGATGTTTTTCAGACTGACATCTAGTGTGAACGTTAAATATGACGTATGCGTTTTAAAATCATTTAAATGTAATATGCGGTAAATTTAAAGTTCTATGACAAGTCAAAGTTGAAGACCTTTTAAAAGGACGTTGGGCGTCAAGCTGTAAAAATCAGCAACACGCTTGGGCCGGAACCACTACTCAGCTGAAGACCTTTACATAGGTCATTGGGCGGCAGGAGGTTATATTTAAATATTTTGTATGTATATCTAACTAATTATGAGGATGATGGTGGGTGGATTACCTGGAGATAAGCCAGATCATGTAATCTGCTGTATTACATTATGGCTAGGTGTTATGTAATATAGAGATTCAATGATTAGCTGGATTGTCATTGCAGTTCATATTTCAATAATTAATGAGAAAATAACAAAAGAGAAGAAGGTTAGGTTACTTTGCAACTGTGACAGGTTAATGTTTGAATAGTATATTGGCTAGCCATAATGTTAAACTCGGCTGCAACGAAATATATTTGTATTATCCCTGAATTCTTTCCAAGTTTGTATATACTTATTGCATACTTGGCAGTACTCAGGGGAAAGCATGTCTGTATAATTTCTACTGGAAAATAATTATTGTTTTTTGGTTTACTTATACAAACATTTCTATTACACTATACTACAGGTTAATTTTCAAAACAAATGCTGCCTTTATTATACCTATCTTGTCTGGTTATAAAACATTCTTTATAATGAAAATTTAAATAGTTTTTATTCTAAGATTACTAATGTTCTAAATTTTGTTTTAGGGTCGTGAAATGGACACGAGGTGTACGATATATAAGAAAACTGAAGAGATTTATCAATTAAAACTAAAGGCATCCCGGATGTTCTACAGTGAGGTAAGTGAATACTAGTTTTACTTTTGTTAATTCTAGCTGTGCCTCTATAGCGTTAAATATCTTTACTTTATACTTGATTACCAAAAAAGTTGTAATTGCAGATTATTTATATAACAGTCTATTTATATGAATTTCATCCTTTTAAAGTAGAGTCATTATAGATTATTGTCCAGGTTTATAGTTAGTAAAAACGAACACCTACATAAATGTACGTAACATAAGTGTACATACGTTTTTCTGTTAAGAATATTCACATTGTATTAATTTATTATTTTACGTATGCAGGTTCGTAACAAACATGGGTCCATGCCGTTCAACCTGCGCAGTTTCGACAAAGAGACGAGCGCGCGGCTCGGCGTCGTCGAATGCGTGAACCATAAGCTCATCGAGCCCTTCCAGGTACAAAAAAAATAGTTTTAGGACTAACTAAATCTCTAGTAAGCTATTTGTAACTTACATAATAGACTGGCTTCTGCCTGCAACCTCGCACGATAAGCACCCACTTTTCATCTTTAGGGGGTGAATTTTCAAAAATGATTTCTTATAGTTTAGGACCTGTTGATATTTTAATCATTAAGTCTGCTTCTCCTTTTATATATGTCAACAAAGTATAAATAGGTAGGTAATTAATCAATATATTATTTATTGACAATCTTATATAAGCATCATTTGAATTTGATGATTGTGAACTGGAAACTAAGCAAGTGATTGCTGTTTAAGATATTGTTCTATCAACTTATGCCTTGATTGTCAGCTCAGTTGTGCTATGATTATGGAATCTGTAAGGGTTCCGAAACTTAGGCCAATAAAATAATAAAATACGCGAGTTTTATCAGTCTATAATTGTTTCATTCCAATGTGTAATTAAATTATTAACTTATGACTTGGTTTACCAATTACATATATAGCTAAAATTTATACTTAGGTGCTGTACGAGCGACCTGGTGAGCTGGTAGCGCAGTTCAAGTTCACAGTCCTGCTGCTGCCGAGCGGTACTCATCGCATCACCGGCTTGCCGTTTGACAAGAGCCAGTGCAAGAGCGAACGCTCCATCAAGGACCCAGAACTTAATGTAAGTTATATTATAATCTAACCAGTGAACTAAACACATATTGAGAAATTTCCTTTCACAATCCCCTTTGATTTTTTTCTGTGTAATTTTTGTTATTTAAATGAGGTAATATACATGTTTATATATCCCTGATATCTTTCCAGACATGCTCTGCTCCTCAGTGTGTTTGGTACAAGCCCAGGGTATATCAAATGTAATCTTTTTGAGCCAATTTGTTTTCATTGACACATTGGTTTGAACCATTACAACATTTTAAGAATAAAATGTTAGTGTATTCAATTGCATTGTGCATTGTATATATGATTTACACATTTTTATTTTTCACAGTCCCTCCTGAACTCCTCTGCGAAAGCTAATAAGAAAAAGAAAAAGAAGACCGCCGAAGAACCCATGGAAGTCGAAACTGTTGCCTAGCAATTGAGTTTTTATTCCTGATATTGATTGAACGAAATCAACAGCTTTCGGGTAATACCCTCCCAAGGATCTAGATTTCTCTGAGTAATTGAATTCAGTAATAGATTTCTCAAATTGAGACCATATTTGTCAAATATAATACTATGTTAGTGGCTTTTCGACCCTTCACAAATTGATGTTTATGAATTCTAAAATTAATTGTTACGATAAAAATAGGTGTTTTATGTCAATCCTACCATACACAATGCCCTTTTCAGCTACAGTCTCATAATAAAAGTAATGTACACATTTCTTTATATGCATGTTGTTTATATGTTGTGTGTATTATTTTTGACATAGAATTGATTATAGACAGACATAATTTGTACATAAAGCCAAGCCTTGTTATTACACTCTGGGCGTTGACGTCTACTTCATAGTAATAACAAAAGCATAATGTTAAAACAGACATAGTACATACGATTACAAAAGCCATTCCCTAACAATGTTTGATTCATACATTGTGATGTGCACAAAATTTGTTCTCGCTTGTAATTTGTCTAACTGTGCAATCATTGATGTGTGACAAGACTTGTCCTGTACTAGAATGTTATGTTAACAACTTTGTAAAGTGTGCAACACTTGTGAGAAACAAATAAATCATACTGTGCCACAACTGTGGGCTGATTTTTAAGTTGTTTTTTATTTATCTCCTTCATTTACTTACTGGGTTTATTATTTAATATTATAATTAAGAGGATTGTGAAGCTGTTGATTTTCATACAAAAGGCGATAACGTTTTACACCCAGTAAATATAGTTAGATTTTTATAATTTTTGGATATGTTGTAGATATAATGAGAAACTACGCCTGTACGTTTTGATTTTTAAGAAATATTGCTTACGCTAAAATTTATTAGCATTTAAAAATCTCTACATAAATCTAATAAATTTAATAAATTTTAGCGTAAGCAATATTTCTTAAAAATCAAAACGTACAGGCGTAGTTTCTCATTATATCTACAACATATCCAAAAATTATAAAAATCTAACTATATTTACTGGGTGTAAAACGTTATCGCCTTTTGTATGAAAATCAACAGCTTCACAATCCTCTTAAGAAGGTACACATGAAATTTCTTATGTAAGCATAGTTTTCACATTTTAACTGCTTTTGTAATGCCAATCGACTGGTCCCATTGACTGAATGATTACAAGTACTTGTATTATAGCTATGGACATAAATCTGTTGAATATTTGCTTTTTTTTCTTCAAATTAATGATTACAACAAGAAGCATGGAAAGTTTTTGAGGTCCAAGATACATGTAAATACACACAACACATTTAAATTAAAATGCAAATTACATCTTTAATAAATAATATTATTCACTTTAAATTATGGTGTCTACAACAAGGTATTTTATTTAGCCTTTTCTTCACTAGGACTTGGACTCTGCTCTACTGACTCGAGTGTTGCTGAGACTAGGTCAATTGTCTTGTCTGCTAAGTCTGATGCATGTGTTGGAAGGTCAGCGAGAAATCTGAATGATGCTTTTACTCCACAGTTCCAGTAGTACTTAAACAAATATGATACTCTGTCATTTGATGGAAGTGGTGGTAACTGAAAATTAACAATAAAACAAGTATGAATATCGGCTACCAAGAGAAATGTTAAGTAAGTACTAAATTGGAATCAGTTAA
Organism: Polylopha cassiicola; assembly: GCA_038024825.1. NCBI lineage: Eukaryota > Metazoa > Arthropoda > Insecta > Lepidoptera > Tortricidae > Polylopha > Polylopha cassiicola. The sequence goes on from CP149055.1 coordinate 9,197,895, forward strand.
ATATACCTCATAAGGTATTTGCTTTTTGATCTCCCCTACATAAGGAGACATTCCTTTTTCGAGATCATCATACAACGCGCTGGTAGTGTTACTGTCCTTCCAGACTCCTTTCTCAATCGTATAATATACAGCTGTGCCCAGGATAGCAGATTTAATACCGAACCTATAAACAAAAAAATCAAGATAACAGAAACGATAACAGCAATATTAAAATACTCGCACATATACTTACTTCAACATTGTGATTGTTTATATATTCATGAAAATAAAATATTTAACAAATAATAGTGTTTATTTTTTTCGGGAATGTCGTTTAAAATTATGTAATTTTCGTTTCGATATAACCTAATCTTTTTAATGGAATCTGACATAACGATACTGTCTCAGACATAAAGAAAAAAGTCGTAGTAATGAAAGTCAAGGTTGCCTAGGAATACTGTGGCTAAAATCCTCTGAACTTGACCAAACTTGTGCAATGCGTGTAAAATTGTTTTATTTATTCAAATATTAAACAAATAATATCTCAAATAATAATATATTGTTTTCGTATCTGTGTTATTATGTCAAATCATTAAATGTCAAATCCAAAATTCAAAACATCGGATCGATCGATGGATTGAGGGTTGACCAAAGTATCTAGGAAACGACTACGAACTGAAACATTTTTTACAGAAATATTGTTTATCATAAAAAAGTGTTATGGATATCGTCACAAATATATTACAATCAATAGATCAAGTATTATTACCTAAACTGTCAAAAAATTGTGAGGAATCTGATCATCATGTAGAATACGACTTGCGAAAAGAGAACTTAAACAAATTATTTCCCGAAGTTATAAAATTACTGAAGCAATTGGATTTGAATGAAAACCCAACATCAGGTCCGAAAGTGTTGGCTGCGGTACTGATTCTATTTGAAGAGCTACAATGTGAAGGACCGTGGAATAAAGATATATCAAAAGATTTAGCCAATGACTTGACTTCCGTCCTGGAGTCGCTGTATGAAGTCGCGCTTACTGATATCGTCAGAAAACAAAGTTTCTATGACGATATATTTAATGAGTGTATGGAAAAAATACATCAGAAATTGACTCCAGAAGATTTTAAAAGGTACCCTGCCACCATTGAAGTGTATTGGTTAAGTTTGGAGAACATCAAGGTTTGTAATTTTTTTTAAACTCATAATTGATCCCTAATTTCAAGGTCAATAAATTGCGGAAACTTGCACACCATACACTGTTAAATTGCATTAAAAATATATATATATTGTTTCAGGAATATAGTGTGGCATTGAACCCCCTAAAAACATTGCCTGCATCTTTGTTGCTGATTGATGACTATGTCACATCACATAAAATAAAAGGTTTAAAATGTTGTGCTTCTATCTTGCAGAATCTGGTGAGAAATATATATTTTTACTGAAAAGTTAAAACCGATTTGATATTTAAAACCGATTGTTAGGCTACTTGATGATGGAGGATTTTAGCCCTTTGTTTTGACTACCATTCACACAGTTGTTTTTGTATTTTTTATTTAGACCTGTGGATTGATACAAAACTAATCAAGCGTCTAGTTTTATGGCATAAATAAATTATAGAGTAACCCAACCATACCTACTGTAATAATAATAATACTGTAAAATACTCTATTTAATTCTGAACTCCTTGGCATAGCAATAACTTTTACCTATTTTAGTTTTTTCAGTCAGTTAACCTAGATCTTAATTGGTAGTCTAACATAGTAATAGGGTCGGCCAACCCACCTCTTACACCAGCTATGCTCATTATCCTAGAATTTACTGTAATCATAAAAATTCAAATTTGTTACAGAAACCAGGCATCCTGCATCATGGCAATTATTACGAAGTTGTTTATAGTACTCTCAAGAAGTCTCTGCTCGTTGAATATGTTGATGTGAACAAGCTAAGTCATGGCTGCCTCTTGGACTTGCTGAAATGTCTTCCGGAAGATGTTAAGGTAACGAAAATGTTCTGTAAACTACTGTAAATGAACTGGAAAAATAGCTGCTACAAATCTACATCTTATCTCTATATTTATTGATTATTTTCAGATTGAGAAGTCAGAGGACTTGTTTTTACACACTCTAAAACAAATTTATGGAGAATCAAACCTGCTTCGAAAAGCTAACAGTTTTAGATTTACAAAAAGTCTCATAGAAATCAGTGGAGTAAATTGTGTGCGGAGAAAGAAACTATTTAATACAATTATGTGTGAAAACTTAGAAATTTGTGCAAATGTTGCAGTTGCCGAAATGTTATTGTTGGCAGTCTTGGAGGTAATTACATTCAAAAATAATTTTGAGACTCTACACATTAAGATATAAATCATGTTATATTCTAAAATCTTTTGTATTGATCATGCATGTTTTTTTTAGTTTATATGAATATATAAAAATGTGTAAAAAAAGTCTTTATAACCCTTGTGCATCAGACCTGCCATGCCAAAATAATCTTTAAAATCAGTTTGATAATGAGTGATAACTGATAATTTTTGTATACTTGAATAGTAAACTGTCATGATTGTGTTGTATTGCAGTGTTTAGAAGAATGGATACGGTATTGCTGGTGTGTGTGGAACTTAAAACTATCTTCAGATCAAGCCTTACTATCCCTGCTCTTGAAAATTATGTACATCAACATAAATAATGAGCAGATATCAATTAAATTACAAGAAATACTGGAAACACTTATCTGTATTTCTACTAAGGAAGACCAAAAACAGATACTAAGCAGTTTAGAATCAAGAAAACAGCTGACAAGCCCTGAATTTCTGAAAAGATTAGGTGCAAGTAAAAAGGCCCAGGAGGCGTTAAATAAACATGAAAACCTGTGTACTTGTCCGAGTAAACATTAAATAAAATATCTATTAATACAATAAAATATTTATTCTTAGATTAGATAACACATAATAAATTGTATTTATAACATTAAGATTTGATCTGTAAAAAAATGCTTTTAAATTACACATTATAAGCTATTAAGCTTCTTTTAAAAATTTATCAAAAAATTCGCATATTTGTATACTGGACGGTCTGTCATCTTTTTCAAGTAGACATTGTTTCGACAATTCGTAAATTTCATTAGCTCTTGGCCATTCTCCAGCTGATTGATCCAGCAACTCCGTAATATATTTATTAGGAGATTTCTTAAATTGTTTTTGAACAAAGTCTTGAATATTCATTTTAATATCATCTTGCAATTGTATGATAACTGGTAAGCCAGTCAATAATTCTAAAAGGACTATACCGTAACTATATATGTCAAGTTTCTTTGTAATTGTTCCTCTAGACGCTTCTGGCGCTGCATAAGCAAATGTTCCCATTGGCATTTTAGTTATAGTAGTACTTTGACCACAGTATTCCTTAGCCAGACCAAAATCGCATAACTGAAAAAAAAGAAGATATACCTTTGAGTATTGAATGAAAAATAATGAAGTAAAGAAATATTATTCTATGAAAAACTTACACTAAATATTTTATTTTCCTAATTGACCCAGCCATACCACATAAAAGCTACCAATATTTTTTTTGGTAACATGAAAAATAGTAGGCAGGTAATTGTAATTCCTTACTCAAAAGAAGCATGAGATACATGTCCCCATTGTTTATAGACAATGATAAGATAATTCATGCAAATAAAGGTGAAAGAAAATTAAATTAAATAAAACACATATTACATAGTCAAATTAGGGAACTAAGATATTAAAAGTGTGCAGGAAATTAGATGCTTTAGTAATAAAACATATTACACAATTTCTAATGGTTAGGTATATCAAGATTGTGACAAGGTGTTAAAGTGTTTGTATAAATACCTTGGGAATGCAATCTGCAGTCAATAAAATGTTAGCAGTCTTGACATCACGGTGCACAAAGTGCTTTTGGCCTGTAGAAGAGTTGGGTGAACTGAGGTCCTGTATTTTATAGCTATGTAAATATCTTAGGCCTTCTGCTGTCCCCTGCATAATAAGCATTCTTTGCATTGCAGTTAACACTTTTTTACTTATTCTGTGTTCTAAGGAACCTCCTTCTATATACTCACTGACAATACAAAGTGCCGGTCCATCTACAGAGTAGCCTAATACAGAAACTATGTTCTTGTGATCGAACTTATGAATTTCTGAATTTATAAATTTCTTGACAGTGTCACTCTCAAATCTTTCATTCACACTTTGATGAATTTTTTTGATAGCAATATTTCCGAACTTAGGATGGATACCTAAATAGACTTGACCGAAACCACCCAGTCCAATCAACCCCACGTAACCAGATGGACCTTGCAAAATAGTATTAGGAAAATGGCAGCACATATCTGCTAGAGCACTGTATTCAAACCGAATAAAGCTTGAATCTTGTAAAATGGATTGACTTATGCTGTCATTGAAACTATGGCGACTTTCAACAATTTCCGTATTCTGGGCGCCTTGCATTAATGGAATGTTAGGTATTGTTATCTGATACTTAGATTCGGAAGAATTATGATCATCATTACTTTCTTCATTGTGACTGGTATTGTCAGAGTGCTCTTTGTCAACAGTAGTGCTTATTGGAGCAGTATTACTATTATGAGTACTGTTTGAGGTGCTAGATGGCTGTTGGTTAGTTGCCATTATCAAGGACAGTGCAGGTATATTCCCATCACTTTCATTTTCAATCTGTGGTTCTGAAAACTTCATCAAATTAGATTCAGCGCCTTGTATATTGTGGCTCCTTGTTGAAAATACAATAAGGGGTGCTTCAGATTTCTCTTCACTGCCCTGTGATTGTGATGGGCCATTAGTTCTATCATTTTCTGATCTCATTTGCAATGTTGGATCATTGGCACAAGGATTGGATGTTTTCGATAAATGTATCAGATTTGTGTCACTCTGCTTTTCATTCAGTTCTCCAGTTGTTTCGTGTAACAGTTCTGTCACACTGTAAATCACAGGAGCTGCGGGTCCTGTTTGCGGTCTGGGCGGTGGAGGCTCTGAAAATATATAATAAATATTATTGCACCTGAAAGCCAAAGATCATTTTGAAAGGAATAATATAATTATTAGTTGTTAGGTATGCAAATTGTTTGTCCCTGAAATACTTTTATCTTAATAACCTACTTAGGAGTGTAAAATCGTAGTATATCATACAACTAAAAATTAGTTTCATTACACTTATCGTTGAAAAACAACCAATGCATATTTATTAAAAGCTGCATATAGAAAAAATCCAGTTACCTCCAAGTATTTCAGCTACAGCATCCGCTGCTCTAAACAGTTGTGCTCTGACTAGAATGTTCTTTAAATCATTTAGTGTTGGTCTGATTTGTCCAGAAGTACCCCACTCATCAAATAGTACTTTGGCATATGATTCACTAATGTTTTTTGCATGGGTTTCCACCACCCTGCAAAAAACAATGAGATTGCTCTAAATTCATCCCAAGAAAAGAGGAAACAAAAACCTTCACAATAGTCTTATACACGACGTTTAATCTCAATATGCAAGTTGGTTAAATTAATTGATATATCGAAAAATAATATTCTTTTGATGTAGTAGTATTATCAATTATGTTATATGTAGGCTATGTAGCTATTGTCTTGGAGTATCACGTGGGTTACTTTTTTCATTAAATGCTAATAAAACTAAACGGCACGGCTAGTATATAAATACTAAAGAATGCATGCCAGTAAACCCGGTGCGAAGTTTTTTAATAAATACAAATATTATGTGTGCTCACCCAATCTGAGAGTCGTCATATTTTGGAACAAAATCAGGTCGTCCAGGAAGTTCTGAACTTTTTGGGTTCTTTGGTATGAAGGACATAAGTTTTTTCCAACTTTCGCCAACATCTAGGGCTTGCTGTACATCGAATAATAAACCTTCATCCAACTTTCGCAATTCTCTGTCTTTCATGTCCATATTTTAACTTTTTATAAGACTGTATAAAAGCTGAATATATAAAAGTATGATAAAACAATACGGGAAACTAAATTTTTGGCCAAATCCTTGCAATATACACTAGTTAAATTAAGTAAATTAACACTACAAAATAAAATTCCCAGCCACAGATAATGAAAATGAAATGAAATTAACATCTGAGTTCTGACGTATTGTTGACGTTTCGTTTCTGGCTATCTCATAGATAGGTAGACCAACACATAGATATATGAATACATAGATAATTCTTATGTACTTATTAGGTACTTATGTTGCATTGCCTCTGTTTCTTTCTAATGTAGAAACTAAAACTTAGTCATGAACTAAAGTTAAATTAAAAAATGTTTATTTTCAAGAAAACAAAAAAAATACTTGTATATTGTTATTTATTCATGATTAAAAATCGAAGCTTTCTGCTTGGAACTGTTCCGGTAAATGTGTGACGACATCTCGCATCTGTATTAGTTTGGTTCGGGCACTGAGTTGCCGCCACAGAACCGGGCAGGTCGTATTCATACAATACGAGGACTGCGAGTGACCGCAACATGAATTGCAGATCTGAAATAAAATATAATTAGGTACTTATTCTGTAACTTAGTCGTGATAAATTTAGTATAATAAAATACAATATTTGGGGCATGATGAATGATTTTTTTCTTTGTTCATCAAGTCGATTGCCGATAAATATTGGACACGTATTTCTTCTTTTCTCAATCGAAGAATAAATGCCAAAGATAAGCGCTTCCAAAGTTCTGGAGTGAGAGCACTCACTCCCAAACTTTAGAAGCATTTATCTTTAGCATTGTTTATTTGTCCGAGAAAAGACAAAATACGTGTCGAATAATTTTTAAATGGCTAACTGACTAAATAGAGTTTCGTTTTCTTTATCCAGTCGTCATCCCTATTAAAAAATGCTTAATTTCATTCAGCCGTTTAGTTGAACTGGACGAATGGCGACGGACTGGACATATACTGGACATCAGGGACAAAATGGAAAAATGGACAAGACGAGTGTGCTCTAATATTATAAAGAGAAAAGGTTTGTTTGTTTGGATTCAATAGGCTCTTAAACGACTGGACCGATTTGAAAAATTCTTTCACTGTTGGGAAGCTACACTATTCCCGAGTGACATATAAAAAAAAAGGGATCCGAGCGAAGCCGGGGTGGACAGCCAGTCTCTGACATACCTGTCGGCAGCTGTCGACGTCTCGGGCCGCCGTGGCCCCCCGCGCGGCCAGCAGCGCGGCGGCGGGGGGCGCGCGGGCGCAGCGCGCACACAGCGCCCGCACGCCGCGCGCGCCGCAGCGCACGCACTGCGAGCGCCACAGGTAGCGCGCGATGCCGCCCGCCAGCGCACGGGGGATCGACGCCTCCGCGCGGGTATAGCCCAGATCGTTCCACCTGTGTAACGAAATTAGTAGTTACATATAAAAAGTACAATGACCTCGACTCAATCAGTGATGTTAGAAGCCGAAGAATTCGTCGACTCGATCACTGACGCCCATAGTGTAATTGGAAGCATGTCGCCTCGCGTTGAGGTATGGGTGTTGGTTCAAGTTCCACTGGAATCTCGACTTTATCTACTCTTGTACAAACTGTCTTAGTACTTAGTACCTACGTAAAGATTCTGTTGCCTGAAAAAGCAAGTTTCTGTCAGACTTTTGGCAAAGAATTCGCAATAGTGACGTATGTTATTTCGCGCGACAAATACCTTATGTGTTAGACGTCATGAACAGTTTGTGTTACCATTTGAAGACATTGACCCCCAGCAGCGACAGGCAGCGGTGCAGCGGCGGCAGCAGCACGCGGGCGGCGTAGTACGTGACGTGAGGCACGAGTGTCGGGTCCCGGAGCAGCTCGGCCGGCGTGCGCGCCAGCTTCACGAGGGGCGTGTTGGGTGCGCCGGCGCACACCTGCCACGACACGCGCTCGCCGGCGCGCGGCGCCGCGCGGCGGTCCTTAGCTATTAGCCGCCTGGGGTGGGATGATATTTAAATTATCAACTGGGAATTAAAGCTTTCGAAACATCAGCAAATAAATTAAAAAAATGTGGATTTCACAATTTTAATTCAGAACAGACTTTAGTACCCAGTGACTTTAGTGTCGCAGCAAAATGCTAAGCTGGAGACCCTTTTACCACATTAATCGTAAATCATGTTTTTTTTTTATTTTAGTTCGTTCTGCATTTTTTATAACGTGTTGTAAATAAAACATTTTCTTTCTCTTTTACCTACACTAACAGCTTTTTCAATTTTCTATTAGCTATCCAATTATATTATTATTTTTACCGATTTAAGAACATATCCACATCGTAGGCGCAAAAGATCCTAAAGGACTCCACTAATAAGATAAGGGAGCGTAGACAAGGTGCCAACGTTCAACCTTAACGATAAACGAAACGACCAAAATGTATTTGACATACGCGAACGTTTGTGTCGTACGTGATGTCAAATCCCATATATTTTGGTCGTTTCGTTTAACGTTAACGTTGAACGTTGGCACCTTGTCTAGGCCCCAAGATATAGCACTCACTTGGCGATCTCGTGCGGCGGCGCGGCGGCGGCGGCGCGGTAGGCGGCGGCGCCGTGGTACTCGCGCGTGAACAGCAGCGCGTGCGCCGGCAGCGCGCCCTCCGCCAGCCGCCGCAGCGTCCCCTCCGCCGCCCGCTTCACGCGCGACACGTCGCCGCTCTCGAACAACGTGCACAGAGACTCGTGTAGGAGCTGGAAATAATAATATTACTACAACACGTCGTACAATCAGTCGTGCTACGATTATGGAATCTGTAAAGGTTCCGAAACGTCAGCCAATAAAATAAAATACGCGAGTTAAATCCGTTAAAGTTGTTTCATTCCAATGTATAATAACCGCGAGGGCATCATAAATTATTATAATAATATTATTAGCTTCTGCTGGCGACTTCGTCTGCGCACGATGAGTACTTTACTCAATATATATAGCCTATATGTTATTCTGATGTGTAGGCTATATTATTGTAAAGTTTCATTAAAATACATTCGGTAGTTTTTTCGTGAAGAAGTAACAAGCGTACACACTCACCAACTCACACTTTCGCCTTTATAATATTAGTGTGACTACTAGCTGACCCAGCGAAATTTCTAACGCGATTTTTTTTTAAATTTAAATCATAGGAGTTGATGGTAAAAGGATGAAAATTAAGGATTGTCTATTTTTCAATGCTGAATCATATGAAAATAAAAACAAATAAAATATCAAAAAATTAAACAAAAAACAACTAGTAAATAATTTATCGATTAGTAACTTTTTACTTAAGAGACATATCATGCAAAATTGAATCATAATCCATTTTAATTAAAGTTGCAAATGCTACCTGAACTCCAGCCGGGCAGCCGTCCCTGCGCACTGTTTCGATGCCCTTCGCCTCGTACACGGGGCGCTCCTGCTCGGCGCTCTCGTACATATAGCCCACGTAGCGCTTCTTTGTTTGCAGTATACATGGTTGGTATACCTTGAGAAATGTTATAAAAGATAATATTACAATTTATGTATGTAAGTTATTAATATTGTACTTGATAAAAACTAGCAATATAAAAGGTTTATAGCTGATAAAAATTTGCGTTTGTTTGTTATTGTTGCGTATTTTTGTTGACAAGGAGAAGGGGAAAGGGGGTAAATAATAGGGATGACGACTGGGTAAAGAAAACGAAATTCTATTTAGTCCGTCAATTAGAAATGATTGAACACGTATTTTTTCTTATCTCAAACAAACATAAAATTACAATAGTACATTACGCACCTAGGCCAGTAAAATAAAAAATGTCTCAGACTACATGTAATTGTCATCCAAGGCGAAGCCGAGGTTGACAAAAATGTGATTTTTCTGTTCGACGAAGCCAGAAAGCGGTAATTTCATTTAGCGAAGCGGCCACAAAGTTGGCGCTTTCTGGCCGGAGGACGGAAAAGTTAATTGTTTCTAAGGTTATAAGTAGTACTATTTACACGTGACGTCACAAGCCTTCACTAGCGAACTTTTGATGCACTTATCTCTGTCATTTATTGTTCTATTGAGAAAAGAGAAATTACGTGGCCAATAATTTTAGGCAACCTACTTAATATACAAAGAGTCAAAGAAACAAAGAAAAAAGCCAGTTATACCTATTGTAATAAATCTGCTTACGTAATACTTGAACAGCCCCTTGCTACTTACGCTAGCCAGTCATGCCTCTTGTGATAAATCTTACGTAATACTTGAACGGTCCCTCGTACGCTAGCCAGTGTCATTCATAACCTCACCTTTTCCAGTTTAAGCGCGACCGGCGAGGGATTGTCGGCGGTGACGGCGTCGGCTATCTGCTGCCCGATCTCGAACGCCTCGGCCCGCGTGCCGCCCGGCACTTGCACGAACATGGAGTCCGTGTCGCCGTATACAACCTATATAGGTATTATAATAAACTAATCATTTAATTTCTCTCCAAGTCTCATAGCTAGCTGTATTTAGATGCCAGTCGTAATCACTCTCTTTCACACAAAAACACACGCACACTCACACACACACTCACACACACACACAAACATATTTATGTACACATGCCACGCCAGTACAGTGTCTTGTTCTGTTTTGAAATAAAATAAAATATTTACATGTAATTTAACATCCGCTTATATTCTATGCACTCTCGTTTTTGAAGTCCACTGAAAAACTTTTCGAGAGCATATTATTTAGCAATAAATTAACTTCGTTTTTAGTTCCAAATTGTAATTATAGGGTTATTTTTTGTAATTATCACCTTAGCATTCCACTGCTTGCTGTCCCTAACGAGTTTGATTGCTCGCTCTAAAGTCTCCCTTCCCTTAGCCACCACACTATCACCCACTTCCACGCACGGCATGCGCCCACTGAAGTTAGCTGCGGTGTAGCCGTACGTCACGTTTGCTATCAACTTCAGACCTGAAAAGACGTCAAGTACAAATGTCGTAGTCGTACAGTAGCGAACCAAATGCAATCTTAGCACCTATATAATAAGACACAATCTAGTATTGGCTCCGGTCATTTTACGACTAAATAAAACTAATAAAGAGATGTCACTTCCACAATGTTCATCAACAACCCTTGTGCTCTTTTTTCTAGTAGGTATATACTTTTACATACAATAAAAAGACTGCGTTTAAAAAATGCAAAATCAGCAAATTTTTAGTCGCACACATAATTATGTAGGTTTTTAAATACTCAAATTTGGAATCTATTGGTAAGGTCTAAAAATTCAATTACCTAATAGCGCAACAGACGCGATGTCATAATCTATTTTAAACGTTGTGTCGCAGTCAATAGAGCTCAAATTTAAATACACACCTAATTGTCTCGAATGCATAGCCTTCTTCACACTCTCGTCTGTCTGCTGTTTCATACTCTTCTTGACGGCTTGTCTCGCGGCTAATATCCGTCTCAACAGAGCTGGCAACACTCCGCGGCGCACCGTGGACTTCACGAAGCCAACGCCCACTGGTGACCAATGCACTAAGCCGTTCTTCACCAACGTATCCAATTTAGCCTTCGGTATCCTTAGACGCCACGCCCCGAATTCGTATGCGGATTCTCTAAAGTGGCGAAGTTTTTTTTTAATAGTTTTTAGATTCGATTTGATATTTATTTTTTATTTGCTAGCCCGTCACGGCTTCACAAGGGACATTCGTTTTTCAAAATATTAATTTGTAATAAAGTAGCATACAAATTGTAAAAGAACTTTGACTGAGCTGTTTTTGAGTTTATTCGTTACATACGTACATAGAATTTTTTCCTCTATAATAATATTGTTTTATGTATAAAAAAATTAAACATAATAATATTATTATAGACTTAACGAATAACGGCTAACGATTTTAAAATCCACAAGATGGGCTTAGTGTCCAATGAGGTATATCTGTCACGTTCCACCAATCACAGGCCAGCTTGTCTGTCATTGGTGGAATATGCAGCTGGGTTCACGTTGTTGAGATGTTAACGTCATTGTCCATTATCTGCCAAAGTCTTTATGAATTACTTTGGATACTATGACTAGAATCACTAGTTTGGCTATTTTTCTTTTATATAGAATGTACAATATGTGCTAGTATATAGTAGAATGTATACATGAATTAATATAATATATGCGAAGTCATTGCAAGTAGCCAGTTATTTATATTTACCCGTTTATATTCTGCACACGGCCAATGCAAGTAGAGAAGCAGTAGTTATACGCAATCATCATAGACGGATAGAGACTTTGGAAGTCTAGTACGATGACTGGGTCCGCGTAAAAACGAGATTCTGAAAAAAAAAATGATTCAGAAGCTGACTCAAAATAGTGACAGATAATAGATATTGCATAGCGTTTTAGGGTTCCGTACCCAAAGTTTAAAACCGAACTTCATTAGTGAGACTCCGCTGTCCGTCAGTCTGTCATCAAGCTGTACCTATTTCATGAACCGTGATAAATGGCCAGTTTATTTTTTCACAGATGATGTATTTCTGTTGCCACAACAACAACAAATACCTACTAAAAACAGAAAAATAAATCTTCCATATGACAAACGTGATGTTTTCCGCTTTTACAGATAATAGTACAAAATCCTGCGCAAGTCGGACTGGCACTTGGTCGTTTTATATCTGTGCATAATCCCCTTTACGCTCAATGACGTCTAGACACAATGAAAAAGAGACCTACATCCCTGCACATAGGGTCGCTTTTGTCACTCATTCAGATCTAATTCCTACCTGGTTCGAATATAAGCGGTAACATTTCTGGTGCTCTCATGGCCGCCCTTTGCCTGACGCTGGGCGAGAGGGCCACCAGGTTGAGAGGTCTCGCGGCTCGCAGCATGAGGGACTCCACTCGGAACTGGGACCCCCGGGATAAGACCTCCCACCACTGGAGGCCAAATAGACGAGCTAGCTCTGATGTGCGATCTGAAGGTAAAATTCAGATTAGATAAATATTATTATGAACAGTACCTTTACTAGTAAATTGTGATCTCGAAATTGTTAGTCCATTTAAGACTAAGTATGCACATTTAAATTTGAATTCAGTAATCTTTTGCAAATATAAAACAACCATATAATAATAATTTAGTAAATAAAAAAAGGCAGATATATTATATTGGTACTTCATGCCATGTAAACCCTAATTGTTAACAGAGAACCATGATTTCATATTCATTTTTATTTAAGACAGCCAGTTGACATGAGATTTGTTTGCACCAATATGATCTTTAAAACAGTAAAGAAAAGGTTCAAATCTGCTCACTTACTTATCATGTCCAACTTCTCCATCATCCTCAAAGTCCCGGAGAGTCTAGTGAGATAATATTCCACAGTTACCCATCTCAGTATCCTCGACTCGTCCCCCCACCAGGCCGCGAGCTGAGCAAAGCTATACTTCGGCACCCGTTCCTTCAAAATCTCATACATACAATTCTCAAAACTGTAGCAAGACAACGCCAACTCATGTCGAAACAGTCTCCACACATTAAACATTACTCTGCCTATAATTTTCCCCTCGAAATCGTTGTCGTCATTCCGCCATCGCTTCTGTCTATTCTTCTCTGTTATTCTAGAAATTTCTTTCACAATTTCCAAGCCCAAAAACTGGGACCGCTCCAAAAGGTACCCCCACGAGTTCATCTCGATTTCATATCCAGTTATTATATCGGGGTCGTGTTTTTTCACCAGTTCTATAACTCTCTCTATAATATCACTTTCATTGTCGACATACGTAACGTTATACCCAAAGACACATCTGTCTAGAATTTTACACTCATTGCCAACTACTAATATCTCTGTTATGTTTCTTTGCAGAAAATGATCGGCAGGACAATCATTAGCTATCTTAATAAATATTGCTTGTATCGGGTCTATTGCCGGGTCAGGATTGAGATCGCCTCTGCAGGCTGCATGCACTTCTAATAGCATGACAGTTAGGAAATCGACCTGAAAGAAACCCATGTCATATGTTGACCTATTCCATATATTTGGTGCTTGCTGAACAGTAAGCACTAAAGTGACTCAATTCAAAATATATCGTCAATCCATTAAGGAATCTAAGTCATCCAATTTAAATATACAATTGCGTAGAGATACTTTTCAAGTTAGGTCACTTTAGTACTGTACATTATGTGTATTGTTAAAGTATGTTCCGAATATATCACGTACCTAAGTGTTCATGCGAAAATTGACCTTTAATAGTTCTTTCATTCATTCCAAAACTATCAATGATACGAAAATGCTTAATTTCTAATATTAAATCTTACCTCCACTGTAGGTGTAGGATTGTTTATAGATTCCGAATGATTTTCACCGCCTCCAAAACACAAAAACGATCCGTCTGGATGCATCGTAACCTGAAGAGTGTTATTTAAAGAAGAATTTTCCTGAAAATACATAAATATCGTTAACTTTGCGCATATTATATTAAACGGTTGATAAATAGAGTATACTAACCTTGTTATCAGTTTCCAAGCTAATACTACTGTTGATTTCATCTTCGTTTAAACCTATAGCTTGCGAATTATCAAGCTCATCTAAATTCTTACTAATTTCTTTAACTTCTGTTCTATGTTCCTCAATACCACTTGCCTTTTCATCATACCATTTCATTACTTCACTTCTCATTGGCGCTTTTATTACTGGCTGTAATACGTATTGCTTATTTCCAGCAAGTAAAGATTTCAATGTGTCAGGTTTAGTTGTTTCTTCAGACATTTCATTAGTTTGTAAGAACAACAGTTGTCGCCATTCTTCTATGCTAGTCACACCCAATACATTTTCAAATGGTTTCATGTCTTTTACAGATCTACTTTGCAGTTTCAAGAGCATTTGACCTAATTCAACTTTTTCTCCAGAGTCCTTGTGATCAGAAAAGTATGGTTCGAGATTTTTAACTTTCGGAATCTTATAACTGTCTAAACTAGATATAATGTAGCTTTTTGTAGGCGGCCTTACTTTAGGAGTTACAATTACTTTATTGGAAAATATTTCATTAATTACTTTAATTGTCTTATTTTCTTCCACTTTGACTCGAGTATTGGGACTTGCGTTTGATATTTCATTTTCTGTACCACTATGGTGTTCGAAACTACTTAGAGTATCTTTAATATCATTACTCCCTAGTAAAGATATATCAAACAGTCTTGATTTATCGTAAAAACTTTGAATACCTAAACGATTATCGTCAGCGTCATCGGGGGATGACAAAAATGATTCGCTATCACTAAAATTACGAGATACATTTTCATATTTTACCATAGTGGATGTACCTGCTGTAGGTTCATAATGCTTCTGAATATCGTATACTTCTGCCACTCCTAACGTTACGTCTTCTCGCTTTATCGATATTTGATCGACTAAATCAGTTATACTATCTTTGTTCATTTTGATTTCATTAACTTCATCAGTATCTACAGTCAGGTCCGTATTATCCAAATCACTTTGTACTTCCATTTTTACAGCTTTGTGTAAATACAAATCTGATATACTATCTATTGTTTCCCTTGAAACATCAATTTCATCTAAATCACTATCACTGGAATTTAAGCTTATCTTTTTTGAAATTGTTTCTTTGGACGGTTCCGTTTTCTTGCCTTTCGGTCGCGACAAACCTAACTTGAATGGTCTCATTTTTCTTTTGCGCACTTTTTTTACGTCTGTCAACAATGAGATATGGAGAAATGACAAAACAAATGAATTATAATAAAAAATACTTTAAATTATAAGGATATTTTAAAACTTACGATCGTCATCACACGTGCCGTCTAGTTGGGGTATATTAGCACCATCCCAGAATGAATCATGCCATGATGGTGAACTCTCATTTTCATCACTTTTACTGCAAAAAAAATAATAACATATTAATCTTTTTGCACTAACTACATGGTTTGTGAAAAACAACATAGACTTTGAAATAAAACTATTAAAATGGATTTGACATTCTTGAAAATTCAGCATAAAATTATCCTATGTGAATTAAATCTGTTATTACTGTTTTATTCAAACCTTTGTTCTGCTGGATCCAAAAGTATAGTGTCCTCATTGAAAATTTGTGAATACTCATCATCAGGGTCTTCTTCTGTTGCCTGCTCTAATCCCGAAGGCGTCGCCATTATGCTATCTTCTTCTGGTTTCTCATTATCATCCATATCTTGCAACATGTCTAATAGCTCCATATCTTCATTATCCACTGTAAAATGTATTAAATATTTTATACAAAAGCTTAATTTAAGTAATTTGGTCAAACATTTTTGGTATTACCTACACAATACTTGACTGTAATGTAGTGATAAGCTACTGTTTAACGCCACATTTTCATCAACAATAGTCTCATCAAGGTCTTCAAGAACACTTTCATTTGAAGGTCGCAATGTTTGATTTAAACTGAAATTGTGTGTGATATCTGGCAGATGCACACTAACATCTACTGCATTGAAGAACTGTGACCCCTCCATACTTTCAGCGGGATAATAAACCTCCTCTAAATTTTTGTGAATATTTAAATCAGCAGGTTTCGTAACTAAGTCTGATGCTTTAATTAAATACATTTGTTCAAATTTGTAGTGACTATCTGTTTCTTGACTCTTAATTCTTCCTTGTGACAATGATTTTGAAGCAACAGACATGTTAAGTTGCTTTCTTCTTTCTATTTCTTGATTCCATACTTCCTCTAAGCCTGGATTTTCTATCCCATCCCCTCTACCTACTCTTTGACGGTTGATAATATGGGAAGCAATGCAGTCTCCTTCATAATAGCAAACACTTTCTGGTTTCAAACTGAATTCATAAGGACTATCTATAGGGTCAGTGCTGTTCTGGGAAATGCCAGATTTTCTAAATTTTACTGTTTGTAAGTCTATGTTGCTCATGCCAAAGAGGTTGAAGTCTATGAAGAATTGCAGAGTAAAATTCAAATGAGACTCATGAGGCTGGAATGTCTGTCCGAGGATGGCTCCATTACTGCAGAGCTCTACGGCCTGTTTGATTAACCCCGGGTTGTATAGAAACACTTTCAGGTACAAATGATCTTTGTCATGAAAACCATAGAAGGGTCTGAAATAGAAATGCAGAGGTAATAATGTAAAATCATTAAAATGCATAATAACATGACTTAAAGTATTGAATGGGATTCCAATACAAATATAAATTTATAATGCAATAACCTTCTCACAGCTGGTCATAGGCCTTTCTATAAATATCGGGAAGATTAAATCTAGCCCACTAAACTTTACACAAAACAAAATAACTCAAAATAAGACACTTACAAACCCTTAACAAGTGAGATTTTATACACATGTTGATTTGAAGATGTTGCTTGTTTTAAAGCTATATTTAATGCTTTATCCAAACTCGCTGCAATCTGAAATGTAATAGAATGATTTATAGAATACTAATTAATAATTTAGAAGACTTTCTTGAGAAATTAATACCTGATACAGGAATTGTGGTTCCGGGTTTGGTGATGGACATGGTATATAAAAGTATGGAAAAACTCCATGAACATGAAGACATGCTTTTCGACCATCGGGGGCCGGCCCAAATATTCTGAACACAGGAACCTAAAAAAATACATTGGTAATAATAAAAATGTTTACTTATTTTAACTAATTATATCTATATTCTATACCTTGGATCCTCTATCAATCTATTGAAAAGACATGAAAGAAAATAATTCATTTTAAATTATTTAGCATCCTATTTGAACATATTATAATAAATATTTCATAGAAAAAAAGTGAGATGTAAGTTTTATATGATTTGTTAAGGTTTTGTGTATTTAACCCAAGCAAATAGACAGATCATTTAAAATGGAACGGTAAATGAGAGGCATGTTTATGTTTGAAGTAGTAAGTAGCTAGAGGTAAATTTTAATGGTTTTTATTGAAATAAAATAAATAAAAAAAAAGGTAAATGTTACTAAAATTTACCTGTTTAATATCAGATCCTCTAAAGTCAGAGTAGATAACATCAATTCCTGGTATTGGTTTAGTTAAATAATGATCACAAACGACTATCCGAACGGAAAATTCAGGTTTTATCTGACAAAACGCTGAAAACAAATTAATACCGGTAAATTAATAAAATATGTTGGAAGAAATCCATTCTCGAAGGCATGTAAGTACTTACAATTTGTCGAATTCATGATGTTGACATTTTAAATTAATTACTTAATTTATTAACTTAGGTAAAACTTGCATCTTAACTGTATTATTTATTACCCCGCTCGTGTTATGACTTGTCTGATAAGGACATGTGTGAAATCTCTACTGTCAATACAAAAAATTAACGGTCCAAATATAACTGGTATGTCAGTTTTAGTAGACATAGTAGACATATTTTTAACCCTCTACGTATTTAAATAATTAATAATATGACTAAGCTCTTATCTATATGTTTTATATATACAAGTTTAATTTAGTCTTAAGGGATTCTACAAAATAGTGTACTTCTCCTGAACTCATAATCTAGTATACAATTCGGACTCTTAAACTTTACAATAGATAAATGTCAGTAAAAATTTAATAAACAAAAACGTTCCGCTTAACGCAGACGCAATAACTAAAGAGTAAGAATTTTATAAAAGTCTTTATCGTTTAAAGAAGAAAAATAAAAAATAAACTGTGCACGTTGCAATAATTTGTAATAATTAACTGCTATTTCTAAAATATATATAGTTATGGTAAATTAAATTACACACTTTGAGACTAATGTTGACAATGTGTATTTACAACGTTTCGTTCACTGCTCATGATGAAAAAAAAATAAAAGACGCAAAAGACGTGAGTGAACAGTGAAATGCGCTAGTGTGAAGTAGTCATTCCATTCGTGTTCAGTCAATAAATAAAATAAATATGTCATGTCAAGTCTCATAAAATTGCCCAAGTGTTTTTGACATACGGAGTATCTTATTTTATGCATTCTTTCATAATAATATCTATGAGTGCCGTTTCGTTGCATTATAAAAATATGTAAAAAAAGAATACATAGTAAGAGTGCAAATAATTGTGAATATTTTCTAAACGGAAGAATGTTGTGAATAGTGAAAATGAAGTGCTATTTTGTGGTTTCTTTAATAGAATTCACTAATAAAAGATAAGGGCCTAACAGATGGTGGACAATGGAAGATGAGGAAGCAGACTTGCGTGAGCAGATATTCCACAACAATGTCCGGGAGCAGATCGTACGTTAACTCTTTACATAATTACATGCAGAATTTAAAACAAAGGTTCATTTTGATAAGTATATTCAGTATGTTGTCATTGTTTGCTAGCTCAATGTTTCTCTTTGTAGATATTCCTGCTACTGTTCATCCTACTTTACCTGTTTTCGTTCATGCTGATTGAGAAGTTCCGTCGGCGAGACCACGAGGACTTCTTAACGGCAGACGAAGATGAGGTGAAAGTTTACCGCATCAGCCTGTGGCTATGTACATTTGCCCTAGCTGTCTCATTGGGTTCACTACTTTTGCTGCCTGTCTCAATAGTCAGCAATGAGGTGCTGATTTTGTACCCAAACAGTTACTATGTTAAATGGCTGAACAGTTCTTTAATACAGGGTAAGTTTTACCAAAGAATACTTGTTATTCCAATATGTACTTAATTAATAGTTAAAAATGCTGTAAATCAAAATAAGAATAGAGAGTACCTATTAAATAAATGAGTGTGTTTTATAATTAATGATTACTTACATTAGTTCAGTAAAAACATTAAAAATAATAATTTTGTTTTATATTTTAATATTTAATGAAACCTACATCATTCTAAAAAGTTGAGAACAAATGTAAGTTGTAAATGCTCAGAAAACATTGACATCTAGGTATGTTAATGCATTGTCTGGTTTATATTTGCTTTTGTAGAGTGCGGTAGCAATAATAAATGGTATATCTGTTATACGTATTATTTATTATTGTATCTCCTGATTTACAATTAGCGAAACAATAGCAGTAAAATAATAAAATTAACTTTTTAGAATTCCGGCACATCCGACATGTTCAAAATTCCGAGAGAGAGAGAGAAAGATCAAAAAGAAAGTTATACATAGACAATTACTTTCATAGACGCAACGGTCTACGTATCACACGAGCACGCCTCGAGTGTGCTACGTAGCCCGTGGGAGAACTAGGTAGCGCTATACACTCCCCCTCCAAGCCGCCAACACGTCCCGTGGGTGGCTTGGCAACAGGTTTCCTACTCTGGTCAGCTTTAGGTCTACCCCTGGGTCTGTGAGGTTGTACAGGTCGAATAGAAACGTCTGGAGTGGACACAAAAGGAGCGAGATCATTGGAATGAAACTTACCAATATCAGCTTTACTGACACGATCTGAAACTAAAAAGGTAGTAGGAGTAACAATTTTAGATATGATATAGGGTCCATCGCGTTTAGGCATAAACTTTTTCGTTATACCCTGACTGGCGTTGCTAAGGTGATGAGAGGTTAACAGCACTAAGTCGCCAACTTGATACTGCTTCGAGGGCCGACGTCTATCATCCGCATCATCCTTACGTCTATCTTGCTGCTTTTCAGCTTTTTCTTTTATCTCTTCCCATTGGTTAATGAAATCAGATAAGTAGGGCGTTATCTGCGGCACGTAGTTGTCCTTTAACAAGATACCGCGCAGATCACGTCCAGCTTCAAATGGCGTCCTCATTTTCGCGCGCGAACATTAGATAAGCCGGGCTGCATCCGGTGCTAGAACAATTTGCGCTGTTGAGCGCGAAGCGAACTTGAGGTAAAAACATTGGCCATGATCTATGATTTTCTTTGACGAGTATAGAGAGTAAAGTCTTCATATCTCTATTTTTCCGTTCAGCAGGGTTGGCTTCCGGATGGTACAAGGGTATAAGGTTTTGCTTGATACCCAAAATATGCATCACCTGCTGCATCACGGCGGAAACAAATTGCACGCCATTGTCGGAGATTACCCTGCGGACAAAACCATAGCGTAAAAGATATTCTTCAATGAGAAGCTTCGCACACACCTCGGCTGTGGCCTCCTTTAGAGCGTACAGCTCAATCCATCGGGTGGCAGTATCTTCGATAAGAAATATCCATCGCTCTCCCCCTATCCCTTCAGGTAACGGTCCGAACAGGTCCATCGCCAGGACTTCTCCTCGTTGATTTAGGACGGGCGTTTGCAATAAACCTGGTGGTTTCGTATTAGACGGTTTGTACTTCTGGCAATCGACGCAAGACTTGATGTGCTCCATCACGAGTCGGCGCATTCCAGGAAAATAATACAAACGGCGGAGGCTCTGCAACGTACGATCTACTCCCTGGTGTCCGGCTGTAGGCTCATCGTGATGCTCCTTGATGACTGTGTCCCTCATTGACGCAGGGACCACTAACTGTGCCTCTTCACAATCTGCATCGGCGTCATACCGGTAAAGCACACCTTGAGTCATGAGGAAGCCACGATCGGCCCAGCGAAGATTCGCTAGTTCGTCGTTGCTCTCGATGTCATTAATTATCTTGACAAGATCTGGATCCTCCATCTGTTTGAATCGCAGTTCGACGGAGTCGTAGTAGGGACATCTACGACGACTGAACAGACGCCGCAATCACTTCTGTTAACATCGTCGCAGACAGGACGGCTGAGCGTATCGGCGACAACGTTTGCTTTACCCGGAGTGTACTGGTACTGAATATTGAAGCTCTGCAATTTCAGCGCCCATCGGGTAAGACGACCGCACGGAGACTTGAGGGTTAGAAGCCACTTGAGAGGCTGATGGTCGCTCTTCACGATGACAGGATGTCCATCAATGTAGCCTCGAAAGCGTTCTACCGCCCACACGACGGCTAAGGCTTCTCGTTCCGTGGTTGTATAGTTCCTTTCTGCTGATGTGAGCAATCTACTGGCATACTCTAAGGGGCGTTCTTCGTTTCCTTCTCCCTGAAGTAGTACACCTCCCAATGCGTAATTGCTCGCATCTGTCCTCAGTATAAAAGGTTGCGTGTAATCCGCTTGAATCAGCACAGGAGGGGTGGTAAGGAGACGCTTGAGTTCGTTGAAAGCGTGACTCTGACTCGGTCCCCACTCCCAGGGCTGGTTTTTCCTTGTCAACTTAGTAAGACATTCGGCGACATCTGAGAATCTCGGTATAAACTTCCTGTACCAAGAACAGGTCTGCAAGAAAGTCTTCAGGTGTTTAAGATTAGCAGGTTCCTTCATCTCCAGAATAGCTGCGATCTTATCTTCATCTGCTTTGATTCCATCAGATGTAATCAAGTGGCCCAGGTACTTAACTTCCTGCCGGACAAAGCAACACTTCTCTCTATTTGCTCGCAGATTAAATTCACGAAGGCGGTCAAACACTTTCTGCAGATCCTCTAGATGCTTCTCAAAATCCTCTGAAATTACCAGGAGGTCATCCAGGAAACAGAGCAGTGTAGTGTCGCCGAGCGAAGATCCACTTCGGAACCGGTCCATCAAACGTTGAAAAGTCGCCGGGGCGTTCTTCAATCCAAATGGCATCTTCGTAAATCGGTAAGTACCTAGTGCAGTAGTAAAGCTTGTCTTGTCACGATCCGCTTCTGCCACACTCACTTGCCAGTAGCTAGAGCGCAGGTCAATGGAGCTGATGAAGCAACCTCGCTTAGTCGACTGTAGCAACTCATCTATGAGTGGAAGTGGGTATGTATCAGATTTAGTGACTGCATTCAGGCGGCGATAATCGACACAAAAGCGGTAGGTGCCATCCTTCTTTGGAATGAGAACTACAGGAGCAGCCCACGCTGACTCGCATTCCTCCACGACGCCATCCTTCAACATCTTGTCCAACTCCTGCCGAAGAACTTCTTTTTTCGCAGGTGTGAGGCGGTAAGGCGGTGTGGCGATCGGCGGGTGGTCACCAGTGTCGATACGGTGCTCAGCAAAAGGGGTTGGTTCTCCCCCTGGCTGGAATATGTCTTCATTATTTTTCAAAAGATCAGCTAACGTCTGCCTGCTGGTTTCATTCAGAGTGCTACCCTCATCTGGCCTCAAGAAGTTCGCAGCACACACCGAGTGCTGTACTATCGGAGGCTGTTCCAGATGCAAGCGGAAACTTTTGCTGTCTTCGCCTGAAAAATGCCAATGTTTTGTCTTTAGATCCAAAACAATACCAGCAGCAGACAAAAAATCAATACCAAGTAATGTTTCATTATTGATTGAGTCTGGAAAAATCATAAATGTAGTTTTAATGGTTTTATTCTGAAGTCTCACCTCAATATCGCAAGCTTCTAAAATATTCCTGGTGTATACCTGACCGTCTGCAAGCTTGACAGTACGCGAGGACGAAGTCATCGGGTATGCTTTCTCTACCAGAATCGCATACAACTTTTGTCCGGCTATACAACGTCGAGCGGCAGTATCCACCAAAGCACAGCCATTAGCACCTAGAATTTGCACATAAAAAATTGGTCGCAAAGTTTGACACAAAGACAAAGAACCATTATCAACTTCAGGGACAGAACAAACCTCAGAAACATCATTAATAGGGCACAAAGTATAAGGTAAGTCCACACAAAGATTTCGATCCATACTATTCTTACGTAGATTATCTTTGTTATCAACACGATCGACCTTGACCTCTCGAGACCCAAACATAGACCCATTAGCTACTGAAATGTTATTATTAGTGTAAGGTGACAGCAAATAACTATTTGAATTACCCACGAAGCCATACTGAGGGTCAGAGGCAGAGTATATAGCGTCACAGTTTACAGAATTTGAGGTTATGTTATTGTTTACATTCTTAAAAACAGGATAATCGTTACCTCGGTTAAACTCTGTTATAGAATTAAAAGATACCGGATTGCACGCAGTGCACTGCGTACGAATAACACCGGGCGCACCGCAGCCGTAACATTTTATTGGCGCACTCGATAGTTTTTCTTCACTTTTATTAATCTTTTCACAACTGTCTCTAGTATGTCCTGTGCGCTTACAATACACACAAAAACGTTTCGACGACGACTTCTTTTGATCGCCGGGACAGGCCGGCGCGGCGCCAGCGTGCTGCTCGACGCGGCTCCCTGCCGCGGAGGACACGGCGGCGGGCGGCGCGCTCGCGCCACTGCTCGCAGCGCCCGCAGCGCTCGCAGCGTAGGAACCGGGCGCACACGCGCGCGACGGGGTGTCGTACGGCGCGCGGGACGACTTCGACGGCGCCGACGTAGTCTTAACGTTAAACCTGTCCTCCTTTAGGGAGTCTTCAATACTTTGACACTTTTTCAACAATTGGTCGAAAGTAGACACGGATTCTCGTTCTATTCTCTTTCTGATTCTTCTATCTAATAATGTAAACGTCATGTCTATCTCCACTCGTTCTGAGAGATCTTCTTTAGGTAACTTTGCTAATAATGCCCTCACTCTAGCGATAAATAATTCCGTATTTTCCGTGTTACCTTGGTTGAGACTGAATAGTTCTCGATATATCCTGAATGGCGGACGTCGCTCGCCAAACGCGCTTCTAAGTTTAGCTACCGCTTCGCTCCATGTATTTATGCTGCTTTTGACGCCCTGCCACCATATTCCGGCAGATCCTGTCAGCAGCATGGACATGCCACGCAAAGCATTTTCGTCCGAGATGCGTAGACATGACTTATATGACTCGACGGCATCTATGAACGCTTCTAAAGATTCATCCGTTCCACAATACCGCGACGTGCATTGCGAGAAGTTCCCGGTGAGGGCAGAAACCGATGCGGCCGCGGCGGCTGCGGCGGCTGCATGGTCGGTCTGCGACGGCGTCGACGCGCGCACCTCGCGCATCAACTGCTGGCAGAACTCCGCCTGGGTTTGCTGTAGAGTCGAAATGATCGACGACAGCGTCTCCTGCGTGATGGATATATTATTCTCATTCGCAGAAGCAGAATCCACCGACAATCTCCGTGATCGACGCTTCGGCGGCATGATGAACGATGATTTCTTGTCTTTTTATTGGTACCACGTTTCCAATTTTACTGCCATAAATCGCCGCAATCCCTTAACACGTTGGGCAGCCAGTGTAGAGTGCGGTAGCAATAATAAATGGTATATCTGTTATACGTATTATTTATTATTGTATCTCCTGATTTACAATTAGCGAAACAATAGCAGTAAAATAATAAAATTAACTTTTTAGAATTCCGGCACATCCGACATGTTCAAAATTCAGAGAGAGAGAGAGAAAGATCAAAAAGAAAGTTATACATAGACAATTACTTTTCATAGACGCAACGGTCTACGTATCACACGAGCACGCCTCGAGTGTGCTACGTAGCCCGTGGGAGAACTAGGTAGCGCTATACTTTGGTTATTGACCTTGCTAATGCAATATATGTTAGCATAGAATATTTATTCACTATTTTCCATGAAGTCTAAAGTTCATACAAAAAATATATTTATTTTCATTCTGGACAATAATGACGTCAACATCTCTAAAATATTTTCTGATCTTATATTTAAATTCATCCAAAAAAAAGTAGTTAAGTAGTACAATTTTTATAAACCTATTCTTGTCTCTATCATGCATAGTAAATTTGAGTATGTACTTACATTATTATACAGCAAGTCTTTAGTAAAAAATATATTTGAAAGAAAGTATATTTATGGATTGCATATTGGTTACAAAAGTTATGTACCTATATAAAAGAGTTGTTTCTGTATTCAAGAGATATATGAATAAGTTGTGTTATTTATTTACACCTTTTTATATTATTTACTGTGTGTTTCCACATAAACACACCTTTTCCTTAGACAAAAATCAATAATATTTCTCTCTTTGTTACAGGCCTGTGGAACCATGTGTTTCTCTTTTCAAATCTCTCACTATTTGTGTTCCTGCCATTTGCATATTTGTTTTCGGAGTCCTCTGGATTCCCCGGGTACCGGGGGCTACGTGGCAGGGTGTACGAGACATTCATAGTGCTCGCTCTCCTTGGCGTGGCGATGCTCGGCCTAGCATATGTGATATCAGCGTGGTTGGAAGGGGACCGATCCAGTATTGATGCTTTGCTTAGTAAGTTGTTTTTATTTCTTGCATGTGCACTTATGACTCATAATTTTCACTATCATGGCATGTGTACTTAGTATGATTGCTTGGTTCCACTGAAGCCAATACATAAAGCTTCATAAATGTATGCTTTGCATTATTAAGTGCACAAGTGACACTGTACCCTGTATTACTTAAATGTTACTTCTTGTGCAAACTGGTTAGTACACCTAATATTATTTAAAGTTATTCTGTTCAGCAATCATTAGCAACTGTAATTTGTCAAAAGGCCCAAAAGGGTGTAAAGGTATTCACACCTATATAAGCTATACACCTTTCTGGTAAGAAGTATTTTGTGTAGGTGCTTACTTACCTAATTTATGTATCTAGTAAACACTTAACGTAATTATTTAGACCTACGGAATGCATAAAGCATGCAAGGCAAGTGGGCTGTAAGAGGAATTCAATTTACAAAACAAAAGATATCTATCTATAAGCACATTGTAACGATATGCATTGCAGAATATTATAAACATCCTGGAAATAAGTTAAAAAGATATTGGTATCTAATAAGAATAGATAAGAGTGAATGCTTATTTAGATGAGAACTGCTCTTGTTCATATTATAAGTTAAGCAATCTCTGTTTACAACTAAGACAATAATTATGGTCTACTAGCTTTTGCCCGCGACTTCGTCCGCGCGGAACTCCTCCTTTTTTACAGTCGGTTAAAAAGTAGCCTATGTCCTTTCTCAGGCTTAAGACTTTCTATGTACTTACTAAATTTCATTTAAATCGATCCAGTAGTTTTAGCGTGAAAGCGTAACAGACAGACAGACAGACAGACAGAGTTACTTTCGCATTTATAATATTAGTAGGGATGACCTGACATAGGTACAAGCAAGTTGTTTTGGATACCTATCAATTTCTGACATAAGTAGATAGCTATAAATAGACGATGGAAAAAGCAGCAGTGCTAACTTACCTAGTAGGTATAATGTGATAAGTAACCACAAATAAACATATTTACATTTATCTTAAATGTATTATTCATTTCGCTTTTTATTTTTTAAGTAATTACTTATGAGCGATACATAATCAGGTACATCTGGTTATCAGCTCATTAAGAATTCATGTATTAACTCGGAAATAGTTTAAAACAGATTGTTATTTGAATACTAAAGATGCGTCATTATACAAAGACAACGGGTGATTTCTTAGTATAAGGTACCTACTTATTTACCTAATAAATGATTGTGCGCAATTTGGCACTGTGTCTGAAAACACGATTTACATCGACACTTGCAACGACAGACAGGTATATAAAAAAACCGGCCAAGTGCGAGTCGGAAGGGTTCCGTATCAATGTATAAAAATGGCAAAAAAAAATCAAGTTTGTTTGTTGTTTGTCTGTTACTTCTTCACATTTAAACAACTGACTCGATTTAGATGAAATTAGTAAATAACGGTTGAATAAACACGATGACATAAACCATATTACACCTAAGTATGTTTAAAAAAAAATGTTTGTATTAGTTGTTAAAGGTATTTGAATTAGGAATGAACTTAGGAATGGATCTATAATACCTATTATTGTTTTTTATTAAATATTCAAAAGCACTTTCAGTCATTATTTTTTACTTAGAAATATTACTTTTAACCGCCGGCCTTCATTATTTATTGACATCGACCAAATCTATATAATTACACACGATCGAAAAATTATAAAATTCCATTCCAATTGAGTAGTCAAATATAATAGGCGACATACCCAGATGATCTTTTCTTTGGCTTACAATGTCTCATATGCATGTCCGTTGTTTGTGTTTAATTACCTGTGAAAAACTGTTTAGATCCTTGTATGTTTGGAGGTTGGTATCATTGGGTGCAACTGAGGCTTGGTCCTACTACTATTATGTTGTTACGACCGATTGTTATGTTACCTAACTTGTAACTGCCAGAATACTGGGATTGTCTCATAAAAACTACTGTTTTTGTTTAGTATGGCAACCCAACAAGCAAATTCAGTAAGTGGGTACCTACTTACATTGTTCTCGGGAATACTTAACTTTCCTTGGATTGTATCAAATATTTAGTCAAGCCAATTCGGAATTCTGAACACAGCCAAAAATAATTGTAATCGGGTTAATTAAAACAACAATGTATTGGTACCGTGTTACAAAATTTATAGGTTTCAACACTGATTTTTAAAGAATTTCTGACGTCAATGTGAAAAAAACTGAGTAGATAGTCTATATCAACGCCAAATACCAATGTTTAAAGTCTATAGGTCTATCCATAACACAGGGAATCATAAGTAACCAGAGATCCATAATTAGTTAATTCTACATTGGAATAAAACTACTATAAAGGATTTAACTTGCGTATATTTACTTTTATGCTGGCGTTTCAGAGACTTTACAGTTCCCACGTTTGTAACCTGACGATAGTCTAACACTAAGTCTTAACTGTAAAGTATTCGAAACATCATCAGCATTCGCATTAGAATTTATTAAGTTAACTTTATTCTAGTTTAAATAAATTCTATTCTATTCTATATATGTACATTTAAACATACTGTACAGTAGTTGCTATACGAAACGTGTTAATTTGATAGCCCAATTCTTAAATATATTTAGACGTTTGATTATATGAACTCGTTTGTCGGGTCAATGTCGTCTATACATATCGGTCACCGTTTTATCGTGCAGATCTCGCTTGTCGCTTTGTTACATTTATATTTTATCACACGTCTTTGTTCACAGATTTATGGACGTATCTACCGTTTTTATACTCCTGCGTCTCGTTCGTTGGCGTTATGATGCTATTGGGTGAGTGCTTTTTTTTATATTTTTATGATTACGTACGTATTTTGTTATTGGCTGCATGCGAAGCAATTGTACTAAAATTGTATATTTCTTACAGAACATTCTAGCATGTAAGATTTTTATCGCGCGAGAACACATCTGTCACTTTGTCTTTTTCACTGAATACAGAAATATGACTGACGTAAGCTTTTTGGTAGCAAATAAAACCTTATGTGCTACCAAAGAAGTAAGAAAGTAGTCGGGATATCAATGATAATTAATCAATGTTGGAATGAAACAATTATAAGGGATTTAACTCGCGTATTTTATTTGCTGTCGCTTCGAAAACTTTAGTTCCCTAATTAGTAGTACGATTGAGCTGACGATAGTCTGACCGCGAAGGCATAAGAAATAATAAATGTCGAACTATGTTTGTGACTAGTCTTAAACGTACGCCTGTCGTGTTAAAATGTAAGCGATGAAATACCAATTGATTACGATAATATCTAACAGTTAACAAAGCAATAAAACGTTTCGATTACTTAGTCGCTCTCTAAAATCCTAAGTAACATGTTCACATGTTAACGACTCTCGTTCCGCGAATTGCATTTGAAAGTGGCCCTAGCATCCTACCACTAGCTGGTACACTCTCCATCAATGATATAGCTGATGATTTGTATATTTTAAGGCAGAAATGATTGCGGTAGAGCTTTATGTGGTTAGCATTACAGTTTATTATTGAACGGATGATAGGCTCGAGTTTGAAGGAAGACAGAAACATGGGCGTGCCCCATAGAAATAACCTGTAGGTTTTGATATCCTTGCTAGTGTCAAAAATTACCTTAGATAGGTAAATTCTTAGTTTGTCTACGCCTTAACAAAATCCTAGCTACGCCTTGGACAGAAACGTTGTCTTGAGCATCAAAATGGATAAATTTGAAATTGGTCAAAGTTACAGGTAGGATAGTGTCATTGATTAATCTGACATTCATCAATGTTAGCTTAGATCATAGTATCATAGTGTTATCATTTTTTTAAATAGTTAAATGACTAGGTATAGTGAATTTTCTTTTGGTCAGATAGCTTGGTATTTTGAAGAGGAAATCGATTCGTATGACGCAACTAGGTTATTGGCGTATTATCCCTCTTTAACTATGAATTACATATTATGTATGAATATATATATGACACTTTGATGTTTTAAATTATTGTAGCTAGATTGGTTCGCAACTTTCTAATAAAGTGTCCATTAAACGTATATAAAATAATATCGAGTTTTGGAGTTAGTGTGTCAGTGTTAGCATCCAAGGCCATGCTTGACCCTGATTCTCAAATGTTCGGACGTTGACCTACAGAGGCATCTTCACTATGATTATTAAAAAAAAAATAGTTGCTAATTGTACCACTAGATTTGATTACCTCTATGAAAGTGGTTTTAGGCCAATTTGGTAATAACTGAGCTAGGTATCTACAAAGGATAATTCCGTTATCGTATATATTTATATTCTGTTACAAAGTTAGTGTAGTTCATTAGGTTTAAATAGTATGAAAGGATAAAAAAAAATCCTTGAGTTCGTGGAATTAATTTATTATCTTTTAATCTAGAAATATAAACTCCCGTTTGTGAACTGTTTAAATGGAAAGATTTTTGCCTTATTGAATTACGCTACCAATTTTATTTATCAGGACATCAAAAGTCGAGTAAAAATACGAGAATATGAGAAAATAAAGATAAATAACGTTGACTAGTAGGTCTACTCGTTACACATAAGAAATGTACAAACAGTAGATAACGAAGTTATTCGTCATCATCGTAGGAATCTTCTTTCTTATCCAAGAAGTATTTTATCAGGTCGTCGTGTTCGGGGAAGGTTTCATTCAATTCCTTTTTGCATATATCCAATTTGTCAATCTCATCGAGCTCCTTGTGGGCCTTAGCTTTGTAAAGGCGTGCTTTGAAACTCTTCTCATTCAGACGCAGAGCGAGGTCGCAGTCGCTGAATACCTGAAAAAAAAAGACCTTTATATCTTGTCTGTGGAATCCTATCGGTTCTTTATTTAAATTTTAACTGTTCCTCTATTATTTGCGTCTAGGCTAGATTACGTACTGCTCCTGAAAATATTGTTACCTCTTTTATGCTCTGTATTTGTCATTTGTCTATGTATTAGGTATTAAAATCTTAAATAGATACATAATATTACCTTTCTCTATTAGAAATAATTAAAATGACATAATATATACAAATGTGTGTTGAAGTACTAATTGTATTATTCTCATTAATATTGTGTCGTATTTAATCGTCAGATTAAGAGAATAACTTATTTTTATTAACAATTTGCATTTTGAAGTAAATGTTCATTGTGTTTTACGATCTCATTATGATTGCATGTAATTTGTACAAACTAATGAAACAATCTAATATATTATTATTACAAAGTTTTGCGCTAATATCGTTAAATTAAAACCAATAACTTCTTATGTTCTTAATTAGAATTTGACTATAATTAACCGTCTCCTACACAGTATTTATTATTTTTTAAAAGGTACAAGATAGGGTAATTAATAAGTCGATAACGATCTTGTCTCCCCTAGACGAAATCGAAAGTAACCGATAATATAACGATAAATGAATCATGATTATCTAATAACATACGTGGCCTTATTGTTACAAGTCAATATTCGTACGCAACAGATCATTAGTTGTTCTAGTGATAATTACAAGTTCAATGTATTGATAGCCGTGCGTTCTAAACCAGAGTCCAATGTTCATAATTGCCTAACAGATATCGACCTAAAAATAGTGGAAACTGACGAGTGACACGCTGAGTTTGCGATGCGCTTTCCAACTAACCGCAATCACTACTCTCAGGAATGCAAACTGTCGTTTACTATTATGTAGGTATGTATCTATGTATACTCAATTTCTTTAAGGCTCTGTGTCTACATGTTGACGTACTATCGGATGCTTTCGGGGTACGCCATTTTAGAAAAAAATTGCTTGCACTTGTTGCTTCACACACAGCCGCCAGGTACCAGGGTCGTTCAAGCGATTATTGCCTTAAAGGTGTAACATCGCCAGCACAGTTGATAGTACATACGTTTCAACAGTGCCAGTGATAACTAACAGTGTGGCTTTTGCATATAATTAACACTTACCACATGCTGTGTCAGAATAGTTATAATATGTACCTAATACAATAGATAGAAGAGCAAAAAGATTTTATACATAATTACCTAATGAGATACA
Source organism: Polylopha cassiicola (assembly GCA_038024825.1). Taxonomy (NCBI): domain Eukaryota; kingdom Metazoa; phylum Arthropoda; class Insecta; order Lepidoptera; family Tortricidae; genus Polylopha; species Polylopha cassiicola. The sequence goes on from CP149055.1 coordinate 9,229,833, forward strand.
GTCGTGTCGTTGTCCGACACTGTGTCAGAATAATTTAAATAATCTGACAGATAAGAGAAGTTTAAGAACAAAAATATCGTGCGTATACCTACGCGTGTAGTTTCGATGTCTAAAATGTACTTTAAGTGTATATTGGAGTAAATGGCTTGAAAGCCTCTCTTCTGGAGGCTCGCTAACCGTCCGGTTTTGCAGTAAAGGCCCATTAGCTGGCCAACTGCGCTTTAGTATCCAATAAAAAAAAAATCTAGCAAGAGCGTGCTTAAATGAAAAACGGATACCTTTTGAAAGTTTCCCAATTTAATATTGATTAGTGCACGGTCGCAGTATAGCATAGCGTTGTCTTTGACTTGGTCAATGGCTCGATTGTAACACGACAGGGCCTTGTCGAACTCTCCGCGCCGGAATGCCTTGACTGCTTGCGTCTTCAGCGTGTCGGCTCTCTCGCGGCGTACTTTACGATCTTGGGCCCGCATCTCAGCGTCTCTGCTCATCTCTGACATCCATACTTCTTTGTCTATTTCACCCTGAAATGTATGGTAATTCACGTTAGGAAAATTTGTTAAACTCGATTATGTTATCGTACATGTTACCGGTTTTGTAAGTCAGATTTTAGAATACAATACTAAATAATGTCTGATGGAGGAATGAAACAACTATAATGGATTTAACCTGCGTATTTTGTTTTATATTGCTACGAAAAAAAGCTTTTAGCGTTAGACTATCGTCAACTCAGTCGTGCTACGGATAAAGTAAAATAAAATACGCGAGTTAAATCCATTATAGTTGTTTCATTCCAATACCATAATCTTACAGCATGAGAACTTTTAGTTAAGTGCACTCCGTCTTTAATCTCGTTTAAATGTGATTAGTATGTAAACTTTTCTTTGAACACGTTGACATAAGTAAGCGGTAAAACTATTAACTTCAACTTATTACGTTAACAAACAGCAGTAAATATGCTAAGGCGTATTTATGAATGATTAAAGCGAATGTATGTCACGTCGTTGGAACCACAATAATGGATTTGTAATAGATTAATAGTTTGGTTAATGGAATTGTCGAGATATTATAATTTATCGCATTGTGGCAGACATTGGAATGGCAGTCGAGCGTGCCAGGTATGCCGACCGCAAGCCCGATATATAGCTTTCATGATAGCCTGGCATGGATCGCATCAAAGAGATTTTTGTATGACTATTTAGTTGAATCATCCGTACTATGCCTACAGTCTTGATGGCATTATGAGAGCATAGATCGATATTATACAATGTTTAAAAATAAGCTCGCGTGGCGTGTTCCACTATTTGATCGTGTATGCGACGTTTAATTATTCAAAAGGTTCTTTGACGTGTGTATTTGCCTTTATACAAATTACTCTATGCTATTTTAAACCTGATAAGTGTTCGTTATCGATGTTTTAAAAGAAAATATAGATAGTATTCCTTGTCGCGTTGCACCTGTGATTATTACTCTTTTTTAACGAGCGCCCATTTGGTACTGCAATAGATGAGCGGGATAATATTTATAGAGAACTCGGGCCAAATTGCTTTCCACTGATAAAATACGTTATACATATCTCATATCTTATTTACGAACGCGGTATGTAATTAAAACGCACTGCTGTATTTGTTTCTATAATTAAGCGCCGCAAACGTTTTGCATTATTTACCCCCTCTGTTAACGCACGTGCTGCGCATTTAGAGCAACTGTTAAGCAAATAACACAACTACAATAACTGATAAGTGTTTTCAACGAGTTTGCAGTTAACACTTTGTTTATTTTGCGGTCGCAACCAGTCGTATAGTCGTAAACGACAACTGTCCGGTTCAACGAACTCTCACCGTGTCTTTATTATCCATAGCTCGGAAAGCTTTCTGGTTGATGATTGTACGGTCCGACTTCACCTTCATTTGAACATCTTCGTCTATGATCACCTTCCCTTGAAGGTACTGGTCGGCAAGAGTTGCCGCGGCGTCTGCTCTGGCTTTGTCCCCGCTCGTCATGTCTTTTACCAGACCTGATACTTCGCCAATCCTCTGCATAAAGTTGTTCCACTCTTCGTTCAACGTTATTTCTTTCCGTGTTTTCATCGCTGGATTCGCCATTATATTTCTAAGGCTCATCTTGTTTCGTAAATGTTTTTATTTGCTGAAATGTTTGATCGATTAACGCGTGTCACTTCTAACGTAGCAACCGTTGCCAACGCGATAACTTTTTCGTTATCGTATTAATGTAACTTTTTGGTATCGTACCTACGTATTATATGATTGGAGCCGGATATACAAACTTTAACGCAAGAACATTTATACATTTACATATCTTATTGAAATAAAAACTACCTACCGAAATAGTACATTACGCACCAAGGCCAGTAAAATAAAAAATGTCTCAGATCACATGTAATTGTCGTCCGAGGCAAAGCCGAGGTTGACAAAAATGTGATCTGAGGCTTTTTATTTTACTGGCCGAGGTCAGTACACTATTTTTCTGTTCGACGAAGCCAGAAAGCGGAAATTTCATATAGCGCAGCGGCCACAAAGTTGGCGCTTTCTGGCCGGAGGACGGAAAAATACTTTTTCTGTGATTGGTTTAAATTATTCCTAAACCCCACTAACCTTTGAACTTTAGCACTCGTTGTAGAGACGAAATTGAAGGTTTTTTCGAATTTGGTAAATAACAAAAAGAAAAACTTATACGATACCAAGATGTCTCGAGAAAACTCCTAATCAGCTTTGCTACTATATAGTCAAGAGCGCGTAAAAATTTAACGAGAAACGACATAGCGAAAGAGGTTTGTCAGTTAGAGGAAGGAAATGACCTTTGTCTGAAAATAGAACTGACTTTGTTTAACAGAGATAATTAAATAAATGAGGTATTTTTTCTAGCGTTGATTTTATGTTTGTTGTAGAGATTAACTAAAGTTATGAGAATGTTAGAATTAATTCGGTATATGCGAGTTAAATCCCAATTCCCAAGTTATTTTATTCCAACTTGCAATAGCAGCCAAAGCATCAGAAATTATTAGTATCGATTGGAGTTACTTTATCAATTGGGTCGCTTATAAAACTACCCACTGCAGTCATTTATCGATTTTAAGTAATAAACTGATTACTAAAAGGATGTAGATAACTTTAATGATCCTTGTGTAAACCAATATCATGATTAAATTAAACTGCGTTGATATTATGCCTCGTATTTAATATGGACACGGTAGAATCGATGAAGCTTCGATTTTCATAGGGAATTTATCTTTATTACAAACTAGCGATCTTGGTAGAAGTCATCCTGCCCGTTCAAATTGACTCTACATTTCAGGTAGAAAACTTTTTTATGTAAAAATGAAAAGGGCAGTTTTATGGTTTTTCCGGCAATTATTGGATCTTTCTCGTAAAAACCGTCATTGGACTTCAACGAACATTTAAAATAATATAATTGGCCTAATGGGTACCTACAGGCGTTGTTGAGTTATGCGCTTACCATCACATTTTGCGATTCCTTTTTATATATTACTAGCTTCTGCCCGCGACTTCGTCCGCATGGAACTCCTCCTTTTTTGCAGTCGGTTAAAAAGTAGCCTATGTCCTTTCTCGGGCTCCAGACTTTCTTTGTACCAAATTTCATTTAAATCGGTCCAGTAGTTTTAGCGTGAAAGCGTAACAGACAGACAGACAGACAGACAGAGTTACTTTCGCATTTATAATATTAGTAGGGAAGTAGGGATTGTATGGACTAGCTGAAGCGGCAAACTCGGTGACGAATTTTTTTGAGAACGTTCATTATTTGTATTTTTTTTCAAATTTACCGTACGACTAGTTAAGGATATGTGCGGAAGTAGACGTTGGGACGTCATCATGCTATCTAATTATAAAGTAGTCTAGCAATGATCTGGCCTCAGTTTTTGAACTTTTATTTATTTTCAGTGTTCACTCCGCTTGGCTTCGTGCACCTGTTCGGAGTGGTCGGCGGGGTGCTGGTGAAGCCCCAGTTCCTCCAAGACCTGAACGAGGAGTACTATGTGTACTCGTTCGAGGAGGAAACCGTCAGGAGGAGAATCAACAACGCTGTCTCTACGGGTATGTAGCCAATGGTGTTAGCTTGAAATGGATTATGTAGCAAGGGCGTGCATTCCATATAGGCACAATGTTACTAATGTATGGGGTGCCTACCCTGGCGCCATACTTACGCTCCCACCACAGCACGCGCCTGAGTATTGTTGTAGGTACATATATATAATGGTCAGTTTATTTCATCATCTTCTAAACAGACATAAAGTAAAATAAGTGTCGAGCATTTTTTGACTAGTAAAAATATAAACATCACACATTAAGGGAGTTTCCTAAGTTTCGTGACGTGACAATTCAAAATCTAATAAAGTGTTAAAATTGCAAATTTTAACTATTAACGCAAAACTTAAAAATATCTTCATTAGGTATCTACTATCGATATCGACATAAGGTTTAAATTGTTTTGTTGACAAGTTCACACTCTCGCGCAAAATATGTATTGTGACGTCGTTAGGGAGGTCTTAAATCCCGGTCAAAAATTAAAGAAATGTGTGTAGCACTTAATGGATGTCACCTTACATTTCAAATTATACACTTATTAAACAATGTTTGCCATTTCAAATTTCATTTATACTGTGAATCTAATATTTTTTTTCAAATTAAGTACCTAGATGAAATATTAAAAAAAAGGTATTCATGTAACTTTACTGATCGGTAATATTTATTATGATCCCAGTTTGTTGCAAGTGTTTGTTTACAGCAAAAACACTGATAGTCTTCCGGCTGACGTCATACAAATCATTAGCGAAACGAAAAGATCATTTATCTGTACGTAGTGATTTTTTTTACACACGCGTTGCTGACTCGAGGTCGCTACCTCGGCAATAGAGATGACCTTCATACAGACCGAACACCTAGTAATGAAAATCTGTTGTGTTTATCTCTTCATGAGTTTTATTATATTTCATGATATGTAATATGATATGCTCATGCAGTTTATATAGGTAGATAGATTTTTAAGTTATGTTTAGAGGTCGGAATAGGTAGAGCGGAATAGGTAATTAAACTTTGCGGGTGGACGTAACTAAGAGTAGTCATCATCAAAAAAAATATGTTTTTATTTAGCCCAAGATTTCCCGGGATTTAAACGTAACACATTATCCACATATGTTTACGCTCGGGAAAATATTTGCAAAGTTTAGTTATATAGGCTCTACCTATTTCGAACTCTGCTTATTTTTGATAATAACCAAAATTAATTAGGTAGGCATTCAAATATTTAGTTTTATTTAATAAATAACATAATTTATTCGCCCTTGTTCAAAGGCATTTACGAAAATAAACACATAAAAACATGCTACGAATTAAAATTGAAGAACTATGTATTTTAATTTGCTTTGACATAATAATGAAATTAAATGAAACAACGCGACAACATAACTTCCTAGTTTGTAACGTACAGTTTCATATGATTACCATTCCAATAGAGATAGTGATCGCGGGCCAAAGTTGAACAATAGCGGGTGATTACAAACAATAACTTGGTTTACACGCGGCCGGTGATAGCTCGGTGGCTGTTTCTGATTGTTGCCATTGCCACATCCATTGAACGTGTTTATGAAGGTTTTACGTCACAATACGGGAGTTTGTTATCTGTATACCTGTAACAGTTTTCGCAGAAACGTATTTGATTGTTGTCTGTGGTAAACAAATTATTATAGCGTTTAAAAAGGGCTTGTGTAAACTGATTCCATCCAGAATTAAGCAGAAATTGTACTATCAAGGACTATATCTATATACTTATATATAAATTATTCTATGTTGAAGTCCAAGGATGGTTTTTACGGCGAGAAATGACGTCTGCCGGGACCGCTAGTATAAAATACATATAAGACATTTGTATGTGGCCGTGATTCTGATCGTGTGGAAATCGAATCTTAATCCTTAATACAGCCTTGATGTTCTAATGTTTTTCCTGTCTACATTTTTAGAACTACATACTGTAACTAGAACTAGACAGAAGCTATTATCTATTTCTAGTTTATAGTTTATTTATGTAAGAAATTTCATTAAAAAAGATGTACATATGTAGTAATTTATTAAATGAAATTTATTTCTAAATTTATTAAAATTCCTTTAATAATTTTCAATTACATACGTTGAAATCCATTGGTCGTATATAGGGTAGAGACTTTTGATCGATTTACAACTTTCGAAAATAAATTTTCATCTCGATCTTTATCGCCTTGTCGATGACACATGACATAAATAGCTGAATGCATAAAATTAAAGTTACTGATAAACTTGCGAAATATTTATATACTACGTTATACAAACATAAATAGAAGGTAAACATGCATTAATCATATCGCGGCGCCTGCGTCGATTTTGTTTTGTTTCGTCGGTGTTGCCAAATATATGAACGGTCAGACTACAATAAAACTATATTAACTGCTTTTACTGTCTGTCAACTGGCAACATTATAATATGCATCATTGATTTAAAGATAGGATTGGATGTGTACTAAAATTGTTATGTTATTTGTTTATTATAACAATTCCATAATCGATTGAGCACTAGAAAAAAATTGAGACACGTAACACAATTGAATCTTTAACATTCATTTTGTCGGCCGCTTTTAAATAGTTAGAAGAGGATTGTTCCAATCGTTCATATCGAAATCTAATCATTAATTAGTCAATAGACCTTAAAGAAGTAGGTACCTTTTCACGTCATATAAATCTACTAGCGCTTCAAAAAGACCATCATTGCTGAGAACAAATGCAAAAACCAAAAGTCATTTTTTCAAAGTCAATTTATGCAATTTTAACTTACGTACTAAGCAATAAAAACTTACATCTCAAGTACCTATACATACAATGCAAAAAAAATAAATATAGAATGTAACATAAGACACTATGTCTCCATTAAAATTTTGTCACACAACAACAGCACGTGATAATAATGACTAGCTGTCCGCCACGGCTTCGCACGGATCACTTTTTTTTTATGTCACTCGAGAATAGTGTAGCTTCCCATCAGTGAAACATTTTTTTAAATCGGTCCAGTCGTTTTGGAGCTTATTCAATCCAAACAAAAGAACCAACAAACCTTTCATCTTTATTATATTAGTATAGACAAGAGCATTATAAATCATTATCAATTAACTATTTCCCAGGTATCGGTTACATATCGCCAGAGCCGATGTACCCGGACCGCGGGGACATATCCTCGTCGGCCTTAGACGCTAAGAAGGAGGTGCAGGAGACGCCGCTACTGAGGCTAAGGAACGGGGCCCTGCAGGCCGGGCTCAACGAGCGGCTGAAGAGAATCGTCGCCATGAGGAAGGTTTGTTGGGATATATTTCTTTTTATTAGGCACTTTAAGGCTAGAATATTAACGGATTTAGCACGACTGCTGTTAAATCCGGCTGACGTTTCGGTGCCTTTGCAGATTCCGTAATCATAATAAAATGAAAATACGCGTATAAATATAATATATATATGAAACCGCGAAGGCGTTAGATTTTTTTAAGCGCTAGACTATTGCTATTGTCAGCTCAGTCGTGCTACAATTATGAAAACTGTAAAATCCGAGACGTCAGCAAATAAAATACGCGAGTTAAATCCGTTAATAGTTATTTTTATTCCAATGTGTAATAACCTCGAAGGCATCGAAAATTATTACTTTAAAGTTGTCAACATTTTATACAAGCATCCCTGCCTGTTGATGAACAACTACTTCAAAGATCACTAAGTTTAATGCTTAAATGCTGGTAAATTTATTGATGAACTAGAGTGAAATTATATAATCAATAAGGAATCCTACAAATGTGCAAAGTTCTATGTTTACATTTTAAATTTTTCGGATTGCAAAAAATTGCACCAAATTCCTTTAATCTATTAATTCTTTAGTATTAAAGTATTTTCCTCTAAAGCCGAAATGTATTGAAAAGTCCCGTTGTAGCGCAAAAACGATATCTAGATTATATAAAACACTTAATCCAATTGATAGCGTCTCACGTGTGTACAGTTGACGTCAAAAGTCGACGCACAAAATAGTATCAATTGTGTAGAAAATATCGTCAGGCTGTGATATCAGCCGTAGCGAAATTGGCTAAACCATCTATGAACACAATATTAGGAATATTTAGGAACGTTATTCCGATTCAGTTTTTTTTTCTTTTTGTTATCTAATTAAGTAATATTATTATTGTAAATATACTCAACTGGCGGTCCGCCTCGGCTTCGCACGGATCCCTATTTTTTTTTCAAAGTTTAATATGGCCTATGTCATTCACGAATAGTGTAGCTTCCCAACAGTGAAATATTTTTTCAAATCGGTCTAGTAGTTCTCGTATCCAAACAATGGATTGAATAGTCTCCAGACCGCAAACCCTTATCTTTATTATATTAGTATAGAGTATAGATATACGATGTATCATTCGAAATTTGATCGATATATAGGTAGTATTTTACATTATATCAATGTAGAACAATTTTGCCATGGCATGTTGATTGTTATGCCGACTGTACTGGGTGTATATTTGGCGCAGCACGTGACTAGATTCAGGTCACAATTAGGTATTGACATTGCCCGCTTACACACTAATCTATATTGTTGTGACTTCAAGGACTAACAGTTTGATATACTGTGTGTATTTGACATAATATTATTATTGTGGATTTTAATGGAATATGATACTCATATCATCACGCGACCAAATTACTGATCCGATTTTGACAGATAAGGTCTCAACGTTATCTGTCAAAATCGGATCAGTAATTTGGTGTTTAGCTATGAGAGGACCTACTTAGCACAAAAGTTTCGCTTTAAGAAACTAAAGAATTAATTTACATGTATTTTTATTTTGTTTAACTATATCATTCTAAAAACCTTATTATATTTTTGAAGTCACTGTAACAAACTCAAGTATGCTTGTAGTTACGGTTACCTACCTGACGAAATTACAATATATTCATATAAATAATAATATTTTATACTTAAATATATTTTTTATAAGTTTCTCCTTTATTCAGGCGACTGTTAAGTATCATTTACCACGGTAGATTTCCACCTCCGTTACAAATTACTTGATAAAAGATTTTATAAATAGGTATAAGTACCTACAGAAATGAAATGCTGATATGACATTTAAGCTAATATTATTTCACTGGTATTTATGAGGTAAAAGCTGGTACGATACGATTTCGAGCATAAAATTGTAGTACCTAATTGTAGGTACCTATAAGAATTTTTATGCATTTTTCAAAAGTGATTTATGTATGTCCCAAATCGCGAACAAATCGTTGTACATATATTATATAGTTTTACCATCGCTCAATTGACCGGTCTGTCAAAACGTCGTAGTCAGTAACTTGGCTGTGATAGGACTATGAAAGTTACAAAATATTTATCCCAGTTACAAAAACCCATATGTAAGGTGTATAATATAGCGCATTATTAAAATACCGTACATACTAAAAATAAGAAATAATAGAATAGTTGTGTAAATATTACATCATTTATTAATCGTGGCCGTTTTTACACGGCATATTTCTGACGCAATATATATAACCGTCATGAAATGTTACTACGTAAATACGTAGTAACATATATATATTTTACAGTTAACTATAAGTATATGTTTTATATTCATACCAAAAAAAAAATTACAGCTAGGCACGTAGGTGGTATGTACGCCATATCTAAGAAACTAACGAACATAAAATTTGTATAAGTAGACGTTGGCCTACTTTTGATGTATAGAAATTAATTTACGATATAAAGATTATTAGTTTCTGCGCGCGACTTGGGTCTGCGCTCGACTAGTATTTCACACAGTATCGTTATAAAATATAGCCTATACGTATTTTTTATATATATATAAACTATATTATTGTAAATCTAAAAGAGGTAGCTTCTATCTAATTTCAAAGGTTTTGCAAATGTAGGCTTTAGAGTTACCTCTTTAGATATAGGTGTGTTGTGCGATATATAGATTTATTTTCATATCCAAAATGTTATATATTTTTTTTTTAACAGGAAGTGGAACACAAGCGCAAGACGTCATCGCTGCAACGCAACGTGGTGTATCCGCTGGCGATGCTACTGCTGCTCACTCTGACGGCGATCACAGTGCTCATGGTGATACAGAACGCGCTCGAACTGCTCATCGGGATCAAAGCTCTGCCGTTGAGCACCAGGGTATGCTTGGATTATTATTATTTCTTACTAGCTTCTGCCCGCGACTTCGTCCGCGTGGTACTCCTCCTTTTTTGGAGTCGGTTAAAAAGTAGCCTATGTCCTTTCTCAGGCACCAGACTTTCTTTGTACCAAATTTCATTTAAATCGGTCCAGTAGTTTTAGCGTGAAAGCGTAACAGACAGACAGACAGACAGAGTTACTTTCGCATTTATAATATTATAGTAGGGATTAGTAGGGAAGTAAGGATTGGGGACGACCGCGCAGCAACGGTCGGGTGATCAGTCCACTGGTGTGGGACCATTTCACCCCATTCCCCTTCCCCAAGAGTATAGGGTTATCCGTCGCCTCCCACCGTCATCCCCGTGAACCTACCTGTGCTCTTACAAAATCTTACGATAATTCCTATGGTGAGGTCCGCAAGGTCTTCTTCTTGTAGTGTTTCTTTCCCCGTGATTTCCCGCCTTGGGTATGCTTGGATACTAACATCAAATCGCACGTTTGCCGGAACAACTTGACATATCGAAATAATAATAAATATCTTTGGACAATTCACACCAATTATCTAGTCCCATTTTAAGCAAAGCTTGTGTTATGGTTACTAGACAACGGATAAATATACATAAATACATATAAGACATCCAAGACTCAGGTACAGATGCCAGTGCTCATCACATTGACATCTGCCCCTAGCGGATTCGAACCCGCAACCTCCGGTTTCGTAGTCAGGGCCTCTGACCACTAGACCAACAGGCCGTCAAATAAAAATATTAATATTTTGTTACTCCATTTAAGACTCTAAGTCTGCACAGTTAAATTTGAATTCAAGCTGTGAAACATTTCAATATGTCAAATTGTTCCGGCAAACGTGCGAAATACATCCCAGCCGAGACAACTATAATTGATTAAGCTCGCGTATTTTATTTTATATGCTGACGTTTCGAAAACGTTAGACTATCATCGGATCATCATCATCGGGAACTGTAAAGTTTCTGAAACGTTAGAAAACAAAATAAAATACGCGAGTTAAATCCGTTATGGTTGTTTCATTCCGAGGCTGAAAGTAATTTCAGTAGAAGTAAAAAAAATATATAGAAAGGTCAAGGTCGTCGTTTATTACCTACGCTTCACCGTAGATACATATAGACTTGACGTATTTAGTTAACGATAAGCTAGCCAACTATGCAATCAAGATAATAGTCTATTTCTATTTTGGTATATGGGTTAACATGATTAACCATTGTCAACTGTGGAATTAAACGAGACTCTTACTATACAAACGCATATTATTATATTCAACTAGCTTCTGCCCGCGGCTTCGTCCGCGTGGAACTCCTCTTTTTTTGTCAAAAAGTAGCCTATGTCCATTCTCAGGCTCCAGACTTTTTTTGTACCAAATTTCATTTGAATCGGTTCCATAGTTTTAGCGTGAAAGCGTAACAGACAGACAGACAGAGTTACTTTCGCATTTATAATATTAGTAGGGATTTGAAAATAACTAAATGCACTGTAACCAACCTATTCACAACGGTCATTTAAATTATTAAGGCTTGATTGAGAAGTCAAAAAACAGCTAACAGCGTCAGCAGTCAGCACCTGCCGGAGTCAATGACCACTAAGTTACGACGTCAAAGTCAAATGATTTTCCAATTTAAAAAAAATCCCAAAAATTGATTTGTTCGCTGTTTATCGATTAATGATGTTGTCTAAGACCCCTTATCTCGTACCTAGTTTTTTTTTCAGTCTACCTCCAACGTGGTCGGAGCCTGTGCTAACTATATTTTCAACCATTACAGTTCATGTTTCATACAATCTTTCAGTCATACATCGCCTTTCATTTTCTTGTTCTGAGTGGGTTTCTCAGCTAATACCATTTTAGCTATTTCTTATTTTGTAAGGACATAGTGTTTTAATAACTTGAATGCTTATCTATATATATAAAAATCAATTGCTGTTCGTTAGTCTCGCTAAAATTCGAGAACGGCTGAACCGATTTGGCTGATTTTAGTTTTAAAATGTTTGTAGAACTCCAGGGAAGGTTTAAAAGGTGAGAAAACTTGGAAAAAAAAAAGAAAAAAAAACTGTGTACGCGGTACGACGGGTCAGCTAGTTTTATAAATATTTGGACCTAGTATAACTTTGTTTTCCTTTTTTTTTTTAGATCCAGCAATTCTCACTGGGGATAGCCTCTCTGTCGAAGCTCGGTTGGGCCGGCGCCACACTAGAGACGTTCCTCATATTGTATCTGTACGTGGCGTCCGTGACGGGCCTCAGCGCGCCAATCAGAGCACTCGGCGTGATGCCGCGCGTGAGAGGGACGCCGCTACCGCGGATCATAGCCCTGTGCGCCGTCTCGCTCGCACACTCCACCGCGCAGCCGTTGCTTGCTAAGATATTAGGTACCTACTCGTATTATAAATGCAAACTTCTAATTCTCTATGAGTTTTAGTAGAGGTACCTACTGGGATTTTGGAACGACATTTTTTTATTTTGCCGCTAGTATAGTTAAATAACACACGGTTAAAACCACTATGTACTGCTTGTTGTAAAATAAAAAACTGATTTGTCGAAAACAGTTATCTTAAATTTATTATCAAAATTTTCATTAAATACCTACCTTGTACCAAATATTCTACAAATATACATATAGGTATATATTTTTCTGGCTAAGTACTCAGTGCAAATTTTCTCAATGGCACATCAATACTGTTAAGTATGACAGTTCTAGATATTATGTCAATCGAAGCCCATACGTAACGAACTTATTCTTATATCTCCAGGTATAACAAATTTCGACTTGCTCGGCGAGTTTGGCCGCATCGAATGGCTGGGCAACTTCAAACTGGTGATGCTATACAATGCTATATTCGCCGCCATAGCCACCCTCTGTCTCGTCAGTAAGTTCACGGCCAGTGTTCGACGGGAATTGTACAACAGGTTGGTAGAAAATGTCAACACGGTCGCGCATTGCGTGTCTTTCCTCAACAACTGACTAGGTGTTGCCATGTGCCATATAAAAAAACCGGTAAATTTTTAATAGTCTATGGAAATAAACCGGTAAATATGTCGGTATCTGTGTACAGATAGTGACGGTAAAGCTTTGATATGGGGCATGGCTTTTGATGTATAAACTACAATTTTTGAATGTAGTTGTGATGTAGGTTGGAAAATGCTGTGAAAGTATTGTTCGGCAATTGTGATTGTTGGCTCGATGCGTAAGTTTTGAACAAAATTGAACTGACTAGCTTGTAACTGAAGGATATTGCGTGGCCTAAAGGTGTATGATATAACTCGACCAGATGTGAAGATACAATACTTTGAGTTATGTTCTTTCTATGTATTACTGCGTAGCGTATTAGGGTTTTAAATATTTAAATGAATACATATGAAATGTATGCATTTTAAAATACAAATGTTAATAAAAAATGTAAAATGCAAAAGTCATTAAAAATAGTAACGACATTACAACTATAAAATAATAATATAAATTATGATAAATTGTAATCCCTGCATTTATTGTCCTATTTAATTATTCCGATTCCTATTTTAAGATTATTTATTGAATTTATTTTACCTATTAACTTGTAACCTATATGTACCTATATTAATAGTTTTTAAGTTTTTGAGGAAAGACACATTAGTTATAATTGTTTTTACAACCAATGAGACTGAATTTTGTTAAATAGGTGATTCATTATGTGGAGATTATTTATTTTGTTATTTTGAATATGAAATTTGTAAATTGTATACAAATATGGTTGCCTATAATAATTTAATATGAATTGTTTAAAACATGTTTGTAATTGTTTTACCATGACATTGTCTACTTTTTGTGGTATCATAATGAATTTATAAAGCATAAAATCTATGTTAAACACAAATAATTATGCCTCAAATTTACTTTTTACTTCTCACTTAGTAGGTAATGTACTTTATTTGCTTGCACTAAGCACCCTCGCCGAGACTCTGTAGAATGAGAAAAGACAAAATAAGACTGTTCTTGATGATTTGCTCAAAAATGATTAATCTTGCATTTTGTTCAGAGGCTATTTGATATTTTCTAGTCGTGCAGAATCTCTTTCGTTGAGGCACCATTTTAATATGTAAAGGATTTTTTAAATATTTGAATTAATATTGAGCTTTTTAATGTATCATATCATCAGCTACCATTACTAACACATGTTGCACTTGTTTAAATTAAAGTAGTTGCAAGAAAAGCGTAACTTCAGTGTCCCAAAATATTTTTATGAATGTAGCTTTGAGAACAAAATGTATAAACAAACAACTTGTAGCAATAAAGTTATTTCGTAATAATAATGTTACTTACTAAAAAATATATCACAAAGAAATACTGTTAAGCAACTATCTTAGAGTATCCAAATATACTTCTATTCATAAAATAATAATATAATATTAGTAATGTAGCAGAATAAAGCCAGTGGTGCTACCAACTAAGTATTTCTTGCATATTTATCAAACTTGAATACCCAAGTTATTCTCTCGTAGAGCAGTTAAATTGAAGGTAGGGTGTTGCTTATGTAAGAATTGTGTGTGAATTTTGTGTTGTGAATATAATTTTAAAATTTTAATGTGTGCATATTTTATACATTTTGTATTAACATGTACCAAACGTTGAGATTGCATTTGAAGATAATACATTAATAAAGAAAAGAAATTGCTTTCATTTTTCATCCCTTTACAATTTTACTCAGTACAGGTATATACTTACACAGTTCTGTATAATAAATATAACACTCATTTGCTTAAGCTTTGCATTAATTACACTCACATGTATTCAAAATAGCTTAGCTAACACATTTATAACAGTCAAAAAAGGCTTGTTCAGTCTCATTAGGTTTATCAGTTAACAAATTCTAATTATCTTTTATTTTCTTTTTCAGATTCAAGTGGTTAGCAGAGATATTTACTTTGCCTGAGGATTCTCCATCTCTGGAACTTACACAAAATGCAAGAGGATCTGTTGATCTGACAGTCACCGAGAGGCAAGATCAAGATAAGGTGCAATAAGTGTTTATCAGTGAAGAATAGGTCTCCTTGAACAACAATAAAGGATACATTTAACTTGTGACAAAACTGAAAATTGTACAAATATTATCAAACTGTGATGCTTAATTTGTATTTGTTAAAGTAATTAAGTGTTTATATATATTTTTTTATATCTTATAATTAATGAAATGCATTGAATTAAAAAAAAGAATGATTATAATTCAGAAGATTTAATATTATCATTTTCAACAACAGATTCAACGGACATGTACATTTTTCCACATCTCCTCCCCTCTGCTTTTATGATAAGTTTTCGCGCATTACTTCTAACAACTTCTAAACTTTGGCTGCTGTTCAAGCCCAGGATAAAACCGAGATTAATGACATCATGCACATCTCTTATTTGTTGACAATCCTCTGTCCCACTAGTCACAACTATATTCTTTGATTTACCAACTGCGTGGTAAATATGAGCAGTGTTTATAACATTTTTTCGGGATGATGAATCTTTTATAGCTGGTGAATACATCAACTCAAAGAATATTCCGCGCTCTATGGCCTGACGGTATAATTTTCGAGTAACTTTGAAAGGTATCCTGTTTTCTGGTGAAAAACTAATAATATCAACATCTAAAGTGCCACAGGCATTCTGGAAAGCTTGGGATGTCTTAGGTACTACAGCTACTATGTCATACTTTTTAAAATTCTCTGATCGGTTGATTTTATGTGCTATACTGGAATCTGAATATTCAATTGTCACACGCTGCAATATATTAAGTTTTACTTTATCACTGATTTCTTTAGGTATTTCTATTGGACAGGGTATATAATCCTGAGGTTCTTTATTCTCACCCTTCTTTTTCTTTTTCTTTGGTTCTTCGCTGGGTTCTTCTACGTGTGTGTTGATGGCTACGGTATGGTATCCAAGTCTCTCCAAAAAATGCAACTTGTTAAAGTCATAATTTCTACTCAGTGATAAATCACAAAATCCCCAATTTTTAGTCGCTGCCATGAAGTTATTTTGTACCCCACGAGATGCCTTTAATCAAAAAGCAAATAAAACAGAGACTGTCAGAGACTCCTGCTTTATTTTTGAGGTTAGACTAAAATATACAACAAAAATCTAACGCTCCTTTACAGCATACGAAAACTGCTTGGGTTTAATTTTAAAGGTTTTCACAGAAAAATATTTTTTTAAAGAGACATCAGGTACAATGGTGATAATTATTATAAAACCATTTGAAACAATTTAATACAATATGTTTATCACGCAATTAAAAAAAGTCTGTTACCTTCTTCTTCGTGTAATGAAACGTTATAAACATATATGTCAAGTTGAAAACCTATCAAACTGAAAGTCAGCTGGCGCCGTTTCGTTCAGAAATAACAGCTATCTAAACAATCCGTCAATTCGGATCATGAATCATATCAATTGGTTTTTAAAACGACGACAGTAATTAAAATATTTTGTTAAAAATAAATGAAACCTTTGCGTGTATTACTCATTTTAGAGTTAAATTAGAATCGAATAGTTTGAAGTCTAATATTTCCTATGAATATTTCATTAACTCGATGACTAGGAGACTGTATCAGGCTGGTTAATACAAATAAGAAAAAATAAACCTATATTTATTGTCATTTGCACTAATACCTAGTATTTAAATATAATTTAATATTTTAGACCAATTACGGGGTTACCTATTTATAGAAAAAAAGACAAAAATGGTAGTTTATATAATTGTTGCTGGTGAATCACTTTGTGATAAATTTGCAAAAATATGTTTGATAGCCGATTACCTTAAACAAAATCTTCCAAACTTTTGTTATGAAAGAATTGAGAAACCAGTCATCGAATGGAAAGTAGGTACTTTAAAGTGTAATTTCATATATGTACCTACTTAGTTATACGTTTGTTAGAAAGTGATTATTTTTGTGAATCACTTCTATAAAGTATGTACTTAAGTAGATATCTGGGTATTATTAGAGTAAAATTATATCTTACCAAACAGAGTTGGCTTGCCAAAATTAATCAGAAGAATAAGTGGTCCCACCTTGAATCACCGTTAGTTTGGAAAGAGCTACTGATGAAAGGAAGTAAACCTTACTACATTGGTGGAGCTTCAGAATTTATGGATTATTGTTACTCCTACTACGAGTTTGATGCTTTTTTGGCTGATGCGAAATTTGCTGACTTGACACACATTTTTCCTCAATATGAGAATAAACTTAAAGCTGACAAGCAAGCCATTGCTGATCATCAAATAATATTCAAAGATGCAGAAATTGTAAAATCTTCCAAGAATAATTTTACCGTGTGTATATCAGGTGCTGGAAACCCATTGACCATGCATTTGATTTCTGAATTGCTGGATTTATCTGTGGGTAATAAAACCATATCAAAAATTTATATATACGATAAAGAATGCTCTCCGGCATTCTTAGAATTTGTGGAAAGAGAATGTAGCTACATTGAAAACAACTTTCCTGGAAAAGTCGTAAAGTATATTGACAAAATAGGCCTTGCTTTAACTAATTCCGATTTATTCATAATATTGGACCATGTACCTTTCAAGTAAGTATAATAATATCTATATGGTACCTAAATCTTGAATGAATAGAATATGAAACAGTGAAAGATAATCAGGGGCTAAACATCAGTTTAATTTACATACTCAACTCTAAAAAAGTTTTTTTTTTATTTTAGTGAAGAAGCACCAATTGGCGAATGGTTGAATGCAAACAGGAAATTAATGAAAAATTTGGCTTCAATGATAAATGCATCCGCCTCTTCTAAAATGCGTATTTTACTGCCAAACTTAGGACCGGCTTGTTTTAATGCAACGATTTTGGTGCAGGAGGTTTTCAATATTAACCGAAATAATATTGTGGTTGCAACCTCTGACTTGGGGTTACAGGTTCTTCCAATAATTGCTGAGATTGCCGAAATACCTATACGGAATATATTTTGCCCCCCTGTGTGGGGATTTGTTGGTGTAAACCATTTAGTCGATATCAGAACGACGATCCATAAATATAACACGTTTGACCCATACAGAAGGTACACGAGGGTAAAGAACTCAACATTAGGAATTGGTGCAATTACTCCTGAAATGCGTACACTTGAATATCTGCTGTTCTTTGATAACACACTATGGAATAAAGTTTTAAAACATAAGGTAACTTGCTATCTATTAATCTCGTTGTAAAACAAAAGTAGGTATTTATTAAAATATTTTATTTTACAGAACAATATAACTGATGCACATTTGCCTCTGAATAAAGTCATAAGCACTGTAAATGTGGCAAAATTGTGGCTATTCGGTCCCAAACCAGATGAAATAGTGAGCCTGGGAATCCGGTGTAACGGTAAATAATTTAAATACATAAGTACCCTACTTAACATAGTATTAATTAGTAAGTATAGGTATCATTTTAAATACAAACAATATTTAATTTCTAGGTTCGTTTGACATTGGATTTGAAGGTATATTTTCACAGCCTGCACATTTCACGTGTGGTGAGTGGAAACCGGCAGCTGATTACCTTTTACCGAGAGATGCGGAAATGAAATTACCATATCTAGAAAAAATGGCTAGTATGTGTATGAAAATGAAGAAAACTGAATTGCCCAAAATTGTGCCATATATTCCATGTCCATGCAAACCTAAATTCTTTGTGAAGAAAGGGGTATGGGGCTTTACATTAGCTAAAGATAAGCAAATGCCTCGCGACACGTAACTATATTTAAATCGATTCTTCATTATTCGATATTTCGTGAAGTTGACCAGTACCTCTTCGCGTTGTCGGTCTTTCATTTCTGAACGTATCACAGAAACACGTCCGTCCGATCAACCTAGCATAGCAGTGAGCCCATCACTAGTGTAAAACGAAACGTCGCAGAGGTTTGTTGGGTTTTGCGTTTCACGGGGAGATGTTATGACGTGCAGCAACTGTCTTTGTTTCAATAACATTCGTATAGTTTTACAGAATATTGTTAGTTAAAATGATGTGATAGATCGCTACTAGTATCATGTGATACGCCGTGGTATTGCGACATGAATTTTTCCAAAGCATGACCGTGCCAATAGGAGTTATTAGCATAGTTAGGTTTTCGTATTGGTTAAGTTGTGTGAATGTTGTGCCAATTATGAGATAGTGGAGTGTTGTGATGTGGTTGCGGGACATGTGGGGGGTGGTTTTGGTGACGGCGGTTGCGGCTGCAGTGACCACGGTGGCGGGGAGCCCTCTGGAGCCCGAGGCACCCGTGTTACGAGGTGAGAGGAAGAACCTTGCCACCTACGCTTGACAGCCTCCCGCCTGCTCGACTCTGCTTCCACTAAAATTGCATGCGCTACTGCTCTCTAGACGACTATGTTATGTTTTAAAAATAAAGTTTTGTTTACAAATAATCTTTTATGTCATAAACATAGTTATGTTCAAATAAAATGTCTAAGTTCATGGGTATGTTTTTTTGTAATGTTAGTTTATATTCAATTCTTCAAATAGAACTTGAAAATATTTTTTATTTATTTCTGCTCACATAATAATAATCTGCAAATATTTTTACAGTGTAATCAAAAGTGATTGCAATTTAAGTTTACTTACTTACTTTTTGATCAATATTTTTATGTTTGAAAAGCTGATTATAATTTTGTGAAAAGGCATGTATATTAATTCAGTTGGTAAAAAAAATATTTAAAACATGTATGCAAACCTTTACAATAAACCTATGAAGCTTAAATTATTATGTTACATTGAGATTAGTTAATATGGGTTTGGCTTCAGATTAGTATCTTGCTCAATATTGCATTAATGGAAAAATACTCTCCATGCAATAATAACAAATACTTTAGTCTGCACATTCACAATTAAATGATACAGAGTTGTTAATGGCTAATACAAACATATATTTGCAAATACAATGCACACCTTTACTATGTTATCCTTAACCTTATACATTGAAGGCAATCTAGTTCTGATTTAGCATTATAGACATGTTTGCTACCTTTATGTTAGTAAAGAAATATATTTATATTTCGCACACCTAGATCTAAAGGGATCTAACTAAAAAACCGGAAGATTCGAGTTATGCACACCATCGGATTCCAGCAAAACCTACCTACACTAGAACATATTTAAGCTAATATAACTCTGCTAGCTTTATTATAAAAAGTATAAATTTATACAGAAAACTCATGCGTCATATGGATATATTTATCAGTTTCTCGCCTCTCCTGAAAAAGTACCTCTTTTGAGTTAGCTCTCTTTAGATCTAGGTGTGCGATTTCCTAAAAAGGTTTATTTATTGAGGAAAATAATCATGATTTGTAAACCTTTTTCTGAAGAATTTAGGGTGAAAAAAAAATATTATTAAACATTAAGTATAGTTTTTTAATTTAACTGATGCCGCACATTTTTGCATTAAACCAATCATTTAAACTTATACATAACAATAATGAATGTCTATTAATAATTTTGTACAAGATAAATCTGAGGTGATCGTAAATATAAGATTGTTGGTGGTTACCATTACTATTTTACTGCCTATTTTATTATGAAATTATCTTATGAGTAAATTTGCTTTCTTGTGTTAATTTCTTATATAGTGAGATTTGGACGATTTAGATACAATATAGAGTTTCCGACATAATATCTAGTAGGTACAAAGCAACTTATCAAATTACAAAAAATGAACACCCACATATTATTTAAATCAAATATATTTTTTTTAACTACATAGGTATATAATGAAACTGTTATAATCTAGGTTATCAAAGGTAAGTTTAGTGAAATTATTATAATGGATTTAACTCTCCTATTTTATTTGTTGACATTTTGAAAACTTTACAATTCACATATTCACAGCCAACTAAGCCAACAATAGTCTGATGCTAGTAACCACAAAGGCATCAAAAACTATTGAGTAAAGTGTTTTACAGATAATTATTGGAATGAAACAACTATTAACAGTTCTAACTCACATATTTTTTATTTAATTTACTTTCTGACATTTCGGATTCTTTACAGTTTCCATAATTGTAGCACAACTGATCTGACTATAGTCTAAAAAAAAAATGTTGCAAATTTAATGTAGTAGATGCACATTATAGATGCACATATTATAACCATGAACTTTATATAGAGTTGTTTGTATTGGACTGATGATAACATCTAAATACAATAAAATTGCCAATTAGCCACTAATATTTATTTTAAAAATAGGTACCTATAAATATTTATATGTATTTTCTGTAGGTCACTCAGGTAGGTGCCTTACAAAGTTATATTTAAAATTAACCTTATTTCTGTAGTACTTAACAAATTAAACCAACTAACTCTCCTGAAATTTAGGTCGAACTTGCATTATGAAACTCATCAAAGTAATCAAACTTTGGTATTCCTAACTGCGGATTGTTCATTCCCGAAACATAATAAGGCTAGGCTATCCTCATGAATACAAATATCAAAATCTAGCCGCAGAAACGTCATAAATTGGTCTAGCGGGAGTACAAGGCGGCGTAATGACGGACTATCGCTTTATTTGTCTTGGAGGTCGGCCGCAAATCCGCACAAATTGCTCCTTGGGACGATAATCTGGCATCTATCGGCCCAAGTTCCATTCGGCAGCCTTACTTCGAGCTACGATTTAACGCCCGCATTAGTTCCTGCCATGCGGAATGCCCTCATTTTCTTCTAATCGGGATAGGTACATACAGCATTTTCGGATTTCAATTTGTTCTGGCATCGTTAGGGGAATCGCTTAGTTATTGCGGTCGGATTTAGCGGCGATATATAGGTGTCGGTAATTTGTTCAAGAAGGCTGGTCTGTATTAGGTGTACTTATAGGAGCGCCAAAGGTATTCCTATTTTCTAGTCTACTGGAGGTAGGTACTTTAATTTTACTCAATCATACATAGAATATAATAAGCTAGTTAAATAGTTTTTTAGTACCTACCTAGGTATCTACGTATCCATTTTAATTTTTAAGGTTCAATTTTAATTAAGATGTTACAGCAGCTTGGTAGGTACCTACTTACTTTTTACCTTTATCGCGACAATTCGTAGGTGAAGTTTGAGTGCCCGTGTTTTTATGCGAAAAGCGTACGTGTGCCGAATTGGTTCTCATTGTCATCAAATTTTCATATTCTCATACGTCGCGTGACATGACCTAGAAGGGATGTGTGCTCCGGTGAGATTTTACTAATGAATAACGCACGTTCCCAGGATAGATGGCAGTGAAGTCACGCGGACGGTTCTTAATTAACTTCACAAACGATTCTGATTAAATACAAAACATGCTCCTAAAGTTTGCGTTGGTTAGACTGCAGTAAATTACCATCATACCGCTGTGCAGCTTATAACAGCTTTTAAACAGCTAACGCGACCGACTAGCCGCATTGTTTTTGCAAGCTAAATGCGGAACATTCATAAAATAGGTACGTATGAGGTCTGTTTTTATGTGAATTCTCTTTGCATATCATATACGGTATTATGGCCGCGAAATAAAACTTGTGGCAGTGTCTAGCAAGTAAACTCTAACTAATAAGCGACTAGTTTTACCTATTTTGGCGTGCAGCACCTGTTTGCGACATGCCGGATACATACCGATCACTATTTACTCTATTTTTTGCGTAGGATCTGGTTGGTCTAACCAGCTCTTGCTCTCAACGGTGTAAAATGGAAATAAGTCAGGCTTGTATTAATATGGTCGTGGACGGTGTACTTACTTTCTTGAAGGGGTCGCATTTTTCCTTGCGCATCGTTTTGCGTTTGCTTTGGTGTGAATATAATTGTAAATTATCTTAATGTTTCGATTAGAATTAGCTGAGCATGGCTAGATAACATTAAGTACTTATGTAGTTTTTCTCTCACTGGAATTATCTGGCCCTGCCTTTAGAACACGTTGAAATGAGAATTTTTCTTGTAGATACCTTATATCTATATGTACCTACCTCTTAAGACTTTGATCCTTCAAATTGTAACAGACACAGTCCCGAATATAAATTCAACCATATTAGTAGATACATGCAAATTCCTCTCAAATGCTCTTCACAACCCACTAAAAAATTAAAGTACCGCCAAGATTGAGCAGACATTCCTAATATTAGGGACCTACGTAATTCAGGACTAAAGTTCAATCGATAAAAGTAAAGTGAGAAGTGAATCGAAGTGATGTAGTTGTAAGTAAGGTTACGCCACAGCTATTGTTGGATGCAGAGCTTGCGCGGGCGCCGACACATCGGTTGCATAACAAGCGGGCATCCGGCTAACGGGACCACGTCGAGGGACCCGGCTGCGACATGCTTTATTATTTTTGGTTGACTCTATGTTGAGGAAATGAAACTCCAAGCAATAGATTTTTATTAGGTGGGTGCATAGTTTTTTTATTTTTGAAATAAGGCTTATATATAGGTAATTATGTAAAGGATTACACCTTAATAAACATCGGACTTGATTAGAAAATGTACAGGTACTACGACTGTTAAGTAATTATAATATTTTTTACCTGGCACATACAATTTCTTTTTTAAATATACGTTATAAATAAATATGTAGGTATGTACAACAAAATAAAATTGATTATAATCAACAAAACAAACCGTCGTTCCAGCCAATGAGCGGTTTGTTAATTGAACTGCAAACAAGTGATTTACAGCAAAGCATACACTGTTCTCTAAGTGATATTTGTGACAAATTGTGATATATATATATGTACCTACCTACAGAGCTTTTGATTGTATTTTGTCACAGAGATCATTTTTAAACGTTTTAAGATTTCTTCATAATAATAAATGCCTAAATAAAATTGACTGTATAGACAGGATTGTTTGATAAATCGATATCTCAGGTTATTTTTGTTAGGTCAAATCTAGAAAATTACTTAATTGTAAGTACATACCTAGTTAAGTGAGTTCTTATCCAAAGTTGACGACATGCGTAGGTTTCAATAACCTAAATCAACGAATTTAATATGTAAAGTCATTATTGATGTTTGAAATATGAATAATACCTGCAAGTAGGTATACTGTGTATAACTTTATTATAATTGGTAGGTTTGCATGTTATGAGGGTCGAATCACGAACTTACCGCAGAATAAATAATGATTAGGTACGGGTCAATATTTTGACCACATTGCAACATTGGCTAACCTTTAGCGCGTCTGGTTTTGGCAAATGACATTCTTTTTATTGGGTAACGATTATAGAATATTACAAAAGAATCGACATCGTGAGATTGTCTTCAAGATCAGGTAGGTACTTTGTACCAAACTAGCTGTGATTCTTAGAAATATTGTTGCTAAACGTTGTGTTCTAAGTCTAAATGTCATACCAGAAATGGTACATTTGGTGAAGATTTTTGCATTTATACTTAATGCACAAATTTTACAAAAATATACCTACCTACTTACTTATTTCAAAATTACAGACTTACAATTATAAAAAAAAAAACAGATCATAAGCGTACCCACACCGTAGATAAATTCAATAGGTAAGTACATAATATAGATACCTAAGATAATACCCATATAAAATTATAGGCCTCTTGCGTATCGGGCAAATCGACTGCAGCGCCAACTGTCGGCAAGCAGCGGCAACACTTGCCCACTTGTCAAGTTCAAATGAACATACGATCCGCATAAAAGTAGCTGCAAATTTTACAAGTTTGTTTATTTTAACTCGATAAAAATTAATTAAATGGATATAATGAGCCAGACTATTATTAAATGTGCATTTCAGAATATTTATGCAGACTTTTTTCGTGGGAAATCTGTGTCAAAAGGCAAGTAAATACACAAGCCAGGAAATATATTTTTCAGATTGATTGTGTACAATTTTTACTACGTATTTATTTATTTATGATAGATTATCGCACTACTATGAACATGATGCTAAATTAATTAAAAATTATAGGAATAGGGCACAAACTATTCGAAAGCCACCATGTTCAGGAGGTTGTCGAAATTAGGTAATTATATGGTGGAGAACAAATTATCCGCGGGAAAGTTCTCACACAGACAAAAGTAAATAATCCACCGTACGACGTGAGAGTTAAGGTATTTAAAATGAATTAATAGTTAAATAATATCCTAAACAAATATATTTTCAGCAAATATTAACCATACAGATCCAAAATAGATATGGAAAATTAAGATATATTTCTTTATCAAAGATATATACAAAATATATCGAAGGTATAAGTATTGTTCTGAAATATTTAACCGATAATCATTTTATTCATTTAAATATTTATTATTTCTTCTTATTTTATTTATTTGACTGCTTGCCTCCAACAAAATGAGCACTGCAGATTCGAGTGTTTTTATTCGGCTGCCACGGCTTGTTATCTAATATACTGCAACAAACAAACAGAAAATTAGAAAAAACGGAGTTTGTATGTATTTAATACATTCCTGGTATTAAAATGTTTCATTTCATCAAAACCATTTACTCAGAAACCATAATAATATCATTTATTTGAAAATTATATTGTAAATTTTAGGTTAGGTTTGTTTTATAAAAAATCTAAGAATAAAACGGTCTTTAGAGAAAATTGCTTATATTGAAATGAATGTACGATGAAATGGAACATTTAATGAAACGTATTTCTATTAAATGATAGACACTCATTAAAATATCATAATAATTACTTACACTCTTCTAACAGTTTTTATCCAGTCATTTCGTTTTTTAATTTCCCAGTTCTGCCTCGGAAACGAGTAAAATTTTAATTCCCGATTTCGAGATTGGTAATTAGTACATCCCACAACACAGCAGTACCTCTTACTACCCATTTTTTAATTATTTACGGGCACTTTTTAATATTTTTACGTGCACTTTTCAACGTTGTTAAGCGAACAGCTGACCGCACTCACCACCCAAGTGTTGTCTGAATTTGCCGCAACGCGGCGCCACTAGCGATACGCAAGAGGCGTATAGGTACTTAGTACCAGTTAACAGGTTAAGTACTTATAGTTTTTAGTCTTGACTTAATTCATTTACCCATAATTAAAAATATTTTTGAATACTAATACAACAAGAGCTAAAAGGGGCTAAGCAAAGTTAAAAAATAACCTCACTTTCGAACATTTAATTGGAATCCACTTATCCAACTCAAACCTCGATCTATGGGAATCAAAACAAAACCAATAACTAACGTGTTCTGTTCGCACAGATAATAGCACGCAATAAAAATCCCACGGTACTTCCTTATTTCATCACTTCGCATCACGAAACATGACTAAAACATGAAGTAGGATGACTCGGATCGCATCGTGAACGTGAACGAGTCCGTGACCGATCGGACACAATACCCTTGACGGATCCAACGGTACTCAATAAACTATTGCCGAAGTTTTTTTGTCGAGATTAGTAGAAAGTAAAGGCATTGGAACTGACTATAGTGCCTATATATAGAACTCTTGGCTTAAAGGGTGTTGTGTTGCCATATTAAAAATTTTACTTTTTGTAGACTAAACGAGCTTTTTAGCTGTTATGAGAACTCTTTATGTTGGTAAAATATGCACCTAGTGATTAGAGCATGAAATCTGATTTTCCTTATTAGATAGTAGAATCATTATTATAAAAATACTAACCTGCATGTAATTTATTTTTTCCTCGTACCTCTATCTAAAGAAGTAAAAAATATATAAACCTTTTTAAATGTAAAATAAAATGATTTGAGTAGTCATTTAAGTATGTAGAGTTATTTAATGTTAAGTTCAATGTACCAGCCCCATTTAATTGTACTGTCACATTTCCTGCGTGTATTTAAACTGTGGGTCGATAAATGACTGCAATGTTATTGTAACGTGTACGCTAGTAGGTAATTGATTCATAATCGTCGAGTGCGGAAGGCGCAGACCGCAATTCCTGTCGGTGTCCACGTCCGAATAACTGGTTTCCACTTGTAAGGGGCAATCGCGAATCTCATTACTTAGTGGGCCTAGTAAATGATTGCAGTACGGCTATCGCTTGCTCTGTATTGCCTAAACGATATTTAGCTATTTGATTGATGAGTTTATGCTGTATAAAACATGCAGGAATTTTGATACTTAAAACAAGTCGATAATATTGAAATCTGCAATGTCGACTACGTTTAATGTTTACTTCCAGCTGCCTTCAGTTTACCCTAAAATACGAAAGGAATTAGTGAGATAAATAGTATCAGGATATTCGTAGGTTATAAAGATAAGTGTGTTAAACCTTTCTAAATTCGAATGTAGACTTAAACAGAGGTGGGTTTTTCTTAATTACGATTGTGAGTAGGTGTTAGAATGCATAGTTTGAGGACGGTCAGTGAGTGGGTGTGCCGTTAGGTTAGTTTTTACACACGGGCGCGACTAAACCTGTCTGAACTCAATTTGGAACTAGTTGGTTGACGGATGTATTTTTTATTAACATTCTGGTATCTTGTTACTGTTTAAAAAATCAATTAAAAGTAAAAAATTGTGATGATATCAATTAATAAGGACCACATAACCGTTGTAGGATTTTAGTTGTATCTGTAGCGGTCATAGTGATACGATTACTATTCCTATTAGGGGAATCGTGTAATAAAGCTGGTAAGTAGTCGATTTTTAACTTATGTATGACGTACCTCATTAATTTTATGTTTTAACTTGGTTAGCACCATAAAGGTGTTTTAACTAGCTATTAATTTTAGTTAGGTAGTATCAGTACAGTGGATTCAAGTGCAATCATACCATTTCCTAGATAGCTAATTAACGAGAAAGCTTGTTGCCAGCGATACCAACTTAAAGCTGCAAAGACCTTTGAATACCGTTCCATAGATTAAATAACAGCTTGTCTGACTTCACTCTGAATAAGCAACCGTCCCTCCTTTACAAAGTAAGGGGAGCGTGCAAGCTGAATAATAACAAAATTGCGGTATTAAATAAGCGTCCATGGTTTTATGAAGTTTTCATGCTACTTTATGCTTCGAAGTGGATGTCTTGATAAAGTCAGTAACCTTAAGTACTGCCTTCAAATAAATTGCACACGTAAATTATCGTGAGAGTGTGTAAGTGTGAAGGAAGCATAAATATGTCGAGCTATGGTGTGTGTATTTGCGCGAAGCCTACCCCAAATCTATTAAAGATAAAAGCTACACACAGTATTTCGGCATATTATTTTATAAATAACAAAAGACAACTAAGTAGGTACTTCGCTATTTTCCATGTTCAATGTAGCAAAACTCTAAAGAAACCTACACGAGGCACCTTGAGAATTTATTTTACTTATATAACAAAGCCAAGTGAAAATTAAAAAACTAAGTCCCAAACACGGCCTCCCGTTCCACATTCTGCGTGATATTTTAATGGAGCTGTGATTCGGCCGGGCCCAGGAGTCTCGTTAGCAGAACAAAGACTGCGACATCAAACGAGTTATTACGCACCGGCGACGTCCGCTGATTCCTGGATTGCTCTATTTGATCAATTTAAACAGTTTTTTATCCTTGAAAGTTTGTCGGCGGTTTGTGGTTCCGCGGCATTAGCTGTGAAACATTCTCCCCAATAAAAGCTTTGCATTAATCAACTTAATACGATTAAACTGAGCTTTCGTAGTTAAATGCAATTACGTTGGAACTACGGAACAGTTAAGAACCTGCTCTTACTTATATATTATATTATATTTTATGCTGTATTTCTTCGCAATTCGACTATAATAAAAAATCGCTAATGTACCTACTATCTGATTAAGCAATAAGGTACGGGAAAACAATTATGAATAGTGTGAATATTGCGGCAATCGTTTGTTTGTCAGTTTGTCGCAGCTATTGTGTCGGCCTCGGCTGCTTGATACGTTAGTGCATTACTTATTGTGGGCCTTGTTGTGTTCACGAAGATGGCGAAGAGCGTAAGCAGATATCTGTCTTGTAAATGTATTTATTTATTGCTTATTTATTTGTAGGTATCGTATAGGTACATAATAATATTTATTTATATCACTCGACACGTAATAGGGTCCTGCTAATTCCTGCAGGTTATAAGATATTTTTCATTAGTTGACTACGTAGATACTTACTTTTATGCGCATGTAAAAATCTCGCCGGTACCATGTGTTCCTCGCTCTAAACGTTTTTGCAAGGATGTAAGTTATCCTAGTAAGTACTTATATAGGTATGTGTCTTATTTTCTTATTTCTATAAATAAAGAAAAACCATATGAAGCATTTTGTTAACTATGTTTGTGCTATTAACGAAGGATACGTTTTAGTTAGTTTGTTGATTTTGTTTGGAAATTAAAATAAATGTTTACAAATTTGCTAACTTGCCAAGATCTGTGCTAAGATCGCGGCAAGAGGCCAAATGAACTCTGCCTACCCCGTGGAACTGTGGCGTGAGTATAAAAACTTATGCGTACCCATTTCGTTATTACATTATTACCTATTGCAATAAACTAGAACTGGTTACTTCGTATTGTATAATGAAACTATATCGTCATTATTACTTAACTCTTGGCTCTACCACGAGGTTAAGAATGATGTACTTATTCATGTTAAATACGCTAGCATGCGTTATTTTAAAATTAAGAGATCTTTTACTTTTTAACAAGTTGTGTTTGAAAATTAGATTGCATGTTAAATAAAAGCTTGCAAAAAGGACGGATGCTCTTATTCCCTGTTTAAAACACTGCGGGCTAGCATAATATTAAAAAGATATTTAAGTATGATTCAAGTACTTACTTAAGTACTTATATGATCATTTCTCTAGAATTATTTTCGCTAAGGAATTCAATGCGTCTCAGTATGCGTCCTCTTCAAAAGTACGTAACAAAAACTGAAAAGTAGATAAGTAAATAGAGTAGACACTAAAAAGTAGATTATGTATCTTGAAAACAATCTTTCTGCAGTCCGCGAGATACGGTGTCGTAAGTCTTTTTGATTCTATGAGAGTATCAAAAGAGATTTTTTCTTTAAGTCACATTTTTTTATCCCTACTTCCCTACTAATATTATAAATGCGAAAGTAACTCTGTCTGTCTGTCTGTCTGTCTGTCTGTTACAAGCGTAACAGACAGACAGACACGCACGCACTCACGCTAAAACTACTGGACCAATTTTAATGAAATTTGGTACAAAGAAAGTCTAGAGCCTGAGAAAGGACATAGGCTACTTTTTAACCGACTGCAAAAAAGAAGTTCCATGCGGACGAAGTCGCGGGCAAAAGCTAGTTAGAAATAAACCTTCAAAGGGCTTAAGTAATTTAATACATATATCTGATCTGTACCTACCTTAAATACAATTAACCTTGGCTATTTTCTAGAATATACTCTTATATGCTCTTGATGCGTATTAAAACGGCAGACCTGTGTGTATTATTTTAATCTTTAATTTCACGCAACAGTAATTTGTCTGGGAATTTAGATGAATCCTTTTAAAAGAGATGATGGAGCTCTCGTGTAGACTGAAAACATTTATAAACCTAGCGCTTTTACTCTTTATATGCTTAAGATGTCTGTAATAAAGAAATGGTTATCGCACTTTTTATTTCTTTTGTGCGTCAATGAACTAGCATTGGGATATGAGTGGACCAAGTAATGATCGTGAGAGTTTTAATTCTGTCGGTCTATTTATAAAGTCTGATTTCTATATTTATCTAGAGTGGAGAATTAGGATAATTATATATTTTTTACAAGCTTTTATTTTACTTGCAATGTAAGTATGTAAATAAGTATGTGCGGGTGAAATGGAACTCAATTTTGAAGCAGATAATATATCTTTAACCGATGATGCTGAAATTTTGTACACTCATTCAGTTTGACAATACATGTACATGGTTAACTTTGTAACGTTATTCTAAATCGAAATTTAGGGATGAAATGAAAAAGCTCGTAAAATGGATCATGTATGTACATTACAAAATTTAATATATATATATGTATATATAATAGAAATCGTTAAGTCGTTCTAAAACTGCCTGCATAAAAGTCCATTTTTAAGATGTTTGATAATTTTAATTTATTTTAATAATTATGACTGATCGCGCGGTTACTGATTTTCGCTGTTTTCCTAGCCATACTGATAATACACAGCACAGCTTACTGTCCGTGCATTGTGAGCTTACAATGTGTATTGTAATACAAATAATGCACATTGTTATTGGAATTATACAACCTTAATGATGCTTTGCATAATTCCAAAATGTTAATTTACCTAGAAAATCGACAGTCTTAAGTACCTGCCCATATTATTACGTTGTACATTTGAAATGTGATCAGTTGCCAACATTTGCTGTCAATACACACAACACTATATTGTAGTGTTATATGATATTTTTTTGAGTTTAGAGTATTGCTGGATCCAGTTTTCAGAATAGGTTATGGTTACAGACTCCCGAAAATCGGCGAAGAGCGAGTCGGAGTACAAAGTAGCTTATAAACAACTAGCGTCCCGCCCGCGACTTCGTCCGCGTGGAACTCCTCCTTTTTTGCAGTCGGTTAAAAAGTAGCCTATGTCCTTTCTCAGGCTCCAGACTTTCTTTGTACCAAATTTCATTAAAATCAGTCCAGTAGTTTTAGCGTGAAAGCGTAACAGACAGACAGACAGAGTTACTTTCGCATTTATAATATTAGTAAGGAAGTAAGGATAGTAAGGATTGTGAATTTGATTAAGTAATTCCTTTTTTTCGCGGATGGAAATAATCATTAGAGGCAGCCTAGTTAGACCGCCTTTCGTCCAATTTAGTCAAAAATCAGTTTCGATTAAATTCCATATTTAACCAGTATTTTTTTAAAGTCTGTAAGAGTGATGTCACAAGTCTTTTAAGGTTGTGGACAAGTTGCCTACAACGGTGGAACTGCTCTTAGTTGGAATACACAAATTATATAAAGAACAGATGTATTTATTGACCTTACCCATATTAATTAACCGGACTGGAGCGACATGTCGCGACGTGGGCGACGCAACTGTAACTGTCACTCGAACGTCGCTAAAGGGTTTGTCGCATGTCGTAAACTTATATTACTTAATTGCCAATTGTGTAGGTACAAATTGATGTTGAATACAAAATTTAAATTGTAAATACTGTCTGTTCTGACTTTAGAAGGGGTTAATTTGAAATGCAGTTTTTTCCATTTGTCGAAGCCCAATCAACTAGCGGCGACAAAGGAAAAACCTAGCGTTTGGAAAGTCAATTTGCTTTAATGTTTTGGTCCTTTTTATTCTTTTTTAAATTTAATGAACTCGTAAATGAATTGGGTGTATAAACAAATTTTTATTAAAGCTAATCTTATAATTAATGATAATTTCTAATGGTTCTCAATTGCTATGATTAATTTTCGAAAATGTAAAGATATAATTATAACGTGTCTGTTTATTTATAACATAAAAAATCAAAACATAGGAAATTTCTACAGCCTATCGGGATCCATATGCTACTATAAGAACAGGTCTACTTACTTTAAGTTACATGTAAGAACTTATAAT
The DNA here is from genome assembly GCA_038024825.1 of Polylopha cassiicola. Lineage (NCBI taxonomy): Eukaryota > Metazoa > Arthropoda > Insecta > Lepidoptera > Tortricidae > Polylopha > Polylopha cassiicola. The sequence continues at coordinate 9,262,474 of CP149055.1, forward strand.
TTTTTTTTATACATATACCTGACATACATTAGAACAGTTACAAAAGACAATGAACTTTTTAAAGAGACTCATTTTATATTTCATTGGAGTATATTGTACAGTACGATAAGATATAAACCAGTCACTAACGCCATTCAGTAAAGTAGTGCAGTAAAGTTACTTCCAAACCCAGCTTAACTATAAAGGAGTAGTATTAATGTTAGGACTAAATCCTTTGGCACAGTGGGCGAATTAGTAATCCTCCCTGAGTGACTCAGTAACTACCGTTTGAAGCAAACGAAGTTGCAAATGTGATGGTGCAGTGGAAACTTGTAAAGCTGGTTCTGCGATGCACATATTACTAAGTGTCTTAAAGTTTGAGTTAGCGTTTTGTAAAGAGAATTGGATGTGCGTTTAGTTAATTATGCTTTTATAAAGTGTAATCAGTAATGTTTTAAGTAGATCGCACTTCACGTATCTATTATAGTAAGTTATGTAACTTACACTTATTACTTGCGTCTCGGCAAGCGTAGTGTAGGACGTCCTCAGGCAAGGTGGAGTGACGATTTGCGTAAGATGGCTGGCAGGAGCTGGATGCGAGCAGCCGAAGATAGAGCAAAGTGGCGTGCAATTGGAGAGGCCTATGTCCAGCAGTGGACTGCGATGGGCTGATGATGATGATGATGATGATGTAACTTACAACGGTCGAAAGAACTAGAAATAGTTTCTGAAGTCGTGCCGAGCAGATTTATAAAAATATGACTTATAAGAAGAATTACTTAATATTTTATTTTTAAATTATGGTTGGTATGTAAAGATCGTAGTATTTTAGCTCTCAATAAAAATGAAACGAGGTGAGTTGGTGCAAGTTCGAGATAACTGACAGTTAAACGTCAAAAAAGTTCACAGATAGGTAAAATAAGTTTTGTTCTTTCCTACAGATTATTTTAAATAAATCTATGGTAACCAATGTGTTAAATAATACACATGTAAAGTAGGTACAATTACTACAGATTATACTTGGTATATTCAACTATAAAAATTCTACGGCAAATTTATTATTCTTAAAGGAGTAATTTTAACTATTAATTATATAGAGCTTGTATTGTAAATTAACCGTATTCCAGGTCAAGTATTATGCTAGGGTTAGCTGCATAAGAACTTATGACGTAATCTTATTAACTCCTTCCGGTTGGTACAATCGTTTAGATGAACCATAGATTAGACTATATTAAACTCTACAAGCTGTACTTAAGCTGTAATATAATGTTGAACATTATAATTAATTGGAGAATTACTTTGGTCTTTAGTCTTTACTGCATTAAGCAATGTGTAACTAGACAAGTTAGTTGTAGTTTTAAAATAATTATGTATAAGGTTTTTCGTATCATACAATAATATAATAAAATATATTTAGGTATTTTTAGCGGTCCCGGTCTCAGGTTCATAATAACATACTTATCCTAAAAAATCAACAGTTTTCGACCTTTCTTGTCGGCTCGTTTGAGTCAGACCTAGAAAAATATTATTTTTGAGGTGTTTTGAAATGTGGTTTCTAAGTAGGTACGTAACACAAATTTGACGAAACGATAAAAATCTGAGCATTCTTCAAATTGTTATCCATTTGAAGTGATATTATGTGTACAAGTTACTGTGTTAAAAATAAACAGCCTAGATAATTAAACAATATTTTTTTCGCATTATCCCGATGTCGATAATCGATGTTCCAATCGCGCCTAAAGGCTCGTTAACTTCGTAAATGTCCTATGATCGTCAAGTGTACAAATGACTGTAATTCATTTCGCCTCTTTTTAAAAACGCCGCGGTCCGTTGTTTCTGCCGCAACCTTAGGCGACGGCCTTTGTGCGGGCGTTATTCAGTTATTTAAAAAAATGAACTGCTATTAGAGCAGCAATTTGTTTTTTGTGAACGCCATGTTTGTCTCCTCGGGCTTCTTTTTTGCGGTCTTCAAAATTACACCTCGAATTGAAATCCGGTCGGTGGCTTCGGTGGCTGCCGAATGGTTTCCTGTTTTACGGCAATTTACAGTATACCTCACTACCATTACTTGGAATGACAAGAACTTTGCGATTCGCTAATGAATATGTGGTAAATTTTGTTTCCAAGACGATACCAGTTTGCTGAAGGGCGAATTTAAAAATGTTCTCCCTGGCAGTCATTATTATTTTTGAATGAGTTGTTGCACTGGTTTTAATTTTCAAAGTAAATCATAACCTTCCTTTCTTCTGTAAGTATTGCAAGTGGTTGTTTCTATCACTTTCAAATCGTTAAAATTAATATTCCGTTCTGGTATAATGTTGGTCAATCAATCATCAGTTCTGATTAAATATTAGTTTAAGTGCAAATAAACAATTTTTCTCCCAGGAATGAAACAATTACAATGGATTCAACTCCCGCGAAGGCATCAGAATTTTTTTTTCTCCCTGTCATAGCAATTAAGTTTTCTTCACAATCACGGCTATCGATGGATCTGTAATAGACTAATTAGTAAAGTTGCTACTACACAAGTTTCCATAGTAACTGGAGACTGTACAATGACCTTTTAACCATACCACCTTCAGGAGTTCAGAGATTTCACTATTCATTCACCTCTATGCTCCAATCATATTATTCAAATTTGAATAACTCTTACTATGTAGTCTATGTATTAGTATTGAATGTATACAGCGTCGCAAATGGGATTAAATTTGACAAGATTACTGATACCTGCTGCCAATTGACAAGTAGAGGTTATATTCAATGGCATCCCCCGACTCTAATTATTTCGACACAAGCCAATTATAGCCGTGAGCTTGGTTTAATTAAATAGGTAGCGATTGCCATCGCTTTGTCTATGGCGCTATAACTGCATGAAGGTTAGACTTTAATTTGCTTATCGAGATCTTTTTGCGTTTATCTATCTGACTGTTGATGGCATTTGTTAATTAACACCTAATCGGCGGGCGGTCGTCGCCTGTCACGATATTTCTGATAAAAGCTCGTGTTTAAATGAGTTTATGAACTAGTGTGCCTCCGTTGTTATCGTGACAACTTTGTTAATACACGAGCTTAATTTCGAAACTATTTTGATTTCCAACTCTTGTTTTGGTGGAAGCTAGCTTAACAGTTTAATTAGTTTAAAATGTCGATGTTTTGAATTTATGTTAGGTATGGAGGAGCTGTTAGAATGTCTCGACTATTTCCTGAAAATGTATCTAAATGTATTATCTTCTGGGTATTTCAGACGGATATTTCAAATACAGATCGGGTTTCGATGTTTTCGAATAGATTCTTTTTAATGTGTCGGAGAAGAAGTTTAAGTAAAAAAGATAGAAAGCGAATTTAAGGGTAACTATCAAACGGAATATTCGGACTATAGGCTTGAAGAACAAATATTGCCAATTTTTCTAAAGCCCATTAAAGAACCTTATTCGTACCTTGATTTATGCCTAAGCCTACATGAATAACCTCGCCTCCGTTTATAAGATTATTCAAAATATTAAAAATACTAGCACACATAAACAAACATTTAAAACGATAACATAAATTTGACAAACTTGTTCTGAAAACTTTCAATAACGTTTGTGAAATGTAAATTCAGTAATATCAGGGTATATATTATATTGACATTTCCCGTTTGATCTTTCAACGTTCATTTCGCAACACAAATAGAAGTTTCGTTAATAAAGCTCGCTTAATATTGATATTTGGAGTTACATAATTTAATAACATGAGAGAAGACAAACAGACTCCGCTGCGAGGTGCTTATTCTGAGACTTAAATTAGGTACTATGTTTTCTACCTGTCAAAATGATTAATCTTTGCCGAGTCTTAATCTTCATTTATTTATTGCAAACATGTCTGTTTGTATGGGAGGTCCTTTACTTATTATGTTTTTTAGTAGTGTTATAGCGGCATCAGAAATAGCACCTACTATTAGTGAAAATTTCAACTGGATAACTCACTGTTCATGTGAATAAGCCTGGTGACAGACGGACTGACAGCGAAGGCTCAGTAATATGGTCCCGTTTGCCCTTTGGGTACCCTAAAAAATAATTGTTATCTTCTTATATATAAAAATGAATCGCAAAATGTGTTGGTAAGCGCATAACTCGACAACGCCTGGACCAATTTGGCCAATTTTTTTTTTAAATGTTCGTTGAAGTCCAAGGATGGTTCTTACGGCGAGAAAAAAATCGAATAATTGCAGGGAAAACCCTAAAAACAGCCCTTTTCTTTTCCCATACAAACGTTGTCTAACTAAAGTTACTTACCTAATTTGAATTTCGAACGGGCAGGATGACGTCTGCCGGGACCGCTAGTATATTTTAAATCTATTCCTTAGACTTAGACTATCACTGACATGAATAAAAAAATCGCGCATGAAGATAATTAAAGTATGTATTATTTTAAATTAATTGGTCTCTTTGTATAGAGTAACTTACTTCTTATCAGATAAGTAGTCTCGTCTGTTTTCACTGTTCTACTCGATGGGGATGTCGATACGAGAATGGGACCCCTAGGGACTGTTGATACATTAGTGGAATTGAATTCTGTCTAGACCAGCCTAGGCTTTCATATGTAGACTAAACTCAAATGACGTCAACATTGATATAAAGGGTGACACCTGACAATGAAGCTGGAGGTAGCGGGTTCGAATCCTGCTAGATAACAGATGAGATTATTTTGCTTGATGACATATATTTAGGTATGCAACCATGACAAGTCTGGAGAACACATAGTAAAAAAAAACGTAGGGACTACAGTAATTGACGATCGTTGTCTTATTTATGGGTGATTCCACGGGCGTTTCAACCGCCGTCATGTGCAGTCCGTTGTCCTGAATATTGAAGAAATGATCTACAACAAGAATTACGTTTTGATGCGACGACATACTGCGCTCGCATTTGTCGTCAAAATTAATAGAGTTTAAATCTTATTGTAGCTTAATTCTTCAATATTTATGGCAAAGGACTGACGGCGGTTGAAACGCCCGTGGAATCACCTTATTTATGTCTTAATAAGATTAGGTACTTAAAAACGTTTGTGATATGAGTACCTTTATAAATGATTATCTGCCAATAATTCGATTACTCCTACGTCGTCGTAAAAAGTTACTATTAAAAAAGCTTAGAATACTGTGTACTCCTCGCTTTCCTGTGAAAAAAAAAAAAATCTCGACAGATAGACAGATGAACAACGAAATGATCCAAGGATTCCGTTTAATCCTTTTTAGGTACGGTACCCCAAAAATGAGAGAATTGTATTAACGTAAAGTTTCTACTAAGTAGATTATCAGATCGTGTTGATAAATAAATGTAAATCCAAATCCACTTTATAAATTGAAAGGTCAAAGTAACAAAAATAACTTAAATATGAGGCAACAAAATATACCTATGCATTTAAGTACAGAATGCATTATGTTAAAGTTTTCTAAATCTGGTGAGTCACTGTACTGAAGGTCACACCTCGCCACTTGTTGATATCATCATTGATTTTGTATGTAAAAGGTAGAACCGGACTTTGAATTTAATGATTGCATCCATACATATGCGAAGGCAACGCGATATACGTTTGGTAATAGTTTAATGTTCAATAAGTATAAATAAATACCAATTTAAATAATAAAGATATCTGTAAAGTGAGACTTGAACTCACTCCTATGCCTTTACGCGAGGTACGGTGGTTCCAATTACACTAGTTACGTCACTGATTGAGACGACGAAATCCTCTAATACTAATCCTTAGTACTATATTTACAAGTGAAATGTCGCTTCAGCGCCATCTATGAGTAGTACTTTGCTATAGTGTAATTGGAAGTACTGTACCTCGTGTTAAGGTGTTTAAATCCCACTGGGGGTCTCGATTTTATCTACTCTTGTCTTGGTACAAGTTTAAGGTAAGTTTTTAAAACAAAGCTCGAAAATTACGTTGGTAAAAAACTGTTGTATTCAAACGGTTTTCATTAATGTGGTTAATTCAATTCGTTTAAGTCGCAAAGGCCTTCAATTATTAGGTCGATGGAGGAAATTGTTGTCCATTTTATCTGTTCTTGCCACGAGTTGTTTGCGGTAATTTGATTTCAAAATTACGTCCAATTTCGATTTGTCGTAATGTCGTAGAATATAATTTTTACTAAAATCATAATGCATGATATTGGAAAACAACATGTAAGAATTAAAACTTAACAAATTTGCTTCTGCCTTAACATTTTGTTTTTCTAATTATCTATGATTCTATGAATCACTGAAATGTATGTACGCGCATAACTTAAGAAAAACTGCATCAAATTAGTGGATTTTTTGTATAGGTATGTTTTGTATTGTCAGGACAAGGTTTGTACTTACCTATATAAATTTGATAAGAAATATTTTTTATAATCCAATACAAACAAATACGGTATGTGACAGTACTTTTAAGAAACAATCGAACGGGCAGGATGACGTCCTCCGTGACCGCTAGTGATAAAAAAAATACTCATATCTACTTGAAGGTGAATTAAAGTGATTAAGGTTCTATCGAAATTAGTATTAAGCCTATACCCTTTATCGCACACACGTAATCCACCCGTTTAATAAGAGAAATATTCATCGTTGCAGGTTGAGATTTTTATGTGAAGAAATGCAAAAGCAATTGCGCTCGTTTTAAATTACACGTTCTGTTTATATAATATGAGTTATGTAATATATTGTAAGTACGGCAGGGCAAGTGTCTTCGTAAGCCGCCGTGACTTATTGGATAGTCTTTCTACGGATTCCACGTGGCATGAAATAATATTACGAAACACTTCGAGTTACTCCTTGTTATAATTATACATTTTACTAAATTTAATAGGCACTTGTGTACTCTATTGTCCTAAATCCTAAATATGTACCTAGTCGAATTATGTTATTTATTAGAATTAAACGACTATAACAAATATAAGTACGAGTAACTTGCGTGTTTAGTTTTATTTGCTAACTTTATATTTTCCATATTCGTAGCCGACTGAACTGACGATAGTCTAAAACTAAAGTTATTTATGTAGGTATATTATTATGTATATTTGAAGAGTTTAATTTAGGTAAAATGGAGGGTTTTGTTCGGCAGCTGCCATATTTAATTTATTTTTTATGTCTTAGTAAACAAAATAGAGTTAATGGGTTCTTTGATCATCTCAAAAGAAACAGTTCTTTAACTTGTTTTTAATTTGTATTTCTAAGTTTCTTAACACTTACTTTAATTTGACTATAAGTCTGAAATGCTTTGAAGTGCCTATGCTTTATAATGTAGGTACGTGTATAAAATACCTAATCATCTACATGTTTTTGTTTCAGGTATGAATAATCATTTCCTTGACATTTGGTAGCTTCTGAAATTATTTGACATCACTCCTTAATTGGTAAGTTTTTATTTAATTCAATGGTATTCAATAAAACCAATTTTTATAATTATTTCTGTCCAAATTACAAAAGCTAAGGCTAAATTTCTAAATAAAATATACACAATCAGTTTCAAATAACAATAAATATAGAATGAAATAGAATTGACAAAACAAATGAAATCGAATTAGACAGCGATCATTTCAATTTGAAATAACCGCATGGTTTAAATGGGATAGGCCTTATTACGGGTTTATTGAAAAACAGTCGAGAGTCGTAATTACTCAATCGATCTCGTCGTGTCTGTTCGTGTTTTGAGTTGCATCACCGGTTATTACCTTGCTCTTGTTTCCAACTATACGTTCTCACAGTTTTACAACAACCGCTGCCAAAGACGTAGCTCAAATTGTTTCGAGATTGTTTACTTGAAAATGCCTGCGAGATGTTTCGACTAACAAATAACTACCCAGTTTTGTACGTGCGATTTTTCCGCACTTAACATTAATTAAATAATGATTGTACTTACTAGGAAAGTCCGCTATTGGTGAAAATCTAATTTGTGAAATACATTAGCACTTCGATTTCAATTTGCTTTAAGATCTTTTATTTGCTTATTTGCCGATCAATTTAATGTCTTGAACTGTACAAAATTTTAACTTACTTAATATGGAATGTAACAAATATATTCAACTCGCGTTTTTTATTTGCTGACAGTTCATAAGCTTAACATTAAACCTTATTGAAGGTAAGGGCTTAGGTAGTTAATTTTTTTAAGTATAGTGTTTTGTCTAGACCGGTGTTTTCTCTATAGTGGTTGCGCTGTGTATCACAACGTTGTGACTTTGCGGCATCGGAACAATTGTGGGAATTTTTATATAAGTCAAACATTTGGCCCGCGCCGCCTGTAATTGGCTAACTGTGGAAAGATGCCTCTGAACTGCTCGGGAATTCAGCAAAATGTGAAAGAATTATGCTATAAAACGTGTTTATGCGGTAAGATGAATTGTATAAGGAAGCAGATGTAGGCACGGTAATGTGTCTATAAACTTTGTACCCTTTGTTACATCACATTCTTTTGTTATCTCTGAGAAAATATTTATATGAGTTGTTTTATTAAGAAGGATATTTGGAAACGACGTAGAACAATTTATGTTTAGTTTGAATGGAAACTTTAAAGGATCTTTGAGCCCGAGTAAATTATGCTCTTGTTCTGAAAGGCGGGGAGTAGCGAGCGCGGCAGCTCCCGCTCCCGACACTCTAATTGTTTCTGAGTTTAACAACTGGTAAATAATAGGTCGTATTTGTATCAACTGTCTAAAAAATGTGTAAATGGTAGACAAACTACGAAATGGCGCTCAAAACCGCCACAAAGGGACGTAATGAATGTCTGCCCGCGGTTTAGACCTTTATCTCCAAAATTCGGCCATTTTAATTGTCTCGTTAAATTCCTATTAATTTGTTTTCCTGTAATTGTATTGTTTGGAATGGGTTGCGTGTCTTCGTTTATAGGCTGAGCCTATTTGGCTGTCGCGTCCGAACCCCAGACGGGCGTGTAGGTATTTCAGGACGCTTTGAGGCAGCCTTTCATCCATTTATAATTACAAACTTTACAAAGTAATACCTGGAATTTGGGAACGTTTGTAGGTTCGTCATTTAAACGCGAGATATTTGTATTACTTGTTGTCGGCGCCACGTTATTAAAGTTGAGAAATGTTTAGATGGGACCATTATATTTATACAGTCACGTTGTCCTGGTGTGTGTCAAATGTCGACACGACGCCGATTCGATAAGAAATCGACATCGACTCTTGGAGATAGTAGCGAACTGAAAAATTTCATTGTTTAAATAAAGTAGGTAGGTATTGAATAGGGGTGCACTTTACTATGATTGTACTTGGCTTTGTCATGCTAAATATGGCTTTTGGTCAATGTAAGTATGCGTCATTTCAAATCAAAATAAAGAAGTAAGAGATTGCTTTTGCTAAATTAGTTAAATACTCTGTGTTTTAATTAGTGGCGATCCCTGATAGTCCACGTACTGAAATAAATCCCTACTATCCCTACTAATATTATAAATGCGAAAGTAACTCTGTCTGTCTGTCTGTTACGCTTTCACGCTAAAACTACTGGACCGATTTAAATGAAATTTGGTACAAAGAAAGTCTGGAGCCTGAGAAAGGACATAGGCTACTTTTTAACCGACTTTAAAAAGGAGGAGTTCCACGCGGACGAAGTCGCGGGAAGAAGCTAGTTGCTTATATATTTATTTAGCTCGAGGCTCCACGGCTAAATTATCTTTGTAGCCATTATAAAAAAAAAAGTTGAACATGGCGGCTCTATGGTAAATTAAGAAAACATCATTATTTTTTGCTACGCATCTGTAGCGTCTTAAAAGGTGTTATAACGGTATAAACACTAGAACCTGAATACGTACATCGCTAATGTTCTCTCTGATCTGAACGGTGATGAACTTTTTAGAGCGCAGTTCATTATCCTTGGTTATTCATCGTAACGGTACTCGACTCCTTTATAACATGGTTATAATGACAAAGTGTACTGAATCACCGAACGTTAACCCACTTCCGCCCACGTGCTCAAATACATACGTATTATTATGTAAATATTTATTTCTTAAGTAATTACTGTCTGCACAGATGGTTTGACGTTAGTGTAGATACGGCTTATTGAGGTCGATGACCTCAGGATTAAGGAGACGGGATATAAAAGGAGTAAACAGTCACGTTGATTAAAGAAAGCGGGGAAGAAGAATACGTGTCAAATTAGCATATTACTTTTTGTTATCTTATATACCAGACACCAGTGCGTAGGTATATGTGCCAGATGGTTTAATCTAAAGAACGGTATAATAGGTACCTAGTCGAATTTCACCAAATTTTCAAGGAAGGAACATATCAAATATTAGGAATAATTAATCAAAAATAATTCGAATCGCCATAATTCGAAAAGTTCAGTCGGTTATTAATATGGAAAGTGTAAAGTTTTCGAAAAATCAGCAAATAAAATAATTAATCAAAATTAAAAATTGCATTTGTCTAAATATTCCATTTCAGAAGATAGGTACAATTAAAAATGGCTAACGCCTGCGGTGTTGAAACTTCTTATTCTCAAACAGGGGCACATATTATTGTGTGCAGTCTGAAGTTATGAAAACTTTACTTAACCTTTTTTATTTACTTTCGGGCATGATCCTTTAAAAATGCAAGGGCTAGGCACTATTACAAAAAAAATGTAGAGAAATAATATTTTCAATAGTTTCGTATATAACAGATTTAAGAGTACAAAGCTTTCTATTATATTTAAATGCCTTTTGCTATTTGAGTCATCTCCGTACCTCGCTGAAGCGTTTGCAACACGTTGTTTATTTACAACGCTCAAACATGCTGATCAATGTAGACTCTGGGTATATATTCTGGAACCCTAGTTCAAGACATCTTACTTCCCTTTCACTCTATTTATTAGATACTGAAGTGCGAGAGAGACAGATAGGAATATAGGATTGGTATCTTTGCTAGGAATAGAATCTGTTTTATGTATTCTGGGTGAACACAGGTGATTGAAAAAGGTGACTGGTGAAATGTCTGAATATTGTATTTGTTTTGTCTTTGGGTTGCCTGAATTTTTGCCTTCTTTAAAAAATAATTTCCAACAAATCAAGTCCGGCTTCTTGCTGTTCCATATTCAAATGTATCTAAGAACAGGGTCTAAAAATACTAGGTTAATTTAAAATTGTTAAAATGAAATAAGCACATGGATATATCATAAAGGACCTATATCTCTTACGTACGTATAAGTCGAGTAATGCCATAGAATAAATAATATTGTGCCTTTGTTCGAGCTAGCGACGTTACCAATCCTGCGCGTCGGATGTTAGGACGAATCGTCCGACGTCCGGACGCGCGCTACGCTCGCACGGACTTAGACCATTTATCATTCTATTCGTACGAGTAGAATCACGTGTGTACTTAGACAATGTACCTACAGTACGCTGGTAGAATTATATAGCTTTATAACGATCTGGTTTTCATTTCACATTAATATGTAGGTACGTTGTAAATTGCCTACGATTATAAGCGTAAGAAATTTAAATTTTAAATTATTCAAAATTAATTTTATCTAGCTAAGTAGTTAAGCAAAACGGTCTCCTGCCGAATGGATGTAATAAAAGTTTAAATGTAATCGTCTTTAATTATAAAAGTATAATGTTCCCTAATTGAATTTGAATTTTCTGTGGGGCTTAGAATTTAAGTTTGTAGCTATTACGAAAATCCTACCCAATATCAAATTCAGTTCAAAATTTATTTTATTGTTATTTTTGGAAGCTTTTAAAGTGCACGTTTTAGAATGGTTAAGTTTAATCCTTGCTTTCATTCATGAATACTAAATATTCAAAGAATAACCACGCCCTAGATTAAGCGGCTTATGGACACGCCGTTTTAAACAATATACTTAGTAAGATATCAAATCTAAAACCAACCATAAAAGAGCATAAAAATTAGTAATATATTTAACTTGTGTATTTATTTTTTTGCTGACATAAGTGTTGGACTATCGTCAACTCAGCCGGCTACGAATATGGCTGAAAAATTTTTGAAACGTCACCAAATAAAATAAAATATGCGAGTTAAATCCATTATAATTATTTCATTCCAATGTGTAACAACCGTGACATAACTACTTATCTAAAATATGACATTATGATCTTAAACTATCCTAAACAATATAAAGTTAGTAATATAAAGTTTAAAAATTCTTCAAATAAACACGTGCTTAAAATATATTTCTCCGGGAAAGTATAAAGTTTATCGAGTAGTTAACGGTCGAACGTTGTTTTACGCGAATCGGCTATTAATCCCTCCGTCCGATGTTTTCTCACGATGTTTGTCACACATGCAATAAATTTATAAGCTCGTATATCGAGAAGGGGACCAAAGTTCTTATTATACTTTATCTGTGGTCAGTATCGGTGGTACAGAACTTTCACGTTGAAGGCTGGTCACATCTGTACAAATGCGTTCTTTAAACGTGTTCCAGGCCGTTTAAAAAAGTATTTTTCAAAAGTAGAATGTTTTCTTTCGTCCATATATTAAAGGTATGAATTGATGTCCGAATAAAATATTATTTTGCGATGCCGCTTAAAAATACAACGATGACCTGACTGGTTTTATTTATGGATATTTAGGTCTCAATAACTATAACTGTCAAAATAATATATGTTAAGTACCTAAGTACCTACTCGAAGGGCAATTTCAATTTATTTAAAACTAGCTTCTGCCCGCGACTTCGTATGCGCACGATGAGTACTTTACGCGTAGTTACAAAACATAGCCTATATGTTATTCTGATGTATAAGCTATATTGTGGTAAAGTTTCATTCAAATCCATTCAGTAGTTTTTACGTGAAAGAGTAACAAACATCCATACATCCATACTTACAAACTTTCGCCTTTATAATAGTAGTAGGATAACAAGCAGGTATATTTCTTCCCAAATAAAATAAAAATATGCTACATTTAAAGTTTCCGCAACAAGATTGGCATAAATTTCCTACCTTAAAATTATGAGTTTTTGATGCGGTATAACAGCTTTGCCAACTTATAATTAACGATTTTTCTTTTAATTAAGAACTTGGGCTCCGTGGGCCCAAAATGGTGTCCCCCGAGCTCGTTTCGGACCCTACCATCTTATTAATTTTACTTAGGCAACCTCAGCGCTCTCAAATCAAATTATTCAAGCAAAAAGCCGCTTTTTGCAATTAATTTCTGTGGAAAGAAATTAACGCTCTTTAAAAATATTAAAAAGTTTTTTTTTCGATTAGGTAAGCAACAAATATTTTGTGATGCATTAATTATTCAAAATCATTCGCTAGTTTGCTTACTAATTTAAAATGATCTACCTCATCAATTGTAATAAATGTAAAATTAAATAACAAACTAAATTTCAATTATAAATGTTAAAATATCGTAGCGGTCAAGGGTAGTTAGTAGTTAATATTTAGTTCTGATATAATAGTGCTCCGATATTTAACCACCTAGGTTACTATAACATAATAGTAACCTAGGTGATGCTGAGTGTACTAAAATAATCCCTGTAGTAATATTGTCGTGCGACTAAACGATACTTATATTATACTATAATGGATCGTTAGGGCCGACGCGGCATGTTTTTCGAGCCGTTTTCTATGCCGGTCTATAAAATTACAAAGTAAAATTTATCCCGGTATTCGCACGAAGTTTCTCAATTAACCGTGTGTTACTCCGTGCGATCCTGTAAATAAACACCCTGCGACACCCTATAATGAGAAAAGTATTCTAACTCCGCATACTTGATGGAGCGCAATGGGTTAAAAATTACCCACGCAATAAGAATGTCACTTTTCCATCGAGGTAAAAAGTTGACCATAGAGGTGACCTAAGTCTATGCCGTAGAAGTAGGCAAGGATCACCTATCTATGGAAAAAGGTCTATATTTATAATAATAATACTAATAATATGTGTATATCTCAGCAGAACTCTTCTAAAAGCAAAATATTACCATAATAGACGGACAGACCAGCCGTATTTTTACTCTTCCTCTAATACTATGTGAGCCACGTAGCAAAAAGTTTTTAAATATTCGGAAGTGTTAATGAAATGCTAATGGTTACCCCAAATACCTATGAACGGAGTGAAATAACATGAATTCACTCGAAATACTTAAGCTCGCGTACCTTTATAAAGGGTATTATAAAATTGTTTGAGGTTAAAACCTGTCTATGTTGGGTTGCCAAAGTTTCTCCTGACGAAACAGAAAATTACTGAAGTATTTCCAGTGCCCGGATTAAAAGTAATTACTGTTTAGCTTTGAAAATTGATAAGCGATGACGGTTAAATTTCGTTTTTAATTTTTATACATATTATGTTTTTAATTTTACATCTATTGAAGGCAGCTGTTCGGGCGAACTTTGTAGGTATATGAGATATTGTCATAAAAGCTGTAACATTCAGAATGTATGAGAATTATATATTTTTTTGTAAAATTATCTGATGTTTTTATATATATGCAGACAAAGTAACACATATCTTAAAATCGATTAAATTATTCTCGAAATCTGACTTAAACTATTATACATTTTGATTGATTGGCTAAACTTTATTTTCAGGTTGGATTTTAAAGGGTCATGTAAACAATATTGGTTTATCACAAAACCCTTGTAATTCGTCTGTCAATGCCAATGTTCCACAGATAAGATCCGCTGTATTTTATTTTATCTATTCCCTTTGTGCTTTTGTAAATGCCTCGCTTTTGTATTTATTCAACAAATTCGCGTGTTCAAAGAAATCGCTCGCCGGCTTTGATTTTTCTGATGTTAAATAATGTTTAACAAATATTTTTTGCCGATTCATCGATGCAGGTTATCTGTGCACTTTTCTGTTTTCATGAAAAACGGTATAGATAGAACTAAAAATTGTTTGATGTTAATAAGCCATAAAGCTTGTCTATGATTACGTTCTCAATCTGACCATGTTTTTTTATAATGCCAGTGCCGGTGTAGAGAAGAATATAAATATTTAAAATGTTAATAAAAACAAACGTTTTAATTAACATACTTATATGATTGCATTCAAGGATTTTAGCGTTGTGATCGCCATTAATTTATAGGCTGCTTTAAGTACGTCACAGACTGGTTTCGTCCATTCTATTTGAGTCATCACAAGCGCTTTGTTGTCCTTTGTGTGATTTACCTCACAGTGCACAGATTAGTGTTTGCTAAACTATGGTCCACTGGATTGCGTTGTGATTAAACTGTTTCTCAATCTAAGACCCTATCAATCATTGATGAAATAACTAAAGTCGTAATTAAAGCATATATTAACTATTAGCATTAGCATGATTTAATCATCTTTGACTACATTATTCATGTAATCCTTACTCTATGCAAGTTCAGATTATCTAATAGTATTTATATCTATGTGCCTCGTTCACAAGTGTACACACACGAGGTTGAAAAGACCTTGTAAGAATATTTTCAATTGCATTTGCTCATCGTTGAGTGGCACGAGCGGTGACGTCATTAGAGCCTTGAAAGCCTTACTACCAACATAATAAAAAGTGTTTCTTGGAAAGTAGCGCTAGTATGTACACTCTATGTATTACGGTTACTTTGAAATTTAATAAATTGTCTTTAATACGACCGATGATGGAGCATATTTTGCCGTATTTTCTAATGCTTTCGCGTTTATTAAACAGTGGATTAAATAACTTTTAACTGATTTAATGGATATATTGTTTTTATAGTAACATTTCATGAATGTTACTATAAAAACAAAAATTGGAGAGGCCTATGTCCAGCAGTGGACTGCGACGGGCTGATGATGATGATGATGATGATTTCATGAAATTTACTTCCAAATTCGGAACAGACTGACGATAGTCTTACATTGACATTTAAAAATCAGTATGTGTATATATTCCATTATTATACAGTTTATTGTTATTATATAGAAAATTTAACACATAGTTATGTTTATTTGGGTGCACGAACTTTTGTATGTTAAATTGAAACGTATTTATTATGTTAAATTTAAACATAATCATAATAAAAGTTTAACATAATACTTACGCCACGAAATAATAATACCAATACTTAAGTATACCAATTTAGATTTATAGTGGCAGCTATAATTACCATAAAAAGATAATGACGCATCAGAATCTACCAAAACAATATAGCTTACTTCCGCGACCCACAAACATACTTTCATTTTTAATGCCCATGTGAATATATTATTTGAATACCCACTTTACATTTCTTAAAAGGAAAAGACGAGACCCGTTCGGACGCACCTGAGTACACATCTTATTATACACTAGCTTCTGCCCGCGACTTCGTCCGCATGGAACTCCTCCTTTTTTGCAGTCGGTTAAAAAAGAAAGAATGTCTGACTGAGAATGAATGACATGGGCCAGTCCTTTCTCAGGCTCCAGACTTTCTTTGTACCAAATTTAATTTAAATCGGTCCAGTAGTTTTAGCGTGAAAGCGTAACAGACAGACAGACAGAGTTACTTTGGCATTTACAATATTAGTAGGGATATATATTTGGATAGGTACATAAACTAGCTGCCCCGTGGTTTTAATAGTGAAAAATTCGGGATCTTATATATTTTTAATACTATGCGGTAATAGTATACCGATGTTTTAAAATCGGAAATAACTTAGATAAGTTAAGAAATCTAGATAAAGATTTATCATAATTTATTTGATTAGAGAGATGACCCCAACAGGCGGTATAATCTGTGGAATAATATCACTGAGGTTTTAAACGTCGTAATGTTGGCTAACCGGATTTCGACTCCTAATTAATGTCTCATTATGTTAAGCTGCCAGCATGCCACGAATACTTAAAATGCATGGTTTTATTCTTTTTTAGACACACAGAATAATACCGTGATTAACCTAAGATTAGCCAAAAAAATAAAAAATATTTTGGTAGGTATAGGTACATTTTTCTTTATTTTCGTATTAACTTAATAGGTACCGATTTGTTTTGTTTGTTCCTATTTTTCATTTAAGTATAATAATTTTCTATGTGGATGTTACGTAACTTAAAATAGGTAATAATTATAATAACGAACACGTATACTTATTTATATCTTTGTTTCGTATTTTATGTCCAATGTTGTTATATTATTTACCTGCAAATCAACCGTATAGGCAATAAATGAAAACGATGTTAAAAATATATTTTATTTGTTGAAGGATTAAAATATCCAATTTGAAAAGTATCCAAACTGAAATTGTCAATTTTAGGCAAACAGATTAGGGCTGATTGCCTTTTTTAAAATGAAAAAACTTTTTTGCAAATATTAACTGATACATCGTCATATTTGTCTATAATAATTTGGCTGTTTACGTTGCTTTCTGTGTTTGCCTTTGCTTGAATCATAAAGCTGGAATAAAAAATAGAGAACGTCTAAGCGAACCACAGAGCGAGAAGGCTTTTTGTATGCCACATGCGCAGGGCGCAGCAGCCACTCTAATGTAACTATTTACGATTGTACCTACGTTTTAATCATAAATTCCAGTTTAAGCTTCAACTTAACACGTTCGTTGCATTACGAGATCTATCAGATCTCTTGCAGGACTTTTGTATTGTGCGTTGAACATAATCGTGTTGTTTCACTCCTTGCGGGAGCATCTAACTTGTAAAGTTCTTTAGGTATGAGTAGGACAAATATATATATTTGCTTCCTACTTAAAAATGAATTCAAGGACATTAAAAAAGAAATTAGAGATGGATTAGGTCCCTAACGCACAGTACTGTAATTATTTTCATTCCTTGCGTTAGGAGATATGTCGGTACTCGTGGGATCGTACGCCTCGTAGACGCAAGAGAGGGTAGGTTGCGCTGCGTGACTCGTTTTAGTGTTGTCCTAGCATCGACGTGGGAGGTCGCGCGCACGTTTGCGAAATAACACTCGCGTATATACCTACGTGTTGATTATCATTTTTGTTATACAATGAGAAACAGAAAACTTTAAAAGAAAAAACTGTAAAAAATCTATTAATTTTGGTGAGATTTCCAACAAAAAATCAACGCCGGATTATCCTGCTGCATCGTCCAGTAAAATAAAAATTTTGGATTACCATTTGCGCGCAATCCAAGCAATCAATGTGCTTACCATGTTTTAATGAAAAACACTTTGCATAATTAATAAAACTTTTTCAATCGACAACTGAGATATTATTTTATTCCCATCACTACTTACTACACATATTGAACTATCTTCCGTTGCGGTACGAGATACAATCGATATCATATTTTTTTTTGGTATTTGTAGTTTATTCAAATGTCATAACTGCGTGCGAACCTAGCAAAATATAAAGCAATAGGCTATCTTTCACCCACAAAAACTTCAAAATATATTTGATTGTTTTCTTGGAAGATATAAACTATTTTGAAAACTGTATCTTTAGGAGACCGATTAGATCTCAAACGCACCAAATGGTAGGTTAGTTTGGAGATCTTTTAGGTCTCCAAAGCACCAGCTGAAAGTTTTTTGAAAGTGATGGCGCAGGGAACGTGTTAACTTGGTAACTACAATAAGAAAGTTTATATGTGTGATCATTTTACACACGAAAAAGCACGTCTCGACGAAAGGGACAGCAGATATTATGCTATCTTTTTCTTGCGTTGTCGTAATGTTGTATCGGATCTATATAATTCTAATTCTATGGTCTAACCGCATCCATAACGCACGTGTAGATCGTGCATAAGTCCGTGCTTATTTATTCCAGCACATATCAGGTCACAGCGACAATGAGGCATGAACGGATTGAACGGGTGACAGTTAGCGCATTACCGCATTGAGCGACATCTGGGCCGCGTTTGTAGAGCGTGCGATGATCACTCGCACAACCAACTAGTGATCCATCCAACGCCGCAGTAGTTACGCAGACAGAAGTCGAATTTAGAGCAAGCAAAGCGCGCATTCACTAAATACTAGAATTAAAAAATAAGTGATTTAATCTGGCACAACGGAGTGTTTAGAAAGGGAGATGTCACGCGAAATTACAAAAATGATTGAATTTTACGCATCTGATCATTTGCTCGTGCGTGTTGAATGTCCGAATTACTAGTACGAGTTCTGCTCGATGTTATTGATCTTTGCAACTTATTTAAATAAATGAAAACGCCATAACGAGCATATTTTAAAGAAAATAAATGTAGGTACCTACATATATAAAATAATGCATACAGTATGTAATATTTTAGTTTTGTCTCGAAATGTGCGCAGGATCTTTATCTATGTTAAGGAAAAATAATCTGTATTGGATACTGACTTTTCTTATGCTGTGTCCCCGTACTAATGGCTTATATAACTCACAGAGCATGTATAACGATGCCATGTCAAAGGTTCATTTTAAATTTAAGGCAGTTTTTGTACACTGTGCAGAGTTATAATTTTTTTTATAAAAGCGACAAAATCACAGATGGTAAAAAACTAAATATAAATTTTGGAAATAAACAACTTTAAACGGATTTAACTCGCGTATTTTTATTTTAACCACTATAATCAATATTTAATCAAGGCATCAGAAATGATTAGATATAAATTTGTTTAAATAGATGTTAACGTTTATGTCTTTGTAATATGAGATTGTATTACACAATGCAATCCAACAGAGGTTGTTGGTATTTACCTGTTACTCGAATAATCCTAGGACCTAGATATATAACCAGCTAGCTGATAAATGTCATCAGTTAGGTATGCGCTTCCTATGTATATAGAATTATACATATAGGTTTCAGGTTAGAACCGGTATGCTGTTGCTTGTTGTCTCATTAACATGTCTCATAATTATATCGTAACTCTGAGATAAATGACGTTTTATGTTTGTAAACAAAGTAAACTTTGGATTATGCGTTACTCTCAAATATTTTATTTCCTAGAAAGTGTTGTGCAAGCTTCTCTGTACATATGGTGCACTTATAAAGAATTATTGTATATATAAATGGCTTTGTACATATATGTAGGAGTAAATAGACAGTTTCCTTCTACTTGCTGTGACACTGATAAACCTCTTTCACTCTTACTTTAGTAGAAACACTGTCCGTTAAGAAAGTCTATTTTGTCTCCTAAAATAAACTTCACAACAAAAACTACGACTTTGGTTATGATTTTAAAAGTAAATATTTTGCTAAGTAACCTTTATCTCGTTAGTATTAACTTGATTAAAGCCAACATACCCTCAACCCAGGCTTAACTTCCCAGACAACCTTAAGCTATAAATAAATCCACTTTGATCTGTATTACCCTTCGATGTACTTTTGACCTCGTTTGATTTACCCCAAATATGGTGTGTACAATCTCAGGATAGACTTAGTAACAAAGGTTGCATAATATATGTAGGGCTAGCTCAGACTCGGCAACCTGGTTTTTTGATTCACGAGTAATTAGGGTCAACTACTGAATGATAATATTCTTGTTTGCTTGAAACTCGTTATCTATTGTCAATAAGAATAGGTATCATGAATTTTAAGCAGATAGGATTATATTTATTTAAAAAGGCCTACAGAGTATTAAAAATATATTTAAAACTTTCCAGTAAATATAATAGATCCAATAACAAGATTTATAAATGAAAATCTTTACTTTATCAGCGGCAAGGATCCTTGATAGTCCTTAAGTGGGGTCGGCGTGCGGTAAAACACCTTTTCACACTCCATCGGTGGCTAAGTACTTCCAAACAGAGTTTCTCAGAAAACACTAGACAAGAAAACTGGAGCCTATCATTTAACGACTTATTGGATCCTTAAATACCAGACACCTGACAGAGACCTGAAATAGGTGATTAGTTTTTTTGTGACTTTATCTATAACTAAAATCCGTTCTTGCTTCATTGAAGTGAATATGGGTAAGGGAAAGGATTTGTGAAGTTTTAGGATCTGAGATACCTTCTTGTAAGTGTGTTGCCGTAATGAAACATAAGGTAGCAAAAGAGTGCTCTAATTTGCAAGAAAACTCCTGGTCACTACGAATAAGCGCCAAAGAAAGTTTTGTTTCTCAAACAAACAATGGAAGAGTGGAGCCAATTCCGCGAACTATTTCTACGTCTGAAGTAATTCTTTGTTAGCGAGTTTGATTCGGGAGCGGCGAGTCAACACGCCGCTAACAAGTCGGAACCTACATTAGGGACTCCCGAGGCAAACAATAGCTTTTCACAAATATTTGTCTGCGTGTGGAAATGCACTAAAGTTGCTCGTACATTTGCAGCTCTCTTTTCGGATTACGTACACCGATTTTCCACGTTTTAGTCAGTGCTCGACTAGACAGAGAACGGAAAATATTGGTTGACGGACGGCAGGGTTTTTGAAGAGCTTTATGCCGAGGTTTTGATATCGTTTCAATGAAAATAGCAGAAGCACAATCCATCCTTACTACAATATATACCAGGATGTTTTTACACTGTTCAAAGATAACAGATTTTGAGTGATTCGTGTTATTGACAAACGAAAATAAAATTTGAAAAGGAAAGTTCTGGAATAGCGAGCAGGGACGGCACTCAATGTAGAGGTCATCCCCTGACGAGATAAGTCATCGCATATAACGAGTAGCTCGTAAAAATTGGATGAAGATGACAAGAAGTAAGAATAGGCAGCAGAATTCGGAGTAGGTTACCTCTAAACGGGATGTTATGACGATGTTCTTCTGGAGTCGAGTACTTCTAGGTGTCGCGTGTTTTGTTTCTTATT
Source organism: Polylopha cassiicola (assembly GCA_038024825.1). Taxonomy (NCBI): domain Eukaryota; kingdom Metazoa; phylum Arthropoda; class Insecta; order Lepidoptera; family Tortricidae; genus Polylopha; species Polylopha cassiicola. The sequence continues at coordinate 9,284,070 of CP149055.1, forward strand.
CATCTAATTTTGTTTAATTTGAGTTTTGACAGGACATAAAAGGCGGTGGTTTGCGGTGGGCGTTTTCTCGTTTCTGCGTAATACCTCCACGTGTTCCGGCACACGTGCAATTTAATTCAAAACGTCACGGTTTACTTGCGGCGCAAAGCTTTGTCGTGTTAAGCGCGGACTTAATGAAAGTCTCGAGGAGGCGTTTCCCGCCAAATCCCCCTTTAACTGAGATCCGCCGGGGATTTCCTCCGTCGACTTTGTAACACTTTCATGCCGGGATTACCGCTGCCGTGTCTTCGCGAATTAAAAATATTCTGGTACCTGCGGCGACATGACCTAAATGCTCGTTTGCCGGCCCCACCTTTTATACTCATGTTTTACCTCTTCAGATTTCTGCTAAGCTTCACGGTGGTACTCTAAATGTTTACATGGCAGGAACATGGCGTATTAGGAGCGTACTCAACGTTGCTCAGATAAATTACGACGTGGTAGATATTCGTGTACTGAAAAGACCGATTACTTTATTGGGAGGCAAGTTACGCGTGGATACACAAATGGGACACACATGTAGGGTAAATGTATTCAGCAAAATACCTACTGCGTAAAGCTGGTATATACTTTCCGATATGGAGTTATAAAAAATAGTGATGCCATAATTTACAACTAACCTTTATTTTTCTTGACGTTGCTCGTCAAACTTAAATACAACCTTTTTTACCAATGCTGTTTTCAAGCGTGGCTCGGTTTTCCAGCTAGTGTATAGGGAATGCTAAATGAGTTTAATATATATCCGACAGTTGTGAAGTGGTATATACTCGTAGCTGCTCGTGTCCATGGAAACGTTGGCGAGACCGTTAAATTGGATGCTAATGCATCACTACTAATTTCAAGACGGGTGTATGTACGAATACGTATACAAGTACATTATTATGCAACAAACACGAATGTATTTGGGGCGCCGTAGTACAAAGAGAAGCCAAAAAACTGGAACATCCATTTTTCTGGAACAGATTTCATATCAACTAACATCTATCACAACATCGATCTAGAAATTTCAAATTTTTTTAAGTTATAATTTTGTTAGTAGGTTTAAGGATGAAAAGATATTGGCTGCATATTCGAATGAAATGGTTTTGGTAGCATTTCTTTGTCTTTATTAATTTTAATACTTTCTTTTTTTTTGCAGGTAAGGCATATGCGACGAATTATTGTAGTCCTGCATCATTCAAGGTATTTATGGTGTAGGTACTTTGTGGTGTAGTACCTATATACTGTTGACGATAATAGGCATATTTAAGAAGAGGAAGATTAAGTAAGGCTGTATCTTATAAAACATAATTCAAACCATCAACACGTTTTACTTACATCATCTGCTTCTATTATTTTACGGGAACAGAGAAATCTAAAAAATGAAAGACCTTAAAAATCTGTCTTAATATAATAAATTAATCTTATATACGTAGATCTAGTTACCTTTAAAGTTTTAACAGAGCTCCTCAAGTTTAATAAAGATAATTTGGTTTAGTAAAATTAGTTTTGGATTTTTTATATAACTTATTAGTATTAAAGAGCTTTTACTTATCTCGGGTTCGCGGCTAGGGTTTCTAAGGTTAAGCCGGTTTCCATCGATAAGTAGATTTAATTTTGAAAGCTGGAATTAATCTAAATACGTTAAATTTATTAAAGCAGTATAGTCCATTTCCATACGCCTAAGAATTACTTAAATAACTAGATACTGATGAATAGGTAAACATTCATATATTTTCATTCAACGGTTTTTTTACGCAATTTCCAAGTAAGTCTCGGGTAAGCTATTGACTTAAATACGTAATATTAATTACTTAGGTTTTCATGATATTTTTTTTATAAATAAGTAGGTAATTGAAAAATTGTGACAGATACCTTACCTATCGTAAATCTGATGTGTCAAATCGTGCTATTTTTAATGACAGTTGTATTTTAATCCGTAGCAGTTACGTTCGGGATTAATTAAGTGCTAAAAAAGGTCCTTTTTCTCTGACGTCATCTAGCTGTATATTTCTGGCAAAACCATTTAACTTGACTGTAATGACGCTGAAGGCAGCTTATGACCTTTGATAGCTTTCTGCCCAGTAAACGGTCAAATTAATTACGCTATTTGGTACTTTTGATTAAATTCCAGCAGTTAGCAGACGCGTTAAAATTGTTCAAGTCAGACATCTATTAAAAATTCTCCAAATTTTGAAGGCGTTAATGCTTAATGAATATTCAAGGATTGTTTTGTATTTACTTATTTGCCTAAATAAATATTAAAGTTATTCACGTCATATTAATTATCAGATGTAATTAGCTTACGCTGAATTTTTAATTTCAGGTAAAAAAACATCACAATGCATATTTAAATTAATATTATTTCTCTACACATTGGTCAACAGAAACATTTGCAACCAATCCGCCATCTTGATAACGCCAGTGTTGCCACCTATAACGTGTAAATGTAATCGCGTCTCATCGTAAAGTAGATCACCGCTTTTCAATAGTCCGTATCAAAGCGTTTAATAGCAAGAGGAACTTAATTGTAACAGCCTCCAGTTAATTAAGGCCCTTGTCTTTTTCTGAGGGAAATCTCTGGCGAGTCGGATCAGTATTCCTACGGTGTGCACATCCAACGCTAATCAGCTTTTGCCGAAAGACACTTTAATGAGAATTCTTTGAGGATGCCCCTTTAGCTCTTTTCATTCTGACACGTTTAGTGTTTTACTCTTAGTTTAGTACCGTCGGCATAAAATATGTTGTACCTACTGGTCAATTTGGTTAAGGTGTCTAAATATATCGGTATGTTCGTTATTTATTGTCATGGATGTTACTGCGATATATTCGGTAATCTATAAGTATATATAGAAATTAATTGCTGATCGTTAGTCTCTTTTAAAGTCTTTCTTTACTAGATCGTTTCCACTAGAGTCAGTATTAGAGATATATGCACAACGATATATATTTTGAACTTTAAATATTTTGTTTTTTTTTGTAATGGAACAATTTTTTTTTTGTCAAAAAGATGTTCCTAAATTACAGTAAGTATATAAAATATTTTTCTACTCCGCAATTATTGGACTGTTAACTATTTAATTACATATTTAATAGGTATATATTTCGTATTGTGTACGTTTTTGATAAATTGAGACCTATTTTTTGTCGACATCGTAAAACATGAATTATTTTTCGACACATTTTAGCACGAGTTTTATTTATTCTGTATCTGGATTGATTTATTGAGTTCCAAACGAATTCGCAGTATAATCAAATCCAGTAGTGATCAACAACAAATAAAACATCAAGCGTAGTTTATAGCAGATTAGATATAAAACCACACTAATTTCTGTCCCACATTCGCGTAGAGGCGGTAGTAGTGAGTGGATTCTCTACTCGACATGCCGCACATCTCACTCCTCGTCATGCCGCACGCCATTCTCCTCGTCATGCTCCTCGTCATACGCCGCTCCGCTTCTTGTCGGTATTTTGGCGCGAGTCAAAGAGTATTCTCTAAAAGTCAACCAATGCGCCAAATAGACAGAACACGTGTAGGTGCTAGGCGGAAGGGATGTTACTAAATAGACTTACATACAAATAAAAGGTATATAACGCACATATATAAATATACTTGAATATGATAAGGATTATTAAGGATACTGCTGAATGAGTAATTATTATTTTATTTTGCTACTAAATGTAGAATGTCATGTCACTTATCAAAGCCTTAGGTTAACCTGCTGAGTGTAATGTGTACTGTGACTGTGTCAACGTATTATTTTGCTTTATTTTATGGGCTTCGTTATTTACAGCTTCACCTGAAATGCGTCATTTTCCGCTACGCTCCCTCGGCTCGTAGCCACAGCTACGCCGTAGCGCTACGAGAAATAAAGTAAAAATGCTACGCAATAGCAAACAAGACAAGTTCTTAAATAACTTTCAAAATATATAATATAATTGATCGAGGTTACTGCTCACGCTTTGGAGAAAATTCAATGTTGTATTAGATTTTCAATTAAGCCCATTGAAGTATTTTATAATAAGTTTTATATTAGATTGAAAAAACTATAATGGATTTAACTCGCACATTTTTTCTTTTATTTTGTGATGTTTTACGTCTAACACTAAATTGTTAAGTATATTAAATAAAATCATATCAAGTTTAACCCCTTACGGATTCAGGAATTTCACTTAGTGCTTCTATAATTAATCTATATATATAAAAGAAAGTCGTGTTAGTTACACCGTTTATAACTCGAGAACGCCTGAACCGATTTGGCTGAAAATTGCTGGGGATGTAGCTCAGAGCCAGGAGAAGGACATAGGATACTTTTTATCACGTTCCAGTGAAAAAAAAATATAATGACAGCTGTCAAATCGATTCTTTGCCGGGCGGGACGAAGTCTGCCGAGACCGCTAGTTCAAAATATAAGAGAAATTGCAAAATTTTACCTTTATGACATTCATAAAACAAGGTATAAATTATAGACTATAGAACAAAATTAAGAAGAAAACGTTTTTATTAAAATGAGATTATGGCGATATGAACTTTGCCGGGTCAGCTAGCTACCGATAAAGAAAATAAGTACATCGATATCTGTCAAATATAAAGTATTGAACGATTGGAATTTAAAATTTGACATACCCCTTTTGTAGGAAAGCGCACACCTTTGTTTCGCGCTGATGAAAGCGATGCCATTGTCCATTCTTTTTCTTTTACGCATAAATACGCCTTCTACTATCTCATTTTACTCAGAGGGAGTACGACGTGACTTGTGAAGTTATTGGCCTGTGATTGAATCATATCCAATTCAGTGAGATCCGCATTAATATTCTACAGAGGAGTTTTTTTATTGTATTCTTTTCATTCAACCAAGAGATTCTTAAAATAGGTTTGTTAAGATAGAATACTCCAGTATGCAAGCGACTTATATATTGGTCCAAGATCCTAGTCACTTTAGACTTACGTGATTTTAGTAAAGATGACATTTTAGGCTGTAAACAGGGCCGTTTTACAGTTAGCAGGTATTTAAGTTTGGAAAAAAAAAACGTGGTAACTTTTTATCTTACCAGAATGGGATAAAAAGTATCCCATGTCCGTCTTCTGGTTCTAAGTTACTTCTCCACCAATTTTAAGCATTTGGTTCAGCCGTTCTTTAGTTATATAGTGTAACTAAAACAACTTTATACATAGATAAATAAAATCACTCCAAATAGATTTATCGTGTAACATTAATAGAAAAACATCGATTACAAACCTACAATTTTTATTTAATAAAAAATAATGATCATAATAATATTGACAACCTATAAAGTAGATGATACTATTGCCTAAACTTTTCCCTAGTCATAAAAACAAGGTACCTTAATATATTAACTTTTGAATACATCTATGAAGATACCGCTTACTCATGATGTATATTACCACTTCCGTGATACGCCGGAATGTCTACTGGGAAGTGACGTCATTACGGTGCCGACACGCGTCGCGAGCATCCGTCACGACAATGCCGTACAAAGACTGCTAATGTCTCGCGCTGTCTGGTAGCTCCTTTATGTCATGTAAACAACATTAATTAGAAGTTAGGTAAATCTGTAATGTAAGCGCTTTGTTTATTACGCGATGTATCTAAGTATATAGCATAGCTATTGAAACATGGCACACTTACTCATATTGTATTAGGTAGTTATATTCTGGATGTTCCTCTTTCACGCAACAACTAATGAAGGGATTTTGATGAAACTTTACTATAATATAGCTTACACATCAGAATAACAGATATCGCTTAAAGTACTTATCGTACGTAGACGAAGTCGCGGGCAGAAGCTAGGGTTAAATAATGTAGCTATCTGGTTTTAATACACTCGCATAATTGCATTAGTTACGAGATCATGACACGAACACAATGTGTGTTATTGGCGACTGGCCTTAAATTAAACATAAACAAATCATAATGATGATTGAGACGGCAGGTAATTCAGTATTAGACTTAAAAAGTCAAGCACGCTCTTTTAAAATCCGCATCAAATATTTTACTTCCGAGCTAAAACATTTCTCAGGAATACGGAATACAGAGATATGTATTTTTAAATGTTGACCCGCTTTGTCGCTGCGATGAAAACACTTAAGTTTCTCGGGGTAAAAAATTACGAAAAATATTATTCGAGACATAATTTACATTCTTGTTTATTTACGCTTTCCTGTTTAGTACAATTTAGGGCTATAAGTCGGGGATTGTGGGATTTATTTTATTGGCAATGCTTTTAAATAAACATTTTATTTTTTGTTCCCTAATCGCAGAGGTGTAGGTACGTCAAAATATTTACTCGTTATCGGTTCATTTCCTGTCGCGAGCTGAGATCAAAATCAAAAGAGGAAAGAAAGGAGAGGGAACAAACTCGTGCCTTCACTCACTTTACCACAGATTATTGACAAGAAATGAAATCAGAAATTTATTAAGTGCAGTTAAGATATTAAAATAAATTCACACTTCAAATTTAAAACTTCGCAAATTATTATTGAAAAGAAATGCCGCAAGAAGCTTATGTAAACTTTGATTGATCAATATAAAAAAAGTTAGTTTTTGAAGTACCCTGTAATAAATGTCCTTTTTAAATAACACGCCTTTACCAAAATTTGTAGATAAAAGTTATTTGCTTTATTGAACTGTTGATTATTGTAGTTTAGGTGTACAATTTTAAAAAAATGCGTTTTCTTTTATAAGGACTAATTAGAGTTTCCATCAATACTTTAATGAGATGCTATAATAAGAGGAAGGACAGGAATGTAAAAAAATAACAACCCAAATAAATGATTCCCACTTTTTGTGCTAGTTTGTTTATTGCAAATCAGACTTGAAGTGACAATGGATATAGCAAAGAAGCATTCGGGGCGGGCGGTAGCTCGTTACGCTACTAGTTCAGCGTAGCGTAGCGTAAAGACTATAGCTACGCTAGTCTACGATACGTTAGCGAGCCTTGACGCTACGCTAGTGTTTACTCGGCATTAAGTGCCTGCGATGGTTTTATTTACCGACACTCACGTTGACAACTTTTGTTCTAGTTTCAATCAGTGCTTATGACGTTAATAAGATTTAAATTCAGTAAATTCGTTGTGAAAATTATGAAATGTACTGAAATGTTTGATAACGATTTGGGTTTGATGTAGTTGATATCGCACTCTTAGATCTTAAGGGAGCTAGCCAGAACTCGAAAACCTGAAGATTTAACTTTTGCACACCTCGAATTACTTAGAACTTACCTACCACTAAAACAAATTTAAGCTATCTCTTTTAGCTTCATATGGAAGACATAATTCTATACAGAAAACTTTTTCAGTGCACGGGGACATAAGTATTACCTACCTAATCATTTTTTCGCCGATACTGAATAAAGAGCACTATTTTAAGTTTATCCTTTTTAGATCTAGGTGTACGATGTGTTTTAACTAATGTGTTTTTTAATAATATAGGTACCAAAAGTTACGTCTATTGTTTGTGATTCAAATAATTATCGCTAGGGTCGCTATTTATTCGTTTATCAATAAATACTTGGGTTGGCGAAATAATTGTCACGAAACCCTCTGAGATTGTATTGTGTCAACAGATACTTAAACAGTGGCAATCTTGATTTATGACGAGCATTTCCTTCGTTTTTGGATGTTCAAAAATTAACCTTTTAAGGTAGTTGATTGCGCTGTTCTTTTGTTTCTTGGAATGGCTTTGTCTCAAAATGTCTGTGATTTTGGTATTAGATATCTCTTTGATTACGACGAATTTGAATTAAAGATGTGATCTCCAATAACAATAAATAGGTGAACAATATACCGCAATTTGGATATAGAATTCATGTGTTTTTGTAACCTAAGTATAGAGGCAAACATTTTAAGCGGTCAGCAATATCTAACCCGTTTTAAGACAACAAAATATGTAAAACCTTTTTTATTTTACTTATTTATCATTCAGAACAGTATTCCAGTTAGCATTTATTAAAGATTGAGGCAGTAAATAGACTTAAAAGAGACATGATACCTTTAATTCGGCCTTCATACCTAACCTCTCATAAACATAAAGGCCGTCCCAGACCGACATCGATAAAGATCCTTTTGAAAAACTTTTCGCTTGGATGAAAAAACTATCCTTTTATATTATTTCCAAAGTAACAACATGTTTCGAAGAATGAGTACCCTATTGGATACTTGAGGCTCTTGTTCTAATTGGGTACGAACAGGCGGGGTGCACTTTATTCTCGTACCTCTTGCTACGTAGTTGTTGTAAGTACTAAGTATTGCAGACTGTTTAGAGTTAAGTCAAAACAATGCTTCGAGACTAGAAGCTGTTAGTTTTAGAGTTACACAAATTGAGTTGAATTTACTTTTGTTTGAAATCTGTGTGTTCGGCTTAGTAACGATTAGTTTATGTTTTCTGGAAAAATCTAATGTATACAATTTTCGTGTCGCGGTGATTCTTGCCAAAATAGCTTAACAGATTTTTATGAAATTTTGTGTTTATATCGGTTAAGTATGAGAATCGGCCTACATCTATTTTTCATACTTACTCCTAAATGTTTAGGGTGGTCCATCCCAAAGTATTTTTTAATCCTTGGACATTTTTTTATGAATGATAATATGAAAATCGTTACGATTTCTAAGGTATTTATCTGTGTTGTACATATAATTTTACACAATATAGTAAATATATTTTATAGTATGTATACGATTACGTCCACGTTTACTACGAAGAAAACAGATTTAATTTTCTTGTCACAGATTTAATCCGCGTAGAACAAGAGACCTGAATACTCCATTTTCTCGCAGAGACTTTATATTTAATCAGATATCTTTTCTTACCTAACTCGTTTACTTTATTTATAAGTAGCTATTCTACACGTCATCCACGTAAAACCCAATTTTTCTCTATAAATTTTTCATGTCTCATTTTACTTCCCTTTGGGGTACCACCTTCCCAAATCGACGAAACTTCTTCGGATTATCGTTTAGCTGAAAAAAGGTTACAGGAATAGATTACAGTGTACGAAGTATATGCAAATGTAGTTAGGTTCGACCGCATACCCTTTTGTAAATGAAATTAAGGTTTCACAGTCCGGGATTCTGAGTAGATTTAAATAACTTGAACATAATGTGTTCAAAATAAGAGCACTATCGGACACTTATGCGTCCTCCAACAAATTGGGTTTGGTTCGAGAGCGGTGTCCTCTCCAGTACGATACCGTTGAGCTACTTTGACTTTGGTTACCGGGTCACGATTTTAACAGCTTTGTTAAGGTATTTTTTTATGTTGAGAGGGCTTTGTGATAGCCGATGAATACAGTTTTGTGAAAAATACTCCAATTACACAACCCAGAGATGTATTTAATTATGTTTTTGTGTAAGGTTTTATTTTAATAATTTCACTGACGATATATTGTCATTTCTCCTTGCCTTTTAGGAAATCTAGTCGAGAAATAAAATAGCTAACTAGTAAACTTATTACAACATTTTGAATACTAGTTATTTGAATTTTATTATGTGTTTTATAAGGATCAATAATATTATTTTTCTTTTCTGATCAAGCCTTTATAAAGCCTTGTACATTTCATTATCTCGATTATTGTATATTGATTGATTGATATAACTCCGAATTCAAATAATCTAATTACCATATATATAATGGCTCTAATTATATTTACTACTCGTTGATAAACTAATTAACTAGGTATCTGATTAGATCTCATAGTCTATGTAACTAATAATTACATTTCAAGGTATTCGACAGGTATGTCGGCGCCACTGTTGTATTCATTAGTATAATATGGGGGAAATTAAGTATATCTATTAAATGCAAAATGATTGAGAGCTATTAAACAAATGTAGTGGAACGATAGTTCCTTTATAAATAGCAGACCGAGTTGATTATCTTTTTAAGACTATTGCCCACTTCAATCTTCATTTTTACGTATAGAGCAATTTGCGTTTAGTTATTACGCATGGTATTTAACAAATGTCATATAACGACTGATCGTGTTGGCATTATACGTATATGGTATCTTAGCTCTTTAATTATTGGTTCATTAAAAAATATGGGACTTGAAAATGGAACGTAGTCAGTTGGTGCAGTAGGTAGAACCATTATTCAATTGACAGATAAAACGTCAAAAAGTTGCACAGATACAATACATGCTACCAATATACATACATACCGTGTAACGGAATGTTATATTAATTCTTTGTTTGAATTGCGTTCCATTCACACAATTATTTCATATTTTGTTATATAATAATCTACATTAAAACAAAAATAAAATGGATACTTTTATGGAGCAAACAAATTAAACATTGACAATTTGGTTCGGCAAAGTTACTCCTTAGGGGTTAACCTGACTTTACTGTAAATGAAATTGTATTTTACAATATTATTATAATTGTTGGTCAATATGCTCGGAGAGAACTCAAGCTATTAAAATGATAACTGTAAACTTCGGCACTTGAATCTTTTACAGTTCCTTCCTTTGTAAAGTAAACTGGTTCCATATTTCCTCGTATCCCTAGGCAGTAGGTGTCAAACAGATGTATTATCTAAACCTCTCCCGAGGGAGCCAACACCCTCCCACTTAAAGCTAACGTTTTGTCGTTCAATGGAATTACTATGACTTTGAGAATGGACCTGATCTCTACTTAAGCGTTTTGAGCCTCAGTATTGTGTCTATTGCCGTTTGTCACAAGGGCAAAGAAAATGGAGTGTTATTTTGTGATAGTATAAAGATAGAGACAGAACAATAGGGTAAAAAATATAGTTGTAATTGGTCCGTGTATTCGGTACATTGTTAAAAAATAATGGGCTTATTTTTGCTATAACTAAAAATTACAAAGATAAAACTTATCGTCTGATAGATATTTTTCTAATAAAAACTTATAACATTTTTAATGAAAATTGGTTATTGTGGCGTAGTAAAATCATGCAATGATAATTTATTGACGTTAAGTTGTATTTAACTTTCGCGTCGCGTGTGTTATTAGATAAAATCGGTTAAAGGCAAATTAGTCAGTAATATGCGATAATTCTTACTTTATCACTTCTGTGAGAGCTATGCAGTTAATTAATAATTTAAATTTGAGTTTACTGTATTTTTTTAGGTTATGATTTGATTAATCAAATTTATAATAGCAGCCAAGGTGGCTAAATATATTAGAATTCTCTCTAACACCTTTTGGTACTAAACAAGTTTACCAATAACTTGACCAGCAGCAGTATTTGAGCAGCTTGATAGCTTGACAGCTTGACTAAATATACCTATCTATCAAATTGCAAGCTTAACAGAGTTCTGCAGTCTGCGGAGTCAGCTGTTGTCACGTTTGAATCTACCGAAGCTCTCAAACGCTAGCTCTGATAATTTGTTTCAAACCATACAGAATTTAGCTTCGGTAACTGTTTGTAGATTCAGTTAGCGTCTTGAAGCTGCCGCACATACTGGTATTTGGTCGATCTAGGGGGACAATATTATTTTTGTGTATAATTGGAATTTAACCAGCGGAAATAAGACAGATATGTTGTTTTAATAATTTTAAAGTCATAAATAAAAGTCAAGGTAGTATTTTACATATTTATTTAAAAAAATAAAATAAAAAAAAAAAAAAATAACAAAAAAAAAAAAATATATATATTTTTAATTGTTATAAACATTAATATATTCATTAAAAATATATAAAATACGATATACCCTATTGTTCATCACTTTCTGACGAATATTCCACAATATACGGTTCCGCAGATACGAACATGGCTATGGTCGCAGGAAAGACTGTGTTAGTTTATATCCTTTTTTTAATCGCACGTCGGGTGCTTGGAAAAGGATCCGAGCTCAAAATAAAATGATTAAAAACATCCTGGTTGCAGCTTTCTCTAGACAATTTTCTGCCGAAATCGGTCCAAAATGTTTATTGCGAGCCCCCGCTGCCTCCTCGGAATGCTGTCCAATCGGTAGTAGAGCTCGTCTGATTATTACCGCACCATGTATCAACACTTTGTGAAGTGTTGGCATCATGGGATGCCAGTCATATAATCGTGTATTAAGACGAGCTGTACCTATTTAAGGCATACTTTCATATTTAATTGGGTCAACTTTGTGTCCACTCGAAATGACTTCCAATATAACCATTATTAACCTGTAAATCAACTTGTAATCAACCCTAGTAATTTCTGAAGCTAAGCGGGGGTGTTTAAAAAAAAATCCTTCTTGTGTTACCATCATTTGTATTTCCTACATTGGATTTACGCATGTCCATTATGTACGTGGTCAGCGACAGGAATTTCAAACGTTTGCTCCAGCCATGATTGGTTAGATTGTTCAAAAATATTACCTTTTAATGAGCTTTAGTTCATCTTTAATTCATTTCTGATTTAAAAAAAAAGCAAAATTAAGTTTTAAAGTATCTATTTGATCGTTATCGTATGATCTGTCTGGTAACAGACGGTTTCTCAAAAAATCCAACCTTTCATCTAAATTAGGCAAATCTTGGTTTTTGAAACGATTGAATAAGTACTGTTGGGTCACAATCTTTTCTCGTAATGACCCTCGTAAACCTAAAACAAACATAGACTATGTACAAGTGACATAAAAAAAAAATACCTTTTTAAATTATTTTTTTGTGTCATACTAATTAATTAAAAAAAAAATCTATCCGGACGAATCCGGACGTGATTTATTTGTTTTTTAAGAAAATATTATATGTAGAATAACTTGTAATAAAAATTATAGCCCGATATATCCCGATACATAAACAAAAATGTTAGTTAATAAGAAATTGTGCCCAAATTCGAGTATTAAATTTACTTATTTTTGTCAGTTAGATTATTAATATGTTAATCCAGTTTAGCGTATTTTTTTAACACATTACTTGAGTTTCTTACCTGCTTTATTAGGATCCATCACTTTAAAATTATAATTTTAACTAGAAGATTTAAAAACTATGCTTCAAAGTTAACACTTTTAAGAGCGCTTTGAGAATAGATACGTGCACGTGACAAAACAATCGAATTCCCATTGACATTACTTAATCAGGAAGCACTCGGGGAGGGGGGATGCACCGGGGTAGTATGGACAAGTTCGTTACCTTTACCTGGAATTGATTTTTAGGGGTGTAAGTGAAATTTAGATTTTGGGTCTTATGTCCTCCTAGATTGGCCAAATACCAGTATGTGTGCCGTAGCGTTATGAACCCACGAAGCAATGCATATTGTGCATTCATGCACTGTTTTAATGGAGACGTTTAATTCAGTGCTTGCACGAGCTAAGTTTAAGGTTATGCAAAAGTTTTATTAACTGATCTGAACTTTATCTTCACTTTCCATATATATAAAAACCTTCCAAGCGGTAGTTGCAATCGCGTACGAAGGGTTCCTTAAAGTAATTTATGAATAGAGCAAAGAAATCGCGTTTGTTGTATGTGAGAACCTTAAATATTTGTTTAATTCTGTTTTTAGTAGGTATATGCAGAAATAAATCATCTGCGATATTCAACTGGCTAATTATCATGGTTCATGAGATACCTGGTGACGGACGGACAGACAGCGGAGTCTCAGTAATATAGTCCTGTTTTTAACTGTTGGGTACGGACGCCTAACTACTACAGTGTATCAAATTACTACCTAAATGTATAAGGAAAGTAGGTACCTAAACGTTGAAAAGTGAAATAAAAACAATATAATTAAAATTTCGCCACGCAATTTAACAATACGCTATAAAAACAACCGCATAAAAATTATAACACATTGTTTAGAAAACGAAACCCAATTTACGTTAAATGCCCGCGACGCGGTGACGTTTGTTTACAATTCGGACTTTCTCTCTTTACGGAGCAATGGGCACTGGCGCTGGCCGCGGTCCGCACCGAGTCAACGACTCTGCCAACATGCTAATTGTACTGTTTGTGTAATCATTTTAACCAAGGGACTAGTAAAACGTTCGCCGAACACATTAGCTTTATAACTGATGTACTGCGTATGTTAAACGGCGGACATAACCTCTTACGTTTTAAATGTTCTCACGAAGTGGCGAAGTTCGTTTAAATTTGAAGTGTCATCAAAGAATTTATGACTGTTAGGTATCATTTAAAGTTGTTATAATTGGAACATATTATTAGAAGTATACTTTCGTATAGGAGTGAATGTCACTTGGCTAAGAAGAGTGAGTTACAATTTTTAATTAAGATTTCTTAAAAGTACTTAAGTTTAGTTAGTTAGTAACTACTTACAACGGATTCCAAAGGAATTCATGTAGGTATTTTATTTTATTTGCTGGCGTTTTCCTGAACTTATTAGTTCCCATATTCGTAGCACGACTGGACTGAAAATAGTCTAACGCTAGTCATATCGTCAGCTCAGTCGACGCATCAGAAATGACCTAAAAGTTATTTCATTATCATTAAAATTACCAACAATGTGTTCGGAAACTTTAAGGATTTCACCATTAACCTGAATTTAACTATTTAACGAGAAGTGACCTCGTATCCGACGTGTCGCCAGGATAATTTAAGCAGGAGTCGGTACTGTGGGTCGGAGTCTCCGAATTAACCGGGCCCTCGGGGAGCCCTACTTTCGGGGTCACCGGACGGCGACGCAAATGCTCTTGAATATTGTAAGAGAAAATAGCTCTTCGCGCCTCTCTGCGACTGTCAAAACATTGCTCGAGTATGGTATCATTGTAGGCGTAAAAGGAAAACTCGGTGTAACGGGTATCAGTGTACATTTTTAATGGTTCAGGCTATTAGCGATGCTGTTCCGCCCCGAATGCTGATTAAATAATTATCAGTTCGAAATCTTTACATTTATAATCTTAAAATTGACAATCTTTCTTTTGCGTTAGTACCTACCTGCCATTCGGATTTATTGTTGAATGTTTATTATTTTATTTGTTGAAGACATTGCTAGACCGTAGATACTTATATTTGCCTCGTTTATAATATCTCTTCAAGAACTCTTGTCTCCACTTTAGGTATATTACACCATCAATACAGTTTGTTATAGATAACGTTCATATTTATGGTCTGAATTCTGCAGAAGCGCATTTCATATGCATTACCGGTTATTGGCTAGAGTCTTGACTAGCCTAATCATATTTTGTAGCCGATTCCATTGTAACCAGGGAAAACCCAATGTCCCCAGACCGCAACGTAGTCCGCGTCAGGTTGCAAAATGAGGAAGGGTCAAGCCATAATGGGGGTCTGCTTTTATTGGCCACTTTGTATTTTTGCAGAGACACAGAGGGGACGAGTTTATTAGCCCAATGATCTCTCTTTATGGGACATGTTTACCGTAATAAACTTCGATCCGGCTTATCCTGTATTGAAACTTATGTGTCACTGTTATAATTGAATACCATAAAGCTGTCTCAACTGGGAATAGAACCGGATAAACGCGATGGACGTCGCTAAACGTCGCAGATAATCCCAAGCCTCCCAGCTCTCTTGGAATACTCGTGAATAATTTTAATTTGACAGTGTACTGATTTGTTTTTGCTCTTCGACTTTCGGCTTTAATTTGTTGAGGAAAACATTAGTCCCTCTCAGTTTTCCATTGTCCCTCGCAGGAATTTCATTAAAAAAAGATGCGATGTTGTCAATTGTTAGGACGTTTCTCTATTTTTATTAGATAAATTATATGGTGCGTAAAATCGTAAAAGTGTTTTTGATATTGGTATTTTTTTTTACTTTTAAATAATAATGAGATTAGTATCAAAGACAAAAGTAGAAAAATCGAGACCCCAGTGGGATATGAACCCACACCTATTCCTATGTACTCAGCACCTTTCATTCCAGTTACACTATGGGTGGATTACACTATATCCTGTCTTGGTACTTTCTTGCTTACAAACAAATTGTCGCTTCAGCGCCATCTGTGTGTAGTGCGTTGCAGCACTTAGCACACACAAGTAACTAAGTATAAAATTTGCTGTTATTGAAGAAAGATAAATTAAGACGTTAGGTTAGGATCCAAACAAGGAGGTGTGCAATTAACTGACAGCGTTCCAGCGGCAAACTCCCCCTCAATAGTCACAAACTTGGATCTTGGTTAGTGACAGATGGATGCAAGTTGAGCACACTAGTTACTACTACTCATCGAGTATAAGCTTACTTAGGTGTATATAGATTGGTTTTCTTCATAGAATTCCAAATTGTTTAATTACTTATTATGTAAGTTTGGCACAAGGATATCGTGGTTAACTGACCTAACTAGGCACAATAGAATATACCCTTAATAATTTACACATGCACCCGACAGTAAATTTTGCGTTATTGTTTCTCAACTAAAGTTTAATCACTAACCACAGATTACTAAATAGCCCCTGATAAACGGAACGAATCAAAATCCATAGAAAAGGCGCAATCTAGCGAAAAGTCACGTGGTCAGTTTTCGTCTATGTCAACTCACATAATCGAACGGCATTTGTCTAGGCGGACTTGACAGATGACTCTGACATGATCCGGGCAAGAAGACCCGACCACGCGATACGGACAACTGTCACTTCGAACAACAATTAATTATAAGCAATTAACGCTTAATTACGGTCTTGTTGGGAAAGGACCGTTAATAACGCCCGTTGTGCAATTATCAACTATTATATAGGTATTATAGATGTGCGAATTATAGTTGCTGGAGATATATGACATATATATGTACCTGTGTTAGTCTATGTAATGTATTAAGAATTGATAGAACTGAGTATACATAAATATCTTTTTTCAACCCGTTGCCCTTTTCGGTGGCCATTTAAAGAGAAGTTTCGCTAGTAATTTTTATCCAAGTAATTTTGGTTTGTGATATGTACATTATTTATTAAAAAATAAAAATTTAAATTCTTTAGAAAAGACAGCTTTTGTGGCGATGAATCATCACCACAAAGGCTGAAAATCGGTTAAGTCGTTCTAAATCATCACTGATGATTTAGAACGACTTAACCGATTTTCATTATAGTTAAGTAAGATGACAATTTAAACTGAAAATTTCAGATATCTGCTTCAAATTTGAGTTGCAAGATTTTACCAGCACATACTTGGTTACAGTTTACATTGAAAGTAAATTAAAGCTTCTAATTATAAGATTACTCTATTTCATAGACTAAATAAATAAATACGAAATATAACGAATAGAGATTACACAAATAGTTTATAATTAGCGGACTCGCTTGATAAATGTAATCGTGTTCTAGCAAATGGAAAAATATAAATTGTAAAGTAAATTACTACATTAATATTACTATTACTTTAATATTTCAGTAACGAGCTCCAATTTCGTAAAATACTTTTACGCTTAGATCTCTTCGCCGAAAGTTCGTTATAATTTATATATTTTAATATTGTAAATTTAGTTTATTTATCGACGTCGTTGTTAATGAAATAAACTAGGGGTTTCTTTGTTGAAACTAACGAGTCTCACCGTCTGAAGCGAATAGCTGCTAACTAATTAATAGTTCCTAATAAATACAAAAGACGTGACAATTTAATTTAGTAGTTTCAATAGTTGATTAAATATTCAATTCTATTAAAAAACATAATGGTTAGTTTATTTGACATAAAGTAAACTGTAAATATTAAATAGGTACCTAATCGTGTGCTTTTCTCAATATTACCTATTTATCTACTATTGTAGACAATGACAAATTTGTTAGATTACCTATAGAAAAAGAATCGAAAAGCTGAAGACAATTTACTTTTAATGTCTTACATATATATACACTAGCTTCTGCCCGCGACTTCGTCCGCGTGGAACTCCTTTTTTGCAGTCGGTTAAGAAGTAGCCTATGTCCTTTCTCAGGCTCCAGACTTTCTTTGTATAAAATTTCATTTCATTTCGATTCCTGTGGAACTCCTCCTTTTTTGCAGTCGGTTAAAAAGTAGCCTATATCCTTTCTCAGGCTTCAGACTTTCTTCTTACCAAATTTCATTAAAATCGGTCCAGTAGTTTTAGCGTGAAAGCGTAACAGACAGACAGACAGACAGAGTTACTTTCGCATTTATAATATTAGTAAGGATTGTAATGTTTATTATTTAGTTATTCGTAGTATTGCAATGAGTTGTGTGATGCATTGCATAATAGTGTGGAAGTTTGGTGATCGGTCTTACTGTGAGCTGGTCTGCTCTGTTCTGCAGACACAACATACGATACCGATAATATTTCACACCTAGATCTAAAGCTAACTGAAAAAAGTTATTTTTTAGAAGAGGCGAAGAACTGATTAATATGTACAAGTGCACGCAGGAGTTTTCTTTATAGATTTATGTATTATCCAATACAAATTGAAATATAAACGAAGAAGCGTTGTAACGTTTCTGTCATATTAAATTCATACTAAGGTTAATATTTGCATGTCACCACTATGACGTAAATATGTGATACAACACCCATTATTCTGCGAATCAATTTCTATTTCCATTACGAAGTACTTACTTTGTTTATATTTGTTAACGAGAGTTCGCCAAAGCGCTATTTTTAACAATTATCTATACATCTATACTAATATAATGAAGAGGAAAGGTTTGTTTGCTTGTTTGTATTAAATAGTGTCTAAAACGTCTGGATCGATTTGAAACAATCTTTCACTGTGGGGAAGCTACACCTACCCCAACTGACATAGGCTACATTATATTTAAGAAAAAATAGGGATCCGTGCGAAGCTAGTAACTAATAAGTGTACTGTATACGAAGTATCACTAAAATGGATTGTCTCTTTTTGCGAAGCGTGGGATTGAAGCCACTTCACCCTTTTTTAATGTAAAGTATCAAAACAATATTCCCTCATATTCCAACTCAGTGGACTCTCACGACCAGATGCGAAAATTATGCAGGTACAGTTCCCCGCCATAAACCCTGGCACTTCCTGCTAGCGTCCATAATGCGCCCCACTAAAGTCATTGTTCGAAGACTAGACACTCTGCAATATCGTAAATATTACCAGTGGATGTGTCATGTCTCTTTGCTTATTTATGAGACTTAGACCTATTT
Source organism: Polylopha cassiicola (assembly GCA_038024825.1). Classification (NCBI taxonomy): domain Eukaryota; kingdom Metazoa; phylum Arthropoda; class Insecta; order Lepidoptera; family Tortricidae; genus Polylopha; species Polylopha cassiicola. The sequence goes on from CP149055.1 coordinate 9,303,065, forward strand.
AATATTTATTGCATGACCGTTTAAGGCTTCGTTCTTCGCGTCTCTGTGTTTGACCATTTAGAAATTGGTTCCGGTACTATTACGTTTTGAGTTTATTTTATAATACATCTTGGATTAAAACAGGTGTAGCGGATTTGACTCGTGTAGGTATTCCATGCTAACATTTCAATCGTTTTATTATCTACTAGCGGTTCGCCCCGGCTGCGCACGGATCGCAATTTTTTTTTTGCAAAATATTTATAGCCTGTGTTACTCAGGGTGAACGTAGCTTTCCAACAGTAAAAGAATTATTAAAATCGGTCAGTTAGTTTTTGAGCCTATTTAAGGCTCAAAAACTAATGAGAACTAAACAACCAAACAAAGTTTTCCTCTATATAATATCAGAATAGATTTTTTTAAATCGTAAAAACTTTAATAATTCTATAGTTAGATTACATAAAAACCTTTTCCTGATCACACCAAAAAAATAATTAGTAAAATCGATCGTGCCTTTATACTGTGATGACATGATCAAGTGTAATGGGATTCATTTTTACATAGGTATATGTATAGATTTAATGAAGATTCAGTAATTTACTCAAGCCAAGAGAGACAATTGAAAAATAAATTACGAGAACTTGGAACGAAGGTGATCAAGCAGTACCTATTTCTCACAGCATTTGCACCAAGTTCGCGGCCTCATCAGATCGTTCAAACAAATTGTGACTAATTATATTAACGGTAACTTTTCCCCACTGCCGAGACACAAAAGAGCTCTTATTTACTTTGATCTTGATAAATCATAGTAATAAATCTTTTAGGCAGTTGTATCAAGATATAAGTTATTATTGATTAGCCTGTAAAATTTGAATCCAGTGGAGTCGGTCGAGTTCTGAAAGTTTGCGTTGATACTGTTACAGCGCAATTTGAGTAATGGATGCTGATATATTGTACTTGGCTCAGTGTGTTAACTGAGGTATTAGGAGATTAGCGGTTTAAACAACTTTGAGATAGCGCCGTGACATACATTATAATCATTAGGTACTGTTAAAGTGCAGCTCTCTTATACATAGGGTTAATATAATCGCAGTTGTCTTTTACAAATATTTAATAGTTTTCGTAAATAAGGTGTCAGCATCCAGATGAAGGCAAGCAAGAAAAAAAGAGTATTTTTTCTGTGTTAAGTCAATTTGTTCATTAGTTAAAACTAGTCAAAATAGAAGATTCACACTAAAATTACCTCAAAAGTCGTCTTTCAACGACTTTAAAAATGTATTGAACATTTGAAACAAATAAATTTGTCCGTCGGGCGTTCTCTCATTCCCACTTTAATTTCCACTGAACATTAACTATATGCGATAAATTTAATCCGTTTGGGGATGGAATCCTCAGTAATTTAATTATTATGGATATCATATTTACTAAAAGATTTTATTTCCCAATATCCACTTTAAATATCTGAGAATTTAGCTCAGATTAAAAAGATATAATTTTTTCAATGTTTGAGGTTAAGTGCCTCAAGGTAATATCATCTTTAGCACACTTATTTCTGTTAACTTTTGTGTAATAAAGTATAAATATATAAACTATTGTAGTTATAGGTACGAACCTCGCAGTCTAGAATGACTTATTAAACTCTCATAACATGACCTACATCGTGTGCCAAGGCGTTAAACCACTCTGTTAATGAAAGCTCAGTTCAGTACAACATGTCATTATTGCTGTACCGTGGCTTTAGCAGACCACTTGAAACCGCATTTATGTGCGAACTTTGTTCATTTATGTTTCTATTTTGTTCAGGGATAAAGAATTTGTGGTTTATATACGCACGAAACACGGAATTGGTGTCGTAAAACAAATAATACGGAGTTTTAAACGTCATATGTGGTTAGTCGATTGATGATCACACGAAAACTGTATTCGTTACCCTAAGTTAATGTAGTTCCATCGATATCTATGAAAATTTTCCACTCACAAACACGTCTGAAATATGATAACGATGAAATAATACAGCTCAGCTAAATCTTTTTGACTAATATTTGCGACCATTTCTAACTAAAATTGGTCATAACTCTTTCTCCCCTTAGAAAAACCGTCGAGCAATAGGTACCCATCTTAATGGCGATAAAACATTTTCCGTGTCAAATTTTCATTCGCAATGCGTCTGGCAAATGTCCAACATAATTCAAAGCTATTCGAGATATTACCACGTACATTTCACTTGAAAATTGTCCTACAATACGGATAAACCAATTCCATGCTGCTGATATGAGTCAAAGCAGTCCAGACACTCCAACTTATTTCGATTGTCTCGTCAAATTCGACGCTCAGGCAGAATTGCGATGTCTCAAAGCATAAAGGGAAGGAGTTTTATTGTTTTTGAAAAAGTCCGGCCATCTTAGGTGAAATAAGGAACCGAGAGTTTTAAGAAACTGGGATATAGGATTGGATCTCTTTGAAAGGAGATCTCGTGGACGATCTCTGTGAATTTGCAGAGAAGGCTAGAGTATACTTGCCAGGTTTATTACTGAATGCAAAGTGCTTGTTTTGAAGAGTTTTAAGCGAGGAATATTCTTTATAATTATTTCATTACTTGTCGGTGACTTTGTTTCTAGTTATTAGCATTCAGTCAGAATTAATAATTTAAATCGCATTTAGTGGTTAATGTTTATACATTTTCATTGGACAAATAATCCTTTTATTCGACAATTAATTACATCGCAAAACAAATGAATTTTAAAGTAGACCACAGAACGTGTTAAGCTTTAATAATTGGTTAATTTTAATATCATTATCCCGCTATATTTGTTGACCTGTGTGGACTGTGTTTGCTGAATTGCTGAATGAATGAATCTTTCAGCTGCGATATAATAATGTCTGTTTTCTGGAAGCTTTTTCCTTCTCCTTGTACTTGTATTATTTTATGAGTGTGTTTGACAACACTATCTATTCTAGTGGAAATGAGGAAAGTAGGTTATATATTTTCTTCGTTCTGCTTCTGACAAGTGTCTGAAAAATACAAAAGAATACAAAGAAAATTCACCACAGATTATCTTACAGTGAGAGTATCTAAATTAAAAACATGTTAGAAACAGTCGGCTGTAGCAATTGCGTAATAGTTCTTTTAAAATTCGTAATTCCAAATATAAATTATGTGCTACTTTTTCTTTAAGTGAGGTAGTTTGTGCCAGTTTTATATGTTCTCTATTTGGACATATTCGCACCGAAGTGGCCAGTTACTCCTGCGGTCTGCACTGTCTGTGGTCGCGGTCCGTATCGAGCCTACGGTCGACCGAGATCTGGGTTACTTAGCTTAATCAATGTGTAATTCGATAACCGCTTGTTATTAGAATTATGTTACTTACTTCTTCTCCTTTGTTTATTTATAACGTCTTAATAATACTTATAAAAAGGGCAAGAATCTGTATTCAAATTATGTTATTTTGGTCTATAAACGAACATTTTTCCTTACTAATTCTGTAACACTTAATTCTCCAGCAACATAAATACGTAATAAAGTACTACTATGCAAAAAGGCTGTAGTAACAAAGATTTGCTGTACACTGTTACGGTCGCAACCCGCGGCCAGGGCGATTTAAAATAATTACGCCAAGCTCTCACGGCTTCATTTCAGTCCAAAGTGAAAAGGCGGTATAGCTGTAGTGCCTTGGTCCTAATGGACGCTCGGACTTCCTCGCACTGTACGGCACTATATCGTATCTGTCGTATGTTGTTCTTATTTCGAATGTCGGTCGTAGGTTGTTCTTATTTTAGATTTAAGTTGCTCTTAGCACGACGTCATAGACAGCTTCTTAAAAAGTTTAGTGGTACAGGTTTCCATAAACCTAACGTAGAGTTTTGGATACTTAACTTTTTTCTATCGATTTAAGCAATGAACAACGACAAGACAGCCATGTTCGGACATATTAGTAATTATAATGTTATATTTATAATTACAATCCAGGATAATTATTAAAGCATTGTATAATATTTCAGATGAAATAATTCTAGTAAAGTACCATATAACAAATATGAAATAGACAGAACTAATAAGCTTTTATTTTTCTTTTCAGGTAATTCCACAGCCACGGTTGTCCTACATGTTATTCATTAACTTAACATTTAAATGAATATTCGCAGAGCGGTGAGTACTAATTAATTATAATTCAATGATAGTTTGTTTTTCGTATTTGCTAAATTCCCGTAATAACTGCATATTTCATCGTTTTTGTTTAATTACATCGAAATTTTCCGCAAATTATTTACATAAAATCAAAACAATAATTACATATTATTATCTTGTATCAACTGTTTTTAAATTTATGTGCATTTTATAATATATCAAAATTCATACGACATGCAGTTTATTTGTCAGTTCATTTGACGCAGTACTTCTCGACCTTACTCTCCTTCTCTCTCTGTCATTTGAAATAGACACACAACATTAATTACGATACCCTGATCTTATTATCTAAGAGAATTGTTTATTGCCTGACCTATCAGAGGATTACTACAAATCGATTAAGCCAAATATCAGATTCACAATCTACATCAATTACAAGCCTATGTCATCAATACGAATATACATCGTACAATTATACCCACTGTTTGTTTTGTGTAACTATATTATTATACACGGCTAAAGAAGCCTATTATACTTTCAAAGAGATGTTTTGAAACAAGATATCATATTGTTAACCTTATTTCTATTTCATTCAGCCAAAGCAGACACGTGTAATAGGAGACTACGTTTGTACTCGCATATATATAAATATCCAGGGGGCAGAACGACGGTTTTCCTGTCTCATGCATTGGTGCGTTTTATTTACAGCCCCACGTTGGGCGCCAACTGAACTCTTATCCCTTGTGTTCTTTATTTTAATTGCTTAAAATACCTGTAACTTTTTATAGTTATTCTTATTATACTTTATTTCACGAAACTTTACAGAAGTAAGTATACAAAAGGCGGACTGAATTGGCGTTGAGACATTCTCTCCCAGTCAACCTTAGATACTTACAGAAAAAAAACATGATAACATTATATTATGTCGTGTTCTCTACAATGTTGGTTAATGTTTGAATAATAATATATTATCATTTGCGAATACAATATACTGTATTTAAAAACTACCGTCCTCTAATTATATATATTCAAATTTCAATTATATATTCAGTATACGGTATATGGTACGTACTAGTTGCAATATAAATTCATACATACTTTATTGGGACTCGTATCGAAGTTTTTCCTGTATCGTACGGTGGTGTGTTTTGTCTGCGACCCCACGTTGGGCGCCATTGACCGTCCCGAAACTCCTATCCCATGCGTTGTTTACGCGAACCCGCGCCACCGGGACGCCGCCGCGACGCCGACCCGGATCGATGTACAGCGAGCTGTCGATATTGAATTTTAATGAACCGCAACTCAAACGCCCCCGCACAATTCCCAAAGTGCGTTAAAACTCGTCTCGAAACCAAAACTTTCAGTTTTCGGTTCCGACGCTTTTGATACGTCTTTTAACTGTCATCGCAAACTTGACAGACTTCACGCCGATCTAACACGTGGAATTGAGTTAATGGAATTTCACGAGGAATTGAGTTGTTGTAAGTTTCGAAGTTGTCGGCAGCTTCGCAAATTGTTCTCCGCTCGCTCCGTGTCTTCAATTTTAGTTAATAAATTGATACGTGGCGTCGCCTTACCCCATGTGTACAAGCGCGTATTACACACCAGTACATAATTATAACTAGGTGCGTTTACTTTGTAACATCGTTTCCTTTGTAAGTATATTTAGCAGAATATAATGGACGTATTTCACTTGCTCGTCTAGAGAAATCTAAATGGAAAAAGGTTTGAAACCTTATAAATTTTCAACTTTATTCATAACTAAAGGCTAGAGTAATATAATTCCGGTATATATTTCTCGTGTAGTTCAACAGCTGGAACATTTTTCTAAGTCATGCCTTTAAAGAGCAATGCGCTATAAATAAGAAAATGAGGTTTGAAATAAAATCAAAAGCACATTGCACTGAAGATGCGTTTTATACATTATCCGTATAAAGAAACTGTATTTAGTATAACTAAGTACATTACGTTTGCTCTTTTTAACTTTCCTTTGAAGTTTTTCTTTAGGTTCATAATATATCTTTTCGATTGCGGGAAATGTCCCAAATAAACCCTTTATGTACATCGCTAAAGCAAGTACGAATATAACTGAAATTCTATATTTGATTGGGCTTCCACTTACCTACATATTATCAAGATTTTGTATCTCGTATTCCAGGTAAAAAGCTGGAGATATTAAAAAAAATAATATTGGTATATTACGGCTCGGGTTTATATTATCGCAGGGCGGCGGCCTCTCGAGATATAAGACCCTTAGCCCTTATAATAACACCCTTATACAGCCTGCAGATAAAACATCGCCGAATATTACTGCCCCAAGACATCGAGATTATATTTGCCGAAGTTTTTGCTCTGTTTTTGTAGTGATTTCATCAATCTAGTGGTATTCTTTAAACTGTTTGACACTGAAAGACTGTTTATTAATGAATTAGAGTCATGAGAGAATAACGAAAATCTTATTAGAAATTGAAACATAGATTCAATGAAATCTGGTACTAAATAAGTCTTAGTAATTTTTCTGTATTAAGTTAAATTCATTTTAGTTTTCACTTTAGGTATCTTAAAATTCTATAAACTTTCGTCCGTTTATCATTATGGTGTAAATATGTTCTTAATAAAGTCATGTTTCTGCATGTGATACTATTTTTTTTTTTCACTGTTGTAGTGTCCAAAAAATATATAATTCACCCTGTAGAAAATCTAAATGTAAAAAACTTTTTTAATTTATCGTCGAATACAAATCTCGCATATATTACCTTATATTTAGCGCGTGTTTACTTTGAAACAGCTATTTAGGGTTAACTTTAGGGTTCCGCCGGTAGTAAATAATTCTTAAATAAATTGTGGGGAAATGGTTTTTATGGCGGGAGGCCAGTTTTATGGAATCAACCAACTTTTTTATTGCAATTTAAGGCGTTACCACAGCATTATACCGGGAAATTTAGAAGGGAATACAGAGTTGGAATTTCATATTAATTTTTAAAGGGCCGTATAAAGAATGCTTGGACTTTTCAAGTGTTATTAAAAATTTAATACTTTGTCTTTCGAAGCGGTTTAAATGTTAGCGCCTTGCACTTTATGGCTGACGTTTATGTTATTAGGAGATTTAACGTTTATGTTATTAGGAGATTTAACGTTTATACGACTAAACGACGTAACTATAAAACAGTAAATTGTCTTCAAAAAAATATGCGGATTAGCTTACACACATTTCTACATAAAATTAAGCTAATTATTGCCTATTTCTAAATATAGCCAGGATCCAATAAAACATAAACGCTGAAAATGTTAACATATTTCTATCTCCATTCGAACCAAACGATTTTGTAACACGAAGCAACGTTTGAAACAAAAGAAGTAATGGAACTACCAACTTGAAAGGGCCATTTATATGAGTAAAAGTTGGCTGAATGAGTATGACCATTTAACCTGCCTCGGCGAAGAGGAAGGCATTTTTCAGCGCGACGCGAGACCGGTGCAATTTGTGTAAGTTGACGTCGCCGGCGCCACATGAATACAACCCCAGAATACTTTGGCTAAATTACGCGAAAACGCTATTTATTTCTCGACGACAGACCTATTCCAAGTTTGAGCGAACCGAAACGTATCGGACGGTTTAAAATTTCCTCCATCGAAATATTTCACTGTCTTTGTTTTGTTGAATGGAATAAACTTCGAGGATCAGTCTAAGAGCCCTCGGCGCTTCGGCGCCGCGGTGCAGCGAAGTGCTGCTACATATTTCTTTGCTTTCAATATGATTACTATGGGGGTGGAAAACTGACGCGAACATAACAACGTCACCGACATCCATAAACGAGGCGGGTTCAGTCAAGTCGTAATATATTTCGTTAAAAATAAATGTCAAACGCTCAAGCCAGCGATCCCTAATTCTTAAAAAACATTTCAAAAGTTCGCGAGAGTGGCGTCATCAGAGGTGCTTGTTTACGGAGAGAAGGGAAGTTGAGCAGTAAAGTAAAACCGGTGACGCGTTAGGAGTCTTTTCAGCTCGTCCGGGTTTTTGTCTTCAATTTATGTCCTACAAAAAAAGTTACAATGTGAAAAGGATTAGTTTGAGGTGGGTTGAGTTAAAGCTTTGATACATTGTCATTTATAGCTACGATGAAAGAATCGTTTCACCGGTGACCTCTAAGAAGCCACTGTGATTTAGTTGCCAATAAGATTATTCTTTAACGGCCTTTTAAGTGGATTGATAACTTCAGAGGTACAAGATCTTTTGTTGTAATCCGATGAATAGGCCATGTTTCAGTTAATAGCATATCTTATTTCTTTGAAAACTCCTGGGCCGTCGTTTGTCAACACAACAATCATTCCGCGGGGGACAACGGGATTTCCTCCGTTTCCTCTTCCAAAAAACGCAATATTACTAAGAGTAACGTTCCATTCCCAGCAACCCTTTTTTGTGTGAAGCTCACATTTTTCACCAGCGAACGAATAGAACGCAATTTGTATAACTCGACGCCGCTCGCGGGCTGCTGTGTACTACGGACTCCGTGGCTTGTCAACTTCCTACATTGTAGGAATTTGTCTTTCAAAGACAAAGGATGCCGTTCGGAAACCTTGATCGTATTCTTTTTGGAATGTTCGAGTATTTGTAAAAAGTTCTCTTGAGATTTTTTATATTCCCTTTTGTTTGTTATTGTGATGAACGTTTAATAAGAGGTACCAAATATCATTGTCGCTTCATGTGTGCGTCTACTTACGTATTAAATTATGATAGCATATTCCGTTTCACGTTTGGTTCATTTGCAACTATTTGTTATAATCTCCATATCATTAACGGAACGTGGTTCGTGTTCAAACAACCAAATCACATTTACCAACCTGTGGAAATCAACTTCATTTGATTCCTTGAATACAGATTATATAGTTTTAGATTTATGTAGATGACTTAGGTGTTTGTTGGAAGGGTTGGCGACCTATGTGAAGGTTGATGAGGTGAGATGGCAGGCCGAATAAGATTATTGTGCGTGGGCGAAGAATAATTTACGCGTAGTTGCAAAACACCGAGTGTATTGAACTTAGAAGACCTTATTAGCAGTGATGTACATCATCTTACAATGTAACTATGTATTCATATACCTACAGTTTAGCAGGTAAGTTATACACTATAAAGCGTTTAAAAATGCGCATATTTTTTTTATTTTCATGTCTCTAATAATGAAAACAATACAGATCAACATTATTAAACTATTACTAACCTATAGGTATCGTATACCTATAAACTATACGGCTGATGAGAAAAGCGCTATTCCTGTGAAAAATTAAATTACTTTGTACGTTTTTGATAATTTAATTCAAACATTTTGTATTTGAGAGAATATCTTGCTTTCCTTTTAAATATATAACACGCTATACATAACACGTCAATTGAGTTATAAACTCTTTGTGTCGGGACGTGGCCGTATTGTGCAGTTCGCGGGCTCGACCTGATCGCAGCATCACGCTGATTTGCATATTCGAGACGTGATTTCATGGCTTTGTTTCTTTGCCCTCTCATTTCTCCGAATAATCATGACGGCCCGAAGTTGCATTCCTGTGTCGGTGCCGATCCGTTAACCTCTGTTTTGCCTCGTTTATCTAAATGAATTCAATCCGCTTTCAGACGCAAACATGTTTTTTGTTTGGCGAAAACGTTATGAGTTTCGGAGGAGGCGACTAGTTCTGAGTTCAGCAAATGGTTTCGTCGACCTGTCGCATTCCGCAGGTAGTGGGGTGAGTCGGTCGGTGGCCGGCGGCGTGGAACTCCGGGATCGAGTTCGCGTGGCCGTCTGATTAAATCTGTCGGGAGCAACTGCGACATACCTGCGAGACGACACACGGTCGCCGCGTCGCGTCGCCCGAGGACCTCCGCCGTTTCGCCTGCTGAAATTACACCCCGGACTTGCGGTTGAATTCTTTATTCTCTCGACGCAATTATACCTACAGAATTTGCATTCGTTGTGCTCGATTTACGCGTACATATACGAACAGAATTTTAAACGAAATATCTCGTTTTCCGTGCTGCCATTAAGTATTTTATCATGTTTTAACGAATAAATGCAGTTGAAAAATTTCGTCGGTAAATTTCTCGTACATAACGAGTGGAGCGGTGGAGTGGTCCCGCGGCGGCCGGCCCCGGCGCCGCCTCGGCCTCGCAACTATCTGCTGCATAAAGCTTGCTAATTAACGGAGGTAGCACTCGTCTTCGCCGCCGCAACACGCAAAAACGTTTAAAACGCTCACCTGTTAAGGTAAAAAGAAATTTCTCTCGGCGCTCATTCCTTGCAATTTTCAGTTATCCTGTTACCGTATTGATAGAGATCTTTTTGTTATTCATAAAAAAAGAAATAGGAAATGAACGTGGAACGTTGAAAGGAAACGCAAATTGCGCCGAATTTCGTTACTTATTTGGCATCGCTGAAGATTCCTGATAACGGGTGGGGGTGTTATGAAAAAATCTAATAAACCCCGGCGTCGCGACATTCGGCAGTCGCGTCGGCCGCGGGGGTCCCGGCTCCGGCGGAAATATCGCCCGATGCTCCGCACCGGACTCGGACGTCGTATTAATTTGAACTCCGAGTCGAAAAGGCCACGCCGCAGATAAATAAAAACTCTCATTTTTGTTCTGTAGTTCCCTTTATGCTTTTAGGTCCCCTAATTATAATGAATAATCGACGTGGGGCTGTTAACTTAAATGTGAAGTTTGACCTATTTCTAGGAGTAGAATGGGTTCAAACGCTTTAGAATTTTGTTCTTACTCTATTATAAGGTAAGATTACAGTATCTAGGTATATAATTTAATTTAATACCAGATATGCTTCTTGCATAAATTCAGAATAGTTATTGCACAGAACATTGCGTCTGCTGTTGCTCTCGGTAATATCTAGTTGTTGGTTGCGACGTAGATAAATTGAATTGCTTACTTTGCTGTTACAACATTACCCTACATTTAGTTTAGTTTTAACTTCCATGATTTTTTTGATAATGTTTTTAATAAAAACTACAACCTGTGGTTTAAGTTTTCTATCCGTCATTCTGTTTTTGTCTATTGCAAAAAGTTTCGCTCCGAACACGACGTTGATATCTAAATTTCCATAACCGTATTGATCTTCAGACAAAGTGGATAAATATAAATCTATGAGAGCCAAGTCTCCCCTACATGCATAGGTATATTGTGATAGATGCTGCGCAGAGTAAAGAAAGATTCCGAAGCGGGTAAGAGGCTCTTACCGTATATCATACTGTGAATATATTACAGCTATACGTCAGGGAGGTTTATCCACTGAACACCGTAGTGCCAAGAACCAATATTAATGCTGTTTTGTGTTAGTCCTTTAAAGCAGATAGGATTTCACGCGGCAGGGGAATGTATAGTAAAATATTTTGCATTTATTTTAGAAAGGTGCAAAAATATTGGACGCTAATGTGAACTGACTTGTACTTGGGTTGGTCGATTGTATGATTGGCATCCAAACAAATTAACTCTCCTTATCTTCTTTCTGTAAGCTTGTCGAAATCTTTGCTGTCAGTTTCGTCACAAATTTGTTACAAGTCAAGATGTTTACGTTCGCGAATTAACAATCGGCCTCCTTTGAACCCATTGTCGGTAGTCAATTAACTGTCTACGGCTAACTTTCATAACTCAATGTCAAAACTAGTCAATGTCAAACAATGTTTTTGTTTACCTATCTGGTACCTATTGCGAGCTAAGAATTTGTGTGAGATTGTGTCTGAGACGCGCAATATATCTAATTCGATTAGGGGCTGTATCTTAGTTGGGTCGTCTTTGAGTGACAAGCTTACAAAGAAAGTAATTAAGGGTCCCCGATGATCGGAGATGACAATCCGCCGGAGCTCGCAGGCTGTCGGTCGCCGGCGCGGGTGCAAACCGGTCAAAACAAACTAAGCTTAAATGTAATCGCCCTCCAATTTCCAATGACTAATCGCTGTGAAAGCCCATTTTACGTCTGGAACTTTCAAAGGGTTAATTAAGAAAAATAACTCCGAATCAACTTGCTTCGGTTTCTATTAACATTCATAATTGAGTTCTAAGTCATTAGGTGTGAATAGCGCTACCAGTATTTGTTGGCGCGATTTAGTGCTAAGTAATATATTATCACTAAATAATTTCTGATGAAACAATTATAACCTTAGTGTTAGACTATCATCAGCGCAGTCAGTTACGAATATGGGAACTTTGGTCTTCGAAACTTCAAACAGCCACAAAGTTCAACTTGACAGATATTGACTAATATTTTCATAAAATCCTACAAATATTTTACAAAAGCTAACACTATATATGAGGAATCGTCCTCCAGTATATTTGTAAGGCGCACATTGCTCTAGAGAAATATCCGATGTGGAAGTTTGAGGATATACCCCGGTCTCATATGCATAGTTTGTAAAAAATCTTCAGCAAAGGCGCGAACATAAAATTGTGGATCGGTCCCAAGCGACCGACGGGAGCTTCGCAACTCTCCGCCAAGGAACTTCACTCTTTTACACATCGCTTGTAACTTTCAAAAGCGGTGCTTGTCAAAAATGACATTTAATGATCCCGCGCTATAGAGTTTGTCACTTGTTTTGCACACGTTAAAGGCTGTATTAGTGTGTTTGATGATAATATGTATATTGTGCTCAATGTATCCTTAGAAATCGGAAATGAAAATGCCCTTTGCTTGTAGGTACCATGTCCACGGACAGAAATAACACTCACTAACTCGAATACTTACAATTATATTAGAGTTAGATAAAAAATACAACGGATTTTACTCCCGTATTTTATTTTATTTGCTGTCGTTTCGAAAATTATAGTTCCCGTATTCGTTGCCGACTGACTGAATATAATACTTTCAATTTTGCGCCTAATTAAAATGCACGTAAATAACACGTAGCCAATAGAGTAATGGCCGATGTAAATCTAGTTCTCCTTGAGCTTATTCCCTTTAATGTGTCAAGTTAATCAACGTGGCCACACACACACTCGCTAACAAAGCGTCGTGTGATACATGATTGTATCGTCAATTCATCACTTAATGTACCCATCACAGTGTTGGTGGAAACCGATAAACAAAGGCAAAGTAAGGAGAATAATATATAAGTATAAGTATATTACCTACATATGACCAAGTTGCAACTTAAAAAGCGGCCATGGACGAAGGGTTCCCTGCCATTATCTATAAAAACGGCAAAAAAGCTACTTACATATGAATATGTTTTTTTATGTTAAATATAGCATGTCGCCTGAAATAATTATATTATTGCGTAAACGGAGTGAAGTGGGATTTATATATCGAATCAAAGAACACAATACTCGTCACGCTTTAGTGTGTACGCCCTCACTGTACTTAGTTCATTCACATGCTCCTACGCACTGGGTATACTCGTATTGTTAAAAGAATTCAATGCGTTTTGATAGTCAATGACACTTTCAGCAAAAAGCTAAAAAAAGTTTTTGAGCATAAATGTTTGTCTTTGTCCCGCCCGCACGATTTCGGAATAGCCAATGCCGTTGAACTTTTCCAAAACTAACCATACGGGCATTATGTCGCCAGCTCTTTGTACAAGACAATTATAGTTTTAAATTGCGACCACTTCGTCAGTCTAGACTTTCTAAAATATAAATAACATCAAGCTAAGAAAATATATTATGCAGCAGAAAATTTGAAAATAATTTTAGTTGGTAAATATGTACATTGTAATTCACGTAAAATAACCCCGCAGTTGTGTTGGAGGACTTTGACTTTGAAACAGTCTAAGCGATTCATGAAGCCTGAAATAATATTTACTTAAAGTTCAGTGGCTAATTTTCAATTTATTCATACCTACTTTACCTGGTCTATTTACTTCAGTTAACAATACTTTAAAACAACGGTTGTCGAACGTTTTTATTACATTTCGAAATTCGTATGTCACCGCTGTCATGTCATCAATAACAATACTAGATCTGTCAAAAATGTACGAAGCCTACCTTGTCTAACCTCATGGATCACGAGTATGGGAAATGCAGATTTAAAAAATACATTTTATGAGTTAATATAAAATATATGTAGTAAATTAAAATTGTACGACCACATTTATTATATGACGGAGCTCTCAGCAAATTGGAAATTCGACTCCCAAAGGGGATTTATATGAAAATCCCGGGAACACTGTAGGCTACAGGTTGGACGCAGTTTTACCAGGTACCTAAAATATAATAGCTCGTTCCTAAAAAACAACGTTTTGCTACGTTCTGTTTTTTAGGAACGATGCTATCGTAATATCAACAATAAAATTGTGAAGTGTTTCTGATAACTGAGATAGTATAACTAAATGGGTAGCATAAATATAATTCCACATGGTTTAACGCCGAAACTTCTTTTTAAGAGCTTCGATTATAACCTACCCCAATTATCTATTTCACTAACGCGACAATTGTTGGTGATAAGTGCTAAATGCTATGCGTAGGTAATATTAAGACAACCGTCGTAGATTTATGTTCAGACGATTACAGCGTTGGTGAAATACGGGCTTTGATCTTCTGTTTGTAGTTGTCAAAAGTTACTCAACACTTTTTTAGGATTCTGTACCCAAAGGGAAAACTGACGTTTTACCTTTCCGTCCGTCCCCCTGTCCATCCGTCTGTCTATCCTCACTCTATCCGTCCGTCTGTCACCAGTATGTATCTCATGAACCGTGATAGTAAGCCAGTTGAAATTTTCACACTGAAGCTAAAAAACAGAATAAACCAAATACTTAATGGTGCTCCTTTGTATACAACAAAGGTGATTTTTTGCCGTTTTCATTTTTCATTTCGAGTCAGAGTCGCACTTAGTCTGTGTTATCAGGCGCGTGCAGTGGGGGAAGCGTAAGTATAGCGTCAGGGTAGGCACTTTATACATTACTGATATTGTGCCTATATAAAATGCACGCCCGTGGGGGTTTTATATAGATAACTAATTTATTATCTTGCATAGCTCGATATTTCTGCTAGTAATACAGATATTATAATAATTTCTGATACGTATACCTACATAACCGGAGGTTCACAAAATGATATGCGTAATTGATTGGCAGAATGCATGAATGTGAGAAATAAATATAAGTGAATTAATGTTACGGCGCGATATATGTGAGCGTATATGGTTGACAGATATTTAAATTTAAGATATTGTTCTTGCAAATGTAATTTGGTTTCGGGTCGCGCTTCAATAAAGTGGGTTTAAGATGTGTTGTATTTCAAGAAGCTACGTTATACCTCCGGCTTCTTCCTTAATAGCAAAATAATATAGCAGAGGTACCAACCACTGTAAAACTTTATATAAATTACTAATGTTACGCAAATAAATGTATTATTATTAAATATTATTAATTGGCTTTTCTTCCCACGTTCTATGTTACTTATACAGTTAGCTTTAAAAGGGCCGTTTTTATGGATATGCATTGATATGCATTCATTGACATTTCCGTGCGCTTAGATTAACGATGTTCTACAATGCCCCTCTTATAGTGCCAATTGATAATAGCGAACGAATCTAACGAAAGGTCACGTGGTCTTTCATGCCGTGACTTGTCCTTAGGATCAGAAATGTTGACTTTTTTGCGAATTTTCACTATTAATTAAATACCCCGGAGAATTAATTATCCTTTCCATATTTAGACTTTTTGCTAAGTTTCTTGAGGAGTTGCGTCTCAGAAATTATAGTCTTTCCGATACGTTAGTAGATTCATGTGTAAAAGTACTTTTTAAGGTATTTCACTAATAAATAATTTGTATTTGTTTTGGTTCATTGTATTTGATTACTAACGACATCCACCAAAGTTAACACTTCAATCTACGCGGATTCCCCTCAAGTTATTTACATAAAATCTCTTAAAGTACATACAAATTGACGTTTGCACTACACTAATTGTGAAAAGTGAAGGAAACATTGCCCCAGAATGTTTTAATTGGAAAACGACGAAACACTTTCGCACGGCGTTCTCACTTCTCGTGCGGACCACCAATTATACTATGTTACTATTAGACAATGTCGTGACGTGCCACAATTGAACTAGCCGCAGTTAAACACAAGTTATTGTTATGGAAATCGGTGAACATCGTCGGTATCCGTTTGGTGGAAATGGTAAGGAATATAAGTACCTAGATACTCCTGTTTTAGGTCTTAAATACAGCACAGTAAAGGCTACTTGTTTACTCTTAAATAATGAAAACATAATTATTTTTTGACGTCTTCGCGATTACTCATTGAGATGAAACAACACATTACGAATGTACTTATGTAATTTGCTGAAGTTTATATGCATTATGCAAATTACAAAATTGAACCATTTTCCTGGTTTACAATATAAGAAAGAAAGAAATCATTTTATTTGACTATAACTAACACACACAGAAAACATGAAAAGATACTTAACCTAAAAACTAAAAACAAGCTTAACTTAAACTAATTATCTATAGGTACATTGACAAAAAGGTCCCACTCAGCTTTTGTCAGGAAGTTTGTGCTTCCTGACGCTGGTTTTCAGTGGGACCAGAGAGGAGAGAGTAGTGTCACTCACATTTGAGCCAACATAAACATAAACACATGAGACAAAAATATCAAATATAAAATAATGCGTAAATTATATTATTATAAAAAAAAATAAAGAAAATAAAATACGCGAGTTAAATCCTTTAAAGTTGTTGCATTCAAACATCATTGTTGCTGAATCAATCACATTGATCCAAAGGTAAATAACCCCGTAAATAAAGATAACTTTATAACCATGTACCTACGACTATCGGCAATAGCCATCGGGCAGCTTAGTCATATTTTTTCTGCGTCGACGCGTTTTTAATAAACTAACTCTAGCATGTTATGATATCGTGTAGTGTATTAATTATAGCTAAAAAATAAATTGCGAAACCGCTAGGCACAGTTTCGTTCCAACGCGCCTCGTTAGAAACAATCATATTCAATAACCGTTGACTCGGCGGAACGCTCTCGTTCCCATCAATCACTCAGTCGTAGGCAAAAGCACAATATGCCGTTTCGTCGTTGCGTGATTTTTATACTGACAGCAGTTGGCAACCCTGTTCCTGATTTAAAACTATTTGCTGTTTGGGCTATTTGAGACAACGTGTAAGTTGGCATCACTAAGATATTGGAATGAAACAACTGTTAACGGATTTAACTCGCGTATTTTTATTTTATTTTATTAGCTGACGTTTCGGATTCTTTACAGTTTCCTTAATCGTAGCACGACTGAGATGACAATAGTCTAACGCTAAAGTCAGTCAGCTAATAAAATAAAATAAAAATACGCGAGTTAAATCCGTTAACAGTTGTTTCATTCCAATGTGTAATAACCGCGAAGGCATCAGAAATTATTATCACTAAGATAATTAAGATATATTAACACAGATCTTTTTTGAATGAAAAGTAAGTACAAAAACTTCATGTGTGTACAAATACAATGTTTAGTTTTTGTTTACTTTGGGAATGTGTAGTGCTTTGTCGTTTTCCCTTGTTGCTACCAAGTCTTTAAGATCCATATAACTGTATCAATTACGTCAAGAAGTGCTTATTTTGTAGCACTGATGATAAAAATCCTCTAACCATCTAAACGTACAACACCTATTAGGTACCTTCTGTAGGATCAGCCGATTGGAAATAGACAACCTTTATTAAATCAGGCTTCAACGACTGCGAGCTAAAGATTACCCAACTCATAATCGTTCCCAAAGTTCACATTTGTATGTTATCTTACAAATAACGCCGGCCGTCCCTATTGGCTTCAATGAATTTTGGTATTTGAATCCAGATGGATTAACAAGTATAATAGTTGCTGAGAGCAACATTAAACTATAGCTAGGGCGAGGCCTAGTTTCAATTACAAAAGGAGGTTACGAACAGTCGTATAACCCTTCCCTTTACAGCCATATTGCGGCAAAAAGGAGAATATTCATTAAAGTAGAGGCCCGATAAAGCCACCAGAATTTATGACGTCAAAATTGCTTTATTGACGGCAGTGACGTAGATTCGTATGTTGATGGACGGTGACGTAGATTGTTGATGCCTTGTCTGGCGAATTCGTTTTGGATCGAGATCAATGATTTGGATTATTTTCGAGGATTGCTCGGATTGACGGCGAAGGGTTGATGTGATGAATACTTACGTCGCTTCTTCGAAACATTAAATGTAGAATATAGAAGGTGGCGTGACTTAATAAAACTTCTTATACCTACTAAGCGAAATATAAACAATGATAACTTAACGATTACAAAATTGTTTGTTAATCAATAATATTATTTTGACAATAATAATGACACCCGAGAGCTGTCAAACCGACGTCAAAGAAAGGCTATTTAAGACACATTAATAATCATCTATTTGGTATATAATTTCTTTAAAATTTAAATAAAATCAGGCTTATTAGAAATATTCTAATATAAATTACTATTTATTTAACCATAGGACGAACACTATCCTAGTGTTCGAAAGAGAACACATTCTGGATTTTGGACATCTTAAAAATATATACTGCAATTAATTTGCGAGTTACAAGCGGTATTCCAATATGCCTGTTATTTCTTAAGTTTTATTTAATTTCTCATTAATGAATTTAATTTTCCTCTTTAAGTGGGGAAATTAAAAGGCTGTATTTAATACCAGGCATCCTTTGTCAAGCAATTAGAGGATCGAGGTGGCCCTAGTTAATTATCTCCAACAGGATCATTTCTAGCTATAATAAAATGGGTTTTTTAATTTCATTATTCGCCACAATTACCTACTTGCTATTTACACTTTAAAATCACAAGGGATTGTTATTGTATAACTACTAGCTGACCTAGCAAACTTCGTACAGCGTTTATTATTTTTTTTTAAATAGGGGTTGATTGTAGTAGGGAGATAATTTAAGGTTGTAGGTATTTCTCAATGTTAAAACGTAAAAATTTTAAAAAATACTTACCCTTAAGTACTTACTCATAATAATATCTACTTAAACTGCGATCAACTTACCAAATTTTACCCTCATTGGTCAAGTAGTTTCTCAGATTTTGTAATTAGAGTAGTACCGCGAGTGGAATTCCTCTTTTAATTAAATAAAATGATATTGAAACATCCTCGCTAGGATTACAATCCTGAGTTAAGTGAATGCCAAGGGGGATAGAAACATTCTGTTTACCTACGAAGCATTGCTCTTTCTGTTTTTAATTATTTCACCCCGACATTCAAAAGGGTGTGTTGGCTGTCTGAGTTTTATGCTCACCATTTTATTTTCAGCTTGACTTCACACGACAGTTGAGACCTTGGGGGCTAGACAAGGTACAAATGTTCAACGTTAACGTTAAACGAAACTCAAAATGTATGAGAATTGTCATCCGCAAACGATTGTGACGTCATGTCGTCCAAACGAGTGGAAGGGCCTAGATAAGTTCCAATTTTGAATTCTTTCAGACGCTAAATGCAAGATAGAGTTTTTTTGCGATTAAATTGTCTAATCGTCGTTTGACGGAAACGTTGCGGCGTTTGCGATTGTCGATACCAGAAAGCGTTTGTCGTTCGGGATCTGGAGAGCGTTAGCGTTAAACGAAACGACTCAAAACGTATGAGATTTGACATCCGCGAACGATTGTTAATAGTTTGACATTTGACGTTGAACGTTGGCACCGTGTCTAGCCCCCTTGTCGTCATCTGTTTATACTGACACTTTAATAGAACTGGAACTGTCGTATATTTTAGCCGCACACTTTATTGTTAAAGCTCACAATGGCAGATACCTTGTAAGATTTCTTTGAAAGCCTTTAAAAGTAGACTTATTGTTGCTGAACACATATCACGTCCGCCGCGACACAAAAGAGATTGAATTTAATTTAAAGTGAAGATATGTATAATAAAACATAATACTACAGTAATATCACTCACTACATACTACAAAACGAAGTCGCTGTCGCTGCCTGTCTATCCCTATATTATGGGCTTAAATCTTTAAAACTACACAACGGATTTCGAAGCGATTCTTTTAATAGATAAAGTGATTTAAGATGAAGGTTTATAGCACCCGTGTGAACCCGGGGCAGGTCGCTAGTAATGTAATAAGTAATAATGCAGTCGCATAGTAGCAATATTATAAATGCGAAAGTAATTCTGTCTGTCTGTCTGTTACGCTTTCACGCTAAAACTAATGGACCGATTTAAATGAAATTTGGTACAAAGAAAGTCTGGAGCTTGAGAAAGGACATAGGCTACTTTTTAACCGAGTGCAAAAAAGGAGGAGTTCCACGCGGACGAAGTCGCGAACAGAAGCTAGTAAGTAATATACGGTGCGTTTATAAATAAAGATACGTACTTACATTAATCTAAGCAAAATAACTAATTTAAACCAATTTAAAAATATCAAAATGATTATAGATTGAATTAGATTAATTTATTTCTCAATAATTACACATTATAATTACCTACATTGTTATGTCAAATTACATGCACGAAAGGCTTATGGGACGTTCTCAAAAAATTGGAGCCAGACGATTTAATTTGTCGATTTTGAAAAATGTTGGAAAAAAAATGTTTTTTTTGCGGAACTTTATTCTTATCTGATTCAAGATAAGGAAATTCAAAGAGGGAACAAGATATTTACATAAATAAGAAAAATACAGCTATGTAAAAATACTGCATTGACAGGTTAATGTTACCTCCGGCAGATTAATGTGAAAGTATGGTATTTCTGAGATAACAATTCAAAATAAAAAAAAAATAACAATAAAATAATTAGTTTTAAGCACTACGTAGGTACTGTGTTAATATTAAAACATAACATTTTGGGTATGACACGAAGTCAGGTCTTAATTAATTTCTCATTTAAAATATTTCATTACAGTATCGAAGCATTAAGACGAACCCATCCATTGTTCCTTTTATATATCTGTTAATGTTGAAAATTAGCTTTGGACGTAAATCGATTTTTTCTTTTATTTTGAAAATAATAATAAGATTAGAAATATTAAAATACGTATTTTTAAAAAAATATGACAAGCCTTAAACTGTAAGAGAAGCAAAAGGAATTTCAATAAAAATAATATCAACAATATAAAGCGATATGTACAAACGACAAATACTATGAATGAGATCAACTCTTAAAATAATGAAAACTGCCTAAAAAAAATTATACAAGAAATAAGACGATTGCTCATCATCATTTGTAAGTACACATATTATAGCTCAAACTTTTCATATTTTGTGGTTAATCCTTAGTTAATTAATTATTTTTTAAATAATATAATATTACAATTGGACAATTTAATTTATAAATTTTGTATACATACATAATTTACTGACTACTATAATTGACAAAAGTTATATTTTGGCTTTTTAGAAGATGTTATACTCAGAGTCGGAGTCTAGTTCAAAAATGATCTTGTCTACTGTTCTACTGTTCTACTGTATTAAAAATATATTGTCTTAATTGTCGTGTTGATGAAGCACTTTTAAAAATGAACCAGTCATAACAAAATAAGTTCTTCCGAAGCCAGAAGACGATTTTTTTTATGCCGATTTCTTTTTGGTTTCGTCGACTTTACAGTTTTAAATAGTAATTCATTAGTCATTTAGTTTCGAGCGAGCTTCACTTTTATCGACTGCTTCTGTTTTAACTTGTCGCATCAATCAGGAAAACCAGAACATTTTTTTTAATACAGGAGATATAAGGACATATTTGACTCCGATTATATTCGAATAAAAATATATTCCTATTCTTATTATAAAATCCAATTGTACATTATGTATAATAACAACTATACTTGTTATTAAACAAGTGTAGATCGTTCGTGTTATATCTAAAATCATGCCAAATCACATTTAGTATAATATGCATGAAGTGCGTGGCCGACTCGCACTTAGCTTGATTTTATTAGAATAAAATGTTTATTTATACTTAACCAATATGACCTACATTGTTACGCTGCCTATTTATCAATTAGGCTTTGAAATAATGATGATCTAATCGTTATAAGTAGGGTACATTTTACATAATAGTTTATCAATGCCCAGAATAACTCCTATGCAGATTGTACTGCAATTTTACTATCAAAATTATATTATTACTATTACCTACGCATGTTTATACTTTAATGTTACCAAATAACTATTGATTTTGCGATATATACTTACATTATTTTGTCAATTTTAAGTCTAATTAGGAATAAATGTACATTTTCATAGTAACCTGTCAAGGATCACTATAACCTGTACCTTAAAAACAAGTTAAAGAGAGACAAGTTATTGTGAAAATGGCCATTATTATTATTTTTCTTAAAAACTATGTTATCTACGCAATACTCGGACCGTATATTTAAACCATGCATAAAGATACGTTATTCAGTGTATTCCGTAATCAGTCCAAATTCAAGTTTTTTTTTTATACGAGTCAGAATAAAGTATACATGCCTGTTACAAAGTCCAGATTTACGTCTTCGGCCGATGTTTTTTAAAAAACTGGCAATACTAGCCCACTACTCTTTTCCTCGATGGATGAAAGGGAACTGACCGGCAAATTAGCCGTGGAATAAGGAGTTTAGTCTCGTTTAGTTTTCGCACTAGGCGCCGCGCCGTGCAAACACAGAAAAGTGAGAAATTTCGGCTGGACAAACTTTGAACGTATATTTCATTATGAAGATATGTGATTTAAAGTGTATGTGTTTCTGTACATATCGTACATAATGTATTTAAGAGATATACAGTTAAAAAAAGTGTATGTGGTGAGCAAAAAAATCCTACTGTGAATTATTATATCAGAGTGAATTGCATTTGGACACGACAAGTTAATGTGAAAAAGGTACTTTACTTTTTTTTTATTATTTATACATAATATATATCACTTTAATATTATTAGGCCTTGATGTAAAAAGTAACACAAATTTGATTGGTATATTTAGTCAACCACCTATTCCTTATAATTTTTTGACTTTCTATTCAAAAACTGTGTGACAGGTTGTGGCTCCAATTTTTTGAGAACGACCCTTATACCCTTACCTATTCACTAGGATCGTATGGCACTTAATACCCTTTTACACCAGGACCCCAGAATTTACCTTTGAAATATTATCCTGTGACTCATTTCCCTAATAGTATTATTATTGGTATATTCCTTGTACTAACGAGCTATTTCTGTAAAAGCATGATACAAAAATACGCATTTTACTAACAATATGTGTCATCCCTAAATTACATCGTAAATAATACATCATGTTTACGTTTTTCCTGTATTGAAATTTGATGAAAATTTTATTTATGTATCCTCGTATTTTCGCGGAATATTAAATGTCGCCTCCCTCGAACCGTATTCACATGTCGATTAATACTAGGAAATTACAATATACAAGCTAACATAATCGCCTTGCTTAGTCGGATCACATTTAAATGTTTTTTTTATTATAAGTGCTTCAGAGCACACACAGATGGCGCTGAAGCGACATTTCGCTTTACAAAGACAGGATATAAGTAGAAAATTTCGTCGACTCAATCAGTGACGCTATAGTGTAATTGGAAGCACGATGCCTCGCGTTAAATATCATTAATATTTAAATAATGCTAGTTAACCATAAATCGACTTTCGATTGATACATTATAATATTTTTTTATTGTTTCAGGTAAACCGAAGCCAACTATACTTCAAATGTAGATGAAGTTAGCGATGACTCGATGTATAGTTAAGTACCTATACTGCTGTAGGGTCCGCAAAAAATAGGACAACAAAATCTCAAGCTATCTCCAGCGTGATTGATGTCAGGGCGTCCGGGTAATTGCACCGCGCCGTGGCCACCTCATTTATATTGTTGTCATTTAATCACGGCGGGCACTGGCCGGTTGCTACGGATCGCCGTTGCTTAGTCTTATCGGACTCTTCGATTTTGCCCACAACGTTAATTAGATTTACTAGGCGATTTATTCTAGACCAGACCCTATTCTTTAGGTTTAAATTTCGTGAATAAAATGTTTCACCCACTTAACTGCGTTATGAGCTAATTGTTCTCTAAGATAATCTCGTCATTCACCTCGGTCCCCATATTAAAGGAAGAGAAATAAAGAAACCTTTACTCACTATAAATATCTACGTCACTTTCATTAATAAATTCATTTCTTACGTTAGCGTACGTCACGAACAAGCAAATTTTGGTAAAGTTTAAGCTAAATTTCATCGTACCTACCTTTATTTAAAGTCGTTATCCGCAAAGGAGTTTTCCTGCGTAATATAGATTCGGAACAAAAGCCTACAACTGAATATAGAAATTTTGTCTTCCTAAACGTCCGGATGGCTGTATGTAATAACACGAGCCCGGTGTGGCTTCCTATTTATATTTCCGGGGTGTTTGAGGCACATTTCAATTCGAGACGCTATGCGATACAGTGTTTTCGGTAAGGATCCATACTCCCGAACAAGTGACGTTTTATCCTAAATGCGTTTTATGCTAAATGCAATGCAATGATTTTGAGAGATTTTTATATACTCACTATAATTCAAGTTTATGAATTATTATTATTATTACATTTAAGTTTAAGAAGGTATTTACTGAAATATTACATACAATGAATTTTTGGCAAAATAATTAATAACACTGAACATCCGAAATGCGTGTTTATTTGAATATAATAAAGGTGAAAAATGAAGTCATTTATGTTTATTACAGGGTGAGCAAGGCATGGCGATAGCATCCTATTTGTGTAGGACGCCCTTTATCCGCGGAGATTAAAACAAAGGGTAATTAAGGGAAGGCACGCTATAATATGGTTTTGTTCGAGTTTCGATGGCACTGTGCTCCCTGAAATTGCCCATTATCTTACTTACACGATTATGCGTCACTTTTTTAATTACAATATGACGTTTAATTTAAATTTATCATTATATTATTTAATCTCTGACACCTAAGATGGTGTGATCTGGTGAAGTCGGGAGACCTATGTTTAGTAAAAAACGTTTTTCACTTAACGTATAACTTAAGGTTGTTGCGGTCTATTCTGTTCTGTGTCGGTATCCCCTCGCCTTGTGTCAAATTTGTTGGTGAATTAAGTTCATAACACATTTTGTAAAATATTTCGAAATGCCAAAAATGTAAACATCATTACGCGAACAAAAGTTAACAGACGCCGAATTTTACGACACAAATAAAAATTAACGGCCCCACCGACTATCCTGCAATCCAAGTTAACGCGAAAACCCTTTTTTTTCACCGAATTATGCAAATTTAATCTAAATAGCTGAAGTAGCCGCTTTTATGCACGCACACCTCTACGAAACAACGCGACTTCCAAAATAACATTTGCAAATGAAATTCTGAATGTCGTCTGCAATAAAATACTAAGTTAGTGGTAGTTACATTTTAACAGTAAGTTATTCGAGTATTCTTCAAACACAAGTGGACCAGGTTTACGACAGTTTTCAAAATGTTGTAAAAATAATTTATGCATGGATTCACTGGTTTATTTCGCTGTTTGCATTCGGATCCTCGATTTCGTGCTTCAATGCTCTCATTGCGAACAAGCGACGACACTTCAAACACTTTATAAGAAAATGTTGTTAGGTGACGACCTGTTGGTCGAGACTACAAAACCAAGTTTTGTCATGTATGTTTATCCGTTGATCAACTCCTCGACAATAGTTACAAATGTTCAGTGTTGTTTGAACCATTTCAAATAAATATTAATGAATTTGTGTATGACAGCTTGAAGGCTTAACCAAGCGAGCGAGAGAAAAGATAAATACGAAAGTAATATGAGCCATCCAGATAGGTTGACAATTTTGGCAGCCTGCGGTCTGCCGCCGACCGACATAATAGAAGCTGTGTGGAATTTCTCTCGGAACACCGAACGCAATTCCTTGTGTAAACGGGCAACCTTCATTTGGATATCTATTGATTTTGAATTTGCTTCTAGAATATACTCGTACGTGATGTTAATAGGATCCACTTTTTAAAGTCATGGTATTATCACGGAGTGAAGTCAGCAAGCTTATGATGAATTGTCGAGTTGACATCTCATCATAATCGATGTCGTTTCATTCAACTCTATATATTATAAAGAAGACAATATCTTATGGTAACATTTCTGCATGTCAACATGGCGAAGTTTTTAGTTTAGGACAGGTCGACGCGAGAACACTATTGGTATATGGCATATATGGTGTTTGTCCCAATGATTTTAACACAACCAGATCCCAAAACAGACAGTCGCTTAAGGACGAAGAAGGAACTAATCTAAATAGAAATACGACTCTTGTACCTATTGAAAATGCTAGACTAAAGGTTTTTCCTATGGTTTCTGACCGCACAAGACAAGCAAAAACCCAACATAGACCGATACAATCATAATTGTTTCCCACACGCTATGTTACAGAACAAAAGCTCAAGTTCATATTTTTTCTATTAATTAACAGGTTACGAGTAAATTGTTACGCAAGACGCATTAAACAGATAACGGATTTGTAAGCTTTACAATAATCCTCAGATGTCGTTTAATGCTATTATTAAATGTGACTTCCCGTCGGGGACATTAATTTACTGTTATAACAGGTATGCCCTAATTATTATAAAAGCAAATATTGCAATAATTGGATTGCCCATTAACTTGCTCGTGTATTTAAACTCTGCACTTTATGGGAGTATCTGTAAAAAAACATATAAGCCGTCTAAAAAATATAAAAATAATAAAGACTTGATATTAGGTAGGTACCTAAGTATTAATAGGTATTTCTACAAAGAAAACGTCACGTCGGGGGGACCGCTCATCATTTACCTAACCTATCTATATTTACCTACTATGTATCGAAATCTAAGGTCCCCCCGACATGACGTTTTCTTTGTAGAAATACCTATTAATACTTAGGTACCTACCTAATATCAAGTCTTTATTATTTTTATATTTTTTAGACGGCTTATATGTTTTTTTGTCGGGGGTTTGTTAAAATTTTTAATTTATTTTTTTTATTTCATACTTTTTGAAAGTAGGTAGGTAACTTATTATTTTTTAACCAATTTCCATTTTACATGGAATTCTGTAATGTACGTGTGGTCCTCTTTCATTTGATACCTCACTCGGTTATATTTGTAGTCATTTGGTTAACCATTTCCACACTTTCAGTCCCTATATTTTTTGAACTACTTAACCGATTTTCATTATAATATCAATTTTGTAATGTACACGTGATCCTCTTTCATTTGATACCCCACTCGGTTATATTTGTAGATATTTGATTTTTCATCATCACTTTCACTCCCTATATTTTTTGAACGGCTCAACCGATTTTCATTATAATTTCAATTTTGTAATGTACTCGCGACCCTCTTTCATTTGATACCCCACTCGAGTATATTTGTGGACATTTATTTTTCCATCCCCTCTTTCACCCCCCTCTATGTATTAAACTACTGAGCAGATTTTCATCAAACATAGCTAAGAACACTCCCGACATATTCACCTCTTAAACAAAAAAAACAGAATCAAAATCGGTTCATGCGTTTGGGAGCTATGATGCCACAGACAGACACACACACACACACACACACAGACACGTCAAACTTATAACACCCCGTCGTTTTTGCGTCGGGGGTTAAAAATGGACTTGTGTAACGAGCTGTCTATAAAACGTTTAGTGTTTCGAACGGCGAACGGATTTTTATCTCAGTTTTTTATGGAGTTACGTCCTCATTTGGGCTATAGGTATGCCTTGAAGATACTGTGAAGTAAATTAAGAAATGAGCCCTGGGATACCAGTAGATATTTTTATGTTTTTCTTAATTGAAATTAGTTTCTGACTATGTGTAATAATAAACTGTCGATTTTTCAGTAAGCTTAAGGAAACGTTGTAACAGTAAATATTCAAATATCTCCTTTTATATTGGATAGTATAATAATTTCAAAAGTACCCTTCGCTATCAAATCCAGAGTGTGCCAGAGTGCTCGTCCCCTTTCGTGTTTTTCCTGGCAACATCCCGGAGGACCTTCTTGGGCTCTCGGGATAATAGAATCCGGGGCTTAATATGAAGCTGGCTTACGGGTATCAACGCTCTGTGCCTTAGAAATATTGAAATTTAATTATTTACAGCAGAACTCACTTTAGAGGCCACATAAGAATGTGACGGAACATTTTCCCGGTCGTATTTTGAATCTGTATATTAGTCTAAAAAATTTAGTAAGTAAGTACTTTAAAGCTGATATAAATGTCGAAGTTGGTAGGTACTTACGATTGTGTCTGACCAAAAGCCTTGTTTTTTAACCCCCGACGAAAAAACGACGGGGTGTTATAAGTTTGACGTGTCTGTCTGTCTGTCTGTCTGTCTGTGTGTGTGTGTGTGTGTCTGTCTGTGGCATCATAGCTCCCTAACGCATGAACCGATTTTGATTCTGTTTTTTTTGTTTGAAAGGTGTATATGTCGGGAGTGTTCTTAGCTATGTTTGATGAAAATCTGCTCAGTAGTTTAATAATTAGGGGGGGTGAAAGAGGGGATGGAAAAATAAAAGTCTACAAACATACTCGTGTGGGGTATCAAATGAAAGAGGATCACGTGTACATTACAAAATGGAAATTATAATGAAAATCGGTTGAGTCGTTCAAAAAATATAGGGTGTCGAAGTGGGGATGGAAGACCAAATGTCTACAAATAATTATACCCAAGTGGGGTATCAAATGAAAGAGGATCACGTGTAGATTACAAAATTGAAATTGTAATGAAAATCGGTTGAGTAGTTCAAAAATTATGGTAAGTAAAAGTGTAAATGGTAAACCCAATGTCGACAAATGTACCCGAGTGGGGTATTAAATGTAAGAGGATAACATGTAGGTAAGTACATTACAAAATTCCATGTGAAATCAAAATTACTTAAAATAATAATTTATGTAGTAGATACCTACTTACAAAAAGTATGAAATAAAAAAATAAATTAAAAATTTAACAAACCCCCGACATAAAAACCTAAAAGCCCTTTAAAAATTATAACAATAATAAAAACTTAATATTAGTTACCTAAATATTAATATTTCTACAAAGAAAACGTCATGTCGGGGGGACCGTAGGTTTAGGTAGATTGTAGGTATTAAGTAGTAACACCTAAATGACAAGCGGGCCCCCCGACATGACGTTTTCTTTGTAGAAATATTAATATTTAGGTAACTAATATTAAGTTTTTATTATTGTTATAATTTTTAAAGGGCTTTTAGGTTTTTATGTCGGGGGTTTGTTAAATTTTTAATTTATTTTTTTTTGGAGAATAATTAACTCGCAACAGATCTAAGTAAATTATGTTTGTAGAAAAAACAACCGTTTTATTTTATATGAAATTCATAATATCTTTACGTTTCATTATTCATGATAAAAATTTAACAAACCCCCGACATAAAAACTAAAAGGCCCTCTAAAAAGTATAACAATAATACAATCTTAATATTAGTTACCTAAGTATTAATATTTCTACAAAGAAAACGTCATGTCGGGGGGACCGCTTTTCATTAAAGTACTTACTTACCTAATATTTACAATCTACCTAAACCTACGGTCCCCCCGACATGACGTTTTCTTTGTAGAAATATTAATACTTAGGTAACTAATATTAAGATTGTATTATTGTTATACTTTTTAGAGGGCCTTTTAGTTTTTATGTCGGGGGTTTGTTAAATTTTTAATTTATTTTTTTATTTCATACTTTTTGTAAGTAGGTACGTAGGTACCTACTACATATTATTATTTTTAACTAATTTCCATTTCACATGGAATTTCGTAATGTACATGTTATCCTCTTACATTTGATACCCCACACGGGTATATTTGCCGACATTGGGCATATCATTTACACTATTACTCCCCATAATTTTTGAACTACTTAACCGATTTTCATTGTGATTTTAATTTTGTAATGTACACGCGATCCGCTTTCATTTGATACCCCACTCGGGTATATTTGTAGACATTTGGTGTTCCATCCCCACTTTCACTCCCAATATTTTTTGAACGACTCAACCGATTTTCATTATGATTTCAATTTTGTAATGTACTCGTCACCCTCTTTCATTAGATACCCCACTCGAGTATATTTGTAGACATTTATTTTTACATCCCCTCTTTAACCCCCCCTAATTATTAAACTACTGAGACGATTTTTATAAAACATAGCTAAGAACACTCCCGACATATACACCTTTCAAACAAAAAAAACAGAATCAAAATCGGTTCATGCGTTAGGGAGCTACGATGCCACAGACAGACACACACACACACACACACACACAGACACGTCAAACTTATAACACCCCGTCGTTTTTGCGTCGGGGGTTAAAAATAGTTTCATTTACCGACGAATGTTTTGGATTGTTTCTTTTTCTTTGTATTTCTTAAATCGTAATGAAACTCTTAATTAGGTTTATAATTGCTACGATAATTACACTACCTTTTTTATGTAAAAAATATAAATACAGTTTTTATTTTGCCGAACATTTTAGAGCTGCGGAGAGTTTATTTAGGACTAAACGTAACCTCCTCGAGTATTGGGAGCGTGATTGGGCACACGAGAGACGGTATTTGTTTAGTCAATAAATCTTTAAGAAAAAAAAAAACAAAATATTGTATTGCTTAAGTATTACTTTGCAATCAGAAACTTCGAAAAGCAATAGAACCTAAACACTTTTGCATGGTCAGGTCATTAGTAGTGGAAATGGCTAATGAGTTTATAAGTTTAAGCTAGATAGGGAATACCAGATAATATAGTGTCGACTCCACCGGCCGATCGAATTTCTCTTAGTTAGTTTTATGTCTAAAATAAAACTTTGCTGCAATGTATTTTATAGCCTACAAACTCGGAGTTACGTACGTGTTTAATCATCGGTGAAAGATAGATTGCCTATTAATTTATTACACGTGGAAAATAATGTCAACAGTTAATTTATGGGACTGCTTAGCAATGAAATGTAATTAGAAGTAAAGCTTTTTTATCATTTAAAGTTAGTTGATCATGATCGTTAAATTTATGTGTTTTAAGTGATAACATATTCCAACATAAAAGTTTCGAAAAACGTGAATGAGAAAACATTTTTTTCCGTCGAAACTACTGTCCAACGCTTATAAATATGAAAACCATTTCGTATTCCACTGATGGTAGGTATCCATGTTTCCGACTCGGATTACGTTGATTTTTTCAGGTAAAATTTTCCCCAGCAAAAAGTTCTGTGAACGTTCTTTTGCACATTTTATGAAGAGTCTTTGTAAGGTAGAAACTGCTTTTGATGTTCGTCTATAACTCCCAACAGCGCCATTTGTATTTCCTAAACTAATTAGATACACAATAACAATGTACACTAAAGCTCTGACGTTAATTGCAAAACTAGCCCCTACTTCATCTAAGTAGCTAACCAACCATACA
Organism: Polylopha cassiicola; assembly: GCA_038024825.1. Lineage (NCBI taxonomy): Eukaryota > Metazoa > Arthropoda > Insecta > Lepidoptera > Tortricidae > Polylopha > Polylopha cassiicola. The sequence continues at coordinate 9,334,532 of CP149055.1, forward strand.
TTACCGACATAATGTCGTACTAAATTCAACTTACAAAGTTACCTACACTAATCCCGAATACCGAAAATTGTTGGGAAAAGTTATCGGTCTCCGGTTCGGGCACGGATATAAATTAATTAGGAACCCCCACTCCCTCCTAGTGCTAGTACTTGCAACGCCGAATTTACCTACTGATAAACGGAAACCACGATTTAATTCGGTGTAACAACTAACTGTTATGAAATTGTTTTGCGAAACAATGCGACTGATTGCCACAAAGGAGAATCCGTACCGATTTGTTTGTAAATGTCCGTGAATTTATAATAAGTTCAGCCGAACTGTTATTATTCAGTATATTTAAAAATCACTTTTTGAAACATGTATGTACATATTTCACAGAAATTTAGATTAAGTCACAGGCCATATGAAAAAAGATAGTAGAAAAACACGTAGTTAAGTAGACATAGTAGGTTTTCTTAATTTCTTCTATCGAAATGCGGTGTACTGTTGGGAGAAACTTATAATTTCAAGATGAACCCGACGTTTTTAATAGTGGAGCACTCCTTTAATTATTCCAGTTTAGCTCTCGGAACTTGAAATGTTACGAGGAAGAGATTTCCAAACAAACTTCTTCGGCCTTCCTTGCGAACTTCCTAACTGGCGAAAAAAGGCGCTAGCACTTTTTAATCCCTGCAGTAATTTAAGTGAGAGCGGATTTATCTGGTAGCTAGTTCAAACTTTACACTATTACCGACGATGTTATTTTTACTAAAACATCAAAGCACGCAGTAGTAGTATCGTGGGTACAACTGTAGTCGGAAAAACCAATAATTAAAACATAATTTGAAAACCAAGCGAAATAAAAACAAGGGAACGAAGCACCGACCTTTTATTTCCAAATCACTCGAAAGTCGATGCGGCAATAACATTTCATGGAAACATTTCAAACGCTTAAAAGGAATTGAGTGAATTTCGCATTTCGTTCAATATGCACAAAATGTTTCTGGTGCGATCAAAACTGTTACTGTTGAATTGACTATCAGTAAGTCCGACTCAGTGTCGTATAGTTTAGAATTTTGAAGATAGTCAATGCGAAGCGACGGGTTAATCCGCAAGTACAAACCTATGTTAACATTATTTTGCTTTTGCCTCCGAGTCGAGCGAACAACATTGTCATGCATGACTCATGGCCGACGTACCCTAAGCTCATGCTTGGTGACTCTGGAACGTACGAGAAATGTGTCCTATTTCTTCCAAGGACTTTCAATAGAAACTTACAGGGTTCGTCGACATGGCGAGATTTACATAGGTAGTTTTTACAAGGAGCGCGTTCTGATGTAAGTGCGGAGGGCGTGCCGTTTACGAGGGTCGGTATCTGCGCATCGGACCGCAGCATGTGTTTACTGCTCTCGCCGTAAACGCCTGTTTTAGTGCCCTTGGAACTGTCTCCACAAATACTCTTACAAAGCAACCATTTCCAAAGGGCGCAATAGAAATTAAATATCGCGGATTGTTTTGAAATAAATAATTTAAACTAAAGATAATTTCACGATTTTGTTAATTTAAAACTCTTTCGCGCAATATCCAAACTTTATGAAGAGCGCGTTTAAATTTTATCTAGTTTAATTTAATAATATCAAATTTTCTTTTACAAACGTAAACCACATCAAAGTAGTTAGTTAGCAGCCGGTCGCGATGACAGAAAATACTAGTTTTCGCTGTTATACTCTCCTATTTCCATTTCAGTAATCAATTTGAGATGAGTACTGGCACCATTATTTATTAATTGCCAACTACATTTGCTGGTTAGCAACGTTCAATTAAACAAAATTATTGTTTCACCGCAAATAAATTCTGCTGCGCTAACCGCGTACTTAACTACATTTTAATATTTAAATTTCACTGGTATTATAACACTGAAATAGAAGGTCACAATTAGCGTATAAAGAAGAACTTTCTTTGTACTCACGGTACCAGAATAATTTTGTATTTATAGTTTTTATTTATAGTCAATTGGAATTCGATGTAGCATACAAACGAGCAAAGAAAGCTATCCTGACCTTTTAGTTGGTAACTTGGTCAAGGCTCCACAGAGACAGCTGGCGACGGTCCAGGATCCTGCCTCATCCTTCAGGCGTCGAGACTCAAGGCCGCCGTCGAATTAGTCGGGTCACGTACTGTTGGCGAATCACCAATGTGATGTTAATAAATAGTGCGCCAACTCGTATTACTGTTAAGTCAAGGCTGTGTCAGAGCTCGCGCACCCGTAATCTTATGTAACCCAATTCTCACATAAAGTATCTCAGTGTAGCTGTAGACCACTCTTGATATGTAGGTACTGACGGTAACGAGTGTATAAACCACACGCATAACAGTGGCTGAACCCGCATCCGATGTGGTTTAGCTTTAAAAGTCCCTGTTGGCCACAAACGCTGTCTAATATTAAGGTATACTGTAAGCATCGGCTTTGAAACACAGCTGCGCGGTTTCCGAAGCGGCCGATTCGCGTGATTAACTTCAATACGTGAATGATTTTCGGATAATGCGTTTAATAAAAGCTCCTAAATGTCATCTAGATGGTACCATGAGATATTTTTGCGCTCATCAATAATTCCAATCTTGTGCAATCTAAAAAGGAGGGCTTGCTTTACATCACATTACCTCCCCGGCGGGGAAGTCGGGGAGCCGGGAATAATTGGCGCAGGTGTGGCGAGGTCTCATCGCCACCTACTAGGTGTCACTGTTCCAATTTCCTGCACACCCCGGCTCCCCCGTTTTTATTTGATTTTTTCGCAATATTCCTCATTGCGTACGGGCGGTTGCGGGAATTATTCGCGTGCGTAGAGCGCCGGCTACGAGACTTCGATTACGCCCGCTTCGTTTATTTTCAATTTTATCTTTATCGATTGTGGAAATTGCATATACATAGTTACCTATTTAATTTTATAGAGAATTGCCAGCATCAATTACTTTCCTACGCGTTTGGTTTGCTTTGGTCATTTCATTGCCCTGTATGTTACTGAAACATTTATGTTCGTTTAGATTTACAACCTTTCTATTCTTGTTACACGCTAATTTGAACTTCATGTGGAGACATTGCCGCGCAACATTTTTATGTCTTATTTATCGGTGTAAAATAAGAACATTTGTTACCCCTTTTGCTTCATTATCGCCTTCTCGATCGAGTCGAGAGGGGATTTTCATAAAAGCTTTATTTCTTCGCTTGTCTTTATCCCCTTTATATCGGTGTGTCATTGAAACCAAGTGGCTCATAAATCTTAATGGGCCTTTAGCATCGTGTAGTCTCTTCAGCCTCGCGGGTATAAACAATCTCGTACTTTTCCCTTCTACAAATTTCATGGCTTTGAACTTCATAAATTTCCAATTACGGTTAATCCAAATGCATGGAGTTCGAAGTTTAACGTAATACCATCAAGTAATACGCAATTCTTTAAGTGCTCATCCGTTATTTACGGCTTGATTATAATCCAGTTGCTTTAAGTATGAGCTTCAGTTTTCAACATTGGCAGCAGCGTTAGGCTGTTTTATTTTAAATTGTCAGTTATCTCAAAGTATTGGATCGGAATCAATCACCACCCGTCAGGCTTACGTAATAGGCTTAGGTTACGTAAACAAAGTTGCGCAATATTGATATACCGTTGTGATAAAAACATGCTTACAGCTTTATTCGTTGGTTTACACTGCAGCGGTTGAGTGGAAAAAATAAATAGGCTCGAGCGATACAATCGGTTCGTGATAATCGTTGGAGCAGAGATACGATCACTTTGTGTTGGCGCGGCGCAGCGGTTGCGAATGAAAAACGCTGAAGGCCCCAGTCAAGCTGAGACTCGCGATCCGTAACTGACATTTATTGACAAAATCGTATTTCGAATCTGATCCATACTAGAAGACAATTTTAACTCCGCTCTCTCCGAGTTTAGACCATTTTTATAAAACTTAACTTTTTTTTGTTTCGATCACTATTGATCTTTACTTCATTCTAAAACCCCCTTATTTACATAAATGACTACCACACCTAGCATGTTAAATGGCCTTAAAGTGATAAATAACAAAATTTCGAATGAGATCTAAACGGAAGGCGTATTCAGGCATATTGGAAAGACATGAAGCCACTTTCCTTAATTGGCCGTCTGCACGACCGGCGGTTTGTCAGCGAGGGCTTGTTCCGACGCACGCACTTTTCCGCACTCGAAACGGAATGAAATTAAACATTATAGTCGTCGGTTTGGAGAATATATAAACCGCTTTCAGCTCGATTGGTGAATAAATTATTCAGAAAGGGCGTCGGGGCGGACGACATTATTCATTTGCGAGATTATTGCACGCTGCGCTTTGTTCGGATCTGAGGTTTTTCTTTATAACCGGCACTCGGAAACTATAACTCTTTTAGTGCTTATCGCACACATTCTAAATAATGAACTTTAAATTACTCATGTTTTTTTAATTGTAACATAACATTAAGTAAGTACCTACATGGATTTTAAATAGAAGGGAATATATTTTTCATTCAATATTAATAAATAGTTTAGTTTATACTTTAATTAGGTAGGTAGGTAATCAAAAATATCATATAAAACCATAAAAAAAACAATGATATATAAAAGGGTTCGCCGACAAATAGCATCTTTTTTAAACATTCTACAAAGAAAATATTTTTCTTACTCAAACTTAGCAAAGTATGCACATCTTTTCAAACCTGATTCGTTTTGGCGTTTGTAGGACCTGACCTACTTTTGGCCTGTTATACATTTCTAACATCTTTTGTTGAACTTATTTTATGTAATATCACGATAAAGGGATGTACAATAGAATTATAATTCTCTTTCTTATATACAAACACCATTAAGCTTCAGCAACCTATCGAGACTTTAATAAGCTTATTATTAAACTCCTGTTCTCCCCCAGGTCTCTCTTCATTTGAGGATACATTATTAGTACGACAGTACTTATATCCTTAAATTATAACAGACATTCTTAGCTGCGGCAGACTAGACGGCAGGTGTGGCGGGCACAATAAATAACACAGCTACTGTAACACTAGGTGGCTGGCTGGCGCCAGATCCAAGGCATAACGACCAGTGTGTTTATTAATTACAAACAGTTTGTCAGTGAAAGTTTTTATTGTGCCTTTTTAGGTCCCCGTGTAGTTTATAAACGCCTCTTTCATTTTAGAGATAGTATTCCCGGCAGACGACGTTATGTCTGTTTGAATGCTTCGTGAAAGTTTTATGTCACATACCGTCAAACATTTTTTGTATTAGAGTGTAAAAACTCTAATCAAATTGTAAGTTACTTGCATACTTTTCGCTTAGACATCGTATATTCCGAGACGGATATAATAATTTACAGGCAAGTAACATCAAAAAACAAAACTGAGGTTAATAGACCACAGTCGTGTTAGTTGGATTTATGTTAGGACAAAAATGTTCTGCCCTGAGGCACCCGACCTGATTCCCGTGAGGATAGAATGAAATACACTTTTGAGCTATCAATTCACGATCCTAGCATAGTCTAGTCCATAAATAATTTATGTGACCCGATTATTATGGTAACGAATGCATGGCGCGATACTAGATAGCGATTCGGCTTCCCCGCATTTGTATCTGACTCAATACAGTGGAATTGATCTCCATGACTAAGTGATGCCCAACAATGTAGCCTCGAATATTTATGAATGCTGGAAGAAAGTTGTTTCGCCTACGTTTTATGTAATGTCAACTGGGTTCGTGGCGAATCAATTTGCAATTTTTTTTGATGATTATTAACATGACCCTTACAAGGGATTTGTTCTGTTCTTTGAACTCGACATCATTTGTAATTCTGCGGCAAGACGCCGTCAACGTGTTGACGACGTATCTTGTTAGAAAAACGTCGCGCCGCTAAATTTCGGCAAATTCGCAGATTTTCCCCACTTATTCTTTTCCCCGTATATAGAGTCGATTTATTGCAAAGTAGTTCAGAATTGCCAACACGATTCAAGAACGGAGCATTATATTTTTCCTTTGGCATCCACTGCATGAACATTTTTCTCGCACTATATAGTGAAACAAATGTGTGAAAGAGAAAATAGTTCAGTTTTCACTGACATCTGCATTTTTGGGGTCACAGCAAGATGTGAACTTGTCGTGTGGTTTATCCGTTACAAGGTCAATTTGCATGTTTGGAATCGTGCCAGTAGCGTTTGTTTTAGGCGCAGTGTGACTGTAGACCTTATTAAAGTGAATGTTTACCTTTATCGCGTCTGTTTCAATTCGCTGTCTATCGCTCCCCATCGCGGTGATGTAGTGGCATTGGCATTGAAAAAGCAATTCCCATGGTAATCAACGGATAAAAGGAAAAGAAAGAAATTGAACTTTTTATTAACAATCGTTATCTTTTTGCCGACGTTCTAATTATACGTTTAAAGTCGATTACGGAGTTATATTTCTGGTACTATAGGATTACATATTTCATGTTTACTTGACAACCTTAACATGGATAAAGGGTGACTAATAGCCAGACCCTGATATAGATTATCAACTAACCTCGTCCTTACTTGATTACTCGAGTGGGTACAGAATGTTAGCCTTGCATTACTAACTAATATCATTAAATATGTAAGGTTTGCTCCGTATTTACTCAAACACTGATAATACGTTAGCATCCACAGTCTGGGTCAATATTTCGTATGGAAGGCCTTGGGGAAAGTGTAATTGTATTGAAGTGAAGCGTTATACGTAACCGAATTGATGTAACTTTCTTTACTATGTTCATATTTTATTTTGTCATGAGTTTTGAGTTTACTGACAGGCCGCGCACACCTAGACCTATAAAGACTCAAAAAAGTGATGTGTGCACAAAAAGCAAAAAACTGATTAATATGTCCATGTACATGGACATGGACATGGACTGTAGGTGTTTTCTATATAGATTTATGCTATTTGTATGAAGCTAAAAGAGTTAGCTTAAACTGTTTTATTGGTAGGTAGGTTTTGCTGTAAGAAATTTGATATATTTCCGAAATAACGGATATATTAAAAATAAAAATGTTTTTTTTAGATTCATTAAATAAATAATTCCACGTAATAATGTTATAAAAACATGTATAACAAATATTACGAGATCCAAGTAAATCTCTCTGTAATGAACGAAGTACAAAGACATACTGGGTAATTCTGATAACCAGATATATGGTTGCGAAAACAGTTCCTCTGTCTTTGTTTACTTTGTAGCTTTGTCAGACTTAAATTCTTTTGTCTAGAGTGTAGATTAGTTTGTGCGCAAAAAAATATCTCTACGGCTACATGTTTCCAGTTATTTTTCATACGGGTGGAAGATAAACGTTTTTATAAACGTATTTACGGAGTGTTTTAGGTATTATTTAATAATTTCCGATGCCTTCACGATTATTACACATTGAAATCTGTAACAACGGATGCAAGTCATTTTAACGTTAGACTTCAGGTTCAGTCGTGCTACGAATATGGGAACTGTAAAGTTTTTATAACGTCAACAAATAAAATAAAATATGCTAGAAAAATTCGTTATGATTGATTAATTCCAATGATTTATTATTTATTTATACGCTTATTTATCATGATTGTTATAAATCAATTATATTATTTTTAAAAGATAATGTCTGGCTATGTATAGACATAGTGCGTAAAGAGGCCCAGATGCAGTCATAGCCATAGGGCTATGGCTGCATCTCGCACACACTACTCTACTGTATTTACGCCTTTTGCAAGAAGGTACAGTAAATGCACATACGAATACGCCCTAAATTTTAATCGGTTGAGGTAGGTGTTTATGAAAGGAAACGAACAGACAACTACCTACTTAATTACATTTAAAATAGGAGAAGGTATAGATAACATTTTTGCAGCCACTGTCTTCACTGGGTCGTATATCCCTATGATCTCGAGTGATATACTTTTGCTTTCCACTTGAGCCATAATTAAATGTTTTTCCCGTAATCTGGCGGCTTTGACTCAAGCGAAATTAAAACAAAAGCCTACTTAATAATACAACAAAAAAGTCCTTATTTAAGATGCTCTCCTGTAAAGTGCTTTTTCCTTGAATCGTTTGGACGAATGCTGTTATCTCTGCGCTTTCATTCGTTTTATGTCTTTTTATTTGGCTTTACGTTTGTAATCTTGTCAGTTGTATGTCACGTAGGCTTTGTTTCGGGGTTGTCATCTCTTCTCGTCCGGTTTATTTTCTTCTGTATAAAGGTGTATAAAGGATCAGATTATCTTATTAAGTGCGAAGGTTTTTGCCCTCGCTTGCGTTTTGTCCTTATTTGTAAATAAAGGAATTGGAGCAGAATTGCTACTTTCTTCTGGATCGTAGCTGCAATATTTGAAATATAACAAATTATACGCCTTCTTTGACGATATTGCAGTTAGATGACATGATACGTCGAAGGAAACATTAATAGCAACAATCGAAATAAATGAAATATTACGGTTTTTCATTATAGTACTTTAAGTATTTAGTTTTATGCAATGTTGATTTACAGGAATTCTTTTTCTGCATTGGCTATATTACTCTTTGCATTGCCTCGAGTCTTACCTCTTTCATCGGCGTTTTTCTTCATGTCGCGGAATGTTATTGTCCAGTTCTTTGTAATTATTAACACAAACACATGCTTCTTAAATATCGGTCGTGATTAAGGGGGTCCTAAACGTACATTATATTATCAAACCAATTTTATATTTTAAAAAGTACTTAGATGAAAGTACTTTTATATAATATAAAATTACATGAAATAAAATCTTCTTTAAAAGTCCAATTACTTTCTCAGTTAACGTTAAAATATATACTGAAGTCGTCTAGCGAAGTATTTGTTACATTAGTTTAATTAAATTAAAGTTCAAAAGCACTTTTCCGAGCGTTTTCCCCTCGTCTTGAACGTAGTGACATTATTCCAAAAAGCCCGCCCGAGCCCAATTTCAGACCGATACAGGTTTACGACGAAAAAGCTTATTTATCTGTTGCTGCCGCCTATACGTCCCGTTTTACGTCCATTCACAAACAAAAGTAAAAACAGAGGGAGTAAACCGGGGGGATATGGTAATGACGATGTGTCTGTACATCAAATGGTGTGACTACCTAATTTATCTTTTATATACATTTATTATGAGATCATCAAGTGTCAACTTAAAAATACATGCACTTAATTATATAAACGCAACATAACTATTTTTTATGTTATTTATAGTATAATGTTATACAATGAGTTACAAAAACAAGAAAACAATTTATAATTTTCAACACAAAACTTCTGCGAAATTTAAATACGTTTCAATGAAGTATCTTAGAAATAAATGAATTTAAAAAAATGCATTTTCTTTTCATGTGATTCGGAAAATGAGGTTCTTATTTCGACTGTATTTTTTTTACCAGACCACTCACTTATAGCACACGATGAATAAACAACAGATGTTTATGGCACTTCCTAGCAAAGGGACGGTGGGTTCGCCGTTGCAAAATACATAATCAATTTACTTTAGTTTGTGTAAGCGCTGCCTCGGACATGTCCGCGCGAAATATTATAAAAGGGTCGAGATGACACTTGATATACGTTTCTGGCGAGATGGTTTCATTACTTATGTTGGCTGATATTATTTTGATTTAACAAATACGTTGTTTCATTCTAAAAATCAGATTATTACGTTTATTTCAAACTAGCACCCCGGTTTCGCATTGATGCCTAATTATCATTTCTCTACTAATATACATTTACTATTCACACCTATAAACCGTCCTCTTGAATCACTCTATCTACTAAAAAAATCATCATAATCCGTTGAGTAGTATTAAAGATCTAAGCATACATAAGGACAGACAGACAACGGAAAGAGAAGATTTTTTTTACAATGTACTTAACTGGAAAAACAAAATGTACTTAATAAAAACATCCCACAAACACCACAACACGGCTTGCAATTAATAACCGCATATTTTTATCGATCAATTTACGTGTATCATAATGAGAGTACTCGTGGTTCCAATGAGTTGCATCTCCCTTCGCCATTGCATATGTATTCGAGTCGAATCGCAGTCGAACGACGAGTGCACCTAATTATTCTGAACAACAGCAAGCCGAGGTTTTAATTGGATTAAAACGAATAGTGCCAGGGATGTGGATAGCGTACTGGGTGAGGGATGAGATTCTCTTGTTTAATGGTCATGCTTATCCGTGGAGCTTCGGCTATTCAGTGGGTTTCGCATACGTATGTCATTAATCTAACGGCGCTTGGTCTCTTTTTGACGTGTGTGCTTTGAAACGATCAACTGTCCTGGCTACAGTTTTAAACTTTGTCTGCTTAATTTAAAAGAGGGACTCGATATTGAGATTATAATTCAATTGGTTTAGTTACCAATAACTATTTTAAATATCAGGAAATAGGGTATGGTTATTTTGGCGGATTGGTTGCAAACAGACAGCTGTAAGTTACATAATAATGTTAATATTTTATTCTTAATGTTATGAAAGATTTATACCTAATTACAAAACTTATTCGAAAATCTGGGACCGAAATGCACAGTTCCCATATCCGTAGCACGACTAAGCTGACGATAGACTAACAATAAAGAAAAGTTTTCTGTAAACGTTCGTTTTCGAAACGTGAGCAAATAAAATAAAATACGTCTGATGTTGTTGTGTAAAAGAATATTGTAACCTTTATATCCCTACAATCTTTAGTGATTAAGGCGTAAGCATTTACAAAAATATCAGTAACTGAATAAGTCAGTAAATAACAGTAAAAATCCATGTAATTTTCCAGTCGTTAACCCTTGTCCAATTAAACGTTACCAAGAATAACCGAACCGAGTTAAAAGCGTAAAACAAATTATTAAACGGAAAAACAAACAAAGGACTTACAATTAATGCTCGCGGGCTCACAGTCGGTAAATAAAAGTATTTCAGCGATCGTTGATACAGTTTACGATGATAAATGTAATAAACAAATAACTTGGAGCAAATTATATTTATAGGCAACTTGATTTACCTAATCGCAAAGTCAATTGTACTAAGATATTAGGCACTTGAGTAGCTTTGTAGAAAATCTTTGCTACCGTTTTGAAAATTTTACAGTCCCCATATTCGTGTTTCGTGTTCTTTAGCGTTAGAATTTCGTGAGCTCAGTCGTGCTACGAATATGGGAGCTGTAAAGTTTTCAAAGCGTTAGCAAATAAATAAAATATGCGAGTTAAATCCGTTATAGCTCAATGCAATGTGTAAAAACCGCGAAGGCATTAAAAAATATAAAAAAACTAGCGACACGGATCCCTATTTTTTTAAATATACCTAATATAGCCTATGTCACTCGGGGAATAGTGTAGCTTCTCAACAGCGAAAGAATTATAATTATAGGTATTATATTATGTTGAAAAAATAGATTCATTTCATCAAACTTTGTGTTACAGTTGCTAACTCAACAGAAATTTTACTCCACCGCGCAACATTTTTCGAAAGTTAAGCTACATAGACAATATTAGACAACTGGCCAGTGCTCATTCCATTACGGTCTACTCTACTTGGCTCTAATGCATTTCTACCCTAACACTAAAATTACTAACATCGAACTGACAGAGGTAGAAACTCACTGAGCCGACAAGGACCTTATATCATTTGACGTTTTGTTTTATATGGTTTCTATTTTACTCCTTTAGTGTTTTAAATCTTTTCCAAGCACCTAAGAGGTCTGAAGTTTGTTTGGTACATAATTTTGGTGTATATAATTTTAACAGAGATGTAAATACCTCTAGAAGTTATAATGAAATTACCCATTTGAATACATCCTCTTTTGTCTCTTTATCCTTTTCAACATCCTATAATATATCAATTTTCGTTATTCAATATAGGAGAAATATCTGACATGCGTACTTTTATAAGGTTTCGGTAATTGGTTCAAATAAACGACTTCCCAAATACACGCTTCGTCAAACTTAAAGTAATCTTGTTATGTTGGCAAGGCAATACTAACGCAATTAAAAATCAACAAAGAAACTTCACATCATCAACATCGTATTTTTTAAATATTTTTGTAATTACTTAAAAAGTTAGGAATATGCTTGTGTGTGTGTTTGTGTATTCACTAAACTTAGTGCTTGTTTAGAACCATTAATCAAATAACTATTCTTCATATTAGGATTTTTTCAATCTGGTTATATTTTTTTTAATCAATAACAAAAATATTTATAATTACGTCGATCATGTAGATTGAACTAAATACCATAACATCCCAGTTTATTCCTTCAATTGCGTCGTATTGTCAGCAAGTTCTTACCTGTCACTCCGCATCTCTTATCCAAAATCGCAATTAGGTACTAAATCAACGTCTGCCGCCACAAAAGGGAATAACAAAACCCATCGACCGGCCCTTTGATCGCAAAGGAATCTCCTTCTGTCCGCGACGGCCGACTGTTCACCGCAATTCTACTTATCACTCCAACTAATCTCGAATATGAGTCGTTAGGCTGACAACGCATAATCCTCTTTTCTATTAAACCTCGTTTCCTTAGTCAGCTATAAGCTTTCAAGCCTTCATTAAGCCCGGAGACGCAGGTATTGATTTTATTCCGGTCGTCTAATAAAGGTAAATTTGCCTCAAAACGGTGTTCAGTGGGATTTGAAAGAAGCCTCACTATTTCGTCTCTTTGTCCTGTCCTCGGGCACCGCAATTATAAAAGGGCTGCCAGGATATCTCTTTTGTGACGATAAAGATATTTTCATCCTTGTATTTATGCGATGGGTTTTGGTTAGACAAATTAATTTTACTATATTTTAATATTCTATCTATTGAACTGTGGACTAGCTTAATTTTTTACACATAACAAGCAATGGAATATAAAGCGACAATAACTAACACTCTTACAAAAAATTATACCTAATCATGCAAATCCAGAGTAGTAACTGCTTAAATAAGTATAAATCCTTAGGTATATTGATACTTTTCCATTTACATTGAAGAACACAACTACAAACAACTTGAAGGAAGAACTGTTGAAAATCGCTTCTGCAAGCACTTATTACATTTCAGGAGGAAGGCACAATTCTCGGTGAGCAGTCAATACAATTTTCTGGTGTAGCGGTAAATATGTCCTAAGTATATACCTATTTATAGTGCAGAAGACGAGGCGGGTCGCGACCTAACAGGAATCCCTTGTATAGCACAGGACTCCGCAGTCAGTGCTCCCGCTATTGGTTTCCGAGACTGCTTGAACCTTTGCCGCATCGGAAAAATGAGTTTTCTTTCTACTACCTCTTACTATTCCCCTTTCGTCGCAATTCGTTTTGCATCGCAAATGGAAACTTGTTTATTTTACAGAAGCAAAGGACCAAACAAGTTATTAAACTTGGTTGAAAGGCGACAATCAGTCACTTTGTATTCAGTTGCGACCGTGTCCAGTTATTAATATTCGTTAACGCCTTTGTATTTTACTTTCTATGCAAACTTTCAAATGAATGAGGGTTCGCTTTAAATGAGATTACGCTTTTATTGTACTTAATCTGGAGATGTGATATTGTAATCTTAACTTTGCAGCTAAATTTTACTCGTATTGTATCATATTCTAGGTTAAAACGGCATCCTACGTAAGCTAGGTCATTTAAAGTGGTGCTCAACATTTTCCAATCAGAATCGCGATTTAGCATTCAGGTTTAAACACCTTAGCGATATATAAAGGAAAATAGCCGGAATCACCACAACGGCTGTTTTACGATTCTGGGCCACAACCGAGCGCGTCGATATTGCTTCTACACGGCGAATTTGCATGGAAAGAACCCTCTGGAGATGGTCGGAACGAGTCCGCGATTGCCTTCCAAATGGCACCTGCATTGCTACATTAGACAGCAGAATTCAGAAGCACCTCACTAAACGACAATTGTTTGCGGCGGATAACCAACTTACGTAAGGGATTCGAAAGGACTTATCCAAAATTTATTGATGCCTGACTGATCCGGCAAACGTTCTGCCTAATGATCTAGCGGTATGAAATTTACTTTACGACCTTCTCATACTTACCAAATATACATACAAAATTTGATTGACAATCGGTCTAGCCGTTTCGAAAGAGTCCGACCACAAACACCGTGACATGAGATTTTTACATAAGTAGGTAAGTATATTAGAAGATTCACTCGGTATACAAAATATCTTTAACTAGAACTTTACTTACCTTACCCGTTACAAAGACGGAGTAATTTATATAGAGTACCAGCTGCTATCCTCTTATCTTAAGGTAGCGTAGGGTTTGCGATCCAATTTATATTCGCAATAGGTTTACGTTGCTTTTTAAGGTTCCGCTGTATAAGGAAAACTTATAGTTTCACTTACTCTTTCTGTCCATCCATCGGTCGGTGTCGTTCTACTGAAGAAGGCTGTATGTTTTATACAGTCCTAGTGTAAAAAGGTAAAAGTCCTATACATACAGTAGGTACTTTTATCACTAGTATCCCATAGTTTTACTGTGAGATGATTGGTACCACTGAATATTTATTTACCACAACATAATTATAATGCCGTGAAAAAAATGTCTACATTTTTTTATCAAAGATTTTATCACGACCTTTTATTCGGGTCGTTGGATAGGAGTTCTAAAATGATCAGGTTTATATCATAAAAAGCCTCGGTTCGGGATTCTGTTTGTGAAATTACCAAAATCTTGAGTCTTTTTTTATCGTGAATATCTAGTCGGCTTGATTATAAGTCCAAGAGGTTTCCTTCGGCTACATAAGTTAGCATTTGAAGTATCTAGTATCCACACAGAGTATCCGGTATATTCCAGTAGTCAGAAGTCACGTCTCGGCAGCAGGCGCGCACGTCCACTACCAAATGGCGCGCAAAATTATACGCTACGAAAACACACACGACTGCCCTAATGTAGTCGCTGATGTGTTTTTGGAGAACTCCGAGTATCTCGATTTGTTCTAAGCGAATTTAAAATAGTATTTTTTATGCAACATTTATGATGGAAAGGTTATCAAGCTGCGATTATTTAAGTTACCGTTTCCAATCTGCGCTACTCGTCATTTTTGTATATTAAAATACTGGACTCTTTTTAATCAGTCTCCGTAACGGACAAATTACTCCCATACGCAACTAAATGACACTTTTGCATATATAATATTTATAAATATGAAATAGTTTATTGTCCAGATACTTAAAAGTAATTAGATAAATTATGCACTTGATAATTTTAATTCTCTATCTATCTGAAGCTTAAACAATGCTTTTATTAGTTAATAAAGCAGCAAATCGTTAACGCAGGACTTAACGAGACATACATGATACTATATTATCTAACGGACAACAATTGACACAATTAAACTGCTCCGCCGATCTGAACACGTTAGTCCGTACATAAGTTTAGAAGCCGTACAAGCGATGCTTGTTAGACAATCCAAGCGGCCATAAATTCCGAACAGTCGGTAATCTAGACTGATTCTAGACTTCCAGGCGCGCGTATATCCTGCCCACCCGGGACCCGGGTAATGTATGACCTCTGATTTCCCAATTAGATGCAACTTGAGCCTCATATTTCCGTTCGCGGGTGGCAAGTCCCCATTACTCCCGATAACGTGCAAGTTCTTCGAAGTTCCTTATCTACATCGGCAAGTTTCAGGTGCCGTTGCTTTGAATTCGATATTGAATAAACGTGCTCATGTGATAAACATGATCTGTTTCAAAGAAACGTGTAGGCGTCCGCTGATTATAGAAAGGTATTATTTTTCATGCTTAATGGAATCTGTTACGGGTGATGAAGTTATTATACTCTGATAAAATTGCCTTTTTATTATGTAATGAGGAGAATTTGATTTAGTGGTTTAACGCGAGGTTATTAGAATTTTATAGATTCACCGGTAATGTTTAAATAGCCATCAATCAGCCGACTTACCTGAAATGTGGCGTTTGGGGGATTTTAATTAAAAAAGGAGGGAGCCGAGCTTTAACGATGGTTTTATGCAAATGTGGCGCGCGCGCCGCCGCTGCTCCCGCGTCGGTCATAAATTAATCATTACGCGCCCTCCTTCGTTTATTGACGTCGTCGCCGATTTTTTCGATTAGTGAAATATTAGAATTCTCTGCCTATTTCAAAAGTTTCTATAGGGCCCTTGTGATTTTTAATCGAAATTCAAATGCGTTGATCGCCGCTTCAGCGTGGTAATTGAGGGAGCTTGAGGATTAACGATTTATTGATTTGGAGTTACGACATAAATTCTGATTAAGGTTCTAAGATTCGTTTGGACCTGAGGTTATGTTTTTATAGTATATGCAGATGTGTTTTCATTTTAAGTTATACTTGCAAATTGATTTGATTATACATACCGACGATCAAAACCGTTTTATTGTCTATCCTGCCTAGTTATGCCTACTATTATACCTACCAAAATTTTAACCAAATCTGAAGAACTAGTGGAAAACTAAATTGTACTTATTTAACTACGTTTTGTACCTCGAGTTTACAGGTGACCCGTAATACATTTTATGTTGAAAAATACTAAATATGTAGGTCAAGTACAATCGCGGAAACTAAAGTCCATGTTTAAAACAGTGCAGCGAATGTTAATTAAGCCCAGTTGAGTGTCAAAGCTAATAAAGTTTACCGGCCACTATAAATACAGAATTAAATCCACTAGCATTTTCTGTACACTATAAAATAAACATTTCCTACAAATATTGACCGTGTGTTAGTTAAATATTTCATTTGCCCGGCCGAGCTCAACTCGCCGACACTTAAATTAAATTATTTCAGATCAAAGTCCACATACGTTTTTTTTTTCGAAAAAATACTGCTACACTTTAAATATTGAACGTGAACGACGTTACGTGCATTTTCGGTTTTCATTACTGTGTTTTTAAATGTTTGCTTTTATACGAATTCCTTTTGACGGTTTATGGGTAATAAAAATATCAGACTTTATAGAGCTTTGGTTTTACAATTTGACGATAAAAAGTGAATAAAGCGAGCTAAATGTAGCGCAACTATTTTTTAACGCTTTGATTAGGTACACTGCACTTCTGCAGTGGTTTCGTTGCCATACATATGATAATGATTTTATGTCTATGTAGGTATGCCCACAATTTATAAAACTATCAATGATTTTGTAGGATTTTCTCAGATTTTTTTTTATTTCCAACAAGCCATTAATTGTTTTTCAACAATTCAATTTACATTTTTATGTAAGATATGTAAAAATCATGAAAATACAAGAGAACTTTCATGAATATTTTCGTAATTTTGGGCACTTGAAAGCATAATTTGCAATGACTTTATCAAATGAATTCCAAAGACAAATAGTCTGAAGGCGAAAGATTTTGATAAGAAATGGTTAACTGTCTCTAAACTCAACAAATGTATTGTTCCAGGGTTGTCACTCACGCCGTTCGTCCGTCACTGGCAGCCAGCGGCATACGACCGCGTGAACCAGCGTCGTCGGCGTTCCACACCACCGTCGACAACCCTGCGGCTCTCCTTCCGCGCTCATGACAGGTAACATATTATTATATGTACTTACATATAGTCTGGTCACCGAGAGTTAATAAATATGGAGATACGTCTCCGAATAGCGATTTACAGAAGGTTTAAATCATTGGACCGATAATGCTTCTTAGAGCTAATAAAAACACCTGGAACGAATTTTTAGGTAGGTAGGTAAATGAATATTTACAAAAACTGGCTTAGAAGAACTAGAAGAAGAAAAAATCTTGTAGGTAACGATATCTTAGGTCGCTTAAAAAAATAGACATAACATTAAAAATGTTTTTTTTAATATTCCTTGGATAAAGCTTGACGTATTATGGGGTTAGTCAATGAAACATGCACCAAGTGAACAGTTCACATGTAAAGTTTCTCTTGATACATTTTTCCGTCTACCACCACAAAGTTATAAACACGCCCTAATAACAAATCATGTTTTCGAACGCCTCGCATCGTTTAAATATTTAAGATGTAGCGTCTAGACTCGTAGGTTAACCATAGACAAGTAACTACCATCTGAGACCAACAACGAAGAAGTATATATGTATATAAAAAAATGCCAACAAGTGGTAGTAATTCATAATCATTTATTTAATTTTATTTTAATATGACTATATTATGCATGTTCTATTTTATTTATATTTATCGTCCGTTTTTCTATCACCAGGCTGTATCCCATGATCCGTGCCAGTTTGCCAATTGAAAATTTCACAGATTATGTATTTCTGTTACCGCTATAGCAACGAATAATAAAAACAATATATTTCTTTAAGGGACATCCGTACAATAAATTTGTTCATAGATAAATAGTACGTGCGCGATTCCGACTTGCAATTCATTTTTAATTGCGTTCAATTACAACCGGCCAACATTCGGCCAGATCACTTGACGTTGTCAGAAGTTAACGCAAACTTTTTTAAATATTCAATTTAGTTTTCCGGCTAGTACATACTAAGGTACATCGTACGAGCGTAATTAAAAAAAAACATAGCTTCGCAATTCCGCTAATTAATACTTCGCTCAAAACACTCACGTTAATGCATCAAATCGTTGTCAACGCCGGCGTCACGTCATAATCAATCGTCAGGTTGGAATCTGCTCGGTTGTTTATTTTATTTCCCTAAAATGATTGATGGCGGTATACTTCCGCCGTCCACAGATTTAGTACCTGTGGGAGGGCAACTATAAAAACACTCCCCTACCTTATTAGCTAAAATACCACGGAACAAGGAAACTTTTGCTACTTTCTCATCGTAACATAACAAGGTTTGTTTAGTATTTACTATATGTGCTCTGTTACCTTCTAAATAAAGAAAAGTTTGGAATGAGAAACTACTTATAAAGGATTTTATTAAGTACATTATTTATTTTCTGAAATCACTTTAGTGTTAGACTATTGTAAATCCTCAGCTTGTGAAGTTTTCGAAACGTCAGCAGATAAAATAATATACACCTAACGGATTTAACTCGCGAAAATTTTTAACTCGAAAGCTTTATAAATTAAATTAACACTTTATAAAGTGAAATCCCAGCCAGATTTCCGCGATGTTGGTAAAGATGAAATTTTTAGGATCTGTAGTGTGTAGCAGGTACAAAAGTGAAAAAAAAAACAAATTTTTAAATTTATAAAAAGTATCCTATGTCCTGTGTGGTTCCTCCCTGCCAATTTTCAGCCAAACTGCTTTATTTGTGTATTAATACCTTTCTTATTTTCCAAAATCCGTAAAGCTAACTGAAGCCGTAATTAGAATCAAATGTCTCATAAACGTAACCATGGCAACGTTACGTTTCAATTTGGGATAATGAGAGTCATCTCTAGCAACGAGTAACTGAATCAGTTTTAGTTCCCTATATCGAGGTGACGTATATGCTCTACATAAACTATACAAAGGTTGAATAGCAGTGACAACCGTTATACAGCCTTTGTGCAGATTACAGAACTTGTGAACTTTGTAGTAATATTTTTTTAAGCATGTAACTCGGAGTTAAGTATCTCTTTTACTCATCTAAGTATACTAATATTATAAAGTTGAAGAGTTTGTTTGTTTGTTTGAACGCGTTAATCTCAGGAACTACTGGTTCAAATTGAAAAAAATGTTTTTGTTGGATAGACCATTCGTCGAGGAAGGCTTTTGGCTATATAACAACACGCTGCGACCAATAGGAGCGAAGAAACAGTGCAAAATGTGTAAAAAACGGGGAAAAATATGAAGCCTATATGAAGAATAACTAATTATTATATGTTTGAAACTCTGTCATTATCGGCTCAGACTATATTTAAAACAGAACCAATACGAAAATAAAACTGAAGTGAAATTATCTCTTGGTACTTGCACACATACTGTTATAATTCATACTATGTATTTGCAACCGTTATATATATAGCTACGTACAGACGACAACTCAAACGCTCGAAGATCTACCCATTTATGACAGTGACAGAAGCTTTCTCGCGTGACAAAAACCCTACGTGATACTCGTGATATTTATTTGAAGATTACGTACTTGAATCAATTTAGCACTTCTCAAGGTATAATTTATCTAAAGATCCGTGTAAGTAATCCCATTGTATTTCGGTGGCCATTTATCAGACATGAATAGTAGTGGTTACCTGATCCAATTAGCGGAATATTGGCACGCAGACATCCTACACAAGACATAATTAATGTATATAAGTAGCTATGTATATATTGAATGCCTCGTCTTCAGACATATTCAATTACCTCATCAACTCTGCCTACGCATTTATACCTATTATATGTTGACTGTTTATTTTGTCAATATCACTGAGGGAATTCTTTTCAATAAGATTATTATACTTAGATACATATTTTTGCCATTCTTCGTGACTGATATTTATGTGTAGATTTTACGTCTTAGGTAAAAATATTGTCTCGAATTAGTTGAGGTTAGTGTCGCGAACTCTTTGGTAGCGAACCTGCATACATGTTTATAATTATATTTCTTTTGTACTGATGTTTATTTTTGATATTTTATTGTTTCTTTAACTTTTGTCACAGTGTTAACGCTCTATTAATATATTCGTTACATTCTTTGAAAAGTGATTTCATTAACGTAACATACAGTTCTCATTAACATTTGGTCCTTCGAGCCGGATCAAGACATTGCCGTCTCATGATTCACAATAGCTGACTATGTAAAGAGTCAGTCGTACTGCTTCAACGTGAGGTAGAATTAGAACAGCTCTTCCTTCCTTCTTCCTTCCTTCTTCTTTAAGACTGGCGGACCATTTTTGGAACAGATGGGTGCGAGAAGTGTTGCCTACTATGCAACCACGCGACTATTCTAGAGGCGATCGAGGACACGACCTTAAGATAGGTGACGTGGTTATCGTCGGAGATGAATCACTACCACGAGGGATATGGCCAAGGGGCCGCATTGAAAAGCTCTTTCCGGGCAGAGATGGCATAGTCAGAGTAGTCGACGTTGCCACGTCAGGAGGCACTCTGCGCCGACCTCTGAAAAAACTTGTCAGGGTCACACTCTGAGGCCATGGCAAGATGGTGCAATGCTGCACGGGGGGGAGGATGTCGCGAACTCTTTGGTAGCGAACCTGCATACATTTGGTCCTTCTCCCATCGTTTTCAGCTACCTATTTTATTAAATTTTTTCACTCAGCTACATTTCACCACATAATCCATGATCACGCGTAGTAAAAGCAAAATCATGCAATCACCCACGGATCAACCAGTAAGTGATGTACCAAGCAAACGTGTGCAAATTGTACGTAGCGCAAAATCAGGTTCAACACGCTCATCGGAATCAGTGAAAGCGCAAAAAGCCGCGCTAGAAGCGCTCTCTTTGCGTCGCCGTCTGGAGCACGAGCAAGCGCTCGCTGCCAGGGAGCGCGAGCGCGAGCTTAAACTCGCTGCGCTACAACAACAGGTTGAGTACTGCGAGTTGCAAGCGGAACTCGCAGCTATCGATGCCGGAGCCACTAATGCAGGAAGCGTAAGCCATCATAGTTCCCGGGTGAGTGTAGATAGGACGAATATATGGGTAGACAGACATTGTGACCAATCGTATGTTGAGCAGGTTGATAAAGGCATACCCGCAGTAAGGTTGGAGCAGCCAGGCCGATCGGTACCATTACCGACGACCACTCCGGCAACTGCATCCTTTATAAACCCCCATTCGCAACAAACACAATCACAGTTTCACAATGCTAAAGTGTCCGAGGCGGTCGGTTCCGCGCCACCGCTCATCCCTACGGAGCTTCAGCACAATTCGCCGCTCATACAGGCGGTGGCTGACACCGCGGCGGCTGCCAAAGCACTGGTATGCGGTTCAAACATAAAAAAAATTGAATTAGCGACCTTTTCGGGCAACCCACTACAATGGCTTTATTTCAAACGCATTTACGACGTTACTAAAGACAAATTTTCTCCTATAGAAAACATAATCCGTCTACAACACGCACTTCGAGGGCCTGCCCGCGACGCGGTCGCTGCGTTGTTGATGTCGGCGGAGGACCCGGAGGAACTCATGCGGGCTCTAGAAGAAAATTTTGCCCGCCCCGAGTCAATTATATTCAAAGAGGTTTCAAATTTAAAAAATCTTCCTCGTCTAGGTAACGACCTCAAGGAACTGGGAACATTGTCCAACAGGGTACGTAACTCCGTTTCAACAATTAAACTATTGAAACAGGTCGAGTACCTGTACTCACCTGAACTCTTTCATGCAGTTTTAGGAAAGTTAAACCCCACAGTAAAAATTAGGTGGACCGATTACGCAGCGCAGGATAGTTCAGGCAGACCAAAACTCGAGATAATGGGCGATTTCTTAAAACGTGAGCTAGATCAGCACGTTAAGTTTGGGCTGTCGCCTGATTCTAGCTCAACATTATATATACAACCTTCATCATGTGACAGGCCATCAAGACGCGAAAACATAAACACAATGACACAATCAAAGTCAAAGTCATCACATAATAATACGTCAACAAACAAACAATGTGTATTTTGTAAAAGTGATCACAATATTAAAACGTGTCCGGAATTTAAGTTGTTAAGTATTGACGACCGATGGCAGTGGTTGCGTGAAGCTAAAGTCTGCTACCGCTGCCTGAGGAATAGTTCACACGAGTGGAAGACTTGCAAGGTAAATCCGTGTGGCATCAATGGATGCATGTTTCGACACCATCCATTACTCCACAAAACACCACCCGTTGCACTTATAAATACACTCGACACGCAGGTCACGGGCACCAACTCAGAAAGGTATAATGGTGAACCCACACAAGAAAAGGTAGTAGTAACCGCCACTTCTACGATAAGTAGCTTACATACAAACAGTCGTTTAGCACCGCGGCCTCGTGCTTTTTTGAAAATCATTCCCGTCACTGTTTCTGGGCCCACTGGCACATGTGACGTTTTCGCATTGCTTGATGATGGCAGTACGGCTACGCTAATCGATTCTGGTATAGCTGCACAGATCGGTGCAACTGGGCCACAGCAACAAATAACAGTGAACGGAATAGGTGGACTCACACGTCAAACTAAAGTTTCGTATGTCGATTTTTTTATAAAAGGTAGAGACACAAACGATTCATTTCTGATTCAAAATGCTAGGTCAATAGACTCATTGTCATTGCAGCCTCAAAGTGTTAGGCGCGAGAATATTGAATGTTACGATCACCTAACAGATTTAATTGACATTTTAGTCTACGAACACGCTACACCAACCATTTTGATTGGCGCGGAACATTGGCATTTATCCATTAACCGTGAGGTACGCGCTGGTAGGAAAAATGAGCCAGTAGCTTGCAGGACAACTCTTGGCTGGACATTGTACGGTGTTGCTTCTAGCAAAACAAAAGTAGTGGATTTTGTAAATCATGGTACTTTTATTGAGTTCTCTACGGAAGACAATTTAGAGTTTCTCATTAAAGAGCAATATAAAATAGACTCCCTAGGTATTTCTAAGAAAGAAATCATGCACAGCAAGCAGGATCAACGAGCCATAGATATGTTCGAATCGACTGCCAGGCGATTGCCTTCTGGCAGGTTTGAAGGAAAGGCATGCCATGGCGGGACGAGATAAACCGTATTCCGGATAGTTACCCTCAGGCAATGTCGCGCTTTTTAAGTCTAGAAAGGCGTATGTTTAGAGAAACTGAATTTGCACAGGCTTATGATGCCTTTATGACAAATATGCTAGTTAAGGGTTACGCTGAAGAATGCGCCTCTGAGACGTACTATACCATACAAAAGTTAGATGCTGACAAGAATCGGCGTCTTTATTTACCACATTTTGGTGTTTATCACCCTCAGAAGCGCAAGATTCGTGTCGTACATGACGCCGCGGCTGTCAATGAAGGTGTCAGTCTAAACTCTTTGTTATTGCCTGGTCCCGACCTGCTTCAACCGTTACTTAAAGTGTTATTTTGTTTTCGGGAGGGACGCATCGCCGTCACAGCCGATATTAAAGAGATGTTCCCACAGGTCCGGATCAGGGAACAAGACCGAGATGCGCTTCGCTATTTGTGGAGACCAAAAAAGTCGATGCCAATTAAGGAATTCAGAATGACTGCTGTAATTTTCGGCGCCTGTTGCAGTCCTTTTATAGCGCAGTATATCAAAAATAAAAATGCGCGAGAGCATTCCCATTCGTATCCTAAAGCCGTAGATGCAATCTTATTCAGCCATTATATGGACGACTATTTAGATTCATTAGATGACACAGCCGAAGCAGCGCAATTAGCATCAGACGTTGTTACTGTTCATGGCGCTGCCGGTTTCGAAATGAGAGGATGGATATCCAATGAGCAAGCAGCGCTAAAGCTAGTCCCGGAAGACCTGAGAGCAGCTCAACCATTGGATATCGATCTTAACACAACATTCAACAATATTAGGGCGCTAGGAATAGCGTGGAATCCTGTCACAGACAATTTAGGATTCCGTACCGGTTTGCTGGAAACTTTCCCTACCCCACTTACAAAACGGACGGTACTCTCACAACTTATGCGAGTATACGACCCATTAGGTCTGCTGGGGCCAATCATAGTTAAAGGACGTATACTTTTCCAACAGACATGGAAATTGAATATAGATTGGAACACAGAACTTCCACCAAACGAAGCGTCAAAGTGGTCCGATTGGTTCCAAGAGCTTTCTTCGGTCTCCTCCATTAAAATTCCTCGGTGGTATTCAAAGGCTAAGGACTCTGAGCCAAGTTACAGGGAACTACACGTCCTCGCGGACGCAAGTGAGCTCGCTTATGCCTGCGTTGCGTACTGGCGGTTGGTATATCCCGACGGTAGCATTCATCTTAACCTTATCTCCAGTAAGGCTAGAGTCTCCCCATTAAAGCCAACATCAATACCACGTTTGGAACTTCAGGCCGCTTTGATTGCTTCTCGTATCGCGCTAACTATCAAGGACAGCCATCGCAAGAAGCCGGTACGAACATTTTTTTGGACAGATTCGATGACTGTCCTTCAATGGTTGCGTAGCGATGCGCGCACATTTAAGCCCTTTGTTGCCCATCGATTAGGCGAAATTTTAGAGAATTCTTCAGTACAAGACTGGAGATGGGTTCCAACAGACTTAAATGTGGCCGATGATGCGACTAGGATGAACAAAATAAATTTAAATGTTTCTCACAGATGGTTCTCTGGGCCAACTTTTCTTTTCAAGTCTCCAGAAGACTGGCCCTTAGAACCCGCTAATGTCTCACCAGTTCGTGAAGAACAAAAAAACGGACCTCAGGAAGTGGTGGGACTAAATTTCGTCCGCTTAGCGTTACCCATTCCAGTAACATCAAATTTTAATCATTGCAGTGACTGGCTGCGGTTACTACGTGCCACGGCTCGAGTACATCAAGCTGCAGCCAAATTCGGCAAAGTTTTGGCCCGCATGCGAAATTCGGAATTCATTAGCAATGCTCGTCAGCCTCTCCCCCGGCTCGGTACAACGTCTACTACTCTGGTACCCCTAAATGCCGACATGATGAAAGGCGCAGAGAGACACATATTACAGAAAACACAACTAGAGAGCTTTTCCGAAGAATTCCATTGTTTGCATAATGCGAAGCCAATTCCACAAAAAAGTCGCTTAATTAAATTATGCCCTATCGTTGGTGAAGATGGTCTGCTACGCTTGGCTGGGCGAATTAAGAGTGTAGAAGATGTCGATCCCGACACACGTTTCCCAGTGTTGCTCGACGGTCGCCACCCCATCGTACGCCTACTAATCGAATATTTTCATAAAAGGGCAGGCCATGCCAATAATGAAATGGTTATAAACGAGTTGCGGCAAAAGTACTGGATGCTTCACCTACGCAACACGGTACGATCCGTAGCTAATCAATGTTTATTTTGTCGCATAAAAAAGGCAAAACCCATGAACCCATGTACGGGAAACCTTCCTCCGCAGCGACTCGCTCACCATCACCGCCCATTTACTTTTACCGGTATCGATTATTTTGGGCCGATCAACACCACCGTTGGCCGAAGAAAAGAGAAACGTTATGTGGCTCTGATGACGTGCATGACATCTAGAGCGATCCACCTGGAGCTGGTCCATAGTCTTTCGGCAGATTCAGCCATCATGAGTCTGCGCCGATTTATTGCTAGAAGAGGTACTCCAGAGACTGTCTACTCAGACAATGGCACATGTTTCGTCGGAGCTAACCGGTTGTTGCGGGAATTTTACCAACACGATGTTCAGGATTTTGCCAGTAATAGAGGAATCCGTTGGAGTTTTATCCCTGCTGCAGCTCCGTTTTTCGGTGGATGTTGGGAACGCCTCATCAGAACTGTAAAGGTGGCCCTAAAGGCGACGCTCCATGAGAGAGCCCCCAAGGAAGAGACCCTCATGACGTTATTAGCGGAAGCTGAAGCTATAGTCAACTCCCGTCCCCTAACGCATGTAGCAACAGATCCTGACGATCCTACAACTTTAACGCCTTTTCATTTTCTTATCGGGTCTTCGTCCGCTCAAATAGTACCAGCGGCCTTAGACGACAGCGACTTAGTACGTCGCGTCGAATGGAAAAAATCACTAAGACTGGCGGACCATTTTTGGAACAGATGGGTGCGAGAAGTGTTGCCTACTATGCAACCACGCGACTATTCTAGAGGCGATCGAGGACACGACCTTAAGATAGGTGACGTGGTTATCGTCGGAGATGAATCACTACCACGAGGGATATGGCCAAGGGGCCGCATTGAAAAGCTCTTTCCGGGCAGAGATGGCATAGTCAGAGTAGTCGACGTTGCCACGTCAGGAGGCACTCTGCGCCGACCTCTGAAAAAACTTGTCAGGGTCACACTCTGAGGCCATGGCAAGATGGTGCAATGCTGCACGGGGGGGAGGATGTCGCGAACTCTTTGGTAGCGAACCTGCATACATGTTTATAATTATATTTCTTTTGTACTGATGTTTATTTTTGATATTTTATTGTTTCTTTAACTTTTGTCACAGTGTTAACGCTCTATTAATATATTCGTTACATTCTTTGAAAAGTGATTTCATTAACGTAACATACAGTTCTCATTAACAGTTAGGGTTACCATATGTACTCGATGTAAAAGTTTCGATAGAATAATCTGTGGGCTAGCAACACTGACCTAGGATTGTATTAGTATGTAGTAGTAATGGAACGAAACGAATGCAAAATTGTATAGAAGTGACATACGCGAACGAAACGTCACGTGGTCTGTTTTGGTTGTCGATTCCATACAATGTTACATTCGCTTCGTTCAGTTGCTATTGTCGATTGGCAGTTCTCTAAAGGCCCTGTTTACACTGATCCTTTGTTTTCTATCAACAAAAAGCTATAAAAGTTGTTACATAATATGAACTCTAACCAAAACTCACAAACAACTAGCAACTAAAATGATGACGTCAAATAACATTTTCAATATTTAAACACGTTCGGGTTACCGATACAATCGGCAAAGTCAATCGAATGTACAAAGTAATCCATTTGTAACGTATCGAGCGGGAAGCGTGCACCGCAGTCGTTGCGGACCCATTCGCTTAATTAAAACGCTTTTGGTCAGCCAGACCACTTCAGGACGTAATGCAGGGTTAATATTCAGTACTTGAATTACCCAATAGCAGTCGACGGTGATGGAAATTGAGCTGTTTGTCTGTGGAGCATTTAGAGCATTGACTTATTTAATTTGATTGGGTACTATTTGGAATGAAACAACTATTAACGGATTTAACTCGCGTATTTCTATTTTTTAGTTAGACTATTGTCAGCTCAGTCGTGCTACGATTATGGAAACTGTAAAGAATCCGAAACGTCAGCTAATAAAATAAAATAAAAATACGCGAGTTAAATCCGTTAATAGTTGTTTCATTCCAATGTGTAATAACCGCGAAGGCATCAGAAATTATTGGGTACTATTTGTGGCTTAGATTTTCACGTTTAGAGCGATATAGATATATCACGTATAGAGATTTAACTCGCGTATTTTATTTTGAGCTGACGATAGTCTAACGCTGAAGTCATCTATTTAATAAAGTTTTAGAAACGTCTGTAAATAAAATACGCGATGCAAATACGTTATAATGGTTTTATTCCAATATGTAATAACCGCGAAGGCGTCAGATATTATTATTCCTACTTACTTAAAATAAATCTTTTGAGAAATAAAGGTCTTAAACCGTACTTCACCCATATTGGGTATGGTTAAAAGTTTCAAAAAGACTAGACAAAGGAGTGGATATCTCAAAGAGATGCAGTTTCTGAGGACTCATTTAAAAATTATAGATTTTAGGTACAGGCGATATACAAACTTATGTAGAATACATGTATTTTACTTTTTTAATCTGTTTATTGACTTAAGCAGTTTATGTTCGTTATAAATTAAGTCGTTATTACGCTTGAAATGTTTATTTAAGTATTAACTTTGCTACGAACATAGAGCTACGTCGTAGCCGTAGAGCCGCTCTACGAACACGGATTGTAATTTTTTTAAATACTTAAAAATAATTCAAACTAAGGTTTGCGCTAATATTTTATTAGTGGAATAAGTTTCCAGAGGATTTTTTGCAAATATTCCGAATGTAAAGCGTTTTTCAGACATTCTATTGTTAGAAAGATGTCGGGTTTTTTAGGCGTTTATTTTTGTGACTCAAACTGTAGCCACTTTTTTGCTGGCTATCTTTTTAGACTAAAATATATATAAACGTACAATAACGTCGAGATATAAGTACTCAAGGTCTAACTTGTGTGTGTGTATTTGTACATATTAATAATTGTTAACTTAAATCGTCCAATTCATTATCATATAGCTGAATTTGTATTGATGGTTATGACAACCGCAGAACGCGCGTTCAATGGACCATAGAGAGATAGGGTTACCATATGTAACTTGTCATAAAAGTTACGATAGTCTAGTCTAGGGTTTAGCAAAGTTAGGGTTACCATACGTAATTGACGTAATAGTTAGGATAATTCATATTAATATTAAATAAGTGCTAGCAACACTATACAGGATTGTGTCAAAATTAGAATATTTGCTGTAGTAAAAAGCATTTCGACGTTGGTAACTATTTAAATAAAACAACATCTGAGTAGTTATTATAATAATTATTTTTAAGTTATAGATAATAGATTAAGTACATAAATAAATTATATAAAACATTTGATATAAATAGATCTTTAAAATCCATTAAAATATGCTGGATACATAAATATATTGTTCATACAGTTCCTGTTAACCTGCATTATTCCATACTAGCTTCTGCCCGCGACTTCGTCCGCGTGGAACTCCTCTTTTTTTGCAGTCGGTTAAAAAGTAGCCTATGTCTAATATGCCTCAGGCTCCAGACTATTTTTGTACCAAATTTCATTTGAATCGGTCCAGTAGTTTTAGCGTGAAAGCGTAACAGACAGACAGACAGATAGATTCGCATTTATAATATTAGTAGGGATTAGTAGGGATATTTTGGGTTCTGTTCTATTTAAGTACCCGAATATATAATGACACTAAGGTCTAGGAAGGTGGATCCTTAAAAGCAATAGCCGCCACTAGCCACCCAGTCTCACCCAGAGGAAGTTTGGCTAGGACGGATACTTAGCCAAATGACACGGAAAAATCACGGCTAATCGAGCGAGCGCTAAGCGTTACGCGTACTCACTCCCCCGCGCTACTTAGTATAATTTCAACAGTTACCTAACCTTTACCGAAGGCTTTCAACTAAATGACGCGAATTAACTTTTGTTCGAGCTAATGACCACCGATTCTAACACTGCTATATACTCGTTATGTTTTTTGTCACTGAGTTTTTAAATCTAAATTGCTATTTATAGGCGTCTTTGTGAATTCCATTCATTGTAACTTACATTGGAACAAAACAATTATAATGGATTTATATTGCTTATATTAATTTTCTTTTTCTTTTCTTTTCTCATTTTCGTAGCAGACTAAGCTGAGAATAGACACTAATATGGGAACTGTAAAGTTTTCGAAACTTCGTCAAAAAATATATATACGTGAGTTACGAGTAAATCCTGTACAATTGTTTTATCATGTATAATAACCGCGAAAGCAGCAAAATCTTTGTACTTAACTATTTTAATTTTACAAAGTTATCAAATTATTTTGAGTGCATGCACTAGAATGGTTTAGTGCAATTTGAATTTTGAATTCTCGGTAAAGGAGCGTCGTGAGAATTATACTTTGTCGAACATATTCATGTTACATATTCAACAGATTCTACGTCTAATAGTGAAACTTCATAATCCGTCCGAGCTAATGCAAACAAACACACATTAATAGTTTCTTACACGTAGACAACCGTTGGTAGCTACCTACTAACTTATTACTGCATACTGTGTGTATTTGTCGTAAGCGGGTCATATAATCCTCCGTATTACACTAGGCTAGCCGTTTTGTAATATGGCGGATCAACGATTAGCTGGATTATCGCAGTTTTAACCTAACCTAATCATCTCACTTTAGCGTTAGACTATAGTCAGCTCAGTCTACGATTATGGAAACTGTAAGGAATCCGAAACGTGAAATCCGTTAATATTTGCTTCGTTCCAATCTTTTCTTTTGTTATTTTCTTATTAATTATTGAAGATCGTATTAAAATCAATATCGTTGAACCGCCGTATTATAAAACGGGCCTGTATTGTAAAACGGCTAGCCGATCCGGCTTCGACATATATATTATATCTTAAAAAAATCCCTATGAAACCGGTCTATCTACCTTAAGCAGCATTTACACGGATGTTTATTGCTGAATTTCCGAGAAAAGCAGGCGATTTTGACAGCATGGCCACGTCAGGCAATTCCTATATTGACCAATATACATAATTTGCTCCATTATGGTTGTAGTATGAATTTGGCGATAAATACAATTTTACCAAGAAGCATTTCTTAAAAAAATGCACGTCCAACCGCCAATTGATTTGTCTATTTAAATATCACTTAACCATCATATTTGTTCATATTTGTACTTTCCGCTGGCTATGTAACAAACTAGTTTTATGCCACACTCAAATTATAATCATAACAAGTTTAACTCTACCCAACACATAAATGTGATCAAAGGATGGCTCAGTGATGCAAAGTTTACGAAGGTAAACCTCGAAGATTTTGAAGATCAAATTAATTAATTAATTCAGAGTACCTCTTGAATCAGCTGTTCTAGAAGCACTAAGAGGTCTGGTCTAGTACCTACATTAACCTCAAAACCTAAACGGGGTTGACAGCAGGGTGCCTGGATAATTTACTTATATCGATAAGGTACTACATATTCCAAAGGATAATTTTAGGTATGAAGGATGAATTATTAATGTTACTTTGCAATATTGGAACTAATTTCTTAGGTACATTAGGTACAGATTGAAGTGGAATATCGCGAGGCTCGTAAATTTTCTAGTAGCTAATACATTAAGTATAGGCCTTTATGATAAATATTGATGTAACATACATATTATGTACAATGTGCGAAGTTTAATTCGAACAGGAATATTTTGTTTTGATACGTTAAAATGTCTTATAATTTGTGTTATCTCTCGATAAAATAGGGATTACAATAAAAGTCCGTGCGTACTCAATGACAGTTCTATTCCAACACAAACATGACGCGGTCCGTAGACACGCTACTCTATATACAATAATGCCAACATAACAATTTGTAAATAGGAAAAAAAGATTCATAGATAAAATAAATTTTAAATGAAGGAACCACTTTATTGAACATGAAGTTCCGCGTGTCGGTTTGTGCTCGCCTGCCAGGATGTGCGTCATCGAGTGCAATTGGCATAATCAATTGCATACTCCTTGTTGCATACCCATACGCTAGCAGGAATATGCCTACTACGTATATTCCTGGCAGGTTATATCTGTCTATTTATAAACTCAATAAGTTGCTGTGCTGAACTGGGACCTTTATCATTATTATTGGAGATTTTTTGAAAAATAAGATTAAAATTGATTAACCGTCCTCTATGTAGTGTTGATAATCGACTTTTTCAAATCGCTTCGAAATAAATATAATCATTTCTGAGAAAAAACGTCGCAGGAAATTCTGTTGCTATTCACATTAAACTTACCGGGATAATTAGAGTGCTCGTTATATAGTTTAATATCGATAATATTCGTGAGATGTCTTGGAAGAGCAAAAAAATTTTCCAGACATTGTTCGCAACTTTTCTCTGAACTATACCCACTCGTTTTCAAGTTTCAACACAATCGAGTTGTAAGTTTTTCCTAAAGTTAACGCTTGTTACAAGTATTTTCGAAGTTTCAACTCTTCGAGGAAATGCCGAATTTATATTGATACGATTCGGCTTTTAATAAATCTCTGAACCGTAGATATCGGTTTTATTTATTTCACTTCTTCAAATCAATCTTTGGAATTACTACAATGGTTTTGTATCACAGTCCGGTTACGAATATATTATATACCTTATCTCCGTCCTGTCTTTTATATTTATGTTCTTCTTTATCTATTTATACATATATAAAAGAAGTAACTGACTTAATGACTCACCTATCAATACAGGTCCTAAACTATAAAGATTAGAAACCTTGAAAATTAAAAAAAAATACCCTTTAAGATGATAAAACACGGGTGCTTATCGCGCGCAAACAAAATAGCGGACAGTAGCTCCCTTTCAATATCTAATTAAGTAGGTATCTACTGAGTAAGATGTTTGTTTAGAGCACTGTACATACTTACATAAGCGCACATAATCCCGCCGTGTGTATGTAGTACCTCACAGGGACACTATATATAAACTCGAGAGCTCGGAACTCGGCGTACGATTAAAATTTTAATGTAGACATGAGACGCCCCGTGGATGCTTAAATTAAACTTTTACAAAAAGGTGTGACACGTTTGCGAACCAATTTACGTTGGAACGCGTGCAGCAGATTATAATATAAAAGGTATTAACTTAAACAAAAACTCCAAATTACTGCTTATGAGTAATGTTAGCAACATAAAGTAGAACGCTTGACATAAATGATAGAAATGTGTTAACAATTTTGGTCCTCTTTAAAATTGTTACGGAATGAAACCTGATTCTTGATTACTTTGAATATTTTAAATCTATCCCTTATCTTAGAATGCCTACATTCTAAGTAACATTTTTACATTTTGAAATGCTGAATTTCTAACAAAACATTGATTCCCCCGTCAATGCCTCAATTCCTTTTCTTTATCGTTACGTTTTCTACCCCAAATTATTCATTTGGAAATGTTACCCTCCGATATTTGAAACTTGGATTAATAGGACATTACTTATGATTGACGGGATGTTTATAAGACCGGGTTAGACCGATACCTGACCAACATGTACCTATTAATCCTTGATTCGATTATCTCGACCTGGCGGGAGGTCAAGCGGCCGAGCCTCGGGCCCGGGGGTAGGTCAGGGGGCTGTCGAACTGGCCGCAAGTTTAATTGTATTTCCCGGTTGCGGCTTAAATAGAGCCGACAATTTGAGAACTTTGCAAGTTCTCGACGCCTCGTAATGGCGACGGTGCACGCCTATCCGAATATCTGAGCAACATGTTAATATCGTTTTTATTTCTTTAAAATTATATATCTGAATCAAGGATGATTTTGAGGTAAAGTTTGTTGATAACCGAAAAGCGCAACATAGTCTTATGATAATCGAAACCCTTGTTATAGATTGCTAATAATAGTGTATCTCCCAAATACTCCCAATACAAATTTCGTAGCCTTTTCTCTTGTGCAGTGTCAACAACGTCGCTCCTCAGAATTGTTCTGGCCGAAACTTGTTTGTTACCGAAATGAGTAATAGCTTCGGGAAATTGCGTCCGCTAATAACTTCTTAGGGGAGTTTTCAGTTTTGATGTACCTTCCCTCGCAAATGAGGATGGACGGCGGTGGATGTGGGGCAACTTCGTAATAAAACTTGAACGTACTGCTTCCTTCGGCTACTTTATTTAGATTTAAAGGCTCTGCCATTAATGCGGCATTATGATTCATTCAAACTTCTTTACCGCCCTACAGACTATACATGAGGAAACTAGATACAATACTCTAGAGACTTGGTTAACGTTACTTATAAGTAGAGCTACTGTTATAACACGGATATGCAAATTGATAGAATGGTTAATATCCCAGCACTATTAAATTCTTCAGACCACTGGAACGGCGAAGTTGTAGTACCTACTAGTGTTTTAATTGGATTACGTTTTATTATATTTATTACGTCGTAGCTGCCGCTGGTCTCACAACTTAATAAAGAGTGCCGCTAACTTCGTTATTTGTCTCTCGCAGCCCGGACTAAATATAGCTCATTCTTGTACAGTAGTTCTTGCAAGAACTTATTAATATTTATACAAGTGAGTTACTGCTCCCACCCTGGTCCCGCTCGATTCCGTGGGGCGCCGATAGAATTACGCAGGTAATTAATTCGTTGATCAAGTTAGAAATCCGGTTGGCAAACAATAGACCTGCGAAATTCCGAACGGTTAAACCAATTTCGTAATGAATAAGTGGGGTTGAAATAATTTTTATGCCTCGTTAAACATTCACAATCTACCTCATCGTATCTGCAATTCTGCATCGACAGACACGTGCCGAATCTATTCAAGTACAGATATATCACGTATCAGGTCTATAAACGTAATTGGGTTACTATTTACTGCTATTGTTTATGACGTTGCTTTCTTTTATACCTACGAGATGAAATAGAAAAATCTAAAGGGCGAAATACGTGGATAGAACTCATATCGCGCCGGGTATGTTTCAGGGAGCACTTCTCATTGGCTTTATTTGATGGAATCAGCGAAGTTTTTCTGTAACGAAGTTAGAACCAACAAGCGGAGACATCCGGCCGGCTGTCTGTCTCTCCTGTAACAGCATTAGGTGCCGCTCGTTAGTATCGACTTCGAGAAATTTTTATATATTTTACTTTCGAGAAATATATTTCACTTCAGTATCTGATAAAGCGGCTGGAATTTCCACTAGCATGTTAACATGTACCTACTGCTAAGGTCGCTGGGTTTTCCAACTTACGCGACGTCCTTGCTTTTATTATTCCCAAAGAAAATGTGATTCGCGTTCGAAACAAGTAACATAATGTTGAACAAGCACGTACCACCGTTAATTATAATTTATTGTCGCGGAGACTTGAAAATGTATTAAAATGTAGAAGAGCAGCTACCGTCCGCCGGTAACGACTAATAAATCAGCCATAACTCTGATATATGAACGGTGTTCACGTCACCACTTTATGATTTTAGTTAAGTTGCGCCAGCAGCTTTTTAAAGACTGGATAAAAGTTACTACGTGCCATAAAACATACTAATCTCGCCTTCGGTGGTTAGAAGTTTTCGTTTACTCGACAATTTATATGACCTTGTATTTAACTATCTCTTTTATACCTTACACATGAACTCTTGGTGATTTATACTGAACTTGTTATCACGTTAAGGAGTTGCCAATTTTTTTTATTAGTTAAAAAGTTTGGCACTCGAAAGATTTAATGCAATTTGGCGTTCAAGTAAACTACCCTCTGAAAAGTTATTTTTTTATTTTTATTTGAGCAAGTATCTGGAATCAGAAGTATTTATAAAATTGAACCGATTTTAGCATTAGTTACCCTCTGCGAACGCTTACACCTCCAAAAACTATTTCTAAAATTCTAGTATTTTTTCATTTCATTTATGTACCTAACTGCTGACATTAGCTTCAATTGAGTAATTTTCTGAAAATTTTCCAAAAATCCTTTGTTATAAGAATTGTTGAATAAAGCAACTATAACGACTTTAACTTGCGTATGTTAATTTTAAGCTGACGTGTCGAAAACTTTAGGTTTGATTCCCATATTCGTAGCAAACTGATTATCAAACTAGTTCTTTGGAGTTCTGCTCCTTCTGTTCTGTTCTGCTCCTTTATATTATCTTGGCATCTTCGAATAAACAAAATAGTGATCTTTAGGACTTTAATATAATCATTATAACAAATCTCGCTGTCAATTATTTCAAACAATGTGTATCAAACGCATTGAAAAAGTCTATCTAACTGTGGTCTCAGCGGCGGCAATGACGTCACACGGAATGATACGGTGGGTTCAAAGAAGTAATTAATGTTTACTTATTCGCTTGTTCGCAGGGACTTCAAGCTGGTGCTGAAGCCGGACACCAGCTCTGTGTTCGCGGAGGGAGCTCAGTTCCACTCGTCCGCCGGCCCGCTGGACTACACCGCCCAGGTCTACACGGGGAAATTGGAAGGTAACTTTTGTATACTTTTACCTTACCAGTTACCTCTTATACGTTTATTTACCTGAGGTAACAGAGGAGATGATGCGACTAACCGGACTGTTAAATTAGCAGACAGGTCGCCGTTACGTCGACAACATAAATTTCTTGTCTGCTGGAAATGTTCTAAATAGCTTAATACTTAGGTACTTGATGATTTGTATATTTTTTATGGATGTGCGATAATAATAAGCTACTTCTACGCAAGCCAAGTCGCAGGCAGAAGCTGTTAATTTAACAATTTACACAATATTCACATCTAAAATGTCTTGAACACGTTTACATTGAAACCTACCCCCTGACTGTTTTACGTTGGTTTGAAAAAGATCTCAATTCTTCAAATCGCAAAAGCCGCCCCTTTCACATTTCGTATCGCCATGATTGTTTCCAAACCAATTCAATTGATTTCATACGAAGATCATTGCTAGATCAAGCTTTATCTGACGCAAAATCGAGCGTTTTAAACAAACCAATGGGAAAGCTAACCCAATTGGTTTGTGAACCAAGTGCGTACAATCGAGTGGCTGATTGTGTTGCACTGCATAAACCGTTGCCGATACCCATCCAATCTTGCAGTTTCCGCTCTAGACCTCTAACAATATCAAATCTCAATAAAAGCGATAGTTTATAGCCCTGCCGGCTCTGCCATATTTGCGGCTGAGGTTCCGCCGTCGATGCAGACTCGTTCGATCCAGAAGCGACAGAGATACGAGAGACGTTAGTAATGCTCGCTTTATAATACAGTACAGTTCATATAATACACCCTTCAAGTAACAAATTTATTCCTAAAATGTTTCTGGTTTCTCCGAGTAGTTCAGACGCTCGTGCTTTAGTTTGCAAATAATAAAGTATCTATTTCAACAGTATATGTACCAGTTACAGATGATAATTTCACTTAAGTTTTTTTAAATAATTTTTGATGCCTTCTCGGGTATTACACATTAGAATGAAACGATTATAACAGATTTTACTTGCGTATTTTATTTTATTTGTTTAGAAAACTTTACACATCGTATATTCGTAGCACGACTAAGCTAAGGATAGTCTAACGCCAAAATCTAATAAGTAAGTTTTTTTTAATTTACTGCATATACAAAACAAACCAAATTTAAGTAAGTAAATAGTTATTGAATCCATCTTCGCTTGCCTATAACACACACACAAAAATTAACGGTTCTGTAATATGTCATTTGAAGTCATAATAACCTTTCTTAATCGGACTTTCAACATTAGATCCTTATGTGTCTGTTTCGGTATACTGCTGAATGAAACTGTCATAGTCAGCTGACACTTGACTATGTTGGAATAGGGGCCTGACTGTACGCAGTTTATCATGGGGGAGCATTCTGACTCAGCAATAGAATTCGGCAGCTGCGAGAGACGTTTGACAAACAACCAACTACTACCAGCTTAGTGTGTTATTGCAATATTATTGTATCGTTAATGTCTTTTCAATTAAATTTCTGGTAAGTCATATAAAGGTCAAATATAAAAACACTTATATCTCGCTAGGTTGATTTTTGTTTAATATTTTAATAATTGGAAACGGTTTATTGAGCCTATTTCTCATTATGTATCATATTAAATGGACTAAATTGCCATTTCTTAATATAATTATCAAAATCTATTGCATAGTAAAAACCGTTTAAACTTAAAATTTTACACTACAGGTCCTTAAATGGCTTTACCATTATAAAGGGTCCCGTAACACAAACCGTAATAACGGTACGGGGTTAAAAGTTATTATCTAAAATCTACGCGTACCAACACTATTGCCAAAACTAAGAGATAACCTATTATTATTATTTGAATAAGTTTAAGGAATAGCTATCTTCGTGTACTCGTAACAAGAACTACTTAAGTATATCTATATGTAAATATGCTATATGTAAATAAAAATTAATTACTGAAATGTAAATGCACAACTTCCGATCGACAGCACCAAATTGTATAATTCATTTTTACTCTGAACGTTTTTGTGACCATTTAACAACAACGCATTGCGTCAATTACGTCTCACATCCACAATTAACGTTATAACAATCATCTTTATCTTTATAAAAGACGTTTAGCAACAAAACAAGCAAGACTGGAGGTTCCCACGGACAACTAGCGCCGGTCGTTTGCAAATAACATACTTGGCTATCGATCGTAATCATAGATCCTTCTATTGTTACCATGGTTTGTTTACGGCAACGTAACCTTTACTTAATTGCACTAGGATTATGTATTGAAAGGGAAATAATGTGATGCACACACACACATACACATCGAGATAGGACTAACACAATGAAAAGAATTCACATGATCGCTTGGCGGTATCTGATAAGCTGCTTATGCAACTAGCTTTGTAAGGAATTAGGGTTGTGTTGACCTCTAATAACAGTTGGTTCTGCCTTTAATTACCTTAAGTTAAAATTGTACATTGTGAATATTTCCTAGTTATACTAACTGAATTATTCAAGTGTTAATTTCTGATGCCACCGCGGTTATGACACATTAGAATTTTAATATTCTAGTGATTTTTATTATGATTTAACCGACATTGTAAAATATAAAATACTTCCAAAGGCACAGACTAGTAAAGAAATATAAAGTTATTTAAATTTTTTCCATGAATCCACTTGAAAACATAAAAATTTGTGACTATATCTAGGGCAGCAAAAAAATGTTTTTTTATTATAGAGTTGTGTGTGTGTGTGTGCTCTGACTTGAAAAACAAAAACGTACACGTAAACGTACGTGTACTCGTTGATAGTAACACGTGTTGAATATTATTCTAGATCGAATTTGAATAACATAACGCATCCGAACAAATCGAAATACTCTTTACTTTTCTAGTCCTAAATCAGTTAATTTTATTACTTTGTCGTTTGAGTTTCGGCTCTTCTGTTATTCCCTAATCAAATGAAACGTCGATTGTCCCTTCCCGCAGCCCTTAGTTAAAGGGAACTATTAGCAAAAACCAGTCACGTAGCCCGCGGCTCGTTTGAGCCAATTCATAGCGCTCCTCTAACATGACACGAAATTACACGGTAGAAATATAAACCTCATCTATTCTCTATAGGATTGGAGTTTTACGTGACCTTTGGCAGCCATGATGACCTTCAATTCACCTTTATGACGTGTCTCAAACTCATACATGTTCTTCCTTTTTTCTCTTCGTTTATTTTTCAAAATTTTGCATAATACTAATCTTATTTATCCTAGTCAAACTTTGATTAGGATTGTGTTATGTGGAACTATGTTAAGTATAATAATATGCTTAAGTTGTATTAATACTTCAAGCTTCTGAGTGCGACTTCGTCTGCGCACGATGAGTACTTTAAACAATTTGGTTATGAAATATAGCCAATATTTTATTCTGATGTATAAGCTATATTATTGTAACGTTTTCAAATCTATTGTGCAGTTTTAGCGTCCAAGAGTAACAAACATACACCCATACATCCATTCTTACAAACTTTTGGGTTTATATTAACAAGGATACCTACAGTATGTTTTACTAAACAAGTTATTTTACTTTTAACTAAACAAGTCAAGAATCGTTTGTAAATATAATACACTCGGTCTTAAGAAATATAATTGAGAGAGAACTACAATTTGAACTCGCGCGCCCTTACCTAACGTTCAGAATAGAATTCAATTACGTTCCCATACGAAGCTTAATATTATCCGTACACTTCACAATGACTTCAAAATCCTCTTATGCCAGAAATTCGCAATTTCTCTCTTGTGTTACATTATTTCTAGTTCTGAACCGCAACTGCGGTAGTCGAATACACTCGACAGCGGTCGGTCCGATAGTTCCGCCCGCCATTCCGGTCATTTAGCGTTCGTCTGGCTAAATACTACACTGTATAGCTACATACTACAATGTAGATATGGAACTTGAATTATTCTATACCTATATCGGCTATTTGGCTCCTAGAAATGTGGCAAATATCTTCGACATTGTTTAATAAACAAGATCGTAAATTGTATACGTATGCATATGCATAAATTTTGACTAGATATATAAAAAAAAATCTAAAACTTGTAAACTAATTAACAATAATACTACTAGAATTATTGATATGAAACAATTATTTAACAAGCCATTTTATTTGCTAAAGTTTCGATAAAATTACAGTTTCCATATTGCTAAAGACACTTTACGGTACTTACCTTTATTAAATGAAATACGCGAGTTAAATCCTTTCAATCCAATGTGTAGTAACCAAAAAGGCATCAGAAATTATTAAGACTAGAAACAGTTTATAGTAACTGTTTCTGAGTATAGACTCAAGATCTATTAATAAAGTTCATGATGATGTTAGCATAATCTCCAATAGCCTAATGTACTAGAAAGCAGGGATTTAAGTCTACTTGCTATCTACACATGTATTTAATCCCTAATGAACATTGATTACTAAGCAAAATTTCGCAACTGACCTATTCGTTCCCATACAGTCTATATACAGTGTAAATGTATTTTACGTTTTGCTAACCAGAAATACCTCCATTATCTGATGCTTCCCCATTTTCAGAAATATGATCAGTAACCATTGTTCTTTAATGACTGGCCTTTAACAGCAGTTGTAACGAGAAAGCTAGTTAGGGCGATTTAAATTGCTTCCCGGGCTTTATGCAGTTTTTCTTTCATTTAACTAGAATGCGCAATGGTAATTAGGTACACATGCTGCATAGATAATTCGCCCTCGGTAACTAAAACGTCGGTTTGCGCCGACTGCACGCAAAACTCTTTCGTCCCTTTCTATTTTTAGTAGTGCATAGTGAGTACCTACAACGTTTTTTAAAATAGTTTCTGCTAAATTCATATCAGCCTCGCGTTAGTTTTTCCGGTTTCTCTCCAACGAATTTCGTAGCGCAGTCAAGGTGCTTTACAAACTTTTGAGCCGTTCAATTCACAAAAACAATGAAGATGTTAGTTCAATGGCATTGGAATTGCACCTTCCGGCTATGTTTAATTATCTACATAGTAACTTATAATTTGTGATAAGTAACTAAATTAAGTTAAATCCAAATTAAAACTTATAAACTTTGCAGCAAGCTTAGGCAGAATCATTTATTTACTTTGCTCGATTCAATAGAAACAAAAATATTTGAACTAGAGATGTACCTACCTTTTTGCAGTCAAGAAATTTTAATGTTATATAAATTACCTACTAATATAAATGTTAATTTGAATTTACTACGCTCTATAATTAATCCTATTACGTTGCTCTTATGGCCGTCACTGAGGTAATTTAAAGTCGTTAATCGAGTTAAAATTATAACCCATATTACAGTCGATCGTGAAAGTTGGACGATTATTATGAATTTTCCAAATTACCAATTAAACACGATCGCAGGAAACTTCAACAGCCTGTGACTAACTTAATAAAACAGAATTATATGCCGAGACCCATCTGGCATCGCGGAGACAAAGTTAATTTTGATGAAATTAATTCAAAAGTTTAATTGAGTAAATGCTTCTTCAACTTTCCTGCTGGTTGCTTAAGTATAAACACTTTCCGTCGTTCAATAATACGGCCGCAGTACAGTATTTTCTTATTTTTTTCTTGTCTAATATACATAGCAAAGCTTTTCTGAGATAGCGACCTTGTTATAAGATGGGCATCTTTAGAAAATACGTATGGCTTTTCAGAATTAATTTAATTTAATCCAAATTAAACCAAGCGTCCCACCGATTCTTTGATGTCTCGGCTTTCTGCCGAATACCCATGGCGACATTTAAACCTCGTTAAAATCGTTTTCTTACAAACCTTTGAGAAGCGCTTGTTTTTACGTTTAGTTGATTTTTCCTTTTATAGCGAAATGAATGAAGAGGGAAATGGAAGGCAAGGTGGGGTAGTAATTACCGTTATTTATGAGCGGTTCCCATCCCTCGCTCCACTGCGACTGCAGGTTGTGATTTTATTCATTCAGAGACCCCGAAGCTCTTTGCACCCCGAATTAGTTTTCATGAAATATAGCCGCTATTTGTTTCAGTGTCTCCGACTTGTTTGTCAAAGGCATATTTGGAAATAGCTGAGACTGTTTTATTAAATTCGCTTCTATGTCAAAGGCACTGAACTCGGGATCAAATTTTGATTTCAGAATATCAACAATATCATTTATTTACGTCTGAGTTATATTTGAAATTGTAACATGTTTGATGTTGTGATTTGTTTGTTGTAGATGATGAGTCATCCCAAGTGTACGGTGTGATCACGGCGGACGGTCTGTTTGACGGCACCATCTGGACGGCCACCGAGGAGTACTATGTGGAGCCGTTGTCCCGGTATGACGCTAGTCACCCCAACATGCATAGCGTCGTCTATCGCCGCTCGGACGTGGACCACCCCCGGGACAACGAGCCCACGCTCTGCGCCTCACACCAACTCCACCTCAAACGAACACAGGGAAGCCAAGCCGAACTTTTCAACTTCACCATCCAACAGAACCCGGAAGACCTACCCCTCAATAACCACACAGAAGACTTAAAGAGTGAAATCAACAGACGCAAGAAACGATGGCTTCCAGAAGACGAGATGCAGGACGACGAACCTAAGAAAAATCCTGAATTACCATTAGACTTAGACGTTCCTTATACTAGTAACGGCGATCCGTTCGAAAAATTAAGCACGAGAAAGCCGAAAATTAAAATCGATAAGAGTAACCTGATAACGAAGGTGCGACTCGATTCAGAGGAATCTCGACCAAAGCCAAAGACGCACGTCGAAGTGATAAAGACGAAGGCGGGGGTTGTTACTGTTAGTAAAGATATTGTTAAGAAGGAGCCGGTGGGATACACGGTGCTATCCGCTAATGGCAGCGACGACGGACGACACGTCAACAAGAGAGCAACCGTCGACCCGAAGAAAACGACTTGCCTTGTTTACTTGCAAGCCGATCACATGTTTTATCAAAGATATGGCTCCGAAGAAGCGTGCATAGAAGTAATGACACGACATGTCCAGAAAGTCAACGCTATTTATAAAGTCACTGGTAAGATTATCTTATACTACTATATATTACCTAAGTAATAAGTCTCCTTGAACACTTTTATAAAGTATCGTTGTTTTTTCGCAGACTTCAATCAAGATGGAAAGCCAGACAACATAACGTTTATGATAAAAAGAATAAAGGTGCACACGCTAGACGCTTTGAAAGATCCCGCCTACAGGTTCCCAAACAATTATGGTGTTGAAAAATACTTGGAGTTATTTTCAGGTTTGTATTGTTTCATAATTTACCAACAACTTTAGCTTAACAATTGAAACCTTTGAAATATTAATTGAAAATTGAAATATTATTTGTTAACAGAGGAGGACTACGACGCCTTTTGTCTGGCGTACATGTTTACATATCGTGATTTTGAGATGGGCACATTAGGGTTAGCTTGGACGGGAGATCTCAAGAATGCTGGTGGCGTTTGTGAGAAAAATGGGGTAAGCAGACTAATTCTTCTTTTCCCAAAGTCCTTAGCTTGATACAATCCCCAGTTCCTTAAAAGATAGTCATCCTAAAATATTTTTAATGCTTTGGTTATAACATATTGGATGATGACCACCATGTTCTCAAAATTGACATTAGTACCAAAATCTTGGTAGCTTAACTGTGTATGTTTTCAGCACTATCGCGGCAGCATGAAATCCTTGAACACCGGTATCGTGACGCTGCTGAACTACGGCAAGCACGTGCCGCCGGCTGTCTCGCACGTGACACTTGCACATGAGATCGGACACAACTTTGGGTCACCGGTGAGTATGGCTTCTTACTAACTTTAGGTAAAACTTTAGTAAAATAGCCAATAATTGTATTTTGATCTTTGTATAAACGATCTAATTCGGCTGAGGGCTATAACCATAAGCTGGCTTCATTCTAAAAACGATTAACTTTTCATTTGATTACCTTACACAAATAAACGATCTCATAGTTTTAAAGCCACAAGCAGTCCAATCAGCAAAATCGTTTCACAAATTCTAACCTAGTCATAAAATTCCAGCACGATCCAGAAGTATGCACGCCTTTCGGTGAAGACGGCAACTATATAATGTTCGCGAGAGCTACGAGCGGCGATCGTAAGAACAACAACAAGTTCTCTCCGTGTTCTCTCAGAGCCATAGATCCTGTTCTCAACAATAAGGCTCGATCTCCGAAAGGATGCTTCACAGGTAAGGAAACAATTTTATATTATCTTTTATAATAAGTATACTTAGTTACTACTTGCTCTGAAAAAAAGAAAAAAAAAACCGTTATTAAGAACGAGATAAGTAGTACTTAATATCTTTCACCTATTGCAAAAGCGTTAATGACAGATGCATTGTCGTCTAATAAAAACCTTACCCCGTATTAGATTAGACACAATTTTTTGAAAATTACACTACATAGGAAGCAGGCATCTTCGATCTCTTTAAGACATTATTTTAATGTGCTCAAGTTCCTAATGATTATAA
Organism: Polylopha cassiicola; assembly: GCA_038024825.1. Taxonomy (NCBI): domain Eukaryota; kingdom Metazoa; phylum Arthropoda; class Insecta; order Lepidoptera; family Tortricidae; genus Polylopha; species Polylopha cassiicola. The sequence goes on from CP149055.1 coordinate 9,379,181, forward strand.
ATAGGAACGGGAGCTAGCAACTGACGAGGAACCGTTTACATACGTACCGTATAATGCACTAATTTATCACAATTTATCAGTTGCTACCTGGGTAAACTTCGCTTGCATACTGAATTTTGTGTAACGAATTTCGTAATAACGTTGCAATATATCATTGCGCTTCGTCCGCGACAGTTTAAGAGAAATTTTGGTAAAAAAACACCGGTTATTTTACATATAAGCAAACTCAACTATGTAGGCACAGTCAGCCCCAGTTATGCGACACTCCTTCATGCACTATATATACCAGATCAGGGGTGATTATATAACTTCAACTTAAGTATTCAGAATTAGTTATCCAGTCTTAAAGTATAATGATACCTAATACATATAAGATAATGTCTCAAAATATATGCTACATTTATCCGTCAAGCTTCCCAAAACAACACGAATAAAAATGTATGAACTTGACATAAGCAAACGAAAACTAACTAACTACATGACTTTTTGATTCATCGCTATTTTTAAGGGGGAGTACTGCCACAACATACCAATATATCGTTTTAAAACGGACTCAAAAAAAAACAAAATCATTTTACAACTGGTATTAATGCCACTGGCTGTTTTTAAGGGGGAGGACTGTGGCGCTATTTCGTTTTGACTCCTAAACTTCACTTGTTTCAACAGAACCTCAACCAGCGATATGCGGCAACGGCGTGGTGGAGGAAGGCGAGGAGTGCGACTGTGGCTGGGCTTCGGAATGCACCGACGTATGCTGCAGGCCGCAGGCAGCGCGGCCGCATTACAAGCCTTGCACTCTCACCGAGCACAGCGTCTGCAGTCCTAGTCAGGTACAGACTATAGAACTTAATAAAACAATAAGATGAATAGATGCCATCAAACAACTGCAATTGATAGTACAGTACCTAATATATATAGTAGTTTTATATTAGGTTATATTATACTAACTTCTGCCCGCGACTTCGTCCGCGTGGAACTCCTCCTTTTTTGCAGTCGGTTAAAAAGTAGCCTATGTCCTTTCTCAGGCTCCAGACTTTCTTTGTACCAAATTTCATTTAAATCGGTCCAGTAGTTTTAGCGTGAAAGCGTAACAGGCAGACAGACAGACAGACAGAGTTACTTTCGCATTTATAATATTAGTAGGGATTAGTAGGGATTATGTATCACAAATATAGGTATGTGTTTATTAATGCGCTACACTCCTCAGGCTTTGGACTAATATAAGAACTATCTCTACTACTCTCGAAGGATCCCCTCACCATATAGGTCAAATATACTTTTGTATCCATGAGAGGTTTTGTATCTGTCTCTGTATTAGTATGCATTATTTCATTATCTCGCGTGCTGTAGGTCACGAAAACGAAAACCAAAGTTTTTGACAGGTCTTATTTATGCGGTGAAGTTTTACTAATTATGACGAAAATGACTTCGTGTAACCGTTTAAATAGAGAAGTTAGTTAGAAAGAAACTCCGATAATAAATAAAATTTGGAAGACGGCTTTGTTTTATAGCTCTATAACAGCAATTTGGCTGTTTAAGGATGAGTTATTGGATGCTACCTAAATCATAAAAAATGACAAATTAAAAACTAATGCTATAGTATATATACTCGTACATCTTGTAGGTATTTATAAATATACTATTGCATTCGTTTTTTACACTCGAAGTAATGTCCTCAACCCGCGTTCGATAGTTATGGCGAATCCCTAAGACATTATCTTAGTTATACCCCTATTTGTTCCAATAACGAATATAAATCATCAAAGAATACATTACACAGAAAAAAAAATTGTATCAACCGATACCAGTATGACTTGCAACTTTATACCATAAATAGGTACTTTTAAGTTTTTTTTTTCACACTTAATACTACTAAAAGCAAGCCAGATATGAATCTTCTAAGTTTTTAAGTTAGGGTTTTTAGTCCCGATCAGTCCGAAGGGTCTACCAGAACCCCACTCTGATAGGCCCCTCGGGTCAATCGATCAAAAACTCTAGCGCCTCGGGTCAAATCTATTTGTTACATTTGACTCATCATCAGGGTCCCTGCTGCACGGCATCTTGTACCCTCAAGTTCGGCGACAAGTGTCGCTCTGACAACGGGTGTCGCGACGCGGCCCACTGCGACGGCAAGCGGGCCGCCTGCCCCGCCAGCCGGCACAAGGCGAACAGAACTCGGTGTGACAAGGAGCTCGTCTGCTATATGGGGGTGAGTGAATAGTTATACTGTTTCACGATTCTCAGGTGAAGTGAAGGTTTCGAGTTATTACCAACTAGCGACCCGCTCCTACTTTTTCAAAATATTCCATTGCCTATGTTACTCAGGGTCAATGTAGCTGCTCACTGGCGAAAGAATGTTTCGCCACAGTAATTTTTGAGTTTATTAATTACAAACATACGTACATACACACAAAAATACAAATCTTTCCTTTTTGTAATAGTAGTGTAAATACTAATAGGTACCTACTTGAGACGTTGTCTTAGTAAGTACCTGTCGCAATTAGCCTTCTTGAAGATCGTGAAATTCGCTTGAAATATCGCTATTAACAGAGATTTTCGTATACAAACTGTAATCGTTCTTTGTGAAAGTGTTACTACTTATCATATCAGCACTATGGGCCCCCTAGATCTACTTATATTCAAACCTCATATTAAGGAATGCACCGGGTCGATCTGCCTGGCGTACGGGCTGGAGTCCTGTCAGTGCTCCCCTCGCAAGGACGACATCAGGTCCGCCTGCGAGCTGTGCTGCCGCAAGCCCGGCGGGCCGTGTCTCTCGTCGTTCCACTGGAACTCGCCGCCGTTCGACGTGCCCGATATGTACGCTAAACCTGGGACGCCGTGCAATGATTATAATGGGTAAGTATTATAGACGTTTATGGGTGGATCTAAGAGCTTCTGAGACGCTGTCATTGTCGTCTCAGATCGTATTAAAAATATAATAAATTAAGGTGAGTGGACCACCGAAGGCCATGCTCCTTTGAGGGCTAACTCTAAAAAGTTTTAGTTTTTGTCACTTGACGTTAATTTTTTTATATTTATTATATCATAACAAATAAGATTGGATTTAGTCGTCAGTATAAAGAAAAAGTAGTATTACGTAAGTACAATAGTTAATCTAATGTAGTTCGGTAACCTTCATAAATCACTGTTTTGTTACAATAATGTCTTAACTCAATATGTGTGACAACGGAAATTAAAACTTTAACGTGACGTCTTATCGTCGTTAATGGAGTAATTAAACAGCATATTTTGCTGTGTTACTATTCTATTAAAGCTGCGAATTATTTTTCCTTTGATTTACTTGTAGAATAATAATCTTTTCTAAGTAATCTAAGAGCATTAGATGTGACGACATTGGATGTTTGCCGATCGTGAGCTTTTATCGAACCAATACAAATGATACTTTGCACAAACACTCCAGGGATATAAATAAGGAACTCCAATGGATCCAGGGATAGGTATACCTACATAAATAACTCCACTGGATTTTGTTATATTGAGGTTCTCTCCGAAGTCTCAGAAGCGACATAATATTATCCAAACGTGTACCAAAAATTTATGGTATATTTATTTATCTGAACTAGCAATTTTGGGCACTGCTTATCTTGAAAATTTTGGACACTGACTCTTGGTACATTTCAACCAAATTTAGGCGAATCATTCTAGAATTTTTAGCGAGACTAACGAACACTTATGGACGAACGTTATTTATATTTTTTTATTTACATTCCTTTTTATTTTACCTAGAGGTTCGCCCCGGCTTCGCACGGATCATTTTTTTTTTCAAAATATTCTATAGCCTATGTTACCCAGGGTGAATGTAGCTTCCCAACAGTGAAAGAATTTTTCAAATCGTTTAGGAGCCTATTCAATCCAAACAAACAAACTTTTCCTCTTTATTATATTAGTATAGACAAATGTGGATGTATCTACTAAGGTAGTCATCATACTAACGTTGTGACCCAACTAACTTAGACACCCAACTAAATAAAAGGCTTAAGAGTCTCCTTTTAGGAGTCTCGCCACCCGTCCGGTTTTGCAGTGAAGGCCCATTAGCTGGACAACTGCGCTTCAGTATTCAGTTCGAAAAAAAAAAAACCCAACTAACGTAGGGTAAAAGTACCAATTGAATTCCAATCTCCCATTTCAGTTACTGCGACGTGTTCCAACGCTGCCGCGAGGTGGACCCGTCAGGGCCGCTGGCAACTCTTCGGAAACTCCTCCTCTCAGACGAGAGTATCGCCGGCTTCAAGAGATGGGTGCTGCGGCACTGGTATGCAGTGCTGCTGATACTGCTTGCTGTTATCGCTTTACTGGTAAGTTTTATGTGAAAGTGGAAAGTTTTGATTGGATTTACAATAAATTATATAAAAAAGTATTTTGGTACCTATAGACACTATTCGTGAATGTTAAGCCACTTTTCTAGGGTTCCGTGCCTTATAAGGAAAAAACGGAACCCTTTAAGGTCTTATAGGTCACTTTTTTATAATTCAGTCGTATAATGCAAGTCGTAATTCAGGCATACAAATGTTGAAATAGACTATTTTAATTTATTGTGTATTTAAATCATCAAATTATAAGTTCGTAATATTTAAATGTTTTTTTTAAATCAAGTCCGTTTTAAAATAAGTCCGCCCGCCTACTGAATATTTATCAATCTTCAAAAGCACTATTAATAATTTAATTAGTATTGAAATTAATTACTTACCTAGCCAAAGTAATTAAATAGTAGCCATGAATTATTTTATTAATTTATATTTATTTTTATTAGCGTTGTTGCAGCGTCCTTGACACTGCAATTGAACTCGAAACCAAACCATAAAATTACATGTTCACCGAGGTATTAACAGTAATCTGCTAGACCAACAGCCCCTAGCATGCGTTTTTTTAACCGGTGTTAAAATCAAGCGCCCTTTCCATATACAACTTGTTAAAAGAGTGATAGGTATCTTTCACGTGGTTTCAAATAGCGCAGGCTGGACCTAAGGAGCTAGAACGTGGAGTATTTTTTGTGCCAGAAAACATGTCACTGTTTCACTCATTGGAAAAGTATTACAGTGACAGGTGCTTTCTCGCGCCACAAGTTGTTAACATGCTTGTCGGATATGTGTGGTATTTTGCTAGAAGTATAACTTTGTAGCGCTCGAACAACATCAAAGTCAGAGAGTTCTATTATCCTTGTTTGTCGCGTGGCATTGGTTTGTACTTATATTACGAGCTATATTGGGGTTGCTAATTTGCTTTATTATTTTCCAGGTGGGCAGTACTCGCTTCTTAGGTCGCCACGGAAAGAAACTTAAGTCAGTAACCATAATCCACTCGTCAACCACAGAAACCGTCCGACTGCCAGACGCCGCGGAACAAGGACTCATCGTGCACACCGCTGTCCGGTAAAGAACAGTTTACTGTCGACACAATGATAACTCTCCCTGACATCTCAATCGAACAACCTCAACTCACGTAAACCTTCCACTTTCAGATCTAAACTTCCGCTCAAGAAGAAAGTCGCCCTCCGCACAAAAGCGTACCGTAATAAAAAAGATCATAAAAATAAGCAAGGAGATAAAGCGTCGCCGGCACACAACGCCGGTAAAAAGAGGGTGAGTCGTAGCTTTTTATAACACAATTAACGTGAAAAGATTTATAAGGTTAATATAGATATTTAACGCCCACCTTAACCTTTCAGAAGCCGAGTCACCCCGCCAAGACCGAGGAGGCCGTCAAGATCACGAAAGAGAGCACCGCGGTCGTCACCAACGCCGAGGGGAAATCACCGAAACACGTCATCCTGTCGAAACACAAGGGCAAAATTAAGAAACGCAAATCGAAGGTGAAGAAAGAGACCATAGACTACAGCTCGATGCAGAAACATCCCTCCACTCCCACTAAAGACACCGAAGCGTTGACGAAGGTCCAGAAATGGCTCCTGAGCTCGCCTCAACCGACGGTGATACCCAAGTCGAAGTCGATACCGTTGGGTCTCACCGAACGAACGCACAGACAAGTCCAAAAAGGAACCCGAAAGACGAGGCCGTCCAAGAGCGCCACCAACCTCCTGTCCGGGGAGAAGGCGAGGCTGCAGGTGGTCTTCAAACCGCCGTTCAGATTCAGCGTCAAGATCTGCAAGAGCGACAAGACGAAGGTGGTGCTCGACAAATCCTCGAAACCCGACTCGGACCGAAAGCTTTCCCAGCAGACCTCCGCCGCGGACCACGCCAAATCTAATCCATCCCAAAGTAAAGTGCCGAAACACTCCAATGCTAAAAACGACACCGAGGGCGCGGCCGCCCCGACCTGTCCCAAACTCGCAGAGAGGCCGCAGAAACAGGAGAGCGCGCCCGGGTACGAGAACCTGCTACCGCGGAGCGCGAGCGACTGCAAGCTGCCGAAGAGCTCCCCCGAGACGAGGGCGTCACGCGGCCACAAGAAGAGCAACTCGGTCGGGCAGAAGACCGAGAGCCGGCAGAACCTGATCGCGCCCGAGGATTGCGACGCGACGCACGTGTACGAGAACCTGCTCGCGCACCGCGACCACCTCGTGCCGCGCAGCTGCAGCATGCCGCGCCGCCAGCCGCCCGCCGTCGCGCGCCAGGCCAGCCACGGACACCTGCCCCGCGTGCAGGCGCGCCCGCTGCGCGCCGCCGTCGGCGCCCGCTCGCGGCCCGACGGAGAGCTCGACCACTTCTACGACACCATCGAGACGCCGCGGCGGCCCGCGCCCGAGCCGACCGCCTCCGACACGAACACGACCAGCTCGTCGGGCAGCGACCGCCGCGACCGAGCGGCGCGACAGAACAGTCTAGTCGACCGGCCGGCGCGGACGAGTCCGGTCGAGGCCTCGAGGCTGCGGAGGCAGATGAGCGAGAACGAGCTCGGGCGGCGCGCCGCCGAAGGGCCGGGGGCGCGGGGCCCGCGGGCGGGCGGCGGCCGCGAGCGTCTGCGGCGGCAACTCAGCGCCAACGAGCTGTGCGGCGCGCGGCCGCAGCCGGCCATGCCGATGTCGGCGGGCGCGGAGCCGCGGCCGCCGTTCTGCTGGAACAAGCGCGCCAGCCTCGACTGCGAGGCGTCGCTGCCGGGCGGCGCGGTCGCGGGCGCGGGGTGCGCGGGCGGCGCCGGCGGCAAGCGCTCCACGTACACGTTCGGCGAGCTCAAGAACACCGTCCCCGCCGCGACCGACGACGTGCAGATCTCTCCGGAGGAATTCCTAAAGATCCTCGACGGTTGAGGATAGCGCGTGTCGTGCTCCGGACGTTTCCCGAACGAGTTATCGATGTGTATATTAGTTACGACGCTAGGTGTGCCGTCGCCGGCTGGTGTAAATATTGTAATTTGCTTTTAATATTAGATATAACGTAACCTGCCACTGAAACGGACCATCGTCTAGTCTCGGTCGTACTGAGGTTATGTTTAATTAAGATATTATTATATATTTCGCGATTGTTTATCTATTTTTTACGAATGGGAGTGATCACTGGACAGAGTATTAATAATTTATTTAAGTAGTGCCGTGTCGACGGCGGCGGTCGACGCTACATTCGTGTAGTCGCGGACTGGCGATGGTCTCGTTTCACTGAACGATCTCTAAAAATGAATCTCTATTTTTTCTACATGCTATGTATTGTAAAAATTACTCATACTTATGTAAAGTGTTCATATACGATGATTTGAATGATATTTTATAATACTTTACATGATTTGAGTTCGTATTTTTTCTTGCATATGTGTACGTCAAATTATTTAAAGAGGAAACCTCCCATTACAAAGAATCTTATACGATTTTAGTACGTTACGTTTCTTCTTATTCGAAATAATGATTAATTTAGATAGCTGTCAATTATTGAGTCAATCTATCGATCTACATTATATGTCTATCTAAGGAGTTCATCTCCTCACAGAACTTAATTATAAAAATAGCAGTAAACAGATAATAATTGTTTATGCAGGATTCTTTACATAACTGCAGAAATCTAAGTAAAAGCTAAGTTAGTGATGCTAATGTGTTTTGCTAAATTTTTGTGAGTTTACGATTTAAAAACAAAGTACAATATTTTGTTGATAAAGTACATTAAGCGCAAAATAATTTCGCACATTTCAACTCCATTAATATTGTTCAAAAGAATCCTGCTCAAACTAAACGTCAAAAATGCTAAAACTACCTATACAAAAAAACTAAAATGATTTATTAATAAGATTGTTATTTTTTTATTAAATATTCGATCTAACACTTAACTAACAGACAAAAAGATATTTGTGAGTGGAAGTGGTTGTAATTTTTATTTGTTAAATATTATTGCGTTCCGCATAATCTGGGATGGAATCTCGTTTTTCCATGTATTAGTACGACAATATTGTAGCGCATATTATTACATTTAAATAAATTGTTAATAATTACCCTATCTAGGTGTTAGGTACAAAAGTTTTTTTTTTATATTTAGGTTCCGCGTAAACTCAAAATAAGATTTCGCATAATAGTTACGAAGTTTTTGTCTATGGTCTCAACTTTCAAGTAGTAAATCCGAACAGTATAAATGTTTTTTTTTATGCAAAGGAATTAATAATACAAATAGATATGCACAGTTTTCTGTCTCAGATATAAATATAAAGAGAATGTGTTCGAGTATTTTTGCGAATCGTGCGGAACGGTGCGTAAGCTTTGCGGCCTCGGCCGGCGTGTATGAGCTTCGTCGTAGGGAGGTAAGGGTAAAACGTAAAAACTATTGTATTGTATAGAAATGATTTCTAAAACGATACTAAAAGTATTAAAAAATGTTACAAATTTGTATTTCTAAACGAATTCCCATGTGGACAAATTGTGCCATCTGTAGAGAGTTGGGCTTTGGTACGTTCAGAAATTAACTCTCGATTAAAAACGGTCGCACTTTCCACGATAATTATTTTGTCTATTTAGGGAAAATGTTTAAAAGCCTTGTTGGTATTTCTGTTTTGACTCGTAGCTCTATTGATGTTCTTCCTTATGATCGACTAAGTATGTGTTAATTGTGCATTTTATAAAATGATAAATGTGATTAGATTCTATGGAACTATTTAATGGTTTTCTTGTTTTAAAAAAATATCTATTCGTAGAATTCAAATGTTTGTGTATTTAATCTGAAAATTGATTGTATTCGCATTTTGATTTTACTGTATAGAACAATTAAATGTTTATGATGGTAGCTATTAATTAACTAAAACATCTGACCATGATCTCGCTCTATTTGTTCCAAGTGCCTTATGAACAAATCGTTGCATTCCTACTTTACATTCCATTTTTTTATTTACCTACTGTGCTTTATTCCCAGCTGTAATCTTTCCATAACCTGGTACTATGGTCTGATGATACTGATTGATATTTAGCGTATAATTTGATAATATTGCGTAGCCCACAGTACGGTACTTAATATTAGCCTGTGATAGAGTTTCGTTTCGATTAAATCAAATCTACTTTAATTAATCACTGCTAGATTTCTTTATTTCGCTGTTATGAAAACTGTTATGAATTATAAATACAAATTTGTAATAAAATTCATTTTCTAACGTATTAACTATTTCTTTCTGCATTTTTTAAAGTATTAAAAGAATCCAACAAATTTATTCAATTGTTTTTTATTTAACAGTAATCTCGTATAATTTATCCCTAGACATCGAATTGGCCTTATTGTTTGGAAACTGATGGTTTGATGCCGTGTGCAATCAATTTTAATCCGTTATTTAGATATAATGCAAAGAAAATTGATATACTTAAGAGGATTGTAAACCTGTTAATTTTCATACAAAAGGCGATAACGTTTTACACCCAGTAAATATAGTTAGATTTTTATAATTTTTGGATATGTTGTAGATATAATGAGAAACTACGTCTGTACGTTTTGATTTTTAAGAAATATTGCTTACGCTAAAATTTATTAGCATCTAAAAATCTATATATAGATCTATATATGCTAATATATTATACTGTATAATATTTACTGGGTGTAAAACGTTATCGCCTTTTGTATGAAAATGAACAGGTTCACAATCCTCTTAAACGTTGTTGACTACAATCTTGAAAAAAAGTCCGTATATGAACTTTTAAGTAATTATTAGCCTATGATCTCACACATGGACTTATTAAAAAATAAATGTTCTTGTCTTGACTTACCCGATTGTCTATGGTTTTAGGGTAGATAAAAATGTCTTATTTCCCGCTCTTTCACAGAAAAAGTTTAAAAAAATTCTGTTATTAATAATTTACACATTTGTCTTGTACTTTTATAACAATCTCCTGGTTTAATTACTCTTAACATTATCAACTACCTACCTACTTACTCAAATGAGACTGGCACATATCATTGGCCTTCCTTAGTGATATATTTGAACATGTAGCAATTCTTTTAATACGATTTTCTTTTATTTCAAATGGCTTGTCAAATATGAAAGGATTGTCACAGCTATTTTATGTAGCGATTGGGAAGCAAATGATTGTTCTACTTTTAATCGTAGGGTAGATTTTGGGATGGCCCCGATACGATACAGTCTCCATTACGAAGATTATTCGGAGCATTTGATGTCCAGATTTGGCAAATTATTGCAAATGCAATCACTTGTGGACATGACATTGATGTGTAGCTCGCACACTTTGCGAGTTCATAAAGCAGTACTTGCGGCAAGTAGTGCTTATTTCCAGGCAAGTAACTTTATTTTAATTTATTCGGTAGGTTTTCAGCTATAGTAAACACTAATAACTTTCAATTAAACCGCAAAGTTTATTACTCCAGGAAGTCTTGCAAAAGCAAAGTGGTGAACCGCTAATAATATTGAAAATGCGATTCAGTGTTTTGAAATCGTTAGTTGAATTTATGTACTGCGGAAAAACACAATGCTTAGAGGAAAATTTAGATGAATTGGTGTCAGCAGCGCAGTTTTTAAAAATCAAGGGACTTTCTAAAGTTACAAAAGAAGGATTGGGCATAAACAACCATAGTGAGTACCTATATATAATATATGATAAGGTATATTAAAATTTATCCGGTAATTGTTTAGGCTTCGATCGTTAAAATGTTCCCATCTAGTTTTCGAGGTTGTAGGGAAAATAAACAATTATGAAATATTAATACCTACTCTCCTGTAAAATTTGTTACAAGTCTGTTATGCGGTGTAGTACCTATCTACCTGTAGCATGTAAGTGTAGGTAACAATTACACGTGTCTAATTACTTAGGTAAGTATAAAGATACTTATAGGAACCTAATACATATTTTAGGCGAACTACCTGCCTTCACGCCGCCTGTGGTCATTAACCGCCCTCCACAGTCTCTCATAGATCTACATTCGCAGGTAAATATTTAATCTTATATAAAATTATTGGAATTATTGGAATTACAATAGTAGAGCAAGTGTGAAAATCTACTTGGCCATGCATCTATCTATAATTTATGCACAGCTAACCTGGTAAATAAATTCCCAATAAAAAATATTGTTTCCAAATAGGTAGGTATTAAATAAATAGGTACCTAGTAGAGAAGAAGTACATTATTTATTTTTTTATTTGAAGGACGATCCCAAACAACAGCTTCTTAATGCGCCAAATACCAACCAGCAAGTAGACAGCCTCGGCCGTCCGAATAAGGTACCCTGTTCTAGTGCATTAAGCTCCTACTACACTAAATAATTACTTAAATAAAAAAAAACTGGTTAAGTGACAGTTGATCGTTCGTTAAAAATCTATAAAATTTTTTAACGAAGGAATCTAATTCTTATCTGTAAAAAAATCTGAGAAAAAATAGGCTATTTTGGCTGCGCGTGCAGTGAGGGTTGCGCATGTACTACGTCTGGGTGGGCACTCCATAGATTTATACCATTGTGCCTATATGGACTGCACGCCCTTGGTACCTACCTACGTAAATTTCTGTTTCATGACCAAGTTTTATTCTGGACTTCCTTAGAAACATGTTAGACTTGACTTATATCTCTTTTGACTTTACAAAGAGCTTAGGTTTGAGCCTATTCGGTAGGTAGGACTTGGATGTTGTGGAACTGATTATTTTTTATTAATTGGTATAGGATATGGTTGTGCGTATTCCATTCGACATCGAGAACGGGAGCGGCGCATCTGTCGGAGGCGAGTACGATGCCTCTCGGGCTCTCAAGCCGCGGCGCGGTCGCCCCAGCGTTAGAGTAAGTCGTTATGTAAAAGTACATGGCTAAAGAATATTTTGTTTGTTGGTTTGTGTTAAACTTTCATAAATGTCGTTCAGTCAGGTATTTAAATGTAAGAAGCTTTTTTTTTTTTTTTCGAACTGAATACTGAAGCGCAGTTGGCCAGCTAATGGGCCTTCACTGAAAAACCGGACGGGTGGCGAGACTCCTGAAAGGAGACTCTTAAGCCTTTTTAGTGAGAAGCAAAACCAAAGACAGCTTTGTAGTCACGTCGAGTCACAAAGTCAAATAATATTCAAATGATAATAATTATTATGAGTTTCGAAAAATATCTACTGCTATCCCAGGGTCCGAGAGGGTCATGATGCCCTAATCTAGCCTAAGTCATTTTAAAATGGTGTTACCAATTGGTACCGTGTTTTTCATTAGCGAAGTGGCGGCTGGGACGGCGCGGGCACGCTGGGCCGCGCGGCCGAGCGCGCCTTACTACGACGCGAGCAGGACTCGCGGAAAGCTATACATCAGCTCAAACATTTGCAAACAAGGCATATGCAGGTACGGCCAAGGCATTATCTGTTAATTTCACCGAATGTAGACCAAGGGTCTGTTCCAAAGACACGACGCTAGTTTGATACATCGGCTATCGTTCGCTGTCGAATTCTTCTTAGTGTCGTATTTACCCCACGGTCCTGTCAATCTTTGGTATAGACCTCCTGTAACTTAAATATCTATCATTGTAGTATCTTGATCTTGACCTCAATCTTCAAATTCATCTCCATTTTTTTATTGCCTCACATGCTATTTTGCTAATAATTATATAACTAATTAATGATACTTAGGTACTTTCTCCTATTCAGGACTACATGGACAGGGTGACGTTGTCACAAGCTGTAAACAGTATCTGCGGCCCAGACACCTCCGCCCCGCACAATTACATGGGCGTCGACAACGACCTAATGTACATGGACCAAACTGTTTCCTCCAACGTCCTAGATCCCATTTCATACAATAAAGAACATCCAATGGGGACAGACAGTGTCGCTTGTAACTACGCCAACACCACCACAACGAGCTCAAATAACAATTCCAACGGTAGCATAAGCAGCGCCATGTCCCAATATGTTAACGCTTTGAAGAGTGCCGGCCTACCCACCGACCTCCCCATACTTTTCGAATCCGGGGACGGGTCCTACATTAACGTCAATGAACAAGTACTCCTCGACATGGTCCAAAGCAGTGAGATCCAGTACGAAGTTATCGAGCAGCCAAACATCATCGATAAAGTTTCCGATCCTAGTGAGATCAAGAGCATTGATGATTTATCTAAATCTATTGAGCGTGGAGAATTACTGGCGGGCAGCAACAATTATCCAACCAGCGAATTTGACAAGGATACAGCTCAGTTTAATCACGAGGATGCCATTAATAGCCTCAACGCTATTCTACCGGATAATCTAGAGTCTTTTGCGGATCAACAAAATTTTGTGGTACTCGACTCCCAATTGCAGAACAATAACAGTTCAATAGATCACGTCAACGCTCACGACTTCTCCTGCATCGACGGTGACATGCAATTCTTTACTAAATCAATGAGCGACGACGTCAATAAATACTATGAAGATCAGCAGCTCCAGGATACGAGGGTTATGGAACAACTCTGCCCGACTAGCACCGCTTTAGATAACAAGTTTACCATGTCCCTGCTTGATACTAAGAGTTCCCACCTGGACAACATGGGGCAGACGTTTAATCCATTAAATCCAGAGGATTTGCGGAGAAACGAAGACTGTTACGATTTCGGTCTACAGTTACCGCAAACTGGTGACTTTAAAGATGATGCGCTGGATTGCTTGATATCAACCCCGAAACAAAATCAGGATAACGATTATATAAATGATAATCAATTGCACCAAGCTGCTCAGGATAGAGATGAAATTATAGATCTGGTTAATATTGAAGCTAATATGGATTTGGCAGAAAGTGAAAGTGTTTCCAATACCGTCGATAAAGATAATGGAGACGACGTTCAGAATTTAGATTTAAATCAACTTGATGATAGCGTCTCATTTGAAAATGAAAGAAATAATGAGAATCTTGAAACAGAAAACAGTCAAGATGATGCACCGATATCGATAACTTCTAATGCACACGATTGGGATGACACTGGCGTGACTTCACAGAATGCAATTGTAACGAATACCAATGACGACCAAGAAGCTATCCCATCAGAATCACAGCATTCTGACATTGCTATAGATCTTACGACGCCACTAAAATCAATAGGGGAAGTGGAACCCGAAAATATGACCTCAAATAAAGAAAACGAATCGCCCGATGACGTGGCTGAATCAACGTTAGATCACGCCATCCCGTATGCCGTAGGTTTACTTCCTTTGAAGCAAACCCAACCGAACGAAAATACTAGTTTACTTAAAAGAAAACAATCTGTAGATATAGACTTGGCTGACAATGTCGATGCAAAGTGTTTGAAGCGGAAAGTTAAATATAAGAAACTATGATTATATTATTTACATCATAATAAATGAATTTATTATCAACAGAGTTGTGTAATTTTAAATTAATAATGTAACTACCAATCAAAGACAACTAGACCAAAACCCAAGGCACATTAAACTCATAATGATTTTTTGTATTTTTTTTATTAGAAACGTTACGTACAAAGATTTCAACATGTATAAGGCAAATTTACATTACATTGTCACGTTAGTGCGATAAAGCGCAGTGTACAAACACTATGTTTGTTAGGTACATTACATTAGAATTATTTCAAATTTGTTCCGAGAGTTTACTTGTCGTTATCAGTCTGGACAGATACCTAGCAGATGCACACTACATTTCATCTTACTGCTTTGTACTATAAATATGACCACATTTACATATAAATAAAAGCTTAAAGTATCTAAGATCAAGTAATGGCTCGGATTTTAATGAGTAAAATATAATATCGCAAGAATTCTGTTTTTAACGAAGTATTTTAAACAAGCAATAACACATTATTCGTTTAAAATTCTCAGTATAACAATTTTTGAATATTCAGAAATTTCAGAATATATACATATACCTTTCCTTACATCTAATTATAAGTAAATAATTTGATATGGAAATCCATAAAACACTGAAGAGATTCATCACTATTCTATTACTTATTGTCAATAGAAAAAATATTACGTAGTGCTCGTAAATACAACGCTAACTTGGACTTAATCTTATGTTCTGCGTAGATAATCAAGTCCCGCAAACATTGGTCGATGGAAAAGAAACTCTAGTTTGATACCGGGCAAAAAAATCCTACAGACAGTAATCAAGCAGAAATCGAAGCACTGGTCTTCAATACTAAACTTGGTTATCTACAGAATATTAAAGCACTTAACAGACGAAGAGTACCTAGATAGAAATATAAAAATAAAGTAGAAACATAAACAAGTATATAAGTAGTAGTCATCAGATAAAATAAAAAGTAGTAGTCATCAGATAAAATAAAAAGTTTAAAATAAAACTTAACCAGTAAAGTTACTAAAAGCAGCTGCCTGTTTTTCTTTTCCAATAAGTATAAATTTTAAAATGGGCGGAGACATCACAACCAAAGAAAACTTTGAAAAGGAATGCTCAAACAGCACATTGGAATGCTTAAATAAATTATATAAAAATAGTGTGTAAACGAATAAAATAAAGAGATTAAATTGTGTAAAATATCATAATCAGACCTTAGTTTCTAGACCTACAGATAAAACCAGGGTGGAATACATCACGTAAGCCGCCAACTTATGGAGAAATGTGCGAAGAGTATTATAGTAAAGAGAGTTCCTAGCGACATACTATTTAACTTGAAGGCCGAGTCTCTGACGTAGTAGCCATAGGCATCGCTGTGGTAGTCACCCATTTGGAAGGTGATCGACGGAGAAGACATCCTGCCGTCTCCTCCGTTGGAGTAAGCCAGAACTCGAAGGTTGTAAGTCTTGCCTGGAATAAGACTGGTCACGTAGGCCTCGAGTTTTTGTTCCACAGCTATCAGGGTATCGTTTGCTGTGCTCATGTCCTGATCTATCTCCCATACCCTCACCTAGAAATAAAGAAGCAAGTTATTAAGCAAGATAAAGTATACAAGACAAATGTTATATAATTAAATAATAGGTATTTTACTAGTAATACTGCCAAAAAGCTTTTTTTAAATACGAAAACAAGGTACCAACATTTTGCTTTAGTGTATTTTTTCAAAACAAAAAACTAAAAAGCAAAATGCAACGAAAAGTGCATGATAGTCATCACGTTTTTCCGCTAAACAAAGAAGGAATCAGTGTTTGTTTACGCCTTAAAAGTTCAGATAGCTGTTTTATCGAAAAGAAAATTATAGTTCGTCCATAAAACAGTCAAGAAACCTACGCCAATAAAACAGACCATTATCAAGTAACTGTATCATCATCTCAATGAACATAAAGCATATTGACCTTGTAACCAATAAGCGGTTCCTCTTCATCCGTGGGCTGCACGTAGCGCCAGACCACGCGCACGGTGCTCGGGTTCACGGCCCACACGTTCACGGAGGCCGGGGGCTTCTGAGGCGCCTTGCGGAACGTACGCTCACGGAACCGTTCGCTTTCCGGACCCTCGCCCGCTGAATTAAACGCCATTACCTGGAATTTATTTATTACATTTATTTTTTGCGTAAATTGTCTAAAAAGAATGCATATTTTAAAATTGAAAATGATTGTTTCATAATATTGATTAAAGTACAATTATTATTGAATAGAACCTATTTAAATTAAAAAATAAATAAATAAGAGCTGCGTACATTTTATACATGCGATTTTTGGGAAATCTTGAGGCAACCGACACGTTTGCTGCATTGCCGTGTAGACCACCAAACTAGATTTATTGGAGGTATTTGCTACGGTAGGTAAAGCATTATAAAATATATCCTTACCTTTACAAAATAGTAGGTATCCGGCTGTAACCCCACAATGAGAGCCCAACTGCGCGTCGTTCTCGACAAATAGTAGATGCACTCCTCTTCCTTGTTCGCTTCCTTCCAGTACTTGAGACGGTGACCGATGAGCTTGCCTCGGAGCCTCTCGCGAGACTGGTCGATCGGCACCCACGACACGTTCAACGATGTGGAGTTGAACGACAACGCCGACACCTGCTGAGGAGCCACCTGCGGCATGTCCTCGGCAGAATAAATAGTAACTATCTCGCTCTCGGGTCCCTCGCCCAAGTCGTTAAAAGCCTGAACTTTCACGTCGTACGGCGTGTAAAAGTAATCGAGCGATACGTGTACCACATGCATTCCAATATTTCCGTATTCCTTGAGGAGGAGGGACTGGAACTCCACTTCCGTGCCATTTCGCCTCCAAAATATTTTATAGTGGATTCCCGGTCCGTTCTGTAGCGATTTCGGCAGCGGGTTCCATGCAATAGTGAGGTCGCCGATCTTCCCGCCGCCCCCGCCGACTTTGGAAGGTGCTTGATAGGGTTTATCCGGCAACGTCGAGAACTGAGGACTGGGTGCTGAAGGTTTCCCTACTCCCAAATAATTTACGGCTTGAACCCTAAATTCGTAAATTGACCAAGGCAGGAGATTAGCCGGGACTGTCGCACGTTTCCTACCGTTATAACGATCTATTTCCATTACGTCGGCGACGTTGTCACTGATCAGAATCCAAGTGGAATTCCAGTTTGTACGTCCCGTGACGACATAGCCGGTTATAGGGCGACCGTTGGAGTTGCTGTCGGTCCATTCTAGAGTCACGGAATGTCTTTGAATATTAAGGATTTGCAGCCCACCGGCAGGTCCGGGAGGCCCCTCTATGCGAAGCTGTGTATGAGACGAAATACGGCCTATAGCCGATTTAACTATACACTCGTAATCGCCTACATCCGAAAGACTTACGTTGTAAATGGTCAGTTCACCGCCGTCGATTAATATCCTCTTATCTGCGTAAAGATCTGCTGCTTCTTTCATGCGTATCCCGTTATGATTCCAAAGGTACGCCGTGTCCAACATTGGGTCAACATCGGCATTACAATGCAAGTAAATGACTTCGTTGACTTGTGTGGTGATCCGCGGCGGCAGTCGCTCTATGAACCGTGGTGCACGCAACACGATGAGCCTCCCCCGACTCTCATCAGAACCGTATTGATTTTTTGCTATACAAGTGTATATTCCTTCATCATCTCTAGAGATTTGACGTATGATTAGATTTCCACTCTCAGTAATAAAGCGTTTCCCGCCAGCGCCAATTACGTTATTATCCTTCCTCCACGTGTACGAGGGCTTAGGAGCTGCCTCGGGATTACATCTGAGTGTGACGTTTCCACCTTCAGAACCATATGTTTCAGATTCCATTGGTCGTTTTTTGAAGGATGGCTTTAATGACAAAACTCTGAGCTGTCCTGTCGAGTATCTAGCTTTAAGTTGATTCTTGGCTTCACATTGGAACATGCCCGGGTCTCTAACAGGGTCTAAGAACTTAATTGTTAATATATTATCCTGTATTATATATCGATCTCTGTCTTCTAACTCTAGTGTATCCATGGACAACTTGCGCCCGTTTTTCCACCAGGTATAATTTACATTAGGAATGCCGAAAGCTTCACAATTCCAATGCAACTCCCCTCTGTTGTCCACGTGTTTACTCGCTAGTGGAATCGTGAAATTAGGCTCGGCTTGTACTTTTAAAAATACGCTATTGTTAATACGCGCCCTGTCATTACTTACATCACAGATATATTCACCTTCATCTTCCACTCCAACATTGGGTATAGTTAAAACACGGTCAAAATTACTTAACCGCGCCCTTTTTGGCATAGGACTGTTTTTTCTAGTCCAATTATAAGATGGAACAGGATAACCAAAGGATATACATTCCAACCTCACTTCTTGTCCTACAATTGGAGCCTCAGGAAATACTTTAGGGAAATTGTTGGGGAATTTAAGTTGTTGGTAATCAGAATGAGGGTAAACGAAAAGAGGGAAAAAAGGCCCATTCCTACCGGAATCTGACACTTTGCTCATAACATTACAACTGTAGTTACCTCTATCAATGGTTTCCAGAGCCGAAAAGTAAAGACCACCATCATAAGACACAAACACTCTCTTATCTTCTTCTACAAGATTGGGGAAATAGTTGCGAGCCCACAAAAAGTTTACTGAAGGGTAATATGACGGAGGATCACAATACATTACCTTACCCCAATATTGTTTACCACTTTCTACTGGTCTTTTTTGATTAAACTCTCTTATGAAACCAAAGGATAACCTAACAGATTCAGATCTAATTGATCCAAACTTATTTGTGGCTGAGCAATGATATTTTGCATTGTCCTTGTCTGGATCAGGGTCGTAGATCATTAGTGTACCTCCACTGAGTATAAATCTAGAGTCCTCTAATGGATTTATTTCTGTAAAAACTGGGCTGTCCACTTGGTAATCTTCTCTGAACCATTTGTAAATGGGGGCGGGATAACCACCTGCTATGCAGGTTAATTGTACAAAGTGGTTTCTTAATGGATCAAAAATTGTATCAACAGGTTCTTGCGTAAAATAAGGTCCCCGGGGAATTCTCTCTGGATCAAATGTGTCAAGTCCATAGGTGAATGATCTCTCCTCTTCAATAAGGAACTTCAACCTTTGAGACTGCCCTTCACAAATAAAATGATAATATTGTGTGCCTTCGATGGCTGACAGGCCCCACCGTCCCTCTTGATGTGAGAATTTGTAAACTAAATAGTCTCGTGGAAGAATATTATAGCTGTTATAGATTGATTGATGGTCTTCAAAGAAAGCATTTTCAAGACCGGACATTTGAGATCCATCTCCATCATTTGCCCAGTATCCTGGAGATTGTTGATGTGCTCCCACATACCAGGACCCTTTTTGAGGGTCCAACTTCATAAGATTTGTAATAATAAAGCCATGTTCCTCTGGACTATTCACTGCTACTAAGTCTGCTTCGTAAGCTTGGCATATCTTTCTGGCTTCGTTCCTGGGCCGGTCAGGTGACTTCGTGAATCGGTAACATGATTCTCGATAGCGAATCCAATTGGGAGGGCACCTGTACCTTTCTTCATAGTCTAGGCCAGCATAATAATTAGCTGTATTTTGGGGGTCCACATCATTATCATTTTCTCCGTATATATCTGAGTTATAGCTGTCTTGATAAAAGGTGCTCTGAGATTGTTGTTGATAATCGTTGCCATTAACAGGAAAACTTCCGTAAGGTACTTGCGGATTAGGACGGTAAGTTTGATTTTGAGTGCTGTCCACCGGGAATTGCTGTTGCGGAAAATTAAGGTTGTACGGATTGGATGGATCCGGTACTTGAGTGTACACACAACTCGTTACCGCTAACAGTAACAAAGTGTTCCTCATTTTCTGTTCAAACAAAAACAATAGCGTTATAAATCACAAATACATCACATAAACGTTAGACTACGGTATAAGATTTACTTACCAATATAACTTTAAAATGTTTTGAAGATTATTATCATACTTATTTTAACATTCTTAACGGGTTAACAGTTAAAAATTATAAAACATATCACAACAAGCAAGCGTTAAGCCTCGCCCATTCCGTCATCAACAGGGTTACAAGCATAAACTTGATAGTCTTCACGGTTCAACTCATTGAATTTATATCTTTGAAAAAAAATATATTGTTATTTTAATTTTAATTTTTATAATTAAAATTAAAATAACAATATATTTTTTTATTGTAAGAAAGACAGAAATGTATAATTTACATTAAATATATTGTCAAATATGTTGTTCTTTATATTGTAAATAAACATATAAACGTCTACATGGCAATACTATCTAAAGTGATGTGCCACTCGTAATGATATTGATTCGTTCTATTCATTCATTCAACAGAATCGATTCTACACACAACTGTCTGAAATGATCAATCATGCATGGGCGGCCTTATGAGATATATATGTATTGTCTGTGGTACTGTCTGTGGTCACTACTTGTCATTGCCGAATGCCGATGGCGGTTTTATTTATTTTGTTTATTTTTCTCTTACTTTTTGAATTATATATATTATCGAATTACTGTGAGAAAAAAGCTAATTACTATAAGATAGAGTACTAGAAATAGAGTAGACTAAAGTAAGATCAGGTGATATAATATAACTTGGTAAGTACTTAAAATAAATATCAGTTATGATTTTAATGAATGTTACAATTTATATTACATCTCATTACCAAGTTGTGAAAGGTCAAACGAAATTACCACTATACAGACATGTCTTGTTGATCCTGCTATTAAGATTGTTGGGTTTGTAATGTTTAATTTCGTATACATTTATACGTGTAGGAATCACAAATAACAATGTAAATTCATATTAATTCGGTGATTCAGAATATTTATACTTAAAATTTCGAGTTGCTGTAAGCACCTCGGTTAGTTGTCGCCACAAAACGGGTAAATGAAATGCCTTATTATTTTTAGAATTGTTCACATTTTTTTATTTTTCATGTTATCAACAAGAGGGTGTCAATAATTACAGTAATACTTATAAATAGGTACAGACATGTATTATGATTTTGTTTCCATTCAGAAGAGTATACAGTATACACATTGTAGAAATAGTCAGTTATCATAATAACATAAATTTAATTTCCATACTAGTGTCCGCACTTACTAATCCACCTAAGTTTCATCACAGTTTATTCATGTACTTCTTAGTTTTGCTTATTTCCACAAGATAGATAAGTAGACAGGGCGGAACTTGGCATCTAGTTATCCAGTTAACTTGGTTACTATCCATACAATGTCCTAAAATACTAATAACGGACAAAATAAATACCAATGAATCAAATGAAATCCTAAATCATCCATGTAGACTCACATTTGTTATATTCAGACAAGATATCGCTCAAAAATAAGTTAAAAATATCTCTCCTAAATCCATCTTATTTACAGAATTATAATTTTGCGATATGCATATAAGTAATAATATGATTTAATAAATTTTTCTAATATCTTACAGAACTGTATAAATAAAAACGTAACTTTATAAGTAATTGTAAAATAATTGTAGGTACAATAATATAAACATAGTGGACAGAGAAAATCAGCAAACATAACAATGAGCCGCTTTTGATGGGTACTCAATAGTGTAATCTTAATAATAAACGAAAAATTGCATTAAATGTAACATTTAAAATATAACAGTGTGTCTGTGATGCAAAGTCAAATTATAAACAAGAATCATGAGGAAAAACCAGCTCCAGCAGTTCACTTAGCACTACAAGTGGACAAGGTATTGCAAACTACATAGTGGCTTTCAATACCTACAAATTGCACTTATATGTCCTTGATTATTTAAGTACAACAATTGTGTGCATAAGGCTATCCAACCCTGTGACAGATACCTCCACTTCCACGTTTATTAAATTATCACTCACCTACATTCATATTTTACACACCATAGACATGAGTCAACCAAGCATGTTTATTATTGCACACACAATATAAGTTATTTATGCTAATTCTGAACCTAGATCGTGGTAACTATATTTCGATATTTAATTATTATGTAATATTAATTATATTATCAAACTCGCCGCACTTCATTTAACTATCTAATCCAATATACACCGTTCACCAACGTAGCACCCATGAGAATACACATGCCTTACCACGCGACATAAACTACTATACACAATATTTACACAGAATTGTTCATTAACGAAATATCTACACATAAGAACTGTGCAGAAATTAAAAGAATTCAAAACGTGTAAGAATGCCTTATAATAATCTCCTAAAACAAACACATTTTGTTCCTTAATGAGATACATCTTTGTTAAGATTAAAATAATCAGTCAAAGTATTAAGATCTCGTTGAGCTGTTATTGGTCGCAACTAACCGAATACGATTTGTTTTCGGTAGACACATTTTTTTTAAATTCCATAATAGTAATCAAATGATGTTGTCTTTTGTAAAATTGTAATTCTAATGAATCATTTATAGATCGAATTGCTTTTAGGCTTTGGGTATCAAAATTAAGATTTACCTTTGTACATTATTCATTGTCAATATGATTTAGATTTGTTAGTGTCAGCTAACAAGAACTGTCTCTACTTTGAGGAGCTGCCTAAGTTTGTCCGTGACTCTGACGAGAGCCACTTTTGAGGCGCGCACATTCACTTTTTCTCCGGCGCACAATAGCTGGTGGCACTGCGCTCGCTCCAAAAACTCTTGGGTACGAATCTCACGCAATAGTTCCTTAGGTGAACCCGAACCGCAATGAATCTGCTTTAGTAAGCTGTCTTTAGATTTTATCTGGAACAAATAAAGGATATTTGTAAATTCTGGTGGTGATTACATAAGTACTGGAATAAAAACACTGTGACCGATTTAACTATGTCTGCCACAAAGAGTGGAACTGTGAAGTGGTCGTAATGTTAGAATAAACTGAATTAGCGAAGTAAATTCGTTACAAGCTGTTTTAATCACGATCTTGTATCTTTTATGTTTGTTTACCTGCAACAAATTAGTAATATCCTGAAGTAAACACCAAAGCCCATCTGACTGTTGTCCTGGCGTTGGCCTCAGGCTGTAAAAGGGCGGGAGAGGCGCCTCAGTGCACTGAATCTCCATCATAGAGTCCGGCGGCGGAGGGGGGCTGCCTGGTGGTGGTGACGACAACGGATCGCAACCCATTTCCTCACGATCTGAAATTAGTAATTTATTTACATCTGTGAGAGCTTGTTTACAGTGGCTCCTAGTATGGTCATAAGATTACAAATTAAAATGTTTTTTTTAAGTAATCAGATTGGTAGTATTTACCTAAAATCTCAGCGGGATGAGGGAACCTCCAAGGCTCAACAGCAAAACCTTGTACATCAGCAATATGCAACCTCAATAAAGTGGCTGCAGAACCTTCAGCAAGTTCCTCTGGGGTCTGACCGGAGTATGTTCCTAACAATGGGTCCGCACCATACGATAGTAGAAGTCGAATTACTTCTACGTGGCTGTTTTCTGAAGCTTCATGTAGTGGCCTGCAATAAAAATATTATTACTGCGTGATGTCTGGAGATGATGTATATTATATTATATTAGTGGTATCTCTGGGCGTATCGATTGTAGTAAATTGAAAATAAGGTCTTACCTTATACCACCTTGAGCGGCGGCGGAGACATTGGCACCGTACTGCAAAAGAAGCCGCGCTATTCGCACGTGGCCCCTTGCCGCTGCCACATGCAGGGGTGTAAAACCGGCGTTGTCTTTGGCGGTAGGCTCGGCTTCTAATTTCTCCAAACAATAAGCCACGCAGTCCTAAAAAAGAAAGAAGAGTCTTAAACATGTACTTCGTAGTTCTTCGTACTAACTCAATATATTGAAGAAATTGATAAATACTCACCGTATAACCAAGTCTCGCAGCGCGATGTAGATGGGTTTCTCCTACGCTCTTATTGACAAACCAACTTTTGATTTCTTTTTGGATGTCATGCACGGATTCTGGACTAGGTTTGACAGCTGGTCGGCGTACTTTGTTGCTAGCACTGGTATCATCTCGTCGTACTATTTTCTTTTTCTTGCGAATATAATCAAACCCTGAACTAAATTTCCTTCTTCCAAACAGACGCTTCAAACGTCTTTTCGTATGTACTTCCGTCGTACCTGGAGAACTTCCTTCTTCTTTTGATGTATCTTTCTCTTCAAGGGAAGGGCTTATGCTTTTTTTAAGTTTAGAGCTTGTCATTTCCTTTACTCGTTTAGTGGGCAACGATTTCATTAGGTTGTTTCTCTTTTTTAGACGCATCAGTCTTCCTTTAGCATCATTTCTTTTTAAAGATTTAGTACTTCTAAGTCCATCTCTGATCGAACTAGATCTTCGCATCATTTTATCTTTCATTATTTTTTTGGGCTTTAACTTCTGTTTACAATCAGATTCTTTTTTAACTTCTATTGATTTTTCAAGCATTTCGTCTAATTCATCTTCCCTACAGGAAGTCGGAGGTGCAGAAGCTGGTCTTTCATCACCAAAAACTTCCTTGATGGTAGCTCTTTGCTTTATAACTCTACTTTCGGTTCTAGTCCTAGATTTCAGTACTACGGGCGCAAATTCTTCTGTAGCTCCGATGAGGCCGTCTGTGTTATTAATAAATGCGTTCCTAAAAGCAGACACAGTCTCTTTTCTGAAGGCTCCTAGATAATATATGTCCTCCATGAGCTTTTCCTTCTTAGCACTTAAACTTCCTTTGTTACCGTTTTTCATGAGACCTAAACTAGGCGTTGCTAATAACTCCGATGTATTGGAACTCTTGGGAATAATTTTCGGGGACTTCTCTTCCCTGTCTTTTTTGTTTTTTCTTAGGTCATCTCTTTTACCACATTTTTGTATGAGTACATCCACTATAGAATTTCCTTTTTTCTTAATCTTTGTAGAGAATACAGTAGACGAAGAAGCTTCCGAATCATACTGAAGCCTATTATTTACTGCTGAGCAGCTGGAGTTTGAGTCTAGGTCGCTATCTAATGTTAGTTTGTCAGGACGTCTAGCATAAATATCATCAGTTGCCGCTGAAGGTGCAGAAGATGGTGCTGGCGAAAGGGGAGCGGGGTCAAGATCCGGCAATGATGTTGAACCTCTAGTAAATAATGTGCTTGATCCCTTAACAAACGGACCACCGGAGCGCCCTCGCGGAATAGCAATAAGCCTGCTGGGCATACGTAGAGAGCGTTTATATCTGTATAACTCTTCTTCCCATCCTGGGTGGAAGTCGGAGCCGTCCCCGAAACCAGCTTTGCGTGCTGGTGTTGAACTAGCACTGCTATTACTATTCGTATTACTGTCTTGTTTTTTTCCCGGCGAAGATTTTGCGGGAGTTTTTGCGACTGGCGTACATTTTCCGTCTTCTGTTTTAATTGTCTTTCGTGTTCTTAGCCTACTCGCCACAGTTAGATCTTCATCTTCACTATCAGAACTGGAATCGTCTTTCTTCTTTTCACTCTTGTTGTTTTCAAGGAGCTTTGCCTTAGATCTGGAATTTTTCCTGTTTAGCTTACCTTTATTCGGCTTTTCTTCCTTATCTTTTTCACTGGGCTTTTTAGAGAATTTACTTACATCAACGTCACAACACTCAAGTTTAACATATACTGACATGTCATTTAACATTCGATACTTCAGACGCTCACTTTGTTCCTTCTCTTTTATAAGTTTACTCTTGATTAATGGTTCATCATCGTCAGTAGATTCAGATTCTACCTTGATTAAAGTTTTGGGAGGTGCTTTATCTTTTGTAATTTTAGAATTAGTCGATGTTGAAGTTTCGTTGTTGGTTGTCATTGATTTTCGTTTTAATGAGGTTTTTATTGTTTTCTCGTTATTCTTTTCACTTCTTTTACTATTCTTTGATTTTTCACTCTTACTCACAATTTCTTTCGAGGCAGATTGTTTAGCATCAGTTTCTTTTTTAATGGGATCTTTTCTGATATCTTGTTTTAATTCTGTTAATTTTGAAACCGGATTTCTTGAACATATGCTGGGTAGTTTTAAATCAGAATTCTTGGTACTAGATTCACCCATAGCAGGATTTTCATCGGCTGTTTTTTGAAGAACAACTTCTTGTTGATTATCATTACTTTCGTTGGCTGTCTGCTTCGTTATTTCTTCTTCGTCTAGTGGCTCTTGTTTGATTATAATATCAGTAGCAGGTGCAACTTGTGCCACTTCAGTGTTTAATTCGGATTTTGGGAATCCCTCTATACTAATCCCACGTTCTTGTTCTAATGTCTCGTTGCGCTTTTTCCTTGCTTTTTTCTTATGACATCCTGTTTTCAATTGTTCCATAAAGGAATCACAAGCTGAGGCCCAGTCTAAATCCTCTGGTTTATTATTATCTCCCGAGATATCATTGTCTAAAATTTCTCTTTTTATAGTTATTTCAGCATCTTTTTCAATTTCGTCGATATTCATGGGCTCGGATTTGATATCAGGAATAATAGTTTCGGGAGCCTTTTCACATTTGATTACCGATTCTAATCTAAGATCTTCGCGTATTTGATTAAAAAGATGCTGTTTTTGTGATTTCGGAAGTAACTTATTTTTATCAACATTTCCTACATCTTGTTTATATTCAGTTTTCACATTATTTTCATGCGATGGAGGCATTACTTTTAGCTCGGCCTTAGTTCTGATTCTCGATGCAACGTCATTTTCTGGAGATTTACTTACTTGTTCCACCGTATCAGCTTTTTGGAAGTCAGACTCTCGTAATATTGAGTCCACGGCTTTAGGCATTTGTATATGATGTGTGTTCAAGTTTGGTTTATTCTGTGAACTTTTTACGTCTTTGGTCCTGAAATCGGTATCATTTTCTTTAGTCAGATCAGTAATTTCTATCACAGTGTCATCAACATCATCTATCACAATGAGTTCCGGTATTTTTTTCGGTCTAGATAATTCAATATGACCGGTTTGTTTAGTTTCCAAACTATTTCTGAGTATACTTAAAATTCTTTTATCAGCCGGATTCCCACTGTGAAGATCCATCTGATGAGGATGTATATCTTTATGTGGTGGAATTTTTTGTATGACCTGACGATTATTATTTGACACATTTCTATCCGCAAGGTGAACATGATAATCTCTGGAGTCACGACCAAGAGCTTCTGGAGGATAAGGATATCTATGATTAACATGAGGATGGGGATCATGATAAACACTCGAGGAAACCGGCCTTTTGTGTTCATTTTGATAAGTCTCATAACGCTTATGGTTATTATATACTGTTTGATTATATCCAGGTTGAGTAGTAAAGTCGTGACGGTCTCGAACTGATCTATTCATGTGATCTATCCGGCTATCGGCCGTCCAGGTTTCGTATCTGACTATTTTTTCTGGAATGTTGCTAACAATGGGTGCTGCTGGACGTTTTCTTTCCTCTATTATAAAATGTCGATCGTCACGAATTCTGTTTTCAGTATGACGGTCTTCACTAATAGACGTAGTGAGATCAATTCGTACGTGTTCGGATCTACCAACAGGTATACTGTATTTGCTGCGGTCAGAGTATCTTTGGTGGGATTGATGGCGAGATTCTGGAAAATATGCTTCAACTAAACCAGGTTGAGACGTGTCATAAGCGCCATTATATCTGACGGGAGGATGGCCAGATGGCGTTGCCAAGGTATGATTGTTATTCGCTTCCCTGTATCGAGCAAAATCTGGGGCAAAGTCTACTTTATGTGACGCCGCGAAAGTAGGTAAATGTTGAGGAACTTGACGACTGCTAGATGCATGTCTGGGTTGCAATGATAAGTTTTTACTATCTTGTGTTGCAGAATCCACTATGTCGTCTTGTGTAGTTGAAGAGTCTGCCGAATTTTTAACAGTCTTAACCGATAAATCAAGTGGAGATTCTCTCTTTTGTTTGGTTTGATTCATTTGATTCACTAGACTTGTTACAGATACCGTCATTCGAGCTTGTTGATTTGGATACCCGGGCTTTACAGCCGACCGCGCAGGTGTTTGTACATGGTTCGGAGTAGTATATTCATGGGATGTTTTGGGTGCTGTCGGGGGACGGTAACTATTCCTAGATGTTTGATGATTCTGGACTGGGTTAGGCACCAAACCTGTCGTCGGGTACCGTGCCGAAGAGGTGGAGGCGGTTGGATACTGGTAGCTACTTCTTGCGTCAGCGCTTCTATTTACTGTAGGATATTCTACAGGGCGCTGGGATGGTTGTACACGAGACTCATGTGAATGCTGTGCAGGCATACGATCCTGAGGTCTCGCGACATAGTGCGTATTTACAGCATCCATTGCTGTATGCTTGTACTGTATTTGATGATGTACTTCTGAACGCTGGTTCGGTATTGGTTGGGGCACTGTTTGCGTTTGTCGGTAACCGGGATAAGATTGTTGAGGATCGTATTTTCTTGGAGTAAGCGCTTGCCTATCATAGTGCGGAGGGGTGCGGGTATAGTGCGATGAATCATGACGTTGTGTAAACGTTTGATAGGCCTGCGAAGAACGCCCGTCCACAGCAGGAACTCGTTGCGGGGGTGGAACTACTTGTGGATGATGTATTGGTGGAACACGATCATTGTGCGGGTGCAACGTAGGAGGTTGCGAAGGCGGCATTGCGTAACGGGACGCCGGCGGACTATGCGCTGCTGAATCACGAAGCCGTGATGCTGCGTGTTGCGGTACCGAGCCAGATAGCCTTGCATAAGTTTGCTGAGGACTACTGTGCCGAGGAGGTGCAGAGGGTTGCGGGGATGCCACTAATGGCCCATGCGAGCTTCTGTTTCCATCAGGCAAATTATTTTCATAATGATATCGAGAGTAACTTTCGGGCGGTCTGGACGCAGTATAAGTGTCTGGTGGACGCCCGGGAGCAAAGTGTTCTATAGGCCTCGCCGCGGGTGTTGCCTGCACGCGGTGCAAAGGCGGACGGTATTGTACGGACGGCTCCTGATGCGGCTCAGGTGTCGGAAGCGCCTGTATCGGTGCTGACGAAGGCGGCCGGGCAGGCGACGGACAGGGAGCTGCCGGCGCGGGTGCGGGGGACGGCATGGTTCGCAACGGCGGTTTGCAGATAAAGTGAGACGGAGGAGAGATTGCGCCAAGTGTTTCTTCTTCGTCTTCTGGCTCGGGCTGTTCGCGGCGTTTCTCCGCTGCCTCGCGCATCACCGTCGCCTTGTGTATAATGTGCGGCTCGGGCTCTAATGGCTCCGAGGGCGGTCGCGGTGGCGCTGCACTTGGAACAACTACTGGAGTCGCGAGAGGAGCCGCGGCGGCGGATGGTGGTCGCGATGAAGGCGCAGGGGCCCCGGACTGCGCTGGGGCGCCTTCTTCGGGGGGAGGAGCACCCGCGGGCCAGACAGGTTGCCCATTGGCTTCTGCCTGCCCCTGTGCTTGTTTGGGAAGCCCCATAAAGTACTGGCGAGTCCCTTCCAGTACATTGTTAAAAGTTACATCCATACTACGGAGTCCGTCTCCCTTGATCGCTACCTGAAAATAATAAAGACGTACTTAAGAATTTATAGTCAAAAAGATATAAAACAAAGATAAAAATTAAGTATATTGAAAAAAGACTGATCGCGGAAATGTCGTTAATCATTGTGAGACGTGAATGCTGATTCCGTCGAAAACAACACTTGTCGAAGGTGCGTTTCGGGGTCGTTACCCGCCGGTTGCCCTTGAGCGTACTTCGCCCCCGAGCCCACATATACACGTATATATAATTATCGTGTATCTACAGTGATCGTGCAGAACTTCCGCGTGACGCTTATAATCCTATGAATGTGAAAAAGTTGGCTGACCTTCATTCACTCCAGTTGAAATTTTATTATGCTATAACATTTCTTTAAACTAATAAATCATTGTGTACTTATTGTTGTAAGATTCATTTTATCGATTGTGAACCACATAAAAATAGATGAAATGTCAAAAAATACGGTTAGTATTCTCGCAAACAAATGAAACCGGGTGGGAAAGGAGTGGTTGTCATGGAAGCGCATCTCTACTGCGTAGTTGCAATCGAATCGATAGAGCACCAGACGTCGTCCCGGGACATTATGGCATTTCCTGTCCGTACTAACATATTTTAAGCTACGTTTATTCCGGTATATAACAAAGAAACTGAAAGGCATGACGTACCTATATAAATGTAGCTAGTAGGTATACATGTTATTTATAATTCAATTTTTCCGGATTATTTAAAACGTAACGTTATGACGTTATCTCGTTTTATGGAACTAGATTTTTATGAGGAAAACCAGTTTGATTCAAGAGCAGCGAGCAGAAAATATTAACTATGTATATGTTTTATTAACAATAGGAGCATATAGTTCTTTTTGTAGATTAGAAATTTTCCCATTCTACAGTTCGTCATTTGTTTCCCTATCTATCACTTCAACGTAGTTTAAAATTTTATTATGCTTGAGTAGAATATATAGTAATATTTACATCAGGTGCCATTAGTCAGCTTATCTCAATGAAACTGGGGCGGTAAACTATATGTCCGTACAATCTGTACATGTATGCTGTATAAAATATATATATATATCCACGTGAGTGAGCATACCAGTGCAAGATGCAATTATCCGTGCTGCACTTGTGAGAGCTCCGTTATGAAACCGCTGCAACTACCACTTTTACCAACTCGGACGTAAATATAGCTTCTCTTAATAATACCTACATTTATTATTGTATAGTTATGTTATTTTTCTTGACTTCGGTAGTAAACTATTAATTATTACTGCACCCCTCTATTGTATTCTACTGTTGGATAAGCAAGTCTTACTACTCCCAGTATTCACTGGGAGTTTCTAATGTTTTCCGATTTAAATATTACTTACGCTTTATTTAAAGTGTTATTTGTAAAATTCAATGCATTGTGTGAGTGGTCAATCGGCACATAAGAAAGAATGTTGCCATGACAGTTTACTAAAAGCTTTTAAGAATTTTCCAAAAAAACACCGAGCGAGTAAAACGCACGCACACATAAACAGGACTCAAATCTCCAAACTGAAATGACACAAGTTAGTGCACGCGCCTGCATGGTCGATTTGAACCGGTTATTTATCATTTACTACGTTTTATTTATTATTTGACGTCGTTATGCTATTACTTACGTTTGTCAACAGCTACCCTGCTTGATGAGAGTGCTCCTTTATCGCGTTCATGACTACGTGTTTGCTCCCCCAGAGAACTACAAACAATAAAAAACACAATTTAAAAAAAATGCATAGGTACCCATTATTCTGCTTAGAACTGAGATTGTCATTCGTTAAGGTTTTCTTAAGTCTTGTCCTAGTTCCGAAGGCAGGTTTTACTTCAGGTTTAAAAGTTTTCAATTCACTGACAGTTGTAGGACTTACTTTACTTGGTAACTTTAAATAAAATAATGTTGCCATAATATCCGAGTCGTAAATTAAAACCGATTTTTACGCTTTTTGTCCTACTAGATTTTAGAGATGGCAACCCTACCCAATACAAGTAGAAAATCAATGCGGAACTTATTGTTTACATTGCAAATGGTATATAGCTTTTATTTACATAATAAGGAAAATCAAGCTACAGCGTGTGGCACTTTGACCCGAGATGTTTAAATACCTATTGTAATACCTATAAAGTAATAATTTTAGATTTTATGATGTATTTGATTATTAATTTAGGGTTTTAGCTTTACCATCAGGTCTTGTCATTAATAGTTGTGTTTTTGCTCAAATTTTAAGTCTTACACTTGTTCATTTAGACATTGACCCAATTCGGCAATAGTTGACTTGCAAATGTAGCACATCATCCGAATTGACTTTTAAATGTTTTTGTATGAATAAAATAGACTCAACCCAACGGGTGTTGCTGAATTAATTTGAAATAGTTAAAGGCCTGTCCAATGGTATGAAATACAAATATGTATATATATTTTCAAGGAAAAATGAAATATACAGGACCTACCAACATTTTTTTTTCTATACTTACTTACAAAAAGGGTCTCTTTTTTTCAAATCGTGCGTACTATAATATAATAATATCATTAACTTATTAATTTCTTAAATTACAAGATTTACATTGAATATTTCTTTGATAGAATAGTACTTAAGTACACTAGTTTTAATTTACGGGTATTTGAATGCAAACGGGGAATGTGTTGTAATTCCTGTTTGATATTAATAGATATGTGATCGTAATATGCTTGAATTGAAAAATTGTAAATAATAATAGCTAATAGGTACTTACTAATATAAAATTACTACCTTCAATTGCTTTGCGGACGCGAACCGCTCAAGGCCAAATCCATCGTAACCAGTACGCGCATATTATAGAATAGAATCTATTATGACTGAATTTATTTAGCAAATAACGTTGACACTTGACAGTCTAGAGGGTATTTGACAGAATGACGACATAACTCGATCGTATACAAACTGCGCACGAACTATTTTTCCGCACACAAACACACTGCTATCTTAATTACGTTGGTGTGAGTACACACGTACATTCGTGCCCACAGCTGTGGCGGGTCGTTGCCCCCGCGAGACGCGAAACAAGGTGACTCGAACAATGTCTCCTGTTCGTTCTTTCTTCCATTTAAATTCGGTTATTTGGTATTCGCATATCATATTTATTATAACGGAATATGTTTTTAAATGAAACTTAATTTGCTAACGGAAATTAAGTACCTAATCGCATGGTTTTCGATTTGATTTTAGTATACATTTGTCAGCTAGTAAAGACTCAATTTTTAAAAACAAATTAGTAATTCGATAAACATCGTCGCTCCGACAAAAACAAACCTTTACTTCATCTTAGATAGTTTAACCCTAGTATAAATTCTTAGAGACAACATTAAACAGAGTTATGTTATTGGTTCCATTATAAATTTCTAAACCATTTCCAATAAATCTCCCACGTCTACCGCAGATCACGTAGAAGGTACAGGAAACTGAACAAATATATACATACCCGACGCAAAATACAGGCAATAGTGAACCCTTATAGCAACAGGGGAGAGGAAATTACTAGTAAGTATTACTACACCCTTAGGTTGAACCAATACTGCAAGGGGACGTTAGATTGATTTTTCTTAGTAAACAACTGTAATTGGTCGTTAAAATAACTATAATAGGATATTGCTAATTTTAATAAGAAACTATTTTCCAATACAATGTAAGAACTTCAGGATAATATGTATTTTTTATCTATGCTATACGTAGTAAGGAATTTACAAGCATATTATCTTGTATTTATCACTTGCTAAAATAAATTAGAGGAAGTAGGCCGTTAGTACCTTAATCCTGATATAAAACCTGAAATAACACGAGATAAAATCCCTACTAATATTACAAATGCGAAAGTAACTCTGTCTGTCTGTCTGTTACGCTTTCACACTAAAACTACTGGACCGATTTAAATGATATTTGGTAGAAAGAAAGTCTGGAGCCTGAGAAAGGACATGGGCTACTTTTTAACCGACTGCAAAAAAAGGAGGAGTTCCACGCGGACGAAGTCGCGGGCAGAAACTATCATAAATAAATCTTAATAAAATATGTAGCTCCAAATTTTACGTGATACGTTAACATGCTTGTTGTGAGATGCGCGCGCGCCTGTGGCCCACATTTTCGCGATCCATATTCCTTCTATTATTAGATCCGTTTGTTTGTTGTCGTGGACTGGTTTTATTTATATGAATTTACTTGACTATCATATTTTTTTCATTATAGTGAACAGTTTTACGTAGAAAAAGTAAATTATTTACGTACTTACCTAATTACTTAAAATTCATTACTTTTGTTAAAACTGAAACTTTAAAACATTAATTTTGTTGATTAAACGAAATACCGAAGTTAATTTTTACTGGCCTGTTGAATTATTTTCATATATATATATTCATGAATACGTAAATGTGTCATTTTAAATTTCATAAAGAAATTAACAAATTGAATATTATTGGGTATGTATTAGTTTTACAAACAATCACGCCACTTTCGTTGACACAAGTCAAATTCGAAATAAAATAAAATTTAAACAAAATCACTGTATTGCTGCAATGGCATCAATATGCGGGCTTTAACAGCTGGGCATGAATGCAAATTGGTTGTGATAAAATACCTACAGAATCTATTTTAAGACTTGTAACAACTAGAGCTTGTCCATTTGGATTGAGTCCAACATTCACCTATAAATTTTGAGATTCTTTGTTTTATCCGATTACTATATTTGTTGCACTTTGCAGTGAATCTACTAAGACGACATTGTTAATTGGTGTAGCAATAATCTCGCCAGTCACTCATATAATTTAATGGAGTATAGATATATAGGAACTTAATCAAATAAATACTGAAGTACTCTCCATCAATTCATTTCTTTGGTAGCAATCTAAGCACGCAAGCGTCTTGTTATCCTTCAGCCGAAGCGTTAGCGTGTCAGTAGGTCAATAGCTAACTGCAAGCGGTTTGCAAATCACAGACCGGTTTACTTTTGCCTGATATTATGTCGCTAATAAGTAAGTTGTACTTCCGATCGTAATGTTACATTGAAATATTGGTCAAAAGGGGAACAACGCTGTAATTATATGTGTACCTACACAAAGTTGAAAAAAAAAACACTTCAAAATCTAAATGGCACTTATGTGCACACGTTTACGTCGTACTTAAAGATTTACGATTATTAGTTGAACGCACGACGAAATAATCGATGTAACTGGGTTGAACACACATGCAATTAGAATCAGAATTAGATCGTTCCTATATGTGCTACGGATGCGAATAAATTTGTATATGTGAACAATTTTAACTGGGTGAGCTGAGAACATCTAGTGCCTATCCTGTTAGTAGGTCAGTCGGCCAGTGTCACAGCTGAGTGGCCGGTACCCACTCACCCGCGCGGTAGCTGCCTTGCATTCCTAAATCAAACAATGAGTTTATTCGTTGTAATCATTTGTAATGACAAACAATTGATCCTTCATCGTGTTCTACGAAGCTGGTACTATCTGCTATCAGAACTCCATGTGTATCACTCTAACCACATGGAAGATTACGTATGTTTAACATATAAAAAAATATACCCGGAATTTTATCTTATCTAAAATCAACAACACTCCGGGACTCTGCGTATCTTTATGACGAAAAAAGGATGATTCATAATGCACATTTGTATCTGCGCTATCTCACGATCTTTCTTTTAGAATTTAAAATGCTTAAAAAATAGTATGATTAATTATGAAATGTTGTAAATTCCGTCAGCAAATATACATAAACCCGAATCCTAATCGCCTTCATAAATGAATGAATTAAAACCTAAACAGTTTACGAAATAAACTAGTTTAAATGGCAAATGTAGATGAATACGCCAATGAGCAACAGAGTAATGCGGAAATAGTGGTGAAAGTGGGGTGAAAGCGGCGCGCGCAACGTTTACCTAATCGCTTAGGCACAGCGGCGCTCGCGCAGGCGGCCTCGCGAGGCGTTACATCAGAACCACCACCACTGATGTGAAAGTCAATGTTACATTAGATGATCGTCCCGCTTTACATCCACATTACGACAGGTTTTACAATTTGTGAACTCTTCATTTCAATTCAGATGTAGGTGACGACATAAATAACGATCTGAACTTTCAAGACAGTGTATAATTAGAGCCTAGTAACAGTTACGGCACTGAAACTGTTGCCAAATGCTAAGAATGAACGTGTCTTATTTGGCGCACTGAAAGGTCGAAGTAAAAGTAAATAATAGTTCAGATCCTGCGAATCTTAAAAGAAAAACTATTTCCTATCGCTGACATTAAAAGAGACGTAAGTCAACTGTAATAGAAAGCTATATTTATGTAGTGATTGAAGATCCTACTAATAAGACAAATCTAGCAAATAGAGCGTGCTAGAAAAGAAAGTTGACTGTTTTTTATCGGAACTGTAACAGTGATAGCACCGGTATCTAAGTGGGTCGGTGCAAAGACACAAATACACAGTTCACGACACGAGAAGTGCGAACTCTCTTATCTATCCTCCATTTACTTTCTTTGTTTACAACGCAAACTACATTGTGGTAAATATAGCATCATGAGACTCAAATCCTACTCGACTATGATTTCAGGAATTCTTAAAATGTGAAGTGTACAGATAAATTACAATACTCTTATCAACAAAATCCTTGACCTGAATAGAAATAGATTATCATATGGCCTACTTACGGAAGAATATCAGCAATTGGAAACAAATTACATAGTTTGATTCGTACAACGGATAGGTAACTTACGAACAAAATGTAGACATACAATTTCTGAAACACGATACCACGATATTACCTCCGGTTTTCTTTAACTTACTAAAAATAGCGAAAACTTGTAAATGTTTATAAAAGAGGTTAATACCTAACTGACTTTGATTAAGTACGTAAACGTCATTTTCAATATCTATCTGTACAGGTGCACATTTTTCATCATCAATCATTGGAAAATATTCCTATACAATTCCAATACCTTTTCCGATGTTTATGTAGATATTTTTTGTAAACTATCTTCACAGCAGCATATTCTGAAGAGTCTTGAATCAATTTTGACAGGCCATGAATTCTAATAAAGATGAACAGATCGAGGCAAATATAATGAACGTCTTCCTCATAGCATCGTCCGCGGACTCGTGAGCGAGTAGGAAATGCCGGCCGAGCGTGCCTTGACCCACTTAATCCCTTTAAGCATCAGCCGAGAATCGAGATCGCCCCCCTCGAAGACCATAAGCCGACTAAGCAAACCACAGATTAACTGAAGACTGCAATGTAACCATTTCACTTATATAATAAATCTATCTAATACTCGTTTACAAGAACACGAGTAGAGGGCTCAGAAATGTTTGCTAAAACCCCGTATCGGTTTTGAATTAGGTATTACTAAACTGTCACGTAACTATATGCACCAAGCGAGATTTTTAAATCCACTGTTATATATTGATCGATATTTTGAAAGACTAATACGCAAGTTGTCAACGTTGTCAACGATGGTCTAAATTTAGTGAACTTGTACACGAGGTCGCGACGCACGTCAGTCGATTTGTGTAAAGATGGCGCCCGTATACCATTCGCGATCTCGATTGTCTCATTAGCTCCACAACCTTGCTCAGTTACAATAAGCTATTTCGTTTAGTTAGTGAATAGTCAAGAATGCTGACAAAGAGCCATTTTTGCTGGAGCCCGTGAGAATTTACGGAATGTTCACACAACTGCATCTGATTTTATGTTTAAAACGCGATGTAAAAATACTTGATGTAACGATTTGACGACCGAGTGTATTTGTTAACCTACATCATAAACAATAAAATTCAATATTTTTTTCTTAACTAAGACAAACTATCTTTCTTTAGTTCAATTCATCGGCTTGGACGAATATCACGCGATTACTTTATAAATTAACGCACTTTATATAAAGATAGATATGCATACTTACAGTGGCCATTGAGAGCTCCTAATAGTCCAAGTAAATAGATGACAATCCAAAATAGACACAAATCACTTGTTTATTGGGCATAACAATCGGGCTGTTGTTGCCTCAACATACACTTCACTTTATTTACTAAACACGAAACCACTGCAACAAACCAACTCTTCGTCAGTTAATTCACATATGTACACAATCGGATTCACAATTTCCACTTTGTATCTTCAATAATAGTATAAAAACGATTACATAAAACTTCACACACCGTATCTGAGTTCACACCCAGCCCAGTTCCAAGTAGGCAGGTACCTGTAACAAGACAAAGCCGTGGTGAATTATATGACATTGAGATTATAGCGGAAGACAAAAAAATGTTATTGAAAATTGTTAATGGGTAAGATAAGAAAACACGTACTTGGCTGATGCTAGTTTAAATCGAGGATAAAATAAAGTGTGACGTAAAAAGTCTGTATCTGTATTGTGAAACGTGCGCTCAGTCCAACGATCCGACACTGACTGGTGGGATTGGACGACTATCGCTAGCGCAGTGGGGAGTACCGGGGGGAGGGAGAGAGCAAAGGCAGACGGACGGAGGGAGGACAGATAGAGGGAGGGAGGGCGTCTGACCGACTGGTTGGTCGACCTATTGGCATCCACCAACACGGTAAAGCCGCGTTTACAACAGGAAATATTCTGCGACAACTGACCACCAATCGTGCATGAAGATAAAGAAGTTTGTTTTTGAAATCCCAAATTAATATTGCGCTATTATGTCTCATTTGTTCCGTCTATTGTAGTCCGTTGGTAATTGCTTCCTAAACCTATGGTTGCATTTTTTGTTATCTAAAACACGTATTGTAGAGTCATCTTGAAAGATCGCGTTTATGTTGAGCGATCATCCGATAAGTACTTGCAACCTTCAGGAGATCCTCATGGCCACGCGCTCAGCCGTAAAGGTCATAGCTGTTGCTACAGAAAATGACAATGAAACAACTCTTAAACTAAATTCGAAGACTACAAAAACTGATCTAGAACAACTTAAGGAAGTAAGATAACGTGGGCCAATTGATAAAGCGTATTCATATTGGAATAAAATTTATCAATATAGGTTAAAGCACTATCAAAAAGTTGATAATTAAATAATTATTATAATTTGATCCTTTTTTTATATGTTTGTGTAACTAACTTAAAAAGAAAAAAAAATTGTAGTAAAATAGTTATTCTGAGGTTCCAGGATTCTTTTGTAATCTTTGAAACGTCTCTAATCATACTTAAGGTCGTTATCACACACCATTCATCTGATAGTGTAAACTCGTTTCTACTTCCTACTTGATTGTAGCCACTTATGACACGTCTATG
Organism: Polylopha cassiicola; assembly: GCA_038024825.1. Lineage (NCBI taxonomy): Eukaryota > Metazoa > Arthropoda > Insecta > Lepidoptera > Tortricidae > Polylopha > Polylopha cassiicola. The sequence goes on from CP149055.1 coordinate 9,418,597, forward strand.
TTAACCTTGGATATATTTTATGCTTATTACTTTATTTTTAAATTTATTATGGTCCAACATTACACATTTACCTGTCTTGCATATCATAACATTACTGTTTCACATGTTATCATATCAACATTAAAGCTTATCCGAGTTATCGTATCAAGGAAGGAGCTACACTTCTTTGAAATATCCATTAATACTACCTAAACGTACCGGTTCTGTAATTTACAAACTAATAATTATATAGCTATTTCAACGACGATAAAGCAATAATACAAGGTCGAGGGACAGTCATTATGTTGTACATTTACAATAAACTCGTCCAAATTAAACAGCACAAGACTAAATTCCATTAATTAATTTAATCACTAGTCCTAAAAAAAATAAATGTTACGCGCATAGCATTGTTAAGTTATAATAGTATCTAACTGATTATGACCAGTTAAAATCAACTAAAAATTGTTAGGTAGTCACTCCATTACGAAAGGTCTAATTGAATGCGACGCATAGTGGATAAATATGAAACTACGTAGGTATACGATAAACTTCGAGGGGGTAACGCACTTGTTGGGTGTGTTCTTTTCTTTTTTCGTTCTCTACGCCGAGTCATTGCCTCGCCAGTCTTTTTTTACGCAGTCGAGACTCGAATGGCCGTCGCTAGTCGTAAGGCAACCTTTTACTAAATGGCCGTCAAGTAGGTAATATAAAATTCGCCAATCGAACATTTATTGCAAAATATTGGCAACGCAGTAATCATTCCGTTACAGCCGAATCGATGGCTGAGGTCCCTTTTTATTCAAATAAATTGAATATCTGCATGAGAACGGGAATTCGAATATGCAACGTCTTATCATTCCGCAAGCGAAATCGTAAGCAGTGTTATTGCAAAACGTTCAGTCGCAAGGTTATCTGCTGCACACAACACAACACGTAAGGAGGCGCATATTTTATCGCGCTAGCAACTTGGTGGCTGGACATTTAGGTGGTAATCACGTACGAGAAGGAATGAGTTTATTTTATTGAAATGATCTCATGTGCGTATATTGTTGCATGCAGTGAATTCTGGTCGAGTGCTCGCGCGGTCGGAGCACTGGGACCTGTTCTAGAGAAAGTGACCGTCGTCGCCGGTTTATTACTTTCCAAGTGGCTGGTGTTTGGTCGCGGGCCTGCGACTGAAACCACGTTCGTTCGTGGGATTACCGTTACGTTCGTTTTGCGTAACGAGGTCGCGTATAAGTATGGTGTTGTCACCAAATTTCAACTCGTAATAAAGGCGAATTGATGACTTACCAAAACTAAATACGGACAGGTTCCCGTGAGGGGTCATGTTTCAAATAACATTATAAATAATAGTGCTGAGCGGGAGGTAAATGTTTCTGTTTTGTAATAGGAAAAATTACGTAATAGCCGGTGCAAGTAAGCCGGCATTAATTTCTGCTGAACACGAGAAATCGTCCGTTATGTAAGCGGAGTTATCGTAAATAGTTAGCTGGTCATAACTAATTGGCATTACTGTAATGATCAACTGATGATAATAATTATCGTTAAATACTGCGGAAAGACGAGTGAAACGGCAAAAGTTCTCACGGAACAAATGTTTTGAGTACGTGATTACGGACTTAAAATGACGTTAAATAAAAACTTGAACAACATTGAGTTGGGATTGTAACACACAGGGGGGTAATTTCAGGCCGGTTAGGAGAGAGTCAATGTCCTACAGGGAAGTTGAACGAGCAATTCCTCGCTCATAGCCGTGAGGTCGTGTCATCGGAATAAACTACGATATTACTATATCAAACCTGACTTTAGTGTGTAGTTTTCTAACACATAGAAGTTACCGATGACAACGAAATCATATTAATTGTAACTTTTAAAACTGGATAAAATGTTCGTGTCAAGAAATCGAAATAAAGAACCGAAACGTTGGAATGTAATAAAAGAATAATAAAAGCATTTGCCGTTACACGAGGAACGGTCAACTCCCGCGCCGCTACGCGCGGGCGCATACTAACTTACCTTTCGACAAATTAAAATTCGAAAGAATATAATTTGCAGGTTAGTTGTAACATTTCCAGCACCACAAGATTCTTTCCATTAATATAAAAGAGCTATTGTCTTATCATATTTAATGCAGTTTAGTCCTTTTTGGAACTTCTAGTTCCTTACGTGTAGGATTATCTAGTATAAGTAGGTACTAGATAGGTAATCCTGCAATTTTCATATTTCTTAATGGTTCTCAAAAACCTCTAAAAGTAGCCATTATAAAACAGAAATATTTATCGGCATTGCCTGCGTCATTAGTACCATCATAACAATATCGCAAATAGTAAATAAGAGTTATCTGTCAAGTAAATAACGACCAACGACACTTCCTTATCTACGTTGTAATATTATTACCTACCTACATTGGTCCGTTTATCTGAACGAAATATTCTACGGTTCGATCTAAATGTGACAGAAGCTGGTTAAAAATATATATAGAGATGAACTCAAATGTGTACATATTTATTTTTGTAATAGCCATGTCGAAAACAGATACGTAGTGAAATTTTCTGTTTATTGTTTCATTTATTGTGTCCAAAATAGTGTTTTTTGTCCAAAATAGTGTTGTAGTGCCAAACGTCCAGGAGGGGACTAAGTATTCTAACTGTCAGCAAGAGAAGTATCATTGAATTCGTTCAGTAACGAAGATGAATTCGTTCTGAAATATATTTTGCATACATGTGTCATCCTTTTTTGTTGATCCAAGTGCATTCACTGTAAATATTGTAAACATAGTAGGTAGGTATCATTATCAATAGCATGATATAATAACCGTCGACCACTCAGCATTTGTAAGTACTTATTAACAAACCTCGTAGACATTTTGTGGAAGAGGCTAGACGTTGTGAAAGCTGACACCAGCCACGTCAGCTTATTTGAGGTTACAATTAAGTGAGATTGTTGACTCAGTAAATTTATTTTAACTAAATGCAATTCACACGTTAAAGTCCATGCGATCATAATATATTGTGTACAAGAGATGTAAACCTTTCAATAGTTGTTATTATACACATTTAACGTTTTGATTCCGTAGGCTGTGCCTACGATGGCATGACCTTGCCGCTTGGCTCATGGACAATGTATGTAGGTCAGTGGGTCGGCGAATTTGCGCTTTTTTATACAGAAGGTTCGGGTGCACGAAGATTGCATTTACTATAATGTAATTGCTTAAGATTTCACGATATTTACGACGCTTCAAACGATATTTACGCCGACTAAAATCTGTTACGTAAAAGAAGATTCATATTTCAGTTTTATTATTTTATGATTATTACCCATTCGTTGTCCTTTCTATTTCGTTCTCAGTTCGTTTTTTTTATAAAAGACAACATAAATTTAGTCCCCTACCCTTGAACTATTCCATTATCCATGTGCAGGTAGTTGACTCTTGGTGAAACAGGGTGCATTTTTTGTAGCACAAAAAAATGTTGAATCCATTGCATTCTTACTGTTTTGTTTGCTGTCGGATTAGTCAACATGTGTTGAGCAATCTCAGTGTATAATTTCTTACTGGAATAAATATTGAAAAAATGTTTCGAATCAAAAATAACAAAGTAGCATTTTTGAGAACTATTAATCCAAATATTACTACCATGGACAAGAATTAAGTAGGAGGTAATTACTTCTCCTTCCGTTAAATTAATTAATCACATTAGGTATTAATTAAAATATAATATTAAAAATTTCTCTTCTATAATATTTGATAGTCTAATACGAAAAATAAGCCCGAGTCTCGGAGCAGAATTGTTATTTGTTACTAAATGGGCGCAGTACGTCCGGCACAAATCCCAATTGTACACTTTGTCAGAGCTATTCATCTTAATTTTTTGTTTGTCTGGTTCGCCGGATAACCGAGCCAGATGCTATTCCACCGCCGGGACGGCCCTGTCCGCGCCATATCAAACAATGCCATGTAAAATGTAAATGATGCTATGTTTAGGGCTGCTTCTTCCAGTCCTGCGAATCAATAACTGTTAATAACAATCAAATTTGCACTATACTACATATATAACTGCGAAATAAATTTGGTATTGTAGTTTAAGTCCCGGATACAAAAGACCGTTTTTATCCCGTTTTTATCTAGGTACTTACGCAAATTACTAATTCTACGCAGTCGAAATCGCGAGCAGACGCTAATAAATAATAATTTAAAAGCTCATCACACTGATCGAGGTCGCGCAGTGCAATAAGTGTGATAGTATCGTGACTGCTGTGACCATTTTAATCTGGGCTAATTACGCAATATTATTGTTTTTTTATGATCGTCGAATGTTACGAAGCCAAATACTTGAGTAATTGGCTAGTCGCTGAGGATGAGAATACTACATATATATCTAAAGCGAAACTTTGAATACCATAATAGCAATATTCGGTAAGTTAATCCTGGCAACCCTAAGGACATTCACGCTGACAATTGCATTGTGCGGACGTAAATTATTTGACACTTGTTTTGTGATCTTGCGCAACACGTGTTGCCAGGATCGAGCAGTGCGGTTGCATCGGACAAATAGGAAAATATAAACGACGATATTCTTCATATTTGTTACACAAGTTAAGTATTTGTACATGGCTCATACATGTTATGTGCTTAGGTATATGAGTTTTTATTTTGACTTTTGTTTTGTCAATAAAGTGTTTAATTTTACGGAATCTCGTAAATAAAAAAAAATACAAATAATTATAAATAAATATAGTTTTGAAGATACCTACAAATATTTATACCAGTTCGCTGGGACTACCGACTAATTCAAAAAGTAAATTCAGGACTTCTATCAATACCATATATTGTTTGTATTCTAATAAGTTTCTTATCGACATAAATTAAAATGTTACGTCGCCCGGTTCTACATTTTTTACAAAGTAGGTACGCCGCTCGATTTACCTATTTACTTTCAAAAGTTTCAAATACATATATGATAAAAACCATTTCAATTACTATTTCAGTCCGCAGGCGATTTCAAAAAGCGCAGGTAACTGGGGTGAGCGGGTACAAAAGGAACACGCAAGAAATTGTCCAAAAGGGATATTTAGTTACGTACCAAATCGTGCGCATCGATTTAACTTGTCGAACGCTTTGTTCGAACTCTATCCATCGTCCGGGATGCGCTAATAATAATAACTCGTAGCAATAACAGGCGGCGAGTCATCGACCTTCGAAAAATCTGACCTGCGCGCCGCTCCGCGCCGCAAGGTTGCGACCACGCCAACTGCTTCACGATTGACTCGACTATAAAATTCTTTATTCAAATAATTTAAATATCTTATATGTATAACCACAGCTCAATTTTATAATACCTACAACAACCGAGTTAATATTTTTATTATCAATTGCGAAAACCTTATCGTACATTTGCCCCTGATCGCACAATGTTGTCCGATTTCGTATACGTACATAAGTATTTATATTATCTGGTATGTACCTAAACTCGACGTGTTTTTGTTGCATGCAATAACCTTTATTGGCGGAATAGGTACTCGACAAGGTGATCAACGTAATTTGCAAAAATAAAATATGCTGCTGTGCAACTTGTTTGGCGTTGGTTTCGGGATTTGGAAATGTTAATAGTTGAAGGTGAAATTATGACTTTTGATGTTTAATACTAAGTTTATAACCTGTCCAGTAGTTCACGATTGCAATTTACTGGATTCCCGACTTTTTAGATCGATTTTCTAATAAAATATCTTTCGTACAGCGCTTCTCTTGATGATAACCATTTTCTTAAAATATATTTGAGTGATTTTAAAGAACGCTCGAAATTAAATTACAAGCTCTTCATCTACTGATTAGGGATATATCTGTCAGCCAGTAAGCCATCATTCAGTCACGGTACCTATTTCATAAATAAAAAAATATGTAACGCGTTCTCTAGGATATTTATGGTTATGTTTGAAAATTAATCAAAAAAATTAAATCTGCGGCAACTACATGCAAACCAGTCATGTCATACAAAAGGAGTTATTTTTGTCGATGTCAATGATTGATATTAAATCGATAGCCGTGTTTTTAATCGCAATCGTATGCAAAATGTGAGACAGAGGTGAACCACCCACCAAGGAGAACCATTGACCCCCATGATCGCACCAGCGCGTACGCAAGAGGCACTCTAGGGTCGCAGATTTTGCTCTAGCGCAGTTTTTGCGATATGTACTAATAGACGATAACGTCATGCGTAGGTGGTTTCATGATCGGTATACCCTGACAGATCCGTAATATAACTAGAAATTATTTATTTTGTGTATTCGTCTCTTTGGAACCTTCTTGCGTTTCAAATACATCGCAGTTGTTGCGCATTGTCATAATCAGCGAGCGAAAATTAGTGTGTGTACCTTTTTATCGATAGAAGATTTTTAAAACATCTTGCACCCAGTTTTATGAACATGGTAATTTTATTTGTTTGATTAAGTAGTTTGTCTTCCTCAAATCTTATAAGAATAATTTCAACAACCTGCCAATAAAGGTTAAAGAAAAGTGCCTGCTTCTTGTGATAATGGGTAGGTACTTAGATAAGTAAGTTTAGAACGGTAGCAGTCGAAATATTCTATTAAAGCCGGTAGTCGCAACAGTGATTACCATCAGAGTACCGTTTCAAATCCCGCTGTAGAACGACTTAATCTGTTGTAATATTAATATCTAGCTAGGTGCTATTATTATTATTATGAAATTCTTAGTTAAATGTAAAGTCCTGTTTATATAGGTGATTGTAGCTACTCCCATGTTGTGATTTAGGATTTTCTTCTCAGCTTTAACTTGTAGATAGTAATACTTTCTTAGATTTGTAGTGATTGAATGATTGGAATATCTGTAACAATATCTGTTGACAGTCACGATCACGATTTCACTTGCCAGATATTATTTATTTTGTCAATGAGACTAGTTTTTCTTTTTTCGAAATCGTCGAATCTTACAATATAACTATACTAAATATCGGTACTTACTGGTAAAGAAACTTTCGTCTATTTTCGTCAGTCGGTGATCGTATTGCGAAACATACCGTTTTACGAAAGCGGCTATTACGACATCGACACTCGATTTACGAACGGGTCGTGTTTTTGACATCACTTGTGCGATATCCAACTTGACATAAAAGAGTCGGTTGTTAAGTTTGATATTCAGGATCCCAATGAGATTTCTAACCCCTATTTCGTTAATTTGATTGCGTTCCCGTAATGTGTTCATCAACTGAACTACCTAGATATTTATGGCTCGCATTTTCTGCACGAAGAAAGTGCAATTGAATTGTTTTGCTATTTGTTATGTTTATATAGGGCGTAGCAGAATGCGACCCAACAGGAATGTTCAGCAGGTAAGCAAGGCGTGGGTACTGTTCGCAAACTAGACAGCCGTGCCTGGATTATTAGGGTTGTACAGAAATTTTGCGAGATACATAGATCGAGAACAAAAAGAAGACTACTAGAAATTTTACAAGTTCTAGCCAATATTTACATTTACGGATCTTATAATTATTTTGTAGAATACTTATTCTGGATTTTTTTTTAAATTGGAATTCTATAATAATTTCCGTAATTATCAGTTGTATATGTGGGCACCACTGAGATACTCAGATCATACGTGGATAATAACCAATACCCAATAGGCATAGTCTAGTAAATGCCCTAGCACCTGTCGTATTAGGTAAATCGTAACAAATGTTAACCCTAGGTGAGGTACAGCCTGTCCGGGAACTGGTTCACGCGGAGGGGTTGTGAGCGCGGGCGGAGGCCCAGACGGAGGGACGTCATTGACCTGCCGGGCTCCGCCCCCCGCGCCCGCGCCACTACCCCTCTTGCGACACCCGCGGAAACCGTAACTTCATTGTATCGTGCACTCCAAATCAAATTCGCTCTTCGAGATTGCTTCTATATGACAACTTCATGAACTATATGCCCCCATAAGATGACTTTCAGTTAAGCACCAGGTTTAAATTACAATGTTTACTCACAGACTCGATCGATTAAAGATTTATAACACCGTTCATACATTATTTATTATATACAAAGTTTCTCGACCTGTTAAGTAATAGGTAGGGCATCGTAAATAGTTTTGTTATTGTAATAAAGTGTGGAAAACTAAGTAGATAAACATAGAAGAATATCTCAATAAGAATAGGTACCTACCTAAGCAATAGAATTTTCTCTAGACAATGAAAATTCTAACCTTAAAATTTAGGTAGGCCGTAGGGCGTATAAGTTTGGCAAAGGTCGAGCAGGGCGGGCGGCGAGACGAGTCGGGCGACCGCGTACCTACCGGAGTTGTTCGTCGGCCGACACCAACTGGGTCAAGTTCATTATTTAAAGATGACTAGTCGAGGGGAGTTTTTCATCTTGCGCCCTTTAACCCCACTGTCCTCTCTAACCGATTTGTTTGAGCGGTCTAAATGAACGGGAATGAGTTGAGTTAGCTTTTTAATACGTTTATGAACATGAATCAAATAAATTAAGGAGCTTAAAGTGTGATAATTCCAACCCTTTTTCTTTTTGTCCCCTTTTTTTCTGATAAGTAACTTTTAGGTCACTTTTATAATATAGGGTAGGTATGTACATACTCGATGATTTTAATATCACGTTGGAAGAGTTGTTATGTTAACCGTATAATCTTTAACGATAATAATCGCCACAATGATGATACTTCTACCTTGACCTCGTCAAAGGGCAATTGAATAATCTTGTAAACCTCTGAAATCTCTACGATGAAACGTGTTTTATTTTTTCTTTTCTTATATATTTCTCCCTTTTAAAGTATTATTACCTACTTTTAAATCTGCTTTTATTGTGTAGTGATAAAAACTTTAAGTTTTCGCACACATGTAAGGGATCGGCTTGTTGTTCATGTGTGCATTCGTCATGATGTAAGTAGAGAGACTTATAATTGATGAATTATATGTGTTCTTTTTTGCTTCTGGTTGTATAGGTACCTATTTTCTTATGCATTAAGTCCACTTCGTTCATTTTTCAAAATCTTATATCAGTTGGAGCCAGTTTCATAAAAAAATTTTCATGAGCACTGTGCATTTACATAGGTTATATTTAATAGGTTACCTACCTATGTCATAATCAGTGACACCGTGTTTTAAAATCTATACGAGTATTACCTGTTATTTTTTGATTTATTCGTTATACTTAAATAAAATTCGTAGATAAGATTAGACATTCTACATTTTTGTTTGCCAAGGTTGGTTTAAGGTGGAATAATGAATATAAAAATAACTCAAGGTGAAACGGCAACGAGTCAGTGCCTTTGATACGTAGGCGTTAGACAAAGACTGCCTAGTTTAACACCAGGCTTCGCGGGTCCAGGCACAGATCTTTATTACTCTCTAGCACCTACTTGCGGAAGTTATTGGATACTAGCGGTCCGCCCCGGTTTCACCTTTTTTTATATATATAATATAGCCTATGTCACTCGGGAAGAGTGTAGCTTCCCAACAGTGATTATTCAAATCTATGTCGTTTCGGAGCCTATTCAATCCAAACAAACAAAGAAGTCTTTCCTCTTTATTACTTACTAGCGGTTCGCCCCGGCTTCGCACGGGTCCCTATTTTTTTTCAAAATATTCTATAGTTACTCAGGGTGAACGTAGCTTTCCAACAGTGAAAGAATTATTAAAATCGGTCCAGTAGTTTTCGAGCCTATTCATTACAAACATACAAAAATAGGTACAAATCTTTCCTCTTTATAATATTAGTATAGAGAATAATATTAGTACTTATTGAAGTAATAATTGAAGCTCAAACTATACCTACATTCTAGATTTGGGTCCTCTATACTGGCTCGATATTTGTCTAGCGATTTCTGTAGTTCTTATTAAACTTACGGATAAACATATTTAGATGTAAGATTATGTATCCAATAACAAATTTGCGAATCAGTTCAAATCAGTATTCTATCGAAAATGAGAAACCAAAAGCAATTATTTGTATATTAGCTAAATTTTAATTGAATTTGGCTCGGTCCCGATGTGAATTTTAATCAAGAATCAAAATTAACTTCTTTATTAGGGAGTTATTGAATTTTAGACTAAAGCTAAATTATTGTTGGAAATTTATATATGGTTTATCATACCTAATATATCGTGTCAGTACCTACCTACAGTGATCATTTGCTTAATTGGTGTTAAATACAATTAATATTACATTAGAATCTGATGGACTGTTTTACCTCAAATATTTTTTTGAAAGATATCAAAACAATAATAAAAAAATACTTACGAAAACAATTAGATGGATTGCTCTGCCAGGTACAGTATCAACCGGACTGAAACAAAAAATCTTAGTTATAAAATAATAATTAAAATTATGCCGGAAATAAGACCAAGTACCTATACATTAAATAAATTGATCGCGGCGTACTAAGTAATAAACAAATAGAGCTGGTTCAGTTCTTAATAATATGCTTCATGCTAAGTTTTAATAACGACTTCTTTAATAAAACCAAAAATTAACCAATCGCTTCCAGGCGAGAAAATAATGAATGTCGGTAAATGCATTTAGGTGAGTTGTGCAACTACTAACAAAAGGCGTAAGTTTCGTACCCACATTGTACGAAATAAGAAATTATAGTTCTATGGTAAGTATTGAAACTTCACAGCCTTGTCTTACTTGAGTATCAGGCAGCAAACATTCTGACGAATCTTTCCATAAAAGTAGCTTAGTGTGTCTAAAATTTAGCATTAACGTTTCATGACGCGTTATAACAATAGACTTGCGAATTGCTCAATAGCGGCAGACGTACGACGGCACTATAACATGGCCGTTCGACACACAAGATGGCCGATGGTGAAAGTGGACGGTGGCCGCCATACGTACGTTTTTCGCAAATGGCAATGAACAAGTTCCTTAAGTCGATAAAGTAGACGATTCGTAACCGAGATATTGGTTAAATTCACTATAAAATCAACAGAAATGACCTCATAATTTAGAAGACGCTACGTACAAATACAGAAAATTTATTGCACACCAGCTCTATAAAATAAAATAGACACTTTTCAAATCAAGAAGTTTTAATTAAGTAAGTAACTTTACTTCCTCTTTGGACGTATGTAAAGTAATGTAGACAGTTGGCAAAGTTCCTGCATTAGGTAAAACATTTAAAAGAACTTAATGGCTTTTTACAAATAGTTACAAATATTGACTTTATTGTCGCAACGGTAACAAGATAGTTGTAAGATCATGGTCAAGGCAATTGGCACTAGAAGATAATTGAACGTTGCAACGTTTATCCTTATCGTCCAGAGAAATAAACAAAAAGAAAGAATTGAATCCTGACAAATATAGAGCCTATCAAACAGCTGCGATGAAACGTCTGGAACTCAAGACAAAATATTTTTTACGGTTCTTCGAATAAGAAATCTCATTGATGTTTCTTGGCAGACAGCGCCCTTAACGATTTAGTAGGTTATAACCCGACGAAGGACAACACTATGTTACTTAGTTTAGGCGCGTGGTTATTCTAGCTAAACTTAATTTTCATTTGAGAAAACAAATTAGGTACCTTAGGTTGCGGTTAATTGACTTTATACTTACTGACTTCATTATACCAAATAGTATTCACTAAAGATTTTGTCTTATAAACGAACCTATCGTTGTTGTAGGTACTTACCTAGTTTGATTGGCAATATTTTGTACCAAAATAGGCAGTTACTTCTGTTTTACTTTTTTTGATGTAAGAAATACAGGCACCTACAAAATTATGATCTGTATAACTCAGTGGTCCTACTTTAGTTCTTAATTTGATGACCCTGATCCTACAATCGAGGCCACTCTTCCGCGGTTTCGCCACGCGGCGCACACGCATCCGGAAGTCGTAAAGTGTGATTTGTACTTCATTAAATGACGTAATCTTCCTCGCACAATTTAGCTTATTCAGTCCAGTGACCAGATATAAGAGTAGCATAGGCTTTGGAAAAATATAGGTTAGCAATAAGCCTCTGAGATTAAAGATAATAGAAGCGTACTAACACTTCATAAATGAACTGCAAAAATGTATCCGTAGCAACTGATTCATATTTCATATTAACTTAGGTACTTATTCCTTTATACCTACGGCAGAAGTTGTTATTAATAACACAGTGATTTTTTATGTTCTGTACTAAGTATATAACTAAGCGATGTAAGTCAAGATACCTACGAAATGTTAGAACAGTGCTATAGTTTTAGAACGTTTCAAAGGGTTAATAGAATTTCCTGCTTGGAGCGCTCAAACGGTGCGGTGGTGGTCCGACAAAATATTATCGTAACGGTTGTTCCATCAAGTCCAACATCAAGCCGGCAAAATACCTAATCAATTTCCGTCCCCACAGACTGTTTCGATATCAAAGGGCGCTTTAATAGAATTTCTACGTAGCGACGTATCGTTGCTATGCCGACTAACACAATTAGTCTGATACGGTTCACCAGCGGATGTTACTTAGTGCGTAGTCTGGACAGGTAATATTTGACAAAATAATTTCGGGAAGCACAGAGGCTATGACTAACTCAATTTAATTGAATTTCCTGAACCCTAATTTTGGAGCTTTGCTACGGATGTTCAATATATCAAAGCCTAGGTATCAAAGTGGGATGGGTGGAAATTATGTCTGCATTTCGGCCCTACGATTTTAACAAAATATGCTTCCTTACCAGAACAAGAAGTAGAAGTACCTCTATACATACATTAGAACACAGACAAGTTCTTAAGTGAGTTGGGGAAGTTCAGTAGTTACCTTCTTTACCTACCTATCTTTTGTCACATTTGTAATTGAATCAGGATTTAAGTAAATGTCGTTTTCCAGAAGTTTTAAATATCGAATTTAGTAAGTAGGTAGTATATTATATTAGACTTAAGACCTACGTGGTTATTGTGTCTAAGTACCATATTCGCAGCCTAAACTGTCTTTTTGTTTTGTGTATAGCTTTGTATCTTTAACTTGAATGTTAAATTAGCAAATAAGCTGTCAGTTTACATTTCGAAATTGTGATTCATGGCCGCGTGTAGGCAATCTTTACCAATTACGGCGAATGCTAACCTTGTCGGTGAATTCGTGCCATTGTGATGTCATCAAAACTGCGAGTTTAACACGTGTGTCGTCACTCGTCACTTGTTTCCTGATAAATAACCAATCGTATGTCTATTTTTTTTAATATATTACACTTACCCTATGTCCGTCGGGAATAGTGTAGCTTGCCAACAGTGAAATTTATTTTCTAGTCCAGTCGTTTTGGAGCCTATTCAATCCAATCATACAAACCTTTCCTGTTTGTTATTACATATCTAGATGACTTCTCAGACTTATCCGTTACTATCATACTTTTAGAATACGTAAAAGAGTAACAGTGACAGATAATTCTGGCGCGATTAAAACTTGTGTTGGCCCCTTTAAAATCTTGATTGTATTCATTGTAAACTTAATAGGTAGTATCTGTGGGTATCATTATTTATCTGTAAGAGCTACAGAAGTAAGCTAAGTAATTAACTGTTGAAAGCATTATAATTATTACTATTGATTACATAATTCATAACCACCACAGAGTCGAAGCGATCGATTTATTATAAGAAAATAATTACGTTCTCGATAATCACGTAGGTACCTACCTACATGGGTGGATCAAAAAGTACCCGCGTTCGGAAACAGATGATGTCGTTGAGCTATGTTGTTATTATCATCGTGTACTTAAGGTATTTAGAAATTAAATAATATATATTTGTTTAAAAACAATACATTACCTTTTATTTAGTGGCCAGTTTTATCACAAGAGTGTTGTATTTCGCGGTGACTTGGAAAAAGATCAATATCGTTTCGTAATTCGGTTTTTATTTTTAGATGGAAAAACATGCGATGAAATAAAAGTAAAGTTGGATGCTGTCTATGGGGGCCTTTCGCCTTCTGTGACAACCGTCAGATATTGGTTCCATGAATTTAAACGTGGCACACAACTGTTTTTGATGAAGACCGGCCAGGTCGCCCGCCAGACGTGGTTTCCGAAGAGGTCATTAAAAAAGTTCATGACATGATTATCGCAGATCGACGAACTAAAGTTTGCGAATTAGCTGACATTGTAGGCGTATCGTACAGAACATTTTTCAGTATATTATGTAATAAATTGCACAAGAAAATGATGTCCGCCCTTTGGCTGCCGCGTTTACTCACAGATGAAAATAATCGGATTCAATGTCAATGTCAAAGCAATGTTTGGATCTGTTTAAGAGAAACCCGATGGAGTTTTTGTCTCAAGTTATGGCTATTAACGAAACCTGAGTCTATTATTATACGCTAGAGACCAAGCGAGTCCAAACAATAGATTTTCCCATATGAATCTCCTCCAAAGAAGGCGAAAACGGTCCCATCTGCCGGAAAAGTCATAGCCACGATTTTTTTGGGATTCGAAGGGAATACTCCTTATTAAAATCTTACAGAAAGGAATAACAATCACAGGGCAATATTATAGTGAATTATTGGACCGATTCGATAAAAAACTTAAGAATACACGGCCCCATTTGGCTAAGAAAAATGCTGTACGGCCCCGATAACGCACCAGCACATTCATCCAGGTTTGTCGCTGTAAAATTAGTAGAATTTCGCTACGAATTGTTGCTGCACCCACCATAATTGATTGATCTGACGTCCTACGACGTCTTTTGGTGCCTCAACATGAAAACTTGGCTCGGGGGTTAAAAAATCAGCTCAAATGAAGAGGTGATTGCTGAATCAGAAGCGTATTTTAAAGGGTTTGAAAAAACATATTTTTCGAGGGGTTAAAAAAGTGGCCAAAAAGTGGGATTATGTGTAAAGACCTCGAAGGAAATTATGTTAAAAAATAAAAAAAAAATCTTTAAAAAAGATGTTTTTTCTGTCTTAATGCGGGTACTTTTTGATCCACCCACGTACCTAAGTATAAGTTTTATATCAACGAACGGCTACTAAATAGATTTGTGTACTTTTTTCATCAGATCTGTCTAGGAATCAAATTTAAATGGTTGGTTGGGTGGATACTTAACTCTTATAAAAAAATCAAAACGTCTCAAGTGTCTGAAAAATAACTCGCGTAGGTACCTACTTACTATGAAAGTTGCAACACGAAACGCGACATGTAAGAACTTATCTCTCCACTTAACGCGTTATTTATTGGGGTATGTAAACATTTGAAATCTCACAAATACTCTGGGAAAAAGGTGTAGGTATGTATAATAAATAACCAGTTATTTATATAACAAGGTAAAATTAATTTCCTGCAACAAGCTCTGTATTAATATAAGTACGTCACTCTCACATTGATTTAAGTTTCCAGAGAAATGGGGGAATTAATGAAGTTTATTAATAACTGAGCGTAGGTTGCGTTCGATGAAACAATTCAATGCTGCGCAAACATCTCGGCAGCGCAGCATGGCTGACTCGATTAAGAGCCTTCGTCTTTTTCATATCCAAAAAAAGGGAAAGGGACAAAATGCCTGATATAAATAGGATCGGGTTGAAATAACAGACACGCTCCGAACTAAAATAACCTTTTACGTAATCATCGATCAGTTAGTTCTATTTGTAGCCTTAATTAAGGATTACTTATCTATTAATAATTCTCCAATTATCAACATTCAAACGATTGTAAGATGCCAATTCACAGAATTATTTGTTGATAATAAACTTTTATTTCAGTGGCTATCATTAGTTTTGCATGACGTATATTTACCTACTTTATAATCGTAAATCAACCCGAAAAAATAGTACGATAACCCTTCGACCTCGCGACGGCGTATAGGACGATAAGTGCGCGGACATCGAGACAAAGTCGAGGCTATTACCCCCGACTATCAGCTGACGACATCGGCCCAACCGTGGGGAAATTATCTTTCTTAACGCCATATTTCGGTCGTTCACTGGCATTCGATTCATTTAGATTCAATATTTTGATGTTTAGAAATGTAACGACTTAAGCGTATTTATTAAGTTAACCTAACAAGTGATTTAAGCTTGATTCCCAGTTCTGGTATTGTGCAAATGCTCCTTTTGTAAATGAAATGCAGACATCGAGATGCGCGTGTGAATCACAAAAGCTTCCGGCGATTCATGTTATTCTGGTGCTCGGCTGACCCGTTTTAATTTGTTTTTGGTGTTTCTTCGAATTTCTGAGCGATTAATCAAATATGCACCAACTGCAATGTTGAATAATGTTTATTTTTAGGAAATTATTTACAAATCTTCAGGAACATTAGTGATATTACTAAAGCACTTGCAGCTGCTACCTATAATAAATATTATAGATTGTTATGTAAGTAATGTGTATTAAATCTAAAGCAAACTTAAAGAAATGTATTAAAAGATGTGCAATACCCACAACGTTGGTAAACAACATAATAAAATACAAACTGTAAGCGAAGTTCCAGTTGAATAGAGAACGAGGAAAAGAAATGTGTTACGAAGATGTTCACACGATGCTTAAATTTTATAATATTCAGTTCCTGAAAAACATCGTAAAAAACCTAACAAAATACGAATACAACATACATTCGTCATTAATGGAGAACTTCTATATCACGAAAGATATTGTCACATCAAATAAGCTATGGTACACATGCGGCGACGGATTCCTCGCGGAGGATGTTATTAATGTGCAGATGATATCCTGTTAAATTATGTAATTGTTATGTTGTCCTTCGTGTTGTGGTGGCATTGAGCACAGCGCGTGTAGTCAGGTAGAGCGCAAATATCGCGACCTACTTACATCGGCATCGCCGCCGCGCCGCGCTGCGCATCGTATCGCATCGCATAGCGCCGCTAAAAATAGATGCCATGTTGAGAAAGCACCTAGACACAGACAGCATCGGCCACAATTTAGATGCCGCTTTCTTGCTATCATCTACAAAGAATTTACTTAGTCCTGTGGTTACGTACGTACCTACCTAATAGGCCTAATAGGTAAAAAAATAAAGTTTTCTAAAGGGAATTGTGTAAACAAAGTAATGAATAGATGTATTAAGTAATTTAAGTACCTATATAACTTCACATCTGCGTATTGGATTAAGCGTCATTTGTGTAGGTAGTTTACAGACTTTTGATATTACGTATTGGTGCAATAATAGTAAATTTAATAGATTGCGGTTCTGCAATGAATATATGTCAATTATTATTTAGGTAAATACCTATTTGAAACATCAAATCATAATTACTTAGTATCTTTACAAGGGTTTCGGAGGTACCTATTAGTACCTAAGTTGAAACGTAATATAAACTGATAACAATATAATAATTAGATAATTCATAAGACCGATTCAACATTACATTACTAATGACGCGATAAGTAATAGTTCTTTACTCTAATAACAACAATAGGTGCGATCAATTACTCCTTAACTTACGACATAACGGGACAAAAATAATAATATGGTTAAGCTTCTTCATCTTGATAGTCTTATCAGACATGAAATTACGACACATTACCACACTAATGTTTGCATAACAAGGAGTTCCTTGTTACTGAGTCAGCCTAGCTCTTCTCCACTTCCAAGCATAATCATGATATTTTAGAAAGCGAAGTTTTATAAGAAATATCGAGTTAAATTCCAGTAGGTATGGTTTAACTTTCTAATTGGAGACTGACAAGACTCTTGTGCGGACTTTTAAGAATTGGGAAGTTTTTTTGCAATACACTGTTGCTGGCTTGTATGAGTGGTATATTTTAAGTTTGGTGCAGTTGTCGACTTTAAGTAGGTAGATGATGTTGAAATTTCTGAAGTGGTTGCAGTCCACGATTAAAAAACCAGTCCTTGTGGGCCTTGAAGCGTTTGGCTTCTTGCCACGCCCATTTACATTGGACATAATTTTCACTCATTGAAAGTCCTGACAACTTCCGTGTTGCGGGTTTAATAAATGATTTCCTCTGCTTTACTTTGCGACAACAATAATAGACACATAATTAAACTCCTTGCGAAGTTTACGAGAGCATGTGAACAAAGGAAAGATATTCCGAAGTGGTGCGAGAGTGCGTTCGTTTTAGAAAAGAAGAAATTTCAGATGCATATTATCTATTACTTTTATTAGTTGCTACCTATGCATTAAGTAGATACGTAATTGTTAAAGTCAATTGCTATCGGGCATTAACTTTTAAATAAGTACTTTTTTGTTTAAATTACTCTCTTGTTAAATAGTATTCAGTGCTCGCATCACTACCTAGAATAATTATAACAGAGTTTCTAAGAAGCGCAATAATTTTACACGAGCGGGCGCCGACCGCGACGCGAACTAACTAGCTAACGGTACAAGTGTCTTGAACCACATTCATCTCGGATCCGCTGTTGCAGGGCCAAATAAAAACTTTTGTCATTAAACTTTGATAATTCATCAAGCGAATTTCATAAAAGTATGACACCGTAATCCGGTTCCGTCCACGTATGCGTTCGCTATCATCGTAGGAGTCTCATTTACCTCGCGAGAATCGGAGGGAGGACGCCAACTCAGGCACGGCGAGTGTAGCGCGAGCAGCCTTGCCTCACTGTCACCAATTCCACACAAACACTGTCTAATCACCACACAAGTTCTAAAGAGTCACAATGTCCAAGAACCGCACAGTAGTCCAAGAGTTTGTGGCTTTTACTCCAAGAATACACGAATTAGAAGTCGGATGAATTGCCGTAGCAACGAACGATACGACCGCTCGCGGCCTCGTCTCTAAGTAGACTGGCCCGACCCGGGCGGGTGAAGAAGGGGGGAGGTCTGGTTTGTTCGCTCCGCTCTCGCAATCACGTCCGATCCGAGTAGGGGCGCGAAGAAGGCCGAGGGGCTCCGAAGCCGGCCGAGGAGCACCCGCTATGTCGGTACGGTATCGCGGTACCACGGGAGATCAGAGTGCGGCTCAGAAGGGGCGTGCACGTGTGGTACGGTGCGGCATGAGCGGACTCTCCCGGGCTGTCCTTCGGCGTTGGCCCCGTCATACAAGTATAGCCAGTGCAACGCATGCACTCTACTATTGTTCATTGCGGATGTGCTGTTCTATGTTGTTTATATGAAGCTGTTCGAGATTAAACGTTTGCCGCACATATGAACGATGACAACATGTCAAAAGGTTACTAGGCCAATCCATGAAGAGTTCAAAACAAAACAAATAATTCAATACTAGTACCTGCAGCTTTGTTTACACTGTTAAAAGTAGCTACTGCCGACTTTCTTCGTGCTACGAGAAAATTCGCAAACTTTCCGCCCCATTGTTTACTGGGAAACAGTTTGTTTTTGTTCCATTTCTATGTGATTTTCCTGTGCTGTTTATGATTGAAAGTTTTACAAGGCACGTGGTTTTCCGCAAAACAATTTCCCATAAATTTCACGGCTAACATTTTTATGATATCGACTCTCGTTGCCGTTTTGTTACGGTACCTTCGATGACAAGAAAAACATTTTACAAAAGTAAAATATAAGTACTTACTTACCTACGTACTATAAAAAATAAGCATAATGAGGAATAAGGAATAATTAGTTTCTGTATAAACATCTTATTCTTCATATTTCTTCCATTTGGAACCGAGATATATAGCTTACATAAGTAGGTAGTACCTGTTTCGTTTCCACGTGGCTCTTGGTTATAAATACACAGATCGATACACTAGCGAGCGCATTACACACGCTTTTATTATATCTTTCCGTATAAGTATAATGCATTTGGCAGGTATTCTCTTTTTCAAACTATATAAACTGTCTGCATGCAATCAGCTATCATTGCTATCAATGATTTAGGGCCATTAGGCCATGTTCCCAAAAGTTCAATCGTTCATTTTGCGACAATTTCTCGTTCCAAATAAGTAAGTAGATAAGTACGTGTAAGTAACAAAAATGGTTTCACATTTAATCATTTCTGATGCCTTCGCGGTTATTACGAACTGGAATGAAACAATTGGCGTTAGATTATCGTTGGCTCTGTCGTGCTACGAATATGGGACCTGTAAAGTTTTCGAAACTTCATCAAATAAAATAAAATACGCCAATTAAATCCGTTAATTATTTTATTCCAAAAATGGTTAATTCTGAAATCTCATGGGTATGACTGGATACATAATGGGACACGTTTTAAGGGGCACGTGTCACGTCAAAGGGATCAGGTTATGCAAACGGAACGTTTTGCAAACGCGCCATGATTTTACACTCTTAAGACGTTTTGTAATCAAAATTTTCTACGCCCTAAATAACATTGGAGTTCATGGTTGCAGGTTCGAATGCGAGGATAAGAATTTTTAGCACACTAAAACTAGAGCAATTTTTTTTTAATCTTGAATGTTGTTACACAATACACATGTTAATTATTTTTCTCCGTTGTCTATATATATTGAATAACAATCAGTTGTATAGTACCTATTTAGTTTAGGGACTAGGGGGCCTATAGCCCAAGAGCCAGCGGCCCCCAGACCTTCGTTAAAGTATAAAAGCTGTAAGTTTCTCAATGTATGCCCCCAACACAAGTAAGAACGAACCCCGTCTATGAAACTTGGGTCGCGGTGGCTTTCGCAGGTATCAGGTAATAAAGGTGTGTAAAATTGCGTGTTAAATTCGTTAAAGTATAAAACTCAGTTTTTACATATTTTACGTATAATAATCCTAGAAGTCACCTTGTCGAAACCCAGACACTTCGTACGGTTGCAACCCTCTCCCAGACGCCCTTAAAGTATATTTAATTGTTACTATACTTACGGTATACGTACCACATTATACAATGACAGCTGATGCGCAGTAAAACGTCGCAATGGGCCGAACGCTGTATTTCACACGCACCCACTGACACATACCGTCATTTGGGGTCTTTAGGGACAATTTTGAACTTTGACTAAGAATTTCTCGGAATATTTCTATGTAAGTTAACAATGTTAATATTTTAAAACTTTAATCTTGATTCCGAGAATCGTTTGGTAATAAAATATTCCATAAAATATAATTTTAACTCCCTTTTTTTAATAAAAACCGGCCATCCCTATTTATACTGTAAACGGGGTCTATAGCAACTAATAGGGGTATCAATAGGGAAAAATGGTCAGGGTTGTCACAAATATGATACACTGATAGGTAAGTACTTAGGAGGTCCTACTTAGGTACTCTGAATGTACTCAATATTGTAGAATAAATGCATATTATGCCTATTTCAAAACGAAACTAAGTTTTGGTAGCCCTGTCCCTGTGCACCATTAATCTATGCTGTGCACCCTGTAGCGTCCTGATTTCAACTTATTACGTTCCTATAAACCGCAAATGGCATGCCTTTTGACCCCGCGTGTAGACTCTATTGAACCTTGGTGCATCCCTATAAACCTCGTTTCTTAAAAAAAAATCTCATGCTTTAGTTTTTTACATTTTTTACTAACAAAACAAAGAAAATCTTCATATACCGCGTTTAAAATAGGTTCCGTATGTACTAATGAACATCTTTTTCACGATACAAAGTGTTTACATCAAGTGAAACTATGATTTTTTGATGAAGATTTGGGGAGCAAAAAAGTACCCCCAAAGAGGCCTAACTTCAAACGGTTAGTTTAACAATTTAGCATTATCTACATTTTTTCCAAGTGTTACCATTGCCGAAAGCAACTATTTTAGTATTATTTTAAACCACCCTGTGTTCTGTGTCATTGGTAGTATTTTTAAAATACCACTGTTATAACTTTCCGGGTTTTCATCCCTATTCACCTCGCCACTCCTTAACACCCCGTTTGACATATATTACTATACCGTAAGTATAGTAACAATTAAATATACTTTAAGGGCGTCTGGGAGAGGGTTGCAACCGTACGAAGCGTCTGGGTTTCGACAAGGTGACTTCTAGGATTATTATACGTAAAATATGTAAAAACTGAGTTTTATACTTTAACGAATTTAACACGCAATTTTACACACCTTTATTACCTGATATCTGCGAAAGCCACCGCGACCCAAGTTTCATAGATGGGGTTCGTTCTTACTTGTGTTGGGGGCATACATTGAGAAACTTACAGCTTTTATACTTTAACGAAGGTCTGGGGGCCGCTGGCTCTTGCTCTACTAGACAAGGTGCCAGCGTTCAACGTTAACGCTGAACGTTGGCACCAAAATGTATGTGATTTGACATCCGCGAACGACTGTCACGTACGTCACAAACGTTCGCGGATGTCAAATCCCATACATTCTGTCGTTTCGTTTAACGTTAACGTTGAACGTTGGCACCTTGTCTAGGCCCCTAGGTCAACTAATAGAATTGTCCATTACAAAAAATAGGTAGGTAATTTACTTCTTGATATAGATTAAAATGATATGAGCACGCTTTGGTACAAGTGACATATTTATTTACAAAAACACAAGCTTATCTATATCATCTAAAACGTCACCTGTGATAACGATATCTTAATTTTCGGAACATTTAAGCGTTCCTTGTTCTGAGGTTTTATGAAAGTCATCACGACATGACATCGAGAATCGGTGCCAAAGAATTAGCTCCGACTCAATGTAGGTACAGAAATCGAGTAGGTATTTGCACATACATCACCGACTATAAATACATGAAGCTCGTATACCTAAACAACCGCGTAAACGTAATCGGTCGTGCACCTCTGCTAAAATATGCTCAGTTCACACACGTCGAAACACATGTTTATTTAGACTGGGCTTGTGTGTAGGTACCACTATGACGCATCGGTTCTCTTTGTAGAAGCTATCAGATTCAGCTTGATTCGAGTATCGCTAAATGACATCAATGATGACTGATAATTATTTAGCGCAAGCAGTCGTGATATTCGGAATCTTGCAATTGTAGATTATTTTTTTTTATACACTTGGTTGTAATAGGGATTTTAGTAACTTGTTTTCAAACTTATAATTCAGGAATTTATCATAGCATAACAAGTGCTGTTATCTAGATTCTAATAAGTCAAGTTACTTAGTATCTACCTACCTACCTATCTCACTCCAAACTATATGTACTTAGGTACCTACTTATGTCAAAAGAGCATTATCAGTTTAACCGGGTAAAAATATTTATCTACGACTAGCTGTGCCCGCGACTTCGTCCCCGTGGAATAGTAGGTACCTAATTCTTCATGAGGCTTCATATTTTCCCCATTTTTTATACATTTTCCACTGTTTCTTCGCTCCTATTGGTCGCAGCGTGATGTTATATAGCCTAAAGCCTTCCTCGATAAATGGTCTATCGAACAAAAAAAGAATTTTTGAATTCGAACCAGTAGTTCCTGAGATTAGCGCGTTCAAACAAACAAACAATCAAACAAACTCTTCAGCTTTATAATATTAGTATAGATGATAAAGTTTGACGTTTTTCTATTCTCACTTATTTATAAGGTAACGAAAGTAAACTGTTCTTTTACGATATATTTACTACATTTAAATACCTGAATATTAAAAGTTTTCTTGGAAATGGTCCAAGTCATTGCTTTTACAAAATATTTATAAAGTTTCTTTAGTGGGATATAAATTATGTGACTTACTGGTATTGACAACGAAGTGTTAGGATTTTTCTCTGGAGCTATTTATGTTCGCTCTAATTAAAGTCAATTTATTTACGTTTGTAGTGAATTCTTGAAGTAGAAACTAAGTATTTTGTTACAGAACTCGTAAGTAGGAGTGACTAAATGCCTAAAACTTAAAAGCCGGCTATATTTCTTAAGATCAAATGATAAGTAGGTCAAGGATAACGTGTGTTTATTTATAACGCAATAGACCCCCAAGGTTCTTCGCTAAATATCCAGTTATAATTATTACCTACTTAATAAGTTACGTTATGCCTGGTACACACCTATAATAACTTCTGTTACATTTACATAGGGGGTTCTAAAGTGAAATCCTGAGCACTACGCCTCCAGATAAAAGTAGCAGTGTATGATTATGAAATCGACTAGCCATACTCGTAGTAATATCGACTACAAACAGATATCTCGCCGGAGGCGGATTCTTATATTTTCCCGGTATATTAAATACTATGTACCTATATTTTACCTGCACGGGTACCATGTAAAATCTTTGGTCTGTCTGTCACTGTCATACTTTTGCAATCAGCGAGGTACTTATCGACATTGAAAGATCCTCTCTCGCGCGACAAAACACGTTCTAGTAACCACCTAATTAAGTAGGTAAGTATTATAAAGTTTCAGCAAATCGATTCAGTAGATTTGTTATGAAAATTAACGCCCCAAATTCATAAATCATTTTTCTACACAAGTAATAATCTCTATACCTACTAGTGATTTACCTTTGATGTAATTTATTTGTACAGGCCATGCATGGAAGGTCAAGCGACAAGGTTTCACCGTACGTGATACTGCCGGTTTACCTTAATGATTTAAGTTTTTACATAAGGTTATCAGCATAGAAATTATTATTTAATTTATGTAGGTGTCTCGTAATCTCGTTCATCATCGTACCCGTATCAGCCCGAAGACATCCTCTACCTAACTTAGGATTTTCTTTAGTACCTGGCCACAATGTTTATTCCGTCAAAGCTCGCAAAGCCATATAAGTGTGGTGAGTTAAGGGGTTGCACAGTCTCAAATCCGAGTACTTTTTGGCTTCAACTGTTCTCCACTTTACATGCAGTGCCTTGCTCACTGGTACGTAAGTTACCTTTATAAATTCATCAAGTTGTGTCATTTACCTTGGTTTTTCTCTTTCTAATAGCTTCTTATTTCGTAGCGCAGAGAAAACTCCGCTCATAGGTAGTTCTTCTCTTTTCTGTGAAGCATTAATCTATAATTAATACTGTGTCCAACCCACTAGCATGTTTAAATGAAATTTAGGAAGATTTCAATATTACTTTAATTTGACAAATAGAGACTTGGAAGTAAGACGTGACGTTTCTAAAATCGTGGCTGAAATAGTTTTTTTTTGCTAGATAAATGATTACCAGTGATTGCGAAATACAAGCTCAACATAAGCAATTGATAAGTTTTCGATTGTGGTAGGTACTAATTACTACCTATTATTATTTCTATTCCCAGTATTCTCCTATATTATATACTAAATTTGTTTAATAGCTTTTTACAAATTATACGTTCTCTTAAAAGTAGCCTAGGAACTTAATGTAAGTACCTAAATAATAATGTCGTTTACTATGGTGGTTCGTTTTCCATCCGTTAAGGAAAAGTATCATCGATTGTGATCTTTCCTTATCAAGGCATATCTTAATTAATCTAATAATCCCTGACAACATTAAGACACTTCCGTATTTCGTATTCCACTGATAGATCTCTAATTAACGCGTTTGTATTGTTATAATGTCTACACAACCGAGATATACATATCGATCACAAACATATATATGTAATATTTAATTGGTATGTAATTACACAGTCGTGTTGTTGACTTGGTCATAGTAAAGACAATCAAGATAAGTAGGTATAAAGTGCCTACATATATATTATATACACCAGGTTTTACATATACATACTTAGTTATATGTAAGTATGTTTATTATTTATGGGTTCTTCAATACAATCTTGTAAGATCTAAGTTTAGATTGTAGTAACTACCTAATTCACTAGTTTTTATCTGCGATCATCTGCATTTAAATGACGAATTAGTATATCGGGTAGCTTATTTTTATTGCAATAGTAAATTCCGTTCCCCTTTTCACCCCCTTAGTATAAAAACAAACCTAATTTCATCTAAATTGGTGAAGCGTGAATAGAAGCCAAACGGAGATGGTTTTGCATTCTTAATTAGTAGCTATTGTTTTAGTAAAGCTAGGCAGACATTTCCACCTGTGGTGTCACAGGTGTTTAAAACAAAGCAGGTGTTGGAAACTGGGCTATCGTACGGCGTCCAAACTGTAAAGTAGACAAATAAACAGCGCTGAGTGTCGTGTTCGCTCGCACTCGCATTTTGCCATGACCTACATGCGATAACATACTAACACGTTTGTTACTTACTGATTTAATGATGCAAGGGAAATTCGATCGCGTAACACTGCATCACTAATAAGGAAATAAATAACACGGCTTTCGTTTTGATTTGATTAGGTGTTTGTTGAGTTTTTAAAAACCGGCCAAGTGTAAGTCGGTCTCGCGCGCGATGTTCCGTACTATATATAAAAACGGCAAAAAAATCACAGTCATAGTGTTAATATTTAATTAAGTGGCTTAACAACAGGAAACGACAAAGTCCTTAACTATTTTCTACGAGTAGTTACTGGTAATAAATGGAAGCCCACTGTTACTTCTTTAGGGATCTTGTTTTGGAGCGTAGTGAAACAAGTATTCGTTGAATATGGAATGTTTTATTTACAAAATTACGCTAATTATATTTACAACTTAGGTCTTACAACTAGTATCTTATTAATAGCGCATGCAGAAAACAATAAACTTATAAACTAAAATCGAGCGCCAGGTGGCGACACCGATCCGCGGCGCGGATCGCGCGGCTCGCATATAAAAACCGCGACCCCGCGCGCCCGCTCACTTGCGCCGCGTCACATCGGAGCGTCAACACGTGTCGTCGTAACGAAGATTCCACACAAATATATCCAGCTGTTTCTTCTTAACTAAGACGTTCAATCAGTTGTTTCTATTTACAAAGACGTACAATCTTGTTTCTTTAGACGAGTGTTCAATCAATGGTTTCTATATACAGAGGCGTTCAACAAGTGCTTGTTTCTACGGACAATCAATCTGGGATTTCTATGTACAGAGACGTCAATCAATATTCCTGTTTCTATGAACAGTGACAATCAATCAATATCTGCAGTCGGCTACATGGCTCCCCCTCAAGCGAAGCGTACCGGCAGCTTCACGGCGCGGCCTCGGCGTGTTGTTCTCGGCGGCTCGCTGCTATCGGAGTTTGTAGGCGACTGCGTGCATTCTTCAGGCTCCGTTTGTTTCAAAATAGTGCGGTTGTTGATAGGTACTTGTGCGCTTTCGTCTTCGTCGGTGATAGTGTAGGCTGGCTTTAGGCGATCGATTGAAACACAACTCTGACGGTCGTTCAGTTGTAGTGTAAACAACTTGTTGTTTCGTTTCAGGACGCGATATGGGCCGTCGTAAGGTGCTTGCAGTGGTTTCTTAACGGCGTCGTTTCTGACGAAAACGTAGTTGCAGGTGCGCAAATCCGGGTGTACAAACATAGCTCGTTTGTTGGTATGCGGGTCCGCAGGTACCGGTCTCAAGTTGCGTATCGAATTGCGTATTTGGTCGACGTAGGTACAATCCATGATGACGTCATCGCTTGTTGTTTCTAGGAAATCGCCCGGTAGTCGCAGGTTGGCGCCGTAGGTAAGTTGCGCTGCGCTCACGCCCGTGTCGCTTCTGATCGCCGCGCGTACACCGAGCATGACAGTAGGTAGTTCTTTAAGCCAAACATTGTTTGCCGTGAGTAATCTGGCTTTCAATGCGGTCTTCATGGTGCGGTGCCATCGCTCGACAATGCCGTTAGCTTCTGGGTGGTATGCCGTAGTTCGATTTTTCTTGATTCCGAGTAATTGCGAGAGGGATGTGAACAGCTGACTTTCGAATTGCCGGCCTTGGTCCGTGGTCATCACTGCTGGGCAACCGAATCGTGCGATCCAACCCTCGTACACGGCGGTGGCTACGTTTTCAGCTGTTATTTCACGTAACGGGTACGCCTCGGGCCATCGTGTAGCGCGGTCGATCATGGTAACTATGTATCGCTCGCCGTCTGGACATGTAGGTAATGGGCCCACGATGTCGACATGAAGATGTTCGAAGCGAGCGCTCGGCGGGAAAGTTGATAGCGGACTTGTCGTATGTCTGTTTATTTTTACTCTTTGACATTGTAGACAAGTTTTAGCCCAACTTCCAGTGTCGGTGTTCATCGAGGGCCAGAAATACTTTTCTGCAATCATTTTCCGAGTGTTTCGTATTCCTGGGTGGCTGATGTTGTGGATTGTTTCGAAGGCCGTCCGTCGGAATTCTTCGGGTAGGTACGGACGGATATTTGAAGTTGATGTTTCGCAGTATATCTTGATATCGGTTCCAGGTATTGTAATCTGTTTCAGTGATAAATTGCTTCGTTGCGCAAGCTGCCGTATAGCGCTATCTCTTTCTTGCGCTGCGGCTAGCTTGCTATAGTCGAACGGCGAGGGACAGCTGAGTGCGTCGACGCGTGATAGTGCGTCTGCTACTGCGTTTTCTTTACCACTTATATAGCGCACGTCGGTTGTAAATTCACTGATGAATAATAATTGTCTAGTGCGGCGCGGAGATTCGTTGTCGGTCGTTGACTTCGTGAATGCGTACGTGAGCGGCTTGTGGTCCGTGTAGATGATTAATGGTCGTCCTTCGAACATTTTGCGGAAGTGTTTTGTAGACAAGTAGATAGCTAGAAGTTCGCGATCATATGTGCTGTACTTCTGTTGGGCGTCGGTGAATCTTTTCGAGAAATAACCGAGAGGCTGCCATCTTCCGTCGACGTTCTGTTGCAACACGCTCCCGGCGGATGTGTCCGACGCGTCGGTGAATAGAGCGAGGCTTGCTGTGTGGTGCGGGTACGCGAGTAGAGCTGCGTTTTTGATGCTGGCTTTACACGCTTCAAATGAATTAATCGCCTCGTCCGTCCATTTAATAATTGTTTTGTCCTTTTTCTTCGCGTTATGTAGGTATTTATTGAGTGGTGCTTGAATTATCGCTGCGTGCTTGATGTTTTCTCGGTAAAAGTTTAGCATGCCGAGGAAACGCCTTAGTTCTTCTATGTTCTTGGGTTTCGGGTAGTCGATGATTGCTCTTACTTTTTCATCAGGCGGTTGAATTCCCTCTTGCGATACTTTGTAGCCGAGAAACTTTACTTCAGGCTGGCCGAATACGCACTTCGACGGGTTTATTGTTATACCGTATTCTTCGAGCCTTTGTAGAACATTGCGTAAGTGGTCGCGATGTTCTTCTTCATCAGCTGATGCAACGAGTAAATCGTCGACAAAAGGAAAAACGTAGTCCAGTCCCCGTAGTACTTCGTGAATAAATCTTTGAAATGTTTGCCCCGCATTCTTTAGTCCGGGGCACATTCGTGGAAACTCGAAAAGGCCGAATGGTGTGATGATGGCGGTCTTCTCTGTGTCTTGCTCGCTGACTGGTAATTGTTGGTAAGCGCGGTTTAGATCGATAGTAGAAAATATTTTTTTTCCGGCGAGTTGATATGTGAAATCCTTGATGCGAGGTATGGGGTAACGGTCGGGCTTGGTGACAGCGTTGAGTCTTCGGTAGTCGCCGCAAACACGTAGGTCCCCGTTTTTTTTAGGTACGACGTGGAGAGGCGACGCCCATGGACTTTGCTCGGTCTGCAAAGCCCCTGTTGCATCATGTCTTCGAATTCTTTTTTCACGAGGTCGTAACGATGCGGTGCGATTGGTCGGGCACGGCAGTATACGGGCGGGCCTGTGGTTTCGATGAAATGTTCGACGGAATGCTTCGGGCTAAGCTTCATTGAGGTGAGTCTTGTTATTCCCGGGAAATCAGCGAGTATGTCGTGATAAGATTGTTGCACATCTATGCTGCGAACGGTAGGTATATTCGCTGTACGTAGTTGTGCATCAGTTGATAGTTGCGTCTTGCCATCAATTAATCTTCGGTTCTTCATATCGACGATGAGATGATGATGCTGAAGGAAATCGGCTCCCAAGATAGGTTTAGAAACTGCGGCGATGATAAACTTCCATTGTTAAGACTGCGGCGTAAGTTGAGGTCGAGTTCGAGTGTTTTTTCTCCGTAGGTAGGTATTATAGTGTTGTTGGCAGCGTACAAGTGAAATGGAAGCGGTCTTGAATAGTCACTTTTCATTTTAGGCAGAACGGATATGTTGGCTCCCGTGTCTACCAAAAATGATAATTTTGTCTTCTTATCAGTGACGAAAGGCGGTATGATGATTACGTGACACTGGATTCCGCCGCGGCCAGAGTTTACTTTAGTTTTACGAAATCTCGATGGGCTTGAAACCTGCATGGCTCTTCACATTTTTTGCATCCATTCCGAACCGGCGATGATAATAGCAGTATTGTGGTGGCGCGGGCGAACTCGTGCGGCTTCGACTAACGGAGTTAGCGCGCGAGCGAAAAAATGGTGTGCGAGAGCGAGACGGATAGCGCTCGCTGCATCTACACGGGCGTTGTGCTTGCGTTGCTTGCGGTCTTGATTTTATTTCGGCGACTTCCAAAGATAATTTTCTTAATTCGGCGATAATGTATTGATTTTCGCTTGGTTGGTGAATTGGTTGGATTTGCGGTTGTGTGGCGGGCGAGACTCGAGGCGTTGATACGGCGGCGATATTACGTGTCTCTTCAATCATCTGGTCGGCGAGGCGTGCCAGCTCTTCTAGCGAAGCTGTGGTGGAGAAGGTTTCGCTGACGGCAAGCACGGATCTCACATGAGGCGGCAGATGATTTGTCCACATAATTTTTAGTGCGGATTCTTGGAATTTGTCCCTGGCGAGCTCTTTCATGCGGCGCAGTAGTTGGCTTGGTTTCTGGTCTCCGAGTTCCATGCTTGTGAGTAACTTCTGAATTTGTTGGCTGTCGGATTCTTGGTAAATCGAGATCAGGCGCTCCTTGATTATTTTGTAATAATCTTTTGCTGGCAGGTCGTACACGATGTCTGCGATGTTGCGTATGTCTTGTCTCTCCAGTTGTCTGATAACCATCTGTGCGAGCTGGGCTTGATTCTTCTTCAGATCGCAGGTTGATGCTTCGAAGTGGATGAACCATAGGCGGGGTGCGTCGGGCCAAAATGGTGGAATTCGCAGCGACAGTGAAATCCCGGAAATTTCTTCATCGGGAGAGCTTGCATTTTCACCCGTAGGGAGGGCTGGTACTGGAGAGGGCGCAGTGCAGGTTTCTTCGTTCTGGTTCATTGTTGGTTCTTGTTCTTGATTTGTTCTTCACTGGGGTCACCACTTTAGGGATCTTGTTTTGGAGCGTAGTGAAACAAGTATTCGTTGAATATGGAATGTTTTATTTACAAAATTACGCTAATTATATTTACAACTTAGGTCTTACAACTAGTATCTTATTAATAGCGCATGCAGAAAACAATAAACTTATAAACTAAAATCGAGCGCCAGGTGGCGACACCGATCCGCGGCGCGGATCGCGCGGCTCGCATATAAAAACCGCGACCCCGCGCGCCCGCTCACTTGCGCCGCGGGCCGTCGGAGCGTCAACACGTGTCGTCGTAACGAAGATTCCACACAAATATATCCAGCTGTTTCTTCTTAACTAAGACGTTCAATCAGTTGTTTCTATTTACAAAGACGTACAATCTTGTTTCTTTAGACGAGTGTTCAATCAATGGTTTCTATATACAGAGGCGTTCAACAAGTGCTTGTTTCTACGGACAATCAATCTGGGATTTCTATGTACAGAGACGTCAATCAATATTCCTGTTTCTATGAACAGTGACAATCAATCAATATCTGCAGTCGGCTACACTTCCGTATCGTAATTATTCTGTAAATTATTATTACCTGCCACATTACGATCATTACGAGAATATTAACATCGAAACAATCTTCTTGAACAACGGTATTATGAGCTGGAAAGCAATAACTGAAGTGTGCAGTAGGTATTTCTGGAATTCAATAAAATGTGCGCTTCTTGTTTGCGATCACTTTCGTAGCACAATATAAATCCATTATGTTATAATGCTTATGAATGTAATACTTAGCTATACTTAATACAGTTATAGTACTTGAACCCTGGAACCGAACTACGACTTGCTTTTCACTCGCTACAACAATATAGGACATTGCTACGCTTGTGGTTGAATCATTGTGTTTCTATTTTATAACCAAAAGCTTATTTAGAATGATCATCAATGCGACCTGCTAAACTGCTTTAGAATAACATACCTTAAAATAACTTTTATTATTATTAGATTCGATAAACAGTGAACTAAGTAGAGGATACTAAGTAACTAACGGTCCCCTGGACCATAATCATATGTATTTCTGTAGGTAGGTTATTATTGGATTACGAGCGTTTACAAAGTAACATCAAGTAATATGGATTGTGACGGTAAAATTTATTACGTAACAGTCATAAGTGCTACGAGCTATGAATTAAGTTCACATTTTCTCGAATGAAAATGTAAAACTGCAGTTTTCAGTAAAGGTCGAAGTTCATACATCCGTCTCGGTCGAAATTCATGTCAACTTTCTGATCACCTTTCGCGATACAATTGTAATTACGCAACACGTTGTGAAAGCCGACTCCGCTGCAATTGGGTTGACTCAACATGGCGCATGACGTGATCGGTGGCAACCATTTTACACTTTTCATTTAATTAGAGCCGCGACTGCGCTCCGAGTGAAATGATCCGCTTTCGTGTACCGTCGCCATGGTAACGGTGCACTTGACCTACTAACTTTTACCTAACCTTTGTCTTGCGGAAATACGTGTCGTAATGCAAATAGCTGTTTTGTAGCTCAATTATAAACTTGATAAGTGCTTGATAATTGTTTAATAAGTTATTAGTGTTACACTTTGAAATAAACGAACGTATTTTATGTTGACGTCTTGAGAACTTTACAGTTTCCATACTTATTATGAAGTTGTTGGAAGTTCTTATTTGAAAGAAATTTCTGGATACATTATATTGAGGGTTCATTGTGAATGTACTTTAATCTTATTACATGACCTTAATTGGGTTTAGTTCCCTTAAAATCGGGTCATAAAATTAAGCTTATATGAATCTTATGATGATTAGGTAAGATATAATAATTAGAGACTAACATGATAGTCCAGCCGAAATAAGCACTTAAATTCTTAGTGATGATTGTCGGGTTGGTTTAAATTATTTAAAAGAATGTTGTGCTTTACCATCCGTAGTATCCGTAAATAATTAGGCAAGTACAATGTACATTAATTAACTTCCTTTTAATTTATGTTGTTACTAAGTGGCTACAATGATAGACAGGGACGTACAAATTAGTGACAAAACTATTTTTTTATTAATCTGTAGGCGCGAGACACAAACAAAAGGTAAATCCAATAAACCTAAATGGTAGGAGAACGAAAAGTTTCCAAAATCACCTCTCCTATAAACTTGTTTTTGTATTTAGATACCGGCATGATTACATGTAATTAGACATTTCAATCCTATGACACTGTGTGAATATTGAGAAATAAATTAAACGATCTATCTACCGACCTATCTATATTTTATTCCAATTTGTACTTAATCGCGAAAGCATCTGAAATAAAAATCTTATTATAATAATTTCTGATGCCTTCGCGGTTTTTACACATTGGAATGAAACAACTATTAACGGATTAAACTCGCGTATTTTTATTTTATTTTATTTGTTGACGTTTCGGATTCTTTACAGTTTCTATAATCGTGGCACGTCAAACAACGTCAGCAAATAAAATAAAATAAAAATACGCGAGTTAAATCCGTTTAGTTGTTTCATTCCAATCATTTTATTAATTTAAGTCATATTTTTATACCTAAACACTGGGCA
This sequence comes from Polylopha cassiicola, assembly GCA_038024825.1. Classification (NCBI taxonomy): domain Eukaryota; kingdom Metazoa; phylum Arthropoda; class Insecta; order Lepidoptera; family Tortricidae; genus Polylopha; species Polylopha cassiicola. Next base: position 9,452,004 of record CP149055.1, read on the forward strand.
GGTGTTGTTGTGGTCTCGCGACATTACTATTCCGGTCTGTGACTGTGACACGGCTTTGACCCGATGCATTTAGGTCAAGAGGAATCGATCTATCCACACTCCACAACGCCGATCACTGAATTATGTAAGTATTATATTATAGACACCTGGAACTAGGAATCCATCAAGGCCGCAGATGTAGGAAGTGCCAAACATTTGAATCTGTTTTAAATATCTTGGTATTTTGAATCATGCGCAAATAATATTTATTAAACACTCGCGCATCGTTTATAGGTGTATGAGACTTATTTTTTTTATTGTTTTCGTTAAGTACCTACCTATTAATTACCGCTAAGTACTCCAAATTACTACTTACACAAATCACAATCCGTATATTTAAATTTCATTTAGTTATAACTTATAAGTAATACCTACCATACCCTTAATTATTGGAGAAATTGCTGTTCAATTCACCATGTCTTTAATACAATATATCCTGGATAATTTACTTCATAATAATATTTACAATCGCATAGCACAATTATTTACAATATACCTAGGTAAGTACATTTCCTATCAATCTTTATAATATAAAGGATACGTAATACTTATACTTAGGACCTAAGTAGGTATAAGTATTACGTATCCGTAATTTTTCGGACCCAAGTCTTATTAAAAATACGTAGTCGTTTAATAAAAATTAAATTAATAAAAATTAAACGACTAAATAAGAACATCCTTATGTAGCAAGTCGGCGAAGCCTAGTCCACTTTTACAGTGAGGTCGGAATTTTTCCATAGCGGATGCAAACGGGAACCCACACGACGGCGCGGCGGCGCGCACGCAGCTCGCAGTACGCGGCGCGGGCGCACCGCGAGGCGCGAGTGAAAGTTGATCGGATCGCGCCGCATCCATAGAACGCAGTCACTCACCTAGCTGATACATTGTTCAATATAGATACATTCACGCGTAGATATACTCGTAAGATATAATTCTTTATAATTCAATAGCGTAGAGTAAGAAATAACTATAGCGGATTTAACTCGCGTATTTCATTTAGTACTTAGGATATAATTGTATGGTCAGCTTAGTCGTACTACGAATATATGAAGTGTAAAGTTTTCGAAACGTGAGCAAATAAAATAAGCAATAAGTTCAAAAATATCCGTTTTTTTTGTTGTTTTTAGATCTAAGATTACCACGCAGATGAAACTGCAAAACAATGTGCGTCGTACTATATTACAAACTAGTCGGAAGACATTTGACATAGGAATTTGGAAGATGAGACATAGTTTGCCAGCAAAAATAATACAGGTAGACAGGTATCGTGCTTGGAATTTCCGATTGTCGGCTATATTAAATATCTTCCTTTCCAAGAAGACATCCTATTAAAGTGCTTCTTTTGCGTGTGAACGTGTCTATTACTCACCGAACCTTTATCAAGTTGCCTCTAGTTTTCCACAATTTTATCGAGAAAACGGTAACAGTGAACGAAAGTAGGTAGCTTGCGTTCCTCGATCACCAGCGATTACATGATTGCGTGCGTTCAGTGAGGGATCGCAAAAAATCGCTTCCAACCGGTTTAGATAGGTACCGGTGCCGCTCCCTCCGTGGACCGAGGCCGGCCATTCAATCCACGTAGACACTCTATCAACTCTTAACGCGACGTTTTTTACCATCCTCGTGCCATCAAGTTAATCGGGGTTCAACAAACTTCCTCACTTACTGGCGGTATGTTGGTCGTGATTGTAACTATCGCAACATCAAAGCCTTGGTAATATAAATTGGTTTCCCGGACCAAGAATCTGTGGTTAAGTGTCGGTCTAATGGAAACCTGCTAGCTAAAATTTATTTACTTTTAGGGAAGCGCGTGCGTTTTATATAGGCCCAATGTCATCAGTTACGACATGCTCATAATTATGATTCATAAATATATGAATCGCCTACCCTAGCACAGTACACGGGTATCTCATAGCACGCGCCAGCCTTTAGAAAGAATAAAGTAAGCAGAGGGTAAGTATGCTGCATACCTAATGAATAGGTACCTAAGTATGTATACTGGCTACATCTATAAGGTTGGTAAACTCTCAAATATACGTAGCGGTCAAATTCTGTGTAGATAAGGACACGATAAAATGGCTAATGTAACGTGTAGTGAATTTATTCGCACGTTTTCCGATTTAAATTATCCGCGGACGAGCGAGCATACCGCTGCGCCTGCGGCAATCGCTCATCTGCGACCGTTTACGCACTCAGCAATTATAATAAAGATGTAATTTCACCGCACCTGGCCGTTTACAGACATATTTACGATGAAAAATCACTCACGCAACGGCATGGGTGTAGTTTATGTCTCAAATAGTTTCCGATGTTTTTCTTGCTTTTGTGAAACTTTGATGTTCAATGTGGCAACCCTAAAACAATGGTGGACGCAAAAAGAACACCAACTGTGTTATTAATTTTTGTTCAAATAAATCCTGATTTTTACAAGCTAGTAAAAGCTAAACATTATATCGATATATAAATTAATTAAACCTCTGACCGCTATGCGCGAATAAAATAAAGGTCAGTCAAGGAAAGAATTATTAACATGTGCACGCATGGACCATTAAGTAACATTTATTTAGTCTAGGTATAATTTTTGTAACATTTAAATATTACTTATGTTAGGTAGGTAGGTAGGTACCTACCTACCTACCTAACTAAGTAATATATAGCAGGATATTTAATTACAACAAATTAATGCGAATAAAATGGGGAAATACCGAAATAAATATGACTAAGTACCTGTAGGTAGTATTTGTTGACTACTTTACGACTTTATTTTTACTAGTAACTTACAGTTTATGGCCGCTATCCTTGTTTGTAAATAAGGAAAAATAAATTTAGTTTCAATTCATACTCAAGTAATTTAATTTCAAATCAGGAAAAACGCTTAAAGGTTTTATCATTATATAGGTTAGCTTTTCCAATCATATCACGAGGTCGCGAAGATCGAGAGACTGTCCTATTTTATAAAATAAGTCAACTTGGGATTAATAACTACAATAAAACACTAATCATAAGAGCTTTATAAAAAACCTAGATATAATCGATACCGAATTAAAAAGCACGTTTTTTACCTCACCTTACCTCAAAAATGAATCTGCAAACATTTGTAACATCTATTCATCATCTTATTACAATAGTTATTAGGACATGAAACGAGTTACCTAGATTAGCAAAGGGGTCTTATGTTGCAACAGATCAATCAGTCATTTCTATATTGCCAATGTGACTACCACGCCGGCCGGTCCTTAATTACTTGCGTCATCGACTGTCGAACAGATAACGTCAATCATTGAACAAAACTGTAATATAATATAGCTCAGTTCAATTCTCGTATCTAGACCTCGTTGCGTAACTCGTGAGGTCGCCAATCGGCCTCATTTGCTCGCGCAAATGTCAGGATCAAGGCCGACTAATGTGACGCTTATCTATACACTTCCCTTCAAAATTCGCGTATAGGTTTTAAAAACGAATTGTGTCTATAAAAGTTAGGTACGTCTTTGGGATTGAAATCCGAATTGCTCGTATGAGCAATATTGTGACCTATGTCATCATCTAAGAACCTATACCCCACTATTTGGGGTCAGTACCTACGGTATATCGTTCTCTTCAGTTCGTCTCCGTAGACCATCTCAACATGTAAAGTAGGTAGCAAATTTATGATAATACCTGTGCTTCGTGATTTCCCCCGCGTTGGATGAAAACGCCTAACTTGTTAATTAAGACTATAAACTGTTTATGTGATAAATGACATAAAATTACGTTCAGCTGTTTTCGCGGATAGGTAGTAACAAATAACAAACATCCATACTGACATCAATAGGTACTTATAACAAAAATAAAACTTTCACGATTTTAGTAGGATATATTTTTATTGCAAATCTAAATTGAAAATTATTGATGCTTCGTCATTTGGAAAGCCTTCCCAGTTTGTAAATTAAATCGACTCAATCATATTATATTAACTCGACAAAATGTGGTGCCTAAACTAAGTAAAGGGCGTAATAATAAATCCAATGTTTTATTATATTTTTTATTAGGCATTAAAATGTGGAATGAAAACCAATAAACATTTTGTATTTAACAGACATTGTCATATGCAGTGGCTTTCTGTTTGAACTTTAAAACGTTTCACAGCTCGTATGGTTCATAAAATCGTTTAGTTCAAACTTTCCGCATTACTTTAGACCCGATAATAACGTGGTACAAGCAATTTCATATCGAAATAGATGCAACGATTTATTGAGCTTTTAATATTTTACATGGGCAAAGCGAGGTACTGGTAGGGGGGGGCAGCTGCTAGTAATCTGTTGGTTTTGATACCCTTGCTAGTGTCGAAAATTACCTTAGATATATTTTTAGTTTGTCTACACCTCCTCCCCGCCTCCATCAATAAAATCCTAGCTACGCCCTGGATATTTTATTTAAGTATACAAATTATGAATGTAGTTTGTACTTGCAGATCTATTGCGGGTGATTAGAACTATTCTAAATTCACAAGGGGTCCTAACACAATACAGTAGTTTGAGCCATTAAAAAAACAACCAAAAAAATAAGTCACTACTAAATGCATTAATACGGATGTTGCCAGATTAAAAAAATATGATTATATTTAGTCCGTCAGTTCGATTATCCAAAAATATTGAATAAGTACGATATTATTATAATATAACTCATCGTGTATTTTTTTGGCAAGTACGTAGGTCATTAAAAAAATATTAACATACTTAAAGACATTAAGGTAAAGTTGCCGACTAGTTGCCTGTTACGTCACTACTAGGTAAAAGTTGTAGTTACCTATCGACCTACGTACGCGTGACTCAAAACTGATAACAATACCTATCGCAGTCATTTTTAGGAAAAAGCTGTAGAATAATTTTCAATAATATAACTAAGGGACCATACATTTTTAGTAACTTAGCCTATTAGGTATGTGATTAGGGATAGGTACAATGCTTAAACATGTCTATTTAGTTAGTTTCCATAATTCATTATTGTTGTTATCGCTAGAGGCATTTATTTGTTTATAACTTTAGAGATCAGAAATACATATTACGGCATAAACGCCAGATCTGTGATATAATGTACTTGGGTGGATCTTCGAGCGTTTGAGCCGCCGCGGCGCGCCGTCATTGTCTTCTACATCTATATAATTCTATATCTATAATGTTTGCAAATAATATTATTAAGTATCGATTGAAATAGTATTTGTAACAGTACCGGGGGATAATATCACTCAAATTTTTGTTACTTATTGACTCTGTTCTTAAATATACCTAGATGTAGAGGATAATGACGGCGTCTCAAACGCTCGAAGATCCACCCACTTAGGTACAGCATCCTACCCACGGCCTTTTGCGCGCAGAATTCAATCTTCACCACAATAAGATGAATAAAAAAATCTGTCAGTCATTTCGGCCTTATATATGTAAATTTATTCCGTTTGTTTTACCAGTGGATACTATAAATAAGTATTAGTCTAGTACAACCTAGAACAGAAAAAAGAATTAATGTTATTTGTAATGATATGCGAATTTTCACACAAAAAGTACGCCTGCTACGGTGATGTTGACTTGACGACATCATTAATTTTATATAGGTACCTACTTAGCATGACTTATTCCATATTGTAGAAATTATCTTTGCATTTTGTCAAATCCAGCTGAATAACTCGTTTTGCAACTGTACACAGTAAATAGATAGACGTAAATGGTACCTATAAGTAACTTTCTATGTTAATATGTAGGTATAGATACTAATGTAATTACGTATATGGTATTACATTCAATATTTTAAAATAATAATTTCGCTCTGTAAGTTCCATGTCCGACTCTAGTTATGTTATAGTTAACATCTAAAAAATCTATTAACTTCGTTCCACAAAACCAAACAGTCACACAAACAGCACTTAGCAAACATAATTTAACCCTAATGACTTGTTGATCAAAGACTAGAATTGTATGCGATAGTGATGGGTCCTTTTGTTGTCCTTTGCTGATTCGGCAGACCGTCTCCTGGCGGCGGCATACACCGCTAGTTTAGAGGGGGACGGGAGGCTCGAGTCCCTGGGTCGGACTAGGGATTCCCTTGACTCGGCCGCGGGCAGCGAGGCTGATGTGGGGACTGAAGGCAGTTTGCGAACCGTGTCGTAAGGCAGGGGCGAGCTGCGAGAGGCGGTGGATGCTATGGATCCCGAACCATCTGAATCCTGAAAGGAAATATTGGAATGAAACAATTATAACGGATATATCTCACGTTTATTTTATTTGTTGACGTTTCGAAATTTACAGTTTTTGTAGCTTATCACTAGTTTAACGCCGAATTTAAAGAACAATTGAATTCCATCTAGGATTTTTATCTAAATTCGTTATTATAGGTAGGTTCTATAAACGAGGCCTTCAGAGAAATATTTTTTTTGGATAGATAGTTAATTTTATTCTTAATCGTCTATATTTGAAAATATTTAGATAGGTAGGTACTTAGGTACCTACCTACACAATAACTCCTACCAGCCATCACCTACCTCAAAAAGATCTTTAAATATAACTTTTATCGAAAATATTCAAGGTATAAAAAAAAAGCTTCACTTATTGCCTACTTACGTAAATAAATTACCTAGGTATTTAAAATTAATACCCTTGTTCATTTGAAGCATAAAATCATATTAAAACCGGTATCCAATGCGAAACCTGATAAGAACGTCATGAATGGAAGCTTATCTTGTTCAATCGACGTACAGGGATTATTAGTTCCGGTGCATTATAGTACATATATGTAAGTACTTATAGTAAATCACGAATTGGCTTTGATCTCATTGTCCTATTGTCAGATGACAACGGGGAAACCGCCAATGTGCAATACGTCTCGTCGCTCGCGTAATATATTTACATTGTCATTCATTCGTGTTTGAATGCATTACAATGTTTACAAATTGCCTACTAAAAGAGTAAGGAGCGGCGGCCATTGGATTTGTGTTACGGTTTTGCGTGACACGTGTAATCGATTGCACCTTACCTTGTAGGTTTTTTGTGTTGGTACAGTTTGCCTACCTGATAAGAGAACTTTTTAGGGTACTCCGGTGACCGTATGACCTATTGTCATTTTTTACAAGTGACAGATGATCTTAAAAACGCGGTGTAGGTATAATAATTCTAGGTAGGCGATTATGTGTTGTGTTGGCAGTGTTGGTATAGAACCAACGCATTAATATTATAATAGTACACGCCTGCCTATCGTAACGAGAAACATTTTACGGTTATTTTTCCTTCAGTGGTACCTATTTTAATTTAAAGAATTTCACGTGAGCGCTATCTACACAGAACACTAAATTCAGCAGATTATTAATTGGTTATTACCTTTCTGGCATCTCGATGTTCCAGCCTGTCGTATCTGGTGGTCCTGGCGGAGGGTTTCCTGGGCGGCCGCGGCAGCGCCGAGGGCGGCGGAGGCAGGCTGGAGGACCTGGTCTGCTGCGAGGCGCGGCCCTGGCGCTCCAGGAGCAGCGCCTCCTCGCCGCGCCCGCCCGTGCCGCGCGCGCCCACCGTGCCCAGCCCGGGGAAGCAACAAAGGCCACGCTGGGAAGAAGTCGGTGCTTTATAACACCTCTGTATATGGGTAGGTATGTAAGATTTAGTTTAATCAAGTTTGAATACCTACACTTTATTCCAAGGAAAAATGAATTTTAGTGATAAACAATTTTATACCCACTTGGCACTTTTGTGTCAAATTGATTAGTATATATAGGTACATTTATCGGACTTTGGTGGAATCTAGCATTAATTAATTTATTCCAATTATATATTAAGGTAGGTAGTCAGGTACTTGACCTTAAAAATTTAATATTTTATTTTACTGATGCTAAGCGTTATTCCGGTTTGACATTTATAAATGTAGGTACCAAAGAATACACCTACCTACCTAAGTAGGAAGGGAATAGGTACCTAGTGTTTTTTTGGTGTTTACATAAACGTTCGTTGCAATAATTCTTATAAAATTTTAAATTAAATTACTTATCGATTTTAAAAAGATAGTAACGAGTTGGTAAGTTCATTTTTTACTAAATATGCCTTAAATGAGATATCAGTAAGTAAATATTGCAATTATATTAATTGCACGTACTGTCTCGTAATGGCTGTCATTACTATATAAGGCTAAAATTATTTCGTTCTCACAACTTCGTTAAGTATTTGTATAAAAACATCATGGGAGGCGAGTGTATTGAGAAACAGTGTTACAGAGTTAATGAACTGTCACAATGGAACAATACAAACAAACACAAATGTAAGTAATTAGTGATTCTGATTCTTACCTTATTACGGAAGGCACGCAGAAGGTTAATTAAAACCAGACGAATTTAATTGGAACACAAATGGTATTTTTTCTAGGAATTGGGAAAAATAAAGCGTTCTTCGATTATAATTAATGTTCAATATCTGTGGATCTATAGAGATGAGATGTTCTTTGTCACCGATGACACATCATAATCGTCCACAAGTGTCCACAACAAGATTTGAACCCACGACCTTTCGATCGCCAGACCACGTCTCTCAAACGTAGAAACATTGAATCCATGTACATATTTAGTATTTTTATTGGCTGCTTAAGATTTTTGAAGTAGATAATAATATGTGATCTATGTTTCCGGGTTTTGCTCATTGTTGGTCACACTGGTCTGGCTCAATTTCGTCTTTTACGGTAGGTAGGTATATGGAGCCAATAAAATTGGAAGCGTATTTTATGTCTTAATTTGTTAATGTAGGTACTCGGTTTATAAAATAAATGTCAGTAGGCTACGCTTGGTAAGCGAATACATTATGTTAATGAGTAAGCTCACACTCGTTATACTGGAACTTGGTAAATAGGACGGGTCTATTAAAGGACGTCACCAGAAACAATTGAAGAGTTCATAAATACGGACAATTCTTGCTTTTTTTGCATATTATACCTACCTATATTAACTAAATTACCTGCATTAGAAGATAGGTACTCACAGACCCAACTGATGAATGATCAAACGTTATCTCGCTATAATATCGTTTGGAAAAGGGTTATGGGAGTGGGAGATATTCCACACATGTTTATATATCTTAAAAAAGTTAATTGCTATGTTAGGAAGCCGTAAAGAAAACCACAACAAACAAAACATGATTTTTATTCTAAAACATGCTCGTTTTATAAAAAATACGACAAAAATACAGTGATTACAAAATATCTTATCAAAACATTTGATTTGTATACAATCTAGCATTAGTAAATATTAGTTCTAAAAATATTCATATTTTTAAGCCTCTTAATCGATGCTTAGTACCAAAAAGGCGTACTTAATGTATTGTACCAAGCACTTATCAAATTGACTCATCACTCATTTGCTTAATACCATAATATCATCTTTAGAATCATAAAGGCGTAATAGGTATTAAATAATGATCATACTTGCGCTTATTTAACCACTTAAATCTAAAAAAATAAATAAGAATGGAACCGATATCTTAAATTGAAATCTACAAAACTTATCGAATAACTTAATTTAATACACGCTTAATTACAAAAACACGAGCCCAAAATAACAACAATGTTATAGACTAACTTTGGCATAATTTTGTGACGAAAGCATTACAAATTATTTATTTATAAACTAGATCAGAAAAAATATAAACGATTTTTTACACGCGACATGTTTACAAATATTTGCCAGTTAGTATTTCATACATTTAAAACTCGCCTCAAAAGTGAATAAACATACAAAACTAGAGAGGTACCAAATATTTTATATTTTTACCAAGATGTGACAATTTCGTTTTACTATTTAAGGCGAGTTGGAAATGCATCCTATTCAGGAACTAATTAATTTCAGTGGAGTTGAGAATATCGAAAATATCATTTTTAGAGATTCTAATTTCTAATTTTGGCACCATATTTTACGCAAAAGGCACTTGTTTCGCTACCTATTATTACTTCTGTTGTAAATTGAATGTTTGAAAACTGCGCACCGTTTGTGAGTAACTTCATGTATAAACATTAGTTACTTTAAAAAAAAAGGAACATTATTTTTAAATATTTGTAATATTTCAAAACACGCTTTACTGCCATTGGTAATAAAAACGTATATCTATATTAGAGCACCTCAACTTCTACGATAAGTTTCATTAGCTTTACAAAACTCAAATTAAAACGCACTCTAAACCGATGAAAATAAGGTTTATTTTTCCGTTACTTGTCTATTAAATTTATATCAAAAAATACTTTACATTTATGTACAAACGATGCGTGGTTTCGGTATATACATTAGATTACAAGCCGTTGGTTAGGAAGCATGTTAGACCGTGATAGTCACTCTTAAAATCACACTGAACACAAAATCAAAGCTTGTAGGAATGTGTTCAAACGGAATACAGTATTATTCGGGTACAGTCGGACTCATAATCAGTTGTATATTGCATTGCTGCTAGATTATATAAAGTTTCAATACAAAGGTACAATTGTACATTTCTCATGAGTTTGACTATACCTAACGCTGGAATGTAAGTAAACTCTTATATTTTTTGTATCGTCGGGGAATCGATGTGGACTTGTGGATATGAATCCCGCGTGAAGACTAGTCGATGTTAATATATAATTATACGGTTTTGTGATTGTTGAACAAACAATATGAGATTTGTAATATCCAAACACCTTGATCTAAAGGGAGCTAATTTAAAAAAAAATATTTTTGCAGGAGAGAAAAACTGATTAATATGTCTCTGTGTACTGAAAGAGTTTCCTGTAAATATTTATGCTTTTCATATGAAGCTGGAATTTTAGCTTTAATCTGTTTTATCAGTAGGTTTTGCTACTGTGGAGCTAACGCAAACCTTAAGATTTTTCAATTTAGCTCCCTTTAGATCTAGATGTGCGATACGTTATTTGTTCCCAGTTAATCACAAGAATCATGATCTGATATCATAATATCAGCATCATTTGATTTTATCGCTTTGAAACCTGTATCAACATCATTCTCTAGTAATACGCGTGGGGGCGGTCGGGGTGCGAGGGGAGCGAGGGGAGCGAGGGGAGCGAGGGGTGCGAGGGCGCGGAGTCGTGCGGGCGGTGGTAACTCACGGCGGGCACGGGCGGCCGCTCCAGCCGGGACTCCAGCGCTGCCAGCTGCTCGTCCAGCCGGAGCGAAGTGCTGTCGAAACCGCAACCTGGACAAAAATATATTTGCTTCATTATCACAAGGCTAAGTAAGTGCTTTTACAAATTTAAAATTGGTTAGTACTGGAACGCAACACATGGCTGTGAAAATTTATAACAAGTTACCATTAGAAATAAAAAACATAACAAAAGATTCCCTGTTTAATAGTAAATTAAAGTCATTTCTGCTTCATAAATGCTACTACACTATACCCGAATATCTAGAATAAAAATATTTATGTATAAAGTAAGATAATTATAAAATGTTAGATAGTTTAAGTAAGTAAGAAAATTATTTTTAATTATTAATTATAAATTTGTAATATTGCAGTGCCCTAGCAGGGTTTATGTTTGAAACTACCTATAATTAATGTAAGATCTATGTACAACATAAAGCAATAAATAAATATGAATATGAATATGAATAAGGCTATATAATTATTTCCTACTACCTAGGCCTTCCTTATAAATTATACTGGTTGGAAAATGCGTAAATTAAATTGATAAAAGAGGTTGCATACGTTTTTGACAATGTTAAGAAAAATAGTGCAGATAAATTATAAATCCACCATATTGTATCGTATTAAAGTATACAATTCTCATTTGATTCAGTAGCGTTTGTAAATCGTTGATGATACTTAAAATCCACGTAACAAACAATAACGATGACAGTGGGGTAAAGAAAAAGAAATTCCATTTAGTCCGTCAGTTGATTTTTAAAAAATATTGGACTCGTATTTTTACTTTTTTTAAACAAACAAATTCGGGATCGGGTATAAATTTGACCATAAACGTGGCGGAATCTTTTCTATAATTTATAACAAGCCAATATTATTTTTTTTAACATTGTTAAAATTGTATACATTCTTTACAGTTTTAGAGATTTGCAATATCTTCAACAAAATGGAATATAACGACTACTTGAGTAACGAGGGGCTGATCGAAAAGTGTCCGATATGATGTGGTGTTGGTGTTGTAATATTTAGTTGTATTACCGCTGCAGTTCTCGTTAGCGGGCGAGTAGTTGCGGCGCGCGAGGTGGCGGTAGCGCTGCACTCCCGACACTCCCGATACTCCCGACACCCCCGACACTCCCGACACGCCCTCCGCGCTCGAGAACGACGCCCCCGACGACAGACCCACTGCAACGACGACACAATTTCATAACTAATACTTCAACTATATACTGCTACAATTGAGTAAATGACGGCTAGCGTGAGGAAGAAATCCGCTAGGCGACGCTAGTCTTGTATGAGTTTATCACTCATTCTATATTTTTTTCATAATTATTGTATCAAATTATATTGTAAAAAATCAACTTATTTAAAACTAGCTTCTGCCCGCGACTTCGTCCGCATGGAACTCCTCCTTTTTTGCAGTCGGTTAAAAAGTAGCCTATGTCCTTTCTCAGGCTCCAGATTTTCTATGTACCAAATTTCATTTAAATCGGTCCAGTAGTTTTAGCGTGAAAGCGTAACAGACAGACAGACAGAGTTACTATCGCATTTATAATATTAGTAGGGATTACAGGGACAATTTTCAATTACGTAAAAAAAAATCACATCTACACCGCTCAACGCACACAACTCGTCTCCTGACAATCCATCATTCATTCACTCTCTCCATCTTACTACATTCACTCATTCCTCATCCATCTATTCATTCAATCCCACATGTATATTATTAAAAGATATAGTACATTACGCACCGAGGCCAGTAAAATAAAAAATGTCTCAGATCACATGTAATTGTCGTCCGAGCGAAGCCGAGGTTTACAAAAATGTGATCTGAGGCTTTTTTATTTTACTGGCCGAGGTCAGTATACTATTTTTCTGTTCGACGAAGCCAGAAAGCGGCGTTTTCATTGAGCGCAGCGGCCACAAAGTTGGCGCTTTCCGACCGGAGGACTGAAAAATATATGTATCTAAATATGGGTCATTATCGGTACAACAGGTATCCATTGCTGTACAACGGGGCATAGCGGCTGGAATTATGGGCACGTTTGAGACGTGCATGAATTGTAATGACCTTGTTTAGGTGCATATATTCTGGACGAAGCGTGTGCGGATATGTTTTATAGGTATATTTATTCTGACGAAGCTCGTTGCTAATTCAATATAGTCTCGACCTACATTTTTGAGGAAGCCTGCGAGTGGATAGTAATCCACTTTTTCTAGCTTAGGTAATTATTAATTTTTTTGTGTGAATAAATTTTTCTTTTTATCTAAATATTATTATAAGTGTACTAGCTTCTGCCCGCGACTTCGTCCGCGTGGAACTCCTCCTTTTTTGCAGTCGGTTAAAAAGTAGCCTATGTCCTTTCTCAGGCTCCAGACTTTCTTTGTACCAAATTTCATTTAAATCGGTCCAGTAGTTTTAGCGTGAAAGCGTAACAGACAGACAGACAGACAGACAGAGTTACTTTCGCATTTATAATATTAGTAGGGATAATATTAGTAGGGATTTTAATATGATCGTATGACTGACCTAGTTCCTCCCTGCTGGAGTTGTTCCGGAGCGAGGCGCCGCCGTCGTAGTGCGCGGTGGTGTGCTTCTGCAGCACCTTGATCATCGCGTCGCGCTCCGCCACCTTCGACTCCTGCTCCTTCACCCTGCACGCAACACAACATATTTATTCATCACAAGCTGTTTGCCCCGGCCTCGTACGATCTCTAATTTTTTATAAATATTCTATATATATAGCCTACTAGCTTCTGCCCGCGACTTCGACCGCGTGGAACTCCTCCTTTTTTGCAGTCGGTTAAAAAGTAGCCTATGTCCTTTCTCAGGCTCCAGACTTTCTTTGTACCAAATTTCATTTAAATCGGTCCAGTAGTTTTAGCGTGAAAGCGTAACAGACAGACAGAGTTACTTTCGCATTTATAATATTAGTAAGGATAGTAAGGATGTTACTCAGGAACGTAGCTTCCCAACAGTGAGAGAATTGTACAATACGGTCCAGCCGTTTTGGAGCCTATTCAATCCAAACAAACACACAAAACAAACGATCGTTTCCTCTCTATTATATTAGTATAGAATACATTCAAGGTATAAAAACATTAAATATATACAATTATCACTGCAAAGTTGTCACATTGTAGATTTGTTGACCTGTGTGGCCCGGAGCCACTTATTACGAAAGCGGTGGTTGCGCGTTCGAATCCCGCTTGCGGCAGATGTCAGTGTAATGAGCATGAGCATCCGAACCAGATTGATACTGTGTGAATAGGAATGACGACAGGGTAAAGAAAATGAAATACTAATTTCGGATGCCTTCGCGGTTATTACACATTGGAATGAAACAACTGTTAAAGGATTTAACTCGCGTATTTTTATTTTATTTTATTAGCTGACGTTTCGGATTCTTTACAGTTTCCATAATCGTAACACGACTGAGCGGGCTTTATAGCGTTAGACTATTGTCAGCTCAGTCGTGCTACGATTATGGAAACTGTAAAGAATCCGAAACGTCAGCTAATAAAATAAAATAAAAATACACGAGTTAAATCCGTTAACAGTTGTTTCATTCCAAAATGAAATACTATTTAGTCCGTCGGTTGTTAGTCTGTTCAAAATTATTGGACACTTATTTCTTGTTTTCTTAAACATTTCCATACTATTTGTATTACGAACCTGCTCTCGAGGTCGGCCAGCTTCTTCTGCGCGGAGTGCAGCTCGTCCATGTGCCGTATCTTCTCGCTGCGCGCCTCGGCCATCAAGCGCTCCGACTCCGCTGACGTCTTCTCCAGCGCTGCTATCTTCGCGTCTCTGGAAGTTTCATAAAAAAAAAACATTTTTAAGCGATGATCATAAGTAGCAAGTAGTCTACTCAAGATTTGACGGATATTGTGTAATAGGCCCCTAATAGTAATAAATGGGTAAAAAATTGAATTAATATTTGTCCATAGGTTACATTATCAAAATGAAAACCATTTTCACCTCCATTTTCACTACTGTAGTGGTCACATTCAGTTGGAGCCCTTCTCCCAATGAGCTGCGTGTAATCCGTTGTTTTATTCCAATATATAACAGATAACTACGTATGGTTAATAGACTAGAGTAAAGCCGTAGTTGTATAAGTGAGAGTGGGACTGACTTGGGTATGGACGCGGCGGAGACGGCGGCCTGGCGCAGCGCCGCCTCCTCCAGGTAGCGCTGCTCCCACTTGGCGCACTCGCCCTCCAGCGCCAGCAGCCGCTCGTCGCGCTCGCGCACCTGCCGCCGCAGCTCCGCCTCGCCGCCGCCCGCCCCCGCGCCGCCGCCGCCGCCCCCGCCGCCCGCGCCGCAGTTGCACTCGCGCTTCCTACAATCAAAATCAAAATATAAACCTATCCTATATGTCTGCGGCACCAGCACGCTCTGCACGTGTCCATTTGCCCACGTGTCCACGTGCCGCGCAGTGTGTACTCACCGGAGCGTCTGCAGCTCTATCTCGAGCTGCACTCGGCGTGCTTGCGCCGGTCCGAGACCTGCTGCACGTGTCTACGTGTCCAAGTGCCGCGCGTGTATAGGTATTTACCGGAGCGTCAGCAGCTTCTCGTGGCGCTGCACTCGATATGCTCGTGCCGTCAGAGGCCTGCTGCACATGTCCGCGTGCCCACGTGTCTACGTGTGAACGTGCCGCGGACACGTGTACTCACCGGAGCGTCTGCAGCTCCTTCTCGAGCTGCGCGCGCAGCTTGCGCTCGGTGTGCTCGCGGCGGTCGGAGGCCTGCTGCAGCGAGCCCAGCGCGCGCTGCAGCCCCAGCACGCGCTCCACGTAGCCGCTCGCGTGACGACACTGCACACAAAGTGTCGTGTGTGTTAGTGTGTATGTGTGTGTGTGTGTGTGTGTGTGTGTGTGTGTGTGTGTTGCAATGTTGTCAGACCTATTATTATTCATAATGACCATACTTGCATGCATGAACATTTAAATGTCAGATTCTGTTTGAGTTATAATTGAATCATGTTTTATATTTAATTTTTTTAAGTTCTTAAATCTTATTTTTTTTTAACCCCCGACGCAAAAACGACGGGGTGTTATAAGTTTGACGTGTCTGTGTGTGTGTGTGTCTGTGTGTTAGTGTGTGTGTGTGTGTGTGTCTGTGTGTTAGTGTGTGTGTGTGTGTGTGTGTGTGTGTGTGTGTGTGTGTGTGTGTGTGTGTGTGTTAGAGTGTGTGTAAGTGTGTGTGTGCGTGTGTACCTCCTCCTCGAGCCGCACGACGTTGGCCTGCGCGTTGGTGAGCGCGGTGTCCAGTATGTCTATGTGCGTGCGCTGCTCCTGCAGCGTGGCGCGCTGCGCGGACATCTCGATCTCCTGCCGCTCCTTCGCGCACGCCAGCTCTTTGTCTGTGTTAAATGCAAATAATACAATCTCAATCCGGCACTTAAATACACCGATACGTCCAATAATCGCGCACTCCGCTCGCACCTCTTTCGCCCCGCACGACATAATAAAATGCTTCCTTTTATTTCCTACTAGCGGCCCGTCCCGGCTTCGCACTGGGGGACTTAAGATTTTTTTAACTGACCATATTATTTTGTGGCGGCCCTGTCAATATTTGATTACTAATCTAGTCAATCTATAAGTATTAATGAACTTACTCTGTGATATGAGTTGTGCTATAAGCATCTCCCGGTTCTGCAACTCCTTGCGAAGCGCCTCCGCGCTGCCGTCCACCTCCGTCCGCACCCCCTGGGACAATAGCTCCACCTAAAAACACCGTACAAATTGAAAAACACCCTTTTAAAAACTGATAATCACATGCCAGAAGGGTTTTGAACTGTGTAGTGAGATTATAAAGTTGTAATTAGCCTGCATATTGGAATGTTTGATATACAAAAACGTATTATGTAATATCCTACCAGAGTCCATGATGTACTAGCCTAAAAATCACTAATTAACAAAAATAATTATTTCTATTTTACCTAGTTATAAATCACACACGGTGACGTCACACCATGCGTAAGGTACCTTTACAATAAGTAAGTAAAGAGAGAACTTCATCTATACTAATATTATAAAGAGGAAAGATTTGTACCTATTTTTGTATGTTTGTATGTTTGTAATGAATAGGCTCAAAAACTACTGGACCGATTTTAATAATTCTTTCACTGTTGGGAAGCTACGTTCACCCTGAGTAACATAGGCTATAGAATAAAAACCGCTAGTCAGTAATATTTTTATTAATTTGTAAATTGTGTGTGTGTGTGTGTGTGTGTGTGTGTGTGTGTGTGTGTGTGTGTGTGTGTCTGTCTGACCTGCTGCTTGAGCGCGCGGTTGAGGTCGAGCAGCCGGCGGCAGTCCGCCTGCAGCCGCACCCGCGCCGCGCGCTCGAGCCGCTCGCGACGCTCGCACGAGTTGACTAGATCTTCGTGCGCCGTGCGGACTTTCTCCACCTCTTCTTCCAACTGGATGGACAAATTCACAGTGGCATTAATAATCATCCATACCATGACATCCAAACCATATAAATATACAAGAAGCAGTTTGACATTATAAATAAGCAGCATGGCTAAATTTTCCAGGCACACTAATGGCGCAGTACCTTGGAGGTCTTGGAGACTCGCTCGCAGGCCTCGCTGAGCTGCCGCTTGAGGTGCTGGTTCTCGCTGGCGAGCGCGTCCAGCACGGCGCCGAGCGCGTCGTCGGGCTCCTCCAGCGAGCCCTCGCCGCCGCTGCACCACCCCGACGACTCCGACCCGCCGCCCGCGCCGCCCGCGCCGCCCGCACCGCCCGGGCAGCCCCCGCCGCCGCCCGCACCGCCCGCACCGCCCGCGCCGCGACCCACCGACCCGCCCCGGACACCCACGCTACAAACATATCCACTACTTACGATGCTGCACGCAATGCAGTATGAAGGATAAATAATTGTGTGAAAAAACTTTACATTCTCTCTATTTACTACTATAAATATATGCTTCGCGCGGATCCCTAACTTTTTCAAAATATTCTATAGTCTATGTTAATCTATTGTGGTAAACGCAAAAATATATGCTTTGATAGAGATGTATTCAAGACCTATCAATATCATTATTTAATATTGATGACATGTATTTTATGTAAGGACATATTTTAGCATTTGTCTGTCAATTTAATCCCTCCTTTTTTACCAACTTGCACCAACTCGTCACATTTTAATAAGAGCTAAAATACCATGCTCTAAAATTCCCATGAACAACTCACCCGCTCAAATCCGGCTGCGACCTGGAAAGGCTGAGCTTCTCCTTGCTAAGCTTCCCCTTGGCCTTGCACGCCTTGCGGTCGTGGGCGCCGCGCGGCGAGGCGGGCGGCGTGGCGGCGTGCGGCGACGGCGACTGCGCCACCTCCTTGGCGAGGTGCTTCAACACCGACGACTGGTTGAGAAAGTCGTCTGGGATTTCGGTTATCTCCTGTATTTTAAGGTTATTATTGTAGAGTAGAGATGGCAACACACGATGACGTATGAATGAGCAACAAGAAATTCTTGTCAAGAATGGAATGAATGAATGAACTAAATGTAGTAGGTAGTAGTTTTAAGTTGCTAAAGTTCGAATTTGGAGAGTGGAATAAATTTTTACAATGTTGTTTTCTTTTTCTTAATTATTTTAATATATATATGTGCATATTCACAATTTAAAATTTCAGTGTTTTGTGTATGAAATCCGATCGAATGATGAAAAGAGATCATCACAATAATATTATCTCTACATCTGACCAGACCTTATAAACACATATGGGTGATTCCACGGGCGTTTCAACCGCCGTCAGTCCGTTGTCCTGAATATTGAAGAAATGAGCTACAACAAGAATTACGTTTTGATGCGACGACATACTGCGCTCGCACTTGTCGTCAAAATGAATTGAGTTTAAATCTTATTGTAGTTAAGCTACATCTTCAATATTTATGGCAAGGGACTGACGGCGGTTGAAACGCCCGTGGAATCACCCATACCATACGGTTACTATGTCGGGTCATACATTATATATATCTCTGAAATTGACAAAATATTATTTTCACTATTAGTAGATAAACCTATTACTTACAAACATAGAACCTCTTTTTTTTAATTGGTTTAAAACCTCATACCTGAACTCCATGATCAGGTGGACTAGTATATATCCTCTGTCCTCCAATATCAATATAGTTGGCTGTGGTTGTGATCGCTTGCTCCTTATGTATCTTAGGCAACGGTATGCCACTTGGTTTCTTGCCTTCGCTCTTCTTCAGAGTGTGATACGGAGACGATTGAGTGGTGTTGTGCTTCGCTTCACTGCTGGTTCGTTCGTGTTCTCTGTGTAGGGTAAGGATTTATTATATACCAGCTGACCAGGTAAACTTTGTATCGCATGTTATGTAAAAACTATCTTCTGGCCGCAATTTCATCTGCTCAGTAATTTACACAGAAGAGCAGTTTACACAATATAATTATGAAATTTAGCCTATACAATTATGGTTATTCTAATGTATAAGTTATATTATTATCATACAGTTTCCTCAAAATACATTCAGTAGTTTTTGCTTGCACATTCACAAACTTTCGCCTTTATAATATTATGTGGGGGAGTATGTTCTTACCGTATAGGCGTGGGCCGGGGCCACGAGTCGTCCTGGTTGTGAATGATGAGGGTGTTGTAAGAGGACGAGGAGACGTCCAGGGAGCTCCGGTTGCTGTTCCCACCACCAACGGAATCCTTCAATGAGTTTCGATTGCTTCCTGGCACACCCTCCTGTTGGATAATAGAAATGATACATGACTACATTAGTACTCTAGGGATACTTGTCCAAAAAATTAGATTTCTCATAATAATGTTTTATAAGAAACTGCTTTTTGTATGATATCTCAAAAAGGTGTACGAAATTCATTGAACAACTTCAGTGAACTGGTAATAGTGAGCTAGTAATGGAATAAAAATTCTGAATATTACATACCTTTAAAGAGTTTCTATTATTGTTGTTAGATTGGCTCTGGTTCTCCTGTCCCTGGGGCTCCACACGGGCAGTGTGTCGCACCACATAGCGCTCCTCACGTGACAAGTTCTCGTTGGATGTGGATACATCTGTCTCGCTGCCAGACAAGCTTTGAGGAAAACCACTAGGCACTGTTGGATAAGAAAATTATAATTGCTTAATTCAAATCTATACTAATATTATAAAGCTGAAGAGTTTGTTTGTTTGAACGCACTAATCTCAGGAACTACTGGTAAATTATTTTATAAAAAATATTTTTTTGTTGGATAGGCCATTTATCGAGGAAGGCTTTAGGCTATATAACATTACGCTGCAACCAATAGGAGCGAAGAAACAGTGGAAAATGTGTAAAAAATGAGGAAAATATGAAGCCTTATGAAGAATTACTATTCCACGGGGATGAAGTCGCGGGCACAGCTAGTATATTATACAATTAATACAATCCTCCTATTTGTATGTATTTGTGACTATGAACACAAGAAAGAAAAGTAATTATGATTATAAACTGGAATTATAACTTGTACTATTGAAAATCTTGAAACACCACTAAAGTGAACAACATAGATTAGATTGATTTCATTTATTTTTCATTATTTTATACAATATAATCACACAATTTTATGTCAAATCACAATTGCTTATAGTAAGATCTTCAAACACAATAAATATTTAATTAAAATAAGTAGCCAAAAATAGAAAAACATATTGTCAATAAAAAATAAATTATTCCCTTTGTTTTCAATATAATTCCTATGTAATATAGTAACATAATACAATATCAACAATGTAATTTTAAACCAATAAATACTCCTAATTTATAAACAGATTCTGATAAAAATAACAAAAAAATTACAAACAGTTATACTTAGAGTTGGATACCGATCCAGCCCTTAGGCATATATTATGGAAGGTTCATTTCATTATTATTTGAAACTGTATAATTTATATTTCATAACGATAAAAGTAATTGCAAATTGTGACCATGACGCAAGTGAAAGTGGTTACATTAATCTTGTTTTTACAGATACATAACAGTTTTTATTTTTACATAATATCTAAAACGCATTGCACACATTAACATACACTGCCATAACAGCTAATAACAAGGATTATCAAGGATATTCAAGATTAATTCAAATAAAATGTTTCTTCAAAGAAATTGTAAAAATGTTGTTTATTAGGTCATTTTTTAACAAGATTCTTACCAGTTGGCTTTTGTGTTCTCGGAATATTCTTCGTAAAGGAAAGAAACCTTCCCGTCGGTCGCATAGACCCCATTTTGATCTTCACAATGTCACAACAGATTTCAACAGGAAATCATATTGCACTGCAGTCAAATAACTCGTCATTCAGTTATAACTCTGAAACGTTATTCATTTAGAATCTGAAAAGGAAACAAGCAATCCCAGTGTAATAACACTGTTGTAGTCTTGTTCTGTGCTTGTAGTGCATAGAAATAGAACACAATAAGAAGCAAACGTCTGAACAAGGATGTCATATAACATCGCGATTATTTATAGTTTCAAAGAAAACGTTAACAAATTATTGTTTTTCAAAACATCCCTAAAAGATATAAACGTTAATTTAACACTCACAACGTTTTAAAGAGCCAAAATACGTAAAAAAAATTGCAATCACATTGACTAAATAAACTCAGTGTTGCCAACTCCTAGAAATTCGAGTCGCTAAACTCAAAGTCAAAAGTCGCCAGAAAGTCGCTAAAACTAAAACATAACCATAAAAAGTTCGGGGACACCCCCCCCCCCCCATAATATACAAATAGAACTTCAACTAAATAAAGTTTGAATTTGGTGGGCTATCGCGTTTGTCGTTTTCCATATTATGTATCTCTTGGGATTGAATAATTCTGTGTTGATTTGACACAAAATGTATCTATTATTGACTCCAGAACTATTTAAATATTTTGTACTCCAAAAGTCGCCAGATAAGTCGCTAAAATATTTTTGGCGTCAAAACTTTTTTTTGGTCCCTAAGCCTTAAGCAAAAGTCGCTAGTTCTAGCGACAAAATCGCTAAATTGGCAACACTGAATAAACTTTTGATGGATGGGGTCAGAGCAATTATCAGTAATACCAGGGGTAAGCTATAAAAATCTACTGCAGATTTAGTCAAATAAGTTCTAAGAGAATATAGGTGATTTTAAATTAATTTGCTATATTTACATAAAATGTTTGATTAATGAGTATCTATCAAAGATACTGATAATCAATGTATAAGGCGGTAGCCATTTTTGTGGCCTTATTTAAATTGTGCTATTTTTGTGAAATTATATACTATATTAGTAATAATATTTCATTACTGGCTTTCTACCATCAAATGTCACCTGTAGACGAATTCTTCTCGTTCTGAATTCAACACATTATATATTTAGCTTCAATTTGTATAATCAATAATGATTGTAATCATTCTGTCACTGTTACGAGTATAGTTTTATTTAAACCAATAAAATAATTATAATTAAGTATTTAAATGAAACATCCAACATATGCGTTCTTGTTTATTTTTTAGAATCAAATATTAGGAAACTACGAGAATAATAGTTTTTGAACATAGGTTATATGCAGCCCAGGGGCAGTCTATGGAATAGTATATACTACTTTGAACTACATTTATTAATCCTTACTAATATTATAAATGCGAAAGTAACTCTGTCTGTCTGTTACGCTTTCACGCTAAAACTACTGGAGCGATTTAAATGAAATTTGGTACAAAGAAAGTCTGGAGCATGAGAAAGGACATAGGCTACTTTTTAACAGACTGCAAAAAAGGAGGAGCTCCACGCGGACGAAGTCGCGGGCAGAAGCTAGTGAATAATAATTATGAAGTATTGTTTTATAATCACACTCGAATATATTTTAGTCTGGTATTTGGTACTATCTTGAGTGGACAATACAGTGCAGTGACTGTCCTGTTTATTTATATCAATAAATAGCAGCGCGGTTTTGTTATCTGTTGAGAACATTAAAGTTTGACACTTGATTGACAGTGACATTTTGCGATTTTCTGCCAGAAACTCGTAAAATAAGTCTGAAGGAGAGTTGTAACTATAATTTTTTTTCGTTTTTGGCTATATTATTATAACATAATAAGAAAAATATACAACGTAAATAAATGTTAGGTGCCAAAATGTATACTCAGATAATTGCTCGTGTAATGATCCCTAGTTATCGGGTCATGAAAACAAAGGCGCAAAGTTCAAAAAGCTTTTCAAATTTCGCAGCTAGTTGTAAATATTTTTCACATTTTATTATACTTTCATTTATAAGATTAAATTAAATAAACATTTTTTTTTCTAATGTTTTAGATACCGGTATCCCTTCTTCAGTGTATAAAATGAGTCCTACTCGACGTTTTTATTCTGAACAAACAAAATCTGAAGAAAATATAGCGGATTATGACTACGTGAAAAGAGCCGTGAGTAACGATGACATAGTAATCGTGGATGTTAGAGAACCAGATGAAATTAAGGAATATGGCAAAATTCCAAACAGTGTCAACATACCTTGTAAGTATTGAAGTGTTACTAATAATCAATTTCCATATACATTTAGAAGAATTATTAATTTTATATTGTTTTTATTTTAGTGGGTTCGGTGTCAACTGCTCTAAGCACAATGCCTGAAAATGAGTTTGAACAAACTTACAAAATTAAAAAACCTAACAAAAATACAGAGATGATTTTCTATTGCATGATTGGGAAAAGGTCTGCAAAGGCACAGCAGAATGCTATTAGTGCAGGATATAATAAGTATGTATAGATTACATAGTCTTCTGTTTTTACAAATAAAATAAAAATATATATTAATATGTAATACTTTTCTTTTTCAGTGCAAAGAACTATATAGGCAGCTGGAATGATTGGGCAAGTAAGCAATGATAATGGGTTGCCTTGAATGAAAAAAAATGATGCCACTAGAAAATGTACTTTGTTTTAATCAAGATAAAGTATAAAGTTAAATAATTTAAAGTTTATTTTCGTTTAAAATGCTATCAGCACATTATCTATTTATAATTTGTTTTTATATACAGCTGTGAAATGATGTTATAATAATATTCTACAGAAATTAAAACTTGACTTTTATTACTTTTTACTTATAGGTAACATCTTTTAGCTTTTCGAGATAAAATTTACACTTTGTGATGGACATTCCCACTGTGCACTGGGTATATTACTGCAACAGTATAAAAATGTACAAGTACATAATATGTATATTATATATACTAACATTAAAACTCCAGGAATAGCATATTTCCAGAAAGAAATTTATTTACTCACCCTTTCAATTAAAAACCATTTTCTAAACTAAGAGTCTCATAGTTACACAGTAATTAAAAGTAATTTAGACAAATGCCATCATGAGCTAGCTATTACAACTATATTATTGTTAATTTAAAAAATATACTACGTTTTTTAAAACAGAGTAAATAATGCTATCCTGAGCTAGCTATTGCATATATATATATTTGTGTTAATTTAAAAAATATACTTCCTTTTTAAAACATTACAGTAATTAATGCCACATGGATCTAATTAATGCTGAAAGTAGTTTCCAAACTCGAGTCACAATTTATGCATTTGCTGATTAGCCCCTTCAATTAAAGCCTGCATATTAAATACAGGAAGGAAACATTGTTCATTGACATTACATAATTAGCATGTTATCTATGTACCTGCTCTGGCAATTAAAAACATGATAACCAAGTAGGTACCTAGTGCTTTACATAGGTATATATATACCTCTAGAAATAAAATATGAATTGGAATGAAACAACTATTAACGGATTTAACTCGCGTATTTTTATTTTTATTTTATTTGCTGACGTTTCGGTTTCTTTACAGTTTCCATAATCGTAGCATGACTGAGCTGACAAAAGTCTAACGCTAAAGTGATGCTACGATTATGGAAACTGTAAAGAATCCGAAACGTCAGCAAATAAAATAAAAATAAAAATACGCGAGTTAAATCCGTTAATAGTTGTTTCATTCCAATGTGTAATAACCGCGAAGGCATCAGAAATTATTAAAATATGAATGTTATATGATAAAATTTAAGCACAAAAACATACACAATAAAACTTTTATTTCAAAACAATACATATTACCTCCACCATGAAATTAATATGGTAATAAAACAACACCAAGACATTTTGAGAAGAATAAACATAAATATTTTCAAAAATAATTATTTATATAAATTATTTTTGTCTGCTCGACCAATCATTCCAGCTTCCGAGATAGGTCTTTGAACTGCAAAAGATAATGATAACACTTTATTACGTAAACACCAGATAAAAAAATATTGTGATACTGTCAAGTTCTTAATTTCTGAGCAATAATGATTAATATCAAACAACATATTTCTACAATTATGTTATCAGGCTTTTATTGTAGGTACAAACAATAACTGTTTATTACAATTGGGTGTACAACACTTACTTAGAGTATCCAAGTTTTAAGGCTTTATCCAGAGCTTCTGAAGACCTTCGTCCAGACTGGCAGTAAAATATCAGCTCATCTGAGTTACCAGGTTTACTGCGTTGGAACTGTTTTTTGAACTCTGCATCCGACATTGATGTAAGAGCATCCTGTACATTGCTCACTGAAAAATAGAATATACTTAATACACATAACAAGAACTTAAACCACTGAAGATTATTTGTATTTAAAGATACATAGTTTGATAGAAAGTAAATTACATGGAATATTTATACTCGAAGGAATCTTGCCGGTATTGTTTACTTCCTCAGGGTTACGGACATCAATAATAACTTTTTCTGGCTGTTGGATAAGCCGCAGTACATCTTCATAGCTGACCACTCTCTTAGGGTCTACCATTTTTCTAGGATCCTGTTTTTCTACTGCGAAACTCCTTCTAATGGGCACTGATACAGTGATTTTAACTGTAATATTAAGATGCAGCTTAGAAAACAAAATATGTACAAATAACTAATTAATTAAAACAAAAGTACTTCTATGAATTTGACTGCATGCAGAAAATGTCAAAGCTGTTCTCAAGGCAATTTTAGCAAACATTTTTCCACCGAACATAATTTATGCCTGTATTAATTTCAATACAATTTAAAGGCCCGCCATCACCAAAAAACTAATATATAAAATACCGCTCTCGGTGTAGATATTCCAAGTAAATAATTTTAACCAATATAAAAAGAATTAAATAGTCAATTGAGACACAGAAAAAGTTTAAATTTTGACAAGAAAATAAAGTTAAGTGAATGATAATGAATGAATGAGCTAATAGTTTGACTTCAGGAATATAAATGTTGTGTTGCCATGTATCTGAAATAAGAGTCGTTACACAACGCTACTTTTTAAGGGTTCCGTATCGTTTTGGGTTTCATAGTGTAATGAATAGTCTCGTTAATAACTTTCTACAATGGTTCAAGTTAAGAAAATGTGAAAGCAATTTACCTTTTCCATTCTTCTTCGGTTATTTTTTTCAAGAAATCTCTAAAATAGTACATATGTATTAATAGGTTTCCATTTCTCATTTTAACCATAAGGTAAACAACAGTAATTTAAAAGTTTACAAAGTTTTGAATTCCACGTGTTTGTGCACCTTGGACTGGAATTAGGATCATTTTTATTGTATACTTTTTTGTAGCATAACCAATTCTAATTTAAACTATTAAATATAGCGGCCCGCCCCAATCGCTTTTTTTATAGCCTATGTCAGTCGGGAATAGTGTAGCTTTCCAACAGTGACAGAATTTTTTTCAAGTCATTTAGGAGCCTATTCAAACAAACAAACTTTTCCTCTTTATTATATTAGGATAAACAAACCATATTTACACACTCGTTTTTTTTTTATATAGACAATAATTTGATTAGGATATACAGTGAAACTTGTTTAAGAGGAACCTGGATAAGTGAAAAACCTCCATATCTGGAACACATGCTAAGGTCCCGGCACCTAGGCTATGAATTACCTCTGTTAGTAAGACAAAAGCAACCTCTTTATCTGGGATAAGTTATTTCTATTTTCTTGTCATAATTACCTCTATAATTGAGAAGTCGCGTGTATTTATCTCTGTAACTGGGATAATGTCAGTAGGTACACATAGGCTACCTCGGACCTCGGATGTCTCCTCTCTCTTTTACCTACTCGAACTTCTCTAAATCGGCCCTTATATAACTTAGTTTTAATGCGGTTTCTCTATTAATCGGGTATATATTTAAAAAAGACCGAAACGAGGACAAAGTCTTTATTATTACGAAAAAAAACTAAAATTAACGTCAGTGCCCGAATCAGTAAAATAATCTGCCTCCAACTTTTAATAATTTTGTAAACGTCAACAACGAATTATTAGTTTCAGGAGAACTGTCTTTAAACCACATTTTTGATATTTTTTATGGAAAATAGTGAATTGTTTACAAAATAAATACGTTGCTTTATTGAATACACCTCTATAACAGAGATTACCTCTTTTCTTACCTCTGTTAATGAAACCCTCTGTAAATGAAACAGGTATTTTTTTATACCTAGATATCTGGGACACTGCGTAAGTGGAATACCTCTTTAAGTGAGACTAATTTACAGGGCCCTTGGAAGACCCAGTTAACCAGGTTTCACTGTATATAATTTCAAGTAGGTATTCTTCGTATTTGTTCTTTATAAGAACGAAGTTCAATGGTCTTTATTAAAATAATACAACAATTTAAGTATGAAAAAATAAATTTATTCATTACCAAAATCAGTCTTACTCTATTATGTGATGACAATGTAGGTATCTGTTTTAATTGTTAATTATATTAACATAAACTTAATACTACTTAAAATATCCAATTACTCAAAGAGTTACTGAAAATGATAATACATTTCATAATTAACTGTAGAGTATTTTTTATGTCTTCAAAAAAAAATTATCTTCAATTGATAAAACCTCTGTTAAATATTAATTTCAATTGGAATTTCACAAACTAAGTCCATGTGACCTATAGCTTAGAGTTCAATTTCCATCATTATCAATATGTATGGCAGACTGATTAATTAATCTGTTATCATTTGAATTAAGCTTGATTGGCATTGAATAATTATTATCAGTTTAGTTTTTAGCCACCTTTTCAAAATACTTCCTTTTTTCAGCTGGGTTAGGAATAATCTGAAAACAAAAAGAAAATTCTCTTTAGAATGTATAGATTGAGAAAAAGAAAAAAAAAATTTTGTGATTCTTACAGTATCCTGTCCTGGTTTCCATCCAGCGGGGCACACTTCTCCGTGGTTATCAGTATATTGGAATGCTTGTACCAATCTCAGGGTTTCATCAACTGACCGGCCAACAGGCAAGTCATTCATAGTGATTTGTCTCAGAACTCCCTTATCATCAATTATGAATAAACCTCTCAATGTATGGCCTAAATCTTCCAAATAAACTCCATAATCTTTAGCAATAGAATGACTCAAGTCACTAAGCAATGGGATGTTTATTTTTCCCAAGCCACCTTCTTTTCTTGGTGTGTTAATCCATGCTAAGTGAGTGAAATGAGAGTCAACAGAACATGCTACAACTTCGGTATTGATCTTCCTAAACTCTTCTACTCTTTCAGAGAATGCCAATATTTCAGTTGGGCATACAAAAGTACTGGAAATAAATAAAAAAATAAATAAACACAAGGGTTAAACACAGACATGTAAATGTAGTAGGTATTAAATTTCTCTTACAAATCCAAAGGGTAGAAGAAGAATACTAAGTATTTTCCTTTAAAACTTGATAAAGAGAGCTGGGTAAATTCTCCGTTGACTACCGCTGTTGCCTCCCACTCAGGAGCTGGCTTAGAAACTGTAAAATAATACACATTAAGTATTTAGTTGAACTTTAGTTTAGCAGGATTAAAATAATGAGCCAATAAAAATGTAAAAAAAAGTGTGGGTTAAAATACACCATCCCGTGTGGCATACGTAATTAGAGCATATACTTAATCGTATCGAATCAGAGGGGTGGATTGACGTGATTTTCTAAGCTAAGGTTAAATGTTATCGCCTAGGTATAATATATAGAACGCAAGATTCTACTGTAAGGTTTCTTGACATCAAATAATAAATGTATTCGATAGCATACTTACTTACGGCTTTTGTGACCTGCAGCTTATGATCAACTTTTCTTGCACCGCCGGGAAAAACATTACCACTACCGAAAGAATAACATGAATCGCTTTCAAACAATGAAGATTCAATATTTATACCTAAACTAAGAAGTATAATAACTGAAGTTAATATATATTTCATGGTTATTTAATTTACGACTACTATTTATAAACAAAAAATAAAAGCGGTAATAAGCTAGTTCGCTGGCATCGGACACGTACTCCTCAACCTACACACACACACACTACTAAACTAAATAATATGTACGTCGCTCATGAATCTGTAGAGGTGATAGTACTGATAGTTGGTGCAGGGCACCAGGGTGGTACGTGTTTATTTTTGAGCAGCTGCTGATTCTCTATTAATACTTTTAAACTTCCAGTTTTTGAACAAAATATGAAATATAAAGTGATTAATTGTAACATTAAAAATAAATATTTATAATGCCTATACCTATTCGATTATAATAATCGATTCAGTACATGACTGAACTACAGAATTACAAACAATGTTAGCTTTGAGTTTGAGCCAAGCCTTAGACTGACTTAGACATCACTAGTAAGTGTAGTAAGCTTAACAAAAAAATACGTTCAAAATGTTTACTACAAATGTAAAAATATTGATAAATACCATAATACAAAATACATGTTATACAACATGTTATAGGTAAATTATTTTTCTTAAAAAAATCAATAGTTTACTTATTCTTCATTTAAAAGATACCAGTATTCTTTGCTTTTATTAAAATATTATAATAATTCTACTATTTGTACGATCTGTGAATCCATCGAAAAGTTTCAGAATGATTTATCTACTTCAATCCATTCATTCGTTCACTGGTGTTTGTTCTCATTCATTCATTACATCAACCATCATATCATTCGTTCGTTCGCTTGCTGCCTAGCTTGCGAAAGTCGTAGTGCTATTTTTTTCAATTATTATGTATGTCTTATAAAATTCACTAAAATAAAAAATGTTTCCACAAATCAATATATATCTATTATCATAACATTGACTAAATCCGAGTCCATCGCGACAGTGCGCGGTAAGTTAAGAAGTTTACTTCGCGATCCACTTGTCGTTCACTATGGCGGTGGCATCGAAGCAAATTGTAAATAGTGTTGCGGGGCTACAATGTTGTGGTCAAATTGGTGTTCAGTGAATTTAGTTTCCCTTGGATAATTTTAGATGGACGTGCCGGATGAGGGCGTTTTGGACGTGGATCTTTTAGGCGACGAAGGATCTGAGGATGAAGGAGAAGCGCCGCCGTCGTCTGGTAAGTCTCATTAACTAACAAGACAGCCTCAGGCTACGCGCGGTTTCCTTTAGTTTTGGTAATTTTATTCTGTTTTAGTGAGCATTCTAGTGAAATCATGTGGTATTGTATCGCGATACTAAAGTGTTTATAGATTTCTACGCAGGGCCTGCGTCGACGCCGACGTCATGCGCGTCGTCCCCGCGAGGCGAGGAGCCCGCGTCCCCGCACGCGGGCGCCTTGCAGCCTGTGTTCTTTCACCACCAGCCCTACACACGACCATTCTTTACGTCGGGGCGCCGCGGACCCGGCAGGCCACGGAAGGAAGGCGCCAAACTAGCTAGAGAAGGGAAGATTGTTAGAAGGTAAAGTACAAAGTCTAATAAATTAATAGTATTTATTTTTACACAACAACAACAACTTACCATTTGGTTATGCCTATCATGTCCACTACATCAATGAGATTTTTAATGTTTCTACTTGGAATTTCAGTTTGACTTGTTGTATGTACCCATTATTAACTAATAGTGCTGTATTAGGTATAGAGGTGGTGCTGGATCTGTTAGAGGAGCAAAGAGACACCGAGGCAGTAGAGATGATGCCCTCGATGACATGATGGATGAAGATGACTTCACTATGCCTGCTCCTGAAGAACCACCATTTATGCCTGAGAAATGGTAACATACTATAATTTGGTCAAGTAATTTTTGAACTACCATACCCTATTTTTTACTATTTTTTATTAAACTTAATAATATATTGTAGGCCAGGGAAAATTTGTGCTCTCTGTAACTTAACTGAGCGAAGTCAGCTTGGTCAAGGAGAAATGAGGCAGTTTCTATGCAACATTGGTGAAGGAGATGGTAGCACTACCCCGACTGTCTCCAACTCTGGAGGAGCCACGCCCACTAGCATACCAACACCAACTAGCACTCCTAGTACACCAGTCCCTCCGGGACTGGCGTCACCCCCTCCGGAGCTGGTGGATCCCAACCAGCATCCATTGGCGCTTCCTTTAAGTAGGCGACAGAAAGCTTTTAATAAGTGCAAGTAAGTAAAACTTTGATTTTGCTTTATTAAATAAGAATTAAGCATTTAATTTTTCTGTTTAATCAAATTCATTTTAATAAAATGTCAAATTAATTTTAGGACACCTCTATACAACATGGAGCACACTGATGAATTGTCAATAATAGGCCATATTGACATATTGGAGCTCTCAGGTGTTGTAAGCTCTGGAGCGTTCTACATACACCGTTGCTGCCTTGAATTCAGCCCGCCTTTCCAAGATCAAGTTGCAGCTTCCTCCAATTCCGATGAAGACAAGGATCAATTAGAGGAGTCCAGGGTCAAAGGAATTGTAACTGCTGCCTTATCGAGAAAATGTGCCTTTTGTACTAGACATGGTGCAAGCATCCCTTGCAAGGTAAATAGAATTTTCTGTAGAGTAAATTATTAAAATTATCCATTTATGGTTTTAAAAATATTTCTTTAAATAATATAAAATACTAGCAATCCGGACATCATTCTGCTCAGAAAAGCAGCACTACAAAAAGTCATTCCATAAGGAATATCAGTATTTTTTCTTTGATATGCTATTGGTGATAAATCCAAAAGCCATTCTTAAGTTATTATTGGTGTAAGTACCTAATATTATATTATACACTTTTTTTTGTCTAGATGAGTTGCAGTAAATACTTCCACCTGCCTTGTGTACTCGCTTCGGGGGGCTTCATGGACTTCCAGACCAAGTCATCATTCTGCAAGGACCACTTGTATCAAGTACCACTTATATGTAAGTATTACCGCTACTGTGTGCTATGACATCTATTTCCTCAACACTTGTTTGATGATAGTAAATAACAATAGGCATGACAACTGATTTTTTTCTTTGTGCATCGAGTACAGTCATTACCAAAAAATATTGGATACATATTTATTCTTTTCTCAATCAAACAATAAATGACAAAGATAAGCGAATATTGTATTTCTTTACTAATTTATTATTTCCCTCTGGTGCATTTTTTAAACATTTTAAATTTACAAACTAAGAATTTCTTTTTACATTTTTAGAAAAAAAATAATTAAATATTTGAGTTAAGATAAAATTATTCTTTCTCTGAAATAATATACCATGTACATGAATAATTAACGATGTATCCACAACTAAACATTTAAGAAAATGTAGAAATAAACGAAACTATTCTACAGAAATTATTTGAATGCTTAATAATGTCGTTATGCACTAGATCATCTAAGATTAATATTGTTTATGTATTACCAGGTTCAGCCGACATAGACTGCAGGACGTGTCGCGCCATCGGCGACATCAGCAACCTAATGACGTGCGTCACGTGCGGCGCGCACTACCACGGGACGTGCGTCGGGCTCGCGCAGTTGCCAGGTTTGTATTATTAATGCTTTGTCCTGAATTACTGAGGGATACACACACAGACTAAACCATTGAACGTAGATTTCTGAAACTTGGAGGTGGTATTTTTTGTACGACGTATGTATACGATGACAAAGCATTTTCCGAAATTCTATCCATGAGGGGGTGTAAAACGGGGAGCAAAGTGTATGGAATAACGTGATTCCTTGGTCCGATTCTTTTAAAATTTTGCATAGACATTAACAGAATCGATGGAACATGTGTTTTGTATTTAATTAAAATTCATTCCTTAACGGGTTTAAAAGCAGTAGCTTTTGCCCGCGACTTTCTCCGCGTTCTTTTACTTGCATATTATGATAGTAATATATACGAGTGAAATGAGATGCGTCCCTGTCGGTGCAGGGGTGCGCGCGGGCTGGTCGTGCCGCTCGTGCCGCGTGTGCCAGGTGTGCCGCGGGGACGCGGCCGCCGGCGTGCCGCCCGCCGACTCGCGCGCCGTCACGTGCGAGCACTGCGACAAGATGTACCACGCCACCTGTCTGCGGCCCATGATGGCCACCGTGCCCAAGTACGGGTGGAAGTGCAAGGTCAGTTATTTATCGCGGTGTTCATTTTATTTTTTCATATCATCCATCATATTAATTACACGTGGCCAAACAGTGACTACGAGGTCGGGCGATCACTCGCGACGACCGTGGATCTCAGGTGGAACGATACAGAGGCTGTTACGATCATTGCGGGCGTTTAGTGGAACATACCCAATGTAACATCTCTTTGCTATTTACTTATACCTACTGTGTGTGTGCGTGTGCGTGTGCAGTGCTGCCGCATCTGCTCGGACTGCGGCGCGCGGTCGCCGGGCGCGGGTCCGTCGTCGCGCTGGCACGCGCACTACACGGTGTGCGACTCGTGCTACCAGCAGCGCAACAAGGGCTCCTGCTGCCCGCTGTGCCGCCGCGCCTACCGCGCCGCCGCCTACCGCGACATGATCCGCTGCACCAAGTGCAAGAGGTAACACAATTACTTCAATGGCCTTGTGTACTGTAAAACATACCTACAATATTTTTCGGGTACTAAGATTTCAATATCTAAAAATTTTAGACACGTATTTTTTATTTTCGCAAGAAATTGTGAAATTATGGCCGATTAAAGTTACGCATGACATCACACATTTCAATAATAAGTGACGTCACGAGCCTTTACTGTCGAATCTTGACCCGAATTGTCTTGGACATTTTTCATTGTAACTAACCGTATAATTATATACAACATTGATTTTATTTTACCTAGACCATAATCCGATTTTTTATTTAGGCTTCATATGATTAATACGATTATAAACAATTTTTAATAAGTAAATTTATATCGAATGTTTCACCCACTTTTGCTCAGGATATTTGTATTCCACCGTAATCGACATTGAGAAAATTCAACTGTATTATTACATACTTATTTAAATTTCACTGACTCTTTATTTATCGGCACTACAACAGTGCATAAACGTCATATACAATGTATTTAAACACTAATAATAAACAGGTACGTACACGGTATGTGCGATCCGGACGCCGAGCCGCAGCAGTACAGGCTGAAGAAAGAGCAGAACCCGGCATACGAATACAACTGTCCCATCTGCAAGTCGCAATTGCAAATCACCGGATCGAAACCTGGCTGTAAGTAGAGAGAAATGATATAAGCATCCTATATTAAATATTGTAGCAATATAAGGACTGTGCATAATGAAGATGTCGCCAATCCGAATCAGTGATTCACAACTTGATATTGACATTTAAAACAAATAAACATAATTATTATATTAGTGAAAATCATTATTGATAGATCGGAACCCATATTTTGTAACTTTTATCATAATCTAAAATTATGTATGCAATTGATAGGATATTTTTATTTGAATTATTGCATTAATAGTAAGCTTAAATAGTTCCTTTACTACTA
Source organism: Polylopha cassiicola (assembly GCA_038024825.1). Classification (NCBI taxonomy): domain Eukaryota; kingdom Metazoa; phylum Arthropoda; class Insecta; order Lepidoptera; family Tortricidae; genus Polylopha; species Polylopha cassiicola. The sequence continues at coordinate 9,486,860 of CP149055.1, forward strand.
TATATATTATAATAATATATTGTATTTAATAGCTTTCGAAGATGACAATGCAGCGTCGACATCACAAGATTCATCGTTCGGCGACGAAAATTCACAGCAAGAGCAGGATCCTCTAGCTATAGAAGCTAAGGTAAGCACTTCCTTATTATGTTATTGTATGGTGAAATCTATAAACATATTTCGATTATAAATGATATATGTATGTCATAAACTTTGTTTTTTTTTTTGTTTTATGTTAAAATGTAAATATAATTATTTAGTTACAAGGATATCAGATGTTGACAAAAGAAATTGTGACTCTCAGTAAAATGTAATTAAGTGCAAATAAACTTGCATAGCACTATTTTGATTTACTCTATGTTAATTTTGTATGTAGACTGTAAATACAAAATTAACCTAATCCCTTATTTAATTACGTAAATACTAGTTTAATTTGCCTAACAGATTATTATAAAAAGGCAGACCTCAGAATACTTGAACTTTTTTTATTAAAAATGCGACATATATTTAAAACAATCCACAGACAAGATTCTGAATTTTATTTCTTTTCAGCCGGATGTGGGTCTAGGGAAGGGCAAACCGTATACAGTGTCAGCTAAAGTGGCAAAGAAGAAAATTGGCGGTTATAAGTTCAAGGGAGGAATGCATCCTGCCAAACTAGGCTTCCAGAAACGACAGCGGTCGGTGTTGGACTTTGGCCGCAAGAGGGGGTCCAAGCCCAAAATGAGGGGGGTCTTCGGCGTACCAGGGCTGGGGCTGCAGAGACCCCAGGCTCCGGATAATAAGACCCCAGAGGACGACCCAGGTAAATTACATTGTAAAAAGTGGTTTTTAGATTTTAAATAGATAAAATGAATTAAGTAGTGAGTTGTTTTGTTTTAAGACGATTGAATTATTTATAAAGGAAAACTAACTCCTTTCGGAATAAGGTTATACGTATTTTAAACGGATTTCTTGTAAATACAATATGAAATATATTTATTTTCACGAGATTATTTATTGGGATCTAGTTGGTGACTGGTGTGAACTATCCAAATTTAATATGGTGATATTTTGCTCTACTTCATCGAGATATTTCTGTTTCAGGCGTAGAGAACAAACTAGTGCTTTGCTCTAGTAAGGACAAGTTCGTACTGACTCAAGACTTGTGCGTGATGTGCGGCGCGATCGGAACAGACTCCGAGGGCTGCCTCATAGCGTGCTCGCAGTGCGGACAGACATATCACCCTTATTGTGTTAATATTAAGGTATGAATTTGCTTAACGTAGATATAGTCTGGGTTAAAAAATGTATGAATTTTTGCAAGTGTCTGAAATGTGGATGACTATGGCTAGGTATAAAGTAAGGTTTGTAATTTTTCTCCTGTATATGTATGTTGGAATTGATTCGTTATCGTGGAGTGGAGAGTTCTGACATCAAAGATGACGTTACCACATCGCACCCACTACGCCTCGTGGGCTTTCGTCGCTCACGAAGTGCGTTTCACCTGTAACATCCACCTGCAACGTCAGCGGCGTGGTCGATGGCGTCGCGGGCGTTAAGTGGAACGTGTCCATATCGTCTTGTCGATCTCACCCGCAGGTGTCGCAAGTGATCGTGACGCTGGGGTGGCGCTGCCTGGACTGCACGGTGTGCGAGGGCTGCGGGCAGCGCGGCGACGAGGCGCTGCTGGTGCTGTGCGACGACTGCGACACGGCGTGGCACACGTACTGCGCGCGGCCGCAGCTGCCGCTCGTGCCCAGCGGCGCCTGGCGCTGCGAGCGCTGCCGCCGCTGCCGCGTGTGCGGCACGCGCGACACCGCCGCCTGGTGCGACAACTACACGGGTCAGTGCCGCACTGCCGTCCCTTACCGATATACCGACCCGTGAACCCGTTTGAACCCGTCCGTTTGCATCTGTCCTCAGAGTGCGGTCCGTGCGCGTCGCTGGTGATGTGCTGCGTGTGCTCGGAGCCGTACTCGGACGGCGAGCTCATTATTCAGTGCGAGCCGTGCCGCCGCTGGCTGCACGCCTCCTGCGACAACATCCGCGGCGAGCCCGACGCCGAGGCCTGCTGCCGCGCCGGGTCAGTCTACATATATTAATGCACGCATGACTATGACACGTCCATAAAATAAAAATCGTTTATGTCAAACCAAACATCCATATGGATGGTCTGTTGGTCTAATGGTTAGAGTCTTCGACTACGAGACCGGAGATTGCGGGTTCGAATCAGGCAGGGTGCAGATGTCAGGGTGATAAACACTGGTAACTGTTTTCATAAAAAAATGAGCTTTAATATTGAACGATTGGTATGAAACAACAACTATAACGGATTTAACTCGCGTATTTTCCTTTATTTGCGGACGTTTCGAAAACTTTACACTTTCCATATTCGTAGCACGACTGAGCTGACGATAGTCTAACGCGAAGACATCAGAAAGTATTAATTTTGACTGAGTTATTCTCCAACGCAGATACAACTGCATCCTGTGCCGGGGGCGCGACGTGCCGCCGCCGCACGTGGCGCAGGCGGCGCCGGCGGAGGCCCCGCCCCCCGCCCCGCGCGCGGCGCCGCCCACGCCGCAGTCGCTGGGGCTGGCGGGCGAGTACTACGTGGACGACGTGTGCCTGTCGCAGCGCGGCGCGCACCACATGAAGCAGCTGGAGGCCGAGATGGGCATCACGCACACGCGCCGCAAGAGGCGCTTCAAGAACGAGACCACCGAGAAGGACGCCGGTGAGTTTGTTTATTAAGCGAGGAACGTCTCAATCAACTTTACTCGTTTATTAAATTAATTAAACGATTGTGTGTTATCGACTAGAGATGCCACGAATATTAGGTAACTATTACGTATTCCTCTGTAAAAAAAGGTGGCCACTTTTTTTTGGTATTCGGTATTCAGCCGAATAGTGCGTATGTATTATTTAACCGGATACCGAATAAAAAAAAACATGAAAAAACACAAAAACACATTTATTACGTATAAAAATATCAAAGTTATAAATTATAATATTTATTATATAATTAACATACATAATATAAATGTACGTATACTATACTAACCGTCAGACGCGTGGCAGATACACAAGTAGCACGACAGGGTAGGCATTTCATTAGGCACTACATTACGCCTTTATGGAACGCACGCCCCTGCTAACCGTTAGTTTGTATGTAACAATGTCTAATGTGTATTTTTGTGTGTCCACGCTGGCTTTGTGGATTAGAAATAATGGCATCTATTGAAACAGTGGTTCAGAATGCTGACGTCGAGATGCCGGATGAGTCCAAGCCCGACAGTACAGCTGAAGTTAAAGATGAACCGGGTATGTACTGTTATAGGAAATTATACTTTATGGTAATAGATATAAGGTTTTATTTGGCTGTTTTCTGTTTTGGTATTTAAGATGAAATTTTAATGATTTAAGTGCGTATTTTTGTGTTTATATCTTGTTAAAGTAAGTTATTTTAGTTTATATAGTTAGTTTATAATAGTTAAACATTCATTTGTTTATTAAGTTAACATATACAATGGAATTGTAAAATAATTTACCTTTCACATAGAATAATAATTCCATTTTAATAAAAAAAAACGTATAATTTCTATAAATTTATAGAAAAAAATCCGAATATTATGTATTTATATTCAAAATCAATGTTATCTCAAATTTAGTGCTCAGCAGTTTCACTGACATGGAATATAATACTTTTACTATGTTAATTATCTCTCGATATATTGTCCCATTTACTTCCATAGTTTTATTTAAAATCGGTCTAGAGGCTTATTGGCATATACGGGAAAGCGTAACAAACCCATTCGTAGTAACAAGAACAATTAATTAATAAACACATTATTTTCCCAAAGGTATATCAAACGCAAACCTCAAGGAGGGTATACTGTGGAACGTGGTCAACGAGGGCCCGCCTCCTGAAGGCTTCACAGTGTACACGACGGAGTCGGGGCTGACTGTACTGCGCCGGAAGAGGCAGCGCAACCTGAACAAGCTCGGCATCGGCGGGTTCGTGGTGAGACAGAGACAGACGACTAAAGCGCAGGCCGACGAAGAGAATGGCGACGGGACGCAGGCGTCCGGAGGTAAGATTAGATTAATTTATTTCTCAAAATTCATCCATACTAATATTATAAATGCGAAAGTAACTCTGTCTGTCTGTCTGTTACGCTTTCACGCTAAAACTACTGGACCGATTTAAATGAAATTTGGTAAGAAGAAAGTCTGGAGCCTGAGAAAGGACATAGGCTACTTTTTAACCGACTGCAAAAAAGGAGGAGTTCCACGCGGACGAAGTCGCGGGCAGAAGCTAGTACAATATAATTACATTATTATGTCAAATTACATGCACTCGTAATATAAAAGATTTAATTATTTACTAAATAAGTACTTTCCACAATATCTGTTGGGTTCAACTCAGGTTTTTACTAAATGAAAATAGTTACGGTATAATTTGAAGTAACAAGTCAAAAACAATCTATAGAACAAACATAAAATTTATATGAATGTAATATACTTTTTGTATTAAAATTGCCAGTACCTATTAGTAATACATATTACAACAATATCGTTTTGAAATATAGCCTATATGTTATTCTGAGGTATAAGCTATATTACCTATTGGAAAGATTCATGATCATACTGTGGTTTTTGCGTGAAAGAGTAACAACACACACAAGCTTTTGAAATCAGAAATTATTAATACACACTACATAGTATAAAACAAAGTCGCTTTTTCTGTCGCTATATCTCTATGTAGGTACGCTTAAATCTTTAAAACGGATTTTGATGCGATTTTTTTAAACAAGAGTGATTCAAGAGAATCGTTTATAGCACCCGTGTGAAGACAGGGCGGGTCGCTAATTTGACTTAAATTGTTTCAATGTATTTGTTTTTGCAACAGAGTCGCCCGGCAACAAGCGCAAGCCGCGCCGCAAGCCTCGGTCGAAGCTGATGGAGCAGTTCCCATCGTACATGCAGGAAGCCTTCTTCGGCAAAGAACTGCTGGAGCCCACAAAACCAGCTGTTAGCTCCACAGGTATGTTTTATACTGTACTTCTATGTAACAGTCGAAAGTCATTTTAAAGTTAGACTCTAGTAATTGACTCGAGTTTCAGCGACAATAGGTGGAGTTAGTATCGGTCCCCTCGGCTAGTTTAAATACGGAAATTGTCCTAATTAAAGTTTCAAAATCTGCATGAATATAGACATGTGAAAATGAAAGTTATCGTCTTAATTTCAACGTTCAAATTCTGAAAATTATTTATTTTAAGGATGCTTAAGAGTTATTCAAATAATGATGATGATATAACCTATTAAAAAACATGACGCCAATATAATTTGTTTTTAATTTTTAATTACATATTTATTTCTTATTATTGTTGACAAAAATATCAATTTAACCTTTTCACCGCCCCAGTCGGTAGTTACCGACTACAGAAAGCAGTACCACTAGCGCCTCGTCGGCCCTTGCCGACTGAAAGTTAGAGGCGAAAATTATAAGTAAATTAAAAGTTTAGTATACAAATTATGAACTTTTATTATTGTTTAAAGCCTAAATTACCGTAAACTTTATACATAAACGTGATACTATATAATATCATTGAATAAATAAACATTTTTGCGCGCCTTGATAAAATGCAGCAAATACGGCCCGTACTGAAGCCCTAGTCGGCGATAGCCGCGGCGTAGTGCTGTCACCAACTGTGTTTTGTTCGTTGCAATACACGTTACGTAAATTTTAATGTAGGTGAATTTATAAATGTGTAGTTCTATAATTGTAAGTTCACTAATTAATTTACTTGAATGCGATTAATTAATCAAAATGGGAATAGTAAAATATATTTTACAGCATATTTTGAACACTTATTTAAGTTAGTATACACGACCAGTCATGTCTGAGATCGGCTCGTTCAAGTAAATAACAAACGAAAAAATTGTATATTACTTTATATTACTCTAATTTTTATCCTGTATACCTCTGTCAATTATTATAATGAAGTAGTTCGACGAGCAACCGAGACAAGTGTTCTAGTTTAGGTAATTATATATATTAAATATTTACAAACCTATCGTTACTTTATCTAAAGCACAGGCAACCAAATAGGATCTTTGTTAAATAGAAAACGACTACATCCAGGTAAAGAAATGACCTTTTTATTAATGTTTCTTTCTACCTGAAACACTCATTAGCAATAACAATAGGCTTAATTTTTGTGAGGAATTCTTAGTAAATATGTAAAGCACACCGCACGTGCAGACGGTATTTCAAACGAATTCCTGGAAAATGCCGACTATATGCTATTTGTACTTCCTAAATAAATATCGGAATTTATTTAAAAACTTTGTTTGTAAGAAATCTAGGTACCTATATAGGTACTTACTGCATTTTATTATTGGTTTGTTGCTAAATAATGTGTAGGATTTTTTCTTTGGACTCCCTGCCAAAATGTCGATAAATGCAGTTAACACATACCTAAAACAGTTTCACATCTCTAGAATCAAAGCAATTTGCAATACCTAAAAGCCCGGGTCGGCCGGTACCGACAACGCGTGACGTCATCGCGTGAGTAGTGAGGTGACTTTCGTCACTAAACTGTACTGTAAATAATGCAAATATTTTGATCTTTTCATTATTTAATTTTGTTTTATAAGGTTAATAATTAATGAACATGTAGTAACAACATTATTGTATTATTCTTTTGACATTTCTTCGACTTTTTGGATATAATTATCGAGGAATTATTTAAATATCGATACACCATTTCCAAGTCACTATGGTTTCTCGATCTCGAATGCTTGTTTTTGTTCTGGCGTCACAGGCTCAGCGTTTTGTATTGTTGCGTGGCGGCGAAAAGGTTAAATACATATAATTAAATTAATAAGGTAAACGAAAGCACAGAACCTAACAGCCGTTTAAATTTGTCAAAAAATTAATAATAAAAAAAATGACTTAAAATTTAACTTTATTGAACCAAGAAGCATGTCATTACTTATGCCTATATATTTGTTTGAAAAAGGTAACCCATTGGAGAGTCCAGGCGGGTCCGTCCGGCCGGGCACGCCCGAGGGCTACCGCGAGCTGCGCGACTTCAAGATCGAGCTGGAGAACTCGGACAGCGACGGCGAGGACGTGCTGGCGGCCCTGACCACTTTCAACGAACATGACACTTCTTATATTATCACTTTGAACTCTGTAAGTATTATTACACACAAGCAACCCAGCAGCTTTGCGAAAAAAAATTAGGACCCATTTTTTTTTCTAAATATTCTGTAGCTTATTTTACTCACAGTGAATGTAGCTTTCCAATGATGAAATATTTTTTTTAAATCGTCTAGTCGTCTTGGAGCCTAGTCAATACAAACAAACAAACAAAAATCACATTTTACCAGCTTTAACCTTACTATAGTACATACATACTTAATAAGCTTCTAGCTTTAAACGTAGGTACTGAAGTACGTACTTAATTTAATATTTATCGCAGGACGAAATCGACATCCTAAAGTCCCTAAAACCAAAAGAAGTCAAGGAGGAGTCATCAAATGACGGTAGCTTAAAGATCAAGACTGAAATGAGCGACGATGGTAACTTGAAGCATACAGAAGACTCCACCGCGCTGAAGAACGCGATTCTAGGGCCGCAGCCCGCCGAGACCGACCCGGCCACACTAGCCACTGAAACGATACCCACCGTGCATAGCACCAAGACTGAGACTATTAGCAGTGGTAAGTGAGCTTTTATTGTGTGTAGAATAAAGTATATAATTAGTAGTGTTCCACCCAAGTTTTGGTTTTGGTTTCGGTCGAAACTATAATCAAACCGAACTTTCGGTTTCGGCAAATAACATGTTTCGGTCGGACAGTAATTTTTAGAAGACGGCAAGGCTTCCTACCGAGTCCAATTGTATTTCACTAACCGTCCAGTGACTCATTAAATATACAAATAAAATTTTATTCAAATTCGTCAAGCCGTTTAGAAGGACTTAGATTGCGATTCTGTTAATGCCATTTTGCGGCGGTTAATCACAAACTTTGGAAAGGAAACATGGAAACATTTTTGGTCGGACACTAATAATATGGCAGTCTTTTGTTGTAAAATCGCTATAATAAGGGTTTATTTCTCGTTAGAAACAGGTGGTTCATCGCAGGCGTCGACTATATCGCCCAAGGACGATCTGTCGCTTCTCGGCGTTAACCTGGACGCGATGGTACGGGATTCACTACCGGACATGGACAGCAATGACGTTGATGAAATATTCAAGGGAGTCCTTACTGATGACTCGCAGGTTTGTTAAAATAAAATCTAATATCCAATAAATAATTATACAAAAAAAAAATATTGGCTTGAATATTAGACGTCCTCAATTTGGAAGAATTTTTCTTACCTCAGATCTTTGTCTAGATATAATTAAAGAAACTTTTTTTATAAAGTTTATAAGCGATAAACGTCGCCTGAAATAATAGTATTCAGGAAAAAATGGATAAATGATAACTTGACGGCAACAACTGATTTATAGGAATAGAATTATATTAAAATAATAGCCAGTCGCTAACACATTAGTCCTAGTTTTATCAAAGTCTTGTTCTGATGATTGCATCTTTAATTTATATGTTAATACATACAATAGTTCCTTGTCGTGTAGTGTTTTTCTTGACGATTTAGTGCTGCCACTTACCGTTTGTATCAGTTCCCTATACTCGGTTTAAAATTGTTTTTAGTATTTGCGATGTAGTGCAAATACCAGTCAGTGTAGATGCTATTAATTTTTGACTATTTATTTAATATGTATGTTGGAACAAATGAACCTCATTGAGTTCCGTTTCTTCTCGAGTGAGGTTTCTTTCAGAAACGGTGGTATGTTCCTACCTTCATAGCTTGTAAAAGCTTATATGTTTGATGTTGTGCTGCGTAGGAGTCGCAAGAGTCGTCTGTGTCGTACGTGACGTCGATGGCGGGCACGCCGTACTCGCAGCAGCGGCAGCAGCTGCAGAGCCCCATGGAGTACGCCTCGCCCTACCACACGGACTTCGGAGGGAGCAGGTAACACGACCAATAATCATAATCCAACTTACAATTGCCTACCAGAATTCGATGATATAAAAGCTAATATTATAAAGAGAAGTGATTTGTATTGTTACGTGCTACGGGTAACTGATTGGGTAAAATAAACACCTTACTTGGTAAACAGGCATCTTAAAAACATCGAGAAGGTTCCAGAGCCTCATAAATTAACGGAACTCGATTCGTCGATCTCATTTTTAGTAAGAAGGTACTTTCTGCGTTTGATTAGACGTTTCGTTTAACGTCATCTGCGCAACAGTATGTATGATTGTAACGAAAAAACTCAAAAAAACTACAAACAATAAATAAATCCAGCCATCGTGCAATTACTCTCTCACAAGATTGAATGGGCTCCTAAACACCTGGACCGAATTTAAAATTTTTTTCTCTGTTGGGAAGCTACACTATTCCCGAGTGGCATAGGCTATAAAAAAAAGGATCCGTGCGAAGCCGGGGCGGACAGCTAGTCATGTATATGTATATAATATGTGTGTGTATTATTTCCCCTCGCAGTAGCAACAGCGCCCTGAGCCCCCTGTTCTCGGAGAGCGGCTGCGGCGGCTGGGGCGAGCAGCCCTCCGCGCCGCCGCCCTCCTACAACCAGCGCTCCGCCGAGAAGATGCGCGCCGACGAGAGTGAGTACTGAGTACACTTACAACATAACATCTATACAGTGCTGTTGTGATTATCGTCAACGTAACAAGAAAGTCGTAGTTAATTTTGGGAATTCACTCCCAAAATTAACTACTGAGTGTTTGAAGTTAGTATGAAACTTTGCAGTTTTTGAAGTTATTTAAATGAAATTCAGTATAAAAGTTATTCATATTATATATGCACGATTTTCACTTTTTTATTAAATGTCAGAAAGACTGATAGTTACAAATATTTGTGTTAGATCTAAAAAATGTTGAACTAAAAACAATATTTTCATACATTTTCTTTCTTCAATCTTCATTCACTTTTTTGTGGACCTGTTGGCTGTCATTGACTACTAAACCTAAGGTTGCGGGTTCGAATCCTGCTAGGGGCAGATGCTAGTGTGATCAGTATCTGCATCTGAGCATCTGTATCAGAGTCTTGAATGTCTTATACTTACAAGATTTGCTTAGTTTGGGACTAGATCTAGTGATAGAAACGGTATCTAATCTACTTATTATATTATTGGCACGTTTTGTTAATGATAAATACTGACTAATTCCTACCTAAAAAGTTTTATTATAGTCGTGTTCAATAACACCTAATAAAAAAAAAATGTGTACCTTTATCCATATTTAGGCTTAGGGTCAGCGGCTACTATATCAGCTGTCCTATACGCAAACACGAACCACCCGGAATGGAAGACCGAGTTCCCAAACTGGGTGGACAGATGCAAGCAAATATTGAAAAAGTGGCGCGCGCTTCCTGCCGAGCAAAAATCGCCCTACTTGCAACGAGCCAGGGACAATAGAAGCGCCATCAGAATGAAGAAAGCACAACAGGTACTGTCCGCTTTTGTGTTATCGATGTGGTGTGTGCTAACCCAACTCACTTACCACTTGTTTTTTACTGTGTTCCTTAGCTTTAAAGTCGTCGAGGGCTATTAGCTCGAATTTGAGAAATTAAGGGAGGTATTAAAGCAATTGCAGGTCTTTTAGCTGTATAATAATAGCTATTTCGTATTGTTTACAGTTTTTAAACCTTAAATGAGTAACAGCTAAATTACTCAAGATTGCCTTTTGTTTCGAAATGTGTTTTATTTTTGGGGATTAATGAAAATACAATTATAAATCATCGTGATACTCACAAGGAGCCAATTGTTTAATATTGATAATTCTATAAAAAATATGTCCATTATATTAGGGGTTATTAGTCGATTAAAAAAGTACCATTTTACCGTCTTCTCTGGAAAAGTAAAAAGATAATAATATAGATGTCGACTATTTATTTTGTACTAATAAAATATACTAATCGTATGGTGTATTTTCGGAACAAGAATAGATTTCATTATATAGTTTTTTTTACTTTTTCTGAGTGTCACGACGTTTAGGTATTTTGTTAAATTGACCCTTATAATTAGTTTATACACAGCTAAGATATGCTATTCACGGGCGCTGTAGATTCTCTCGCTTGCGCCGAATTAGCCTAGCACTTAGTACGAACCTTAACACGACAGTAATTCTTATCTATGGAATACACTTATCTATACCGATTTAGGCTACCTCTTTTTCATTATTAGTTAGTTCAAAAGAATTTTCGTACGGTAAAACACTTTCTCGCTAGTAAGAGTGCAGCAAACATTTACGAGAGTTAATTTACGACCGTTAAAGTGAAATTAGTGGGATAAAACACGATATTCTTTTTCATAAAATCAACACGAATGAGACGTAAAATTTATTCCGTAGATAAGAATTGGTCATGAGCTTTTAAGGAAGAAAAGCCGTGTCATAACTTGCACTGCTTATCACAGTGTGTTTAATTAATTATAGAAATTACGGAAATGAAAATATAAGTGGAAGGATCTACAGTTATACGAGGTAGTAGTCGAAGATGCTAGTATTTTCTGTTAGTCCAACTATTGTACGATATTTTTCGACGTTATAATAATATCTTGTGACATATTCAGTTTTATAATGTATGGACGGTTAAAACATTACTGTACCTACATGGATTGAAATTAGCAATTAATTTCGACGTAAATTATTATTCCTAAATGTCAACAAGACTACCCGACACTGTCCCCTAATAAGAAATAACGTGGTACTACGTTTACGTCAAACGCACAATATACATAATATTTATAAAAATGCAAAAATACGTGTTCAATACCAACGCTACTATCATAACCGTGACCGCTTTAGAGCACGAGCGGGCCGGAGACTCCAGAGCCGGCGGCGGGGGCGGGGACGGGCCCCTTGCCGGGCGGGGCGGGGCCCGCGGGCCCCGGGGCGGGGTCTGCGGGGCCTGCGGGGGCCGCGGCGACGACGTGCGAGCGGGCCCCGGTGCGCGCGCCCAACGTGACGGTGACCGCGGGCGGGCTCCTGGAGGCCGACGCACACATTCGCGTGCTCACGCCCTCCGAGATCATGCGCACTCTGCCGCGCCTCGCGCGAAATACGGTACCGCGCTATAGCTCGCATACGCACGAACATTTACACACACTTACACGTATATACACTAATACGAAGCTACACTGGATAGGTTGACGCGTAATATTTCTTAGGGGTTTATTCATTATAGATCGTAGTCTACTAGAATAGACGGGATTAGATAATCTATTGACTCAAGAATATGAATCAAGCAAAAACAACTGATGATTTGTTTAAAAGTTAAAAAGTTCTTGATCTTCTAAAAGTATTAAATAACTATTAATTCCATATAATATTTGTTCAAACATTACTAAAATACACATTGATACTGAATTACTGATACATACATTTTCGGAATTAATTAATGTTACAATTAATACAATAACGACATTAGAAATGAAATACCTAAAATGAAAACCTTTTCACAACTATAAAAAAAAACAATATAATTTATTTATGTAAGTAGTATTTGTTGTGTTTCGGCTTAAACATATTCGTTAACAAATACGATGTCGGGGTAACATTATGATTAGTGTTTACTAGTTAGCTAGGGACACAGTGCAACACAATAACATCGATGTGAGTGTGTATGCGAGCCTCGCTCGTTGTTGTTGGGTGATCGCGCGACCTTGCACCCGCGACCCATCGCACATCCTCTTAAAGATCTAAATTCAAATTAGTCATCACCCAACAAAATTTTGGCTGCTATATGGCATTGTAAGCTGTGTGGACATTTTATTTTCTTTAAGCTTCTTTTAATCGAGATTCCTCCATCCCTAAACGCCTCCCGGACTCTCGTCCTCAGTTTCCGTAATGTTGTTTTTTTTTATTATTTAGCTTCGCCTTGGTAGACGTTGGCTTTAACATTGGGCGCAGGAGGTGGCTGGTTGTGGTGTGCTAACACTTCTAACATGATCGGTGTAGTCACTTTAATTTGCATCGTTACGCTCTTGAATAAAGCTTTGTGATCTAGTCTGTAAGATGCAGGTAAACCTTGTAACATAGCTTAAGGTAGTATACGATGTGTAACAGTCATTTGTAATTCACAATTAATTTTCGATTGTTTTTGTTTATTTTTATAAATAACTGATGAACGTTACCTCAGTCACTGACCGTATCTCGATAATACTTAACATAATGTATAACTCGATCATAATAACAGAGACAGTTAAATTGATTTTGTATATAAAGTGATTTCTAATATGAATGCTACAGTTTTTTTTTATGAATTGCCTCGTTACTGGTCAATTCGTTCGCAAGCATGGATTAGGTATAAGTAGGTGGTAGAATTTCGTAATTATTATGTGACAGAGTATAATAAACAGCATTTAGGGATTGCTGCAGTAAATATCATTTAGAATTTATATGTACAACTTGAAGTAACTCAGTATAAACTTGACAAATATAAAATGCAGTGATCCCAAAATGACTATCAGGAATTTGTTGGTCATACAGAATTTCTAGCTTAAGCTTATGACTCCAAAATACTTTTAATCTGCCACTACTCTCATTTTTTTACTTATTGTAAAAGTATGACGGGTATAGAAGCTTCATTGTGTCACCTTTAAAAGAATATTTTGGATATGCAGATAGATGAGTCATTTTTGAATGTATAGTGGAAATGCATAAAAAAACCTATAAGTTATTGCCAGCAAATTCTTATCCTGACCACACTTTGCTGTCTGAATGAAGATAAAGCATTACAAATAACTGGCAGATTCCGTCCGTGCATCCGTTTGGCCGTCCGTAGCGTAAACAATAATATTGTCGCGTAGAAATTTGGAATGCATGAGTATTACTAGCTAACATTATGTATTTTTATTTTGCAATTCGCATTACTTTTTTTCTTTTCTATATACGAAATTCGAACACTAATTTTACGTAAACATTCCAAATTTCAGCTCGATGGACAAAATATTAGGGTTACCAATTTTGACGGAACTACAAAAGCGCCTTTAACGACACTTACACACCGAAGTTTCGTTCAGACACCAAAACCCTGCCTGCCTAGTGACAGCATGCAAAAACAAGTCGCTCCGAATAGTGAGTATGGTGTATCAGTAATCGGTTTATAATGTAGGAGCAAGAGCGCGCCTGCGGGCAGCAGAGGAGCGCCCGCGAGGCCGAGCAGGAGCGGCAGTGGAAGCAGCTGCAGCAGCTCAGGCAGCAGCAGACGCAGCAGCAGCAACAGATTATACACGACCAGAGGATACAAGGTATCTTTACACTGGTCGCGCAGGTCTCTCTTGTCCCCACTGTACCCGTTCGATACAGGGCTGAGATAATAGGTGTAGGTAGGAGGTAATAGCATCACGTACAGCGACCAGAGTATACGGGATGTTTTTATTTACTTTTTACAGGAGTATAAATGTTTATTGGTTTTATGTAGTAGAGTCTGAAGAACCGGAGGATTACAGGAGATAAAAGCTTTATTGAGCCCTGTAGCAGCATAGTTGACTTTTATTCAGCATACCGTTTTGAAGGTGCTCTGTTTACCTAAAATGTGTTAACTATTTTTCTTTAATATCTTTAATCTAATAATTAACCTTTCGAAGTATTGTTAAAAATGCAACCCTATTTTTGTACGTAAGCACGTTTGAAAATCACCCTTACGTTGTGCCGAATGACGTAGTAATCGTTGCCATTTAAAAGTTTAACCCCTGACTCTGTACCCCAAGCAGCCATGCAACGGATGCGCGCGCCGGACGGCACCGAAGCCCCGGCGACTCCGACCGAAGCGCCCCGGAGCGCCTTCCCCGCCCAGCGGATACCGCTCCACTACAACGACGATATCAATCGACAGCTGAGGGACTTGTTGCAACGACATCCTGATAAAATGTGGCCACCGCGTAAGTTATCTTGCGTTTTAATATGTATATGAAAAATTATGTAATCGATTCGAAGTTATGACCGATGTCCCTACGCAATGTCTTTAAGAGTCCTAAATATGTATGTGTAATGATGCTACTCAAAAATAACTAAAGATATTGAGATAATATACCTCTCCTATCTCCTATTATACCTCTCCCTCCGAAGAGGGACAGAATACATCCTAATTATTTATTATAAAAACATAATATTACAGTACATAAGGGATTGAAACCTTAAGCGATAAATAATAATACTATCGAATACTTACCTCGGTTTTCGCCTCCAACATGGCTATTGTGCCATTTTGAAACTGAGGGAAATTTTACTTTTAACAGGGTTAGGTGTACGCACTTTTTTTACTGTAATTTTTTCAACTTATCTTTATTTTAGAAGCGGGCAATGAAGAAGGCGTGCAAGGTGTGAATATAGACGGACAGCCGTTCAGACATCCGCTGCCGGTCGGGATGAGGCCGCGAGCGCCGCTGCAGCCGGGCATGAGGCCTGACGGACAAAGTGAGTTAAACACGACCTTAAAACTATAGAGATAAGAGTTCATATAGCTTGAAACATAACTTAAGCCTGATTAAAAATATTCTTGAATATTTATTATATTTCAGTATTAATGCACCAACGTTTAGTTGGCCCGGATGGCACTCCGATACAGACCGTAGGAAACCAGGGACAGGTCGTCGATCAAAAACAAATCATGGTTCAGTCGAATGGTAAGTTAAATGTCGCACGATTTTGGCCTTTATGTGAAACAGTTAAGAGCCACCTCCATAATCGTTCTGCAATGTGATTGAAGATCAAATCACCTTGTTTTTAGAATGGAGAATAACAAATCGATAGCTGATTTTTTATAAGAAATGTTGCGTCCAACATATTTTTGTTTTCATGATGCGATGTTTCTAAATTGGCTAACTACATTTTTTTTATTTATATCGTGGCGATTTAATAATACTTATGTGCATTGGATTAAAGTTGTAAATTGCTTGCAGCTCAAGGCGGCGATGCGAAGCACGAAGGCGAGCATGGTCATGACGAGATGGATATGGGAGATATGGAAAAGTTGGAGCAAGATACAGGGAATATTGGAGAGGTAATGTATTATCTGAGAATTCACATCTTATTAATGAAATAAAGATCTTGAAACAAACGATACTAATTGATCTAGTCAATATGGTTAGTATAAGGCATACTAGCTGTCCGCCCCGGATTCGCACGGGTTATCTTTTTTTTTATAGCCTATGTCACTCGGGAATAGTGTAGATTCCTAACAGTGAAAGAATTTTTGAAATCGGTCCAGCCGTTCTGGAGCCTATTCAATCCAAACAAACAAACAAACCTTTCCTCTTTATAATATTAGTATAGATAAACATACATAAATGCGTCCAGGACTCTGGTGTAATTATAAACATTTAACCAATCAGCGAATTCATGTGTATGTTATTACAGTCCCTTGTATGATATTACTGAGATTTTGGCTTTTATCTTACAATAATTTTTGAAGTCGATCCTCTGGAAATAAACCTTTTTTTTTCACTAGGTCGGAGACATCCTAACCGGCATAGGCGGTGAAGACGACGACGAGCTCTTGGAGTCTTTGACAGCTGAGATCGGAGAGCAGTTCAACATATTGGAGTATGCCGACCCCGAGCTGGCGGCGCTGAACGACACCGAGCACATCCTCGACGGGCTCGAGCTGGAGGAGATGCCCGAGAGGCATGCCAAGAGAGAGCACCCTATGTAAGTGATGCCTTCAAAATTTGGTGATTAATGTTATATTCCATAGAGAGTTGTTTTGGGAACAGCCTATGTAAGTGATACCGTCGTAACTTAGGAATTGATGTTGTATGCGAGAGTGAGTCTGTTTTTTGTTAAGCTTTTACATTTGAAAGGATTTTTGCCAAAATCGAAGATTCTAAGCAAGTGATGCCGTCGAAATTTAGTAATAATGGTATATGCCATAGTGAGTCTGTGTTGTTAAAAACTGATTTTTAGTATATAAATATATCTTACCTTGGAATTTAAAGAATTTGTTAGTGAAACCTTCGGGTTAATTGAGTTATACGTTAACTTATATATTTTCTGTATTTTAAACAATGAAAAATGTGATTAAAAGGTTTAAGACCATAGAGATATAAGACTAGAGTACGTGAGCCATAGGACTGTCTATAAGTGGAAGCGTATCACGGTAAAGAGAGACAGAAACTCTAAATAGAGGCACTGTCCTTGTCTTGCCGCATGCGTAATGGCAACATGCTGCGCGCCGTCCGTTGCTATGGTACCGTTGACGTCGCAATCAAACAAAGACGCGACCACTATTCCAATGCTCTTTCTCTTTCTACCATTATAACGCGTTTCTGGCTGGCTCACGTACTCTAGTCTTATATCTCTATGTTTAAGACATTTAACCTCTAAAAGTAAATCGGGAATTGAAAGAATAAGTGATGTAATCCTTAGTGAACTAGAGTAAAACTCTAAATATAGGTAACTTCAACAGTATTAATATTTTTTTTATAAAAATACAGTGAGAATCCAGATCACAAAGCTGACAAAAAAATGGACGGTGATCTCCACAAAGCTGTGAAGAACATAGAATCAACGAAGTGCGAAGTGAAGTCCGAAATGGAGGACGGCAAGACGGACGAGGTGAAGACGGAGGGCATGCAGCCGGCCTTGTTCGACGGCGTGCAGCGAGCCATGCAGCAGAACCAACAGATGGCGCTGCAGGTAATCAATACAGCTGTTAATCTACGTAATATGTGCATATAATAGTTAAATTGCCTGCCTGATATGCAAAGTAGTCATAGATAAAAGAAATATAAGTCTGGAATTACTAACAAAGTGTAGTTTCATCCAATAATATATTAAACAATTGGCAAATAAATTGTTGTGTTCTGTTTTTAAATGAGAATGTTGAAGCACTGTAACATATTTTTCAGTCCTCCGGCCGGAAAGCGCCATCTTTGTGGCCGCTGCGCTCAATGAAATTTCCGCTTTCTGGCTTCGTCGAACAGAAAAATACTATACTGACCTCGGCCAGTAAAATAAAAAGCCTCAGATCACATTTTTGTCAACCTCGGCTTCGCCTCGGACGACAATTACATGTGATCTGAGACATTTTTTATTTTACTGGCCTTGGTGCGTAATGTACTATTTCAGTCCTCCGGCCGGAAAGCGCCAACTTTGTGGCCGCTGCGCTCAATGAAATTGTCGCTTTCTGGCTTCGTCGAACAGAAAAATACTATACTGACCTCGGCCATTAAAATAAAAAAGCCTCAGATCACATTTTTGTCAACCTCGGCTTCGCCTCGGACGACAATTACATGTGATCTGAGACATTTTTTATTTTACTGGCCTCGGTGCGTAATGTACTATTTTTACTTTTTTGACCTATATAAAGATCTTTATACCTATAAATAGTTCACTAATTAAATAAATCGTAATTAATATTAGTTATGTAATATATTGTTTAATATTAATAGATTTTGGATTGTAGCGGTGCCTAAAGTATACATTTTTTTGTTATCAACAAAAATTGAAGTTATAGATTCGACTACACGACCATTACCATAATCTTTCGCTGAAAAAAGTAATAGCAAAGCTTACAAATGGTGTTAACTTTACTTTATATTTTTGTGTGCAGTCGGCAATGCAAGCGATAAAGTCCGAGGTGAAGCTGGAGGGCGAGGAGGGCAAGGAGGCCGAGTGGCGCTCCGTGCCCGGCGCCGGCGCGCCGCGGCTCTTCCCGCAGGGCTTCGCCGGACAGCCGCGTCTGCAGGTGAGCACGTGGACATACCTTGACCGACCTGTAGTAATAGAGAAATATCGACTCTATAACAGCTGCCGTAAACAAGTTAAATTGTACATATATAATAGGAATACAATAAAATAAATATGGAATTGACACACTTAGTGTCGAACTACTGTCAGCTGAGTAGGCTACGTATATGGGGGCGGTCTAAAGCCTATAGAACAAAATATAGGTTATGGAGCTTCTCTTCTGGAGGCTCGCCAACCATTCGGTTATGCAGTAAAGGCTCACCAGTGGTCAACTGCGTATCAGCATCAGCATTCAGAACATTGTTTGCAGCAGCAAGGCATGGCGCAGCGGCCGGCGCAGTTCGCAGGCGTGCAGCAGGCGCTCGGGCAGCAGCTGGCGCGCCCGCAGCTGCAGTTCGCGCCCTCGCAGCACATGCACTTCGCACAGGTGAGGACGCAGGTGAACACGCGCTGAATATTAACACTTTGTTTACATATATTTTAAGGATTAAAAATTATTGGTACCTACATAGCTATAGGGCGGATTTGACACGCCGTCATTGTCTTTTTAGATTATTTTTTATTTAAGAGCAATTCAAAAATATGTTTATAAATTCAGGCTTTTACAAGTTCTTATAAAGGTTAGAAGATAACACCGTTCCCGAAAAAACCTAACTTAAGTAGAAACGGCAAGTTCTATCAAAATTTTAAGTCCTTATCCTTAGGGGATGAATTATATCGCGTCTATACGCCGCTACAAAATTTTGAATTTAGTCCGCTTTTTATATATCGACATTATGAACCAAAGGCAACGAACTTTTTGCATAAGTTCTAACTTTACACGAGTCATCAACAACAGCAAAATTAAATAAAATTATACGGATTCGGGGGTTGATTGTAACGGTTGTAACACTCTCGTGACAGGGCGGTGCAACTAACGTGAACGCAGCGAGCATAGTGAGCGCGATGACGGCGCAGATGAACGCGGCGCTGGCGGCGGGCCGCAGCATCGCGCCGGGCACGCGCTACGTGGGCGCCGACGGAGCCGTGGGCATCGTGCGCCACGACCGCACCGTCGCGCTGCACTCGCTACCGCACTCCGGTTAGTATTTACTATTTCTACACTAGTATTTTCAACGCACGAGCTCGTAATAGGCGTTTTATTCATTTGTTTTTTTGACTTATAATACTGGGGAGCAAATGTGCTTTTTTACACCATAACAGAACAGATGCTGTAATTTAAAATCATACCCAATTTAACCGAATAATTGTTTTTTTTTAAATAGTGAGTTATGCCACTAAAAATTATTTTGAAATAATTCAATTTTTTCTCTCATAATTGTTATAAATATTTAGTCTAATTAAATAAATAACAATTCATTATTAATATTCGCTTCTGTTTTTTTCTTATTAAAAGTCGATTAGTGACATATTATCTTCGTGTTAATCAAAAAGCTTACCAAGAGTACATTTAAATACTGGGACTGATGATAAACTAGGAGGTTAGATCGTTGGGAAGACATGTGAGTGAGAAGTGCTATAGCGCTGTTGTCTGTTGTCGGTTGCAGCGACGGTGAACGTGGGCGGCGTCCCGCGCGCGCCGCCGCCGCCGCCGTACCCCGGCACCCTGCGCGCGCCGCAGCCGCCGCCGCCGCCCTATCCGCAGGTAGGCCTCCCCTCGCGCCCCGGCCGCTCCCGGCCACCCCGGCCTCCCCGGCACACGCACATTACGACATGTTGATGGGATGCGCTCGAATTATTACAAAATATAACCAAAAATATATTATATCGTTATAAAAAAATTCTTAAGTATTCAATTTTTTAAAGTTTTTTCTGAAGAATCGCGTTTTAAGGTTATGATTTTTTCGCAGTAATTTATTACATACTGAGTACATACTGAAATATGTAGTCCATAGTCTGAAGCGGATTTAACTCTCAGGAATTGGTTTTATGATAACGAATATAACTAACATAAACTTCTTGAAATATCACCAAAAATTAAAAATATAAAAGCAAATTTCTTAATATAGCGACATAAAATCAAGTTGTTCTATTCCAAGCTAGCGTTAGGTATCGAATAAAGATTATAGTTTTTTAGCACACGTATTTTTCATTTATTTATATATATAATAATTCTCGAGCGCATTTCATCAACTTTTGAAAATTAATAATGTTTCGCTTTTAAATAACCTTCGTTTCAATGATGTCTGTTTAATAATCTTTTATATAAGTGTAGTTTTGAAACTTTTTGCCTGCTCAAGAGTTCTAAAAATAATATTGGACTCGGAAGAACGGAGGTACTTTGAAGTGAAACTTTACATTCTGAAATTATTAATTACAATCGAATATAATTTTTCCACTTACAAAATTGAATGATTAAAATTACTTACGAATCAGTAAAAATACTAATGAAGTAACTATGATATTAATGAATTCATCTTGGAGGATTTTTGATACATTAATTGTCGTGCATGCAGTATTTTTTTTATCTACATGTTTTTGATTGAATTTGTTCGACGTATAGTAGTGCTTTCTCATAGCTATCGTATTTGATTGTTGTGTATACTATGTCGAATCAAGTTCGGTTGCTTTAAGTGTATGCAGTAAGCTTGGGTTCACAATCGAGTCACCGTCAATTTAATGTTGGCTGTCACACGAGAATCGTCCCTAAACGTGAACCGATAAAGACGATGTTCCTAATCCGCTTTACGATCGCATCAGACTATGTGAAGTTCGATCAGTAACCATATCCATAGCAATATTAATTTGTCTACGTATTGGTGGCGGTTAAATATGTAAATACGTGACGAAATTTTAAGAAATTACTATTGTCTCGACGAGCTTAGAGGACTAATATTGCATGGGTATTATGATTTCGCCTTTCCTCGATACGAGTTTTTTGACGCGACTATAATACTTGTTAGATCTATCGGAAGTACACGATTCAGTTTACGTATTAGTATTACTATTAAATTTCCACATTATTCATACAGATGATATATTGTGATATAGGTATTTGTGACATAAATAAAAGGTTGCAAATATTTTAAGAGAAAATTTACCTAAACATGTCTAGCTTATTCCTTGACCTTCCAAAATGTCTCCATCCTGAACGTATGTGATTAACTTTAGACGATGTAGAAAAATGTAGCCACAGTAGTCTTAACACAAAACAAAGTAAGAATGTTAAAAAAAAACTCGTATCGTTTGGCGATATCGTAGCGTACGGCGGAGTACAGGCGTGATGTTTGCATGTCGGTGATCGATGGTTGGTGCGGGCAGGCGTATGACGCGCCGGACTGGCCCGACTGGCTGCACCGACGACCGCTGCTGCTGCAGGTACTACACCCCCTTCCACCCCGTACAACCCGTCCCGCGCCCCTCTTTCAGCCCTCCTACACGACGCCCCGCCTTCACACTACTGCCGGAAAGACGGGCAATGATACACAAACCGATACTGAAACTAATGTGTAATTAATATTACACGGTGGAGTAGTCTAGTACCTATTGATATTATGGAACCTTTAATTTTAGATTTGGGTTAAGCTTATAAAAGACATTAATTAATGTTGAACTAGTTTTATTTGTAGATACAGAAATATTGATGTCAAAAAGACCAATTATTTGCCACAATATTAATGATTGATATGAATATTTTATATGTATTTAGTACTCGGTATCATCTAAATTATAGTTAGTATAAGACTTATCTAAACTTTATAAATCTTAGTTTTATATGTAAAAAAATATATAAAAAAAATCAAAAAAGAAATATATTGTGTTCTTCTAATACGAATTTAATAAGATACTGTTTAATTTTGTATCGTTACCCGTCTTCAAACTGATAGTAGTTTACTGGCTAACTGACTCTAATAAGCAAAGATATCAGTTGCCAATCACAATGCACCTAAACTTAGAGCTTCCTTCTCACCTAAATCACCTTTTCCTTTCTCTTGTTATACTCGATTTCGGGAGCGAATGCCTTCTTAAGAGTTATTCTTGGATACAAATATCGCTTTCTCTTTCAAGAATACTTATGCTACCCAGTTAATAAAAAACAAAATGGAAAATTTATTGAAAACTTGTAACTCATTATGAACTTCATAGAGTCACGAGCTTTTTCCAAAGTAATGACGATATTTATTCGAGTTGTACCGTTTCTCCTATCCTTCCTCTATAAGGGCCTTTATCACAATGTCCCCACAAGTACCTATTAAATGCCTCGCAAGCAGACAGTCATCATTTGCGTTTCACAATCGTCAATTATGACTAGAGGTAAAGGGATGTCTTTATCTGCAGAAATAGATGCACAATAGAGAGTTGTTACGTCATTGTGAAGCGGCCCTAAATCTCCTTCCTATAGTTTACAGCTGTCGTGTAATGACGGCAGTCTAGAGGGCCTAGTCACCGCTACCACAGTACGTGTTGTCGCTTCTATTTGTTGAGCGCCTGTGCCGCATGCATGCGTAATTACTAACCTTTGGACCTTTTCAGCATCCTTCCTAACACTTAACACTAACTTACTATAAGTACATTGTACTAGCACTAAAAACTAATGTAACGATTAATATTGTAATATCTATATTAATATAAGAGCATATCGGATGCCTGTCTCATCTTGTTTTGTCGCGGTGGTGGAATACATTTGTAAGGTTGTGGGCATACCGTGGTTCCTACTGACTGGTTTAAAGTAATGAGCATACATTTGTGGAATCGATTTTGTCTTGTATTATTTTTATTAAATAGTATTCTTGCGACTTCGACAAAGTTAGATTTAAGTCTCAGAATATATATATCTGATATCTATACAGTGGATATATTTAGTTTAAATAAAGTGGAATAATAAAATAACTAATATAGGTACATTTTACAGATTTAATTTACACATTACAATGTTTTGTTTAGTTGAAATTAATTTGCCATAGAACTATATACAACTTACATACTCTGGCACTCTGTAGTAGTATTATTCACAATTCTATTATTGGAACTGGCTCCTAGTATAATGCACACTATTAGTTTATTTCTCGCTACAAACAGACTTAGAATGCAAAGTAAACAGTGTGTGACACCATACTTCTAGTCACCCACACGCTATTCCGATAAATTATTGTAGTTCTTCGAGACCGACCGATTTAAGAATCACAACATTTGGTACAATACTTTTTGCAATATTTAATTTTAACGATTGCATCTCAAAATATGAGTTAAAAAACCATTCACTCAGTCGGTCTCACATCCAAGATGAGATGGGTATTATCACAAAAGATAAATTGCATTGTGTAAATTCAGAACGATATTATACCTCGGCGTATAAACAAATTAGTATTATATTCAACCGAATTAATAAAGATCATATAAAGTTTGAAACGGACCGACAGTCGCGGCCGACCGACGAACGTCGGCGGTGGCGGATAGCGAATAACAGAAACGTGAAAGGCAAACATTTAACCGTCAGAACGTAAACCAGGAGCAACCGTTGCTTCTGGAGGAGCTCCTGGAGCAGGAGAAGCGGGAACAGGAGCGCGACGGCGGCGAGTGGGGTCCGGGCGCGGGAGTGCTCGGGCAGCCGGGGGCGGGCGCGGGTATGGCGGGGCCCGGGGCGGGGGTGAGCGCGGGCATGGGGGGCGCTCCCCCCCCGGCGGCCGCGGCGGCGCCTCCCGCGCCCTCCATCCCGCTGTACGGCGGCGTGGCCCCCGCGGCCCCGCCGCAGCCGCCCGAGCGGCCGGTGACGGAGGCCGACCACCGCGCCCGGCTCCTCTACGAGCAGTGGCTCAAGCAGTACAGCGCATTCGCCACCGACCAGCTGCGCTACTACGACGCCGAGGTGCAGAAACTCCGCAAGATCCGCAAGGTGAGCAGTAGACGCTTCCGTGTTCGTGAGCTTTACAGTAGTGGCGTGATAGCGACCTTCGAGGGTCGGCACCCGGGCCGGCGCACTATGTGCTAACCGAATGACGTGTACTAACCGGGGTCACCGACGCTGTCGGCGCGGCGGCGAGACGTTTCATGTGTGCGATTTGGAACTTGCAGTCGCTGAATAGCAAGCAGCGGCAGCTCCGCAAGTCCGGCAACGAGCTGATGCCGAACGACGCGGCCGAGCTGCGGCGCGTCTCCGCCGAGCAGCAGGCGCTGCAGAAGCACCTCGAGTCCGCCAGGAAGCAGGCCCGCCAGCACAGCATGCTATATCAAGTGAGTTTTTTTCTTTGAATTATCACAAAAACCGAACTAATTTATTGTCTATATGGATAATATATCTATATTCACAATCGTTATGTACTTTTTAAGCAGATCGCAGAGTAAGTAACATATTATTTAATACTATCTTATAGGACTATGAGACAAAACATCGCCAGCAGAATCCTCCGCTGGCGCAACAGACGGTGATAAACCAACAGCAGCTCCCGACCAACCAGACCGTGTACACCCCGGGCCAGAACATACCGCAGTCGCCGCAGATGCAGCAGGCGCCCATCAACCGGCCGATGCAGATGGGGCTGCAGGGCGCCACCGTGCAGCAGCAGCAGATCATCCGCGGCCAGCAGGCGGTGCTCAACTCGGAGGGGCAGCAGCTGGCCCAGCAGCGCATCGGGCTCGTCACGTCGCCGCTGAACGCGCCGGGGCGCATCCTGCAGGGCGGCCGCACGCTGGTCATCGAGCAGACGGGTGCGCCGCAGCAGCAGCAGCAGCAACAACAGCAACAACAGCAACAACAACAGCAGCAGCAGCAGCAGCAGCTGGTGCGGCAGCTGGCGGGCGCGCCGGACCGGGGGCAGGCGGTGGGCATGGTGCAGTTCGGGCAGCAGCTCGGCACGCCGCGCGGCGCGCTGCAGGCCGGCGCGCTGCAAGCGGGCGCACTGCAGACGGGCGCGCCGCGGGGCGGGGCGGCTGGCGCGCGGCCGGCCATGTCTCCGCTGCACGTGCAGTCGCCGCACTCGCAGTCTCCGCTGCACTCGCTGGCGCCGCAGTCCCCGCTGCACCACCTCACCTCCCCGATGCAGTCGCCGCTGCACTCGCAGCAGTCCCCGCTGCACCACACGAGCCAGTCGCAGTCCCCGCTGCACGCGCAGCAGTCGCCGCTCCACTCGCAGCAGTCCCCGATGCACGTGCAGCAGTCGGCCGTGCCGCAGCAGTCGCCGATGCACCAGAGTCCGATGCATCCGCAGCAGAGTCCCATGCACCCTCAGCAGAGTCCGATGCATCCCCAGCATAGTCCGATGCACCCGCAGCAGAGTCCGATGCACCCGCAACAGAGTCCGATGCATCCGCAGCAGAGTCCGATGCACCAGCAGTCCCCGATGCACCAGTCGCCGATGCATCCGCAGCAGTCCCCGATGCACTCGCAGCAGAGTCCGATGCACCTGCAGCAGTCCCCGATGCACACGCAGCAGAGTCCGATGCAGTCCTCGATGTCGCCGCAGCACTTCCTGCAGCAGCTGCAGGCGCAGAGGACTAGTCCGCAGCTGCCGACGCCGAGTAGAAGCCCACAGGTTAATATGAAACCTTGTACTTTATATGTTGTATTTTTTTTTAATTAATCACTTTCGAGCTCGGTAATTAGATTTTACTGTAATAGTGGTGCGCTGTAAGGCATAAAAATAGTAAAATCTTGAACCTAGGGACAGTCAATGAATCCGTATAACAAGTGTTTGACTGCATTATTAAAATGTCGTAGTCCCTCATATATGATGTGTATTACTATGCACACTACTAACGAAAATTAGTTTGAATGAGATCTAGATAGTAGTTTTGTTTTTAAACGTCATAAATCAAATTACCTAATTTATTATTAGTGGAGCGCCGTAAGATTTATACCTCGGAATCATAGTTTAATATTTATTTATTACGTATTGTTTTAAGCTTTTGTTCAAGAGGTATTTTGATTTTATATCTTTAATGTCTTTTGGCAGTTTATTAAATATTTGTGCCCCTTCGTGTATTATATTTTTCTTGCCGTAAAACGTTCGACACATAACACATTTTCAAAGTTTTGTAAAGATTCATTGACTGTCCCCGGATTCCGAGGTATAAACCTTACGGCGCTCCACTATAATAACAACAGGTTGATTCCATAATATCGATAATATGTTTTCATTTTACTTTTTAGATTTATCAACAGTCACAAATTCAGAGTCCAGTTGCATCTCATTCTCCACAATTACAAACCGTAAGTAAAATTATTATTAAGTCCCGTTTTTTATTACTATAATGAAATCAGTAGTTAGTTTGGGTCAGATTTAATATAAACAATAAATGCATTATTAAGTTTAATAGTTAATATGGCTAACTTTGTGTTTGTTTTTAGGGCGATTACACACAGAGATTCTCTCGGCCTCAGCCGGGATGCTCACCGTTGCCTACTCGCTTTGTACGACCACCACAACAAGGTATGGTTTTATAACCAATTAAATAGGTTGAATCATTTTTTTTAAACTTATTATATGCGCTTTCATGACATATTTGAGTAGATGACTCATTCAAAATTATTTCTCCTGATTAATTGTTGTTTTTGTTCAGGTATGAGAGTTCCGTTCGGTGGTCGGCAACAGACCTCGCCGCTGGGCAGCCCCCAGCCACTGCCCTCACCGGGCAACCCGTCCAATGAAATGGCTGTAAGTATCTCTCATAATATAATAACTATATTTTTAATTATATAATAACTGCTGCAGTTGACGCAATCAATCTTCATAATAAACAAGATATTATTATGAAGATTAAAGTATTATAACAACTTGTCTAGAAATATTAAATAGGTATTTAATATTACTAGACAAGTTGTTATAATACTTTAACTTGCAAAATAAACCTGGTCTGTTAAATAAAATTACATACTAGGTGTATGTAATTTTATTTAACAGACCAGGTTTATTTTGCAAGTGTATTAATTTGAAACGATAAAAATTTCATTTTATCTACAAGTTTTCCTAGCGAGACTCGGCTCTACAGCTGGTGTTTACATGCAAAGAAAACTTAATCATCTCGTGGTGTTTCGTTCCAGCGGCAGCAGATGCTGCAGCGGCAGCAGTACAGCCCCATGGGCGGCGCGCCGTCCTCGCCCTCGCTGGCGCGCTCCCCGCACGTGCCGCGCACCCCCACGCCCTCCGCCTCCCCCGCCGCCTCGCCCGCGCCGCCCGCCCAGCACGAGCACGGCGGCGGCGCCCACCACCACCACATGGCGCCGCTCCACCACGCGCAGCCCATCCCGCCCGGCTACCGGTACTTCAAGGCCGGCCTGCTGGGCGGCGCGCCCGTGTGGCCCGGCAAGGACGACGCCCGCCGCCCCGCCCACATCAACAAGGTCTCCATCCTCAAGCGGCGCACCCCGCCCCGCCCGCGCTTCGCCGGCAAGAGCGCCCCGGGCGCCTCCGAGACGCACTCCGAGGAGTCCCCCAGCCCGAGCCCCGGCGAGACCCGGGAGTTCGTCCTCTACTCCTCGGAGGGCGTCGAGTACTCGATGTCCGACGACTCCGCCCGCATGGGCTTCGCGAAGGACGACGACGACGACGACGACGACGACATCGAGGAGATCGTCGAGGAACACCTCGACGACGCGGATATCGTCGTCGTGGAGCCCGGCGCCGCCTCGCCCGAGGAGCGCATCGCCACAGAAGAGGACTTCGAGGAGCTCATCGACAGCGGCAAGCCCGAGGACGAGCCCGACGACGAGCCGCCGCCGCCGCCCGCGCCCCCGCCCCCGCCCCCGCTCGACAAGCCCACGCGCACCGAAACCACCACCAAGACCGTCGCCGTCATCAGCCTCTCCACCGCCAAGCAGGCGGCGCCCAGCGTGCAGCAGTACAAGCTGGTGAACCCGTCCGCCGCCGGCGCGCTGTCGCGGCTGCCGGTGCTGAGCGCCACGGTGCTCTCCCCGCACTCCAACAACAAGATACTGAACGAGGTGTCGCAGGCCACCGTCGCGTCGGTCTCGATAGCCAACCAGACCATATCGGTGCCCGTCCTGAAGAGCCTCTCGGTGCCGATCGCGGGCCACGCCGGCGGCGCGAAGGCGCAGCTCAAGAAGGTGCCCCTCAATCTGAACAACCCGCCTCTGACTATCCAGATGTCGACTCAGCCGCATTCCAAGCCGATCAGCTCCGTCATCAGCGTCATATCCACCAACATTCCGAAGACGGCGAGCATGAACCCGGTGATAACGCTCGCGACCGCCAACACGGCCGCCGGGACCTCCCGGGTGCCCGTGTCGATCCTGACGCAGCATCAAGTCAAACAGAAAATCGTGAAGACTATCGAGAAGCCGATGGCGCTCTCGCTGTCGAACACGAAGCTGTCGAGTCTCTCGGTGACGCACGACGCCACGCTGCCGGCCAAGATCTTCCAGGACGAGGCCGCCTCGCCCGACAGCACCGTGGCGGCCGACCAGCACGCCGACCAGCACGCCAACCAGCACGCCAACCAGCACGCCAACCAGCACGCCGACAACACGGCGGCCGCGCCACACGTCGCGGGGAGCTCGCAGCCCGTGGCCCGCTTAGATCACAAGCCTCCGCCGATCATCAAAGAAACGAGTAAGGACATCGATATCGAGACCGAAATAAGTCAGCAGACCGAGCTGCCGCATTCCCTGTGTATTACGGATAGAACGCCCCTTGTACTAGGCAAAGCTGAAATTAAAAGTCCAGATCCCATCCCCGAGAAGATTCCCGACAATATAATGGAAGGCGATGATGAGGATAAACCGGAAGACGTGCAAAGTAACCTGCTGCTGTCGTACAACAAATCCATGTTGGAGCCGCAGGGGAAGACCGCTCCCGCGGCCGACAGCAAAGCGCAGGAGGACGTCGTGAAGACTATCAAAGCGATCGCCAATCAAACTAAAGAAATGGTGATAGATTCCAACATGCAGATCACGTCGGACATGGCGCAGGAGTCGGTGCAAATATCGATACCCTCTCCCACGCCTTCGCAGGAAAGATATCTGAATGACATCACTATGCAAGATCACGCGGAGACCGTCGAGGGCACGCCGAAACGCGTGGAGACGTTAGAGGACATGCTCTGTATGCTCGAGAATATAACAGACGATACGAAACAGTTTCCTATGAAACAGCCGAATCCGAAACAACCGAACCCGCCTCAAACTCCAACCGTCAACCCGTCGGCTAAGCAGGAGAGCAAAGAGCACGAACAACATAACTTCCCTAAACGTGAAACGGAGAGGTTAGGTCTGCAGGCCGCTACCGTGCCTCAGCTGTCGCCGCTGTCTCAACCGGCGGAGCTGACGTCTAATATGGCTAACGTGTCCCAGCAACTGCGCACGCTCATGTCCTCCATAAACCCGACCACTTCAAAGGTGGAATCTCAAACGGTATCCTCGATAATGAGGAAAAATAGTGATGCGACGACCCCCACTCAAGTTAATTTCGAGAATTTACTGCCGTCTTCTAAAGTCGAGGTTGCGACGTCGAGGCCCTCGCCCGTGCAAAGGATCGAGAAGCCCGCCGTGTCGATACCGACCTCGGACAATGTACCCATGAGCGCCGCCCAAATGGTCGGAACCAGAGTGAATACGTTATCGTCCTTGGGTCAAAATAGAAAGTCCCCTACGGTGTCCCCCATTAACTCTCCAGTTAGTATACAGAATACGTTAATGAAATCCCCAGCACAGACAGCTTTAATTACCAATCAAGCATTTACTTCCAACGAGGACTTAAACGCGACCTCCGTCGCCTCGCAAATAATTCAAATGCCAGCGCTCTCTAAGATTCACAGTTCTTCCACTCCGCAGTCGATGATCCATTCCAATAATACCATAACGACGACCGTGAGCAGCTTCCAGAAAGGACAACCACTGCCTACGAGCATTTTGGGGCACACCCTGCTCCAGCCCACGAGGCAGTTGAACACGAGCAATCTTCCGTTCAACCCGCAGAGCATCAGCTCCAGTCAGCCGCCGGCTCTCGTGATGACCTCGCGACCGATAATCGGCAGCAAAGATCCGCCTCCTAACGTGACCGTCAGAACGCATAGTATCGTCAGTCCGGGAATCGGCCAAATGCAGTCGAAACCTGCGACCGGTTCTATTAATTTCATAACCGGCTCCAAACTTTTACACACGCAGCTCACCTCGCCCCTGAAGAGATCCAAGTCTACGGACGAGCCCAAGTCCGAGGTGATAGTCGGACACATACAGCCCACGAAGAGACACAGCGTCGAGTCCGTTATCGTCAAATCGGAGCCGATGGAGACGGACGAGCCCAGCGCCACGTCGACCATCGTCACCGACAACGCAGGGAATAAGATTATACAGCAGAACGCCGCCAACCAGAGGAACGATGAATCTCAGAACGTGCTGCTCAAACAGCTGTTGCAAACTACGACTACGGCGGCCACAGTAGTTCCGCAACGCACTATGACGATACAGAGGACCGCCCCGGCGCTGGGCACCATACCGTCGCTGGAGGCGCAGCTGGCGCGGCCCTCTATCCCGCCGCCGACGCTCGGCCTCAGTCAAGAAGTCGATATACCGAAGAGCTCCCCTGTGACGTCGAGACATAATATAATGACCCCAGTAAATTCTCCGTTCACTAACAGACCTATGCAAACTTGTATCCCGACATCCTCCATGTCACCGCTGATTCACACCTCGACTCAATCGTTGATGGACGTGCGTAAAACGATGAAAATTATAAATAAGGAGGAAACGACCCCGCTCCCGGAGAGCTCGCCCACTATGAGTATGAAGACTATGCAGATGTATCCGATGAGCATGGACAACCAACACCTGCATCAGGCGATAAAGAAGGAAGTCACGCCGCCGCAGCAGAGCCCCGTCACGAGACCGTTCACGCCGTTGGACGTCAAGAAGGAATTCATAGACGAAAGTTCCCAACAGTCCGCCACGTCGGGGGTGTCCACCGCCTCGGACCAGGGGAAGCTCGACCAGCCCATGAAGGAGGAATTCCCGGAGAGCGTGTCCATCGATCCCTCTGCCGAGCCCAACGCCCCGGAGACGCCCTCTGAAGCTAAGAAGCGAAAACGGCGAGAGTACCAACAAAAGAAACGGAAACAGTTACAACTGAATATGAAAGCGGCCGCGGAAAATAACTTAAGTTTGACCGGCGCCAAGAAAAGACCGCGCAAGGGCTCCAGGTACGAGGAGGACTACGACACCTTCATCGATAATCTAATGGGGCAGCTGCGGCTACTGCAGCCGATGCAAATCCAGGAGCCCTCGCTGACGACTAACTTCGCCGTCTGCCCTCTCTTCGGCTCCGGGGACTTGACCAAGTTGAAGAACAAGGACTATGACATATTGAAGGGAGACCTCGTCGGCGAGTTCGGCAACGCCAAGATCCCCAACGTGGCAGATTATTACAACACCAAGCCGTTCGGGGACGACGAGCCGCTCCCGGAGAAACCGCAGGCGTCCACGCAGAGAGGGTTCTACGATCAGGAATTCCAACCCATCGTGTTCGAGGAAGATCCCGAAGATAAGAAACTAGACTTCATCTGCAAGGAGCGCGATACGGACACTCCCGACAGCATAGTCAGCTGCTCCAGTCCCGAGTGCATGGAGATCGAGCCGCCGAATAGATTCCCCGGCCTCAAGCTCATCGACGACGACGAGGAGGACGAGGATAGTGATTCGATGTCCGGGAAAGTATCGCCCATCATACCGCTCATTGCGCCCGTGCCGATCAGAGTGAAGCCGGTGTCGTTCTACCAACTGAAGGACGAAGACGGATCGAAGGCGCTCAAGTGTCTCGACACGGACTCCCCGATGAAGACGGAGGACTCCCCGGGCGGCACCGAGAGCAATGAGAACGTCACCGTCACGCTCACGCTCACCTCCGGCGCCGCCGAAGACATACTCGGCGTGCTGAAGGAACTAGCCGGCATCTTGCATATCCCGCCGCCGACGGCTTATCAGATCGTAGAGAGAACTGCCACCCCGCCCTCTCACAAATTGGGACTGTACAGATCCAAGGGTAAAGACGGCAAGGAGGGAACGCCTATAGACATCCAGAGCATTCTGAACGGAGCCGCCAAGTTCTGTCGACACTGCGACGTCGTGATCCTCGATTCCGTAGTCCGAGCCAAGGCTTCGGAGTTCCCCCTCCTCTCGGCCAATAAAGGCAACGCCGAGGATATCCTCTGCGATAGCGACTCGGAATTATATTTCTGTAGCACCCAATGCTACGAACGGTTCGCGTGGCGGCCGACTAACATCATCCTCGACGGCAAAACGAAGCCGGCGGTCAAGGAGGACGCCAAGTCCGACACCGAGACCAACCTGTCGAAAGACCGAGACGATTTCGACACCGCCTCGACGGAGAGCATGGAGACCGACGACCTGGATATCAAATCCGACATCAAAGTGGAGAAAATGGATCTGTCGTTCATAGACTCCCTGGACAACGACGAGCTGATGAAGGAAGTCGGCGTGCTCGACGAGAACGACCTCAAGAACGAGTCGGAGGAGAAGAGCAATCCGAGCGTCGAGAAGGAGAAATACCGGGGCATCAGGTACAAGGCGTGGTCGCCGGGCTGCATCGGCCCGCCCGTCAAGTACAAGCGGCCGACGGACCGGGAGCTGACGGAGCTGGTGTTCCGCACCGGCGTCGCCATCATGCCGGTGACGACGGAGGACTCGCGCCGCTGCGAGCTGTGCGGCATGCAGGGCGACGGCGTGGCCGACGGGGTGTCTAGACTTCTTAACTGCGACGTAGATAGATGGGTGCACCTGAACTGCGCGCTGTGGTCGGAGGGCGTGTACGAGACGGTGAGCGGCGCGCTGATGAACGTGGACGCGGCGCTGGCGGCGGGCTCGGCGGCCACGTGCGCGGTGTGCCGGCGGCTCGGCGCCACGGTGCGCTGCTTCAAGGTGCGCTGCGGCAGCGTCTACCATCTCGGCTGCGCAGTCAAGGACGGCTGCGTCTTCTACAAGAACAAGACTGCGTTCTGCGCTTCACACGCGCCGAAGGTTTGTTTTTCAAGATAATCTCTATTTTAGGATTGTTACTTCTATATACATAACTAGCGGTTCGCCCCGGCTTCGCACGGATGCCTATTTTTTTTATAATATAGGCTATGTCACTCGGGAATAGTGTTGCTTTCAAACAGTAAAAGAATTATTAAAATCGGTCTAGTACTTTTTGAGTTTATTCGTTACATATAAAAATACAAATCTTTCCTCTTATAATATTAGTATGAAGTATGATAATTTCTTATGCCTTCGCGGTTATAACACATTGGAATTAAACAACTATGAACGGATTTAACCCGCGAATTTTATTTAATTTGCTGACGTGTCCGATTCTTTACACTTTACATAATTGTAGCACGGCTGAGCTGACAATAAGACTACTGTTAGTTCTGTCGTACTACGATTATGGAAACTGTACATAATACGAAACGTCAGCAAATAAAATAAAATACACGAGTAAAATACGTTGTTTCATTTTAATAATTTATACATTTTAATATTATTATTGTATGACTTATGAAATAAATAAATCTAATCTAATAATTCCGCACAGAGCGACAAGGACAACGAGCTGACGACGCTGAGCGTGCAGCGGCGCGTGTACGTGTCGCGCGACGAGCAGCGGCAGGTGGCCTCCGTGATGCTGCACTCCGACACCAACCACCTCATCCGCGTCGGCGGACTCATCTTCCTCAGCCCCGGACACCTGCTGCCGCACCAGCTGGCCGCCTTCCACACACCCAACTACATATACCCCATTGGATATAAGATCGTAAGAACCATAAATAATAGAGGCACTTGTATTTTTTTATTTCATAGAAATTGGGTGAGGTTCGATATTGCAATATTTTTATCTTAGATTATTTCTCGCCTATTTTTATTCTTCCGCGATTAATAATCTATTTTGTTAAAGTTCCATCTATACCATACGTAATAAAAATCTGTAATAGGTTTTAGAATCCAGAAACATGAATTTAAGTACAATAAAATCTATATTGTTTTGACAAATTCAATATAAGTCGAAACTCTATAAAAGTGCCATAATATGTATATGAAATCTTTATTTCATAGATATTTCATACTTTTAATTGCGAAAAAAGAGTTTCTAGGGGTTAAAAGAGGGGATGAAATGTATGAAATTCCACGCGGACGGAGTTTTGGGTAAAAGCTATTGTATAATAAAAGGTTTTAGTGGAGTAAGACATTGCGCGGTGTCGTGCAGGTGCGGTTCTACTGGTCGACGACGCGCGCCAACAGCCGCTGCCGCTACGTGTGCTGGATCTCGGAGGAGGACGGCCGCCCGCGCTTCCACGTGCGCGCGCAGGACCACGACCGCGCCAACACCAACACCAACAACACCAACACCAACAACAACACCAACAACAACACCAACAACACCAACACCGGCGCCGCCACGCCGCGCGCCGCATGGGCAGAGGTACCTCGTCACCGATATTCTATACAAATGGTCTTTTCAGTTGGCCCAGGGCCGTCACTGCTTCACCGGAGGGCGCTCACCCTTAAATACTGTTAAAGTGCATAATATATAGATCGAAATAGATTCTACTTATAATTACCATATACTGCTATTTAAGCAGTACTTATGATTTAGATAACTATTTTTTTTTTATTGTAAAAATATAAAACTAAAAGGGACATAAAATTAATTCGCAACATGCTTCGTAGGTTCGTAGGAAGGTACGAAAAGTGTAGCGAATTAATTTTGCGAATTAAACATATTAGCAGCTTCGTCTTAAAACATACACTAATAAAAAGCTATAGTAAGGTTGCGTAATTCTTGCTGTTGTGGATTCAATACAATAAATTAAGCATTAGTTATTCAAGTACTTCTTGAGCTCTGTTTAATACCATTGGTACTACGTTTTTACGATTGTTGTTATGTATGTATGTGTTCATGAGCGTGTTCGTGTGCGGTCAGATCCTGGACGCGGTGGGCGCGCTGCGGGCGGGCCGCGAGGAGGCCGGCGTGCTGAAGCTGTGGCCGCACTACGTCACCGGCGAGGACCTGTTCGGCCTCACCGAGCCCGCCGTCTGCCGCGTGCTCGAGAGCCTGCCGGGTATGGACACCTACATAGGACTCGTATTGAGAGACCAATTTCGATTCGCTAGATAATCGTCGCAAGTTTTATTAAAATTACAGTCATCACTCCGAAGTTACATTGATCTGGATTTTTTTTTAATTTTTGCTGAGATAACACTAGAGACTTTCGTCAGCTCAGTCGGCTTTTGTATAATCGTAAAACTATCAAAATGTCAACAAATTCAGTACGCTACTTAAATTCGTTAAAATTGTTTCATTCCAGTGTGTAATGACCGCGAAGGCATCAGATATTTTTAAGAACTATTAATAACACGAAAGTTTTTATCCAGGTATCGAAACGCTGACCGACTACCGCTTCAAGTTCGGTCGGTCGGCGCTGCTGGAGGGCGGGCTGGCGGTGAACCCGTCGGGCTGCGCGCGCTGCGAGCCGCGCGGCCGCGCCGCCTGGCGCCGCGCCCCCCGCGCGCCCCGCGGCCTGCTGCCCGCCTCCCCCGCCCCCGCCGCCGACTACCCCGCGCTCCCCGCGCACTCCGCCGCGCACTCCGCCACGCACCCCACCTGCCCCTACAGCAAGCAGTTCGTGCACACCAAGAGCAGCCAGTACAAGAAGATGAAGCAGGAGTGGCGCAACAACGTCTACTTGGCGAGGTAACTTTTGACACGGTGGATCTTAGAGCGTTTCGAACGCTGTCGTTATAGTCTCGGACTATACTTAAGAACAGAATTAATGAGTAATAAAAAACTTAAATTAACTTCTCTCGTGGTTATGGTAAATACTATTTAATGTTAATAATTACGGTTTTTTTAACTTTTCGGTATCCTAATAATTCAACGTTATGTACGTCGAAATTTACTTACAGTAATTGCCTACTCATTTGATCTTTATTTTTGATAATAGTGTCTAGGTTAATGAAGTTCACGTGTGAAGTGAATGAGTTCTATTCCAGGTCTAAGATACAGGGGCTGGGTCTGTACGCGGCGCGCGACATCGAGAAGCACACGATGGTGATCGAGTACATCGGCGAGCTGATCCGCTCGGAGCTCTCCGAGATACGGGAGAAGCAGTACGAGGCCAAGGTAAACAGATACGTTAACAGTAAGCCCACGTTTTCATGTAAAGTTAGATTGCATGCTCTAAAACAGCGTGGTATGTATTTAAATTGTGTAATTTCTAAAATAAGGTAGGTACCTAGTTCGCATTATGTAAAATCACCTTAGTCTATCGTCTGCTCAGTTAGCTACGAATATGGGAACCAAAAAGTTTTCGAAACGTCAGCAAATATAATAAAATACGCATGTTAAGTCAGTCGCGGTTATATTCGTTTTATCATATCGTCATTAACAAAGTGTCATTGACCCGATGTGTTTACAAATTCTATTAAATTAGACTTTGCAATTAGAAATTCTATAAAGAACAAGTCAGCTTATCCATATAATAATTGTATAACATGCGGCTATATTGTGTAGAACCGCGGCATCTACATGTTCCGGCTGGACGAGCGGCGCGTGGTGGACGCGACGCTGAGCGGCGGCCTGGCGCGCTACATCAACCACTCCTGCCAGCCCAACTGCGTCGCCGAGACCGTCGAGGTGGACCGCCATCTGCGCATCATCATATTCGCCAAGCGACGCATCGCGCGCGGCGAGGAGGTACGGAACACTTGATCATACAATACCTTACTTCGATTGTAGTATGGTTGTTGAAAATAGATTTTAATAAATGATGCGGATTTACTATACTGTTTAGCTACTTTTTTCTGTGTCCGGATAATTTTTATGTAATTGATTACACAAATTAACCATATAAATGGGTTCCATATTTGTTTTTGTGCTGTGGGGATGTTATTGGTGTTGAAAAGCTTAAAAACTGATATTCTATTTAATTTTGCTTATAGAACCCTAAACGTTAGATATCGGAGTTTGCCACGATTAAATCACGAGTTCATTTACATTTTATACAGTTACACTTAATAGATTTCACCATATTAAAGTATTGTAATCGTCCACAGCTGGCGTACGACTACAAATTCGATATCGAAGACGACGCGCACAAGATAATGTGCATGTGCGGGGCGCCCAACTGCCGCAAGTGGATGAACTAGAGCGAGCAGTGAGCAGCGCGGCGGCAGCCGGCGAGCAGAGATCCTCATGTGCCCCTTCACTATAAAAAGGCTATGAAACTAGTTTTATGTACCAAAGTGATTTTACTACCCATAACGTTAAGTGGATAGAGTAATGACGTAGGTAACATTCACTATCACGAGCTGGCGAGTGTGATTTTATACATAAGACGATAGGTAATGTTTTAATAATAATCTACAGTTTATTATAGTTTTATATCTAGTTTTAGTGACGTTAGAGCGTTTTGTACATAGTAATAGATCGGTATATGAAACGTTGTTATTGAATTTTGATGTTTTAAATGTGACATTTCCGAATACGCCGAGCGGGATATTTTTTAATTTAATATTTTGATGTATTCTATGAACGTTCGGTGTGGCTGTTTTTCTATTGACATTTTATTGATATTTAATTTAAATATATTTTTTCATTGACAACTTTCTAAATTGTTGAATCTTATACAGATAGTGAATCGTAATGGAATAAATAATTAGGTTAGTTTTGATAATCTCACAGTGATGAACTACTATAGGTAACCAAATAGAAGAGTTTGCATTTAGTACACGTAGCGCGAATATATTTTTATGAATGTAAACGTAACTATGCCACGTCGTGCCTGCTCCGTTTTGTACGTCTGTAATCGTAATGTTAGGTTACTGCACTGCGGGACACTGCGGGCCTGCGCTCCGGGACACTGCGGGACACTGCGGGCCTGCACTCCGCGCCTCGGTCCGCTCGACCCAAACTAATCTACACTAGTTTGTATACGTATTTATGTAGTTTAGTGCTCGCGTGACCTTTCGTGTTGTCAGTGATCAAAAGTTTGTATTCCATAGTCATTTACATCTCGATTCTAATTTATTTATCATATCAAGGTCGGCATATGAACTTCGATCTGCGTTTAATTTTACTGCTCCTATTTTTTTTATAACGAAATATTTTTAATATCGAGTGATCTGTAGATCAAATCTAATCAGTCATGAGTTACCGTTGATAAACAAGAATGAATTTTGTCCGCGAGCTGTAGATAGCGTAATTTATGAATAGGATAAGTTTTCCAAATGTGATATTACCTCACGGAGTCACATCTTCATTTCACGGTGGCGACTACACTGTATGTAGCGGTAAGCTGGCTATCGTGTAGGAACCAAGTCCTCCTTATATTTAGATATTTAGACAAGAGTTTATTATATCGACTTCATTTTTATAAAATATGCGAAGCTACTCGTGAAACAAGAGTTGCGTTTGTATAAATGATTTCAGTCTCTAACGAGCACAAGGAATTATACATTTATTATAACACAAAGTTGCCATCTACCAATGTTATGAGTCCATGCAATCTAATTTTAAGTGTTAAATGTGCAATATCGTGAATACACTTTGTAAATAATATTCGCGCGTAGAAATATAATTTTATGACTTGCGTTGTAATCGTCAAATAGATTTGTAAAATGGTATCACAATAATCGTTTTTGATTTGTTTATTATTATTTCTTTTCCATCGATATATTTATTAAAAGCATTCCCAATCATTTACACTGAAACAAATAAGGGTAGACTCAAATTTATTGTTTCCAAAGTTTTTGACAGTGTTTGTAATAATTACTGTAGAAATATTTCTATACAATAGTATTTTTATTGCATTATTTTCCTATCATTAAATCCATAATTAGTATAACTGATGACTTTCATTTCGCCTTTATATGTAATATTAACAGGTTGATATAATTGCCAATTTAAGTGAAACGCCAATGTGTATTTGTATAAATTTTATTACAAACCTTGTTTTTGGACTTACTGCAAAATAATATACCAAAGAACGTTTTCTAAGTAAAGCTGGAGAACCAGCGACGTTGATCACAACTTATTATTGGAAACGGCTCGTCTCGGGGCGACCACCTCGCGCCGGTAACGTATCGACCACAAGCGGAGAATGATCGGATCACATTATAGTAACATCAGCTAAATCCCATTATGAAATATTTAACTGCAGTAAAGTATCATTCCGTTGCAAGGATCAGCTTTGTGCTTTTTTAACGAATCAAAATTAATATAATTTCCAGAGCAGTCATCCATCTCTCATAAAAATTTCAATTATTTGTTCATCAAAAGGTACAATGAATGGAAGATAGTTACTAGTTTATACATCGATTTGACACTGGAAGGAAATCCCTAAATTCATTAAGATCTACCATTGTTGTAGACCAGCCGTTCCGATACTTGCATCGCCACGAAAATTGCGTCAGCAAATAATCAAATGATTGAAATAACATACAAAAATATAACAATCCTCATTTTTAGAAATATACAACACAATGTATGCAAATTGATAAATATAGTCCACTTCATTATTCACCACGTTGGAATGAGAATAAGAAAATAAATACATTTGAATTAAAATTACAAATTCACTGATGCGATTGTTTGAACAATAAATATGCAGCAGGGCTCGCTAACGAACGCTGCTTAATGAAACAGGCCAAAATGAGAATATCAAATTATAATGCTTTGCACCATTACCTTATTCTTAATTATATAGACACAAATTATCCGGTTTCACAATACAATCTAGACTGTAAAACTCTCGTTTTATGACGGAACAAAAAATCATTCAACGAAATAGCTAAGAGCCATTTCAATATAATTAGAACCACAATTATTTGTTATCTCTTTCACTAGTAATGCTCGACTGACGCTCGGACTATGAAAATATTTACGATAACAACAAAAATTATCAGCATTATGTATAAATCTATACATACTGTACGATGGCTATAAGGACCATGTTAAATCATACACCTGTTTTTATATTAAATCGATTTATAATATTATTATTAATTACAATACGCTCACATTAAATTTAAATCGCATTACTAGTAATAGAGTGCGAGGCTGCTTAACCACGGGCGCATTTCGAAAATTATCAAATGTCACATACGAGCGGGCGGACCGCTTCAAGTTTCTAGAATACTTATCACACAATGCAACTAATTCCCTTAACTTATATTTTGATAGCCGTCTGTCGACAAATACACGAGTATTCATCTCCGTTACGGCGAAAGAATTCATTAAAAATGTTCCTAATTTCACTATGTAAGGACTCGACGTTTTATTCACTAAAACACTTGCACGCGTAGCCGCGGGAGCGAGTACGTCCAGCGGGGAGTTAACGAGAGAACATCGGGGCGAGAAGATTCGAGCGGGGTTCAGAGCGGACATTTGGAGGTTTGAATCGAAAAGCAGTCGAGGTGTAAGCGTGCGCGACGCGCGGCTCAGTCGATGTACTGCGCCAGCCAGCGGAACCCTTCGCCGTAGCCTTGCCGCTTCAGCACCGAGCACATGAACAGCTCCAGCGGCCGCCCGGGCAGCTCCGACCGCGACACCTTGCCCTGGAATACAACGAAACTCATCATAACAAACTGAAAACTATGTATCAAAGAAACTGCAGAAAATCTATCTGTGAATATTGTGTTTAATTATAAAATATCCTCTCAAAAGTAAGTAGAGATAAAACTGTGCTAAATATATCATAATAACTATGTGAAAAATAAACAACAGCATCACAGAAGCGATAAACACAAACCTTTCCAGTGGTCTGCTGATAAAGGTTGAAGAACTGTCTGAGTTCGTCCTCGCTGGCGGCGCCGGGTTTGTCGATCTTGTTGCCGAGGATGAGCACGGGGCAGTTGCTGAGGGTCTCGTCGGTGAGCAGGGAGTCCAGCTCGGCCTTGGACTCGGGCAGGCGCGCGCGGTCGCACGCATCCACCAGGAACACGATGGCGTCCACGGCGGGGAAGTAGTCGCGCCACACGCGCCGCGCCTGCTGATGCCCGCCCAGGTCGAACGTCGTGAAACGCATGCTGCCTATTGACAGCTCTTCAGATGCTGTAAAAAACTTAAATCTTTAGATATTGCAGAATCATGGGATATATAACGCTATATGATATATAATAAAATATGATTAGGATTTGTTTATAAATGTATTTGTTTATGTGTGTAAGTAGTATGCATTATGTATAATATAAATAGTAAATATTTGACAATAAACAAGTGTTCATGAG
Source organism: Polylopha cassiicola (assembly GCA_038024825.1). Classification (NCBI taxonomy): domain Eukaryota; kingdom Metazoa; phylum Arthropoda; class Insecta; order Lepidoptera; family Tortricidae; genus Polylopha; species Polylopha cassiicola. Next base: position 9,528,804 of record CP149055.1, read on the forward strand.
TATTTATTTGAATACCACAAATTGCTATGTACCTATAATCATTCACCTTTTAAATGGCGTTAGGTATTTAACAATATTTAACAATTAGAATAAGGACCCATATTACAAAATCCAAGTAACTTCTGGTTAAGCTGTTTGCAACTTATCTAGCAGATATAAACTTGGACATTATGAAAGAGGCAGGTTAACAATAATGGCGTTATGCCAATATTGCAAATGTCACCAATATTATTATAAGCAAACTTATGAATCATTCACAACTTCCTAGCTAGAAGGACAACCAGACAAGTTGAGTAAATGTATAAACTGGCTTATAAATGTGCCTTAACTAGCATATTAAAATGATTTACTAAAATTTATCAAGTACTTTTTGTACAACACTCAAACAAATAAATTTTATAATAGTATATCAATTATGTACCAATATGTAAGTACATATTGAACTGATATTGAATATTTTACTTATTTGACATAATTTAATTTATCTTCATGGAATGTAAATGTCCTAATAATGGAAGAATTTGGTTGAAGCAATAAAACAATTATTACATTTAACTTGCCAATATTGATTTTTAATAGCTGCCAACAACCATCTATTAAACCTGTTTTATTCAAGCACTAGCTTTTGGTCACAACTTCATCCACTTTCTACCCTATTTTGGGATGAATTTAAATAAAATATGACACACTCCTTTCATCAATTGTGCTACAGAATACTTATGCAAAATTTAAAATATATGGATAAGAAACATTACCCCCCAATTTCATCCCATTAGGAGTACAATTGCAGAAAATCCTTTCCTAACAGATGCCTAACTCATACAAAGAATACTAATATGTATGTAAACTCGTTATTGTACAACAACAAAACAAAATAAAACATAGGTAAACGAAAACACTATAAATGTACAAAGGCAAAGTTAAATCTTTAAGGGATCTCTTCCAGTTAACCTTTGGGCGATTGAGAGATTAGGAAAAGTATATCGTAGGTAAGACAAAAATATGTGTACAACTTAAAAGGTAGAGAATGTAATAAGATAATTTGTAATAAATAAATAAATTTTAATATTAAAAATATATATCATAAATATATAAGTTTCAGGTATCTTTGATCAGCGGTATAGGATGTCCACATATCCATCAGTCATTAAGGACAAAGGATTATTAAAACCTGTGTGTACTTACTGGGATGCAGAGTGGGGACGTGCTGCGCCAGTCTGTCATCCTTGAGCATGTGCAGGAGGGTGGTCTTGCCAGCATTGTCCAGCCCCAGGAACAATAGCTTGCCAGACTTCTTCCATAGGCCTGGAGAGATCAAAGCATTTATCATTAGTTTAAAATAAAGAAATTTGGGTCATTCCATTGTGACGGGTGGGACATTTATACTCATTTGTGCCTGCACTTCGCTTTATTTCTGACAAACGGCAACGATTTACGCATTGAATATGTCATTATCAAATACTTGAATAGTCATTGCATACTGTACCATCGAAAAAAGTATGAAAATGTCATTATTATTATGAGAAATTGACGGTATAAGAAGTGTGACGGGTGGGACTTCAAATTACCTCTCCTCTCAGAGTTGACTTACACTATTCGCAATTCGTAAGAAACTATGTAACTTTTGTTAAACAACCTATTTTTATATAGTTTCTGATATTGTATAGATTAGGTATTAGTAAACTTTACGCAGATAACACGTAAAATAAAAATAATTTTGCTTCTCAAAACTTGTGACGGGTGGGACAGTACTTTGTGACGGGTGGGACGAGTAACATTTGGGCATACAAATGTATGAAAAATATAAACACAGTTCTTTTGTATTTATTTTAAATCAGTTTTTAGATGAATTATCTAATGTTACAAGTAATCATTTCAGTAGTTTTTTAGAATAATACAAACAAAAAAAATGTTTTTTCTTTTCAATGTTTACAGGCTCAGAAAATTGATAATAATTGGTAGAATGTCTAAAATATGACTAGTTTTAATGAAAGAGACATCTTCCTCATTCATTCGTAATGCTTTGCTAGTTTTATCAACACATTTTAAAAACATGACCTTTTATTCATTGTCGAAGTCAAAGGTACTTTGTGAAACTGCGAGGTATTTATACTCTTTCGACTTTTTCCTGGCAGTAATCTCTAATTTAACCCAATCTTACTTGAGTCTTCGTCGGCGGAGGAATTATTAGTGGTGGAAAAACTTAATCCTGGCGTTTGGTCTCTATAATCCTCATCTATCGTCTTTGAGTCAGTTTCAGTATATACCACCACCAAATTAAAAGCAATAACACATATAATTTGCTTTAGTATAAACCAGCTACGTTTAAATAAAGTTGACACAACGATTTTATACACACTAAATCAGTTTTATCAGATAACCCATTTCGCTCACCCGTCAATGTGACGGGTGGGACATACTTTGAAAAGCGTTAAAAACAATTTTTATTTAGTGATGCAATGCGTTTTTGATCTAAAATAATCGCCCTCAACCTAATTGTTTCTTTCACAAAGCAAGATAACAAGAGGTTAGATATTTTTAGATTTAACAAGAAAAAGCCTTGTTTTACTGTGACGGGTGGGACATGAGTTAAGCTTTTTGTAGAAGCCCAATAAATACTAACCATGAAACTTAATTTATAATTACTTAGCACTAGTTTAAACTGCGTTAGATATATTTTCCTTTATACGTATCACTTTTTCCGTAATGTTCAGAAATGCCGCGAAATAGTGCTGCAAACTTAAAGTAAAAATAGGCTGGCGTGGACAACTGGCGCTAGGAGTACGGTCAAAAACGAATAAAATGGAAAATATTGATATAAAAATGAAAAACTCATTGATTAATAAAACAAGGCATAATGTTCTATTCTCTAAATATGTATTTATGTATAAATTAAGTTATTTATATTTTATGCCTATGGTGCCGGTTTCGCTGGAATGACCCATTTGGTTCTGATAACATATATTTAGCTTTTTCATGACTTGATAAAAATAAGAATATTCCATATATTATTATAATGCTCTCTATATTATAATAAAATTGATAAATAATAATGAAATTATCCATATGTCAACTAAAGAATAAGAATTACACATTCTTAGTGCCATATTTGCCATATTTTTATGATACAACTCAAATTGGATATTACAGGTTTCTTATTAGTTACATGCTTTTTATTTTTACCTAAGTATTTTATCAAACTTTACTTTGACGACCAATGAAAACAAAATAACTGGATGGGACATATTGAACATATGTGTTGATAACAAAGTAGTTGCATAAATATAATCAACCAGTTTATTATTTAATAGGAGGGATTAGCAAATGCAACCATACATTACAACAATAGAGCTCAGAGTTATTATTTTGTTGTATAATGAAAACCTGTTTTCATGTTTAAATGTTTTAAGCAAACATTTAAATATGCAAAGAAAAAATAAAGCCATATGTTAATATCACAATGAGAGCTGGCTTGTTGGGCATTCAATGTCTTTCAATAAAAAAAATAATAGGTAGTTACTAAATTAAATATTAATAGAAACAAAAATCGCCATTGCCCCCTTCTTATCGACAATTGATAGCACTAAATATGAAATAGTCTTAAAATATAGACAAATATTGATTTCATAACTAAATCATGATGTGGTTGGGAAATACATGATGGTCCTTGTGTAAGAACAATTGCATCAGCTCCGTGACTTACCCAAGAACCCAAGGACGCCCGTGAACCAGTCCAAGATGAACATTGTGAATCTGGAACGTATGAGATATATTAGCAGATCTCTGTCTTCACAAAGAAATCACAAATGAGTATGACTTGCAAATCTAATTGATATGAATTGCGTAGTATCATCTGACGACGATTTATCACTGCGCCCAGTCCGAGGACGGCGCTCATACCGTCAGACCCATTTTGAACACTCGCGAAAGATTACAAGAATGCGATATTGAATTGAGTAATATGACTGACAGGACGTCATTCGCGTACCATGAACTTAGAACAGATTTTACAGCAATATTCACATAATATACTCACTTTTTAAAATTGAACTAGATTAACTAAAGTTAAAGGAAGTTTATCACAATAATTCACACTTATTTCCAGTATGTTACGTCGTTAAAATCGACGATTTATTCTCTGATTGACGATAATTGTATGTTGGAACTTGGCTCTCAGATTATGCGATGAATCTGTTGGCAATGACGTACGCTACTTCCGGTTGTCCGGGTTATGGACACGATCAGAAAATATGCAGGGGAATTTAAATAAATAAGGAATTGTTAAAGTTTTTTAACTTTTTATTTTTACAAATTTTTCTGAAACAAATGTTACAGTTTATTATTGTTATAGTTTTTACTTGGCTACTGGAAGCAACTCTAAAATCGTCTCGTCCTTGTGCTATTAAAATCGATCGCACCGAAAAGACTATTTCTAACTGTGCTGCCATATGACAAAAAGAAAACAGTTTTGATACGATCACTTTTTTAAGCATTATATTTTTTCTAAAGTAAGTAATTTGGGACATGGTTATTATTATAATTGCATACAAAATAACTAGGGGAAAAAATATTACATTAATTCATTTTATTCGTTTTTTTGCTTCTAAAGCTGGAAACACTGGCATCTTATACTCTTTCTAGTGTTTGACAGCTTTCATAGCAAAAGGTATTTTTAAGTTTTGTTTGAATTGTATGATAAATATGTAATTTCCATGAAAATATAGAGAAATTCCATTAGATTAATTACCATTTGTCCCTCCTGAATCGTTGGAAGTTTCATTGTGAGTGGATCGCTGTGATATTTATAGGTTAAAAAGTGCTAAGTGTTGTGTCGTTTTCAGGCTGAGCCATGGCCCCGAGGAAAAACAAAGTTGCGAAAGAGGAGGTCCAGGTGACCCTGGGCCCCCAGCATTTGGTGGGTGAAACTGTATTTGGCGTCGCTCACATCTTCGCCTCCTTCAACGACACATTCGTGCACGTTACTGACTTATCAGGTCGGGAAACCATCGCCAGAGTTACTGGTGGCATGAAGGTGAAGGCCGATCGTGATGAGGCGTCTCCCTACGCCGCTATGTTGGCTGCTCAGGTTAGTTTTTATCACTTTGTTTTTCTTCCCATCAGTATCTTCTCATTAGTAAAAACGTACACTTTGAGGTTATCTTCCTTTAAAAATGTACTTGTAAACATGTAAGTTTGTTCTGTCTGCTACATTAAAGGACGCTAATAAATTCAAATCTGACTGATAATTCATTAATTACATTGTTTTGAAACAGTTTTTAATATGTCATTGCAATACATCTTAAAATTATTAACTTTTAAAGCGAAATATCTTAGTTGATGAAAATCATCAAATAATATTAGGTATATTCAAAATTAAGTTCTTAACAGACTCTTGAATATCATAATTTTGAGTATTGCATTATAATTCCAGGATGTTGCTGAGAAATGCAAAACACTGGGTATCACAGCCCTTCACATTAAGCTCCGTGCTACCGGAGGCAACAAGACCAAGACCCCTGGTCCCGGTGCCCAGTCTGCGCTCCGTGCCCTGGCTCGCTCTAGCATGAAGATTGGCCGCATTGAAGATGTCACTCCAGTGCCCTCCGACTCCACCCGCAGGAAGGGAGGTCGACGAGGACGCAGGCTGTAATCTGTTAGTGTAAGCTTACTGTGGACTTTTAATATAAAGTATGCGGTAATTCTGTGTTTTTTTTTTAATTATCCTTATAGTTTTCCAATTTCTTCTCAGTCATGATGGTCTGATAGCATATTCCAGACTTTTTTAGTGCCAAATCACATATATTTACCATACTTGTTTGTGTCTACATTTCTAATCACAATAGTAACAATGAAAAATATGTCCCATTAGTTTATGTATAAGGGTGATGTTATCATCATCAGCAAGAGTTATGGTCACATTATTACAGTTGGGGACACTGACTGTAATAATGTGATATATATAACTATATACAAGGTATGCATGTATATGGTGGAGTCAGATATCTCTGTAGGTGACTAGTGTTACTGGACTGACTTTTGGACATCACAAGGGTTTCAATAAATAGGTACAATTTAAGCTGGTTGGAAGGGAGTTAAATATCAAAACAACAAATGTGTGAGAACATTGTATGTAATTATAATTGTATATTAATATTTCAGATAATAAATAGCATCTATTTTAAAATATACATACAATACATTCTACCATAAACACTTCTTATTTTACACACAACTATGAATTTCGAAATAGATTGGATTCATACAAACCTAATTTTGTATAACTTATTTAATACCTAATAAATCTATAAAAAAAGTATTTATACATTATTGCACAATTATGGTAGTTGTGAGAAAAATGCCCACAGAATATATAATATTGTTACATTATGTTCTGTGTCACTCCACATACTTGATTTTTTTATTATACCTAGGCATTACTCCAAAAGTTTTACATTTTTAGCGCAAGTAATATTACATAGCTTTACATAGTGCCTTCTAGATCCAACGCTATTGTGATGTACAGGAAATATTCACAGTAAAAATTAGCTTTTGGTAAATTTAATGAGATCAATTACATCTTTATAAAAATGCTCCAAGAGCGAAATTTCCCACTTTACGGGGATACACTTTTATTTACCGCCTTTTACTAGGTATGTGCTTTTCTATATTTATGTCTTTCATAAAGCCTAATTTATTATGTGTATAGCTTTGTTTTTATCAGTTTAATAATATATCAGATATATGAAAATTACTAAATATTAGTGTTAAATATTAACATCTACTTACAGCTATTAACTCACGAATAATTTTCCCGAAAACGGTTTGTAAAATATAAAAAGAACCGCAACAAATTACATAATCTGTAATAAACTGATTAATATATTATACTTCATATTTAGTTATGATTATATTGCTCTGCCTAAAAATAAATGATATAGAAGTTACATAACAACCATTGAATAATATATTAGAACTCAAAACTATCATGGCAAGTATATGAACCGGTTTCTAATAGGGACGAGGAGACCAAAACCGAATACGTCGAAACATACGTATACCCTACACTAAATTAAAACGGAAAACGAACTAGCACACATATTTTTATGGCATAACATCAGCAACACGGCGTCCGACGCGCGACCACCACAGCTCAACACACCACAACTTAAGGATTGCACAAAACACTGGATATATTTCAGAGAAGTAGAGATCCGAGCAGACTAGTGAACCTCAGCACGAGATAGGAAATCGACCCCTCAGTAGCCCCGAACTTAGTGCCAGAGGGTCTAAACATGTAAAATTCTTTATCAGCTAACATTAAAATACAATTGTACGAAATTGTTTAAATGAGACTTACGCCAGTAGGAACGTTTTCCCACTCTCCAGGTATAGCGTATATAGAATGATACTTATTCTATCCACCAGTCTACTCGAATCAGTTGTCGGTTCATTTACGCGTCGTGGTTTAGTTTGGATGCGGGCGCCGGTCGCGCGCGCGGCTTGCGCTACAAGCCCGTCTTCAGCCGTATCTTCTTGAGCCGGCTGGGCGACGGGTTGGGGAACGGACGGCGCTTCCCCGCCAGCGAGAGGGACTCCGCGCGAGATATCGCCGCGGAGCCGAGGGCGGTGCCTCCGGCGACCTCCTCCCAGTTCCCGCCGACCATGTCGTCGGAGGAGGAGGACGCCATGGCGCGGCAGCGGTTGTCGCGCGACCTGATGGTCCTCGAGAAGCTCCTCTTGCCTAGTTTGGTGTTGACCGAGGTGCGGGAGGTCTCCGCCTCGTCGGCGGAGCGCCGCAGCTTGGGCTTAGAGAGCGCGGCGCCGGGCTGCGACTTGGAGGTGTTGGGCTTGCGGATCGCCAGCACGCCGCGGCGCTTGGTGACGAGGGACTTGGGTTTCGGCTCGTTGTCGGCGAGGTAGCGTGCCCGCTCCGCGCGGAGAGTTGGCTCCACCTGATACATTGGTTTAACATTGAAGAGTAACGGTGAATGGCAATAAAACTTTAATTAAAAATACATACTTATTAAAGATAGTATATCCGTTATGACATACTTATTGGCTAAACATTGGTGAAAAAAGGAGTCGATCAGTATTTGAACAATAAAGTAGGTAATGTATATAATTATTGCCAATAAGTACCTAATATGGGCCTCACGCCTTATTTCGACGACATTAAACTTCGTTTTTATTTAGGAGGAAAAAAAGCTGGATAGCATTTTATAAAAATCAAACAAACACATCACCGAACTATTTTTAACACTTTATAAATTATCCGCAACAACCGTCATACCTTCCCGAAGCGCGCGAGCGGCGCGGGCGGCGGCGGCGGCGCGGCCTCGGGGCTGCGCTTGCGCTCCGAGTCGGACTTGGCGCCGGCGTACGTGTTCTCCTTGCGCTCCTCCACCACCTTGCCCTTCGAGCGCGCGTACAGCGGCACGCGCGTCGGCGACGACGTCTTCGGACGCAGCCGCGACATCGTCAACTGGAATTGTGACGTCATTGAGACAAATTCACACTTTGTTAGATGCGATACGTCGATATTGCTTAGTATATTTCAATGGCAAAGAAGTTTGTTTGTTCCGTCTCAAAATTGTGCTTAAATAAAATTTGCTAGGAATTTCCTCCAAATAAAATATACTAAGTAATTATGGCTTATAATATGTGTTTAACTATACACCCATTTGTTTAGTAGACGTGTGCGATGGTGGTTATTTTTTTTTTATCGAAGGGACAGTTTTCTTACCCCGACTTTTAAGAAAAGGCTGGTGTTTTTTTTAAAGGTGGGTTTAACACTGAAAATTAAAGAGGTAAAGTTACAGACAGGATAAAGAAAAATAAAAAGGCAACAAGAAATAAAAGAAAAGTATACAAAAGAAAGAGTCGGGATTGCGCTTGGTTTTGGGTTAAATTATTAAACAAGAATAGCTTGAAAAAGTGGTAAAGACGTCACATAGAAGCAGTGTATATGTCGCAGTGATATGATGAAAACAGGGATTTGATCAAATCCCTCAGTGATATGATCAACTCCCGGTAGATGATAAAAATACCACGCGTTGTGTCATTTTCCTAGCGAAATTTAGTGATTTGATCAAGTAACCAAGTCATTTTAGGGAAATGAAAGAATCATAGAAATGGCTGCTAGATTTCTTCATTTCACTTAGTTATTTGATCAAATGCCTGAGCTGTTTTAGGGAAATGATAAAACGAGTAATTAAGTTAACTCGGTGTTAACATTTTACTAAACACGTCTGGTGATTTGATCAACTCCCTAAACAGTTTTAGGGAAATGAAAGAATCACAGCAATAACTGGTGGAATTCTTTATTACCCTTAGTGATTTCATCAAATCTCTTAGCTAATATAGGGAAATGATAAAACTAGTCTTAGGAACAAGATAATATCCTTTGATCCTGAGACCTTTAGGTACGACGACGAGCGAAGCGAGGAGGAGTGTTAGGTAGAACTGTGACCTTGCAGCGCGCGAGCCGAGCGAGCGAAGCGAGCGTGCCGCGGCAGCGGCCGGCAAAGCGTCAGAACCGATACTTTTAATAATAGTATAACGACATAACATAAACTAACCAGGTTTTGTCAACTAATAATAATAATCACTAAATTTTGACCGTGTTATGGCAAATAATTATTATAGTGTATTAATTTGAATTTGTTTGAAAATTGAGCTACTCAACATATTTCTGGAAGTAGGTTGTCCTCACATTCTGCAATGCGATAATGGCCGAGAGTTAGAGCACAAAAAATTGGGCTGTAGGTAGCTTGTTGTTAATTTCTTAGGAACAAGATAATACCTACTTCCTAAAGGGTATTATCTTGTTCCTAAGACTAGTTTTGTCATTTCCCTAAATTAGCTAAGAGATTTGATGAAATCACTAAGGGTAATGAAGAATTCCACCAGTTATTGCTTTGATTCTTTCATTTCCCTAAAACTGTTTAGGGAGTTGATCAAATCACTAGACGTGTTTAGTAAAATGTTAAAACCGAGTTGACTTAATTACTCGTTTTATCATTTCCCTAAAACAGCTCAGGCATTTGATCAAATAACTAAGTGAAATGATGAAATCTAGCAGCCATTTTTATGATTCTTTCATTTCCCTAAAATGACTTGGTGACTTGATCAAATCACTAAATTTCGCTAGGGAAATGACACAACGCGTCGTATTTTTATCATCTACCGGGAGTTGATCATATCACTGAGGGATTTGATCAAATCCCTATTTTCATCATATCACTGCGTCATATATATAACTGAAAAGTGCACCCAACAAAGATTCAAAAAGTTTATAGCATCTTTGACTCAGTCTAGAGTCACTACGATATGAAATCAGTGCTGTTAGTTTTCTTATAATAAATACCTTCTATTTATCAATAAAGCTTCAAAATAAAAATTGACTTTGATATTTAAGACATGTGTCGGCGACTGGCTGCTAGACGGCTTCTGTCGACTGGCCGGGCCCATTTGATATGTTTTGTTTAAGTATTACTTTTTTAATGTTTTTGTATTATCAGACGCTAGACAAGGTCTCATCCTACTAGCGTAAACAATTTTGGAAACGAATAAAAAATATTGAATTGACATAAATACCTACCTTACGAAATTGAACACGTGGTTTATGTCAACTCTATATATTTTCTATTCTATTATATTGTGTTTGCGAATCTAGAATGTTTATAGGGATGATGACTGGGTAAAGAAATCTAAGTATTTTCTATTTAGTCCGTCAGTTAGATTATGAAAAAAATCGCTATTTACTACTATGCATGTATCTACACTAATATAATAAAGAGAAAGGATCTGTTTGGATTGAATAGGCTTCAAAACGACTGGATCGATTTGAAAAATTCTTTCACTGTTGGGAGCTACACTATTCCCGAGTGACATAGGCTATAAAAAAAAGGGATCCGTGCGAAGCCGGGGCGGATAGCTAGTTTTACATATAAACTTATCTCTTAGGCCACTATTAAAAAAAACCGCATCAAAATTAGTTGTTTAACAGTCATCATACCTATTGTCTAGGGGGGATATTTGCAATATTATTATTTATGATCATACCTGCGGCCTCATGGTCCTCGTGTGCGCGCGCAGCCACTCGCGCACGGCGGCGAGGTTGCGGTGCTCGGAGCAGGGCACGCGCGAATTGGGGTGCTGCCCCGTCAGGTCGAGGATCGACGCGCCGAGGGAACGACCCACCTGATAACACGACAAGGGTTACACAAGGAAATACTATTTATAATTTAATATGTAAAATTTTCACCCCTATTTTTTAATGAAAATTCTCTAAAAACGCTGTACGAAGTTCGCTGGCTCAGCCAGTTTAGTACTCGTAATAATAAAATATCTAAGGACAATTCACGGCACCTTCGGCGTCAATATAGTTATGAAATATTAAACCTCGCTATTCACGTTTGTTTTGCTACTTATGTCTTATAAGTTAAGCTTATTGAAGCGAAGCTTGATTTATAAAATAAAAATACATTTTCAATCAAGTGCAGAAACGAATGCAGCTGTGATGCGATAGCATCATATTATTGTAGGTACAGACCTATAATATTATCGACACAATAGGTGTTATCGCCAGTCAGATAGCCGCCAGATGTCGCTCGTTTTGAGTGAGGTCCAGCTGTCATGTTCCACCAATCCCAGGCAATGTTGTCTCTCATTGGTGGAACACGACAGCTCGTAAGACTAGCGACATCTAGCGTATTTTCACAATTCTACCAAACACAAGTGAACCCACGGTGTGCGTAATATAAATAAATTAACAAACGAGCTGTAAAGCAGCGGTGTAATAATCAATCATAATTTAATTACATCTGGAGAATTTTGAAGAGATCACTCTCGATCCAAGCTTGGTAGTCGAAGCGGATTCAATAACTAGCTAAACTACATACATGTGAGTACTTTGTCGATAACAAACCTGCATAGGGTTTATATCTTCGAAAATCTCCAGATTTCTACCGCGACTGTGCCTTACCTGAAACGTGGGCGTCACATCGTTCATTCGTTCTTGTATACGGATCTACCTATTTTTTTCTATCTAATAATTTGAATAAAACAACTATAACGGATTTAACTCGCGTATGTATATTATATATTGAATTTTTGAAATGTCAGCATAAAATCAAAATCTGCAAGTTATAGTGGTAATAGTTGTTTTTAGTCTATTTATACTTACTATACATAATTAGCTATATCGACTTAACTCTAAACTACTGTAATTCTATTGTAAAGTTACCTAAATACATACCTACATAAATTAACATCATTTTGTATATTTTATTAACAATTTATTTTCTTACACAGCTTTGATCGAAATTCAAACGTCCAAACTTAATTTGGTTTAATAAAAATGTATGGTGGATTAAGGTTTGATCCTTTAGATATTTATAGAAAGACCTTTGCCCAGAAGTGGGATTAATATGGCTGATTAACTACCGGTATTTCTACTAATTCACTCTCAAATTTAAAAAAATATATAATATATTAAAATTTAATACTTATTTAAAAAATATATCCATACTATATTCCACGCTAATAAAACCAACAACCCAAAATACTAAAAGTCTGTTTGACAATGCCCGAGTAAAATTCCAAATAGTTACATAAAAAATAGTCAACCTTCGGACATGGCTATCAGGTGCTTGCAGTGGGGAGTGCTTATTTACCGAGTTAGGCGAGGCACTCTATACTTTTACAGCCTGTATACACTGCACGCCCTTGGCTATCATATTTCACTATCACGTAATACAAACGTTCCACATTTCTCCACACTCGGGACTGTGCATAACAGACCTTAAAACTAAAAACAGTACCTACACAATCTACACACATCGTCAACACACAAACCTGGAACGGGTTTACCTCTTCAAATATATGCGGCGTGTATTTAGGCGGCATGGGGGCGGTGGGCGAGGTCGCCGGGGCTCCGGGGGCGTCCTTGACTGTGGGGGGGAGGACGTTGACGAGCCGCCCCGTGTTGTAGTTGCACTCGAGCGTGTAGGAGCGCACTAGGCCGGTCGCCTTCAGCACCGCCACGCGGCCCGAGCCCTCGCGGGACATGCCGTCGCGACGGTCTCTGCGAGTGGGGCGGGTGTTGATAGAATAATATCGACTGCAAGTGCGTGCGGTGAGGTACCGTATGTACCGGGGTAGGCACTCCATAAATTTTTAACATCGTTTCTGTACGATTTTTTTTTGGATTCTGTATTGTCTAGTTAGAAAGAATATACATTTTAAATGTAGTTATGTTTGTAGTTTCCTTAAACACCTTATTTTTTTATATCGTTTTAAATTGTTCATTAAAATTCAGGTATATATAAACTGTCCAAGTACTAGTCGAATTTTTAAAAACGACAACCAAATCACTTGTGTTGTATGGGACCTCCCCTAAATATTTATTATATTATATTTTCCAGTAGGTATTTGTTGTTATAGCAGCAACGGAAATACATCATCTGTGAATATTTCAACTGACTAACTATCAAGATTCATGTTATACAGCCTGTTAACAGCCTGGAAACAGTATCAACTACCTATTTGCTTGGTTGTATTTGTATAGTTATAGTGATGAACTAACTTGAGATACATGTTCCTCTCGGTGAAGTTGCAGGAGGAGAAGTGGAAGTGCAGGTTGTTGAGCGCCATCACGCGCGGCAGCAGCATGCACTCCACCGAGCTGTCCACGTCCTCGAAGTGGTTGCCGTACATGAATATACCTGCACAGTGCACAACAACAATATATTACATAAACTCTGTTAAAGAATGTTCAAACTTAATTTTAAATTGATTCGGCCATAGTATCACGTTGTCCTATACAAACTTTACCCATTTACCCATTTTTAATATATATATCGCACACCTAGATCTAAAGGGAGCTAACTCAAAAATCTATAGATTTAAATTAAACACACGCTAAAAAAAAGGATCCGATTCCTTACAACAATTTCGCCTCACCCGAAAAAGTTACTTCTTTGAGTTAGCTCCCTTTAGATCTAGGGGTGCGATATATAGATTATGAGCTTTGTATAACTTAATATTTTCTGACACTTTCGCAGTTATAAAGGACTAAAAAAAGGTTATAAAGAACTCGCGTTATTTTTTTATTCAAACAATACCTTTATATGACTACTAACTGTCCCGGCAAACTTCGTACCGCGTGTTTTGAGACTCAAACAAAATACATTCAAATCTGTACAGCCGTTTCGGAGGAGTTTGGCGACAAACACCGCGACACGAGAGTTTTACATAATATAAGTTATAAAAAAGGAATGTAAATAAATAGTATAGTCTACCTTTCTTGGAGGCGTGTCCGTGCAGGTCTATGTACAAGTACAGTCCGGAGTCCGGCTCGAGGCGCGGCTTGCCGGCGGCGGTGGCGGCGGGCGCGGAGGGCGCGGCGGCGGCGGGCTTCTTCTTCAGCGCGCGCGCCGCCGGGGACTTCGGCTTCTCCTCCCTCGCCGCCATCGTCGACGCAGGAGCCACGGGCGGCGGCGACGGCGATGCAGACTACAAAACAGTAAATAATATAAGTAAATTTATAAGAAAAAAAAATCCACGGTGCCGCAACGTGTAGTTCGACGGCGCGGCGCCGCTTACGGTAGACCTAGCAAATCCAGAACATATTTACAGTTCTCAATAAACACAAAGATTTATGTAAATTTATTTTTATCGAAGAGGCAGCCCTGCGATTGTTCATCTGCGATCACAACGTAGCAATCACAACTGTATGTTTGAGTATTTAGGCACATTTTAGCATGCAGTGATCGCTGGCGAGACGAGGGTATTATAGCAGTAGGTATTGTAATTGTACTGAGTGATGTATATGTTACGTAGTGACTATTTAATAATCTGCAGGTGCGTGCAGTGGGGGGAGCGTAAGTATGGCGCTAGGGTAGGCACTCCAAACATTAGTGACACCGTGCCTATATGGAATGCACGCCCTTGGTAGTCAGTGTGGTCACCTGGTCGTGGTGCGCGGCGGATGGCGCGGCTGGCGGCGCGGCGGGGGGTCCGTCGCCGCTGTCTCCGGCCGACACGCCCACGCTCGTCACCGACACGCTCTCCAACTTCTACAACCACACCTCGGTATTAATTAAAATAACTATTTAATATAACATTTTTATTTTTTTAAAGACTGATTTGCAAGTCAAAATTGGTTCAAAGCTAATCGCAACATACCATTGTGATCGTCAAAGTCACGTCCGCCAGATTAGCAGTAAATGCAAGAGAGATTAATACTGTCTCGAGATAGTAGTATATTAGTGTTATTTGTTAAATAATAATAGTAGGTAATATTATTCCAACTGACAACGTTGCATATTCTACCTGTAAACCTACCGTAAACTAACAAACAAAAAATACAAGTTAAAATAAAATCAAACTTACAATTTCTTCGTTATATTCTGACAAGACGTATCGTTTGAAGCAGTTCGTGCAGAAGTATACAATTTCGTCTTTATCCGCTCTCTCCATGTCGTGCAGCTGCGGGCAAGATTCATATTTAAATAAACACGTTTTATGAGCGTCTATTCTACATTTTAAAATCCACACAGTTGTACCATACACTATGTTTGGATAATAATAAAAAAAATTTTTTTTCTCCATTATGTATACCAAATATACTGCCATTTTATAATAGTTTTCGGTTTCCGTCAAAAGTAGAACAAATAATAACAATACATGGTCTATTTTCGTCCGTTTCTACCCCACTACCATACTACTACGTGCGGGTAATAATAATAAAAAAGGAATTTCTTTATTTTTTTTCGACATTAAATATGCCAAATATACTGGCCACTTCATTCAAAACTTTTATATCTTTATAGTATATAGTTTCGGTTTCCGTCAAAGCCTTAATAACAATACAGACCACCGGTTGATTTTCGTCCAATTCTAACCCCCACTCTACCACTACAAACTGGCCATTCCTCATACGCACATAATACAAATTCTGCAGAGTCTCCCTATTGTGCTGTTCTTCCATTTCTTGCTGTTGCTTCCTCTGGTGCTCGCGGTACTCATCGATGGAGTTGTGACGGGTGGGAGGGGCCATCCGGGGGGCGGGGCTCTGGGGGGAGAGGTGGGGAAAGGAATATTGCGTCGTTCAGGAGTTAATGGGAAATGTAGGACATATAGGTAGGTATTCAAGATTTGGACTATAAAACAAGCGAGCATCAACGCCAAAAACTATTATCTTCTTTAGGCGTCAAAATGCGTCATAATTTTTTAAAGTTTAAATGCAACGCACACGTAATAACTAACAATATTTAAGATTTGCTACTAAGATTATTAAGTATCAATTGAAACAGTATTAGTAACAGTACCAGGAGATCATTTCAATTATTTTTGTTACGAAGAGTGACTATATTTAAGTACAGAATTAATAATTTCTGATGTCTTCGCGGTTATTATACTTTGGAATGAAACAACTTCTTAAGAGGATTGTGAACCTGTTGATTTTCATACAAAAGGCGATAACGTTTTACACCCAGTAAATATCGCTAGATTTTTATAATTTTTGGATATGTTGTAGATATAATGAGAAACTACGTCTGTACGTTTTGATTTTTAAGAAATATTGCTTACGCTAAAATTTATTAGCATCTAAAAATCTATATATAGATTTATAATCATAAAAATCTATATTATTTAAGCAATATTTCTTAAAAACCAAAACGTACAGACGTAGTTTCTCATTATATCTACAACATATCCAAAAATTATAAATATTTACTGGGTGCAAAACGTTATCGCCTTTTGTATGAAAATCAACAGGTTCACAATCCTCTTAAGACTTGAACTTTGGACTTTAGCATAAGACTATTGTCAAGTCAGTCGTGCTAGGATTACGGAATTAGTAAAGGCTCCGAAACGTCAGCCAATAAAATAAAATATGCGAGTTAAATCCGTTTAAAATTGTTTAATTCCAAAACAGAATTAATCTTAAATATAGTCTAAGACGATAATGACGGTGTCTCAAACGCTCGAAGATCCGCCCTAGAACCTATATAACCTACTAGCGGCCCGTCCCGGCTTCGCACGGGGGGACTTAAGATTTTTTTTAAAGATAATGTTAAGATGAACAATTTACCCATAAAGCATTTTTGTATAACTTTGACTATATGCTCAGCGCACGCCACGGAAGGCCTCAGAAACGATACTTTTCCCCGTTTTTGAAACATTTTCGGTTACTGCTCCGCAACTATAAGCCTATGTTACTCGGGGATAATGTAGCTTTCCAAAGGTGAAAGAATTTTTGAAATCGGTCCAGTAGTTTCGGAGCCTATTCATTACAAACACACAAAAATACAAATCTTTCCTCTTTATAATATTAGTATAGAAGTATAGATAATCTTACCAGGTTAGCACTGTATCCGGGCACCATAGTCGCGATCCCGGGCATAGTGTCTTCTAGCTTGGCGACGGCAAGCCGGCACTCCCGGCACCATCCCATCCGCACATTCGCCAGCCGGGACGATTCCTTGCCGCCTAGAGAACTGTCGCTGAAAGTACATAGCTTCATTTATATGTCATACTTACTAAAATTAAATGAATAGTACAATTTTTGCTTCTTTTTTTATAAATGCGTTGAACAAATAATTACTATGGTGTGCTATGTCTATAATGTGTGTATATAGCGAAATACTTATTTACATATTTATCGTATTTTTTATATATATCAACTATAAGCACTATTTACAGTATACTACAATACTTACTATAAGTAATTATTTTTCATGTGAAAGGATGAATCGTAATGACCTTGTCTAGGTGCATAATAATATGTTCTGAACGAACCGTTTTGCAGATATTTCTTATATACTTAGTACATAGTAATTTTGACGAAGTTTATTGCTAATTTAATTTTGCCTTACATTTAGTAGCTTATTTATTTCTGTGGCAACAAAATATTCTTTTCTATATGATAACATGTTAAATACGTTTATTTTTAAATAAAACTACAAAATGAGTGGCAAAACAATCTCAATCAAGAACATTTTCTCTTCTCTTTCAATAATATATACAATGATGAGAAATCTACCCGCACTATGACATACTTACACTGAGGCAACACAACAATTATCACTAATGACCACAGATTATTTAAACAACGTCACAACTCTATCTAGTCTGTGCGACATATTATCCCATGACCGAGGATTTCGCATTACATGAGAAGGATGACTTTTTCATGCTAGTCACAATGCGACAAATATATCGAAGTCGTATTTTATAAATAATCTACATTAACAACATTTTCAGACCTCTTCCCTCGAAACAATATATACAATGATGAAACACTACGCACACTATGAAATATTTATACTGACACATGACAGCTGTCACTAATGACCACAGAGCAACTTCTATCTAGTCTATGGGGCGTCTTACCCCGTGACCGAGGAGTTGGACTCCATGAGAAGGGTGATGCTGTTCTTGAGGGTGTCTCGCAGCGGTCTCAAGAGGTTGGCGCCGTGGAAGTTCAACTCCTCGCTAGTGCTTAAATGCACATCGGACCCGAGACAGGACCTGATTAATATGGTATCTTGTGCCCGGTTATATATTTTGGCACGGGCAACACGACTAGGCGTCTACTCGAAAAAAGAAAATTATATGCCTAGTCTGTGACAGCAAAAAGATCCGCGAAATTAGTCATGTGGAGTTCAAATTTTCAATTATCCCGTTGGAAATTTTTCTATAACCAAAATTTGCTCATGTTCTTTTCCAATGTGTCCATTCCTAAGCTTAAATTTATCAAAACCGATTCAGTGCAAAATCGTACCTTGATAGAAAATACGCAATTTATTATCATGTAGGTACATGAAACCGCAGCGCATATCTAGTTATCTCTCCATATTTAACCACATTTAAATTTGAACCTTAAAAACTTAAACGTAAGGTAGAAATTGTTAATGCTTGATTTTTTTAATGATTACCTGAGGACGTTGTCGTTCAGGAGGGAGGGATTGTTCGTGGCGTTAGGCTCCACCTTGACAGATTCCTCGCTGGTCTGAGACGGCATTTCGCGAAGTTTCAAATCGTACACCTGTAGACAAAATATCAGATATAAATAAGAGAAAAGACAAGCAATTAAGAACCTTATTCATTCATTTATTTTTATGTTAAAACATTTTTTTAAAAGTATTTGGAAGATAAGATTGTTTTTTTTTCTTTGTCCGTCAAGTAGATTACCTTTAAATTATTTTTTTCTCAAATAAACAAGAAATATAAAGTAAAGTGCTTCTAAAGGTCAGTGACGAGTGGAGGGCTCGTGACGTCACGTTATAGTACAACTTATACCATAACGTGACGTCACCAGCTTCCGAACTTTCGAAGCGATTAGGTTTGTTGTTAATTGTTTGATTGAGAAAAGAAAATTATTACACTTTCTGCCATTTCTACATTTAAAAATTGACACTCTTAAATTGCGTGATTTTATAAGCATTATAAGTACAATGTAAGTGTATATGTAATTTTTTTAATATTATAACGTAGCTGTATGTAGAAAGGTTATTTAACGCAAGAAGGCATTATTTACTAGTAAATTTTAGTATCATTCAGAATACATGCAAAACATAGCATGTATAACTTTCTCTGAAATATATTTTACACAGTCATACCCTAATACGTTATTTTTCTGGGTATTTCCAGCTTAGTGAAATACCAGTAAGTTCTTTATCGGGTTAGAGACCGTAACACTGAAATTGATATTTTTATCTTAATCTCTAAAGGTGCGATCGAACAATTAGTTTCAAATTAGTTGGCAGTCATCCGTGACTTGATGCAACATAACCATGGAAAGTTTTCTAAGCACTAAGTGATACTTTTATTAATATTTTAACTTGATGTATTGTCATATCATATCTTTATATTTTTATTACTGACTAGCGATCCGCCCCGGCTTAGCACGGATCCCTATTTTATTCAAAACTAGCTGTGCCCGCGACTTCGTGCCCGTGGAATAGTAATTCTTCATAAGGCTTCATATTTTCCCCGTTTTTTACACATTTTCTTCGCTCTTCCGCTGTTTCTTCGCTCCTATTGGTCACAGCGTAATGGTATATAGCCTAAAGCCTTCCTCGATAAATGGTCTATCCAACAAAAAAAGATTTTTTGAATTCGAACCAGTAGTTCCTGAAATTAGCGCGTTCAAACAAACAAACAAACAAACAAACTCTTCAGCTTTATAATATTAGTATAGATATTTTATAGCCTATTTTACTCGTGGATAATATAGGTTTCGAATGGTGAAAGAATTTTTAAAAACAGTCCATTAATATATATTTAAATTATAATTATGTATTTAAATAATGTTTTCCTCTTTATAATATTAAGTATAGATCAAACATAATGTTTCACATGAAAAGCTTAAACAATATTTTAGCCCATACTAATATGTAAATTACTGCCTAAATGATTTCATTCTGTAATGCTATATAGAACTAATTTGACTGGTTCTATCATAAATACATATTGTTATAGATTGGCAAGCTACATTTCCTGAGATTAAGTTGTCAGGTGTATGAAACATTGACAATGAATGACAAATTATTCTGGGAAAAACATTTTATCGGGTTTGTCAGAATACAGAAAGTCGAAATTGAAAGTATCAAAATAAAGCACCTGTATAAGGGTGTTCGCTTTTATACATAACTTAAGTGCCGTTAGGGAACGTCGCTGAAATTTCAACCTTATTGCATTCCCATAAAATTGGAAATCAGCTTACCTGCTCAACCAGATTCGCAGCTTCTCCGCTTAGCACCTTCATATCTTTCTTGGAGCCTTCGGCGGTGGATGGCCGCTTGATGGTGGTCGAGGACTTGGTGGCGGCGGTCGCCTTTGCAGACTTCTCGCGTTTCGAGCCGAACACGTCGCCGCTTTTGTATGTCGTGCTTGAACTCTTCTTCTTCTTCGTGTCTATTAGCTGAAAGGGCAGCATGAGTTGTCTGTCAGATTATTATTCTATAAAAAATACGATTTCTATTATGACTTGAGCCCATAAGAAACTTTTGTCTAGTAGGAGAATGCATCAAAAATGTTAAAGTATATTTATTTGTAATATTTTGATGGTCATTCAAAAGTTGTGACTTTTTAGGTTAGAGAGAAAAGTGTATCCAGGCAATTAGATAGAACATAACACCTTACTTACCTCTACACTTTCATTGATATTTTGTATACTACGAGTAGTGAAACTTTTGCTGTCATCAAACGTGTCCTCTTTTTCACAGCCGAAATGATAGTACCTAAACAATTCAATCAGCAGTTTTAAAAAATAAAATTTTAAGTTACATGAAATCGACAAATTAAATGATGTACATATCATTATTATATATTTAGTTTATTAAAAATCATCACATCAAACAATCATGAGAGAAAGTATGTTTTAGATCAATTAAGTTTTTAGGAATATATATTTGTCAAATGTTAACATCTTCATTTTCATTCAAGTAGAGGTAAATACAAAAATAATCACCTTATCAACGCCCTGGACGCGTAAACAGTGGGATGGTAGACCAGCGAAGGATTCAAATATACACGATTCAAGTTGACACCCCTAGTGTCAGTCCTGTAGTGCCCGCGGGCCACGCCGTCGGGGTTAAGGAACGGGATCATTTTGAATACGTATAGTTTCCGCAGTTGGATCGCTATGGGATCGTTCCGAGTGAGAATCAAGTTCAGGAAACCGTTGAACACAAAGCTCGATGGCGTCTCGCCGGGGTGAACTCTCGCCGATATGAAGATGACCTGTTTTAATATATTTTCATGTTATACTAGCTTCTGCCCGCTACTTCGTCCGTGTGGAACTACTCCTTTTTTGCAGTCGGTTAAAAAGTAGCCAATGTCCTTTCTCATGCTCCAGACTTTCAGACAGAGCAAAGAAAGCACATGACAAAAGCCTTTTCTTTTCTGTTCTTTCAATTGACTTAAGAATACAGTATAATTTCTGATGCCTTCGCGGTTATTACACATTGGAATGAAACAACTGTCTAACGCTAAAGACTTTAACGTTAGACTATTGTCAGCTCAGTCGTGCTACGATTATGGAAACTGTAAAGAATCCGAAACGTCAGCTAATAAAATAAAATAAAAATACGCGAGTTAAATCCGTTAACAGTTGTTTCATTCCAATTAAGAATACAGTGTTTACTAACCTTTTTGTTTTGAAACTTGAAGGCTCTCTCTTGGTTGTCTGGAAACAAATTCTTGAGCCTTTCCTCTCTCTCTGTCGTTATACCATGGTGAGAGGATATTGTTAACAGATCCACCCGTCTCCCTGTCAATAAGAATTTTATTTAGGTATTTTGATGAATACAAAAGTATTTATATGGAAATAAAGTAGTTAAGCATATTCACAATTTTTCATAAACAAAAGCTTGCTTCTAAGGAGTTATTAACAAAAGAGTACAAATTTTCAGGAGAGAAATATATATATGTATGCTTTGTGAGAGAAAAGGAGAAATTAACTGGTTGGCCATTATCAAAATGTTATGGCAATAGGGTTAGTTCAGATACCCAGCCACTTGGGATTGTTCCGAATCAATTATTCATAGTATATTTTATATCATTATAAATTTTTAAACATACCTTCAAGGGAATAGACCAGACACTCTCTGCAATAGTAAATATCATCCAGAGTTTGTGGCGTTGGTAACGGTAGCATTTTCAGGTCGATAGAGTTCAACGCAATTTGGAGTTCCGCAAATGAGAATGGATATGTGAATGCAAAAAAAGTTGTCGCCTTTAGGTTCTCTGACGTGCGGTATTTGAAGCTCAGTGTGAAGGTATTGTCATCAGTCTGAAAAATGTATGTTTCGATATAAAATTCTACAGTCTTCCTTATACAGCATGTTTTTAATAAGAAGGCATGTTAAAGCACTTATGTATTGTAGATCTGAATGTGCTCAGAAATTTGTATATAAGGTATGTTCAATATTTACGGAATGCACGGGACGATCCCTTATCCTCTCCCACTGTGGCTTCCCAGGCAGGGTTCTTGTGACTGGAGCCATACCCTGGTTATACATTTTACCTTGCTTGTTTAGGTTTATAAGATTCAACCGCACCTGTGTTAAAAATTTATTGTTATAATATATGACAAGTTTTACCCAGAATATTGTCAAGTCAACGGGTAATACTTACTGTTGAAGCAGGCTCAGGAGCCTGTACCCCAAAATAGAACCAAGTACGGTTTCCATTCTCAAACTCTGTTCCCGCACAGTCAGGCCTTGTCCAAAGATTAAATTCATAGTCAGGTGTTTCTGTTGCATTTGTTTTAGGATTTACGGTTGAAGCTGAAATGTAACATATATTTCAGTTACCTCAATGAACATACTACTAACATAAATAAAAAACTTCATAATTATAAATATAAATTATGTTATTTGATTTCATAAAGATTTCTCATATTAAACTTGTTAGATTTTGATATTAATATAATATGCATATTGCACACTTATATTGTATTATAAAACACCAAACATTCATGAATGCAGGTCTGATCTTGACCTATACTATTCAATTAAATTAGCTCAACATGAAAAGCGCACAATATTGGCACTAACTAACAACGATCATTGTTACGGCATTGGACTTTGTATATGTGAGAATCCAATAAGAAAAAACTTACCAATTAACTCCGTAGGCACTCTCTCTACGTGACCCAAATTTCCAGAATCAAAATTATGTATAAAATAAAATCCACCGCACTCTATTATATTGTTGTGATCCATTTTTGTGATTATGTGGACTACATTATACAAAAACTCGTAAATTCGTCGTCAATTTTGATAGCTTCTGGGTAGTCATTTACTTGAAGAATTTGATCACTAGAACATTTAAACAAATCTGCATATTTGCTAATTTCAAAAATGACACTCAAAAACTGAGGCTACACTGTTTTTCTAAACAAAATTATGTAATTTTGTTGACATCGATTGACGGATAACAGCTGATTTGTTTTATTGGTGATCTTTTAATAATTTTAATTTGTTCAAAAAAAATATTTACGACTGATTTAGGCTTCAAAAATATGTCAAATTTTTATGATAAATTTTATTTTATATCCCGAGCAGTAATATTTGTATTCACTTTTTATTTGGAAAGACACTTTATGCCATCATGAAATTTTATTCAAGATGGCTGCCAGTGCGTTAACCAGTGTTGCCAACTCCTAGAAATTCGAGTCGCTAAACTCAAAGTCAAAAGTCGCCAGAAAGTCGCTAAAACTAAAACATAACCATAAAAAGTTCGGGGACACCCCCCCCCCCCATAATGATATACAAATGGAACTTCAATTAAATAAATTTTGAATTTGGTGCGCTATCGCGTTTGTCGTTTTCCATATTAAGTATCTCTTGGCATGGAATAATTATGTGTCGATTTGATAAAAAAAATATCTATTATTGGCTCTAGAACTGTTTTAATTTGTACTCCAAAAGTCGCCAGATAAGTCGCTAAACTATTTTTGTCGTCAAAACTTTTTTTTGGTCGCTAAGCCTTAAGCAAAAGTCGCTAGTTCTAGCGACAAAATCGCTAAATTGGCAACACTGGCGTTAACAAAGGAAAGCGCTAACCAGAAAGCTGCCAGTATCAAAAATAAATAAAGTTTTCTATTCATTTTATTTTTTATCGTTTTGCGAAACATTGAACAAACCATTGTTTGGATATAATTATCATTTAAATTCAATGATTACTTTTAGTTAATCACCATTGAAAACCAGAATGGGTATTATGAAGAACTTGAAATATATACCTATAACAGCTTTAGGTAGGTAGGTATTCCGACTCCCGGAAAAAATAACGGAAAAATCACGCTTGTGCGACGATGAAAGTAATGTATGTGTTCGCGTTATGGTACCTAATAGGTTTATTTAATGACTAGCTGTCCACCCCAGCTTCGCACGTATCCCTTTTTTCTGATGTGACTAAATTTAAGTTTCAAAGTACCAGTGTTGCCGTTTGGTCACATTTCTCACGTTTTTCGTGAGTTTTGGCCCTCGCTTGTGACATGTGCGTGACTTGTGATTTTAGGCCGATTTTTGTGACTTTTTAAGATTTCTGGAGAAGCTTTCGACCATAATTGTCATACGAATTTTGTAGCCACTTTTAGAGGGGGAAGAGTTTAGCACCACATACTAAAAACTACAGTAGCCAAAATAATTAATATCGTTACATACGTACACTAATACAAACCGTCAACAAGACGTGAAATTTATTCACACAATCAAATAAAAAAAAATTGATGTCAGATCCATACAAAAGTTTTACATGTGTAAGTAGCCGAACTAAATGATTACCTAGTGCTTGATTAAGTCGACATCAATACATTTATCTCTATTCGACATGAAATGGCGATTTCACCATCTTAAGCATTAAATTTATGTAATAGATAGTTATAATATAATTAAATATCAGCTCTTTATTCTTTGACATCGATTATGATTTGGCCACACGCATGCCTTGCACACTTCTCTTACCACTATCCTCGCGTACCTCGTGAGGGCTTGGCGGTGCAGTTAGACACGCTAATAATAGAGAATAATATAATGTAACAATGTATGTTGCTTCTGCGGTTATTACACATTGAAATGAAACAACTATAACGATTTAAATCATGTTACATGTATTTATTTCCTTTAAAAATAAAATAAGTATCTACACGAATTTAATTTCAATAAAATAAATTCGGTTTTTATATGAATGAAAATATGCATAGCACGCATTCCACATTCATAGGTACAAGTACTAGGTCTTGTAGCTGTACGGGAAGTATTTTATGGCAAGTAAATTGAATTATATCTCCAAAATAATAAAAGAAACCTTTTCCTGGTTTTGAGCTACATCCCCAGCAATTTTCAGCCAAATCGGTTCAGCCGTTCTTGAGTTATAAATGGAGTAACTAACACGACATTCTTTTATATAATAAGAAAATATAATATAAATAAAAATAGAAAAGATAAAATAAGATATATAGATAGAAGAAAGAAGATAGAAGCTAGAGATAGATAACGAATTTTAAATTACTCGCGTATAACTTTTTCCCTCGCGACTATGTAGCCACTTACACGAGCTCGTACTCACTGTCCTTTTTTTTTCCGACCTTGTCGGTGTGAATGGTTTTTAAAAAAACGAGCAGTTTTTTTTTATTTAATACAAAAAAAAAATGTGACATTGTCACTCAAAATGTGACTTTTTAGGATCCGAAACGTAACTTATGACCCGAGAGCCCTGGCAACACTGCAAAGTACGTAAGTACCTACATACCTACTTAATCAGAGGCTACCTAATAAAACCGCATCTAATGTAGAGCAATGTTTGTCCGCGAGTAGTCAAGTACCCACTGCTGTGTAAAGGTAGATACTTACATCCCACCTATAGTTCTAATTTCACTATCAATGTAGGTATGTCTCAATTTAGGTCTAGTTTGAGGTTTTACGCTGAAGCTATTGCTAGGTGCTGAGAAAGATTTTTTATAGGTATTCGAATGTGCGGAGCAAGTATTGTTGAAGATTTAGGTAAGTACCAAAAATATCGTATCTTCGCCTCTACCGGTCAACTATTAGTTTTCGAGTTTTCGACATGTTAAAAGTATCCAAAATAGTAACGATACCTACCTAACAAATTAAGGAACGCGTAGGTGTTACTTACGCTGCTTACCTACGCACTACCTACGTAACTCTATAAGTAGGTACGAGAACTCATTGAAATAAAAAAGCTCTTAACTTCAAAATTGTATTTTCACTTTTCTTATGATAAACAAAATTAAATAAGCTTAATTAAGTATACAATAATAATAGATTACTTAGGCGTGGTACTTACCTAAGGGTTATAAAAATTACACTTCTTACAATTTCGAACAAGTCGGCCAATAAATGCCTTCATCACAATTATTTATGTTATTTGACCCACTACTGATCTCTAACTATTATACCACAGACTATACATACATATCTGGACTATAAGTTACGCTATTTCATTCCTACTAAATATGTCTTTTATGAGCACTTTATTGAGATAAACCAATCTTGTAACTATGAAAACTAAGGTTTATGAACGAGTTTTGGCCTCTTCTTTTGGCATTTCCACCAAAATAATTATTAATAACATAGAAAGTGACTTGTACCAATGATATTATAATTAAAGGGCGGTAAGTATTAGCTGACAAAATTTACTCTGAAGCGTTTTTGCTCAGGTTAGCACACGATACTATATTTGTATGTTCGTTCTTTGTAAACGTGCAGTAATGAGCATAAATTATGACAGCTATAGTTAGGTACCTACTCAACATTTTTATAAGGCCTACAAACACGATTGATTGATTGATTGAAGAATAGGTCACGAGGCCCGTGAGAAGCAGTTTGAGTAAGTACCTACCTATATAGCTACCTAACTGATCTATCTATCGTCTCTATTATTTATAATATCATTGGTTTACATTTTATAATTCAAATCAAATCAATTACACTGTTTGTACAATGATAAAAATTAACAATGTCAAATAAATAAAATATCACATCACGGAACTACATCTAAGGTAATTATGTGTTTTGTATGAAACGTATGTATTCGATTGTATGTACTCGTTTTTATCTATATTTAGTGCTAATGATAATCTACGTAATTAAATGAATTTTGTGAAAAGGCTCCTGCGAGAAAAAAATGGATTACTTAGCCAAATACTTTCGGATTTTGTTTTTTTGAAAAGGTAAATATATATTGGGTACCTATGCCAAATTACTCCAATAGGCATGAATAGTGGATTACCAGAAAAAATATGCAGCTACACTGAAATGTTTTCATTCAAATGTGTTTTTCTACGACTAGAAATTAACAATAATATGAGCAATTCACACAAAACACTGTACCTATCTACCTAATATAGAAACACTCATGATTAGCTATCTTTATGCGCTGCCTACATTGATATTTTATGTTTAGGTACCTAATTTATTTATTTTATGAAGTTATTTGATTTCAATTATTTTTTCATACACTGTTATCACTCAATTAGCATAACAACATGGCAATTTAACCACAGCTGCTTCAATACAATTAATACACGTGTTATAATTACAAAATAAGTTTGAAATACGTTCACTCACTGACATAAGTTATACATTTATTTATAATCTATTCGCATTAAATCTAGTATTCAATATTTGGCGAAACATATTGCTATAGTGTAGCGATATAAGTATTAAAACGCGAAGAAAACGTTAAATCTGAGCATAGAGGTACTTAATAAAAAGTAGCAGTAATTTATTGTGTGATAGTATAGAGTACATTAGAAGATATCACTATGAATGCTACAGTTGATTTTACTTTTCTAAGTGTTATTTTAATACAGTGTGACCAAATCGTTGAGGTGCTACTAGCGGAAGACAAATGTGATTGTTTGAGCTGACCAAAGTTGAGAAGCAAATCTTGTTTATGGATTAGGTTATTCTATTTGGAACTCCCAAAACTATATCTCGGGTTCAATATGACCCATGAAATCGTACGCCAAATATTAATAACAAATTGTTCACATTGTCATTGAACATAATTATAAAATTATCTAATGTTTTCAGTCCTTTGAGATCGTTTAACCCTTCCCCTCGTCAGGTATCGTGATAGAGACGGTAGCGGGCCTAGAGCGGTGGTCTATGGTCTTGTGGACGTTGGCGTGTACTGGCGCGCTGCGTCGTATTTCATCTGTAGTAGTTAGTTTGCATTCCACCACGCGGTAGTTGCACGTGGGAGAGCCGCAGTCGAAGTCAGCGGGGGCCACCGCGTTCGGAATATCGTTTTGAATCATCGGTTCTTCTTTGAATGGGGGACAACTGTAAAAATAGAACGTGTTAATACGAGCTTGGCTAATGACGACGTGTTACTCATCGGCTGTCCCTGCGGGCAATTTAAATATTTTGAGATGGTTATGAATCTTTCCCGAAATAAAGAGTAGTTTTATATCAGGTCAATGGACTAGACGTGAAATAGATATTGCTATATTCTTTAATGTGATGAATCAAAGATGGAAAAAACATCACTAGGTATAAATGTTTCTTAATCCACGTATTAGCAAAGTAATTAACGCATAGGTACCTCATTGGTGGCGGAGTCGGTGAGCGAGAAAGCGGGAAGCTCGCGACCTCTCTGGATATCGCGAGAGACTTGATCGACCCGAACGCTTGGTCAGGGCTGAGAGGCGCTCCTAACACTGACGCCATGCCTCTGTAAAAAATATACAATTTAGTCAACTCCACCTTTATTATAAACACGTACTTAACTTGGAAAAAATGTGACTACAGAGGTCTAGCAAGTACTATTTTAACGGGGAGAGTATCTGTCACTTTTTAGCCCTAATTTAAGAATGTGTGTGCTAGCCACTAGAGGTTGGCATCCTTAATGTGATGGGCACAATCATTTCAAGACAGATACTTATTCATACCACGAAGGGATGAAGCTTATCCTTCATAGAAATCAATGACCTACGTTTGACTTCACGCGGCTTGTTCTTTCAAATTTTAGAGACGGTTACTAGTAAAGGTGCCTACTGTACGAAATGCATGATTATGAGGTCTATGGTCTATGTCTACTTACACTACAGAATCGGATGGCACCAGGAAGGGCAGCGGCGGCGGGCAGGGCGCGTCGGCGCGCGCCGGCGAGGCGGGCTCGGCGGAGCGCGGGCAGCGCGGGGACTCGCCGCCCTCCACCAGGCCCAGCCAGCTGCGCAGCCAGCGCCACAGCCCTGAGGGGCTACCTGGTGATGACATTAAAGGAAATGCTATTAGTGCTTCGCTTCTGAGAAAAGGTTGCTCGATACGTATGAAATAATTGCTGGAATAAGCATATATATTTTATTTTAGTTAATTGCTTGTAGCAATGCCTTAAGAAAATCTCTACCTACACTATCTCTCAAGGAGGAATTTCAAATTAGTGTCTTATTTAAGAAGAGGCAAACAGTGTCGCTAATTCGGGACACCAAACCCTACTCTCATTTAAATAAGTGTTATCTATAAAACTTTTTTCAGTATTTATATTGACTTACGGTTATACTTTCTGCTATTTTGTGGACTCATGGGGTAAAAGTCTCCATGGATCGGGCAATGGAAGGCCAACCGCCGTTGCCGACGCTGCGCAGCTCGCATTAGAATGCATAGTACGATGCCTGTAATTATTAAAAAAATCAATTAGTATTAATAAACTTACAAAATATCTTAGCTCAATACCGGAATATGAATTATCAATTATTCATAAATTATTTAAAAAAAAGTCAAGTTATAACAGACAACACTGGCAACACTGGCAGTTTCTAAAATAGCAAAAGTTAGAATTACCTTAGTAATTATCCTTAGCAAATTCAATTTCACTACATCCATTTAAACTTGCCCAGGACTTGAAATTACTAAAGTATTTAATACTAGAAGTGATTTCCTACGTGTACCTCCAGAAAAATAAAAACACATTAAAAATACTAACCGGCAATGGTCATAAGAGCACCAGCCACGATGCAGATGGGACCCAGCACACGAGAGTTGCCAGTAAATGCAATCCGCGCCTTGTAGTGGTCAGGCTCCTCATTTTCACCGCAAGCACGGTATGACGCCGCTGCAAGGTTATTTCGGGGTTAGTTTATTATAAAAAAAGTTGTCTATGGTAACTATCTTAGTTCAAAGAGTTGCTTGTTAGGAAAAGTCGATGTGTAGTAATTTTGATCAGTATCTGCGTTGTTTTCTTTTATTTTTATTTGAATGTATTTTAATGGCATTTCACGGGAATGGCTGCGTCAAATATCCAGAATTAAAAGTAGGTTGAAACTTAATTAGGTAAACGACCCAATTTCAAATAAAGAGTCACAATTTAATTTTTCATTGAATCCTTAATTTCAGATCCAATTTAATTAATTACGCCCAATTAATGGCGTATTCCATTGTAGATTAAATTCGCGCGTCATCAGAATTTCATGTGGCTTTTGCTGTTTTGTAGGCAAGTATGATAAAACGATTTTGTCATGGATTATATTAACTTTCGAAATAAATTATGCAAAATAGCTCATTTGCATGCTTAATACTTAACGAAATAAATTAATCATTTAAAATATACGAAAAAATCTTTGATATACACTTAGGTGCATATAACAAAGTATTTTGAAGAGATTTAAGATTCCAAAATGGCGGCTAGTTTACTAGTGATTGAAGAATCTTACCGGTAAGTACGCATCCGACCAGCATGAACAGGAAACCAAATATGGGCAGTACAATTTGGCAGTTGGCAGCAACGACGATGCCAGCGACCGCCAAACCTCCCTCCACTTTTTCTACTCGCAATCTTGAAATCGCTGGCGGACATCTTGGCTTGCCCACTGGAGCCCTAACTAGAGGCTCCCCCGGCGGCGACGTGGTCCTGTAACAACAAATATTAATAATTATTATAACATTATTACAAAATCTATTTCATACCGGGGTTAAAAAGTTGTGTATGAAGTCTTTAATAGGTACTGGCTTAAAATATCGGGTGTTGAAACCGATGCTAAGGTAAAATCACGAAGTACCTACTGGTGAAAATTTGTGTTTTATCTATGGGTTAGTACCTACAGGCAGATAACCCAAACTTTGTGTTGTTTGAATTTGTCCCGCTTAATTAACATGTATTTTCAAATGAAATCTCACATTGTTCCAAATTGCTTTCATTTCACACTTGGTTTAAAACCTTGGAATACTTTTTCATGAATTTATGACGGCTCAAAACGCATATTCATTTATTTTTAGTTGCACTGTGCGGTGTGGATTTTTGAAATACTTTTCTTTTGAAGTTATATGAACAGCTGTTTGCCAGCTACACATAACTGGCGTTCAAACACAAATTCAGTAGGTCTAATTTTACATAACACTACATGTAGGTAAGTTTTAAATCAATAATGAAACCAAAACTTTTCGAAAAAACGTTTTACCGACAAAAATAATTTTCGAAGTCGAAGGTACCTTCTATATATCTCTATTATAGATCTATCTCTATCTATATATATAAAAGAAAGTTGTGTTAGTTACCCCGTTTATAACTCGAGAACTGCTGAACTGATTTGGCTGAAAATTGGCGGGGAGATAGCTTAGAGTCAGGAAAAGGACATAGGATACTTTTCATCCCGATCCAGTAAAAAAAAAAATAATAATCTCATTTGTTAAAAACAGTATAAAAAAACGCAACAATGACAAGTGTCGAATCGATTGATTAATGCAGCGCTTCTTTGCCGGGCGGGACGAAGTCTGCCGGTTATAAATGTTTCTAAGATGGGCGAAAGTTACAAATGATAAGTTAACGAAGTGTTATGATTTATTTTCTATAAGCGAGGAAAATTGATTTCTACGCCATTAGGTAGCTATACCTAACGAATTTTATGAAAAGTGCAAACTCTCTTTTCAACAGCGACTTAGATACCTTAAAACAAATGAAAATCGATTTTATGGCTCAAGTCGAGGTTCTAACTATGCTAATTATACCTACAGTTTTACAATGCCCAAGTGTGCACTGAATATTGGATTAGGTATGTCTTAGTTGTTAAAACCTAGAAATGAAAACTTTTCTCGATTTTTAGGTGTTGAGAAAGAGAATTTCTGTTTATCGGACTTCCACCTGCCCTGTGTAGTGTTTCTTGGTGACACTTACGACACTTTTGGCTCAGTGTAAATGTCTAATTTAATTTTGGCTCAGCCTTGAGGGTTCATCTCGTGTGAGGACTAAGTCTAGATTCTATTTCTGCGTATAGTTATTGTCCGCCTTGAAACTATTTTTTACATGAAAAAAGAAAAGTTTGGAAAAAGTTTAGGGACGTCCTTGAAAATGTATTATTACTTGGATAACCTACCTAATTAAGTAAGTAAATTTAGTTTTTTTTCCGCATGATTTTTTTACGGTTTTAAGATACTTAACAGAGTAAGTGTGTCTAAAGGTTGGACCTAAGAGAAAATGTGATGTTAAAAATATTACTTATCTGAATGTTTAAGTACCTAATCATTAATTTCATTAGACATCTATAAAATAGTTAGTTGGTTACAAAAATAGCTAAACCGCTATTTTTACTGATGTGGTCTGGATGTGGTTTTATGAGATGTAGCAAACCGCTTGTACAACTAACAGATGAAGACGTTAAAATACGACTAAGTACGCATTAAAGTCTGAACAACAAAAAGCAGCAACCGAATCGTAAAAACGTAAGGTCAAGATCGGAGTTTCATGGTTTTTCTAGAATTGCCGTTACGATTTTAAATACACTTTATGGTTTCCATCAGAAGCGATAAAGTTTAATGTAAAAATGTAAAAACAGCACGTTTGCTGAAATTCTGTGAACTCGGTTTATTCAGTAGTAGGTATACCTACCTAACAGTTTTAATGTATATTTCTTTCTTTTAATCACGTTGCAGACAACATGGTAAAAATGTCTAAAAGCTAGCGTTTTTAGTTCAGTACCTTCTTCTATAATATTTTTTGATGCCTCCGCGGTTATTATACGATTATACCTACACATTGGAATGAAACAACTATTAACGGATTTAATAAGTAGTTGTTTCATTCCAATACCTATTACTCTACTTAAGTATAT
The DNA here is from genome assembly GCA_038024825.1 of Polylopha cassiicola. Taxonomy (NCBI): domain Eukaryota; kingdom Metazoa; phylum Arthropoda; class Insecta; order Lepidoptera; family Tortricidae; genus Polylopha; species Polylopha cassiicola. Next base: position 9,562,396 of record CP149055.1, read on the forward strand.
TTCTTTTTAATACGAGGAAACGTAGATTGTATCTTTATTGACAACATTGGGTGATTAGAGACATGACTTTTATTTCAAAATTACTCCATCGATGTTGTAGTTACGTACTTATTTTTAAGTAAGTAATTGAATGTTTTTCTTGGTATATGAACTACGGGTGCCTACTTTAAGCGATTAAAAATAGGAAGCAGTTATTAATGAAAATTTAATGTATAATGCTAGTAGGTAACGTTATTGTAATAATTTGTTTATAGGTCATTGTAAAGTCTTGTATTTTATTGATTTATCTGTATAAACTAGGTATACATGAGATCATGTACAATTCGTGTACTTCATTTTTCTTATATATATACAATATTAATATATACAATATAATTTCTTATATATATAAATACTTAATTGTAAAATGAGGAGAGGAGGTAACAAAATGAAAACAATAAAACACTGACGCCAAAAACATCCACCTATAGGTACGATATAGAACAGTTTAGAATTCGTTTAAGTTATCTACTTTGTCTAATTTAAGTTTATATTTATTAATAGTTACAAAATACCATAATAAATATTAATAATATATATATGTAGTATAGCGTCTAACTAGTAGGTAAGTTTACCTTAAAATGCTTTATAAAAATACAGTCGAGTACATATTTGCTCTTAAATGTATCATAACTAGTATCTAATAGCTTTTTAAGTGCCTTTTCGACTGTTTACTGTCTGAAATTGGGCGTAATGGACAATTTTTAACAGATTGTGTGTTTATGTTTTGCTACGTAAAATTATACTTTAAGGGAACGTCGTAAGGTTAAAATATCAATGTCCTTAACGTGTAACGATTACATTAAAAACATGTACTTAATGTAAATTAGAAAACCAAAAAGACGTCGATGTGTCGTAACATTTTTGGTTATAATTTCAGCTATTTTCATGAATACTCGTAGAATCGTTAAGGCCTTGTAGTATTTTGGCTCAAGAACATACCTACCTATCTACATTTATTGCCTGATATTATTTTCAGTAAATAGATGACTACGTAGAATGAGATTCTAGTGACGCGAGTTTTGGCACTGCCAAAGTAAAGCTTGATTTAGTTTTATGGGAGTAACTACTCCAATTTAAATTAATTTTAGTGAGCTTTAGAGAATTTAATAATCAACCTATTAGATGTAATTTGCATTTAAACGATAATAAATGTGTAATAGTTTTAACATTTAGGTAGGTACTCGAATTAAGTGTCAATAAAACTAAAGCATCTTATTTTATGACTGTCGCAGTTCTTGAAAGTTTGGCGGAGCATAAAATTCGACGTTCCGTAAAATATAAGGTGACAAACAAATAATTTCTCGTACGTATGTACTTTTAAGAGTTCTATTTTCCTTTATTTGAAGTATCTCCCGTCCCAGTTACTTTGTTCTTGTTGACAAAGTGACTTATGTATTTTCAACATGTTTTCAAAGATATTGTTGGAATTCTTTTGTAACTTGCGTGTTTTGACATTCCATGTCCATTATTTAAGGTCGTGTATACACTGTTTAGGGTTATGCTGATATACCTGATTAATAAAACAATTAATTATGCAACAGTCCCTGTTTTGGTCCGCAGTAAAAAAATATTTCAATACAATAGCGGGTCTGCTTACTACGCAGGCAACCCCATTTTGGAGAACAATGTGTGTGTAGGAGCGATTAATTGTCATCATTTATGCCAGTTCCGCTGAGCCAGCTAAAGTAGTTAATAACACACAAAGGGATTTAAAAAAAAAGTTGGTAAGTACTTACCTACCAACATTTTATATAACTACTTAAAGTAAAAACTACTATACCTCATCTGATGTCAGAAATGTTTTAGACAAAAATATTCAACGATCAATTATAAAGACTATGTACTATTTTTGTGACAAGCATAACGGTGGTTTCGGTTTGGCGGCCGCGTCGCCGTTCCGTTTCCGATCCACTGACCGTAGACAAATTGATTGTATCTGTGCGGATTTAAATCTGCGCGAATTCGAATTGTCCGCTATTGTTGAGCGGTTTTGTAACAACTAGACGGAAATAACGGATGTATACAAACATGACGGAGATATCAGTCAAACCGCTATACTAATGCATTTTGTCTACTGACATACTGTTCATAACCCATATTTATGGATCTTATGATTCAATATATCAGCATAATTCCTTCCTTTGAAACTGGCCAAGAAAATGCATATGAAATTAGCTTATTCATGCCGTGATGATTTCCTCATAAGCGGCTTGTAAAGATTACCTGCATCTAATAGGTTATTCTGGTCCGTCGGGGGGGCAATTTGCTGTCATTAGTGGAGTGCTCGGAATAGTCGTCCCCCACACAATTGACGCAGAGGACGCGGTATCCTGTACTGACTGAGTTAAGGCCAGACAGATTGCGAAAAAATAAATCTCTCTATGACGCACTTGGCTCAAACGTGATCTGCGTAAACGTGTCAACTTGTAAAGACTTCCAGAGAAGTATCACTGTTTACTATTTCCTAATTTATTTATGTAGGTTTAATCTCAATTTGAACATCTTTTAGAAATATTGTTATGTATATACGCTTTATAAATTTTTCGTGTACACATTAGGAGCCCTATAATTAAGTGTTTATCAATACTGCTTGGCGTAACGCCAAAACTACGAGTTCCATTGCTAAAATAAATGAGGCCCTTGAAGAACTTCTCTGAAAGAAAATGTTAAAGCTCCGCTTCAAATAATATGTGAAGAAATAAATTTCAAAGTAATGTATGATAATATAGTATTTACCCTAAAGATCCAGACCTTAACGTCAATTTATACTACGTGGTGTTTAGAGGTGTAATTTCCTTATTACCGCTACACTACTCTGCGATGAAATAATAGTAATTCTACCCGTAAAGTGAGCAAAGAACTAGTAGCATAGGACTAAATTTAGAAGAATCTTTGTGGCTGTCCATTTAACTCCACAATAACCCTACATAGATACTTATAAGCTGTAAACTGCCTTATAAAGAAGAGTATGAAGTGTTTTTGACAGAGTTATTATCGTCCATGTTGCTGTCACTTTAACCACTCCGCGTAATTCCCTGGGGAAATAAACTCGGCTAAGCCTATTACACGCACACGTGTAGAAGGTTTACTAATGGCAAGTAGATAGATTGTAACCTTTCAAGTTCTCTAATTTACCTTTTGACTGGAATAAAACTTATAAAGAACGTTAAATGACAGTGAGTGCAGTTCTGACATGATCTTTTAAACGCTGGGATTACAAAAATGTCTTTAAAAGAGATTATTTTTAATAATTTAAATAAACTGTTCAGACTGTGTTCCAGATAACATGTGCTCTTAAACTAAACGTTTTTAAAAACATTGTAAGGTGGCAGTTCAATTCAGGGGCCTAAGATAAATAGCTTATTGAATTGCAGACGACAATGCTTATTTAAGGCTTGTTTTTCAAAAAAGCTTTTTACTTCTAATTTAAATCCTTAACTAATCGCTAAACCATGCCTTACGGCAACCCGCCAGCATGGTTCGAACACACTGTTTAAAAGTGGGAGTAAGTGCATTACTTAACTACTTGCATGATGACTGATGAAGCTAGACCTGACATAGAACTTGAGCTAGGTTGCCTAGGTGCCTCATAATTAGATAATGATGGCTAAACACGCCTCGTTGGTTCACACGCGCTCGAGGAAGTACCGCTGTTATTGTATCTACGAACGGAATGGTCGTGTGATCTTATTGTTAAATGAAATAGTTATCGCATTGTATGAGAAAACTCTTCCTCAGGATGTAGTGAGGTAACTGTAGAATTAACTGTATCTAAAGATAGAAGTAATGGAGAATACACAGAAGTTGATTAAAAACTATTAAACACTTAAATAGCTTAATCACTTATTTTTTTATAATATCTAATACCTATATATCTAATATTCTCGAGTCAAAACGGCTGGGCCGATTTTAAATTTTATGTGCATATCGTGTAGATCTGAGAATCGTAAATGTTGAAGGCCCCACCCCAAAGTTTTTTTTTATTTTGTTTTTTTATATCAAATTTCCAAAAGTTGGCGGGGTTAGCTAGTATCTCGTATAAATTGATATTTGAAATATTTGGATCGAAGCTGTAACTCATGTTCAGTGATCCACTTAGCTCCATCCGGACATTTGCCGATGTCATTACCTCTTCAGATACTGATTGTTCTGTTTACTAACAATCCCCGTTGAGCTATAACGCCAATATGGATACAGGAAATGCATCGTTTGTTCAACTTTACAACAGTAAGTTAGGTACTCTTTATAGAGGTAACAGATACCCGTTGACTTCGAAAGGTTGACGGAATATTTATACAGAGAACGTGCAAATTTTAATAAAGCGAGAGTCTCTTGTTTTTGTTCATTAGTAGTAGTAAATGAAGGAGTCACTTCGTTAATATTAAATCAATTAATTCCAGGAGACAAGTGTCCGGAACGGAAGCAGCGACGTGGAAACGGGACGGGGTTCATCGACCTAACTTTGACGCGTCATCGGGCTATGTCAGAATATGTGACATATTCATTTCGTTCCGATTTCGAAAATAAATGGATTCACTTTAAACAACTGACAGTCGCAAGTGTTGCCAGCCCCATAGAATGAACTAGTGACATTATACATTTGCTAATTATAGACATGAATGAAGAATTAATAGAATTGAAGTCTATAAGGTAACGAATACTTATTTTGACAGTTCATATCAATGGTTGTATTTTATGCTAAGCAAATAGTGATACCAAGTTAACTATAATCGATCGCATACTCAGCGGTATTTTAACGAAACAGGAATTTGCTATGTTAACTATCTCATATAAGTTAAGATTAATGTATTGGTATTGAACTGAAAATTAATAGTTCCGATACACGTGGCGCGGTTTAAAACAAAGATGAGATTCTAATATGGTCGCTTGCAACCTGTGTTGAATAAATTAATGTTGCCCTAATGAAAATGCACTACTCGTGTTGAGGTTCCGCCCTGGCTCAAGTTTCTATTTCCGTAAGGCAAATCGAATGGCTCTTGGAAAATGTTAATTTGTGTTCCAGACATGAACAAACAGGTATTAAACCTTTTTGTAAGTACCTACTACACTTACAAAGTACTAAAACAACAAATTTGTTTAAAAAAATGTCTAAGTCTTGTGCAGTCATTCGGAAGTTATGGGCGTAATTACATTTGTCGATAAATTTTTTTGTATATATATACATATTAATATAAGTAGGTTATTTGTAAAAATATTTTTTTTGGTCCTTCGAGCCAGATCGAATTTTTACTAACATTGAGTGCAGATGTATTTTTATGGAACCCGCTTTACGAATTGCTGCCCTAACCCTATACTTGTCCTTTATTCTCTTCCAATATGATTCATTCATTCAATAAACTAAAGGTTTGCAATAAATAAGTAAGTACAAAAAGATCTAACAAAGGAAACGTGCTTACTGGTTTACCTATTGAAATTATCTCGTCAGTAGTAGGCGTGACTAATAGCTAAGAACATAAAACACCTCAACACTGTTGAGTTGTTGACATGAACGTCAAACACAAACGGTCCTGTTTCATATCAATATGGCAACACAAATTTTAAACTTTTAAGTTGGTTAAACCCTGGAAAATTTAAAATAAAAATAGGCATAAGATAAAGTAGGTATAATTACTAAATAATATGATTCGTTATTACTTTATCTTTAAAGTAATAGTGTTATGACGAAAGATGTTTTTTTTTTTTAATTTAAGTTGGTATTCTTGAGTTGAATTTAATATGTCCATCAGTCGATACAATAGTGAACAAAATTTCTTTTGCAACTACAATCTAAAATTTTCCTATTGATTTTTTCCTAAAGTACCTATTTAAGATACTTATTTGTAACAGTAACGAAAAACTTTTTTTTTTCAATTTATTTATGAAATACTAATAATACATTCTGGCAACACTAACTTATATTGTTAGTGTTGCCAGAATGCCTCCAAATTACGTGACAGTCCAGTGGACGCGTTTTGAATTTAGATACAAGGAATGTAAAGTATGTTTTGTGACATAACATTAGACACGTCGCACCTGTCTGTTTATAAATCTAGCTGAACATTTTTTTAGTAGCTGGAATACAGACACATGATTGTATAAATGTTTTTTTAAAGTTACGTAAACTATGTCAAGCCATGCACTAGTGTAACGTTTTGTTAAAAAAAAACTGCGATGCAATGTGTTCTAATTTTGAATATATTTTTTTTTATATTGGATTTTAGAGATGAAACCTAACGTAATTGAATTTTAAAATACAAATTTGACGTTCGTTGTTCATATATTATTATATTTACTTAGCCATATATTATGTGTACAATTTAATTGTTATTTCCCCGAACACAAGTACCTACAAACAATAAGACCACCTGGCTTATCTTTATGGAATTTTTACATAGGTAATTAAACTTATAAACTTATACGATTGTAATGAATCTTAAACCAGGAAACCACGTATTTTCGCCGTCATACGTTAAGATTGTATTTATTAGATTAGCAGTATTAGCACTAAATTTATGTTTAAATATCATGACAAGTAATATACAAGTTGTATTTGTTATCAGTCAAATGACTAAATTGTATTGAACTGTGGACTATAACATTTTCGTTTGTACGTAAACTCGTAAAATAATTACATACCTACTTACTAGTAACAAAGGCTGATGTAGATTATAGACGCTTTTAATTTATAGGAATGATTCTAAATGCGGAAATGGCAATTAACGAAGTGGAAACCTTCTTACATTGTATTAGTTTATGAAATATTAATTACAGTTCTAAATCTTAAAATTGCATAAAACCCAAGTCCTCAAATAAATAAAATGTATAATAATTATCTTTATATAGGTATATAAAGATAATTACTTATATATAAAGATATACTCGTAATACGGCAACAAGATTTACTTAAGCGTTAAGTTCGTGTAGATACTTCATGACGTCAAGCCCGAGAGACATGTTAATGAAGAATCCATTTATAGTCTGTCGTCACAATGCAGTGGCTGCTTGGGAACAGTGACGTCAGACGATCGTCGTGTGATAAGGAGCAGTTTATAAGGTGAGAAAGTGGACAGGTAAATGTGTACTTAAGCTATTATAAGTTGTATTGTAATATTTTTTTGCTCGATCATAAAAGAAGCTGTGTTGAAATGTGAGTTCATAATACACTTAGGTGCAAAAGTTGACAAATATGCAGGAAGCGAAAGAAGTTTAAATAAAAATGTTTATAATTAAAATAAGATTACTTTTAATAGAGTGATAGAAATAAGTAATGAGTTAATTATAAAAAAGGTTATTAAAGAAACAATGATGCGTTTAATTACGGTAACGGAATTGGGTTTTGACAAAGATAAAAGCGTTTTAATTGCTAGCGAGACGCGGTTGTGAAATAGCTTTGAAGCCCTGGAAACCAGTAATTAACGGAATATGACGTACTCGTAAATAATACAAAGGGAATTGTGGGTTCGTGCGAATTTCCTAAAACTAAATAATTACGATCTATGTTTAAGGAAGCAAGATTTCAAACGTAGGGCTGAAATATATTTTCGAACTAAGTATTAATTAACGTATATAGGCACAATTATTCTTAAAATTGTTGTACAACTGGCAAATCCACCAATATGTCAGATGATTCTAATGGTTTTCAGAATGACTGACAGAGTCATAAAATAGGAGAAAAGATGTACGTATAATGTTGTTCATTAAACGTACCTACTTGGACTATGACAGTACTTAAAACTTGAGGATATTTAACTACTAACATTAATCCCGGAATGTTCTAGTATGTCATCAATTTACAAAATGGCGCTCATCTCAACGTAATGGCCGCTTCCGGCTCATTAAACCGGATACTATATAATATACTGTCAGTTGATTGCTGCACAATTTGTATTGTGAATGATTTCGACGTTGACGGAATATCATTTGAATGTAAATCAACGATAATTACATTAAATTTGCAAAATATTGAGCGATTACAACTAATTTATGTCCTCCCGTGAGTTAATTACCTATGTTAGAAAACGTTAACTTGTGCTTATTATTACATGTAATAATTTATCTATGGAATGTATTTATAATATATTTATTTATGATCTTAGGATTTTCTATAAATCATTCCTATATTGTCATACTTAGCTACATCACTTTCCGGTTAATTATAGTGATAGAAATATTCAATTTATTCGTCTATTAATATATTTCATACAGTGCGTCGCTTAGGGTGGATATTCTCATTCGTAGGTTAGTTTACGTAGTTACTCCTTACCAATGCCCTTGACCAAATCATATTTCACACCAACAAGTATTCGACATAACCATAAAGTATTTGGGTTAAGTCAAATGACCATCACTTAGGTTTTATAGGGAAACGAGTACGATTACTTTTACAAACAACGATTTTGAAGAACCCATTTAGTAGGTAACTTTGATTATTAGGCATTATTTTTAACCCCCGACGCAAAAACGACGGGGTGTTATAAGTTTGACGTGTCTGTCTGTCTGTCTGTGTGTGTGTGTGTGTGTCTGTCTGTGGCATCATAGCTCCCTAACGCATGAACCGATTTTGATTCTGTTTTTTTTGTTTGAAAGGTGTATATGTCGGGAGTGTTCTTAGCTATGTTTTATAAAAATCGGTTCAGTAGTTTAATAATTAGGGGGGGTTAAAGAGGGGATGTAAAAATAAATGTCTAATAATATACTCGAGTGGGGTATACAATGAAAGAGGGTGACGAGTACATTACAAAATTGAAATCATAATGAAAATCAGTTGAGTCGTTCAAAAAATATTGGGAGTGAAAGTGGGGATGGAAAACCAAATGTCTACAAATATACCCGAGTGTGGTATCAAATGAAAGAGGATCGCGTGTACATTACAAAATTGAAATTGTAATGAAAATCGGTTAAGTAGTTCAAAAATTATGGGGAGTAATAGTGTAAATGGTAAGCCCAATGTCGTCAAATATACTCGAGTGGGGTATCAAATGTAAGAGGATTACATGTACATTACGAAATTCCGTGTTAAATGAAAATTAGTTAAAAATAATAATATGTAGTAGGTACCTACGTACCTACTTACAAAAAGTATGAAATAAAAAAATAAATTAAAAATTTAACAAACCCCCGACATAAAAACTAAAAGGCCCTCTAAAAAGTATAACAATAATAAATTCTTAATATTAGTTACCTAAGTATTAATATTTCTACAAAGAAAACGTCATGTCGGGGGGACCGTAGGTTTAGGTAGATTGTAAATATTAGGTAAGTAAGTACACCTAAATGAAAAGCGGTCCCTCCGACATGACGTTTTCTTTGTAGAAATATTAATACTTAGGTAACTAATATTAAGAATTTATTATTGTTATACTTTTTAGAGGGCCTTTTAGTTTTTATGTCGGGGGTTTGTTAAATTTTTTAAAAAATCATGTTATGTAGGTACCTAAAATTTTCTACTTGTAGGTATATTTCATTCTTAAGAATAGGACCTATAGTACTTCGTAATTTGTGATGACTTCGCGGTTATTACGCATTGGAATGAAACAACTGTAACGGATTTAACTCGCATATTTTATTGTATTTCCTGACAATCCTGACGTTCCATAAACTTTACAGTTCCCATATTCATGCACGACTGAGCTGACGATAACGCTTAAGTCAAAATAACTATCTTACGTAAAGAATTGCTGAATATACAAGTACATACGTCTGTGAGAAAGATACACAAATGATAAAGTATTAAAGTTGTATCTGCAAATATTTTGCCAGCACGGCTACTAATTAGATATACTTAAGATTTAGCACTAAGTCCGTTTACTTAGGTCTTTATCACTAAATTCTTCAGTAGGTACGTTATACATCGGACTTCGGAAGCCTTGCAAGTGCAGGGTCTATGCCGAGTCGAGGTCACTCATGAGTATCACGTACTTAACTATACAGCACGAGCTGGCAACAATTTTAAGCAGCTATTTGAGGCAAGCTGAAAACTGGTCGTATAGATATCCTATTATACTCGGAACTGCAGACCTGACTGGTGAGTAGTGGGGCTAAATAAAACCCTAAATTGTTTAATTTCGTTTTGATTCACAAAAGTGAAATACCCGTCTAAGTCGTCTGGCTTATTTTTTGTATTATTTATAGATTAACCTACAACATATCAAAATTGCACATTACCTCAAAGTTTTTTAAAAAAATGTATTTTTTTTAAATTTTGTAGGTAACTTTCTTTTTTTGTCCCGGTATTTACCAGCCAACCCAGTTTCCAGTTGAGGTATAATAGGAGAGCTATATGACAAATTTCCAGCTTGCCTCAAATACTTAGCCAAAATTGGAGTCATCTCTCGGAATTACTTATACGTAGTTATGTAATTAACTATGTACATATTGTATTACATAGTAAATGTGGTAGTAACCTAAACCCCTCGCCAAGCCACTGCACTGGATATGATTGCCAACATTGCGGTTTTAGCGTGTCCTACAAAAAGTTTTACTTGCTATTTCTACGAATAGGTTAAATTGGGGCATTAATTTTGTATATAGTTAAATTAGTAAGTGCCTATCCGCAATCAAAGCTACAAATTAGGATATAAATACAAGTAAAATTAGGAATTAACAATACAGAAATATTTTTTAGAAATTGACGTGTTCTCCAAAACACTGCCAGAATGGGGAACGGCGCGCAGTTTTTATTGGCAAAGATATTCGGTTACACTGTATTTACTGAAGCGTTTCGTGCCATGTGTCTTTTTTGTCGAATCTATTTGACAAGCTCTCCAGTAACTGCGTGACATTTAATCCGAATACGGCTGATACTGAATAATTGCTTTTGCGTCATTCCTCAGATGCCTTTTGTATGATAATTATTTTATTAAATTTGTATTTAGAATAGGCAACAACAGTTTGGTTCTTAACGAGGTTTAATACATGAATATTCAACGCGAAAGGAAATGTTTTGTCCCATGCATATGTAAAGTAAGAGTGATCGGACAACTAAATTGTCTGTAATCATTAATGGCTTCCATACACGTGTAACCGACCATTTGCAAGCAAATAGACTTACAACCATTTATCACAAAAGCATTTTACAATCAAACATTCATAAAACTCGCATACGTCGGTGAAGCTTTTTATCCGACATAAAAAATACATTTGAATATAAATGGACATTTCGCAATATTATTTATGCGAAACAATAATCTATTAAGAATAATGGAAGACTAATGGTGCAGGACCATCATTTATTCGTGTTTGTCACGAACCTAACAAGAAAGTAAATGATTGGTAAAAAGCTCGTTTATTTGGATCGCGAACCTGAGCGGCCCAGGGTCGTGGCTCTCGTGATTAGGTCTTATTTCATGCCTTTACCGCCTTTTGCATAAATCACCGTCGATTACTAGCGAAACACGAGGAGACTGACAAATAATATCGACCGAACAACCTTCTAGTTTTTGAACCGAACGCGAAAAACATGCTTTATTATTTGCCTTAATCTTCGTGTTTACGAATAGAAATAGGCAAATTTGAAGCGAGATCTTTTCACAGGTTCAAAAGTCGAGTATCAGGGGACACGACTAAGTTAGAAAGCTGGAACGCAGAATAGAAGCAGACATTTCGAACGAGGACTTTTGTGATCCAATAAATAATTACATTGAAAACAAAACTTAGATTGAATTTTCCGGCGAAGCGCTCGATAGTTCGACAAAACAGATTCCAATAGTTCGCAAAGTTCGTGTTCTGCGAACATTGCTCAGCGTTTCTTGTCGTGGCGTGCAAAAGGAGCAGTTTGTTTCTCAAATTAGCCGATTCGCGTGCGAGCCGTGGCCGTGGGCTCCAAGGCCGGGGCCCTGGCCATCGAATACCTCTAAACAATGGGAGTGAGGAACGTACGTCCGAACGGAATTCCGGTGTCAATAACAATTGATGAAAGGCTCGAGACCACGTGAATCCGGAAATACTAAGTACCTACGTTAAAGAAATATCAATAAGAAAAACGCTTAACAATCAACCTTATAATGTTTCTAAAAATAATGATGTTCTGTATAACAAAGCGACACTGAAAAGCTTCAGAGTTCAGACGTCTTTTGACAGAGAAGAGTGGCGTGGGTTAGTTTCTCCATAAATCCTCGTGGGCGTGGTATATTAATATAGTTGGGACTATAATAGAGACCTAATTAGGTATAAGCTTTTGTGCTTATGGAACCCTGAAAGCTGCACGCAATAGCTTTACATAATTATGACGCAATCGCTAGAAGGGGATCGCAAAGAAAGGCCAACAGAGTAACGTGTTAATCAAAGATTATGTGAATGTGGCGCCTGAAAGAACGGCTTTTACGTAACTTTGTAGAGTAATGGCGGTTTCAAATCATTTAAAGGATTATTTAGTATCTAAAAACGGTACAGGTTTTAATAAACACAAAAGTTTAGAAAATGTGGTTAGGTAGTACATATTATGGAATGAAACAACTAAGTACCTATAACCATATATATATATATATATATGATTTAAATCTTATTTTATTTTATTTGCTGATGTTACGAAAACTTCACAGTTTCCATATTCAAACTGAAGATAGTCTAAGCGTTAGACTATTCAGCTCAGTCGTGCTACATTATTTGTTTCATTCCAATGTGTAATAACTGCTAAGGCATCAGAAGTGTATAGGTTAATATTTTTAAAATAAAATTAGATGTGCGTCATAGAACATAGAACTATATGATAATATGTGAAGTCTATGATGCAGTGAAGGAGAATTTGACAAGTTGAGACTCCGTCCGGATGGTAAAGCGGTCTATGACATCTCGGCTTGGCGCGTGGTCAAATTTTTTTTGCTAGATGAGAAACTGTTTTTTGCTAGATGTTTGATCCACAAAATTGCACACTTGTCTAATCATTATTTACGATATCGTACTGTTCTTTTAACATGAAATTGCTAAAAAAAACCTAGTCTCTAAACAGCTATTATGTTGAGTGTTTTCAGGATTCAAAGAATAGGATATTAGCATTTATTTTTGTCACAATCACTGCATAGTATAAAACAAAGATTTTGTCGCTGTCTGTCCGTTTCTATGTATGCTTAAATCTTTAAAACCACGCAACAGATTGTGTAGCGGCTTTTTTAATAGATAGAGGGATTAAAAAAGAAGGTATATAGCACCAGTGTGAAGCCGGTGGCTAGTTATAAATAAGTAGTGTTTTCAAATAATTTCTGATGCCTTCGCGGTTATTACATATTGCAATGAAACAACTATTAACGGATTTAACTCGCGTATTTTTATTTTATTTATTGACGTTTTGGATTGTTTACAGTTTTCATAATCATAGCACGACTGAGCTGACAATAGTCTAACGTTAAAGTCAGTAGTGTTTTTAAGTAACGATGCACAAATAAATGCGTTTATTTTTATACGAAATGTGTGCTTAGTTCGGGGACGTATCCGCAATGTAAATAGGTACATAAGCTGGTATTCCGCACAAATGTTTGTACAAGTTAACCTTTTCCGTGGTCTACCATAAATATTTACACATCAAAGTAGCTCAATAGCGACTTGTCTTTTTTAAATAAAAAAATAGCGTATATTTTTTGGTACATTGCTATAACCTGACTATTTGAAAGAATAGTCTTTTTTTAAATGAATGACATCAAACGGAAGACTATAAAAGAAGAGTTGGTGTAATTTGTATGTTAATATAGTAGCTGCATACAAGATTTGCATATATACAAATACAAATTTTAAATATAACGTAAGCACCTAAATGATAATTTTGTCTCTCATTCATAGCTGCACACATATTATTAAAAAACATATTCTCTAAAATCTGTCTACTGAAAGCTTCAGTATCTGTAATTAGGTCAGCAACCAGGGGGCCTAGACAAGTGCCCAACGTTCAACGTAAACGTTAAACGAAACGATTCAAAATGTATGGGATCTGACAGCCGCGAACGTTCGTGACGTCATCTCGTCCAAACGAGTAGAGAGGGGTTAGACAAAGTCCCACTTTTGAATTCGTTCAGACGCTGAACGCAAGAAAGCGTTTATGGCGATTGCAAATTCCCATACATGAGGTTAGCCAACAACCACTTTTGACAATCGTAAACGCCCACGAACGATCACCGTGAACGCCGAGCTGGCGTCCACTCGACCCTGGACGTAAACGATACAAAATGGCGGATCTTCGATCAGCTGATGAGAATACAGAGTACAGACCTCGATAATTTGCTTTATGAAAAAAAAAAAAACGCTTTGCTTGTATCACTTTATTGAGCTCTCATACTTAGTAGGTACCTAAACTTGCAAGCGTTGTTAGCTCTTTTTAATTACCTACTACCTCATTAACATGCATGCCTTGAAATTATTGTGGGCCGCTCATAACGAGGAGGTGTTCTTGAGGAGGCATCAACGACAGCTTCAAAGGTATCGTTTGGAAAAGGTCCAAAATATGCCAGATGGCTTTTTTATTGACCACTTTAGGTTAAACAAAGAAACATTTAAAAGCCTCTGCGAAGACCTATTACAGAATACAAAACTCAGAGGGACCCGCGAAATCCCTCTTGAAATTAAGGTAAGTAGGTGAAATTTTACTTTAGTACTTTAAATTATAAATTGATATAATTATTCAGATGCCTGGCCTACCTATATATGCCATCTCCACTCGCAATCGTTCTTAAGTACTTACATACAGACCTATTAATTACTCTAATATTTAAGTACCTACTTCTCATAGATATAAATAAAAACTGCTTATGTATAGGTACCTTTCTATGTTATAATATAAACATAAATATCTACAACAAAGCTAGGTAAATATATCGAAATATAGGTACCTACCTACATTTTGTCATTTATGTTTGTAGTTTGTACCTAATAATGCTACCTATGGCTTTTATATTTGTAGGTTCTTTGTGCTCTTAGTTTTTTGGCGGTAGGGTCCTACCAAAGGCCAATTGGGGCAATGTTTGGCCTGACGCAACGCACAACCAGTCGTTGCATAAGGCAGGTTGTCGCTGCATTGAATGAGAAAACCATTTTAGAAAAATGGATATCATTTCCTCAAACACAACCGGACAGAAATATTGTAAAGCAGAAGTAAGTTTTTAACAAAACAAATAATTTCTAAGTAGTAGTTACATTCCGGGTTTGGTAGGTAGGTGGGTTGGTTAGATAATTAGATCTACCTCTCATATCTAACTAAATGCTTTAAACTAATTATTTTTTAATTTATCATATTGTCAAGTTGGAAAAACCTGACAAATACCTACCTGCTTAGCAGTTTTCATTATGTACTTACTTATATTATTATACTTTTATAAAGGTTTCAGAGGAAATTCAATTTACCTGGCGTTGTAGGGTGCATTGATTGTACCCACATATCAATTGAAAAACCGACACATGAGGAACACCTTTTCTTCAATAGAAAAGGATATCATTCCTTGAATGTACAAATGGTAATTTTAACATAAACTTAAATCATTAAAAATAACATATACATACCTAAGTAAATTTGTTCCTAAATTCATTGATTGTAGAACATAAAACTTAAACCTAAGTTTTTAAACAAGGATAGGCACTAGGCAGATATCATTTCTCTTATACTTATAAACTAAGTTTATATGTTTTTAAAACTTACAGATTTGCGATAGCGATATGAAAATATTAAATGTAAATGCCAAATTTGGTGGAGCCACGCATGACTCATATATTTGGTCATCCAGCCAAGTAGAGCCTTACATGCGTCAACTCCATGGGAATGGTGAACATGTTTGGCTATTAGGTAATGGTTACAAATATTATTTACAGTGCTAACTATGTATTACCTATTGGAAAATATTTTTTAAGATTAAACAATACTCCATATAAAGACAATAATGATTAATTCGAGAAATTTACTTTATTCAGTACTTACCTATTTAAAAAAAATAAACAATAATAAGTACCTAATAAAATATGTACTTTCAAGGTGATTCCGGTTATCCATTGAGACCATGGTTAATGACACCAATCCTAAACGCTGCATCAGGATCTCGTGAGGAGCAATACACCAAGCGCCATGTGGAAGCACGAAACTGCATAGAGCGCTGTTTTGGCTTGCTCAAAGCTAGGTGGAGGTGTATAAATAAAGCCAGAGCACTGCACTACCATCCGCAGGTGGCTAGTCAAATAGTCATTTCTTGTTGTGTCCTGCATAACATCGCCATAAGTGCTAATATACCTCCACCTAGTCCACTTGATTCTGTGGAAGAAGTTAGTATAGAATCAGATTTGGTGTCATCTAGAACCGAAGATGAAAGTGATTTGCTACGAGGGAGAGCTGTCCAGCATTGTCTGATTAACAGACTTTAATTAAGTACCTACTTAACACAATCTTTGTGATTTAAATATAATATATACGTTTGATTGCTTACCTATATAATATTGAAGTTTTGATAACGTGGATTCGCAGTATGTTTTATTCTTTTATCCTTTAGAAATGTCGCAGTACGTTATCCTTTATTTAACTGTTTCTGTCACCTAAGTTTGACATATAACAGTATTGATTGACATTATGATAGCGCGTTGTTTGTGTTTAACCGGGAACGGGGAGCGCGCGGCAATTTCAAATGATATTATAGTTTATTATAAGCTTAAGAGGACTGTGAAGCTGTTGATTTTCATACAAAAGGCGATAACGTTTTACACCCAGTAAATATAGTTAGATTTTTATAATTTTTGGATATGTTGTAGATATAATGAGAAACTACGTCTGTACGTTTTGATTTTTAAGAAATATTGCTTACGCTAAAATTTATTAGCATCTAAAAATCTATATATAAATTTATAATCATAAAAATCTATATTATTTAAGCAATATTTCTTAAAAATCAAAACGTACAGACGTAGTTTCTCATTATATCTACAACATATCCAAAAATTATAAAAATCTAACTATATTTACTGGGTGTAAAACGTTATCGCCTTTTGTATGAAAATCAACAGCTTCACAATCCTCTTAAGACTGTAAATTTCTTTATAGGTCAAAATCCTATTTAACATGTTAATAAATTTTGTGCATTCTATCTTTGCTTGGTATCTTATTTGTTTAACATCAGCTTACTCCGATTGACCTAATTACCTAAATAAATAATAAACAGCATGTTCAAATATAAGTATATTTATTTCACACATTTAATAGAATCCTAAAAAAGATAATAAATTACATTAGCACACACTTCACCAGCTGGAAGGAAGAGTAAAATTTAAAGTCTTTCTACATTCTGTCCGCAATTTCGTCTGCGCAGGATTACTACTTTACATAGCAAGTAGATGACAGTTTTGTTTTGTGCTTACTTGACACTTATCATTATATTTTGGATATTTTACACTATACCTTTATAAATTAACGTCTATATGTTATTCTGATGTATAAGCTATATTATTGTATAGTTTCATCAAAAACCATTTAATAGTTTTTATATGAAAGTATAACAAAAATACATCCATACATAATATATATTCTCGCATTTATAATATTATTAAGGATCCTGATTACCTTTGCACAAAAAATAACTCACTAAGTTTTTAAAATCGAACCAGTCGTTATTGAGGTCTTCCCCCTAAAAAGAATGAAACAAACATACCTACATAATTGGCTGTCACGATTATCATTGGAGACCAAATTAAAAATACATTCAGTAGTCTTGAGATCATGCAGTCATGACAATAAAATTAGTGGGAGTTTAAATCTAACGGGGCTGTGATGTCACGGCTCGTAATGTGGTCGAGCCAGGCCTGGGTGACATCAGCCAGCCGACGCATGACTGCAATGTGGTCCTCCATTAATCGTAACCTCTCCATCTCCACTCGCAATCGTTCCATTTCTCGGAGATGGAGATTTGCCTCTCGCTGCTCCTCGAACCGCAAGCGACGCTGTTCGATGGCGGCGAACTCGCTCGACGCCCGGTCGAACGGAGTTATCCTCCGTCGAACACGCGTCGCAGCACGGTCACGCATAGTGCGCCGTGAGTGGGCTGAACGGCCCGAGTGGCCAGAGGGACTTAATGTTTGTATGGGCGTGCTCTGGTTTAAAGGAACAGTGTCTGGCGGGGCATGGCCGGGAGGGACACGAGCAGGGGCAGGAGCTGGGGCAAGTGGAGTCGCCATTGTCACTGGAACAAGTAAAGATTCCGATATTTAATAAATTCTTACTCATATTATTTAATATAAAATTAACTTATTTTGTCATTATGTACCTATTTTAACTGCAATTATATTTATTGTTCAAGTATTAAAAGTAAAGACTATCATAATGTCTTAAAATATTCACATCTTCTCATATTTAAAGAAAAAAATGAATATATATTTATTTATATGGATTTGACAAAACCTAGGTAATAATGTTTGAAGTGATGAATCATGGAATTTAGTTGAAACAATGGGACATAGCTAGTAAGATATTATATTGCTTTTCAATTTATAAACACACAATGTAGGGTTTCATAATCTACCATCATCAATTTTTGTACTTATTTTTACTATTAACATGTTACTCAATTATTGGGAAACAAGCCATTAAATGATACATACTAACACTAGCCAATTTAAAAATGATGAAAAAATACACACCATTTAAAATGTTAAGGCCATTATGAGCATCTGGGGCCTCACTCTCCACCTGTGCAACTACAGCACTAGGAAGCTGGTTTGAAGACATCTGAAAAAATATATTTTTAAGTAAAAATAAAACTGATATCACTCATATTAAGAATACATATAAATTTTATTTTATCCGTTCATTCTTCTCTCTTAGTAAAAGGTATAAAGAGACTAAATAGGGGCGGGGACTTACATTAAATCCCACTTCTGCTGTGTTTTGCCCCACAACAGCCTGCTGACCGATTATGGCTATCACTCTTTCCTCTACCATTGTCAATCGCAGGCTGTTGTGGGGCCCACCACCAGTACGACTTGCTTGGTGTCTGATTAGTGAGGCCTTTTTTTTGGTTTTTGTTTTCCAGTCTGCCCAAACCTGCAAAAAAACCTGTAGTTTAGGAAAGATAAATGGATATATAAGTCTTTCAATTGTTTTCCTACCTAATTATATATGTCATGTTTATTTATTTATACTTTTATGCTTAGCAGAACTAAGTGTACAGTTTCTAGGGGAAACAATAACTAAAAACAAAAATAAGCACAAGCAAACAATACCATAACATGTAATATCAATTACTTATTGTAAATAATCCACATTATTATATTTAATTAATACAACATGACTTACCTTCTTCCACTTTTCTGTAGACCTGGAGGCTCCCCCACCAACACTGTTTAACAGAGTTGTCAGCTCCTGCCAGAGCCCAATCGCCCGTAAATGACCTTGAGGTCCCGGCTGTAGCCTGTGTAGGTCACCATTGCTTAAAATTTAAAAAATATATATATTAGTATACATTCATAAATTTTACCCATCAAGTTTGATAATTAGAAAGATCATATTTGTCATGAAAAGGAACAAAGTCAACTTTTCATAGTAAATAAAAAATGCAGCCCATCTAAAAACAGCACTTGTTCACATGTCAGCCTTTTATCTTGAGCTTGATTAATTTTAACTACCAAAGTTATATGTGTATTATAAACCAATTCAAATATAATATAATAAAATATTTATTGACATTAGACCATGAACTAGTACTAAAACTGACAAACCATAATTTAATTTATCTAGGTGGTTTAAAAAATATTTTACTAAGTAGGTGAGTAAGTACATAAGAAATTGCTACACCTATCGGTTACACTAAGGTTGCAATAAACAGATTATAGTTATGATAAAGGAAGTCCTGTAAGTAAGTTCTTCAATTAGATAGGTCCTGTATCTGAAAAAACTTAAGTTTTCCATTGAAATTCTCGTTCTGTTTCACACACTTTAGTAGCACTGTATAACAAGCGTTGCAACTATTGGAAAAGTACAAAAAACAAAAACACGGAAACAAAAAACATAACCGTTAAATGTAATAACTAATTAATACGAACTAAGTCTTAGCTAAATACAACTAATTAAGTATATTACGCGCAATGAATTGTCAGAACTGTCAAAATAGATATTAGATACTAATAATAGGTAAGTACTAATGACATAGGGCGTCTATGATTTTACCGATTTTGATCGGTAAAATGATGAAGGTTCTTTGATATATGATTGTATAATTAAGCTTACAACGGCACATTTAAGTGAATAAAGAATTAAGCTAACAATTGGTTTACGCAGATACTAGTACTTACAACAATTATTTAAGCAAAGAAATAAATTTGGATTTACCGCGCAGTTATTTCAAATAAAATCGAAGCATTTATTTTTATTACTTACTAATATTACTACTTAATAAAAACAATAACTACGTACCGTTCCATGAAATCAATTAGAATTTCGAACTGCTCCGAGCATGTTCGCGCCCTCATTTCTCCAGATGCCATATCTCTGAAAACAAAGAACATGAATTTAGCGTTTCGTCGACAGCAAGGAGATATCTTACGCCTAAGTTTTGTCTAAATAATTACATAATATTAAATAACATGACTCTTACTTACCGTGTCGTAAAAGTTCCTTCAAAAGTGACGCCAACTTGCCGCCAAAAGTTAGTGTTGCGACTGTTGCGTTGATACGATTGACATTCCGAAACCAATCGCAGTAACAAACTTATCAAAACACAATACTTTTATTTTCATTCTAAAATATTATTAACTTTATTTAATATAATTATATATTATACCTATATAGGTATGTAAAGCATACTTATATCATGTACTTATTAGAAGGATACTTTAGTGTTTTTCAAAAGAAACATCCGTTGTGAAATGCTTAGAGGTACAACTAATTGTGCTAAGTGAACTGTGAAAATATTAATATTTATAATTTTAGGTTCGAATTTATTATAATTACGTAAATAAGTAACTTGTTATTTACCGCGTAGTAAAACTTTCTTTTAAAACTGACGTCACCTTTCCATTTTGACATTTCAAAAATCGTAACCACAGACAATATTCAACTTTTTGGCGTTTATCGCGATCGCCTGAACGTTTATCGCTATTGCTGCACCTTGTCTAACTAAAGTTTGGCGTAAACGTTCCGGCGTTTGCAATTGTCGCCGGCAGAAAGCGTTTGACGTTCGGGCACTTGTCTGGCCTTGCAGGTGTTTCCTGGTATTAAAATATAATTATAAAGTATAAGTAAACCTATTTACTGAAACCTCAATTAGTACGCGGTGCATTTCATGATTTCTGAGTGGAACCAAGTTGGCAACCGTCCAAATAACATTCCGCTATCTTTATTAGTATGGCGGCACCATTGATGTTCACACGACTTCTGTAAGTTTTTTTTTTTTATTTCTTTATGTCTGACATGAGTGTGAATAGAGTAGGGTATGTTTGAGACACGTTTTAAACAATTTAAAAGTGATTTTGGATTAGATAATATTACTTATATTAAATTTTTGATTACAATTACAATGGTTTAGATTAAAAACAACGAACAAAATGTTTAATAGGTTACTAAGTTCCATTTCAATTTTAAAACTTATGAAAACTCATGTTTGTAGATACCTACTGAAATGAGCTTATGTATCGTGTAGTCAGAATTGAAAAGTAATAAGATATATGTAATGTAAAAACGTTAACGTTGTGGTGAAAAGCGTAATTTAAACTTCCACTCTACGATGAATTATCGAGATGACATTTTGTCAGGTCGTTGTCGATTCATTTTCGCGGTGATCTGCTATATCAATTCATCACAGGCTTGACTCGCAAATTAAGTGAAATTTGGACAGTGTGACTATCTGTACTAATAGATTTAGTCCCGTGTCGCACGTGGCAAGCCACCCGACCAACATAATACGCATTTAATACGTCCACAGACTCTAGTATGTCACGGTGTACGCTCATAAAAGTGATTTATTGCGTATAACATTTTATCTATTGCTTTGTATTTCTTTACCCTCAAATTCAACGATTAATGAGCTGTTTCAAAACCTATTACTTTTATTATCAAAGAACAATAACTCGAACGTGAATTAAAAAAGGGTGTAAGTGTCAAACGGTGTTAGTGAAAAAGTTATAAGTCCTTCACATGCATTACATTTATATTCTCTTTTTCAATTCGTGTACCACGATCACTAGTCTACTTATAGTGCTTTTATTCTGTTTAGAAATGGAAGACAATAAACTTTAAATCTGAATAACGACGTAGTCAGACGGTTTCGTGTTTACAGTTATTATAGCTTTCGCAAATCGCATGTTTACAAGAACTGCAAGAAAACTTTTAATTGTGCTGTTGTGTGTACCTATTTGTAACATTGGGAACTTCATTAGAATCTACATCTCGAGGTTAAAATAGCGTTTAGAAATTTAGCAGACAACCTGCTCAGAAATAGTCTAAAATTCGAAGACTTCATTTCAAAACCAGTTCGCATGTATTCGTCTTACCCAAGTCATAAAACTCATAACCTAAGAAAGTCTGTGACTGCAAACCAGTTTTGACTAACCGGGCGTCGCGTGGTAGGTACTGGATATAGATCTCTACTAGTCGATTTCAGATCTGGTGGGGTATACTACTGTTCAATACATATTTATGTGACTTATGTCAATACTTATATAAATGTAAAAGAAGTTGCTCCCTCTGACATATACCTAGATGCACGTCCGTAACCACTAACAGGCACTAGAAACGTGAAATTTGGGTACTTGTTTTAATTCAAAATGCGGACGCACACTAAGAAAGGATAAAAAAAAGTTAACTCTAAAGGTATGAAAAAGTGATTGCAAGTTTATATGAAAAAATATTTAGAAAAAGCAACGATTTCGATAAAACTGTAGATTCATGCAACATTTTTTCATCATTCAATACGTGTTTCATAGATATTGGAATTCACCCTTTATGGGTGCAAAATGGGTTTAAAAGTACGCTGACGACGTCGTAAGCAAAATCTAGTGAATTATACGACTGGTACGAGCATCGTGGGTCTTTCTAAATTATTTAAATTTAGCCCATTATCCAAGAAATCTGCCCGGGCTCAACCTTCCATTATCGTAAAAGTTTCATCGCTCTTACAATAATATCAGCATAAACTGCAACAGCAGTTTATTTCCTGCTGTGGGGATTTATTTGGAATCGATAAGCAATATTGCGCTCGCTCTCAACAGCCATGTTGCCTCTGCAAATAACAGATGTGTTTGATAATTTGATAAAACAGATTCGTTGAATCTAAATTCAGGGAATAAATCGAATTTAGATTGCCTACTAGAAGAAATAAGAAGAAAAGTTAAGTTATTATGAATGTAGGTTCTCGGTAGGCACGGAACATTTACTTTTTATTTTCTCCTTGGAAAACCAACAGCTATACAAATATACTTGATCAAAACAGTCTAGAAGTATATAACCAATTATAGTTAGAGCCTATTATAGGGTATCGATTCGTATTATTGTTGATCATTTCATTTTAAAAATAGGATAGGTACCTACTTTATGTTATCGCAGTAATAGCCGTAATGGTGATCCGCTTTTGAATACAATGAACTTTGACCGCATTAATTGACACTATTCTGAAAAGAGCAAACAAAGAAGCAGGGCATTTTACGCCCCGGAAAATAATATTTATTAGGTCCATCATTAAACCTGACGCCAGGTTAAGAGGCGCGTCGATACTATCTCCGTATTACGGTCGAAATGATGAAAAAAACAAGTCCGAAGACAGTGAATAAAAAACAAAGGTTGATGAACTGCAGGTTCGTTTCGGGTCCGACTATAATTCGAGTTTTATATATGGCGAAACTGCCAGTTCAATTGCTAATTTAGTCAAGCTGTGCGGTGTATCTTCGTGACTGTGGTTTTTATTATAACGATATTATATAAAAAATGCGCAAGTGTGCGTTGTTTGCAAAAAGTTTGCGTCCAATATATCGGCATTCGAAGGCACCAGGTGCTCATAAAATGAATTTCAATAGGTCTCTTGCACAAGCAACTTACGTTATGGAGATAGCGGACAGGTGTTTTCCAAGAAAATTATTCGGAAATTGCGAAGGACCAACTAATTTTATTATTGTAACATCCCAAATGGGACAAATGTACGACATTTTTATACTAGATTTATAAATTACATCTTTACAGAGTTAGCAGCAAATCTTGAACGTTCAACAACACTAGAAGTCTACAATTAATCTTTCGAGTTGGTAACAATTTAATTAAGTTATAATTCAACATTAGTCATTACCTACATATTAGAAATGTAGGTCTTTAGATTGACCTGGAATATGAAACTTAACAATGTATCGTGATTTTTTAGCAGACCGCGATAAATGTAACGGTAATTCGACCGCGAAGTAGGCAGATGGAGTAAGTACACTGCTTTGGGCTTGCTGTAATGACTCATGTTTGTAAGTATGTGATTACTAGCTGTCTACCAATCTCACCTTACGGTAAACAATATGTACCTACCTAGATATATTTCCTTACACAACATGTTATTTTGAGCGGAGCATATTTTGTTATTACTTCATTTATTAATGTAAGTCAATCGGTTTGCTTCTTAGGTTAAATCATGGATTCGCTCAAAGGAAACAATTATGATAAATGTGCGTTTTTCCGTTGATGAATACTGTTAAATGTTTGCGAGGTCATTAATGAAAGCATCGAGGTTGTTTAATGTTCCATTTATCTTTCCGATACGCTTCAGATAAAGTACCACTTAGCTCCTTATTATAATACTACCTACTTAATTGTCTAATCCAATTTACTAAAACTAATTACATGTTGTCCCACGTTTAGAAATCTAATTAAGACGCGTTCATTTGCGATCGTTTGTTATTTATTAAGAGAAAATACGTTTTCTGAAAGCAGAGGCTTCGTAATATGAATAAATTTAATTGGTTAGCTTTTCTATTTTGGCGTGTGTCACCTTTGCCTTGAAATAAATGTGACGGTGTCGAGACGAGGTTTCTGGGCCACCGGATTGCTTTGATCTTAAACATACCTAGTTAGATTTAGATAGATTGAACTATTATAAATTGGTAACGGATGGGTTAAATTTATCTAGACTAGACTCGTCGTAGGTAGGTACATAGGAAACCTCAGTTTTAAATTTGTTACATAATGGGTCATAGTGTACTTAACGTTTATAACAGTCTAGGCATTTTTATTCATATTTAGTCGTTCAGTACCTAAACGTACAACATTGACGCGGCAGAGCGTTAATTATTTTAATACTGTTTTATTAAACGTTAATTAGTGATTTCCGTATTTAGGGCACGAAGCACTCAACTCGGTTACGTGGAAACCTACTTTTCATTACAATAACATTAGTAACGTCGCCAACAATGGCTGGTTTCCGCGCTTTCCGCCCGCCATCTTTAATTTGAATCTGACAAGAAAGTGTGCGTGTTTGGTCCCTACGGCCGGCATAGACAATACAGAGGTTAGGTAACTCGGTTTCATCTAACAAATCGTTCGCTAACATTTTTGTAACTGTAATATTTATTTCATGTTTGAGCGTGATTATTTACCGCAGAGATTATTTATTTACATTTCAAACTTTTGGAAAGTCAGTTATTAAATTAGTGATGAGAGTTGTTATTTTATAGACAAAATCCATTAATGCAATACTTATGGAGTGACGTTAAATTATTTTGAGATATAATTAATTGTGATAGTTAATTTTGGGTATGATTAACGTCTGAATAATTTGATAGCTAGTTATCGGGTACCAAGTCAACATGTCTCTTTAGTTTGTATAGGGTATCAGGCCGGCGATCTCAATGCGTAATGGATTTCAACAAGTAAGTTATTTTGGTTGAAACATAAATATCAAATGTGCTGATATTACAATACGCAGACTGGTTAAGCACGTAAATATATCTTTATAAATGATACATACTTTTATATATTTTTATAACTTGTTTATTAATAGCTAGTGTAGGTATTTACATGTCGAGTAAGTAAATGTAAATAATAAGATAGAAGATAACGTTTAAATTAATAATGTAATAGGTGCAGCATGACTCCACCGTTATATCCAATTAAAACTACTTATTGGCATATTTCCGTTCGTAATGTTAATTCAATGCAAATTCACGTAATAATTTTAGGCTAATACAATTAGTCACAATGAACAAATGCCATTTCAACAAGTTAATGAAGTTAATACATTTTC
This sequence comes from Polylopha cassiicola, assembly GCA_038024825.1. NCBI lineage: Eukaryota > Metazoa > Arthropoda > Insecta > Lepidoptera > Tortricidae > Polylopha > Polylopha cassiicola. The sequence goes on from CP149055.1 coordinate 9,588,591, forward strand.
ATTTAATTAGACGCATTTATACAAGAGATAACACTTTTTAAGTGGGAATAATAATATAGGTAATGAATTTAACGTTTTGAGAACTTTACAGAGTAATAAAAATGAGTTCAATTTTGAGAAATGAATTTTAAAGTTATTAGCTAAATATTTTTTATATTCCATTGGATGTATTTTCTTTCTATTCCAACTGTTCACAGATCAAAATATTAAGTAACGTGTATCTATTTTAACTATGCCTTGACCTGTCATATCCTGATGGTGCAATATGAATGGTTTTAACTTATATTACAAATAAAGAAATAAGAAGTGTACGAGGGCGTATCTTTGAGCGTTTGAGTCATTTTCGTCACTATATCTATATAAATCTATGCAAATAATATTGTTAAGTAATGGAATCAGTGCTTATATCAGTCACAAAAGATGGTTTCACTTAGGTTTTTTACTTGATTTTGTTCTTAAATATAGTCTAAGATGACAATCTACCCATGAACATAATTTTGTAAAAGAGTTCAGAAATAAACAAAATACCTAAGACAGGCACTGACTTGTAATTGGTAGAACAAGACAGACAAAACTCTGCTGGAATGAATTCTAGCGGATTTTAGTCATGCAACGATGAACCCTAACTAATATTATTAGTGCGAAAGTAACTCTGTCGCTAAAACTACTGAACCGATTAAAATTAAATTTGGTACACAGATAGCCTAGAGCCTGAGAAAGGACATAGGCTACTTTTAATTGAGAAACAATTGTTGTAAGGAGTTAAAAGAGGGAATTACGTAATTACTAATTCCACGCGGATAGAGTCACGGGGTAGTGTTTAAATAGTTTTATATTTGGTTTAAAATGCTATTATACGTCTGAACGACCTGAGCATCCAGTATATCGGGACAGCCGAGCTATTTTTAAAGAATCAATAGGTGGACGTCCGATGAATAACTAATAAAGTTTGTATTAAAATAACGTTTTCAGAATTAATAATGTAGACGCCATATTCAATTTGACGACGTAATATGTTAAGTGGATGACGTTGGTAATCATTTTTAATTTTTTCGTCGTTACGTATTGGGAGAAAATAACTACAACGGGTGTAAATCGGGTGTACCTATTGATTTTACAAAATCAGTAGGTATATATAATAATAATATTGCAGTTTTAAGACCTAATTCGTTACAGACTGACACTACTAGGTGTTTACCGTAAGTTCGGGTTATTATGACCAAAGGAGGGGTTACATTAACCCTTTGTTTTTAGTATGTTCCATTCTGTTCTTTTTGTGTCATATTAAATTTATACTCTACTTTCAAACGAAATTAATTGTGGATAGTTTTAGGGAACAAATTGTGAAAATTTCATTTGGGTTAAAGTACTTAAACCTTTTATATAGGTAGGTAATAGTTAGGCAAGTACTAAACGTGAAGCGATAATATTATAATAGCATTTTATACGGAAAGGATATCATTATGCATCTTAACATCCGATTTTTGTTCTTGAAACATATTGAGCACAAATGAGTTTCTTCTTTACACGTTGGAAGATAAAACTAACCCTATATTATAACATACTAGCTTCTGCCCGCGACTTCGTCCGCGTCGAATTCCTTCTTTTTTGCAGTCGGTTAAAAAGTAGCCTATGTTCTTTCTCAGGCTTCAGACCTTTTTTGTACCAAATTTCAATTAAATCGGTCCAGTAGTTTTAGCGTGAAAGCGTAACAGACAGACAGACAGAGTTACTTTCGCATTTATAATATTAGTAGGGATTGAATATTAGTATAGAAAGTTTGTAGGTAAATAAATTGATATAGGAAAAATGTGGCAGCATAAATAATATAAATTACAAGGGACAATACAAAAGAGCAACGCTTTACTTTGTATGTTGGTACTGTTATTCAGATTTTTTTTAAACCTTACAAGACTTAACAGGGTAGTTACTTTAAAAAAAGGGTAGCAAATCCAGATTAAATCAGTGAAGTTTTTCTTGGTAAACAAGACATCTTAATCCCTGTATTTAAGTTCTGTTTATCTACATTTCACAATGGTTCTCGTTGAACGAATTAACGCAGCACCGTTGACTTTGTCATTGAAATATTGTTTGACGATTTCATCTTGTTTAACCGAAAATTACAAAACATCAATTTCAATTCATGTTCACTTGCATTTAAACTCCAATTATTTTATTTAACTTTGACCTGCTCAATTTTGTTAATGAAAGTAGATAAATAAGATCTTTCGGATCTATGTTTTTTAACTACTACTAATTAGGCACTTATCACATGATCTTCATTAGTTTCATTAAAGTAATTGATATTAATTAACAGCGCAAACTATAATAAATTTGGTCCTTGTTACTCCCATTAGTCTGTTATAATCATCAAGATAAATCCAAAAGCTCTACTACCTACCTACGTATGAACTATGGAGTGCTAGCATAAAGGTATATTTCAAAAATACTTTAAAATTAAAAAGTTCATTCCAATTAGAAAAAAAAGTTGGCAAAGAGCGACCCAATTTGTTTCTATGCTGGAAATTAACTAGCAAAGCTAAATGGTGCTCTATTACGAGTACAATGCTAGCTTTAAAAACATAAACTCGTGTAAAAGCTTTCTATTCTACACGTGGGTACGGGTCGGTAGATGCTCTCACCAAACCGGTTGGCCCTTCATGCTGGTCCTTCGGAGGGAGAGACACAAATGCATCCCACCTCATCTACGCGCCCAGAACAACGCATACCATATCTGATTGCAGCAAACTTCACTGGTCATCTTCATCATTCAATCACAACACATGTTCCAAAAACAAGTCACAGGCACCACCGAGGAACACCAGAGACGTGCGCTCTGCGCGCCGGCTAGCGGACGACTAACACGCCGAGGAAAATAAACGAGATGTTGCGCGATGTGTACACAGCCTAAATAAACTTGCGCCACTACAATATCGACTTAATTTTTAACACAATAAGGTTTTTTTCGATGAAATTTTAAAGGTGTTTCAGACCGTTTTAATTCCAATTTGATTTGGCGATTGTAGCAGCCCGATAGTTGCAGTGGAAAGAAAGTAGGTGCATTTCCCCGAGTTGGATGCTGCGATGGTTCTTCCATACGAAATGCGGTCAGAGTGCCGCGTTTCATGATTTAATAATACGCTCCGATGTAAGTCGGTCGACGCCCCGTGGCAGGGTCGCTGGAACCCCAACTTGCTAGACTGATCTAATTGGAATATCTAGATTTAGGTATTAATTTAGGTCTCTCTATTGCTGTTGTATTGAGAATAGCAAATGATAGCTCCAAGTTATACCTAGTTATCTTCTGATGATTCAGTCAAAGGAAATCCATTTTTGGTCATATATTAATTAATTAAAAATGTTTTACCTAGCATGTTTGAGAAATAAATAGCGCTATCAGGAAAAAATAGGTTTATTTAAAGTAGCTAATATACTTATACGAACGGGTACCTCTTATTTAAATTGGTAATTGCATTACCAAATGATTAAAACTTAATTATATTAAGAATCAATTATGAGATTTTATATTGGAAAAATAAACTTTCTACCCATTTTCTAAACTAATGTCATGCCTAGTTTGTAAATAGCGGTCACCATCAGCTCCAAATATGGGAGAACATGTATTCATTTTGGCTAAATATCCAACCACGCAGAAGATAACCTCGGTCAAGACTTATAATTTAGGATTTTACAACCATAATTGACCTCATTTTGACAGTTCTCGGTTTTTAGAGAGAATCTAGGATGAAGACTTCGCTCAAAAGTATTCGTTAACTAATTATCCGTAATCCTAGGATGAACAATTATGTTCATCTAGGTTCTATTTGGGGAACTGGCATAAATTTAAACTTTGACGTATATTGCTCGAGTGCAGATTCTCTGTGATATTTTGAAGTAATGGGTGAACTTTGGCCTTTACTTAAAACAGGCTAAATTGCTTTAAACTCAGGTTATACTCATAACTTTTCTCAGTCTAGTGAAATGTCAGCTAACTGAATTATTTCAGACCAACGAAAATAAACAAATAAGGCTGTAGAATTTTTTATACTTTTAGGACAAACTCCCTGGAGAAATCAACTGTCAGTTTATGACGGTTCAAGCGATAGAGGAAATGATAAACTCATATTTTGAACTTTTGCAAGGTTTTATTATTGTGTATACAACCTCTATGGCTGTTGTTTGTGGTTTGTTAATTAAAAAAAAATAAAAAAACCATCCGTTCTGAACTTTAATGGCAATATTTGCTTACATTTATTTAATTATTAATAGTAAATAGCTCTCGAGGTCGTTTGAATCCCGGAGCCGTGCGAAACTGCATTGCGGGTAGCAAGATAAATAATGGCCCAAAACAATATGACCCCGGCGGGAACGCTTTCAGTTATTTTTAGAAAAACCTGCAGCTCGCCACAGGCATTATTACAGGTACAACGTAAAGGGCAATGTGAAAGTTTGATGTAACAACGTACATTCAACTTTGACAATATTATTATGTAGAACCGTCGTTGTACATAATTAGAAGTTATAGATATGAGGGCTTTATTTTGTAGAAAAGCAAGACACGAATTTTAAAGTACTGCGTTTTTTTATTATTTCATGGTTTGGAAGCGGTACATATGAGAATTTGGTACATTACAAATTTGATTGAAACAACTAGAACGAATTTAATTCGCTTATTTTATTTTATTTACTGACGTTTCCAAAACTTTACCGTTACACTATCGTCAGCTCAGTCGCGCCAAGATTTACGATACCTACGTAAGCAAACAAAATATAAAAACTAAAAGGCCCTCTAAAAAGTATAACAATAATAAAATCATAATATTAGTTACCTAAGAATTAATATTTCTACAAAGAAAACGTCATGTCGGGGGGGGACCGCTTTTCATTTAGGTGTACTTACTTACCTAATATTTACAATCTACCTAAACCTACGGATATTATGATTTTATTATTGTTATACTTTTTAGAGGGCCTTTTAGTTTTTATGTCGGGGGTTTGTTAAATTTTTAATTTATTTTTTTATTTCATACTTTTTGTAAGTAGGTACCTACTACATATTATTATTTTTAACTAATTTCCATTTAACACGGAATTTCGTAATGTACATGTAATCCTCTTACATTTGATACCCCACTCGAGTATATTTGACGACATTGGGCTTACCATTTACACTATTACTCCCCATAATTTTTGAACTATTTAACCGATTTTCATTACGATTTCAATTTTGTAATGTACACGCGATCCTTTTTCATTTGATACCCCAGTGGCGCGTGCAGTGAGGGTCGCGTATGTACTGCCTCAGGGTAGGCACTCCATACATTTATACCATTGTGCCTATATGGAATGCACGCCCTTGTACCCCACTCGGGTATATTTGTAGACATTTGGTTTTCCATCCCCACTTTCACTCCCAATATTTTTTGAACGACTCAACCGATTTTTTATTATGACTTCAATTTTGAAATGTACTCGTCACCCTCTTTCATTGGATACCCCACTCGAGTATATTAGTAGAAATTTATTTTTACATCCCCTCTTTAACCCCCCCTAATTATTAAACTACTGAGCCGATTTTTATAAAACATAGCTAAGAACACTCCCGACATATACACCTTTCAAACAAAAAAAACAGAATCAAAATCGGTTCATGCGTTAGGGAGCTATGATGCCACAGACACACACACACACACACACACACACACACACACACACACACACACACACACACACACACACACACACACACACACACACACACACACACACACACACACACACACACACACACACACACAGACAGACAGACAGACAGACACGTCAAACTTATAACACCCCGTCGTTTTTGCGTCGGGGGTTAAAAATACAGTTCTTTTAATTTTTGTTACTATACGTAAACAATATTTACAACCAGCCAATATGCTAAGTAAACGGCGAAGTGGCTATTAGTGACAAAAGATCCAAAGTGTCTCGTCGATAGGGAAAGTTGTTAGACGAGACAACTCTTCCGGTTTGCTCTATGTTATGCTACCGTACTTCCTACTTACTAGATATCTTATCTGTCGTTTATAAAGTTTAGAATATTGTTTGTCTATGACTTAATGGTTTATTTCTAAACTAAGGGTCCGCCCCGGCTTCGCATGGATCCTTTTTTTCAAAATAGCCTATTCCGTCGGGAATAGTGTCCAGTCGTTTTGGACCTTATTCAATATAAACAAACAAACAAGTTTAATCTTTCCTTTTTGTTATATAAGTGAACTTTGTTCTGAATTAAAATATACTTTTTTAAATAAACTAAGAGAACTATGTACTAAGTGCGTAGAAAATTTATTTATTTAATTTTATTTGACGTTAGTGTAAGTTTTATCTAATGTCAATTTAATTTTATTTAAAAGCTTATTTCCAAAAGGTATTTTAATAAATTGGGTGAAAAGCTCTTTGATGTAATTTAATGTTGTATGTAAGTAGGTACCTAATATAAAAGAAAATATTGGGTTATTTATCACAAAAAATATAAAGAAAAATATTTACTTTTATTACTTTTGGCAAATTATTCCTTTAAGGTTTGTAAAAATATTTTAGTGAACATTTTGGAGTAGGTAGCCTGTATCTATACTATCTATACTAATAATAATAATATTATAAAGAGGAAAGATTTGTATTTTTGTATTTTTGTATGTTTGTAATGAATAGGCTCCGAAACTACTGGACCGATTTCAAAAATTCTTTCACCTTTGGAAAGCTACATTATCCCCGAGTAACATAGGCTATATAATATCACGCTAGGTCTTATAGGAGCAGTAACCGAAAATGTTTCAAAAACGGGGGAAAAGTATCGTTTCTGAGGCCTTAAAAAAATCTTAAGTCCCCCCGTGCGAAGCCGGGACGGGCCGCTAGTTTAATAGTAAAATGGAAAGAGTTAGGAGTTAAAATTATTTACAATTAAATATTACATTTTTAATTCTATTGAAACAGAGGCTGAGTATATTATGTATACGTTACTTTATAGAGAAGTAAATATATATAGCATTTTAAAACAAGTTACACCACAAGTATTCGTGAAGGTATCTAGGAAACTAACCAAAGGACTGAGTACCTAAACTAGTTGATCTTGCAATAACCTAGTATTTCTTCGACCAATCAACAAACATTTCATAGTCTGCTTTTTCTATCCGCTTGAGTAATATAACTCGCTCAGACGCAGTTGAAGTACTTATAATTCTATACCAGTTTTTGCTCGCGAATTCGTCCGCGTACTTTAACCCCTATTTTGTACACTTAGGGTGTGAATTCCTATTTAAACCATAAAACACGAAATTAATAAAAAAATTCATCAAAATCGTTGTTGATTTAAGTACTTCTCGTACCTACTTTAGGGTTAATTTTTAGTATCCCTTGTGCATCCATTTTGGATTAATATAACAGTTCAAATTTCATGTTTGTTTGTTTCTACTTTACGGCTGTGCGTGCGTCTATTTGTCAGTAGGAACTTCTCCTTTTATATATAGGTAGCTATTCTATTTATGGATTCAGTTTATAGACTGACAGATGGATCGTGCCACACGTGATGGGTATAAAATATAAATACATCGTAACAATGACAGTGTTATGCTTACGATAGTGAGCATGTGTTGGCCGTATGACGATGTGGCCTTTGGCCAGTGAAAAAACATTCCATGGCAAGAAAGCCATACGAAAAGATGTATGTTTACAAATGATTGCATAAGAAGTATTATGTACCTATGCTAGATCAGAAATGGTCGAAGTGCCACTTACACTGCCTTTTAATACAATATACTGATTACTGAGTGTGAACACATCTAGGAGGGCTAAAGGAATTTTAGATAGTACCTAACCGTAAAGGTTCTTTTGCTCAAGCTTTAATTTTCATTGAGCATAAACAGTTCATTATTGGTGTTAAAGTTATCTGATTAGTTTTAGATCTAGAGCGTTTATTAAAAGCGCCTCACGAAAAAAGATGGCGGCTAGTTGTAGGTAGCTATAGATAAAAAAGTGAAACATAGACAATATAGAGTTTTTTGTTATGTTTATTCTTAACACACGTTTTTTCCTGACACTCATTAAGAAAAAAAAAATAGTACTTACCTATTTAAAATAAATATGTTCAATGTAATAAATTATATATTTCAGACTGCTATTGGCAAAACAAATACGAAATTTTGTTTGTAATAATTTAATAATTTAGAAGTTTCGTTTAGAAATTTTCTGAAGTAGAGCCAAAACTAATAGGGTATTTATTTATTGTCTCAGCCATAGAAAAATAACAACCTTTTTCTTCTAACATTTTTTGACAGATACAAGAGTGTGATACTAATGAACGTATCTATACTCAGTTTTACACTTTTTCTTATAGTGTGGGACCCAAAATAACAAGGGTCAACGAACTTATTCTCAGACGTACCCCCCTAATGTTGTTATATTGTTAAAGTACTAAGAAAGTTAAACGAATAATCGGCCGTTTTTCAAGAGTCAAGACCATTTTCATCTTTGAACTAAAATTATATTACCTTCGAAAACAGCGATAGATACTTTTTAAATGAAATTGAAATAAAAGAGATAATTTTTGCTTAGTACAGTTTAAACGTGTAATAGTGAGAAAAATTACGATTTCAAAATGTACCTAAAGCTATGACCACATCGAGAAAACTATGCCGTAAAAACTTTATGCCTTACTTATATAAAAAAACCCTAATCTATTGCGGTCAAATAGCCTCAAGTGTGATAAGAGTTCAGAGTCAGCACTCCGCCACGAGACGCTAGCTTACCACATTTTCCAGTCGACTCTCACATATTTTATACTTATTTTATAGCTGCCCTACAAAACAGCCTTGTTCTAAAAAGTTAGTCAACTTTTTCAGCGAACGAAGTCTGTTTGCGGAAAACAAATGTAGGTTACAGTTTGTAGAAATATTGCAAGCTTTTGTTATTGTGTCGAAGTATAGATACCTATGACTAATTATATTGTATACCAAACATATTTGAATTCGGTTTCAATTGCTTTATCTGTGTTTATTTGTTTTTCATTGTATCACATAAGACTCTCAATCTGTGTTCTAGTAGCGGATGTGCTTTAAGGCCTAGTAGGCATGGCATTTCCATAATCGTAGCACGACACGACACGTCATTACGTCATTAAACTGTAAAGATCCCAAAACGTCAGCAAAAAAAAAATACTTACGCGAGTTAAATCCGTTGATTGTTGTTTCATTCCAATGTGTAGTAACCGCGAAGGCATCAGAAATTATAATCTAATTAAACTGTTTATTACTTACATTCCTATTTCCTATTATTATATAAAACAGATTTAGAGAATATGACTTCGTTTAAATATTTAAATATTAAGATAAAGTTTTTTCGAAACCGATTCAATTTTGACTAAAGACATTTCTCACTCAAGTGGTGTTGTGTATGGTGTGCGCAATCTAGTGACCTAATATGGGAGAAGTATTAAGGTCATACATGTGGAATAGAGATTGGTTTCATTTGTAGAGCTAGTGAATTAATAGTGACGTCGTTTATATCTTCATAATATGAGCAGAAAACGATCGTTGTTCGACAAATTCATTATGATCGGTCTCAACTGATTTCAGGGGCCTACACCATCTTAAGGAACATTGATTTTATTTAGATTATATGTATTGTACAACAAATTCTAGGTATACCTACCAGTTGTACCAATTGTCATTAATGATAATGAGATGTCATTTAAGTAAAACAACGGATATATATCGGATACCAGATTACAGATAACACTTAAGATCACAATTTTGTATCTATTTACCTTACAGATATTTAGTCTGAATTAGGTTCAACCCAGTAAGTAGCCTCTACTGTCATGAGAGAGACGCTAAAGAGCACACTATGGAAAATGTTTCGAGTGCCTACCCTGGCGCGGGCCACTGCACGCCCCTGGTGACAATAACTACTGAACCTGCTATAATATGAGTCCACTTGTTTAACCAGTTTAATGGTGCAGTATAATTACTTCAGAAAGTTATGAATATTAAAATAATACTGTAAAAATTCTATTTTTAGAACTTAAGAAATTGCTTAAGATAAAAAGTAATTAATCCTTGAAATTGTGCGTTAAGTTGATTAAAACGCTTTAATTCACAACTCGCATTCAGCGGCCGTTGACCGGGCTATGCTTTATTTTCCTTTTATAATGAGAAAAAAGGTCCACAGAATTTTGCTAACAAAATTTTGTGAATTTCATTAACATTTTTTTCAAATAGCAACTGTAGCTATTTTATTTTGTTGCTATTATGTGGTAGGTAAACATTGAAATAAGCTAATCTGTTCAAAATATGGTTTGTTTATGATTTTATAACTAAACAAAACTTACGTTTTAGTATCATTGCATCATGTGCTTCTACACCAAATTCTTAACACGTAGCGCTAAGAATTTTGAAATTGAATGTGTAGGAATACGTTAATATAAGTACCTTTATTACAATATCCTTTTCTTCCTTCGCTGCGGAGGGGCGTGGCATATTCTCAGAGATAAAAAGAGTAGCAAAGCGTCGGTATTTTGAATGTGTCAAATAATTTTCCGGGCCAGCGCCATCCTCGTCCGTGTCGGAATTTAAAGGGTCTCTTTAATTTCGCGGGAAATTACATCCCACGAGTCCTTGGCCTTTTGTAGAGTGTGATAATCAACGTTAGGTTAAGTAGGTTGTCCTTGTGCTTTAAGATCTTTGGTGCTATCTTCTCTTTTGACATAATATTATCTATCTTACACTGAAAACAAAGTTAGATTAAAAACCTAGACTGACGCTGTTATTTTAACTGTAAGTCGTACTTACAATGTACCTAGTTGTGTGACAACGATGCTGTTTATTTTAGGTTCTAAAATAATAATTTATACTTATGTTTTGCGTGAATTTATATAGAGACAACATAATATATCTACGCTGAACATCGACGCTAAATATTTTCTTACGTCTGAAGACCGCCATGTTCGTCACGTCGTCTGGTATAGCTTACTCATACTTAATTTTAAATGTGAAAATACACATCCAATTTAATTAGTTCTTATAAAAATGATGTGTAACAAAATACTTACATGTATTCTGACGCGTTGGAATGGAATCAGGTCGCTCGGATGGGAACGTAACACTCGCTATTATACCCCTGCGGTTATTATAACGTCTCCATATTGTAAATGTAATAAGTATCATATTTGTATATAAGCATTATGTTTGTTCTCAGAACGTTGTGTAAATGGAGATGCTACAAGGGGTATGTCCCCTGCGATATTATGATAGGTGCCTAGTTAAGACATGAAATAGAAATTATAGTATGGAATATACAGTTCCAGTGTCTATAATGTGCCTACCCTAGTACCCACGTGTCATTCCGCCCCTGCACAAATATTTAGAAAAATAGACTAGAATTTCATGTAGTAGGCATCTACTACCTACTTTAGATTTCTTTTAACCTTTTCTATTTCAAACTGGCAATAGGTAAGTGAAGACGAGCTTAAGAATAAAATAATTCCCGTCTCGGAGATAAATCTCTCCCATGAGTCCACTCGTAAAACGCTCAAAGCTTTATGACTAAAGGAGCGTAAGAAAATCGCCCTAATTTAACGTAAAGTGAATAATCACATTTTATAAGAAAAATATTTTTATCCCGGATTCGTGAGTCGAAGATTTCCCGTTAAGTGGCAGAGAACACGTCACGGATGATAAACGAGAACTGGTTTGGCGAATAGTTCTATTTTCAATTTTCCACGGAGAGATGCGTGTGAAAATACGTGCACTTAACGCCCATAAACAATGTCGTGTTTTTATAGAGCTATTATCGATGGTTAGATAGAGCGTGTAGTTAGGTATTTATATTTAACCCTTTATTTATAGAATGGTAGTCTATGCGTCGTAAATATGAAAGTTAAAGTTTAGTCTGTTAGGTCCTTAACGAATATGCTGTCCTGGTAAATATACTTAAAAGGCAGTTTTCATGCATTTTTTCATATTTATTATTTGTGTTTGTATCATTATTCGTTGCCACAATATTTTACGGAAAATATTTCACCTGCAAAATACTATGTTAAAAATGCTTTTAGAATTGTAATAATAAATCAATGCCAATGCTGTCAACTCCATAATTTAATACGTTATTCAGGGAATGTTAGGAAAATATAAGCGGCTGTTGTGTCTGTAAATTATGGGTCATTTATTTATTACGAAAGAATATCTATTTCCAATTTATGTTTCAACTTAGGCTGGGGGAAAGGAATTTGTGTGGGTAGTCCAGATAGGAACTACCTTCAGAAACTAGGTTTGATAGGTGCCGTGCAAAACATTTTAATTTGTTAGGTACCTACCTTCTCAAAACCTTATACCTACTAACTGCAATAAGTATGTCTCATATGACATTGATGGGTGACATAGCGTTACTAAAAGATATATAAGTACTTAATGGAATGTTAAAAAGTGCTAAGTAAAAATGACAGTAGGACGTAACCGTAAATAAATAAATCACAATGTTCATCGTTTATAATATGGCTGAAACAGTGTCGTCAGCTGATCCGTAATGTAATGGCGTCCTCGTAGCCACTGCGAGTTGGCGCGCTACCAACATCGCCGACAAAACCACAGACTATGTGATTCACGATAATACGACGTACGAGCTTCGTACGAGCCTTAGGCTCTCGAGAAATTTTATCATTTTTACATTTTCTGCTTTTATTTTACACAATGCACTGGTTAAGTAGATGTGCTAGTGTGTGTGTAAGTAACAAAAAGAATAGGTACCTACCATTTTTTTCAGCGTGGTTTTCCGCGAAGGATATGAATTACGGACTATTAAAAGTCGGGATATAAATAATTTTAATAGGTAAGTACGAAATTTGACTGGAGTTAGTCAGACTTTTTAAAATTACGGTTCTAATTACGTAGGTAGAGGACGTACTTACGTTATGTTTCATTCAACTGCAGTATCTAAGCATAGTTTTGCGAATGTCTAAACAATGATACATACATTGGTTTCGTAAGTAAGTAGTTCGAAATTTCTATATTTTATTTTGATGATCGCTAACATGACTAAGTGTGACTAAATAAAATATGACTGAATCATGAAAGAAAGAGCGCTTGTTTGAAATGAAAACATAGTTTATATTGACTTTGTGCGAATAGAACGTTAAAACAAAATATTTACCGAATGAAATTTCCCAGGTTACGTAGGTACCTATTTTACGTTATTAACTAAGTATTTATTTTATAAGATATTTTTAGGAGCCATTGAATGTTAAAATAGGTAAGTTTCTAATGTTTGTAGCATTAGTTAAATCTGTGATAGCAAATAATAGTAAAACAATTATTTTAAATTTCCCTTTTTTAAAAAATCTTCCGTGGGCAACTGCGATCTCTTAACTTTCTAGACGTGAGAACTCTAAAAAATTGTCTATAATAAATATGTATAGTAATATATAAATACGTTAGTACCTATGCAAGTTCAAAGTCTACCAACCTTTCAAACATTAAAAAAGGCATCGACTTAAAAATGCGTTTTTCAGCCGGCATTTTAATGTAAATAAATAAGATCATTAATGAATAACTAACGAGCTTGTTAACGGACTGGCTGCCACAATAACTTGTTTCGTTTGTTTAAATATTCCAAGTTTTATTATCAATATTGATGCATGTTGAAATTTAATGAACATAATGATGGCAAATTACTTTAAAATGATGATAATTGCACTGAACAAAGACTCAATTAAATAGGTATAACTAGTGCAACCATAAAGTAAAAGGATAATGTCAAAATGTCAAAGCACTCAAACAGTGGCGAAACCTTTTAACTTCTGCACGTGTCCACTAATTGATAAAGGTACGCTGTGACCTAGCACCTTTAATAAGTTCATGAAACCTGTATTGAACTAGACAAAGAGACCTGGAGACAGAGAGATCACTACCAACTTAAATTAGGGACACGAATATGCAAGGTGAATCTGTAGTTTGTTGCGGGTTTTCGAGTTTCGTTATGTTGGCATACACGTACAGTATTTTGCTTTAAATATATCACCTTATTTTAAGTCTGTGGTTGATGTTATATTTTTTTAATAACGAATACTTATGTAAGTAGGTACTTGTATAACTCAAAATTTTCAGCCGTTTATGTTTGTAGAATTGAAAGTCTATAAAACTAATTTATGTTTAAACTGGCTCCTACGTTTGTTTTAAGTTGAATAAAGCCTAAAAATTAAAATATATTAAATAAAATTATATAAAATAAGCGGATTGATTTGCATAGAAACGAAGTTGATTTAAATTGAAATGACCATAAAGTTTATGCAAGTTGATTTTATACCTAATTTTAAGCTTTTCGTAAAATGACTTTGTAATAGATAATAGACTTGAAGGCAGTCTTCTGATTCATCGCCAAGACCGCTAATTAAATGTTTTTGTTGTTTTTTTTTTTAAATCGTCAACCGTATTACCATTTGTTGTCATATAGCTCAAAATCAGTTTAGACATTTTAGAGCAGTCTTCAAGCAGGTCACCTATAGATTAGACTTCGTAACCCTAACCACACTATAACGAGCAAGGGTGCGCTATATCTAGGTCCCATTATTATCGTTTGTAACGATAATAACCCGAACTTACGATATTCAGTGTACCCTTTATAGTAAAACTTTATAGGTTATAAGCAAGTACATTAATCATAATTTACTTACTTAGTCCTAGGATCTTGGTTATTTGGATAAAACTTTCTTAATGTTGCCTAAATAACTTTGCTGTTTCCATTTCAGATAGTTTTGCAGACTATTACGTAAAAGGGGTCTGTGAAGTTAAAATTTGTATCTCTTAGGCGAGTATTCTCAAATGCAAATTAGCAAACCATTAGGCCTAACCAAAATCAAGACGTAATAAAAGTTGAGAATTTAGGACAAAACAATAAAAGTGACAGAAATATGATTCTGTTAAGATAATGGTAGGATTTTCGGGTCGTTCACCTCAAGACGTTTAGGGTTGCCAGATCAAATTACCCTATTATCACGGAAAAAAAAGGGTTTTGGGACGAAACAAAAAAGCGTTGGTAACGTAGAATATATTATAGCTCCGAAGCGGCAACGTTTCGCTTGACGAAAATGAATGTTTTATTAAATAAAGTTATTTTTTGGAAGGTTTATTACAACCCTATTCACGTTGCGACACAAAACGATTTACGACATGCAAAGACAATTCGACTATGTTCGAAATTAAACAACTTTTCTTTTATTTTATTATTGCAATGTCGTTTATATATGTGGCTTTATTATACAATTTCTAGATTGATTAGGCAAGTATAGTTAAAAATACAAAATTACTTATCAAAAAATTACCTACGAAGTTAGCTCGGTCATCTAGTCAATAAATAACGGTACCAATTTCATTGAGTCATAAGGAAGTATATAATATCGAGTATTTCTATAAATACACGAGGATCAGTGACTCAGTGACGAGTCAGTGAGATTCAGCTCTGTTTACTTCACGTGTCGTAAGAGATATATTCCTGGGGTTACAAATCGAGGAAATCGTAAATTATTAAGAGTGTAAACGTTAATAGGTACTGGATCGTTCGAACGAGAAAGAATGACCATGCCTTTACTGATAAACATTTTCATACTGTTACGTGTGGGTAGACGCTATACTGAATGTTATTGTATTCTTATACCTACTACAAAACCAATATACCTACTTATACCTACGCAGCTAGCTGTATCTAGGATTTTGATGAAGGTGGGGGTAGGCGTAAACAAACTAAGATCTAGGGTAATTTTCGACACTTGCAAGGGAATCAAAACCTACAGATTACCTCTAGTGCTCGTACCTCGTTACGCCCTTTCGTATACAGCTGTAATGATTTTATCGACTTAAGTACATTTTATTTTTAGTACCTATCCAAATTATCTTAATAGAGTTGGAAAATCTTGCTATGATTTGATTCATTTTACCGCTGAATAATACTCAGCATGGATTATTGAATATTTAAAAAATAAATATATCTATACAATTTTAGATTGAATAGATATATGTACCTATGTACATATGTGATCGAGCTTTTTTGGTCGGTCAAACCTAGGATTTTGGACAAAAATATTCTTTAATGTTATACCTAATGCTATTTTTGTCTGAAATTCTAGGCTCGTCTTTGCCTCATTAGCACTTAATTCGTGCTAAATACTATTTACATTATTATATAACCTACGTTATATTTTAGCAAAAGTTTTAAATTACGTAATTTTGTTACAATGTTGTAGCTTTATAACACGGTTCTAACATGTCATTTATCATATTCAAATCAGTGTTATAATAATCCGATTATAACGTAATTCTGAACATGTTACGAGATACATCCATTATTCATGCTTACATGTCAATGACTAGGGTGATTTAAAGTTATTTTACTTATTTAGGTAACTTAGAGACACTAACAGTATGTGAATAAGAGAGGTTATCTCCATACATAGTTTCTCCTAAAATCCGTACCATAAATATGTATACATCACTGTTAATTTAATTGCATTGTATCTCTTAGATATATATAAATAAATAAATATATGTTAAACTGGTACCTATATATTTAAAGTTGATGGTACACATTACTACGTAGAATAACGCATCTACTTAATAGGTATATAATATATACCTATTATTATATTGACGGCCTATTGGTCTAGTGGTCAGAACATATAAATACGAAACTGAAGGTTGCGTGTTCAAATCCTGTTAGGGGCAGATGTCAGTACGTTGAGCACGGGCATCTGAGCTTTAGTCTTTGGTGTCTTATACTTACTTATTTATCCGTCGTCTAGTATCCATATGTATTATATGCTTTGTTTGAGAGTAGATTAATTGTCGAGAATTGTCCAAAGATAGTAACAGAAATAGTCTTCTAAAACGGAATTCCCAATTTGCACTTGACCGTCTTGTTTAGATTGAAAAAGCTGCGCTGTAGGTCGAGTGGCGTCATTAGCGTGAACTGCCCCAGTTCCATTCACCGTGTTGACTCTACCTACATCGTGAAATATGCAAACTTTTAAGGCCTAAAAACTAAGAAAGGGCCACAGAAATAATTTATTTGGGGCAGGAGTTCGCCGAACCCGGTGACATAGTTAAGTTTTGGTTAAAAATAACTTATTGAAAGCTACGTTACCTCCTACTCACTTACGTCGAGTTTGAAACTTCGTTGTCATATTATTATACCAAACATACTACTTAGTATTTAATAAGTAGAAGGCCCCCTCTCCTGTGCTAACAAACAACGTAGTAAGTCTTTATGAAACTCATATGTACTTACTGCGTTTATCATTAGCACGGCAGATCTATATAAGTTCATAAAATATGACTTATTTCTATAAGACTAGGAATCGTGGTCAAATCATAAGTCACTGTGCTATTAATAAATAAAATAAAAATAAAATAAAAAAGCCTTTTATTTCTTGGTATTACAATACTGTGTCATTAATAATTCTTTATAGTCTTAATAAATTTTTACAATATATTATAATTATACATTATTATTATTATTAATTATATTATCTAATGTTTTTCACTGTTAATAATATGTTTTTAATTTTTGTTTTTAGTGTCTATATCTATTTATAAGTATATTTGTAATTAAAACTATCTAGTGACAACCCAAGAACCCCCTCTCAGGTGAAGGCCTCCTCCAGAGTTAGCCAGTCCGATCTATCTTGCGCTTTTTGTATCCAGGTTTCGCCAGCAATTTTTGATACCTCGTCTGACCATCGCGAGTACGGTCTACCTCTCTTACGTTTTCCTGATGGTCCAGACCAAGTAGTTACTGTGTTCGTCCATCTTTTGTCTTCCATCCTGGCTACGTGTCCCGCCCACTTCCACTTAAGCTTTTTTGCATATTTGAGTGCGTCTATTACATTGGTTTCCTGTCTTATTTTTTCGTGTCTTATTTTTTGTGATTTTTTGATATTTGTAATACTGCGTTCCATGCTTCTCTGACATGTTCTTATCTTATTCTTGACTTTGTGTGAGAATTTCCACGTTTGTGCGGCGTAAGTTAATGATGGCAGTATACACGAGTCCATGATTTTCTTTTTGAATTTTGTGGGTAACTTTCCTTTTAATATTTCCTTTTGGCTCCAGAATTTATTCCAAGTGATCGCAACTCTTCTATCAACTTCTTTTTCGTAGTTGTTTCTATCGAATGAAATCTGTTTTCCCAAGTAAATATAATTCTCTACGTACTCTATTTCTTTATTTCCTATATGTAGCGTAGTTTGAGTGCTGTTAGTCATGATCTTTGTCTTGCTGAAATTTATTTCAAGTCCTGTTTCTTTACTCGCTGATTGTAGAGTGCGTATCATATACTCCAGTTCTGAATAATGTTCCGAAAAAAGCACAATATCGTCGGCGAATCTAAGGTGATGAAGGTATTTACCATGTATAAGTATTCCCAGTCTTGTCCAGTTTACCTTACGAATAATAGACTCCAGCACAGCAATGAAAATCTTGGGGGATATCGGATCACCCTGTCGGACGCCTCTTTCTATTTTTACGGGTGGACCAGTTTTTTCTAGGTATACCCTACTTATGCAATTCCTGTATAAGTATTTTAAAATATTTATATATTTAGATTCTACGTGCTGCTCTTTTAGTGATCGCCATATTGATGAATGGGACAAGGTATCGAAGGCCTTTTGATAGTCTATGAAGGCAATGTAGAGCGGCTTTTGAAATTCTTGATACTTTTCTATTAAAAGCTCTATCGTATGTATATGGTCTATGGTAGAAAAGCCACTTCTGAACCCTGCCTGCTCTACAGGTTGGTTCATATCTATCGATTTGCCCACCCTGTTTTCCAGTATCGAGGAGAAAAGCTTGTACATACTCGGTAGTAAGCTTATGGGTCGGTAGTTACCAACATCGTTTGGGTCTCCTTTTTTGTATAGAAGGATGATATTCGACTCGGACCACTGTTTCGGTGTTACTGCTGATTCCAGAACCAGGTTGAAGAGATGTGCGAGTGGATGGGCAAGAACAGCTGCACCATATTTGAAGGCCTCGTTTGTTATTTTATCTGGACCCGGACTTTTCTCGAATTTTAATTTCTTTATGTGCTCAATCACTTCTATTTCGTTAATAATTTCGACTGTTTTCTCGCTGTACACTTCGTTTTGGTCTGGTGATCTGTCGCAATCAAGGTTTCTTTCTCTATATAAGTCTCTGTAAAAATTGCTTGCCGCCGCCAAAATTTCGCTTCTTTTATATGTGACTTGATCAGACGACTTTATTCCCTGTATCCAGTTTTTATGTGTTCTCAGTTCCCTATACGCTTTCTTTATACTTCCAGATATAGTGAGATGTTTTTTAAATACTGCTTGTCTATGATTTTTGTAGTCGTTTTTTATGTATTTCCCAGTAAGCTTATAGAGCGCACTCAATTCCTTTTTCATAATTATTGTTTTTGGTTTAGTGTTTTGTAGCTCGTGCCGACGTCTAATTAGTTGTTTTGTACGGTAAGAAATAATCGAAGAGTCGGCTCGTTCTCGTTTTCCTTTATGTGCTTCTTCAAGACTTCGCTCAATAGTGTTTACAATTTTGTCATGGTATTCTTGTACTGTCGTGTTGTCACTGTAGTCGAAAAGCTCTGGCTTTAGGTGCTCTAAGGTGCTTGTGTACACATTTATTTCGTGTTCCGTCTTGAGTAGGCTTTTGGATAGTCGGTTGTACTTGACTCTAGATTTTTTAATTGATTGTAGTTTTATCGTGCCGCGTACTAGTCTGTGGTCCGATGGATATGTGGTGTTAATAATGTCGATGTTTTCGAACCACTTCGGTTGGTTCGAGAGGATAAAGTCCAGTTCATTTTTTGTTTTTCCATCTGGCGACCTCCAAGTCCATCGCCTATTTTTTCGTTTTTTATAAAAGGTGTTAAGTATAGAGAAGTGATTTTCATATGCAAATTCAATCAACTTCTCACCTCGATCGTTTCGTGAGCCATATCCATAGCTTTTAGTTATTAAATGTTCTTCGGGTTTTGGTTGGCCAATTCTTGCGTTGAAATCTCCCATAATTATTATATATCTTCCTGTAAGTTTCAGCGCCTCGTTAATTGTCTCGTAAAATTGAAGAATTTCATTGTCATCTGCTGATTCAGTCGGAGCGTACACTTGCACAACGTCTATTTGTATATTATCGATGTTAAGCTTTAATAGAGCTACTCGTTCAGTTAGCCCGACAAAACTCTCTATATGAGGTTTTAATGATTTTTTAATTATAAAACCGACGCCATATTGTCCAGGTGTAGATCCCACCGTACACAAAATAAATTCTCTGTGTTCTTCTATCGAGCAGCCCATTCTTCTTACTTCGCAAATGCCCATTATATCAAACTTGATATTTCTCATGGATTCCCATAATTCTAGTAATTTCTCATGTGATGATAGAGTCCGGACATTATAAGTTGCAATGTAGAGTTTGTTGTTTTGGTTAGTTTTTTCTGGAGGGTTTTGGTCTTTTTCTCCCTCGGTGACCAGCCGGCGTGGGAGATGTTTATCTGTTTGTGTTTGCTTCGGTTTCAGTGTTAGAGAAGGGGTCGCTAGTTGCTATGCATTGTTGGACTCTTTTTGTTGTGACAGTAGAGGAGAGTCTTTGTTTCCCAGGAAGTTTAGAGTGCTTTGTTTCAGTATACCGTCGGGATAGTTTGGTGTTCGCTGTTTGGATATTTTATTTTTCTTGTTCGCCTGCTCCTTTGTTGTCGTGTCCTTTTGGCTTGATGGGTAGCTTTCAGGAGAGAGCGACAAGTTCCTTTTGTTATTGTTAGGTATTTCAGTTTCTTTATTATTTTTTAATATCACCAATTTGTCATATTTGATCACAACTCTATTTCCTTTTTCTCTCTCTATTTTTGCTTGAGCTTGCAATTCCTTCCGTATTTTCAAAATATGTTCAGGGTAGTCTTCTTTGATATAGTATTGCGTTACATCTAATTTTTTCTTTTGTTTTAGTATCTCTATTTTTTTGTGGAGTGTTGTGAATGTCACTACGATAGGTCTAGTCTTTTCAGCCTTCTTTCCTAGTCGTCGAATTGATTCTATGTCTTTATAATTTAATTCTAAGGTGAAATAGTTATGAATGAATTTTGTAAACTTTCTCTCGAGGTCATCATATGATTTTTCATTTTCTTCGATGCCAAAAAATACTAAATTCCTTTGCCTTGCTTGTTTTTCTAGGTAGTATAGGCGTTGCTCTTGATTTGCTACGCGTTCTTTTAAGTTTTCGTGTTTTGCTAGTAGTATATTGAATTTTTCGTCAAGTGTCTTTTGTATGTTTTCCGTCACATTTTCAGCACTTTCTTTTATACTTGATTCTAGGTCGTTACGGATTTGAAGTAGTGTGTTCATTATTTGTTCGAGTTTAGTCTCCATTTTTCAATGTTGATTTTTGGGTCTTATATGAGTTATTGTTATTCGCGCCCTCTAGTGGCGAGAGGCAGTACTAGTTGTAGTATTGACTATCAATATTTATCAATATTGTTCGTGGCTTTCTTAGTAGTTTTGCTACTCTCCGCCAGATGGAGCTTAATTCGAACTTCCCGACCGTTACTCAGCGCGATCGATCTTTTAGGTTATTTTAAATACACTTTTTTATTAAAATCCACTTTTATTTCTTGCAAAGTCAATCACCGTTCATATATTGTCAATTTATCACGATTTAAATGAAACACTTGTACTATTCTACCACTATTTTTTTATTCGGGTTGAATTGTAGTTCTCACTATTTTCTTTTAATTTCACTGTCCAGGATTTATATCACTTTTTGTCCGCACTTGTTGTCACGATTCGTCTACCAATACTACGATTGCTGCATGATATATCCTTTTTTGATCAAGTATCACTATTTTTTTAAATATTTATATACGGAGCCGAAGTTACTGTTAGCACACTAGGAATCGGGGTCAAATCATAAAATGTCACTGTGCTATTAATGAGATATAATTACCACGAGTTACGATAACCCTACTGTACAGACAAGTGTGAGATGAATAAACGTTATATTGAGAAAATATACGATAACATAATAAACAAGTCATTACTCTCTAGAAATAACTGCGTACTCAGATATGTCCATCACATGCATCAACACATTGTTATCATTCAGAAAATACAAGAATATAATCTCCTACATATACTATATCTTCACTACTTACATAGTATAAAACAAAGTCGCTCTCACTGTTTGTCGCTATGTATGCTTAAATCTTTAAAACTACGCAACGGAATTTGAAGCGGTTGTTTTTAATAGATAGAGTGATTCAAGGGGAGGCCTGTGTGTAGCCGGGGCGGGTCGCTAGTCATATATAATTTACATACTGATTCCACAGCATCGTCTTTGTCTCTTGGTATCAAATTTCGACAATCTTAAGTACCCACTTAGACATGATATAACTTTCTTGAATCTTAAACTACTTAAAGAAAGGTAATACTCAAACATTTGTTAAAGATGGGAAGCCGATACTGAGCCCAAAGTCCCTCTTGAACGAAGAGGACCTGACAAAGGATTCAGACCCATCTCACGTCAAGGTCTCCGTAAAAGCCTTTAAGGGCCCTCAATAGATTTCTATAAAACTGATGACGTCACCGATGAATGTGATTTCAAAGTAACGAGGTCGTATTACAAGAATCCAAAATGGATGGTTAGAAAACTAGCCAGGTCAAGAGGTAGCTTGCTAACAAGCAAAATCAGTACCTACGTAGGTACCTACTTAGAGCGTATTACTGAGAATACTTTTATTTTGCTTATAGGTACTTATAACTAGATTGTATATGAGCATGCATTCCTATATCTATCTTATAACCAACTTATAACAAGCTAATAAGCCATAATATCTAATCTACTTGATGGATGGAGTTTACGACAATTCCTTTATAAGAACTTTATTAGTAGGTAATTCCAGACTTTTATTTTTATTTATAGAGCTAATTTGCTTAGTCTAACAAAGTGACCTCAGTTTACCCAGATGAGAAAGAGGCGTGACTTTTGAATACAGATTTAAGTCTCGACATTAATTATCGTACTTAAGTAGGTAAATTAAAGACAAACTATTAGATGAGTCGCAAGCAGTCACAACGTTGTATTAAGAAAAAATCTTCCATAATATGGGGAAAATACGGCATTTACTCACCGTTTAGAAGTTTGGTAAAAACAGTTGAATAAATAAACAAGATGGCAGGCTTGTCACGTAGATTTATACTTGATCTGCTGTAGGTAGATAAGAGTAGGTACCTATAGATATACGATTCAATGGACAAATCATCAACCAAGATAATATAAGATCTAGCACATCTAGTTTAAAATAAGTTTTCATTGCACAAAAGGAACACCGTTAGGTATCTAAATAAATAAACATTTTGTGACTGATTCTGTTGATTTTCTATTTTTACAAACATTTCTTTCAAAATATTTAAGTGTGTGCGGGTGAATTCCAACAACTCCATTTAGAAAAATAATGAGTTGAAATTTAGATGACAGTGGATAGTTAACTATGTAACGGAGTACCTACAAGGGTGGATGGAAGACCAAATACCTATACAATGTACAAATGGAGTAGAGAGTAGGAGTAGGGTATCACATGTACATTATAAAATTAAAAAAATATAATCCTATAACAATCTTCATGAAAGCTTGTTGTTATAAAGGTATTTTAATTTTAATTTATGTTAGGCTTATGATGCACCATGTTTAAATTTTATGTTATTGGAAATAGAACAATAATTTCTGTGATAATTGACATTAGATTATCTAAGGCCAAACAACCATCAGTCATTGCCTACACGTGTTTTTCTACGTATCATCATCGTTAAAGATCTTTGTTCCCGATAAAGGTGATTATTGAGTTTTGGTTCAAATAACTTAATATCTGGAACGAAACAATTTACTGTAGATTCAGGTACGATTTGAATTATACACAGAACTGTATAATTTTATGCGTCGAAAACTGATTTCTGTTTAGCATATTCTAAAAATTTTACTTCTCTGTATTTCCTACGAGAGGTTTTATTTGTTTTGTCATATTAAAAGAATAGGTCGGTACCTTGCGAAGCGCATTAGATTAAAAAAGGGAGCATCTTAGCTCTCGATAATAACGAATGAACGAAACGAATGCAAAATAAGCAAAATTTATATAGAACTAGCTTCTGCCCGCGACTTCGTCCGCGTGGAACTCCTCCTTTTTTGCAGTCGGTTAAAAAGTAGCCTATGTCCTTTCTCAGGCTCCAGACTATCTTTGTACCAAATTTCATTTAAATCGGTTCAGTAGTTCTAGCGTGAAAGCGTAACAGACAGACAGACAGACAGACAGACAGATTTACTTTCGCATTTATAATATTAGTAGGGATTGACATGAGCGAACTGATCACGTGACTTTTCTATCATCATTGGTACATTATCTAAGTATGAACTGTAATAATATCTCTGGTCAGCTCGGTCGTGCTACGATTATGGAAACTGTAAAGGTTCCGACATGTCATCCAATAATATAAAATACGTGAGTTAAATCCGTTAATAATTGTTTCATTCCAATGTGTAATAACCGCGAAGGCATTAGACATTAATATGTCTAGGAGCTAAATATAGTATAGTGACGTTAAACTATGCTTTATTTACGATAGGTTGAATTTATCGGTTAAATAAATATCTAAGTGGAACAATAACAATAATACTCAAACGTTTAAATGTCTGTGCTGACCCCTGATAACAGAAGGATATTTTAACTGTAACCTAAAATAGCTGTAATTTAATAAACAACGTGGGCGTCTGAAATCTCTAAATGGTTTTCAAGTTATCTAATAAAGGCTAAAGTATTGGAATGAAACAACAATTACTAACGGATTTAATACGCGAGTTAAAGCGAGTTGGTTTTTAAATTATTTTATTGTCAATTTGAGTTCTTGTTTTATATTCAGATGGTTCAATCTATAGTTTGGAAATCGGTTTCTTAGGCATATTATTTCAATTTACCTACGTTTTTAACTATCGCACAAGATACGCCATTCATTGAGAATAGAATCAAATTTATTGTTTTCACTCAAGAGCTCTTTGAGTAGGATATCAAATGTTTACAATTAAATTTTCCAGGAAAATATTTCATTTGATACTTTTACTTTGATTGTAATCCTATCTGTTCTATTCCAGGCTATTTTTTTATATCTTCGAATTGAATATTGGATTCCTTGGGGCGTCCAATTTTCTGACGAACGGAAAAAAACGTGACAATGAGGGCTTGTTTTGTGTCAATAAAATGTCAAATAATATTGTCAAAGACAATGATGATTATGGTACACGGTAGTACCTACCCCGCACCTCCATCACTTTAAATAAGGAGCCTACAATTTAAATACACTTTTTTGAGATTAGGTTATAATTTTATTCTTCGGCTGTAAGATTCCAAGTCTACAATTTTTCTGACAATCCCGTTCTATCCTATAAACATCATTATTATAATATTGAACGGCCAGCATTCTTATCGGACCGTAACCTCTACAGTACCTACTTATTTACTTATGCATGGAGCGTCAGATTTTTTCAAAAACTAATGTAGTCCGGACGCCCCAAGGGTTAATTAAGTTATTTTCCGTGAATTCCTCATAATAGGTTCCAGGCGCTTCTTACAATAAATAAAGGTTATACTCGACGCTTTTCAGGAAAATCTATTTTCGTTACCTGAATAAACTTATAACAAAAGAGAAATTTGTCTATTAATTATGATTGGTATTTTGCTCTACTAGGCAGCTATACAATTGTAAATAGGTCATTAGTTATACAACAATAATTCCAACAAGGGCATTAATAAACCAATTTCCATGAAATACCAATTTCTGTGACAATATCTCTTGAAAGGATCTTTCGACAAAAAGCAATTTGCTGTTAGTTATAATATACGCAAGACTAAAAATAGAGTACCTAGATCCTGGCACTAAATTGACCTAGGTATATAACTGGCGTTTATTTAGCGTATTGGACAATGTATGTTAAGATTGATTTCAGTCAGTCAACAATTTTTGCAAGACTTCAAGGACAAAGCAGTTGAAAAGAAATAGATTGGACAAAGAAAGTCATGGCTAACAGATTCTATCATATAATAAACCAGGCAAGTGCAAGTCGGACTCGTGCTCGAAGGGTTCCGTACCATCGTTACTAATCCTAATTATAAACGCAAAATTAAATGTTTGTAAGAATGTATGGTTGTCTGGATGTAGGTACCTATGTGTGTTACTCTTTCACGCAAAAACTACTGGATGAATTCTGATGAAACTTTATAATATTATAATATACCTATAAGACACTATTTTTCGAAATTCTACCCCTGCGACGTATTTCGTTTTTACAGCGGGGTTAAAAAGTACGTGGACGAAGTCTCGGGCAAAAGTTAGTTAGGTACTTACCTTTATACCTATTTACGGTAAGTTTCGTCTGTGCGTATATCCGCCAGTTAATCAGTCATTTATAACAAAGCATTTTATAAAGATATGAGATACAACCTACTTATATTCAGCAGAAATTTCGCGTGAGAAAATATTTCCCATCGTCCGTTTTCCGCTTCCGACGTTCTCCGCGCTTCCGTAATGGGGCGCGAAATGAGGAATTCACTGAATTCGCCATTTACGAGATCATTTAATATCATAAGTTATTTTCAGGCCAGCGGCCATAAATACGAAGGTATTTTAACAATGGATGGTAACGATGCAAGTGGCTGTAATGGCTATGAAAACACGTATGAAGTAAACTCAATGGAAATTTAATGCTATCTTTGCAAGCGTAATACAACTGATTGAAAACACAATATATTATATCCAAATGTCAATAAGTAATTTAAACATATATGTGTGAAGCCGGGGCGGGTCTCTAGTTATCTTATAAAATAAGTTCTGATGTCGTTGTATTTATTACACATTAGAATGAAAGAATTATAATAGATAACTCAGGTAGGTAGGTATATTAATTTTACTATACTAATGTTTAAAAAAATAATAGTTTCCATTTAAGCAGTAGACTGAGGAGATGATAGTCTAAGAATTGCTCTTAACTAACTATTAGTTTAAATTGTTAATGACGAAAACCTGTATCTACTCATGTAGCTAGCTACAATGTTGTTACTTTTTGTCATTATTTAATCATTAGATGATTATGATTAACTACGGATCAACAAAGCCAGCCTTGCTTTGTTTACAGAAGTAGGTTGACTCATTTCCAAGAAGATATTGTCATTAATGAATTCATTAATACCAATAAGGTCACTTAATAACAGTGACTTCTCACTCCCTTAACGAACTGCTAAAAAAAAACAGTACTCCGAAGGAGATTTTACCAACAAAAAATGACGATTTCTGATGCCTTCGCAGTTCTTACATATTGAAACAAACTATTAACGGATTTCGATTTCTATTAACTCGCGTATTTTATTTTATTTGCGGACGTTTTGGATCCTTTACAATTTCCATAATCGTAGCACGACTGAGCTGACAATAGTCTAACACTTTAGTGCTCCAACAAAAAATAACGCCAAGCTTTCTTACTATTAACGAAACAAAGGACCGCCATTGGACCAATAAAACCAGGATAATACGAGTCTTTATTATATTGTCGTCCTTTGTGTCACAATGGAAGCACTAGACTGAACAATTAACCGTATTAAGAGCAAGTAATATTAATATAATGACTAAGCGCCATGTTGGAATGGAAATAAGAAAGAAATACCGAGCTTGGTAGTTGTGCAAATGGATTAGGAATGAAACAACTATGAACGGATTTAAGTCGCGTATTTTATTTTATTATATTAGTTGACGTTTCGGATTCTTTACAGTTTTCATAGTGGTAGCAAATAAAAATATAGTTAAATCAAAAAATCGTTCATAGTTTTTTTATTCAAATGTGTAATAAACTAATAAACGCGAAGGCATCAGAAATTATTATGGATCACCTTTAGTTGACAGCCTATCCTTTTGTTGGTCTAGTGGTCAGAGCTCTTGACTAAGAAAGTAAAGGTTGCGGGTTTGGATCCTCGGTACGAGAATATTTTTAGGGTGTGCCATCGCTTATGCCTGTTACATCTGATAAGCAGTCAAATATCTACTGATAACAGTATTTAATCAAAGTTTAATCAGGATGTGCAATTAGATAATGGAATCATGTAGTAAACTTTATTAAACGACTTTGGTAAAGGTATGTTCCGCGTTAGCTATTTTATTTATTTATAAGGAAGCTTATGCAGTCATTATTTTACCTACTTAATAATTGTTAGTAACTGTTCTTAAGGTCGTGTATTCTTTGTCATCTTGTTAATATTGGAAGTGTGGTACCTATATTGATTATTGAAAAAATAACGTTTTTAAATATTATCGAGCATAATAAAAAAAAATCATGTACTTAATTCGTGAGACGTACCTACTTTATGGATAGCCCCTAACTAAAGTAACTAAGTACATATTTATGATCATTAGGGGCATACGTAGCTTGTAGATATATACTATATTAAACAAACATTAGGTAGGTACTATTATTTGATTGAAAAATATTTTTCATAAATCTTTCTCATTAACTTTATCATTTATTAACAACGTAAATAATTACATGGAATCGTTATCGCTTGTTGTAGTGCTACCTTCCCAGTAAGTACCCAGTATGTCAATAAGATTACAATATATGTAAATGTAGGTATATTTACATACAGATTGTCGTGGTTGCGTAAGATAATTTCGTCTCATTGTTAGGAATGTGTAGGTATTTGATATTCAATATTATGTTTAGTATAGGGGACTATTATGAGGTTTTGTGGGAACAACGGTCAATAAGTACTATTGTTAAAATTACCTTCTAATCTAGTTATACATTTCTCATGTACTTAAGTTAAATGTAATTTCTTACGAGAAGTAAATGTAAGGATCTGTGTAAGATTTTTTTAAGTTCTCTACGACGTAGTGACGTCATAAGTGGCTTATGGAGTAAGTTTTAGTAAATAAGAAATTTAGGTACGTTACAAGATTTAGGATTGGACCTATTGATAAATTATAAGACTGGCGACTAAGAAATATTTGACGGATGAAATTTAATATAATAGATCGACGAAACGAATGCGAACACGTAATACGACTAGGGTGTGCTTTTGAGCTTTGGATTGATTTCCCTGGGTGTTTCCTTGCCTAAGATCCCATACAATAGATAAGCACAAAATATTTTACTCAATTTGATTACAAATTTATATTGGACAGACTAAATGCTAAAGGGGTATTTCTATTTTAATGATAGGAATAGCATAACATTTTCAAGCCGTGTTTTAGTTAGAGTTTATTATTTTTAATAGATAGGTACGTACAATTATTTATGGCGTATCTCTTGTGTTGTTGAAACGCAAAGTTTTTTTTTAGATTCTGTTTTTAATTGCGCAGCTAACAAATAATTCAATAGATTTGAAACGGGTTTTTTATTAAACGCATTCAGGTAATCTTATCGTAAGAAATGTGAGTCAAAACAGATGAAATAAACTTCATTGCGAGATGAATCATACGTTTAGGAGATACCTAATTTAAGAAACAAAAAATATATACATAATTACAGGTGGAGACTAAAAAAGGGTTTAGTAATTCGGCTCAAAACAAACATGTCCTAACAAGTCTGAATGACACACCCGATTTAAACCCAATATGACTTTGACATGTCCCATGATGAACCCAAAAAAAGGCCAAATGCGTGTCGGACTCACGCACGAAGGGTTGCGTAGGTAGGTATTTATAAAAACGACAAAAAAATCACGTTTGTCGTATGAAAGCCCTTAAATATTTATTTAATTCTGTTGTTTACTATTTGTTTTTATGGCGGCAACAGAAATACCTACCTACATCATCTGTAATATTTGACGGCCTGTTGGTGTTAGTGCTTCCTGCTAGGGGCAGATGTC
Organism: Polylopha cassiicola; assembly: GCA_038024825.1. Taxonomy (NCBI): domain Eukaryota; kingdom Metazoa; phylum Arthropoda; class Insecta; order Lepidoptera; family Tortricidae; genus Polylopha; species Polylopha cassiicola. Next base: position 9,618,531 of record CP149055.1, read on the forward strand.
AATGTGATGAGCACTGTCATCTGTACCTGAGTCTTAGATGTCTTATATGTATTTATGTATGTTTATCCGTTGTCTAGTACCCATAGTACAAGCTTTGCTTGGTTTGAGAGTAGATCAATTGGTGTGAATTATCCAAAGATAAAAAGAAATCAACTGGATACCTAGGTAGGTATATACCATGGTTAAAGAGAAACAGACCGGTGAAAGACGGACATCGGAGACATAGTACATAATACCTAAGGTTTGACCCTTGGGGTGCGGAATCCTAAAATAAAGAGCTTGAAGAAATTACAAAAACACGACGAGTGTTTTTTTTTAAATTGATGCATTTTTTACTAGGTATTTTATAGATGTGATAATGAGCGACATTTCCTTCCGAGTGTGTCATCGGAATTGTATTTTTCACACTTGGGATTTTTGCCAATTGGGAGTACGTGCCAATATGAACAAGGAGAATATTACGTAGGTATTATAGGTACTTGCTTATCATATTATCAAACTGATAACGTGATGTCAAGTGCATTGCAAACAAACTGTATATTATCATTTCGAAATATGTCATATCTTTATTGTTTTGTTCATTAGATTTTATTTACATTTTTATGTTGTAAAAAGTTTCGTCGCTATTTACAAAAGCTACCTACTTAGTATTAAAAGTAAGATAGGTAGAAAGTATTTTATTGTATTCTTATAACGCAACAATGAAACAAATTTGGTAATATTATTACCTATTTAAATAAAAAGGTAGGTACTTAGCTAACAATATAAATTATCTATTTAATTTTATTCGGTGTTCTTTATCTGGAAGTGGAAAAAATAAAAAAAACTTTTTTCGCGTTCCATAAATGCACAAAAGCTTCTTACTTTAAAAATGACTTACCCGGCATCTCTATTCTCCAGGGAAGTATTTGACGACCTCGGCACCAGCGGACGGTAGCTAGACCTCGTCATCTCTAGGCCAGGGTTCTATAAGAGCGCAAGGTCCAACACGATCATACACATCACAGTCCTTTTATCACACGTTAATTGAGCAAACGGATCGTCTGGCAGACGGCAATGTACTGATTAACATTGTTTAGTTAGCCGCTACTAGCGACCGAACGATAACAACTATCTATCGCACATCGGGACGTATTTATCGACTCACCGACTTTAAGAAAACAATAACATTGCTTTTCTAAAAACAGTTTTTGTGTCTGCCCGATCAATAATATTAACTAGGGGTAAAAGCTGGCGGTGCCGAACCACGCCTCCCGGCCGGTTTTGACAGAGCTTTCGGAAGTTTTATTAAAGCGCCATCTAGTGGTATCTTGTTGTACTAAAACGGTTAAAAGTTCGCATCTTGTTTACTTACGTTACGCATGAGAAAAGTGGCGCTAGGTTGGTATTGATTTGCTAGTGTAAATAGGGTTACAAATTAATTAATATTTAGGTAGGTATGTATTTCTGAAACATAATAACTAAGTGCGTGTTAGAAAAATATTTAAGAATCATAAATAATAAAATAGGTACTAGAGACTATTAGTAGGTAACTATGTTATGGTTTTGGACGAGTATCTAGTTACCTATCTAAATATGAAGTTTAAAAATAAATAAATTATACTTATTGAAGCTCAGGTACCATTTTTACCCAAATAACAAAATTAATTTACCTACGTAGCAATTTGGTAGCGAAAATGCGGATTTTTTCAATAAATTAATATTTATCGTTATTAATAAAGTTTAATTGTCTAAAAGTGCCTAAATTTTAGAAAAATACTTAGGTGCTATAAATTTGAATAGGTATTGAATTTTAAATATTAAAGTGTTTTCTTAGTTTCTTCCAGTTTCGGCGTTTCTTCTGTTTTGCCGACGGCATTCGATTTGTCTTCTGCGCTATCTTCTGTTTCAGGTTCATTTTCTTTATTTTTTTTATTCTCGTCAGCTTTTTTCTTCTCGTCGTAGTCTTTGGTGATTTCTTCCAGTTCTTTCTCTGCGTTTATGAGGTCCTCCTCTGTTATGTTGAGGTCTGGGAAGCGTCTCTGCAAAGAATGAAATAAAAAAAGATCTTTACCTACTTGTATCATGCATGTTTCCTTTTAAAATCTGATATGAATAAAACTATTAAAGAAGTAGGTAGGTACCTACTCATCTCATTGTCGTTATTAGCAACCAATCTGTCTGTCTGGTCATTATGAATATTTCTACGTGTCCATTAGGCAATGAGATATTAAAGCTACATTGGAAGATATGGGGGTAGATAAATAAGCGCGCGACACCTGAAGACCACCAAAGTAATATTTTGGACCTATAAATTTAAATAACTTCACAAACAGGTTGAGTAAAAGTCATATAAAAATGAAATTGTAGAAACTACCTACCTATCGCAATTTTACGAGGGTTGTTCCGAAAATGTGATAAATAATGAAGTTTAGATAATAATTAATCATAAATCCTAATGCCCGGGTATTATGTATAATGCCCTTAATATCACATGGTCCATAATATATTATTATACATAGGTAAGTATATGTACAAAATTAGGTACCTATCACTTTTTTTTTATCACCCCTTCGTTTAACCTTTTCGCCGCCACGCAACAATACAAAACGCTCAGCCTGTGACGCCAGAACAAAAACAAGCATTCGAGATCGAGAAACCATAGTGACTTGGAAATGGTGTATCGATATTTAAATAATTTCTCGATAATTATATCCAAAAAGTCGAAGAAATGTCAAAAGAATAATACAATAATGTTGTTACTACATGTTCATTGATTATTAACCTTATAAAACAACATTAAATAATGAAAAGATCAAAATATTTGCATTATTTACAGTACAGTTTAGTGACGAAAGTCACCACACTACTCACGCGATGACGTCACACGTTGTCGGCACCGCCCGACCCGGGCTTTTAGGTACTGCAAATTGCTTTGATTCTAGAGATGTGAAACTGTTGTAGGTATGTGTTAACTGCATTTATCGACATTTTGGCAGGGAGTCCAAAGAAAAAATCCTACACATTCTTTAGCAACAAACCAATAATAAAATGCAGTACCTAGGTACCTAGATTTCTTACAAACAAAGTTTTTAAATAAATTCCGATAATTATTTAGGAAGTACAAATAGCATATAGTCGGCATTTTCCAGGAATTCGTTTGAAATACCGCCTGCACGTGCGGTGTGCTTTACATATTTACTAAGAATTCCTCACAAAAATTAAGCCTATTGTTATTGCTAATGAGTGTTTCAGGTAGAAAGAAACGTTAAACCGGTCATTTCTTTACCTGGATGTAGTCGTTTTCTATTTAACAAAGACCCTATTTGGTTGACTGTGCTTTAGATAAAGTAACGATAGGTTTGTAAATATTTAATATACATAATTACCTAAACTAGAACACTTGTCTCGGTTGCTCGTCGAACTACATACTTCATTATAATAATTGACAGAGGTATACAGGATAAAAAATTAGAGTAATATACAATTTTTTCGTTTGTTATTTACTTGAACGAGCCGATCTCAGACATGACTGGTCGTGTATAGCCGCGGGACTAATTTAAATAAGTGTTCAAAATATGCTGTAAAATATATTTTACTATTCCCATTTTTATTAATTAATCGCATTCAAGTAAATTAATTAGTGAACTTACAATTATAGAACTACACATTTATAAATTCACCTACATTAAAATTTTCGTAACGTGTATTGCAACAAACAAAACACAGTTGGTGACAGCACTACGCCGCGGCTATCGCCGACTAGGGCTTCAGTACGGGCCGTATTTGCTGCATTTTATCAAGGCGAGCAAAAATGTTTATTTATTCAATGATATTATATAGTATCACGTTTATGTATAAAGTTTACGGTAATTTAGGCTTTAGACAATAATAAAAGTTCATAATTTGTATCCTAAACTTTTAATTTACTTATAATTTTCGCCTCTAACTTTCAGTCGGCATGGGCCGACGAGGCGCTAGTGGTACTGCTTTCTGTAGTCGGTAACTACCGACTGGGGCGGTGAAAAGGTTAAGGACCTATGTCACTATCTCACCTGTAGTTCCTGCAGGGAGTTCTGTATGGTCTCCTGCTGTGCTCGCAGCCGTCGCGGCAGCGTGAACACCATGTTGAAGAGTCGCAGCATCAGCCAGCACATCGCTGTGAGGGCTCCATATGTCAACATCGCCTTGGCCATAGCCCAGTAGTCCACGTTTACTTGCTGATTCTTCATAGTTGAGTTGATCTTCTTTTTACGAATTGTCAATGAAGAATTGAGATTTTGTTAAGTTTAGTCAATGGAACTTCGAAATTAGATAAATGTGATTATTGCTTGCATATAGTAAGTTTAAGAATGATGTTTTAATTTAGGTTTATTGATGTGATGTCTTTACAGGTGTATTGGTAACTGTGACCCATTTTTCCATGGCATGTGGACGCGGTGTCACGAATTATTAATCTAACAGAGGTTGTGAACGGTTGTGTGCGTTATTGTTCTGTTGAAATGACGTCAAATTGATAGATTGATTTGTTGAATAGACGTGACTGATTTTTTTCTTTGTTCTTCAAGTAGGTACCCACATTAGCAAAAAATATTGGGCACGTATTTTTCTTTTCTCAATCGATCAATAAATGACAAAGATAAGCGCTTTAAAAGTTCGGAAGTAAGGCTGGAAGTAAGTGGTATAAATTGTACTTTACTTACGTTGACGTCATGAGCCTCGACTCCTGAACTTTAGAAGCACTTGTCTACAGGGACTAGACGTTTTTAAAGACCCATGCTATGAGCACATTCACACTATAATAATGTCATCTTATCCTCGATATTTTGGATAGATAGCATGAAATGTTACGGACCCATGGAATCGATAAATCGATTGTGTTCACAGGCACACTGCAATTAAGTAATAGTGGCACGGTCGTCAGCTGACCGTATAGACTACGGGCTGATAATGTCTACAAATAGTTATCACTTTATTCTAACATACCTACTTATTATTTCAAGCGTATAAAATAAATAAGATTTAGGTAGATTTTCAAATAAGGAAGAAGTATCAACCATGATAATGGCCAGTATGTAGTAGGAAATAAGGATTATTCCGTGTTACTACCAGGTACTGCTAGTAAGACTACTTACTAGTTACAGGAGTATTGAAGGTGTAGTACCTATGTACCTACATGTTTTTTTTTTGTTGAATGTTATTACTTAGGGTGAACTAGGTGATCATACCACCTACCTACTTACTAAAAATAACCACTAAATATAGGTAAGTTAACAATTATTTTGTTTACGATTATTACATATTTTCATACGAATTTCGTTTTTAAATTATTGAAGTTAGTTTCTAGTTAGGATGGTAATATTTATATAAGTAGGTATTAATTTTTGAAGCTTAAGTCCAGATATATAGGTGAAACATATTATATACACATTTTAGCCACTGACTGTAACTATAGCTGTATCTAATTCGTTGTTGACTGTACTTCGTAGTGTAAGAAGCAATGTTACTTCGCCACGTATTCTTCGGTAGGTACATATGTAAAGGTGTTAGTATTTTATAACGTATAATACAATTTTCACATGATTATGCGACTTAGGTACCTAAGTAACTATATACATATTATTAATTGATTATTTAACCACGGGTTCAAATTAAAATACGTACCTAAGATTCTCTGTATGTTTTATCTATACTAATCTTACATATAATAAAACAGTAGAAACCGCGTGTCTGTACAATTGAAATTTTCAACAAAAAATGGGTGTGGGCAATAATAAAAGAGTAACAGAATCTTACATATAATAAAACAGTAGAAACCGCGTGTCTGTACAATTGAAATTTTCAACAAAAAATGGGTGTGGGCAATAATAAAAGAGTAACAGAACACAAAAATGATTTTTTAGATTTTCTTTTCTGTCTGTCTGTCTGTCTGTCTGTCTGTCTGTCTGTATGTATTCGCTAATCTTGAAAACTACTGAACAGATTTTGACGCGGCTTTCACTAATAGATTAAGCTCTTCCCTGAGCAACATATACGCTTTGTTTCATCGAAATCGGATGTCAAATAAAAAAGCTATCGTCTTTTAAAGTTTAAAGGTAATTTTTCTATAGGAGATTTTATAGTTACATAATATAGTACTAGATGGCGCCTCAAGGCAATTAAAACGCGCTATAGCTTTTTCTCTACGTTTAAAACTATTTAATTTTGTTTGTCTTGCGATTCGGTTAGTTGATGATTTTGATGTTATACTTGGATATGAAAATACGGACTCTGAACTTGCTTTGTGAATTGAAAAAATATTGCCTACGTAGATTTATTGAAATAAATATATGTATTATTGTATGTATTTGCTTTGATTTTAAAAATGCCCAGACGAAACGCTTACAACGCATCGCTATTGAGAAATCTTACTCCGCCTAAATTGTGCAATGGAATCCGACTTAGAGTAACTTCTTTACAAAGAAACTTAATCGAAGCTGAGATTCTTACACGATGTAGTGCAGGTGAAACTGTATACATACCACGAATACCAATCATCCCCAACAATTTCCCATTCCAATTCAAACGGACACAGTTTCCAGTGTCCGTTTGTTTTGCTATGACAATTAACAAGTCTCAGGGGCAGACGCTAAAGGCTGTTGGAGTTGATTTCAGGTCGAATTGTTTTTCACACGGCCAACTATACGTGGCTTGCTCGCGGGTTAGTAATGCTGATAACCTTTTCATATTAGCCCCAGAAGGAAAAACTGTTAATGTGGTTTATAAAGACATTTTATAATTTACATTTGAAATATTAAATACATACCTATATTATATTTTTTATATTATTTGTCTGTCTATCTGTGTGTTCCGGCTAATCTATAGAACAGCTGGACTGATTCGGACGGGACTTTCACTGGCAGATAGCTTATGTAATAAAGAGTAATTCATTTTAGAAAAAAAACTTTAATTATCCATACTTATGTCCCAGTACTTAAATTCCACGCGGACGAAGTCGCGGGCACAGCTAGTATAATATAAAGGGGGAAAGGTTTGTTTGGATTGAATAGGCTCCAAAACGACTGGATCTATTTGGAAATTAATTCACTGTTGAAAAGCTACATTATTTCCAAGTGACATAGGCTATACATAAAAGGGATTCGTGCGAAGCCGTGGCGGGCCGCCAATTAATAATATTTAGATTTTTATTTCTGTTGTATTATTTAAGATTTAGGTACCTACGCTCTTATAGGTACTTACTCTCTGTCTGCTTCAGAGGTTGATTGGTAGAGAATGCCGTATGGCATTAAGTCCGCCTTTTGTATATGTATAGTTTTTGTTGTGCAATAAAGTGTCAATAAATAACTAAATATGACCATTTTTACTACAAGGAAATAAAATAACAGCAAAGAAAACTGATAGTTTTATTAAAAACTCCTTTACATTTGCAATAAAAATATATTCGAAATAATTTCAATAAAGAAATGTTCTATCAACGAAAATATATTAGCGTTTCTACGTTAAACATACTCATTAGCTACAATAAAAAAATTACTACTGCTTGGTCTTCGAATCACAGTTGAGTATTAAATAATTTTACAAGCGAAATATTATATATAATATGTATATTTTTGAATATCAATCAAGTATAAGGGCCTATTTCACAATGCCAGAGTAAGTCACCTGGGCCTAATTATAGACAAGTGTTATCGCTAATAGCAATCGAACGTAACGAATGCATAATTATACGGAATGACAATCGAAAACGGACAATGTGACATTTCGTTCGCTTATGTCAGTTCCATAGTTTCGCATTAGCAGTTTCTAGGTGGTAAGACAAAACAAGTTTAATTGTGTATGTAGAAAAGTAGAAAATTGCTTACTTTGACATCGTGAATCGGACGTATTAATATCAGAATATCAAGTAGTGTTTTTTTTAAATAAGAGAAACTTTGGGTGACAATCATTAAAAAAAAAATAATAAGTCCATAAAGAATATTAGACTATTATAATCTTTTCCACTACAAGTAGCCTTTGATCAGGCCTACTGGGTCTTAAGACAAATCCACCACTGTTACTAAAAAAAAAAACTGTTTAATATGATTCAGTACCCAAAAATAACCTAAATAACTAGCTGACTCATAGCTGCTAAAATATAACAAAAAAAATAAACAGTAGATTCGGGTTACTTTAACCTTAAGGGGTAACTTTTCTAACCAAATTTCAATGTCTAATTTATTTATTAAATAAAACTATAAACCTGATTATTTTTATTTCAATATTTTATAACAAAATATGAAAAAAAAAAGCTGTGTGACTTGATTATAATCAAAACAAAGAGTTAATGTAACCTTTGGTCAAAGTAACCCAACCTAACTAAGAACTGTGACTTTAAATAATTGTCTTTAAGATAGGTTGAGCTTGACTAATATATATATATAGAAAATAAGACCTTATAAAGAACACATAAGGTCTAATATTACATGTACATTAGCGATGCAACGAATATTATATATAGCTCATATTCGGCGAAATTCCTAAGCAGACAAATATTCGGCTAAATAGAGAGCGCGATCACGTCACTTGTAACTTGCACCAACGTATACAAGGAATTGTAGTTTATATATGATATAAAACTATCTTTAACGTCAGTAAAGTATTAAGTCATACGCAATGCGAACTGATTTCACTGGTTTTCATTAATTTAATGTGATATTGATTTTTTCGGTGGAATGTTATTTTGTAATTTTTATTACGACATTTACGAGTTAAGAATGTAAGTAAGGAATCACGATGTGTCATTTTACTATTCGGTATTCGGACGGGTATTAAGTAACTATCCGGTATTAGGCCGAATATTTACTAATTATTCGGTTTTCGGCCGAATATTAAGTAACTATCCGGTATTAGACCGAATATTAGAATCGTAGCCGAATATCCGTTGCATCTCTAATGTGCACAAACGGTACTCTTATATTCTTTACCTTTAAACCGAACTCAATTACAAAGCATTAGGGTCGAAATTACAATATTTATAATATTAAATTGGTAATAAAATAACGATAATATCATAAACGAAATACTCTGTCTTCTTCGTATTATAATTAAAAAAATAAACTAACTATAATCTAGCTTTCTACGCGTCTAATCGTTTTACAAAGTGATATAAGAAAGGTTATGTTCATTCGAGTTAAGAATATAGTATTAAGGCATTCATTTATTGCAAGTTAATATGTCGCACACCTAGAGCTAAAGGGAGCTACCTCGAAAACGTGAAGTTTTAAGTTATGCACACTATCGAATTTCTTACAGCAAAACCTACCACCACTAAAAAGAATTTAAGCCAACTTTCCTAGCTCTATCCCTACTAATATTATAAATGCTAAAGTAACTCTGTCTGTCTGTTACGCTTTAACGCTAAAACTACTAGACCGATTTAAATGAAATCATCAACAAAGAAGGTCTGGAGCATGAGAAAAACCATAGGCTACTTTTTAACCGACTGCAAAAAAGGAGGAGGTCCACGCGGACGAAGTCGCGGGCAGAAGCTAGTAAAGCATAAATCTATAAAGACAACTCCTTCAGTGCATAAGGCCATACAATTCATTTTTTCACGTAAAAAAACCACGTTTTCGAGTTAATCCTGTTTAGATCTAGGTGTGCGATATCAGGTGCGTGCAGTAGCACCAGAGTAGGCACTGCATCCATTTCTTAATTTAATCCATAGGTATTCATCGGATTTTTCTTTTAATATGATTTGAATATATAACTATATTAAAGCATTGATCTAGTATCAAAGAAGACACACAATTATATCTGAGATGTAATATTGTATATGTTTTTATCTACTATAAAGGAGTCTGCCCACTACACCGTATCATACCATGACCGTGCTATGAACGTGTCAGGCAAAAAAATATTCTTTGTATAGAAAAGCATGATACTATGTCCACTAGACCGTTCCGTCACCGACTCGTACCGCCTTACGTATTACCTTCCGTGCTTGACACGTTCATAGCACGGTCATGGTATGATACGGTGTAGTGGGCAGACTCCTTAAAAGTTTGAAATAACTTTTTTGTACAGTTTTTAAGACTAGTGATTTCTGGGTGATTTTTTATAAGCACAATTAATTATCTTTGGTAACGCAGCGGATTTACCACGCACTTAACTCGAATGATTGGACTACGCTTAAGTTATATACAATTTGGTATAATTAGGGCATGTTCTGAAGACATTCTTTGATCTGCGTCCACGCTTGTAGGTTCTGTGAACAAATATGTTTATTAAAAAATTGCATTGCTTTAATGAAAATTAAATGTTCAATAATAGAAGAAAGTTATTAAATATATAAGAATTGTTCATGTTGATAAAGCCGATTGATTAGTTTCTTAATTTACATTTATTTGTGTCTTGGTGGTATTATTTATCGGAATGAAAAAACTACTCGTGAATTTTATTATATTTGTTGACGCTTCAAAAACTTTGCAGTTCCCATATTCGTTGCACGACTAAGCTGACGACAGTCTAACGCTCAGAGTTACGATTATGCGATCTGTATTTTATGAAGTGTCAAATTAATAACACAACACAATGAAATAAGTTAAATCACGTTTGTTTCATTTAGATTTGTAATAATTGTGTGAGCATTGGAAACTTAGCATTTTATAATGTACCTTTTTGGCAGCCTTCACTTGCAACGATATGAAGCCGACGAGCGACTCGTGTATGTCTTTGTCTTTCTGCTTTTGGAAATGTTCTATTTCTATCGCTGCTTTTTTCGTGAATTCTCTGAAAATAAACAATAAAATAATTAATAATTTCTGTTGTCTTCGCGGTTATTATACATTGTAATGAAACAACTTGAAATGGATTTAGCTCGCTTATTTTATTTTATTGGCTGACGTTTCAAGATAAGGATTGTTAGCTCAGTCGTGCAACCATTATGGAATCTGTAAAGGCTCCGAAACGTCAGCCAATAAAATAAAATACGCGAGTTAAATCCGTTTAAAGTTGTTACATTCCAATAAAATAATTGACACAAAACTGAATTTAACTCTAGGGACGCACGGCTTATTAGCCGAGGTCGCTTGGTCCCGCACCATGTCCAGGTATGTGGTCCCGTACAAGCGGGACTTAGTTTTCGAGATTTACTAAACAAATATTGCCAATTTATTATGCTGGAACTCACTCTAAATCTTTCTTAGTCCTGTCGATAGCCGCCTTGTCGGCTATATAATTCATTATGTCCGGGTACATGGTCCCGAACAAGCGGGACATAAGTTTTTGAGGTTATAACAAATAAATATTTCCATTATTGTTACACACATACACACCTACACTTAGTTTAATTCTCAATTATGTTTGTTTAACTATTACCTAGTAGATAGTATTACTTAATTCTGTTTTAATAATTTGTATTGTTAAAAGCACTCTCAGATGGCAAAAAAAATGTTTTTTTTTGGATTGACTAGGCTCCAAAACGGCTGGACCAATTTGAAAAAATCTTTCACTGTTAGGAAGCTACGTTCACCCTTAGTAACATAGGCTATAGAATAGTTTGAAATCCGAGCGAAGCCGGGGCGAACAGCTATATATTTTAATAATAAAAAAATCGTTTTTTAATTGAATTATGTTGGGACTCACTCTAAATCCTTCTTAGCTCTCTCGATGGCCTCCTTGTCGGCGTGTATCTTGGCGTCGAGCGCGCGGGTGGCCTGGTCCCGCACGATGTCGGGGTCCGTGGTCCCGAACAAGCGGGACATGATGCCCGACTTGCCCGCCGCCGCTCGCTCGCGCTCCGCTATCCTGCAACAAAGCAAATTCAGATTCAAAATCATCTATTTCTCAATATTTTATCCCTACTAATATTATAAATGCGAAAGTAATTCTGCCTGTCTGTCTGTTACGCTTTCACGCTAAAACTACTGGACCGATTTAAATGAAATTTGGTACAAAGAAACTCTGGAGCCCGAGAAAGGACATAGGCTACTTTTTAACCGACTGCAAAAAGGAGGAGTTCTACGCGGACGAAGTCACGGGCAGAAGCTAGTGTTATATTATATGTACTAATGGTAAGATCATCAAGAACATAAAAAAAATCAATTTTTTAGTAACTTTTCACAGCCTCAACGACCGGTAGACCCGAGAATTCGGTACCTCTAAGCGTTCCTTAGAAAAAGGGTATTGAAAGACAAACAGATGGAATACCAAGTCGTTTTGTTTAACGTTAACATTGGCACATTGTCTACGTCCTCTTATCTACCGCGAATACAACTTATTCATTTCGCGCTAACTGAGGTTTTCACTTGCTAAAAAGTGACCACTACATTACTTGGACATTGTGAAATAGGCTCTGGTGCCGCCAAAATACTTGCTAACAAACTGTGTTCCTTATCCATATCCTTTTAGCAGGTCTACTAATCGTTCTGTCTTCCGCTGTCAAACCTACCTTGACTGCCACTAAGACTACCCTGTCTACCACGAATACTCTTTCTGCCAATGAGATAACTCTCACCTGCTGGTGAGCGTGTCCTGTGCGTTCTCGAGGGCGCGCTGCATCGCCTCGTGGTTGGCGCACAGCTGCTGCAGCGCCTCCGCATAGAACAGATACTCTTTCAACTGGTCCGCTAGTTGTTCCTCGTCCTCCGCCACGGAGTCTATGCTTTCAGCTATTGAATCTGAAATTTGGATTTCGAAATATATTATTATTACATTATTTTTAAAGTAAAATCATTTTTTTTTGCGATATTCAGTAGATACTGCGTTTGTCATAATAAATATTCATAATTTCTGATGAAACTACTATAACGGATCCCGCGTATTTGACTTGAGCGTTAGTCTATTGTCAGCTCAGCCGTGTTACGAATATGGGAACTGTAAGGTTTTCGAAACGTCAGTAAATGGAATAAAATACGCCAGTTAAATCCGTTATAGTTGAAACATTCAACAACAATCAACCGTGAAGGCATCAGAAATTATTAGCGTTACTTTACTTCATACAAAAACTTCATTCTCCAACCTTCGTGTACATTATAATTATTTTCAGATCATTACCGAAGTAGTGTCCAGCCTTCTGTAGCCCGTCGCCCATCTCCTTCTCGATCACACTCCACTCGCTGAACAGTTTGCCGTAGTTCGCGTGCAATTTGCACACTGCATAGTTCTTCTCCATTATTTTAGACCTGTACAAATAAAATATAACGTAAAAATTACTGTCTGCCACAAAATCACGTTCTAGCCAGGGCATCCTGTTTTCTACATATTTTATGTTCTGTGTGTTTTTATAAATAGGGGACGGTCGCGGAGCACAGCGAAAAACGGACCTTTTTCTATTTGTCTCTGTCGCATGCGCGTAGTAATAGTGCCTTCACGCTCGCACAGTAACCTTTACGGTTTACGTCGGTTTTTCGCTGTGCTCGGCGACCGTCCTTTACGTACAATATAAGTAATAAATTATTTTTAGAATATATTATAATGATTACATTGCAAAATAAAAACAAATAGGTGGATAAGACGAAAGGGAAAATTTATAACAGATTTTTTTTTTTAATATAACTTTACACTTCCCTATTTGTGATTCAAACTGGTGCTTCAATAGACTGTCACAAACCTTGTTACTCCATTTAATATTGTAAATCATTACGTTAAAAATTAAATTCAAGTGCACACATTGCGAGTTAAGTCATTATTCTATTATATCACTGTTATATACCTACCTAGTATATAGAAAATTTCCTAAGTTAGACTCCAACTGCTTTCCGTAATTTTTAACAGTCTCAATTTCTGGATCCGGTTTTTTTAATCTTATCGATACCGATAATGATTTAATTTTATTTTCCGCTTGCAGAATGTAACCTGAAACACAATTAATTTATTGATAACAAATATTTATATGTATTGGAATAAAATTATAAGGGATTTAAATCGTATTTTATATCGCAGATAAAAAATATGAATGTTTATTCGAACATTATAAAGCTGTAGTATAAATATTAATACTCTAATGAAATGTCAATAAGACGAAAGACACGCTATAAAAAGAAGAACCATGTATGTTGGTATCTTATCTTATCTTATTGATGGGGTCCTTTCAGATGCACTTTGACCCCATAGAATCTTTCATGTCTATCCCTTTCTTAGCTTACTCCAGGTTTTCCATAACCAATTCAATATAAAGTATTATTTTTCCCTGCTGTATATATGTATGGATATAAGGGAATATAACTCACCACTATCAGTAATGGTTTCCCGCCACCCATGCTCTTGTTGAAGAAAGTTGATGAACTGGTCGTCGAAGCTGAGCCGAGGGTGAGAGGCGACGCGGAGCAGGAAGTTCTCCAGACCAGCCCGCCGCCGCTCCACGAACTCAGGGTCCGTCGTGTCTGATTTACGCCACGCATATAGCACCTGTTGATTTGACGTTTATATAAAACTGCTGGATGAAAGTTGCTCAGAAATTATTTTAATGATTTCTGTTGCTATTGTATATGTATGAGGCTGTAATAACTGGTATTTTCAGCTGCATCTTCTACGAATATGGGTTCTGAATAGTGTTAGCTTTCAGCATAAAGTATACTTCAAATCTGTTATAATTAATATAAAAATAATATCTTTGGACAATTCACACCAATTAATCTAGTCCCAAACTAAGTGAAGCTTGTACTTCTTCTTCTTCTTCTGCCCCTAGCAGGATTCGAACCCGCAATCTTCGATTTCGTAGTCAGGGGCTTTGACCACTAGACCAACCAGCTGTTAATTGTGTAATTCCAATGCTAACCTACTTTGTTTTTGATATGTTATTTTGTGATTAGTTATGGCTTAGATTCATATGTTTATTTTTCTTTGTTTAGTTTCAATAGTTTTAAATTTTAATAAACATTCTTACAGAAATGTAAGTTTTACTTCTTATTTACAGTTGAAGAACTATATTATTATAAATTAGTTTTATTTAATTTATACTAGCAATATATCTTTGCAAGGTTGCAAGGGTAGCAGTTACAGCACATGTTGAGATATATGGGGCCGTTCAAGTATTACGTAAACACGATGTGGGGGCGGGGGGGTCTATGTATTGCTTATTTTGGATGACATGGGGGGTAGGGGAGTCTAGATGATGATTACGTCATCGGTAGTAAAATTACTTTTTGTTTACACGAATGGCAACCCTCACAATGTCTTTGTTTTGAAGACTGTTAATTTGAATTTAACATGTGTAAGTACCAAAAATTTAAATTAAGTTTGTTATGTTCGTAAGACTATAATATTTTTGTAACTTACTCCATGTTGAAAACCGTATCAGTAAATTGTAATCGCCATACTAAAACTTTTTTCTTTTTTTTTTAAATCATCATTATAATATTTAAAAAACAATACGTTCATAGAAAAATATTTACGTAAGCATAGGGGGAGGGGGTAAGAGCTTTGCTTACTTTTGCTGACAAGGGGGATGGGGGGGATAATAATTGTAATAAATCTGCTTACGTAATACTTGAACGGCCCCTATAACTCATTTGACAATTGTTCTATTTAAGCCAATTTATACAAAACATTATTTATTCAATTATACACAAAAATCTCCAAAATGTAACTGTTTACTGATGAAACTCTATGATAGTCTGATGACTCATTTAAGTATATAAGCCAAAGGACTTTGTTTTATAATATATCATGGTAGATTACCCTTTTCTCTGGCAGCGGGGGCACAACACAGTGTGGATATGTGACGAGTAAGTAATCATGGATTTGTTCAAACTCTGTGTACCGTCTCCATATTGTACTGACTTTTGATTGCACTAATTTGTAATCTGGATCTGTTACTCTGAAAATTAATTAAATTACTGTTAGTGAAACTTTTGCATAAATCATTTGTAATTATCTAAAATAGTTAAATGCTCAAATATCAATGTACTTAATGTATGAATATTTTGACTACTGCTTATCTTCCATAAAACATAAAGTTCAAAGATTAAGTAAATTGAACTGCTTTTCCACTTATTGAGGTCAACATATTGTAAATTTCTTTAAATAATCTGTCATTTGCAATTTAACTGCAGAAAAAGTTCACAACAACATTCTAATTGAGTTATATTAACAGCGATACGGATGTTCAAGTAAATTCAGCGATAATTGAGCCAATTTACAGTCATTATAAGCATTAATTATTACAATAACAACTTCTTACTTGAGGTCTATTAGGTACACCGTGTAGTGGTCCCTTACATGTAATGTTCCATTTGCACGCTTCTCAGATTCCACGATTGATATATCCACATGTTTTATTAATGTATCCTGTATATAAAAGAATAATATTTGTGTTATGATCACCTACTGGGTCACAAGTAGGCGTTTCAACAATAAAAACAAACATACTTGCGAATCGTAGTCCTCTACCGATTCAATTACACTGGGAGACCTTGAAGGCTTGATTGGTGAATTTTCTGCAGACATTCTAACTATTATTGTTTAGAAATATTATAAAATTAAAAACAATTTACACATCAAAATTGTTCAAAATCATCTCATCCTTTCTCACGAGATATTTCTACTTTCTGATTAATAGACAATGGCACCACTATGTTCAAACTTTTATAAATGTCTTTCAAATGAGGCAATGATCTACTTGATCAAACATTCCCAATTACTAAAAATTTACTCGATTAGTCATATTAGAGGAGATTAGTACTGTATTATTTTGTATACTGTATACTGTAATTTTTTAAAGATATAATAATTAAAAATAAAACAGTTTAATGATTTTACTTAACCTGGAATGGAGCGTAAATTCTACTTATGTACTCCTTTACGTAGGATGTAGGAATAGACAACAATTTAGCCAACATCAGCAGAAGAGAACTGTCAAATGTCACTAGTGATGTACATTAACCGTTTAGTTCCGATTTTTCTTTATTTTATATTATACACACATAGATTAAACAATGTAACATTAAAATATGTACCAACGCGAGCTGAGCTCTAATAAGTAATAGCGAACCTGGATGACAGGAAAACATTTTAAAACAATAATTTTGGAAGCAGACAATATGTGAAAATATTTAAAATAGAGAAAATAGGAAAAAAAGTATCTACTTATATAAATATTTAACTAGGTAGTAGGGTAAGGCATAAACTATTTTATGAGGGTACCGTTGGTAGAACAGTTTAGATGGGTAGTATTTTTTTTTATTAGAATAGTTTTCTTGTTTTACGTTTAATTTATTTAATATTACCTAAAACTGAATATATACATACCAACTTGATCTTTCACTCTGTTATAGTACCTGCAGGTATGTATGAATAATAATTACGTGTAATTACCTACTTACTGGGAAATCCCAGATTGAATAAACAGGTTCATTAAACTGGTTGGATCATTTTCATTAAACTTTCCAATGAACAAGCACTAAGTAGGTGGTGGTACACAGTACACACAGCGGCAGGCGAACAGAAACCGCAAGGAAGGAGGCTGACTGCTCGTTCCTAACCTCTATTTAGAATTGAATATTTACCTAGCTATGTTGGAATACAACACTATGCTTATTGTTTATGAGTAGGTAATGTGTTCTTTGTTTTTTACTGAATAATATTATTATGGCATAAATATGACTAGGTAGTTACCTATACCTACTTAGGAAGTAGGTAGGAGTAAGTAGTACCTATAGTAGTCGCGAGTAGGTACCTATATCATTGTGAAAATAATGAGAAATAAATAAAATATAATGTACCTAATCTTAATGAATTTAATTCGCGCTCAGGTATTATTTTAGTGTTTGACTATCGCCAGCTCATTCGGCTACGAATATGGGACCTGAAAAGTTTTCGAAACGTTACTTAGTATAAATATCAATATACCTAAATACTTAATTTAAATCCCTTAATTACTTACAGTGTTTTATTCTAATGTCATTGTGTAATAAAAGCGAAATCATTAGAAGTTATTATTTACCTACCTATCTTGACAAGAAAAAATACATTTTAAAAACTAAATAAGTGCCTAGTAGTTTACACAATGCAGTCTCTTGTGAAACAATTTTATTTTATTTTCAAAAGTTACTCATAATAACAATCTGTAAGTGAAATCTTTCAAGATGATAAAGTCGAGA
Organism: Polylopha cassiicola; assembly: GCA_038024825.1. Lineage (NCBI taxonomy): Eukaryota > Metazoa > Arthropoda > Insecta > Lepidoptera > Tortricidae > Polylopha > Polylopha cassiicola. The sequence goes on from CP149055.1 coordinate 9,636,590, forward strand.
TGTCCAAGAAAACAAAAAAATAAGTGTTGCTATTATTCTTCGTTAAAAATGATACCAGATAATAAATCAGTTTTCACAAGAGCGGGCAACATTCCTTCAATAGACTTCAAACGAAGATACCACATTGATTTATGAAGTTTCTGTCGTTATTGAATACTGGAGAAGTAATAAAGCTCGCCGTAATAAAGAGACCACTTGACATATTTACCCGCCCCCGATTATGTATCGTGATTGGTTTAAAAGAGATCCGAATGAGCTGTGTACAGTTACAAAGTATTCTACTTAATAAAACAAAATTGAAGTTTTTTCTTTCGTTAATTTAATAAAAATGATAGATACAGTCATCCCAGATTTAGATAGGTACGTGATTAGTAGAAAATAGGCATAAAATAAACTTAGAAAGGATACTCGCTAAGCTGAAAGCGGGGTTGTTATACTAGGTTGATATCTGGTACTTTGATAAGTGTATAAGTAGATACTGTACACTTTATATATCTATAAAATAAAGTAGGTAGGTACCTAGTTTCAGTTACACTATGTAACTCAAAGAACAGCTGATTTGACTAAAAATGAGTGTGGAGGTAGTTTAGAACAAAGAGACAGACATAAGATACTTTTTATCCAGTTCCCGTGGGAAAACCAATTAGCATCATTTTTTTTCACCTGTAAAACGGCCCCATAATTAGATAATATTGATTATTTCCCCCATCATAAATGCAAGATACTTATTAAGAATTGACACTTTGAGCGATTTTAAATTACCTATAGGTACTCAAACATGAAAAAAAAGTTAAGTACTTGTCTATTGTCGACCTCTCAAGTTTGCCCCGTCAATGCTTCTAAATCGAATTACAATAAAACTTTTGAAATAAGAATTCAATATGAAAAGCGCATGTCAAAGAAATATACCAACGCGCGTTATAACGAGAATTATAATTCTGCAAGAATTTATATTAGAAAAATAAATGCCTCATCAGTTTATATAATTTTCTTTTGAAATGTAAATAAAATAATCATTGCGCTTAAACAAGTTTTAACACTATCTTTGGACTTCAAGGATTATTTAAAAAAAGAATTGCCCGCTTACCAACACATTTTGCGAATCATTTTTATATAATATTATTATATTGATAGATAGGTATATACCTAGGTACATGTTTTATCTCTTTTGCTATTCCTTTTTGAATGGATGGCGAGACAAGGGTCCCATTAGAAATGATATACGTCAAATAAAAGAATCTCGGAGTCGGACATTGTGTTAAAGTGAGCGCAGACTTATGAAAATTGCTCGTGAACGTTCAAATTTATTAACGTTTTTATTTCGGCAAAGTCAATGAGTCCTTGCGATTTTTATGCCTCAATAGGAATTGGGATAGGTAATAAAAGTATTCAAACCTTTTGTAAGGTGATTGCGCACTTTAGAAGCATCTTTACTAATGTTATAAATGGGTCATTCCATTGTGACGGGTGGGACATTTATACTCATTTGTGCCTGCACTTCGCTTTATTTCTGACAAACGGCAACGATTTACGCATTGAATATGACATTATCAAATACTTGAATAGTCATTGCATACTGTACCATCGAAAAAAGTATGAAAATGTCATTATTATTATGAGAAATTGACGGTATAAGAAGTGTGACGGGTGGGACTTCAAATTACCTCTCCTCTCAGAGTTGACTTACACTATTCGCAATTCGTAAGAAACTATGTAACTTTTGTTAAACAACCTATTTTTATATAGTTTCTGATATTGTAAAGATTAGGTATTAGTAAACTTTACGCAGATAACTCGTAAAATAAAAATAATTTTGCTTCTCAAAGCTTGTGACGGGTGGGACAGTACTTTGTGACGGGTGGGACGAGTAACATTTGGGCATACAAATGTATGAAAAATATAAACACAGTTCTTTTGTATTTATTTTAAATCAGTTTTTAGATGAATTATCTAATGTTACAAGTAATCATTTCAGTAGTTTTTTAGAATAATAAAAACAAAAAAATTGTTTTTTCTTTTCAATGTTTACAGGCTCAGAAAATTGATAATAATTGGTAGAATGTCTAAAATATGACTAGTTTTAATGAAAGAAACATCTTCCTTATTCATTCGTAATGCTTTGCTAGTTTTATCAACACATTTTAAAAACATGACCTTTTATTCATTGTCGAAGTCAAAGGTACTTTGTGAAACTGCGAGGTATTTATACTCTTTCGACTTTTTCCTGGCAGTAATCTCTAATTTAACCCAATCTTACTTGAGTCTTCGTCGGCGGAGGAATTATTAGTGGTGGAAAAACTTAATCCTGGCGTTTGGTCTCTATCATCCTCATCTATCGTCTTTGAGTCAGTTTCAGTATATACCACCACCAAATTAAACGCCATCCCTACTAATATTATAAATGCGTTAGTAACTCTGTCTGTCTGTCTGTCTGTCTGTCTGTCTGTCTGTCTGTTGCTCTTTCACGCCTAAACGGCTGAACGGATTTTGATGAAATTTGGTACAAAGAAAGTCTGGAGCCTGGGAAAGGACATAGGCTATATTATATTCCGAAATTCTATCCCTAAGGGGTTAAAAATGGGGTGCAAAGTTTGTATGCAACAACGTGATTCCTTGGTCCGATCTATTTCAAATTTTACATAAACATTCTTTAACAGAATTGATGGAGTACGTGTTTTGTATTTTATTGAAATTCACCCCCTAATGGGGTTAAAAGGGAGATTTTCTTCCAAATTGATATGAATACTATTTAGTGCTTTTGATTTTGACACATATTTAAAAAGTATAATGTAGGTATGCATAGCAACGGTTGCTAATGTCATTCCTGACATTAAATAAATACCCAAACTGTTACGTGTATGATTTCTTCAGTGTTAACGAAAATGGCATTATTGTGTAATATCCCGTGGATCGTGTAATGAGGACTATTTAATAATATTCCTGAGTAACCAGACCCCGTTTAACTTGCGAGGGGAAACTGGTGTCATTACGCAGAGAAATAGAAGTGTTTTTCGCGACCAAAGCTGACATATATAAAAAAAGCCGTGATAACAGAGGTGACGGAATGGGACGAGACGGAGGTAAAGCAAGCTCGCGCGAGCTCCTGACTGAGAAAATGACCCTGAACATATCCTCAAGACCGAGTGAGAGTATCTCATTATAGGCAATGAGGCAAACTGGGAAATGTTTTATTTCGTAACATCACTTATATTGTATGTAATCGGTATAAGGTTTTATTTTGTAGGATTGAATTGAATTGTAAAATTGTTTTGTTAGATCTTTGTAATAAGTGTGGTAATCAATCCTTAAATAAATAGCCAGCTAAACCTCACGTGTATGATTTCTTTAAAAACTTTGTCCGATTAAAAAAAAATGTTGAACTCAGTGGTAGCTGTATAAATTATGCAATTTCGAAAGTAAGATAGGTAAGTACTTATGTACTTAGTTTGCATATTGTACATGTTAAACTATTGTTAGCTCCATTTATTACGAATATAAGGGAAGTGTTAGGCAGCAGCCGGCGAAGCGTTAGATCCGGTACTTTTAATAAAAGTATATTTACGACATAACATTAACAAACCAGGTTTTGTCAGTATACTAATAATATACTAATTAATTGAACTGCGACCCAACAATGCACAAGCCGAGCGAGCGAAGCGAGCGTGCCGCGGCAGCGGCAAATGAAGGTCTCCTTTAGGTACGACGACGAGCGAAGCGAGGAGGAGTGTTAGGTAGAATCCTGATCGTCTAGCACGCGATCCAAGCGAGCGAAGCGAGCATGCCGCGGCAGCGGCCGGCGAAGCGTCAGAATTGGTACTTTCAATCAAAGTATATTTAAGACATACGTTAACAAACCAGGTTTTGTCAGTACACTAATTACTTGAACTGCGATCCTACAGGGCGAAAACCGAGCGAGCGTGCCACGGCAGCGGCAAATGAAGGTCTCCTTTAGGTACGACGACGAGCGAAGCGAGGAGGAGTGTTAGGTAGAACCGTGATCATCCAGCACACGATCCAAGCGAGCGAAGCGAGCATGCCGCGACAGCGACCGGCGAAGCGTCAGAATCAGTACTTTTAATGAAAGTATATTTACGACATAACGTTAACAGACCAGGTTTTGTCAGTATACTTATTAATTCAACTGCGACCCTACAGCGCGAAAGCCGAGCGAGCGAAGCTAGCGCGCCGCGGCAGCGGCAAATGAAAGACTCCTTTAGGACCGACGACGAGCGAAGCGAGGAGGAGTGTTAGGTAGAACTGAGACCGTCCAGCTTGCTATCCAAGCGAGCGAAGCGAGCATGCCGCGACAGCGGCCGGCGAAGCGTCAGAATCAGTACTTTTAATGAAAGTATATTTACGACATAACGTTAACAGACCAGGTTTTGTCAGTATACTTATTAATTCAACTGCGACCCTATAGCGCGAAAGCCGAGCGAGCGAAGCTAGCGCGCCGCGGCAGCGGCAAATGAAAGACTCCTTTAGGAACGACGACGAGCGAAGCGAGGAGGAGTGTTAGGTAGAACTGAGACCGTCCAGCTTGCTATCCAAGCGAGCGAAGCGAGCATGCCGCGACAGCGGCCGGCGAAGCGTCAGAATCAGTACTTTTAATGAAAGTATATTTACGACATAACGTTAACAAACCACTAACCAGGTTTTGTCAGTATACTAATTAATTGAACTGCGACCGTACAGCGCAAAAACCGAGCGAGCGAAGCGAGCTTGCCGTGGCAGCGGCCGGCGAGGCGCCAAAACCGAATAGAATTAGGATGAATAATTAATATGGTAAGTGGGAAATACGTTAAGGAAATAAAACATTATGTGAAAAAAAAAAACATCCATATGATGTTAGGAAAACAAAAGATAGGTCATAAGAGTGTTAGTTAATAATCATTATGACATAAAACGTTAGGGAAATCAATAATAGGTTAAAAAAACGTTAGAGATTCAGATATAGATCCGTATTCTAATGAAGTTCACCCCATAACGGGGTTAAAAATTACGCGGACGAAGTCGCGGGCAAAAGCTAGTAACACATATAATTTGCTTTAGTATAAACCAGCTACGTTTAAATAAAGTTGACACAACGATTTTATACTCACTAAGTCAGTTTTATCAGATAACCCATTTCGCTCACCCGTCAATGTGACGGGTGGGACATACTTTGAAAAGCGTTAAAAACAATTTTTATTTAGTAATGCAACGCGTTTTTGATCTAAAATAATCGCCCTCAACCTAATTGTTTCTTTCACAAAGCAAGATAACAAGAGGTTAGATATTTTTAGGTTTAACAAGAAAAAACCTTGTTTTACTGTGACGGGTGGGACATGAGTTAAGCTTTTTGTAGAAGCCCAATAAATACTAACCATGAAACTTAATTTATAATTACTTAGCACTAGTTTAAACTGCGTTAGATATATTTTCTTTTATACGTATCACTTTTTCCGTAATGTTCAGAAATGCCGCGTAATAGTGCTGCAAACTTAAAGTAAAAATAGGCTAGCGTGGACAACTGGCGCTAGGAGTACGGTCAAAAACGAATAAAATGGAAAATATTGATATGAAAATGAAAAACTCATTGATTAATAAAACAAGGCATAATGTTCTATTCTCTAAATATGTATTTATGTATAAATTAAGTTATTTATATTTTATGCCTATGGTGCCGGTTTCGCTGGAATGACCCAAATGTGAAAGTTGTATGTTTGTTTCACTTTCACGCAAAAAGTACTAAAAGGATTTTAACGAAACTTTATAATAATATAGTTTATACATCAGAATAACACATAAGCTACATATACATGAATGAAACAACTATACATTAACTATTTTCAACCGACGAAAAAAACGGAGGAGGTTCTCAATTCGACGCGTATATTTTTTTTTTTTTTTTTTTTTAATGTATGACCACGCATAACTTCTTACAGAGTGGTTCGATTTTGATAATTCTTTTTTTATTGGAAAGAGTATACTCCAATGTTGGCTCCCATTATAATTTGGAAAAAAAATCCAACCTGAAGGGTAGGAAAATAAGGGATGATTAATTTTTCACGCACCGATTGTATCGTATGACCACGCGTAACTTTTTACAGAGTTGTCCGATTTTGATAATTCTTTTTTTATTGGATAGGGCATACCTCAAAGTTGATCCCATATAATTTTGGAAAAAAAAAACCTACCCTAAGGGTGGTATAATAGGGGTAATTTATTGTTTACTGAAAGTTAATAGCAAAAACAAGGTAGGTAACTATTTCAAAAGTATTTAAAAATTAGACATGTAATAATTTGTATAAATTATGGTCACAGAAAATTATAAAATAATAACTTTTTAATAAAAAAATTTAACCGCCGAAAAAAAACTAAAACGCAACAGAAAACAATAGCGCACTGAAAAGTAAAAAATAATAATTTTGGCTTTTATAACGCTTATTATTTTTGTTGTAACGTCTGATATTTTTGGAGTCGGTGTCAGCCTCAAACAAACTTGAGCACCTTAGTGAGTTGAGAGTGAAGAGTTGCTGCACCAGCTGGCACCGACTCCAAAAATAACAGACGTTACAACAAAAATAATAAGCGTTATAAAAGCCAAAATTATTATTTTTTACTTTTCAGTGCGCTATTGTTTTCTGTTGCGTTTTAGTTTTTTTTCGGCGGTTAAATTTTTTACAATATTATGTACTAATAAAGTTAGACTATTTAATTGTAAGCTCAGTCATGCTACGGTCATGGAAACTGTAAAGGCTCCAAACAGCCAATAAAATAAAATACGATAGTTAAATCCGTTTATAGTTGGAATGAAACAACTATTAACGGATTTAACTCGCGTATTTTTTTTTTTATTAGCTGACGTTTCGGATTCTTTACAGTTTCCATAATCGTAGCACGACTATAGTTGTTTTATTCACTTCCACGATTTCCAGAGTTACATGTATCTCACTTATTCAAAAGAAAAGGTTTTTATATTATTATGTCTTCCGTAGTATGTCTTTGCAAACATGCCAACTAGAATCGCCAACTGGCCAGTAGCAGTTGGCGTTACATTAGAGCGAAGAGCGAAAAACATGGCCGCTCCGCTAGTGTTGCGACAGCTGCGGATCCTAAACAGATTTGATCCTAAACTATGTTTTAGCTCAATCACATTTTTATAAAACCGATCCCAGTAGATACATACCTATTTGGTTATAGATCATTCTCCTTGATTAAGTACATACAATAGCCTGTTCGTCTTAAAACATCTCGTTTTATTAAAATGTGTAATAACCGTATCAATTATAATGATGTTAAATTTAAGTAAAAAGTTTAGTTTTCGATTATAGGTACGTTATGTATGTTTGATTTTATAATATTTTTACTAGCTGTCCGCCCCGGATCCCATTTTTTTATAGCCTGTCACTCGGGAATAGTGTGGCTTCCCAAAAGTGTAAGTTTTTTTCAAATCGGTCCAGTAGTTTTGGAGCCTATTCAATCCAAACAAACAAACGAACCTTTCCTCTTTATTATATTAGTACAGATGTCCAATGTACCACTTTTAGGTATTAATTTCTGATGTTGTGTACATTGTCAGATGTTAAATTACACCGTCCCACGAAAACCTTTTATTAACCTACTCTACAGAATCCTGAGTGTTTTGCATTGCACGGAATAAATTTAGACAGAATGAGAAACGTAGTACAAATAAATCATTCGGATACAAACTTGAGTGTGCTATTCTTTTATTACCAAGTCCCCGGTGAAATAGGTTTTATTTGTAAAATACGATTTTGTGAACATAAAGGTATTTGTCAGATGAAGCCGTTATTTAACATCATATTGGTTTGTACGTGATATGTGCCTATGAAGATGTTCCCTGGAGCTGTTAAAACGATACTAAGGAATAATAAAGTATGATAGTTATTGTTATGAATATATGTACCTATATTATTATATTGGATAAGTATTCTTATGGTATTGCACGAAGATCGCATATTTTTTCCTATTTGACAATCGAACAATAAATGCTAAAGATAAGCACTTTCAAGGTTCGGGAGTGGGGGCTTGTGACGTCACTGCGAGGGATAAATTGTTTCGTGACGTCACGAGCTCCAGAATATTTGTTGAATTGGAAACTTTAATCAAACAAGCGCACTTTTTTGTTGTCAATTGAAAAGAAGAACGACACAGTATATAGGTAGGTACCTAATATATTATAATAGGTAGGTCGAATCATTTTTAAAACCTTTTTTTACATATACGAGTATAGTGGCCAGGTAGGTACAGATTACAATATAAATGAAATATTAAACTATCTATCAGCGATATCAATAAAAAAGTTAAGTTATTATACCTATCCACCTAGTTTAATATTCATATCATAAGAAAAATGTCTCTTCATTAAAATATTACAATTATTAAGTTATCAATTTATTGGCGTTCGATCGCGAACACGTCTGAAAGTTTCATATAAGTATTGAAAAGTTTTGATCGTTACCGTATTTCATTTTGGATGATCATAACTTACGCTTGAATACATTTTACATAATAATTTTAGATACTGATCGAGCTTAGCTTGTTAGCAGATATGTCTACAAAGTTGTGTTACTAAGTTGAATACTTGTATGTAGGTACCAAAACCTAGTATGTCCTTAAAAAGGCAATCTTTCTCTCATAAATATATGAATATAAAGAGTCCCGAATATCTTTACATATATTTCAGACTTTTGACCTTGAGAGCTTACAATCTAAAACTGAATTAAAACCTATGTAGGTATCCATTTACTGCGTACCTAGGTATGTTTTTATAAACGTACTAATGCTTACACAAATGCTAAAACGGTGTATTGATTGTTTGGATTCTGAGTAAGTACTTCATATAGACCAGTGATTTATAACCTTTTTAACCTTATGACCTAACTAGGGTCACTGATTTTACCTCTCCCAACGACGAACTCACGCGCTAGTCGGCGCTACGCTGCGCTCATACTTGTCACTTTGAAATTCGGCGTTCGAGACAACTGCCAGCTAATGGTTACCCCCGCGGGGGTAATTACCTCCAGGTTAAGAACTCAGGATATAAATCCATGCGATACAACCACATCTATACGACATATATACGAGACCTATACAACATCTGTACGACATCTATACGATGTCTTTACGAGACTCATACGACATCTGTAGATCGTTGAATCCATGTGTACTAGAGGCACACGTAGCTGAATTTTCAGCTTTTAATACAAGTCTAAAAATATTACCTACCTAAAGATTTTCTAAGCTTAATATCTCTCGCACCTGGGCCTAAATTCTTTAAAAATAATTCCCATGTTAAACAGAAATGGGTTCTTTGAAGGATATCTCATTTCCATATGAATGCAATAATAAAGTACGCCGTACACCGTAATTAGTCATTTAAATTTCAAACACATTTCAGAAACGCGAAATATGCTCGACGGAGCCTATTTTCTTCTTGATTTGAAGTGAATTTGCCTGGTTACGTAAATAACTTAATAACGTGAACGTTGGGTTATTAAGCATCGTAAAACTGGGGTATTGAAATTTTATTTGGTGGCTCGTTCTTATTTTTTGACGACAATAGCCTGTCCTTAGTATTATTATGGCATCTAATTAGAGTATTGATATTATCGGTTTTATAATGTTCAAATAAACGTCCTTTTTATGTATTAATATTATATAATCTTTTACTTTATCGTAGCAGTTTGTTTTTCGTAGAATGCCGTGACGGAGTAGTAAATTGAAATGTGGTCTCCACTAAAAAGGTCCACTCTGTCACAGTATTTAAAACAAAAAACACAATAAAAAAAATCATTTGTCGGAAAGGAAACTTTAATTATTTTTTATAAAAGAGAACGCATTTTTTATATCGTACTCCGAAACCACAGTAATCAATAGTTCAATAAACAAAAAAAAAGAAAAACTTCGGATATTGTAGGTAAAAAAGAACAAAACTTGTAGAATAGAGTTTGTAAATAGGTAGTATTTAGTACCTAATGGTTTGGCAATCAGAACTGTATATTAAAATATGCAATACTAATAATAATTATAATACTTATTATAGTTACGATGAACCTACATTTTTGTTAAAAGATCGAAGAACATTAAATTTATTTTTAAGACTATTGAATCTCGTAACTTTTTATTGTAATAGAAGGGTTAGGCCATACTAATAGTAATATCAATAATTTACCTAAATATATATACTTTTTTATAGGGTTTTCTATTTAACATACATTCGGTGACCTCTAGTTTCGTTAAGAATGTTGTATTCAAAATAGAAACATTTTTTAGAAATTATAAATTAGGTAGGTACATAATTACTTAACTGCATGTGTCAAGTAAATTTCCAAATAATATTGGATACGTACCTATTTTCATATTCTCAAATCTATACTAATATTATAAATCTATACTAATATTATAAAGCTGAAGAGTTTGTTTGTTTGTTTGAACGCGCTAATCTCAGGAACTACTGGTTCGAATTCAAAAATTATTTTTTGTTGGATAGACCATTTATCAAGGAAGGCTTTAGGCTATATAACATCACGCTGCGACCAATACGAGCGAAGAAACAGTGGAAAATGTGTAAAAAACGGGGAAAATACGCACAGCTAGTAAATAATAAATGATAAAGATAAGCGCTTCAAAAGTCCGGAAGTGGAGGCATGGTATAATTCATATGTGACGTCACGAACTCCACTCCCGAACTTTTGAAGCACCTTATCCTTGTAATTTTCTGTTCATTTAAGGAATATAATAGGAAATTTTAACTGACGACCAAATAAAATTTCTCTTCTTTACCCAGTCATCCCTATTACGAATCAGACTACACCGCGTAAAATCATTCCTTGAAAGACACCTCATTGTGAAGTGAGTCAACGTATTTTAAGCACAAATGGGGTCTATCCCAGATTCATCATAATAATATATTAATCATTGTACCTACCTACCGTTGCTGTCTTTGCCGAGTACTAGTCATACCTTCTTTAACGCTTTTAAAGGACGCGACGGTTGCCGAGCACAGCGAAAAACGGACGTTGCCACAGTAACCTTTGAAGGTTACTGTGTGAGCGTGAGGGCACTAATACTACGCGCGTGCGACAGAGACAAAAAGAAAAAGGGCAACGTCCGTTTTTCGCTGTGCTCCGCGACCGTCCGCAAATTTTAGAGATGGCAACCCTAATATAGCAAGTTATATTTATGATTTTCACTAACTTTTTTTGCCATCAGATTCTGGTAGACCTATAAGTATAGGATTTATCGGGCTCGTAACTAAAACAATGTATCTCTCTGTAGATAGCTTATAACAACGACTAACTATGCAAAAGCGCTGTTTACAACAATGTAGGTGACATAGGTATTTTACAACATTGTTGAAGCGTTTAGGAAAATATAAGCTAACTCTCAAGTCGTTGCTGTAAGTAAATGTATCATTAAGTTGACACAAGTTCAAAAGAGCTTGGTGTTGCCATGTACCTGTACCTAGGGTTGCCATGTCTAAAATTTAGCGGCCCGGACAAGCCGCGTGAAATCCACGGATTTTGGAGCCCAGAAACCGAAAATGTAAACATAAACCATGGTCGCTAGTTCTGTGACTAAGAAAAGGTGTTAAAATTACATTTTCATACCCGGACGCCAATGAAAGTCGGCCTCGAACGCTCCCCGGACGCCTTTAAAAAAAGGACAAATCCGGGGAAACTCGGACGGATGGCAACCCTAAATGTACCTAATACAGAACTTTATTCATTAGGAGGAATGATGAAATTGTACACGATCTTAAAGCAAAGGTTTTTGAGTGGCAAAGGGTTGGTTCAACGTCAAGCCGGTGTTTAATTGCATTATAGACTAGCTGTGCCCGCGACTTCGTCCGCGTGGAATAGTTATTTTCCCCGTTTTTTACACATTTTCCACTGTTTCTTCGCTTCTATTGGTTGCAGTGTGATGTTATATAGCCTAAAGCCTTCCTCGATAAATGGTCTATCCAACAAAAAAATATTTTTTTAATTCGATCCAGTAGTTCCTGAGATTAGCGCGTTCAAACCAACAAACAAACAAACAGATCATTCATCTTTATAATATTAAGTATAGATGGTTAAGAACGAAATGTAATTGAATCCGTCAGTTAGATAATTAAAAAAAAAAAAAAATCTGATGCCTTCGCTGTTATTACCTACACATTGAAAAAAAATCAACTATGAACGGATTTAAATCGCGTATTTTACTTTAGCGTTAGACTATTGTCAGCTCAGTCGTGCTACGATTATGGAAACTGTAAAGAATCCGAAACGTCAGCAAAGAGAATACGCAAGTTTAATCCGTTCATACACTTCATACTAGTTTCATACCAATATAAAATAAAACATTTTAAAATCAAGCTTTTATGGAGATCATTTTAGAACGACTCAACCGATTTTCATTATGTGTAATTAATAAAAAAAAAAAATGATCCTATTTGCCTGAAATGGCTTTCAGTTTAATGCCTTGAATTGAACCACGATAGAAAATCCTCGATAACTTTTTTTTCTACCTAAAAGCTATTTAAATCAGTATAATTTGCTTACTCTATCCCTACTTAATATTATAAATGTAAAAGTAACTCTGTTTGTCTGTCTGTTACGCTTTCACGCTAAAACTACTGGGCCGATTTAAATGAAATTTGGTACAAAGAAAGTCTGGAGCCTGAGAATGGACAGGCTACTTTTTAACCGACTGCAAAAAGTAGGAGTTCCACGCGGACGAGGTCGCGGGCAGAAGCTAGTATATCATAAGGCCATCGCTAAAACATTGAACTTCATTTTTATAAATATTACTGAGTACAGATGTTTACCAGATGGCCTGTTGTAACTATTTATATTTTAGGCCGGAACGTATATAATTAACGTGACGATTTAAAGCAAAATCCAGTTATAAACAATAAAAGCTATTAATAAATGTATTAATAAAATATTTATAAGATAATCATTATTACATAATAAATTTTACGGTGCCGACGGGATGTACATCCGTCAGTTATATAAGAAATTGCTCAAGTAGAATTCCAGACTTTAATTTTAGTTTTGTAATGAGATTTATTATTAACTGAGACGTGCAGTGAAGAATTTAGTTTCTCGAAAGATTAAGTCCCACTAGGGAGCTAATTTCTATAGCTGTAATTATTAATATTTTTATTTAAGTATAATATAATTCTAACTTTAGTATTGTTGGCTGAAAGGCTGAAACCCGTGCCATGCTTGAAAGAAAAAAAAACAATGCAATGTATAATAGCCGCGAAGGCATCAGAAATTATTAAAAAAAAATAAGTTAAAACTGTTGCATCAAATATTGTTACATCCATACTTACATCTTTACATTCATACATTCTTATAGGCTTTTACTTTTATAATATCAGTAAGTTACTAATATTATAAATCCTTACTAATATTATAAATGCGAAAGTAACTCTGTCTGTCTGTCTGTCTGTCTGTCTGTCTGTTACGCTTTCACGCTAAAACTATTGGACCGATTTAAATGAAATTTGGTACAAATAAAGTCTGAAGCCTGAGAAAGGACATAGGCTACTTTTTAACCGACTGCAAAAAAGGAGGAGCTCCACGCGGACGAAGTCGCGGGCAGAAGCTAGTGATAAATAATTCAGTTAACATCGTCATGTGATTGTGACCTAACATTTGCAATTTCTCTGCTCATTTAAGTTATTATTTTCTGTCTAGTTTGTACTGCAATATTTTTAAAATCCCTCTAGGGAAATCATTTTGATATCTGTCATGTAAAAAAAGAAGATGGCCGTTACAAAGGGTGCACTTTGCTTTTATATTAAGCTTTAGTTAAGAAATAAAAAGCATACGAGAATAAAACAAAACGTAAAAACCAAAGCCGTTTTTAAATTAAAGTATCTTTTAATTTTTATAAAATCTGCCAGTTAGTCTTCAGTGAATAAAATAAAAATTATTAATAACAATTTAACCGCTTCAAAATTCGTTGCATAGTTTTAAAGATTTAAGCTTAAGCTTTTGTTTTATACTAGTTTATGCGAAATATATCCGTGTCGATGTCGTTTCACTATAGTTTTGTGAATCAATATCGACAAATTATCCACTGACATTTAATACGTATACGACAAAATCGGTCGACAACTTTTGTCGCGCGACAAAAGTAATCATGACTAGATTGGAATGAAACAACTTTAAACGGATTTAACTTGCGTAAGTATTTTATTTTATTGGCTGACGTTTCGGAGCCTTTACAGATTCCATAATCGTAGCACACTTGATTGATTATTGAAAGTTGTTTCATTCCAATGTATAATAACCGCGAAGGCGTCAGAAGTTATAATCATAACTGGGTTTAACCTAACGCTTGCTAGAGCAGTACAGTCATTAATGTGCAAAAACTATAACAAAGACTATAATCGAAACTGACTCTTCAGCGATTAAGTATTAATCTTCCCATTAACTTGTAATTGAGTCATGGGGCCGGCGTTTTCCTGGTATCTAGTCCGAGCAGCGTAGAAGCATTCTAGAAATAAATTACCGTAAATACGTTTTTAAGTTAATTTCATGTACTTAATAAGTTTATAAGAGGGACCTTAACAGTATCTGCTTGGAATGAAACAACTGCAACGGATTTAACTCGCGTATTTTGTTTTATTGGCTGACGTTGCGGAAACTTTATAGTTTCCATAATCGTAGCACGATTGAGCTGACGATAGTCTAACGCTAGCTAGTTTAGCGTTATATAATATGTATCTACCGGCTAGTATCTCCAAGGGGGCCATTCAAGTATTACGTAAGCACATTATACCCCCCATGTCATCAAAAATATCATGAGGTGTCTAGATGGTGATTAGGTTATTTTACACAAATAGCCAAGAACACATTGTCTATGGTTAAAACGGAAAGCATTTTAAAATAATGAGGGCTACCTATTAACTCAACTTTTATTGTCCAATAATTGTCCCTTTACAGTTAAAATGTTGCACGTGACATGGGGGGTATGGGTGTCTAGACGGTGATTAGGTATTACACAAATAACAATAAACACATTGTCTATGCTTGAAAGGAAAGCATTTTTTGAATACTCGTAGTTGTAATAAATCTTACGTAATACTTGAACTTAATATCATAGAAAATTACTTCTGTTAGTTTAGAGGTTAAGTGGAAGGGTAATAAAATGACTTGTATACTCGATTAGCTGTCATATAAAATATTGGACGCAACCACCATACTCTCGTTATACCTTCACTACTTGCTATATCAACTTCACATAAAATTGGATGTCCATTTAATATGACTTTTAATCGACTGGACTATGACAAATGACACATTAATGGCCGGGAAAGGAAGCAAAGTCATTGTGAGAGTTGAGTGCTTTTCGACGTAGATAATGCAATGTGTAATGACATTTTTATACCTTGTCATGCGCTAATTTTGGAACATAAACGATTTAAGTCGTGTTTTTTTTTGCTGATTTAAGAGTTTTCCCGTGAAACCATGCAAACTTACATAATTCAGTCATCACGACCTATTTTTTTTATTTCTCAATCGAACAATGAATGACAAAGAAAAGCGCCTCAAAATTTCGAGAGTGAGGCTCGTGACGTCACGTTATGGTATAATTTACACCACATAGCACACTTCTTTGTATTTTTTGTGTGTTTGAGAAAAGAAAAAATACGTGTCCGATCATTTTCAAAAATGTAACTGACAGACTGAATAAAATTTCATATTCTTTATCCAGTTGTCATCCCTATTAGTAAAGATTTGATTATCTCAATATTATATAGAATTCCTTTATTTTTGCAATACAATACCTATCGCATTTTTATTGAATTCTCGCAAGACATAAATAATAAAAGTAAACTATGGCTCACATAGTTCCAAATATTCGAAATAAAAAGCAGTTTCAAATTACATTATTCACAAATTCAATTCACTTTGAATATAATTTGGAATAAATTCAAACAGCCTGTAGGGGTCAAATCTTCAATTTCGTATAAACTTAATAAAATCTGAATTTAAAGTGCTTGTCTAGATAAAGTAGATTTGTTGACATGTCTTATGATCGAGTGATAAATAAGACAGCAGTTCGTTTTGAACTAAAGCATAAACTCGTAAGTATGTAGAATCACATTTACCTATAGTTTCAATCCTCGTGGAGGAAATATAAAGTCATTCACCCCGCGCTTCTTGACCTTCTTAGATTCATCCTAGTATTTTTTTTATTCTTATTAATTTCTGAGTCACGCAGTTTTTTAAGTACTTATTTACTTAAAACGTTAAATTTTTAATGGGATTAATATAATTACGCCGAGTATGTCTATATAAATACCCAATTACGAGTATCTCTAGATTAAGTCAAATAATAATCCTTACTAATATTATTAATGCGATAGTAACTCTGTCTGTCTAAGCTTTCTCGCTAAAACTACTAACCGATTTAAATGAAATTTGACACAGAAAGTTTAGAGCCTAAGAAAGGATATAGGCTATTTTTAATTGCCAAAAAAGAGTTTTAGGGGTAAAAAGGGGAGATAAATGTTGTATGAAATTCCGGAGTCGCGGGCAAAAGCTAGGAGGTAAATAATTGCGACTATTTTCGCTGAACTGTATTGGATGGCCACTTAGTTCCGTAAATGAGTTCTCATTGACCCAGCCTGGTGTTAACACAGAAACATACATAAATATATATTAGGGTACATTGGGGACCCATTGTGACCCAGTGACCCCTTACGGTAATTTATTGCACGTCCTTCTAATTTTGGGGATAAGAGACAGATATTTGGGGAAGTAAATTAGATTCGATCAGATAGACCAGGTGTAGGTATAGTACTTAGATACGTCTTTATCCGCTTTTGTAGCAGAGTGGAGTCTTTTTTAGGGTTACGTACCCAAAGTGTAAAACGACACTCTTTTATTGAGACTCCGCTATCCGTCCATCCTTTTGTTACCAGGATGTATCTCACATACCGTATTTTTGTTGCCTCTATAACAACAAATACTAAGATTACCTAATAAAAATCTTATTCATAAAACAAACGTGATTTTTTTGCCGTTTTTATCTTCGTGCGTGTCCACTCACACTTGGCAGGTTTTATATTAAAATAGGTAAGTAATTAAAAATTGAATAGTGTTAGACTATCATGAGCTCAGTTGGCTATGAATATGGTAACTGTAAAGTTTTCGAAACGTATAAAATTAAATTCGCGAGTTAAATCAATTCTAATTTTGTTCTAATAAAGTACTTCTAACCATATTATTATAGTAAAAAATCTTATTATCAAAGATATTTTTACTAATTTTTTATCGATCCAGGATATCGCTGCAGAAATGTATCCAGTAAAAAGAAAAAACAGTACTTATCTTTATTCGTTTAAAACTATCAACAGGTAGATAAGGAAAATTGGTACAGGAAAACTTAATACGAGGATATACTATTAGTAATTCACACAAACTTGTTACTTGGAACAGGAAAAGCCCAGGTTGGGTTTTCCTCACTTTGTTACTGGCAATTAAATTCTGGTTTTGAATAGATTCTGGATTTGTCTAGAAGTATAAATAGGGAGGATGAGAGTATTGAAAACAGTCGAGCTTTGTCTCTCATCACTGAAGCATCAGCGTTAAGTGTAAATTGAAGTTAAATATCAAAATGGTGAAACCTTGCTCTATCTTCTTGTTGGCCTGTGTGGCTGTGTTGGTGATTGTATCAGCTCCGCAAGGTGTTGAAGCTGACAAACTCATTGGCAGCTGCGTGTGGGGTGCAGTAAACTACACTTCCGATTGCAATGCAGAGTGCAAGAGGCGCGGGTTCAAAGGAGGTCATTGCGGCAGCTTCGCAAATGTCAACTGTTGGTGTGAAACATAAGATGTTTGAAGAAACGACGATATTTTAAAGATGCGTAACTTTTTGATCAATCAGGATGTAAACATTTTTTGGTAAATTTTTCGTTAATAATTTTGGTTTTTTGTAGGTAATAAAAATTTCTTAACATTAGTATTCGGTTGTTTTATGTCTTTGTCCATAAATCACATTACCGAAAATTATTAAACATGTATTTTTTTAATTTCTCGATCGATCAATAAATTATTAATAATTATACCTAAACGCTTCAGAACTTTAGGATGTCGCGGTGCGGTATAAATTATACAATAACATGACGTCACGAGCCCTCACTACCGAACTTTCACCGCTCCACCACACATATCATTGTCAGTTAGAACATTTTTGTTAGTTTGCGAAATGAAAAAATACATGTCCTATATTTTTTAGTAATCTAACTGAAGGACTTAATAGGATTTCGAATTCTTCACCCTGTCGCCATCTTTATTTTTATTTATTTTATTTATTTATTTGGCATACTAAACATAACATACGGTAATATACAATGTGATAAAATAGGTGTTAAACAGTTTTTTACTAGTATGAGATCCAAGGGAAGTACACACATTATGATTAATAAGTGTAAAAATAATGATAAAACTTAAAATATGCACTTTCTTAGTACCCAAAACAAATTAAGTTATTTTATTTTGGTTGAGGATATTGATCACGCATCTCCTGAAATAAGCAGGACGCGGGTCAAAAATATCAATCTCGTCATTACTAGCCACATCGTTGTACTGCCTACACATTCTTACTATTGGATTGTAAAAGGAAGTATTGTTCTTGTACACTTGGAGGGCAAATAATTTACTAGCACGAGTTCTTAAGCCAGGAACATGGAAAGAGATGAGCGATAAAAGATTTGGTGAATCTACTATGGAGTGCAGTATCTTGTGCAAAAATAAAAAGTCAGTAACCTTACGACGGACATGCAAAGGTTTAATGTTAAAATGGTTAAGCCTATTTTCGTAGCTTGAAATCTGTCGAGTTACACCGTAGCGATAAGCTAGTATTTTCAAAAAAAAAAAAATTATATATATATATATATACTAGCGGCCCGTCCCGGCTTCGCACGGGGGGACTTAAGATTTTAAGGCCTCAGAAACGATACTTTTCCCCCGTTTTTGAAACATTTTCGGTTACTGCTCCGCAACTATAAGACCTAGCGTGATATTATATAGCCTATGTTACTCGGGGATAATGTAGCTTTCCAAAGGTGAAAGAATTTTTGAAATCGGTCCAGTAGTTTCGGAGCCTATTCATTACAAACATACAAAAATACAAAAATACAAATCTTTCCTCTTTATAATATTAGTATAGATATATGCTAATAATTTTATATAGATATAGATAGATTCTGAGTCCTGTCCTTACGATTATGACCCTTATCACCCCACCTACGCGCTCAGAATGAAACACCAAATTGCATTGTAACGTTATCGTAAACATCCTGTTTTTATAGCTCTAGATTTTCCTAGCGCAGTATTGGCCGAGGATTTCCTTCGCAATTGCATTGTGAACCGTGAAATTGGTATCCCGGTTGCCATCCGTGTACCCGGGCTTTAGTTCCACTGTACTGCACTACCTAAAGACCTCGCTGGCCATGCGGGAATCTGATATACCGCGATAAGGCCATCATCTACTTACTTCCTAAGCATTGATTCAAGGACTTTACGGCACAGTTGCTTAATTTTTTTTTATGCATACCATAAGGTATATAAGTATGCTATAGGTACTCGTAGAATAATCACCGAACCTTAATAAATATCTTTGGAAAATTCACGTCAATTGATATCTATACGGGAAGTAAAGTTTATATTGTATGTAAAAATTGACCTCTTCCTACATCAACGTTATCATCAAAATGCTCTTGTTACCTACCTAAAATACCTTCAATCCTAATAGTATTCGAACTCGCATCCTCCGGTTTCGTAGCCAGGACCTTTTGATCAACTATTCCATCAACGTGACAACACACTACGTACTTGAGAAGAATCTGCGCCAGTTGGCTTTATATTGACTGCGCAATGTAATTCGAATAGTTAGTTGTCACCGATATTGTTGCTGTGGTAAAATAGGAATAATTTATCCAATGTACGCAGAGTACTAATTCTTTGTATACCTATTTGTGTAGTCATGTAGATACTAGACAGTGCTCTAATTGAATATTTGACATTTCAATTGTTTACCGAACACGCTCGATCGTGTTCAATTATGCGAATGTAATAATATTATTGGATGTCATTCGATAGCATTGTAAATTGATCGAATTATTCAGCTTATTGTTTCAAAGCAACATTGTTTTGAAGTAGCTAGCTGTTAGGTTGTTCTGAACTAACGTATTTATGCAACATTATTTTTAACAGTGTGTAGATATCTACGTAAAGAGATTATTGGAAATTAACCCCAAGGGTCAAAACGACGATTAATAAGAGCTTTTTAATCCTGACTCAGCAGATTTAATTAAATATATTATTTTACGTAATAACCCGATGTTTCCGCAGTTATTATAAATTGGATGAAACAAGTATAACGACGTTACTTTGCGCATTTTAGACTACCTATTGTCAGTTCAATCTGCTACGAATATGGCTGAGACACACGTCATACTCGTGAACGGGTGCTGTTTGTGTCCGGTCCGTTCAAGTTTGCAAGAGGAACTTTAAAGATAACCAAATGGTTTTACTTTGGAACGAAATTCGACTGTAGACATCATAGTGTCTTATCTACTTATATATATATAAAAGAAAGTTGTGTTAGTTACCCCGTTTATAACTCGAGAACGGCTGAACTGATTTGGCTGAAAATTGGCGGGGAGGTAGCTTAGAGTCAGGAAAAGGACATAGGATACTTTTCATCCCGATCCAGTAAAAAAAAATATTTAGCTCATTTGTTAAAAATAGTAGGTATAGCAAAACGCAACAATGACAGCTGTCAAATCGATTGATTAATGCCGCTACATTGCTTCTTTGCCGGGCGGGACGAAGTCTGCCGGGACCACTAGTATTACATATTTGTTATGTTTGTATTTTATACTTTTTGTTTTGTACTTACATTAGTTTAAATTGTAATAATTATCTTTGTCAAAAATACTTTCTGCTGAGATTTTGCGGCGTTTCTCAGCAATGATGGCCAATTTACTAATATATACCTAATAAAATCCTAAAAATTATGAGAGCTAAGTTTTCTAAACGTCACCAACGCGAGTCAAATCCGTTAAGATTGTTTTGTCCCATTAAGTATTTTACGATTGAATGAAAAAAAAAATATGAAAAATTTGGTTTAAGTTAAGAGTAGGAGAGAAGTACTATCAACTGTGCTGGCGATGTTACACCTTTAAGGCAATAATCGCTTGAACGACCCTGGTACCTGGCGGCTGTGTGTGAAGCAACAAGTGCAAGCAATTTTTTTCTAAAATGGCGTACCCCGAAAGCATCCGATAGTACCTAAGTATAAAATATTCCTATCGATTATCCCAGCAATTTGTTTCTACGTATAATTAATTTGCAGTGTGTTGTATTAAGCGAGGGTTTCATTTGATGGATGGTCACCGAATACACTCTGAATAGCTATCGTATCTTGATCCCGTAAGATCTCATATCAGTATGGGTTTAAGAGCATTTTGTTGATAACATTGACTTAGGAGGAGGTCAATTTTTACTGGTTTTTATATCCTATTAATCTTGTCATGGTCGGCTTGAAGACAACGTGTCGTTGTATCGAATGAAATTAGCTTTATCTATAGTCTGTTAGCTGTCTGTTTAATACCTATATATAAATAAATAAATAAATAATAAATAAATATCTTTGGACAATTCACACCAATTATCTAGTCCCATTTTAAGCAAAGCTTTGCTTGTGTTATGGGTACTAGACAACGGATAAATATACATAAATACATATAAGACATCCAAGACTCAGGTACAGATGCCAGTGCTCATCACATTGACATCTGCCCCTAGCGGGATTCGAACCCGCACCGGTTTCGTAGTCAGGGCCTCTAACCACTAGACCAACAGGCCGTCACTATATATATATATATATATATATATATATATATATATATATATATATATATAATAAATATGTAAGTATGTTTAGTTTTATATATATACTAAATAGACTGACCGAGTGATAATAACATCTAGTTATTTACCTACTTGAATCCATCTACAAACATATTATGATTGAATAACCAATTTTCAAAAACTCATCCCCTAAAAAGGGTAGAAAGTGGAAATAACACTCCATTTTATCTTACCCATTTTACCCCATTAGGACACAAATTTCCAACGACCAGCAGTTAGTTCAGCCAGTCAGTAGTATATATAATTACCTAATTATCCTTTTTATTATAAACCAGTTGCTACAGAATGAACTACGAATACAGAAAAATATTTCCACGTGCAATTTGTATTAAAAGTACCGCAGAACATCGGATTAACCCTATATTACATTTGTTTAATATTCATGAGTGTATTCAAAGAACAGCGGTTCGAAAGTTCATAAATATTGACAACTTTAACTCTATCGCGTAGAGTTAATATGTGTATAGAGAAGGCTATTGAGTGAAAAAGTATTTTTTACACGCCATCCATGTTTGCTCTCCGCGCTGACTCAATACTGCCCTCTCTGTTCACACTGCCCTCGCAAATAATCACGACGCTTTGCATTGTCGGTCCTTGCGTAGAAAACACCGGCAAAACGGAGAGCAGTGGACATTACGTAGAGCAAAACGGCGGTATGTCAAGGAATGTTGTCACACTAATGTGTATTGTGATATAAATAATATATGTTCTTAGGTCCTGGTGTAGTTAGCTTTTGGGTGTCTTTACCTACCTATTTTGTTTTTAGTAATTGGGTGCAATCTATAAACTATTTTTATGTATGTCTAAAGTGCGACATTAAGTTAGTCTTTAATACACTTACATCTATTAAATTTTGTGTAATAAAATACAAATAAATAATTTTTCGTTTGCTCTTTTCGCTACTTCTCACATCTTGGCACGATTTAGAGGCAGTGCTGAGGGCGGATCTTCGTGCGTTTGAGACGCCGTTATTGCCGTTTCTAGCTATATCTAAAATAGTTGCAAATAATATTATTAAGAATCAATTGGAACAGTATTTGGACCCGTACCAGGAGATAAAGTCACTTAAGTCTTTTTACTTATTGATTCTGAGAGGTATTTCAAACGATCGAATCCATCCGTTCATCAATGTATATGGCCATGTCTATTATGACTCTAAATCTATGTGCCGTCACAATTTCGTTTATTATTTTTCGTACAAATATTTAAACGTCCTTTTGATCCAATATTCCTCTCGCTTTGAGTATTTTCACGCTTATATGAATATTTTATATGGCCTTTGTGCTTATTTTTTTCTTATTTTGTTACTGGCACGTGTTCTTTGTCGTTCTGTTTATATGTATGTTACCTAGATCTTTTAATTCACTTATTAAACATTTTATTCTCTGTCTATTTTGAAAACCATTTTCGTTTAATTACTTACTTATAAGACAATAGACGAGTTGGTACATGATTCATTTTACATCTACTTACCTATTATTCTTGTATTATATTATTATGTAAGTTGTATGTATGAATGTTAATCGATAATACCGAACGAACGTAATGACTGGAATATATAATACTAGCTTCTGCCCGCGACTTCGTCCGCGTGGAACTCCTCCTTTTTTGCAGTCGGTTAAAAATTAGCCTATATTCTTTCTCAGGGTCCAGACTTTCTTTCTACCAAATTTCATTTAAATCGCTCTAGTAGTTTTAGCGTGAAGGCGTAATTAACAGACAGACAGACAGACAGACAGAGTTACTTTCGCATTTATAATATTAGTAGGGATTTTGAAATTGACGTAAAATATCGACAAGTCACGTGGTCCGTTTTCAGACCACGTGACTTACCACTATAGCTACATACAGTCATATGCATTGTTTTTTTTGTTTTTTTTTTACAAATTGAATACGGAAACGCAGTTATGACACCGGCTTGCAAGATGGTTCTTTGCAAGATGGTACGGTGAACTGTCACAATAAAAATATTTACTTACTCAGCATAGGAACTGTAAGTGACAATTCACTCTCCCCCAATACTGTAAGTAAGCGATATTTATGAATTGTAAACACTTTATTTTCTTTGTCGGAAAATTTGGGGCTATAAAAAAGCTTTTAACGTTTGTCTGTCAATAACAAGTACCTACTATATATTGTTATATTAAACATTTTGTTGTATATTATAGAACAGATCTGTTTCCACAAGTATTATTTGTAATAAACATTATTAAAACAAAATAGATTGAAATGAGTCAATAGGGATGATGAATTGAAGAAAAGGAAATTCCATTTAATCCGTCAGTTTGGTTTATAAATAAATATTGAACAGGTTTTTTTTTTAAATGACAAATACAATTAATACCACAAAGTGACGTCACGATCCACTCTCGAACTTTAGATTTTAGAAGCACTTATCTTAGTCATTTATTGTTCGATTGCAAAAAGAAAAAATACATGACCAATATATTTTGATAATTTCTGATGCCTTCGCGGTTATTACACATTGGAATGAAACAACTATTAACGGATTTAACTCGCGTATTTTTATTTTATTTTATACTTACTTGACTTTAGCGTTAGACTATTGTCAGCTCAGTCGTGCTACGATTATGGAAACTGTAAAGAATCCGTAACGTCAGCAAATAAAATAAAATAAAAATACGCGAGTTAAATCCGTTAATAGTTGTTTCATTCCAATATATTTTGGTAAGTTATTTGATGGGCAAAGAAAAAAATACAGTCGTCGTGCCTATTTATCTTGCATGTGTAATAATTTGTCTACATTTAAATTTAAGCTTTAGTTTACTGTATATTAGATATATTGTGATGTAGGGTCGATTCCGGATCCTGTGTAATATTTAGAAGAATTGTGCGTGTTTGATGGAAAATGGTTACGTGAAGTAAAGAACCTTTAAGTGTTATAAAGCGGACAATCGGCGCTAAAAGTCGCCATGAATCGCTCTTAGGCAGCCTTTGGAGAATAATTGGTACTTGGAACACAAAGTTGCTTTGGATTTCAAGAAGATGATGGTCAGCAACAAACGGACCGATTTGGCTAAAAATTGGTAGGGAGGTAGCTTAGAACTAGGAAACGCATCAAGGAAACTTTTTATCCCGTTCCGTGGGAAAGTTAGCATTTTGTTTTTCACCTTTATTACCTGTAAAACGGCCTAGCTTTCAGCTTAGCCAGTATCTATTCCTTTCTACTTCAGTTTATTTTATACCTACTACCAATTCTAAAAATACTTTTTTTTTAAATCACGTGAGTTTGCAAAAATTTCGAGATCGTTACGATAAATGTCACAGGTTGTCCCGAACTGCTAACATCTTTATGTAGTTTGGACCTTTCCCGTTTCGTCTTACGATCCTGCACAATTAATTAAAAAAATATATATACTTAGTAGATATAAGATATATAACAAAATACTTATGTATAGTGATGTTTAAGCACTAAGCACATTTACTTAGATCAAATTAACTATTTATTTTATTACTCAAATAACAAAACTAAATATTTATTTCTCCGAATTACAGTTACAAAAATAGTATAAATAATTTTGTTCTAGGTACTGACTGTTTTTTAATCCAACAAAATAAATTCTTATTCAAGATAAACTTCTTTGGGAAGACAATGTTTTTTTTGCTATCTTCAAAAGATTCGGGTCCCACAAAGATTTACCCTTTTAATCTGATTAAAGGTTTAGGTTATTTTTGTTAGTACCTAAATATATTTTTTTATTTTGGGTCTGTGTTAGGCAGAAGTTATAATAATATTGGTATAGTTGATATAGATAATCTTAATAATACCTGTATATAAAAATTTAAATTTCGCACCCCTAGATCTAAAGGGAGCTAACTCAAAAAAGTAACTATTTCGGGAGAGGCGAAATTGTTGTAAGGAATCGGATCCTTTTTTTTAGCGTGTGTTTAATTTAAATCTTCAGATTTTTGAGTTAGCTTCCTTTAGATCTAGGTGTGCGATTTTCTCGCAAAAAATAATGAGTGGATTTAAATGCAACTTAACAATCTAAATATATAAAATTGCCATGTCGCGGTGTGTGTTGCTAAACTCTTCCGAATCGGCTGTACCGATTTTTATGAAATTTTGTGCGCATATCGGCTAGATCTGAGAATCGGCCTACATCTGTTTATGGTTTCTTTATACCTAGTATTTGTCAAATATTAAACTACACCTGGGGGCCTAGACAAGATGCTAACGTTGAACGTTGGCACCAAAATGTATGGGATATGACATCCGCGAACTACAGTCACGTACGTCATAAACGTTCGCGGATGTCAAAACCCATACATTTTGGTCGTTTCGTTTAACGTTAACGTTGAACGTTGGCACCTTGTCTACGGACCCTGGTTACATTTCGCATGTTGATAATGAAAGTGACTCAATTATAAATAGGTAGGTACTTATACATTTATACAAAGCATGCATTTCGAGATAGGTCATTTTCGTTCTCAACATGCGATTTGATGACGCATTTAAGTAACACATCTACTTACTATAAGTACTAATTAAGTACCTCTCTATAGGTAATAGTTAGTTACTATCAGCGCATGAAACTCGTACTGCAGTCACTTTGACAGATAGTTTGACGTTTCGGTGAAGACAAACACAAGTTTACTTTGACGTTCACTTGTTGAATATCAAGTCCGTGGACTACACCAGACGTGGAGTAAAATTCCAAAGTGATTTAAACTTTCTATTTAACACTCTTCAACTTTAGATTTTATTGTCAAAGTCATAGAGTGTCAATTAAGGTGGTTTTGGACTGGAGATGGGCTCTATTAATATGTATGCCGTCCTAAACTAGAACAGAACTGGCTCAATCAGTTTGCCCGTTTCTGAAACTCACAAATGCTAGTTTTAGGTATGAATAAATTGAGCATAAAACAGATGGACAGAAGTATTTGGTGACTGTAAATTAATAAATAAAGATCCCTTATTATATTACAGAATCCTAATAAACAACTGCACAAATTAAAAGAAAAGACATGAAAAGTTGAGTGGTTTGTAAATTAAAAATAACGGACGAACAAACATACATATTAGATACATACAAAAATACCGGTCAAAATCATAACTCTCGTTTCTTTGCCGTAGTTGGGTAAATAAAATAAGTACGTGAGCTAAATCCGTCTATAGTTGTTTCACTCCAAAGTAACTGTATTACTAGGTAAATTTGCAAAATAAAGCACATATCTAATTAATTTAAAGTTTATATTTGTAGTTGAAACCACTCCGCAGTAAGTTAGGGCAGGTGACAATCTGGCAAGTCGCCAGCCGACTCCTGTGTGTAGCCGTATCTTTAACAACTTTAAATGTCAGTCATACTTCCTAGGTAACTGAGATATATTAAAGAAAACAAAAATAAGGTACTTGGCTTTTATCAATATATATAAAACTAGCCTTTTCCCGCGACTCCGTCCGCGTGGTATCAGTAATAACACTTTTATCCGCCATTTTAACCACTTACAAATATTTCGCAATTAAAAGTGTTCTATGTCCTTTCTAAGGCTCTGTGTAGGTACCAAATTTCAATGATAACGTATTAATTAACTCGTGTACTTTATATTATACGATATAATTATAGTCTAACACTATGTAACATCAACATAATATAGAATAAAATACGCGTGTTAAGTCGGTTATAATTGTTTCATTCCATTGTGTAATAACCGCGAAGGCAACAGAAATTACTCTATACGTGTTATTCAATTAATAAGAAACAAAATCTCGTTCTTTAGACATCATGTAATTTTGATAAAAATGCCAGTAAATAAAATGTACTAAAAAAAATAATTCTTAATTACAGGCTCTGAGCCCATACATACATTCGTTAGCTACAATTTATAACTATAAGCAATGTTGAAAATATGTATGATATTGTACAAATTCCCTCGAGAGAAGCGAAGTAATGAAATTGTATTTAATAAAGCCCGACAAATTAAAAGGATCTCTTGACTTTATTCAATAAAAGCTGACACTCTGTTCTAAAGAGGTTAATACAATATATTTTTGAATTGGAACGGGAAAAGAATTTAATAAAACGTGAAGTACCTCAATCAAGAGCAAACCTATTATAGGTATTTAAATTATAATCTCAGTATCTTGTTTAATCGAAACTTTCTTTACCTATACAGTACTAGCTTCTGCCCGCGACTTCGTCCGCGTGGAACTCCCCCTTTTTTGCAGTCGGTTAAAAAGTAGCCTATGTCCTTTCTCAGGCTCCAGACTTTCTTTGTACCAAATTTTATTTAAATCGGTCCAGTAGTTTTAGCGTAAAAGAGTAACAAACAGACAGACAGACAGACAGACAGAGTTACTTTCGCATTTATAATATTAGTATGGATAATAACAATCGTAAGATTCGAATGAAACAACTATTAACGGATTAACTCGCGTATTTTTATTTAATTTAATTTAGATATAAGGTAGTTTGCATAACTATATAAATCACTTTAGCGTTAGACTATTGTCAGCTCAGTCGTGCTACGATTATGGAAACAGTAAAGAATCCGAAACGTCAGCAAATAAAATAAAAATACGCGAGTTAAATTTGTTAATAGTTGTTTCATTCCAATGTGTAATAACCGCGAAGGCATCAGAAATTATAACAATCGTAAGATTAAAATAATGTAAACTTACTATAATGTAAACTGAAGGTGGAAGCTATTACAAAATAGCTTCTACCCGTAACTTCATTCGCGATAATCACCCCAGTTTAACGAACGAAAAGGACCCCTGTGCATAATTTAAAGTTTTTAACCCAGGCAAAATGTAAGATAATTTAACAAGTTGGGAAATTCTTACCTTAGTGGGATGAAAATCGGGTAAAAGCTCGTCTAAATATCCTAGTGAAATCCTACTACTATTATAAAGGCGAAAGTTTGTAAGTATGGATGTATGGATGTTTGTTACTCTTTCACGTAAAAACTACTGAATGGATTTGAATGAAACTTTACCACAATATAGCTTATACATCAGAATAACATATCCTACTACTATTATAAAGGCGAAAGCTTGTAAGTATGGATGTATGGATGTTTGTTACTCTTTCACGTAAAAACTACTGAATGGATTTGAATGAAACTTTACCACAATATAGCTTATACATCAGAATAACATATAGGCTATATTTTATAACGATATAGTGTAAAATACTAATCATACGCAGACGAAGTCGCGGGCAGAAGCTAGTTAGATATAAGTAAGATCTTCTTGAATAATAAAACAGTCATAATCAAAGATAAGATAAGATATAAGTGAAAAATTACATTATTAAAACTTGTCATAAAATAATAAGTGTAACGTAATGTTCTGAAAGGATATAAGTGTAATACTGCCTGTATAGAACTTACCCCTTTTCCCTTTACATAAGTAGGTACTTTAGTGTCACTGTGACACTCTAGGGTCCTAGACAAGTGCCCAACGTTCAACGTTAACGTTAAACGTTAGGACCGAAATGCATGGGATTTGACATCCGCGAACGACTGTCATGTACGTCACAAATGTCAAATCCCATACATTTTGGTGCTAACGTTTAACGTTAACGTTGAACGTTGGGCACTTGTCTAGGACCCTAATTAGAAAAGGTTGAACTGATATCATCGCAAACCACTCTGTCTAGAAACTTTTAAATTTGAAGACCTCTTTATAACTAAGCCTCTTCTGGAATCTCTATAAAATTGGAGTGCACGAGTGTAAAAATTTGTTTGAGATTCTAAGTTTAACAATAAAATCAAAATCTACGCTTTGCATGTTTTAATATATACCCATAAATTCGCTTCAAGCGTAGATTTAGAATTTACCTTTAAACATAGATAAAAAATCTTAAACAAATTAATACACCTACTAGCTGTCCGCCCAGGTTTCGCTCGGATCCCTTTTTTATAGCCTGTGTTACTCGGGAATAGTGTAGCTTCCCAACAGTGAAAGAATTTTTCAAATCGGTCCAGTCGTTAGATATATCAAGGAGTAGAGAAATTCGAAGACTCACCAGTGGATTCTCATGGTGTAGAAGTTAGCACGCTATCGCTAGTAAAGTCAAGGGCGTGGGTTCGAGTCCCACTGAGAGTCATTATTTTTCTACTTAGTACAAAATATAATTTTAAATTTATACACTCGAATTGTATGCTACCAATCCGTGCATTAAAACATGCATACTTCTGTAACTTGTACAAGACTTACTTGGAGCTCAAACTGTCAGAACTTGCAATGTTAAGTGAAACAAACAAAATTGGCATGTCGCCAGATATGTAGACAATCACAGTTAGAATGTATCTACCAGTAGGGATAAGTCTGGTTAGGAGTTAAGCTAACGTTATTGTGCTATACCCCGCCGGCGGGGTCGAATATAGGTACTAAGGGACAACTTAGGTATATTCTCAGTATACCATCAGCGTTTCCCTGCTTTTAATATTTTGCTACTTTATTTAGGAGTATTCTCGTAAGCAAAAACATTTGGTTTTTACCAATTGCGCGAATAATGCAATGATTCTGCAGCGGGGCCTTAGACTATTGGATATATTTCAAACAACTGTAATCACTATATCACAGACGCCTGAAGTTGGAACATATGTTTACACTATTTACATATTGCTTGCTCATCGAGTGAACTAATATCAGCTGACTTGAGTTTTGTGACACGAATTCAATAAAATCGATCTTTATCTCTTTTCCACTCGTGACGCTAATGGAGCGAGTGATAGAGACGGGATTAAGTATCGAAAGTTAGGAAGGGTTGTTTGATTAATTCAATTGCAAATGCGACACGACTGTCAGCGTCTTTTATGGTTTGACCTACTTTTAAGCAATAAAAATTGATAAATTCTTTTTTTTTTGATATCTTTCTCGTATATCGGTCCATCATCATTTTTTACTTGGAATTTGGTTTGTCTTTGACTAACGATTATCGATATATCTTTGTCTCTAGGTAGGTATATAGATTGGTGATGCCTTCGCTGTTATTACACATTGGATTAAAGCAACTATAAACGGATTTAACTCCCTTATTTTATTTTATTCGCTGACCTATTGAAAGCTCCACGATAGTCTAACGCAGTCACGTCAGTTCAGTCGTGCTACGAAATATGGGAACCTTATAGTTTTCGACACGTCATAAAATAAAATACGCGAGTTAAACCCATTATAGTTGTTTCATTCCAAGGTACATTGTATTGTTAAGTTTCACATACTGGCTGTTAATTCTCGTCGACACTGGATTCCTATTTAAATATTCAGAGAATTTTCTAGACTTATCAAAAATATATCAGGATTCGATTACATGTAAACAAATATCTACAACTATCTGAACTTGTCCATTATTCAAATATTAGTAGTTGCCTAAATATAAGTTTTGAACTAAACTTAGTACTTTACTTGAAAAACTGCGGGCTTTTGTAGGTTAATTCAAACTAGATGACTTTGCTGTTGTAAGCTTTATTTGTCTAATAATAAAGATCAAGTTAACTAAAATAATATTTACAACTAATATTAGCTCGATTTGCAAATAAAAAGCTACTAACTTTCTTATTCCTAGAAACACCAGAAAAAAAATCCTCAACACTGCGACATTTCAAATTATAGCTGTGTTTTAAGTACGTACCAAGTTAAGCCTCAGAAAATAGAATGCTTACTTACAGTGCATTTGTTTTCTCTGTTGTTTCATATTAAGTAGAGAGGGATGGGTGGTATTTGTAGTTTATTTTTGTACAGTGCATGTAAGGCTTGAGCAAACTGCACATTCTCC
Organism: Polylopha cassiicola; assembly: GCA_038024825.1. Taxonomy (NCBI): domain Eukaryota; kingdom Metazoa; phylum Arthropoda; class Insecta; order Lepidoptera; family Tortricidae; genus Polylopha; species Polylopha cassiicola. Next base: position 9,668,286 of record CP149055.1, read on the forward strand.
CGTGTGGCGCTGCGCCAAGAGAATAAATACATACGTAATGCAATAAAATGCACATTTATCTTCGACTCCGTATCCGACATGAATTTTGTAGGCTTACATTTGTTACGTTGTCGCCTTGATAATAAAATATAGACACCTATTTTTGCAGTTGGCAGAATTGTGACGAATTTTATGTTCGGAATTCGGATAGGTACACTATAATATGTTCATCGATTGGCTACATTATTTAATTTTGTAATGTTGGTCACACAGATTGTTATGTCTAAGAATATAATTATTATTTACTATATTGTTAAAGAATTTTCGTCGCCTTTCTTACTTAATTATGATAGCAATATCCTTTTTGTATTGGTTTTTGCACTTACTAGTATTTGATAATATTCGATATTAATAAAATATTTCGAAGACAAATCGAAACATCTAAGTTAGCGGGTGAATTAAATTGAAGGCGATGAGACGACCTGGCTCCAATTTTATAAACGCGACAATTGTCGATGACAAGTGACAATATGTTTATAATACAATCACGACAAGAAATCTACGCTGGTTTAGCGTTATATTATTCGAGAAACAAATTGACTTAAAGGTCATACAGCCGTCACGACTTTATTCAAAAACATAGTAGTACCTACCTAAGATTTTGTTCTTAAAAAACATTTACAGCTCTTAAAACGCTGCCGATTCATCGAAAAAGACCGGAAAAGCTTCTGGAGGTCGTATAAGTGATTTAAGTAGGTACATAATAATATATTGTTTTTTGTAATGCTTCTTTATTGATCGTCTAAGATTTTTTAGGGGTTTCAAGACCCTATAATCCAATTTAGAGAGCCCCTATAGCAATGCTAAAACATCGGAAGTAGGCAAAAACACGTCAACAAATGGTCCCTAATGATCTCATTGTTATTATAATATCACGTACCATCTTTTCACCATTTTGACATTCAAGGACGTTATTAAATAACAAGTATTTCTTTAGAGGTGAGACACATTAACTGGTAGAAGTTTGTGAAAGTTTTGGCAGACGCGCGTAAATACTTGATTCCGATTCACGACTCGAATCAAACACGACATACGACTCAAATCAATCACGACTTACCTGACTCAATCACGACTTATGACTCGACTCAATTACGACTTATGACTTGACACTACGACGACTTCTGATTCAAGTCAGTCACGATTTACGGCTTGACTTTATGACAACATATGACTCGACTCAATCATGACTTACGAATCGACTCGATTACGACATACGACTCGACTCAATCAAGAATTACAATTGGACTCCATTACTCACTACAGCTTAATTCCTCTTGATCACGACTTTTAGATCCCAAATAAAAAATCGTTGTAAGAGTTTGGAATTAGGTGCGGCTTCAAAACCTCAAAATCCGGTGCATACTCGACAAATAGTTTAAAAAATATACATAGCGTTATGTACTCGAAAATACACGTGGACCTAGTTTTTTTCGTAGACGAGTTCTCGGAAGACTAGCGGGGATTTTGCCTAGTATATCACGTCACACCTCTATATTCCCTGCAATTTTCACTGCCGCCCATTAAATTCGGTCACGCATTTCCTCAAACGTCCCACAGAGACTCGTGACAAGAGACCCTAATACTTCACAAAGGGTTTTGAACAACAATGTTTTTGAAAGACGCTGTTTGAAAACGTGGTGAACGGTTAGAATTGAGACCCTAAAATTGGGATGAAAAAACTATAATGGATTAAGCTCGCGTACATTGACTTTAATGCTGAAAAAAACGCTTTAGTGTTAGACTATTGTCAACTCAGTGGGCTGTGAACTTTAACAAAAACACAATTTCTGCTTAGTTTCTTACGGCGTTCGTCCAAGCAATGCCATAATATTATTGTCTTTGTGAAGCGCCATAGTACCTTTACACATCTGGGGCGTAAAAGTAATATTTTACAGATCAACCTTTTGACTTACACTGGTTTTGTTTTTGTATATTTTGCGTCGATACTATATTTTACTTTGGGAAGTAAGCAAACCTTAAGCCAACAATATCATTGTTTGTAATAACAAACAATGATATTGTTGGCTTATTTATTTATTAGTACGAACATAAGATTAATTTTTAATATCATTATGTGTTGCTGATGATCATATTGTTATGAGGTCACATTGCATCGACCACAATGACATTGACATTTGCATTGATATCTTATCTAAAAATGAACACTAGAAATAATATCTTTAGTAAATCAATAATTGCAAAAAGGTTCAGTATAGGAAAACATATTTCTATCACTACTTTCGACCTTATTTATAATTCTAATGAATATTGTCAAATTGCTGATGCGAAATGTATCATTATTAGAACATACTAATTATTAGGTTCTAAAAACATTTTGTCAACATATAGACGACATTATGACGTCTAGTAAATGTCAACTTGGATACTTTGTCCACTTTTGACGTTTGAAGACGACATATTGTCAGAAGTGGATACTTGTCTATACTCTATATCGACATGACAAAACGTCGACGTGACAAATCATCATGCTTGCAGGTCATCAAACCACCCTGTTTGAAGAACCCTTAAGAAGTGGTCACTGTGGCGGACCTTAAGGGAGAACTATGTCCAGTAATGGAAGTCTTAAGGTTACTAAAGATGATGACGATGATGTATAACAGAAATTTAAATTAGTGAATTCTTACAAAAAACAAATCAGGATCTTTAAATAAATTGCATTCTGAAGTGTATCGGGTGAAAGTGATTTATCTTATCTATCAGCAGACCGTATGTCGTGCTATATATATTTTAGATCAATTTGTGAAAATATCAGACGATTCTACAAGGTGAGTGAATCAGTTCCAATAATGGAATCCAAAGACGAACTGCAAGTTTTCTTACAAGATCTCGCAGATAAACATGGTACTAGCAATGGTCATATAGAGATAAAAGACTTACCTTCTGATGGCGCTAATTTCACGAGTAATTTATATCTGGTTAATGTGTCAGCACCTTTTAAGGAAGACTTGAGGCTTTTCGTAAAAGTTGCCAATTTGAGCAAAGAGATCCGTGCGGATAACGTGGTGTGGTCAAATTTCTTCAAATTGGAGCATATATTTTACACCTCTTTGGCAGAAACATTTAAGGTAATTTATGACAAATACAATATCTCGAAAGAACACAGATTTAACATACCCAAGTGCTATGGTAGTATTAGTGAAGATTTGCAAGAGAAGTTGGTGCTTAATAATCTTGTGGCTGAAGGATATAGCAGTTTTGACAGAGAAAGTGCTATGAGCTGGGAATACGCTTCCAAAGCAATAGATCAAATGGCGAAATTACATTCCCTTGGCCTTGCAATAAACAAAGAAAATCCAAAGCTTCTTGAAAATCTGATAGGCTCTTAAGTAGAAGATGTGTTTGAAACTGACAGCATGATTCAAGTAGTTACTCAACAAATAAATCTGTTTGCTGAAACTATTCAAGACGAATATAAGGACAGGTTGAAGCAGTGTCTTGCTTCAGATTGCCTAAAATTAAAGCGAGAGGATAAGATTGCGCTCATTCATCGTGACTTTAGGCCCAGTAACTTAATGCATCGTCGAAGAGTAAGTATATAATACTTTTCTGCACATTTGTAAATTCTGTACCTTAATTAAACAGAAACTTATATCTTTAATCTCATCTAACATCCTTAAGTATTTTTAATCTATACAATCTGACAATGGTTAAAATACAAATAGAAAAATGTACATAAAATAGATTTTCTCTTTGATCAAGAGGTTAGGTTTTCACAGCTCTCTCTGCTCCTGTCCAAGACAGATTAGGTTTTTAGTTTTTGTTAAATTTTGTCTTAATACTGATTTTAGTATACACGTCTATTATATAATATTATTATTTCCAAAAATAACTATTATTTTTTAGAACGACGAGCTTGAGATAATGGTATTAGACTTTCAAACCTACCCTCGAGGTAATCCTGCAATCGATCTTTTGTACTTCATCTTCATGAGTTCCGACGAGGAATTTAGAAGATGTCACTACCAGCACCTTCTGGAGTACTACTACTCGCGGCTCACGCTGGAGTTGCAGCGTCTGGGCATGGATATCGAGGTAGTCTACCCGAGACGAGTTTTTGATCAAAATATAAAGGAAGTAAGTGAACAGACTCTTGTTTTACTTTTGTCATTTAATGTTATAATAATATGTTTAATGTGAAATCAAAAGTAATATTAATTATGTATAACGTAATTTTAATGAATTTCTTATCGCAGCAGTGTTTTTGTTCTGTTTTTTAGTGGATATAAACAGACACTGGTGCTTTTATGTACTTTCTGTAACACCTCTTTTGCTTGTCATTTTGTTGGCAATTATGAGTTCTAATTTTGACCGTAAATCCGAAATGTACTCTATGTGTTGAGTAGATTTCGCGGAGATACGGAGAATTGGATAAAAAAATCATTTTTTCCGTCCTCCGGCCAGAAAGCGCCAACTTTGTGGCCGCTGCGCTAAATGAAATTTCCTCTTCCTGGCTTCGTCGAACAGAAAAATAGTATACTGACCTCGGCCAGTAAAATAAAAAAGCCTCAGATCACATTTTTGTCAACCTCGGCTTCGCCTCGGACGACAATTACATGTGATCTGCGACATTTTTTATTTTACTGGCCTTGGTGCGTAATGTACTATTTATATTTCAGTTACTCAAGTACAGCATGTTCTTGGAATAGTAGCAATAGCGACAGTGAATTCAGAGGACGCACACAAGTGAAATTTACGTTATTCATGGCCAATATTGCCAAAGACAAAGTTACTCCGATTTAAAAATAGTAAACTTATTTAGGTACACGACATATGACTCCATCTATTAATTATCTATCGAATGTTTGAAACTTCTTATTTAGATACCCACAACACTCGATTTAAACAGTTTTACTTATGGAGTAATTTATTAGGATTTTGAACATTAGTTTAACAACAACGTTTAGTTTTTATTTAGTTGATATTAGGTGTAAAACATAATGGAGTCTATACCTTCAGGTAAGTATGTTATTTCTGTATAATTAAAAGGCTTATAAAACTTACGATTTCATAGTTAAATAGTTTTGAATAGAAGGCTATACTTTAAGAGTTTAGTTTTTTTTTACATAGTGAAATAGTTCATACTCAATCGCACTCAATCAGTTTATTTTACATATTTCGAAAGAACATATCTATAGCTTTCATATGACAATAAAATTAGCTGCTTCTACCTGCTTCACCTTAACAAAATAGAATCGAACTCAACAAGGTTTTTGAATAAAAAAAATGCTCTTGACAATTTTTCAGGCAGTTCCAGGCGTAGCATTCCAATTAGTCGAAAAGAACTATTGAATTAAGATAAAGAAGTATAATAATTTCTTTATCTTAATTGTATTTTTTTAACTTTATCATTTTTAATACTAGTAAGATTGAATATATCAATTAAACATGGTATTAATAAAGTTTAATTTTCTAAAGCACCTTCAAAATATTATTTTAGACAAACTACAGCAATGTACACACTTAACGTAATATTGGCCAGCTTTTGAGTAAATCTCACCTGTGTGGGACGCCCCTAATGTTACTGATAAGGGAATAGAAAGTCTAGTCGTCAAAATAAACCCACGCTCTTTGGAGAAAATGCATGGCATCCTACGGGACCTTGTGAGATGGAATGTCATCTGAGGCCAATAACATAATAATATTGCGATGCAAGTGTGGTGATAATTATGATCTGATAATTACTCTACAAGGCGATATTATAGTGTGAGTCGGAGACGAGCGCGTTAGGAGTCGAGTATGTAATTATATTTTTACAAGAGTATGGCACGGCGTTTTTCAACACAGGCACTTACGAAGAAAAAACACATCTTTAACATTTGGTCATATATGTTTTAACACGTTCGTTGCATTACGAGATCTATCAGATCTCTTGCAGGACTTTTGTATTGTGCGTTGAACATAATCGTGCTGTTTCACTCCTTGCGGGTGGATCTAACTTGTAAAGTTCTTTAGGTATGAGTAGGACAAATATACATATTTGCTTCTTACTTAAAGATGAATTCAAGGACATTAAAAAAGAAATTAGAGATGGATTAGGTCCCTAACGCACAGTACTGTAATTATTTTCATTCCTTGCGTTAGGAGATATGTCGGTACTCGTGGAATCGTACGCCTCGTAGACGCAAGAGATGGAAGGTTGCGCTGCGTGACTCGTTTTAGTGTTGTCCTAGCATCGACGTGGGAGGTCGCGCGCACTTTTGCGATATAACACTCGGGTATATACCTACGTGTTGATTATCATTTTTGTTATACAATGAGAAACAGAACTTTAAAAGAAAAAAGTGTAAAAAATCTATTAATTTTGGTGAGATTTCCAACAAAAAATCAACGCCGGATTATACTGCTGCATCGTCCAGTAAAATAAAAATTTTGGATTACCATTTTCGCGCAATGCAAGCCATCAATGCGCTTACCATGTTTTAATGAAAAACACTTTGCATGATTAATAAAACTTTTTCAATCGACAACTGAGATATTATTTTATTCCCATCACTACTTACTACACATATTGAACTATCTTCCGTTGCGGTACGAGATACAATCGATACCATATTTTTTTTTGGTATTTGTAGTTTATTCAAATGTCATAACTGCGTGCGAACCTAGCAAAATATAAAGCAATAGGCTATCTTTCACCCACAAAAACTTCAAAATATATTTGATTGTTTTCTTGGAAGATATAAACTATTTTGAAAACTGTATCTTTAGGAGACCGATTAGGTCTCAAACGCACCAAATGGTAGGTTAGTTTGGAGATCTTTTAGGTCTCCAAAGCACCAGCTGAAAGTTTTTTGAAAGTGATGGCGCAGGGAACGTGTTAAGAAATAATAATTGTCTTTGGCTGCGTTTATGTTTTCAGTTAGAAATATAATACAATTTTATATTCTTGATTTTTAAAAATTTAAGACCATTTTTTTTTTGTGATTCTGCCTTGAAAAATACGTAAGTTCAATCCCGAATTTTCACCCTAATACGATCAACCACTGAGTGGCAGTAAATGGTATAAATAATTACATCTGACAAATTGTATTGACTGTTAATAATTGTAATTTGGCATACCTAATAATGTAATTATAATTATTGTAGAAATTTTGAGAAATGAATAAATCTAATCTAATTTTGGTACATATTTCGTTCTTATAGTGAACATTTTGCGTAGGTATTGCACATTTTACTCTGGGACGTAGCAAACCTGACGTATTACAAATAATATTAAAATTCTGATATTGTTGGATTGCTTACGACGGACATAAGAATACTTATTAATGTGATTACGTGCACATTACATCGACCACATGTCATTCGCATTGTTATCTTATCTAAAAATGCACACAAGAAAGAACACTCTTAGGTATTTATCCCTACTAATATTATAAATGCGTTAGTAACTCTGTATGTCTGTCTGTCTGTTGCTCTTTCACGCCTAAACGGCTGAACGGATTTTGATGAAATTTGGTATGGTAATAGATGATAACCTAGAAATGGACATAGGCTATAAATAATCACGCCATCGTTCTTTGGGGGTAGGCAGTAGGCAGATAACTAAATTAAGATAGTGATTTTTAGTCGTTTTGGTTGGGACATTTGCTCTATTGCTCTATTGCTCTATTGCTCTATATATTATAATTGCGAAAGTAACTCTGTCTGTCTGTCTGTCTGTCTGTCTGTTACGCTTTCACGCTAAAACTACTGGACCGATTTAAATGAAATTTGGTACAAAGAAAGTCTGGAGCTTCAGAAAGGACATAGGCTACTTTTTAACCGGCTGCAAAAAAGGACGAGTTCCACGCGGACGAAGTCGCGGGCAGAAGCTAGTTATCAATAAAATGCAATAAGTGCAAAAAGGTTCAATATAGAAAAACACATTTGTACCAATAGTTCGTGCTAATTTATAATGTCAATGAATTCATCGTTATCTTTTTTGTTATTGGAACATACTAACTTTAAGGTTCTATTCTGTCTTTATAAATTTATGTACAGGTAGGTATATGGATCTAATAGAAAACTTCTAACAATTTATGATACGAGTGTCAAGTATTTCAATAATAGTGACATAGGCACACTCCTTTCTTGTCACTCTTAAAACTATAGCTTTCATTGATGGTTAAGAATCAGTCCGTCATCAGGAACTCTAAATAAAAATAAGGATAATTATATGCAATTAATTTATCTTATCTAGCAACAGGTACATCGTGGTATATATTTCGGATTAATTTGTGAAAGTATCAGACGTTTCTACAAGTTGAGTTCATTTTAGTTCCAATCATGGCATCCACAGACGAACTGCAAGTTTTTTTACAAGATATCGCAAATAAACATGGTTATGGCAAAAATCATATAGAGGTAAAAAAATTGCCTTCTGATGGTGTCAATTTCACTAGTAATTTATATCTGGTTAATGTGTCAGCACCTTTAAAAGATGACCTGAAGCTTTTCGTAAAAGTTGCCAATTTAAGTAAAGAGTTCCGTGCGGAGAACAAAGCAATTGCGACAAATTTATTTAATTTGGAGTTTATTTTTTACACTTCTTTGGTAGACACTTTTAAGGTAATTTACAACAAATACAATATTCCGAAAGAACAGAGACTAAACATAACAAAGTGCTATGGCAGTGTTAGTGAAGAGATGCTCAGTCATGCTACGAATATGGAAACTGTATAGTTTTCGAAATTTCATTTCGATTATTGTAAGTTTTGTATCTAATACATATATAATTCGCACACCTAGATCTAAAGGGAGCTAACTCAAAAATCTTAAGATTTTAATTAAACACACGCTAAAAAAAAGGATCCGTTTCCTTATAACAATTTCGCCTCTCCCGAAAAAGTTACTTTTTTTGAGTTAGCTCCCTTTAGATCTAAGGGTGCGATATATATATCGGTATATCGCACAATTTGATCTAAACAGGATTAACTATAAAGAGTGTTTTTTTCATGAAAGATGAAAAACTAATTAATAAGTCCATGTGCACTGAAGGAGATTTCTGTATAGATTTATGCTTTTATATGTAGCTAGAAGAGTTATAGCTAGATATAGGTAGGTTTTGTTGTAAAGAATTCGATGATGTGCATAACTCAATTCTACATCTGGTGTTCGAGCTAGCTCCCTTTAAAACTAAGTGTCGCGGTCTGATGTATAATGACCGAATAGAATTAAATATTTTCTATGTTCCAGATAAAAAACATATCGATACTAATATTATAAAGCTGAAGAGTTTGTTTGATTGTTTGTTTGTTTGAACGCGCTAATCTCAGGAACTACTGGTTCGAATTCAAAAATTCTTTTTTTGTTGGATAGACCATTTATCGAGGAAGGCTTTAGTCTATATATAATATTATAAAGCTGAAGAGATTGTTTGTTTGTTTGAACGCGCTAATCTCAGGAACTACTGGTTTCAATTCAAAAAATCTTTTTTTGTTGGATAGACCATTTATCGAGGAAGGCTTTAAGCTATATAACATCACGCTGCGACCAATAGGAGCGAAGAAACAGTGGAAAATGTGTAAAAAACGAGGAAAATATGAAGCCTTATCAAGAATTACTATTCCACGGGGACGAAGTCGCGGGCACAGCTAGTTATATATATATAGCATCAGCAAATTGACAAATAATTCGTTTTAATTATAAATTAGCACGTAACCAATAATAGAATGTGTTTCCTTTACTTAACTTTGCAATTTTTAAGTAGGTAATTTGGAAATAGGTAAGTACGTACCTTATAGTTTAGTGTTTAATAGGCATGTATAAATTTCTAGATAAGATATTAAAGTATGTATCAATTAATTTATCTAATCTAGCATTCATTTGTCGAAATTGCATGTACAATTGCATTATTATGATAAGCGATTTCAAGGACCCTAGTAACTAATTTGAAAGCAGCGTTTATATCTAAATTTCACTAGGCACTTTAAATGATTTTACGATAAGATTGTGTTTTATAAGTATTTTAGTGAATTCATATGAGTATAAGAAGAATTTCGAGCCGCTTTTTTTGCGAGTTGCTTAAAGTATGTTTTTCATTTTCTCTTTGACATTGGTTATGAGTGACGTTCATCTATTTTATTTATTTATTTACACTTTATTGCACAATAAAAAACAAATGACAAAAAGGCGGACTCAATGCCATACTTACCTACAATAGTCGTCTTATTATAAGCATCTCATTACAGTATTTATAATTACCGCTTTATAATGTCCGAATAAAAGTGTATAATATTATATTTTTAGGGTTCCGTATCTCAGGAGGAAAAAATGGAACCTTTGTAGGACCACTTAGTTGTCCGTCTGTCAGACCCTTTTTCTCAGGAAGTTCTCAAACTGAAATTTGTATTAAATACTCATTGTAGACATGTTAAGGCTGTGAAAATCAACCTTCTACGACAACGCAATCGAATAATACAGCCGTTTATATTGCAAAATGCCTCAAACCTTCGGCGCTCGCAAGTAGTCGCAATTAAAGCAACACCTACAGTGAACCCAGAAATTTGAAATATGGTATGAAGCTACGTCATAAATCACAGATAAAGGAAAAAATACGAAAATTATACACTTTTGCTTACTTACATCTTATTGTAATAAAAATACCGGTTTATTATGTAACTAGCGACCCGCCCCGGCTTCACACGAGTGCTATAAACCTTCCTCTTGAATCCCTCCATTTATTAAAAAAAACCGCATCAAAATCCGTTGCGTAGTTTTAAAGATTTAAGCGTACATAGGGGCAGAAAATGCGACTTAGTTTTATACTGATCGTTCAAGCGAACGATCAGGTGGGCTAGACAAGTGCCCAACGTTCAACGTTAACGTTAAACGTTAGCACCAAAATGTATGATATTTGACATCCGCGAACCTTTGTGACGTACAGTCGTTCGCGGATGTGAAATCCCATACATTTTGGTCCTAATATATATAATATTTATGTTTACTTTAAATTTAAGGGATTTGACACCTACGTCACAAACGTTTGCGGATGTTCCATGCATTTTGGTCGTATCGTTGAACGTTGCACGGTGGCCTTGTCTAGGCTCCCTGGCGATCATATCGCATGAATGCAATGCGAAATTTATCAGTCACGTAAGCCGGATAGGCTTTAGATTTACAAGCGATTAGATATCCTTTTATCTTGAGTCAGTAAAAGGGGCCGTTCAAGTATTGTGTAAGCTTGATGAGAGATTTAAAAGGTAAGTATATAACTTCTGACGTTGTCATCTTAACCCCCCCCCCCTCCCCTATAGTGCTTACGTAATACTTGAACGACCTCAAAGTGTAGTTTAGAGTTATAAATATAGTTACAGTGTAACAACCTATAAGCTGGTATTATTCCTCACAACATGTCCCCAATGATCAGGGAAACTTTTTAAAGCCCTGCAAATATAATAATATATTTTGTAATGTTTTTATGTTAAACGTCTAACATTCTTGAAGGTTCAAGATACAGGTAATTAAAAAAGCGCCTGTAATTAATGCAATGCTAAAACATCGAAAGTACAAATCCCTATTAATTGCCGTCAATTGCTTCAAGAAATGAATATTACCTAATACATTGCCCATAGTGCAAAATCGCCTTTTTATCTTATCCGTAATAAAAAAATCATCTGTTCATTATTTTATCACTTCCTTGTCATAATATGCATTTTATTGGGAGGATTAATTTTATTTTGATAGAAAAACAGGAAATGGTTCCGTATAAAAACATTTAAATCATTATTTACTTGCTAATGTATAATTAACTAGCCTCGGCTTCGCACGGATCCCTTTTTTTATAGCCTATGTTACTCGGGAATAGAGTAGCCAACAGTGAAAGAATTTTTCAAATCGGTCCAGCCGTTTTGGAGCCTATTCAATCCAAACAAACCAACCTTTCCTCTTTATAATATTAGTATTATGGATAAGTACACGTGCAGGTAATGCAGAATATGTAAGCATTAATTTTCTTATCAATCTTTAAGTAAGTACATATAGTTGAAATAAAACAAATGCAATGGATTTACCTCGCATATAATATTTTGTATGCTAACGTCGCCAAAGCATCGAACATAGTTATATCTAATGACTTAATATTGGCATTAATTGTTGACTATTTATTAAGTCCACAGACCACTCTGTAGTTGGAATTCTCTGAATGTGGTCCCTGTGGAAAAACAGGAGAGAATATATAGCAATGAAGGTCTTATGGTTACAAATAATGATGAATTACAGAAATGAAAATTAGTGACCATTCACAAAAACAAATCAGGAACTCTAAATAAATTAAAATCAATAAAAGTAGGTAAGTAATGATGATGTAAGTCATATATCTATATAATTTATTTATCTTATCTAGCTACATCCGTCGTGGTAAATATTTTATTCTAATTATTTTGTGGAAGTATCAGACGTCTCTATAGAGTGAGTGAATTTCAGTGCTAATCATGACATCTAAAAGGGATCTAGAAGTTTTCCTAAAAGATACTGCTGCTAAGCATGGCTATACCAAAGACCATGTTATTATACAGATAAAAGAGTTGCCTTCTGCTGGCGCTAATTTCACGAGTATCTTATATCTGGCTGATGTGTCTGCACCTTTCAAAGATGACTTGAAACTTTTCGTAAAAGTTGCTACTTTAAGTAAAGAGTTTCGCGCGGAGCACAAAGAGTTTTGGTCAAATTTATTTAAATTGGAGCTTATTTTTTACACCTCTTTGGCAGATACCTTTAATGTTATTTACGATAAATACAATATCCCAAAAGAACACAGACTAAACATACCAAATTGCTATGGAAGTGTTAGTGAAGAACTGGAAGAGAAGTTGGTGTTAGATAATCTTGAGGCTGAAGGGTACAGGAGTTTTGACAGAAAGAAAGCTTTAAGCTGGGAATATGCTTCTAAAGCAATAGAGCAGATGGCAAAATTACATTCCCTTGGTTTTGCAATAAACAAAGAAAATCCAAGGCTCCTTGAAAACCTGATAGGACCTTATGAAAGAGAGTTTTATGAAGATGAACACTTGATGGGAGTGTCTAATAAACAAGTAAATCTCTTTGTAGAAACTGTTCAAGACGAATACACAGAGAGACTAAAACAATTCCTCGGTTCCCTAGATATCTATAAGTTAAGGCAAGAGGACAAGATTAGTCTTATCCATAGCGATTTCAGGCCCAGTAATTTGATGCATCGTCGAAGAGTAAGTTCGCAAACTTTTTTCTGTTGTCCGTAAGTAAACTAGTTAGACTTCAAGAAGCAATCCCATATCAATGTTACGTCGAAAACAGACTCTACTTTTCTTGTCGACTTTTTACTATACCAGAAGAGCCTCCAGTCCCTATTAGTCTCAACATAGATCTCATTTGTCCTGAAGTCTCGTCATATCATGTTTAAATTCAGTCCAATCATGGCACTTGTCGGGCATCAGGACAATCAGTAAGAGCTGGCTTCAAAATTACCTTACTGCTGTGCTTATATAATAGCTAATCTACATATGTTGATAAAATATTTAGGTAGTTAAATTTTGGCGCGTTTTTTTTATACTAACATTTTTTATTTTATTATTTCAGGATGGCAAACTTGAGATAATGATACATGACTTTCAAACCTATCGCCGAGGCAATCCTGTAATCGATCTTTTGTACTTCATCTTCCTAAGTTCCGACGAGGAATTCAGAAAATATCACTACCAGCACCTTCTGGAGTACTACCACTCGCGGCTCACGCTGGAGGTGCAGAGTCTGGGTATAGATATAGAGGCAGTCTACCCGAAACCAGTTTTTGATCAAAACATAAAAGACGTAAGACAACCAAATAAACCTCTAATGTGCATTTAACATGTTAGGTTACTTACTCACCAGAAGGAACTACTAACCGTCTCATGATTCTGAATAGGTAATGGATTATCTATTAGTGTACCTACTTATAAAAAGATATGTATGAGATGCAAGTAAATTGCAAGAAATACTAACGTCCAAACCTAGATTATTTTGATACATAGCATAGATTTTTATACAAAGTCCAACACGATAATTATAGAAATTAATATCTATAGATACAACCGTATCTATAGATATAATTTTCTATATACTAACCAGTATGAGACTGGCGGGTTTACTTGAAATGATAGGTATGGTATTTTATTTAGATTTGTTTTCTTGCAATATTTCAGTTACTCCAGTGCATGGTGATATTCGTTCTTGGGTTAATACCAGTTATCACTGTGGATCCAGAAGACGCACCTAATATTACGGATTCGGGAGTGGATGGTTTTGCTGTTAAATTTAATAAAGGTTCTTTGGAAAAAATGCATGGAATCGTAAAAGATCTCGCAAGGTGGAACATCATCTAATAATCCAAAGATAATTGCAAGGAAGAAAAGTCTAGGCAGAGATGACTAGGATATTATAAAGTGTTGATTTAATAAACGTCATGAGACACTCAATAGTGTAGTTATTTATGACACAGTAACGATAATAGTAGCAATAAGAATAATCATTAACACACATGTTAGCTTTTACAAAAAGAAAGTTCTTACCCCCTCTTGAATGTATTCTGTAAAATAAAATTAAAGAAAGACAGTAGTTTTTTAAAACAAGCTTTTATTATTAGTTAATATAATTAAATTAATTATCTACTAACAAAGAAAAGTCCCCCGCACCCGTATCATAGTTGTTTATTAAAATAGTGTGTCATCTCGAAATGTGCCATCACGCGAATTTAAATTTAAATGTGCAGACTTAGGGTACTAAATGGAGTAACAAAATATTTTGAGATGTCATGTGTGCGAATTAATTCGAATTTACATAACATAATTATATTATTATTGTGGCCACCTTATCGCATGATTCCAATGTGATTAGGTATGCATTAGAATCTAGGAGACATAGGCTACTTTTTAACCGACTGCAAAAAAGGAGGAGTTTCACGCGGACGAAGTCGCGGGCAGAAGCTAGTAGGCTATAAAAAAAGGGGCGGACAGCTACTGAGTAATAAATATACCTAGTATTACCTACTTAGTTATAGAGTTACAATCTAAAAGCCTCAAAACCTATAAATCCTCTCAATATGTCCCCGGTAATACGTCCTTTCATATTTATATTTTTACTCTCTGCACTGTTAATATTTAAAAAAAAATGTTTAGGTAAGTAAGTAGTTCTTTAAATACATTTATACATTTTCTGTTCTTTCATCTTATCCATGGAAGTGAAAATAAGTATAGGGAAGGCTTTAAGGGTATTGTACAAGTGATTTTTTTTTTTAATGTTTTTTTGTTGAACGTCTATTTGAGGGTTTCAGATCCAATTCAGGGAGCGCGAGCGCCTGTAACTCACGCAATGCTTAAAAATCGAAAGTACAAATTCCTATTAATTGCCGTCGATTGCTTCAAGATATGTCAGAAATGACAGTGTTCTATGACATGACCATTACATACTTAACTCGAGACCTTAGCGAGACTCTTAACGTGAAACTGGTAACAGTAAACTTGACAAGATCAAAAGATTTTTAAGTGCTATTTGATAGTTAAAGATTTATTAGTCGACTGTAGTTAAAAAGTCATTCTGCTTCATATTGAAACCTAAATATGACATATTTGCTAGCCGGTGGGTGAATCCATGTGAAAAGGCTTAAGAGTCTCCTTTCAGGAGTCTCGCCACCCGTCCGGTTTTGCAGTGAAGGCCCATTAGCTGGCCAACTGCGCTTCAGTATACAGTTCGAAAAAAAAAAAAATGGATCCATGTCAGGACTAGGTATATAACTCTTTCCGATGAGTTGGGTTAAGAACATCGGTAAATTTGTAATGCTGTGTATTTTTGTTAAAATTAGATGAATTTTGTAGTACCATTTATTTATAACTAGCTTCTGCCCGCGACTTCGTCCGCATGGAACACCTCCTTTTTTGAAGTCGGTTAAAAAAAATTGAAATCGGTCCAGTAGTTTTAGCGTGAAAGCGTAACAGACAGACAGACAGAGTTACTTTCGCATTTATAATATTAGTTAGGATCACATTCGCGTTATTATCTTATCCACAAATATAATATAATATCTATTTATAACTTTATCAGTTCCTAGGCATTTTATTGTCAGGATTAATTTTATTTATATATAAGAACCAGAAAAGGTTCAGTATAAAAACATTTAAGTCGTTGAATACTCACTAATTTATATTCCCAATTAATAAGTAAACTGGGGGACTGTAGGTTTCGGTACATTGTAAATATAGGTAGGTACAATAAATGATGAGCGGTCCCCCCGACATGACGTTTTCTTTGTAGAAATACCTATTAATACTTAGGTACGTACCTACCTAATATCAAGTTTTTATTATTATTATATTTTTTAGAAGGCTTTTAGGTTTTTATGTCGGGGGTTTGTTAAAATTTTTAATTTATTTTTTTAAGTACCTACGTACAGTTGGAATTAAACAAACGCAATGTATTTAATTCGCATATTATAATATTTATTATGCTAGCGTCGACAGCGTAAGCATCAGGAATTGTTATGACCACAGACTTAATTTTGACTTTAATTGTTGATTATTTATTATATCGACGGACCACTCTGCAGCTGGAATCCTCTGGATGTGGTTGCTGTGGAGAAACAGAGGAGAAATATATAGCAATGGAGATCTTATGATTACAAATAATTATGAATTAAGGAAATGTAAATTAGTGACCATTTACAAAAATAAATCAGGAACTCTAAATAAATTAAAATCAATAAAAGTAAGTAATGATGATGTAAGTAGATATATCAGGTGTAATTTGTTTATCTTATCTAACAACATCCGTCGTGATACTACGACATAGGTAATACATATTTTAGATTAATTCTTATGTGGAAGTGTCTGACGTCTCTATGAAGTAAGTGAATTTTAGTGCTAATCATGGCATCTAAAAGAGATCTAGAAGTTTTCCTAAAAGATATTGCTGCTAAGCACGGCTATACTAAAGACCATGTTATTATACAAATAAAAGAGTTGCCTTCTGATGGTGCTAATTATACGAGTATATTACATCTGGTTGATGTGTCAGCTCCTTTCAAAGATGACATGAAACTTTTCGTAAAAGTTGCCAATTTAAGCAAAGAGTTCCGTGCGGAACACAAAGAGTTTTGGATAAATTTATTCAAATTGGAACTTGTCTTTTACACCTCTTTGGCAGACACCTTTAATGTAATTTATGACAAATACAATATCCCGAAAGAACACAGATTAAATACACCAACGTGCTATGGAAGTGTCAGTGAGGAACTACAAGAGAAGTTGGTGTTAAATAATCTTGTGGCTGAAGGCTACAGCAGTTTTGACAGAAAGAAAGCTATAAGCTGGGAATATGCTTCCAAAGCAATAGAGCAGATGGCAAAATTACATTCTCTTGGTTTTGCAATAAACGAAGAAAATCCAGGGCTCCTTGAGAACCTGATAGGATCTTACGAAAGTGAGTTTTACGAAGATGAAAACTTGATGGGAGTGTCTAATAAACAAGTAAATCTGTTTCTAGAAATAATTCAAGACGAATACACAGAGAGACTAAAACAATTTCTCGGTTCCCTAGATATCTATAAGTTAAGGCAAGAGGACAAGATTAGTCTTATCCATAGTGATTTCCGACCCAGTAATTTGATGCATCGTCGAAGAGTAAGTTCGCAAAAATTTTTCAGTTGCTAGCAGTCCCTAGTAGTCTTCTCATTTCATCGTTCATCTCATTTGTCGAGTCATGTTTAAATTTAAAAGTTTCGACGGCCAGTCTGCTGTGTAGTCGGCTGCATCGGCGAGGAGGTGCATCGCCAGGACAAGAAACAAGAGCTGTATTTTCGAAAAAAAAAAAAATTGTACAGGATTTTATAGATAACCCATTTTTAATATAGGGTGCGTCGGGGTAAGGTTGAACGAGATTTCGATGAGATAAACAATGTTTTTTCTAAAGCCTCATAATTTGAATCGTATGAAGCTGACGTATATGAAGTGATGTTTTTAGTAAAGTTAATGAATGGTTCTTCCTATCTTTCCACAAATGGGCCTGATTGAAGGTGTTTTTCATGTATAAAAACGATGGCAAAGTTAAACTTATTGCAAAAAAATCGTGGGGTAAGATGGAATGATGAGGGGGGAAGATCGATATAGTTCTTAAAGTCTTTAATATCCATTGTAGGTCCATTTGGATTATATGCACCGAAAGCATATTTTTTTCTCTATTCAAATATATAAATACATTTTGAAAATACCTAGTTTTAACTACCAAAATGAAATTTTGTTAAATATAATATTTCAGTCTTACCCCACTTTGTATTCAGATGATATGCGGTTCTCAACCTTTTCTTTTTATATATCCTAATATTTAAATTTTACTACCATGTACACAAAAAATGTAATCATTTCTTTATTTAAATAGACAGGTAGTTAAACTAGCTAAATATATTACAACTTTTATTTAAAATCTTTTTTTTACACATGTTTTCATGAGTTGTGAATATTACACTACTCTTGAACGAATCATACAGTTTGACAACCCCTGACTTTTACTATGGGTTTCATAATCGGGGTAAGTTGGAAAAGAAAATATTGCCGTCTTGCCCCTGGGTTTTACAAGCGGTGTAAGATTGAAAAATATAAAAACTCCAAAAATATAAAAGATATACAAAATCGGATTTTATGTATCAACTAAAAAAAAATTATCAATAACACGTATCAAAAAAACATATTTTTAACTTGCGTGTAGAAAAAACTACGGAACGTGGGGGAAGATTAAAAAACGCATTTATCGCTCAAAAACATACCTTGTCGAAAAATTGCAAAAAAAACATATGCCCTCACACCTGACGATTATCGCTGACTGAGATAAGGAGCGCAATGAAATTACCTACAAAACTCTGTAGTCAGTGTTAAAAAATATGCACGGAATAGGCAGCTATGAGGGGTTTTTCATCTTACTCTGTTTTTCATGTTACCCCGACGCACCCTAATTTGTTAATTTGCTTAATTTATTATAAAAAATATTTCGTTTTATTATCAGCTCAGTACAGGTCGATTCAGGTTCGAATCTTCTACTAGCTAATCTATTTATATTTGTTGATAAGACTTAAGCTACTTAAGCTTAAGCGTTAAATGTCGGCATGGCATTTCAAGGAATAACATTTTCTTTATTTTAGGATGGCAAGCTTGAGATAATTATACATGACTTTCAAACCTACCGTCGAGGAAATCCTGTAATCGATCTATTTTACTTCATCTTCTTAAGCACTGACGAGGAATTCAGAAGATATCACTACCAGCACCTTCTGGAGTACTACCACTCGCGGCTCACGCTGGAGGTGCAGAGTCTGGGCATGGATGCCGAGGCAGTCTACCCGAGACGAGTTTTTGACCAAAACATAAAAAACGTAAGACAATCAAATAAACCTTAAATGTGCTTTTAACATAATGAAAATAAGTAGTTAGCATAATACGTGACTATATATTGTCAGCTCAGTCGTGGTACGATTATGGAATCTGAAAATCTATTAGTGTATTTATAATAAGAATCGTATTTGGCTTTTTCATTTTATTGGCCATTGGATGAAAATTTATTAAAAAATACTTACGGTCAAGGCTACATTAATTTAACTACAAAGCATATTTTTATACGAAGTCTATACTGTTTCCTGTAAAAGTAGATATATTTAGTACACGAGATTTTTAGAAATTATTCTTTTAGAGCTTAACTACGATCTATCAATCGAAATCCGATCGATATTTATGGATCAATACCATTAGGTTTTAATTACAATTTAATAGTAGGCATGGGCGTGAGTTCGAATCCCACATTTTTTTAGAGATTTTTTAAACGCCGTATATTCGCTGTAACTGCTGTAAGTATATTCTATTTTTGAGAATTTCTTATCATCAATATTTCAGTTATTCCCGTGCATGGTCATATTCGTTCTTGGGATAGTACCAATCGTCACTGTGGATCCAGAAGACGCGCCTAATATTACGGATTCTGGAGCAAATAGTCTTGCTGTTAAAATAAATGCAGGTACTTTGAAAAAAATGCATGGAATCGTAAAAGATCTTGCAAGGTGGAACGTCATCTAATGATCCAAAGATAATGGAGGGAGATCCAAGGGAGAAATATATAGTGTGTTAATTTAATAAACGTCATTAGACACTGAATAGTGCTGTTATTTACACAATAATGATAAAAATAACAATATAATTATCATGTGTTAGCTTTAACAAAAATATAACGTATTATTTTAAGAAAATTGTTAATATTTGACAAACTGAAAAAAAACTCTCAGACTGAAATAAATAACTGTTACTGTTAAATAATGGTACTTAGTTATTATGTAATGGTATATGGAGGTGTTCTGTTTTCATTGATCAGCGGAAGGAGTCGCTGGCAATTAAAAGCTATTGGAATGAAACAACTATTAACGGATTTAACTCGCGTATTTTTATTTTATTTTATTTGCTGACGTTTCGGATTCTTTACAGTTTCCATAATCGTAGCACGACTGAGCTGACAATAGTCTAACGCTAAAGTGATTTAAATTTAAAATAAAAATACGCGAGTTAAATCCGTTAATAGTTGTTTCATTCCAATGTGTAATAACCGCGAAGGCATCAGAAATTATTAAATTAAAAGCTAGTTATGTTATGTAATAATTTAGATTCTGTTGCTTTCGCGGTTATATCACATAGCAATGCGGAGGATTTCAAGCCATTACTAGCAGTGGAAGCGCCTACTAACATTTTCATCCGAAGTTAAAACGCAAATTTTGCCTTCAGATTACGCACAGGGCCGATTCTTTTGTAAACACATTTGTAAAGTTGTAAATATTTTTCGAGGAGTTTTCTCACGTACGCTTTTGGGAAAGTGCGTGATTTTTCTTTGTAAAAACTTTCTGGAAAAGATTTACTGTTTCCGAAAGGTTACTGGATAGGATTTCCACCGAAAACAATAATCCATATCCATACTTCCATACTAATATTATAGCCCAAGAGCCAGCGGCCCCCAGACTTTCGGTAAAGTATAAAAGCTGTAAGTTTGTCAATGTATGCCCCCAACACAAGTAAGAACGAACCCCGTCTATGAAACTTGGGTCGCGGTGGCTTTGGCAGGTATCAGGTAATAAAGGTGTGTAAAATTGTGTGTTAAATTCGTTAAAGTATAAAACTCAGTTTTTACATATTTTACGTATAATAATCCTAGAAGTCACCTTGCCGAAACCCAGACCCTTCGTACGGTTGCAACCCTCTCCCAGACGCCCTTAAAGTTTTATTTAATTGTTACTATACTTACGGTATACGTACCACATAATACAATGACAGCTGATGCGCAGTAAAACGTCGCAATGGACCGAACGCTGTATTTCACACTCACCCACTGACACATACCGTCATTTGGGGTCTTTAGGGACAATTTTGAACTTTGACTAAGAATTTCATGTTGCCAATACATCAAAAGTCTAATGTAGGTGCGAGCGCGAGGACATATTATGTGTCAGCGGGTGCGAGTGAAATACAGCGTTCGGTCCATTGCGACGTTTTACTGCGCATGATCTATCATTTATTGTATATAGCTTCTGCCCGCGACTTCTTCCGCGTGGAAGTCTTTTTTTGCAGTCGGTTAAACAGTAGCCTATGTTCTTTCTCAGGCTCCAGACTTTCTTTGTACCAAATTTCATTTAAATCGGTCCAGTAGTTTTAGCGTGAAAGCGTAACAGACAGACAGACAGAGTTGATTTCGCATTTATAATATTAGTAGGGATAATGAGAACTATTTTCTAGATTTATTATGAAAATTCGTTATGTACAATAACTAAAACAATACAATTAGGGCAATATTTACATTTAGCACTGCCAGATTTATTGTCAACATGAAAATATTGACGCCAATATTGAATACTTGTAGTTCTTTTAGTCGTAGACATTATAAAAAACGGGACTTTTAAAACACTAAAAACTTTTTCACACGAGAACCTTTCAAATTCGAATTGTTTGAAAAATGAAGTTTCAGCAACGAATAATGAATAACATATCAAACGAATGTCGGTAAAGTAGTACAGTTCATCGTCTAACTCCATCTAGTGAATGTTTTATTAAAAATGAATCAACTAAACTGTTCGGGGAGCATTTATTTCATGATTATAAAAAATCGATTATTAATCGATTATTAATTTAAAAAAAATCACGTTTTAAAATCGATTTTTACTTTAAAATAATCGATTTTTAATCGATTATTTTTTCACATTCCTACTATTAAGAAAACATCATTTGATAGTTCTCCAAATAACATATATAAATTGAGCTTTTATACTATACCGTAAGTATAGTAACAATTAAATAAAACTTTAAGGGCGTCTGGGAGAGGGTTGCAACCGTACGAAGGGTCTGGGTTTCGGCAAGGTGACTTCTAGGATTATTATACGTAAAATATGTAAAAACTGAGTTTTATACTTTAACGAATTTAACACACAATTTTACACACCTTTATTACCTGATACCTGCCAAAGCCACCGCGACCCAAGTTTCATAGACGGGGTTCGTTCTTACTTGTGTTGGGGGCATACATTGACAAACTTACAGCTTTTATACTTTACCGAAAGTCTGGGGGCCGCTGGCTCTTGCTCTATTATAAATGCGAATGTAACTCTGTCTGTCTGTCTGTCTGTTATGCTTTCACGCTAAAACTACTGGACCGATTTAAATGAAATTTGGTACAAAGAAAGTCAGGAGCCTGAGAAAGGACATAGGCTACTTTTTAACCGACTGCAAAAAAGGAGGAGTTCCACGCGGACGAAGTCGCGGGCAGAAGCTAGTATATTATGTACTAGCTCCAGACTATCTTTGTAAGTACCAAATTTCATTTAAATCGGTTCAGTAGTTTTAGCGTGAAAGCGTAACAGACAGACAGACAGACAGACAGACAGACAGAGTTACTTTCGCATTTATAATATTAGTAGGGATAACCAGCATTCGAATTAATCAACAATAACGGACATTTATTTTACCAAAAAAACATGTGAGTGTTAACTCAGTCGGCGACGAATATGGGAACTGTAAAGTTTTCGAAACGTCAGCAAATAAAATAAAATACATTCGCGGGTTATATCCGTTATAATTGATTTATTTTAACATTAAGTATTTATTTAAATTCATCATCATTGGTTTTCGTCAGGACCACACTAAACCTAAAGATAGATAGATAGATGAAACGTTTATCTACAAATACAAATAAGTACATTCACATTAACTTAAAATTAGGAAGTGAACTTGCAGCTTCCCTACATACCATTATTTTTTACAACAGATTGTGCATTGCAGTACCTAATACATAAAAGAAGAATTATCGAAATCGAACTAATCTGTAAAAAGTTATGCGTGGTCATACATAAAAAAACATACGCGTCGACTTGAGAACCTTCTCCGTTTTTTTTATAGGTTGAAAAGTGCCGGGACATATAAGGGCTAGACAAGGTGCAAATGTTCAAACTTAACATTAAACGTTAAACTCAAAATGTATGGGATTTGACATCCGCGAACGATCAACAATTCGTTAAACGGTAACGTTAAACCTAAAACCTAAACGTTGGTACCTTGTCTAGCCCCCAAGGTTAAGTTGTAATAAAGAGAATATTTCACTACTTAAACTACCCTACTAACTATTTTCACTAGTTACCCCTTTAACAAATTCACTAAAAAAAGTTCAAATTTGTCTACGATTTGGAAGCGTTGCGATTGTAGCATCAGTGCTAGCCCAACGACGCTATTGAGCGCACGCTTCTCACCTCGCGAATAGTTCACGACGATTCTCCCTGAGTTACCTTAAATAACACTTAAAAAGTAATACCAAACTTATTTATCAGTGCTAAGTGTAAACTCCTATAGTGAATTAAGTTTCAAGTGTGTTTAGAAGTTTGAATTGTGTTTTCGGACAATGTTTGGTAAAAGTTTAAAGGAGTGAATGTGGCGGGCCCTACAGTTAATTTAAGGTAAGTTATATATTATAATATAAAGAAATAGATATCTACATAAATGATATTATAAAAAAATGTATCGTTATCGTTTTAATTATCGGTGAACTTTGACACGAGTTTTGGGATAACACAATTATAATATATTTTATTCGCAGATATTTTATGATGAAGTTTAGTTTCATTTTATGGTGAGATTGGCGTTTAACTATCTTCAGCTCACTCTGCTACGAATATTGGAACTTTAAAGCTTTTTAAACGTATTAAATACATAGGTTAAATCCGTTTTATTTGTTAAGTTCCAAAGTGATATAACCGCGAAGCATCAGAAATGATTTAGACACGAGTATAATAATAATATATTTTGTTAAAAGTGCAGTTAATAGTGTTTATTGATTATTCAAATTAAAAAAAAAATGTGGTACAGTTGATAATAATATTAATTATCGTTTATAAATTATGCGATAACGTTATAATTTTAATTTGTACACTAGCTGATCCAGCTAACTTCATACCGTGTCTTTTGTGATTTTTTTTTATTAAAAATTGAGGTTGATGATATAAAGGGTTGTATCTATTTTTTTATGCTGAATCATGAAAAAATAAAATGTCAAAAGGAAAAGAAACATTTAAAAATGGACCTTCTTAACATTTAGCTGTATGAAAAATAGGTGTTGGTCGATTCTTAGACGTACCTGATAGGTATGCACACAAAATTTCATAAAAATCGGTCCCACAATTTCTGAGGAGTTTTTCAACAAGCACGCGACAGAATAATTACATAATAATCCCTACTATCCCTACTAATATTATAAATGCGAAAGTAGCTCTGTCTGTCTGTCTGTCTGTCTGTTACGCTTTCACGCTAAAACTGCTGGACTGATTTTAATGAAATTTGGTACAAAGACAGTCTGGAGCCTGAGAAAGAACATAGGCTACTTTTTAACCGACTGCGAAAAAGGAGGAGCTTCATGCGGACGAAGTCGCGGGCGGCCGCTAGTATTATTATATTGAGTTATTGTATTCAGATAAACATATAATATGTAAGTACTTTAAAAGTTTTTTGTTGTTGTACGTAGTAGCAATGGACAAACAATTTTATATGATTTTTGCTTATAGATAGATTTTTATTTCATAATGCATGCCTATAATAAAACAATCAGAATGGATTTGACTCACATATTTTATTTCAGTTGCTTTACAATTTCTACATTTGTAGCCAATGTCATGTTTCATTCTAAAATGTAACCGCTAAATCATCACAAATAATTAAATTTTTATAAAAATCCAATCGAATTAATTATTTATTATTAAACCACATAAAGCTGATTCTTGCATATCATTTTTTACTTGTCTTTATTCTTGTGAATTTCTGATGCCTTCGTTTATACACATTGGAATGAAACAACTATAAACGGATTTATCTAAAGACTTTAGCATAAGACCATTGTCAGCTCAGTCATGCTACGATTATGAAATCTGTTAAGGTTCCAAAACGTCAGTCAATATATTAAATTACCTACGCGAGTTAAGTCCGTTTATAGTTGTTTCATTCCAATTTTTTCTTGTTATTTTAACACGTTTGTCTAGTCTACTTTTAAAGGTATTTACTTAGGGCGTACTAATCACTGTTTCGGGCAAACTGTGACACATTTCTACTACGCGATTAGGAAAGAAATGCCTAGGGTTACTAGCTTTTAGGAACGTGACAGTTTCAAGGAAAAATATTACTCTAATGGGACCCATAGTCAAAGTCAAAAGTCAAAACCATTTATTTGCTCAAATTATGGTACATGTAGATATTAGTCACAATTATAGATTATAAGACCAGCACAATTTACCAATTTTGTGGCATGCAAAAAATTATAGATTAAATTACAATAATTAATAATAATAAAATACTAATAATAATGTCGATTTTATGATTAATTACTACTATGAAACATTAAAATATTCATTAAAGCTATAAAAACATTTATGTATAAGCCATTGTCTAAGTTTTTTTATGAACAATTTCATAAGGATAGTATATTTGCCCTTACGAATATTACATACATAAAAACCATCTTGTTATACTTTTTACTATTCGACTTACTGCTTTCGAGACCAAAGTGAAAAATATATGTAATTGAAACTATTATAATATTTTATTTATTGTTTAATATTACTGTTCATTGTTTTTGTTGTTTGCGGGGCTGGTTACGCGCTCGATTTTAACAGATTTTATTAAAGCACGTAACTACAATATACAAAACCAAAATGAAGTATAAAACACGATAATTAAAAAAATACCATAAAAATAACTATGAACTTGTCGCGAACAGATTTGGTAATATTATGGATCTGTTTTGAGTTCCTACGAGTACATATTATTTGACATACTTAATAATAATATTATTATATGATTTTATTGTATGAATGAATGTAATCTAATTTATTAGTCATTAGCTAGACATTCAATAAGTAAATCAATCTACAAATTTCAATACACTTCTTAAAGTTTCCAGTTGATTTCTATTTACCTTATAGAACTTAATATTTAAGTTCTGCGCCTATATAAAAACTTTCTCTATTAATAGTTTCGAATATTTGATTGAATATGAAAATCATTTGATTTTACATCTTTAATTTGCAATCTGTTTTTAATATAATTAATAGAGGGTGAAAATTTGCTTGAAACTTTTCATCTTTTAAACTTTTTTTGAAACTGTAATGAAAAATGTTCAGAAAATTATCATGGACGAAATCAAATACAAATTAAAAAAAAATCTATAGCAAAAGTTTCTGCATGACGCCATCTTGAATTAATAAAAAAACCGGCCAAACGCGAGTCGGATTCAGTCTATGAGAACTATATAAACGGGTAAAACTCGCGTAAACAGATTTAACTCGCGTATTTTAAACTTTAGCGTTAGACTATCCTCAGCTCAATCATGCTTAGAATATTATGGAAACTATAAGTTTTCTAAATGTCAACCAATAAAATAAAATACGTGAGTAACATCCGGTTATAGTTACTTTGTTTCATTCCAAGGCTCTCATTATAATTAAACCAGTTAACCGATCAAATTAAAAAGCAAAGCAAAAGCGTAGTACTTAAAACGCACAACACTTAAAATCTGACGTTTTAATTATCCAGTGTAAAAATAACGAAGGCTAAGTACACGCCGGCGAGATTATGAATTCCGTGTCTCAAAATGGGAGTGTCAACCGTCTTTTGTGCTGAAATCTCGGACTGTGTGCCGTGCCCATGTGTAGGTAATGAGCATTGAAAAAGGCTTTTATTTTAGCCCGTTCACCGGCAAGATAAAGTGTTCACGACTTCATAGGCATTTGTATGACTAGATTATAATTAATATATACTTGTAATCTAATCAAATACAAGTAATACACAATAATTCTTCTGTCGCGTGTTTGTTGAAAAACTCCTCCAAAACGGCTGTACCGATTTTTATGAAATTTTGTGTATATATCGGGTCTGAGAATCGGCCGTCGAAAAAAAACACAAAAGACTTTAGCATAAAACTATTGTCAGGTCAGTCGTGTTACGATTACGGAATCTGTAAACACTCCGAAACGTCAGCCAATAAAATAAAATACGCGAGTTAAATCCGTCTAAAGTTGTTTTATTCCTATAGATTATAATTGCAAAGGGCTTCTGGATTATTCTTGCCGTCTTATCTGTATAGAGCCCCGGATAGCTTGTTATCATCTTACTTTTGTAGTAAAAATTTCCTTTTAGCTCCCTCAGGGGATGACTTCCTTGATAAACAGAAAGTGTCCAAAATTAGACGTTGAAGCCCTTAGTCTTTTTTGAAGTCTTTTAAAATCTTGTCGTGTAATAAGGCTAATTATAACTACACAGTCAAAAACATTACGTCACATTTGTCGCAAAAGCTGTGTGAAGTTTTCAGTAGGGCAGATTAAATGAAAATGGCTGCAATGTAGCAGTAATATTACAGTTGTCAAACTTTAATCAACGTATGCTCACTAAGACACATTTTGAGTTAGAAATTTGTTAATGAGGGCCGCGTGTCAAGTACTTGTAGAATGAGGTCTAGCTGTCATGTTTCAATCACAGGCTCTCATTACAACTTGTCGCTCATTAGTGAAATGACAGGACCTCATTCAACACGACTTGCATCGTATTTTAGAAAAGCGGGAACTCCCTATTCATCTTCAACAAAGTAGTGACTTGTAGAAACTTTTGGTAAAAAACACCTTATGGTAATATTTTCAGTCTACCAAGAATACACTGAATCCTATTTTTTATGAAAGCACTCAGAACTTGGTTAGGTATGATGGATTATTCTAGTTGAACCCTTAGACGTGAGTAATAGAAACAATTTAACATTCCTCTCTAGGTATAATACACTGCACAATGGAAATCTAAAGGGTAAAGTTACGTTGAAATCAACTTTCCTTAAGTGCTGCCTCACAAATAGCCTTATATAATCACTAGCGGCCTGCCCCGGCTTCGCCTGGATCCCTTTTTGTTATGGCCTTTGTCACTCGGGAATAGTGTAGCGTTTCAACAGTAAAAGATTTTTTCAAATCAGTACATTCGTTTAGGAGCCTATTCAATCCAAACAAACAAACAAACCTATCCTCTTTGTAATATTAGTATAGATCATCATGACGTCAATAGAAAGACATCTACAGCTGGAGATAAGTAGGTCTTCTTTAAGCTCTACCTCTCTACTCTTATCCAACGGATTCTAGTGACCTTCAGAATATTATAAGACCATCTTTAGGTATTAGGTCTTTCGGCGTCTACGTGTTCGCAGTCATTATTTAAGCACTTCTACCTTACTTAACGTGACGTCACAAACCCCTACTCCCGTCGATTAGGAAAAGAAAAAATACATGCCAATTTTTAACAATATTACTAACGGATTGAATGGAATGTCATTTTTCTCTACCCAGTTGTCATTTCTATCTATATATATAAAAGAAAGTCGTGTTAGTTACACCGTTTATAACTCGAGAACGGCTGAACCGATTTGGCTGAAAATTGCTGGAGATGTAGCTCAGAGCCAGGAGAAGGACATAGGATACTTTTTATCACGTTCCAGTGAAAAAAAAAGAAAAAAATATTAAGCTGATTTGTTAAAAATAGTATAACAAAACGCAACAATGACAACTGTCAAATCGACATTGCCGGGCGGGACGAAGTCTGCCGGGACCACTAGTTATTTATAGATCATGTCTTTTTTAATCTATTGAAATATTTCGTACTAGCTTCTGCCCGCGACTTCGTCTGCGTATGATTAGTATTTTACACTATATCGTTATAAAATATAGCCTATAATTATGTTATTCTGATGTATAAGCTATATTGTGGTAAAGTTTCATTCAAATCCATTCAGTAGTTTTTACGTGAAAGAGTAAGTAACAAACATCCATACATCCATACATCCATACATCCATACATACAAACTTTCGCCTTTATAATAGTAGTAGGATTTCTAAATTAATGTGCTTGTACTTTTATATAATTATATTAATGTATAAGATATAACTAAAGGTGGAGTTTTGTTTTCAAAGTATTTAAATATGAATTCAAGTAATCAAAGACCTTATTGATTAAAGATTTATTTTTAACTTGCTGTTAATTAACTGAGTTGCTCATGATTTAGGCGTAATTCCTTTGCGATTTATATTTATCAAACAAAGTCAAATGAAAATGGTGTTTTGTAAATGTTTGCTGTCATACTTTGTGAAGAGTGAAGCTTTTGAGCTTTAGGATCGGGTTTAAATTGTAAAAGCACTTGATTATATTTGATTCATAATAATCTCTGACGAATTCGCGGTTGTAATCATTATAACGGGATCCGTATTCTATTTTATTTTCCGAAGTTTAGTAAACTTTATAGTAGGTAGCCATATTCATTACATGAGTGAGCTGACTCAAAATAGAATAAAATACGCGAGTTTAATCTGTTATAAGTAGTTGTTTCATTCCAATATGTACCTAATAACCGCGAAGGCATTAGAAATTATTATATAAATTGCGTTTATTATTCAACAATTCATTGAATTAAAATTATAAAATACCTAATATACCACGAAACTTTTTTTCACAAATATATGACCGGTCATTATTATGTTGTCAAAATTAGGTTTTTTGACCATTCGACTATTTAATTGACTGTTTTTTTTAAATATTAAAATACATCTGTATAATCAGTCCAGCTATAATACTAAACTACTGATCTGTATAAATTTAACATAGCGGAAATGTAGGGTATCTCGTACTTGAATAATAACGCATTAATGTTTACGCACACTCGTAATCATTAATTCGTGGAAACCAGTAAGTATTGCTTTGATCTAAAGCACACATAAACCAATACGAACCTGTTTGTACTATTACAAACAGTTAAGTTATCATTTAAATCCGACTCTGAAAATTACATTCCATAGGTATTATAAGTATAGGTATTTATATGCTCGTACAATTTTTTTTTGTCCATAAAAAAATACGGTGTGTTTTTTCCGCTCAATGACCATTTTAATTCTTTGACTCTAACATATACTAATGTATCATGGCTGTATCCTGTCTAATCATCATTTCAAAGTCGGAGACGTCCACTGTTGATCCATGGAACATAGGTGGACGGCGGGTCAACAGCGGACAGTGGATCAACAGTGGATAGTGCATCAATGGAAGACGGTAGAACCACTGTGAACGTAGATCAACAATGGACGGTGGATCAACAGTAAATGATTATAATGATATTTTTGTACAAAGACAAGAGTAGAAAAATTTTTTTTTAGACCCCCATTGGGATTCGAACCCACGCCTATGCCTTTACTAGCGGCAGCATGCTGAACCATTACACCATAGGGACCGCACTGACAGGTCATCGAATTTATCTACTCCTTTCAATTCGGTCTTTGCACTTTATTGTTTATATATAGTAAATGATTGATCAACAGCAGACGGTTGCTCAACAGTGGATGGTGGACCAACAGTGGACGGTGGACCAACAGTAAATGTTAGACCAACAGTGGATGGTGGATCAACAGTGAACGGTGGATCAACAGTGGATGGTGAATCGTCAGTGGACGATGGAACAACAGTAAATGATTGATCAACAGTAGATGGTGGAACAACAGTGGATGGTGGAGCAAAGTGGACGGTTGATCAACTGTGGATGGTGGATCTTCACTAGGGTCGACGTCCTTATATGTCTATTCATCGCTGCTTTGACTGACATTCATCAGTGAAAAATTACCATGAGACTCTTCATTTGCTTGTCAATTCCATGTAATTACATTTTTCATTGAGACTTAGGTGTGCTTAATTACAATTATTTATATACCACAAAATAGACTTTAGTGTTGGAAAACATAATCTCATCGGTTTCAGTGGTTTGTATATTTTTCTACCTAACTATCTATTGAATTAAGATATATTGTACTAGCAGCGTGCTAAACGGTTTTTTTTATTAAGTACATACGAGTCTAGTCACGTAACTACGCAACCATATCGAATACAAATTACGCAGAATAAGAAAACTTGTGTTATTTTATTACAAAACAAATTAGTTCGTATTTCTAAATTAATATCAAATTGGTCTCGTGAGTGCTTAATTAGAAATCTTTATTATTAATATTTTATACCTACTATCTTCTGCCGGCGACTTCGTCTATGTGGAATAGTTACTGCTCCGCTCCTATTAATACGAGTATAATATTATAGCCTGACTGTTGTGAAATATTTTTTAAAATCGAACAGAAGTTTCTGAGATTAGCACTTTAAAGAAAACTAACAAACAAGCTACATGACTATATATATATATATATATATATATATATATATAGTATAGATATATATATTAGTATAGATTATATTTACGATTCTGACTTTATGAAATCTGAATTGAAAACTAAACTAATGCTTAATTTACAAGTACTTGCACACACTGCTACTTTCATTGCGCTATTCTGACACTTTACTTATGGCTCAGCCTTAAATTTCGCAATCAGATTTTGAAAAACAATGTAGGAGTGTATGTACAATATCGATCTCAAAAAGTGAGTGACATTTCAAGCTATCCCTTTAAACAGACCTTTATAAACGAAGTTAAATTCTACACGAACAAAATAACTTAGCGTTCAGTTTCAACCTAAATGCATTTGCTTGCACAACTTGCATACTCACGATGCACTTGCGGTGAAATTCAATATGCATCACAGAATTTGTGCAAACTGGGAGATCTATTCAAAGTTACATTACAAGGACAGCTGGAAAATTGATACAAGCTACAAAAAAATATAAAAAATGTTTACCTAAAATTACTGACATTGCCAAACTGATGCGCTGACTGGTTTTGACAGTTTAAAAATATAATCTCGCGTTGTGAATGAATGTTATTTTTAAATTTTAATAGTACGTTTTATACTGAACACCCAGGTGCAGAATACAGCACTAAAGGTCTTTGAACAATATTTGCATACATATGCATCCGCATAATTTGCAACTCTGCATGCGCTAAGGCTGTACAAATTTCTGTAACTTGATCACCGACTTATGGGCATATGGGTATGCAAATCGGCGGCATTTTGAAGTGATGCTGCAGTCGCGTCTTGATATGAGATTAAAATGATATTGCCGTTATCCAAAGTCGCTGTGCATATGTGATACTCTTACAGTTAATAGACATACTGCAAACATAGATCTAAAGGGACCTAACTCAAAAACCTCAAGGTTTTAGTAAAGCTCATTATCGAATTC
Organism: Polylopha cassiicola; assembly: GCA_038024825.1. Classification (NCBI taxonomy): domain Eukaryota; kingdom Metazoa; phylum Arthropoda; class Insecta; order Lepidoptera; family Tortricidae; genus Polylopha; species Polylopha cassiicola. Next base: position 9,701,012 of record CP149055.1, read on the forward strand.
CTTATAGCAGAAGCTATTCCGAAAAATAATAAGCTAACTTTTCTAGCTTTATATAAAGCATAGATCTAAACAAAAATCTCCTGCAGTGCATATGGGACATACCGAATAGAAAGAAGAAAGCAATAAATAGGTAAGTAATTAGTTTTTCACCTCTACTAATAGAACTTTTTTGAGTTCACTCTATTTTGTCTAAGTGTGCGATATTTTCTATTCTGCTTTTGGATATTGGGATAAATAATATTTAAAATAATTTCCTCAAAAGCAAAATCCAATTATCACGACATTAACTAAGATATGGATGTAGCCCCCCAGAACAGTGGTAATCGACAGCGAACAAACGAAACTAATCCAATATTATATAGAAGCTTCTGTCCGCGACTTCGTCCGCGTGGAACTCCTCTTTTTTTGCAGTCAGTTAAAAAGTAGCCTATGTCCTTTCTCAGGCTCCAGACTTTTTTGTCCAGTAGTTTTAGCGTGAAAGCGTAACAGACAGACATACAGAGAGAGTTACTTTCGCATTTATAATATTAGTAGGGATTAACGTAAACTAACGAATCACATGGTCAGTTTTCATCCGCTTTTACGATAGGCTTTTGTCTAGAGTTACTGGCCTGTTAAAACACTGTCAGTGGCTGTCAAATATTTTCTGGCCTTTTGCCAAAGATCAGTGGACAGTATTCGAGAAGCTTTCAGATGAGTTATTTGATACCTATTCGAGTACGTGATAACCTAAATAGTTTTAGTAGTCACGTTTCTCGGCTACTATAGTGTTATAAAAACTCAGTTTCTCGAAGGACACGTATAAATAAAATATGGGTCCTTTTGTCCCGGTGGGAACACCAAACCTCAATTTCCTTCAGTTCAGTATTATTCGAAGCGACCCTACCCACATTTGTCAATGGATTCCTTCAGTGATTCAAAAAGGTCAGTTGAAATGTAATAATTTAGTGGAAAATCCCGTTCACCATTAATATGGAGATCTAAAAACCTTTGCAATATATTGCAATATTAAAGCCATAGCATTGTCAGTTATAGTGAAAAAATATTTTACAGGTATTTTTTCTTTCGTCAATTATACAAAATATATGTCTATAAAGCCGATTAAAGTTCCCTGTGACCTCTGCCTTATCATGTTTTTCACAACTTTATGACGTCACGAACACACACTCCACAATTCTTTCCATATTATGGTCCATTAGATCACCTAAAGTCTAAGCTACGTAATCCCATCACTATAAAGACTGGTTTATTAGAAAAACTTCATAAAAGGGCACATATTATAAGGCGACAAAAACTTTTCTACATTTGTAGTAATGTTGTAATGTTTCCAACCTAGCTTGTAAAGTTATTAACCCTTTTTGTCCCTTTATACTTTTTGGTTATATATTTAAAGTACTAGTAGGTACAAACTCGTGGAAAGTGAAACCGATGGACGCGAGATAGTAAAAAGTTTGTTACAACAATTAGGTAAGAGTTAAAGTTATGCATTTGGCATAACAGGATTCGACACTTGGGTCATTCTTGTTTTTTATAGCATCTCATTCGAGTACCTATTAATGGATAGATATTTGCAATTTTATATTATTCGATATTTGAAACGTCCATATATAGTTTTCTCTATTAACTAGCGATACGCCCCGGATTCACATGGGTACTATAAACTTTCCTCTTACATCACTCTGCAAACGGCTTCAAAATCCGTGCGTAGTTTTAATGATTTAAGCATATTGACGGACAGACAGCGACAGCGACTTTATTTAACTATGTAGTGATTTTATGTAGTCTTTCACATTTTCGAACCAACATTTTTTTTATAGTTTATTTTTCGTAGAATGTCGTGTCAGAGTAGAAATGTAGTCTCAATGAGGATTATTTCACAAACGGCTCAATTATTCAAAAGCTCTACCTACGCCTACTCCTTCTGAACATTACGTAATTAATAGAACACGAAATCAAATCAAATACACCTTAACAAATATTAAATAAGTGATTGTTACACGAGAAATATGTTACTAAATTACGTACCTTACCCTTACCTAAACAATGGTATAAATTTATCACTGAATTCAGTGGGTATCAATGACGTGAATTCACAAAGTTTTAACAAAAGCATAACGATTATAGAAAACAAATGAGGACATGAGAGCATTTTAGAAATCTATTTTTGTATCTATTTCAATACGTTTTGGAGCGAGAAGTGCGGTCATCAAAGAATGGCCTCGCATATGTTTACTTGTTTTATGAATTTGATACGATATTGTAAATATTTATATTGAAGTATTAAATCTAGCGGTATAGACATGGCAGTGAGCTAGTATTTGTTGTGTTTAGTTATAGTAAACTGAAAACTGCTAAAAGATAAAAGAAAGACTTTAGCGTTAGACTTTTGTCAGCTCAGTCATGCTACGATTATGGAAACTGTAAAGAATCCGAAACGTCAGCAAATAAAATAAAAAATAAAAAAAATAAAAATACGCGAGTTAAATCCGTTAATAGTTGTTTCATTCCAATAAAAGAAAGAATTGAAAAAATATTATCTTTGATAGGTACTTTACGTTTTTTGTCAGACCAGTTATAACACATTTGAATAGTACACATTTCACTGTATTTTGATTTTATGCACGTCATGTTTTAAAAGTCAGCATAACATCAATGATTATGTATAGTAAGTTAACAATTACAGTTGTTTTATTTCAAATACTTAGTTCTTTAATACTACATTCGGAATTTAAATGTTTGGAATTTGGGGCTTGTGACGTCATATTATGGTATAAATTGTATCATAACGTGACGTCACGGGCCCGCACTCCTCAACTTTAGAAGCACTTATCTTTGCCACTTTCTTATTCGATTACGAAAAGAAAAAATACGTGTTCAATAATCCCTACTTCCCTACTAATATTATAAATGCGAAAGTAACTCTATCTGTCTGTCTGTCTGTTACGCTTTCACGCTAAAACTACTGGACCGATTTAAATGAAATTTGGTACAAAGAAAGTCTGGAGCCTGAGAAAGGACATAGGCTACTTTTTAACCGACTGCAAAAAAGGAGGAGTTCCACGTGGACGAAGTCGCGGGCAGAAGCTAGTTGGTAATAATCCAATTGACAGACTAAATAGAATTGAATTTACCTAGTCGTCCTTTCTATTATAGAAATTCAACAAAACAAATACAAACTCAACCCCTATAAGGGATCTCTGCCAGTTATCCTTTAGTCAATGAGAAATTATAAAAGTAAGAGCGTGGGTAGATAAAGGTATAACTTGGTTATGGTTATTATAATATCATAATACACGGTTATAATCGGTTGTTATCCATAGTCAACATCGATCTAACAAGATAGGACGGTGGTCAGCCGCGACCATCATGGGCCATTGGTTAGTTAAGTCGTGTTGTAAGAACCTACTCGTAGTTATATTTGTTTGCCGGTACAACGTGACATATCGAAATAATTTGTTACTCCATTTAAGACTCTAAGTCTGCACATTGAAATTTAAATTCATTTGGTGGTACATTTCGAGATGTCACACTATTCTAGTGAACCTGCATTATAATTGTTAATGCTTTCCTGCTTATTACAAGCCTTTTTTCAAAGTGCAGCGTATGTGCGGGTGAAGTCTTGTAACTTAATTTTGAAGCAGATAACTTTAACCAATGAGGGCTACCGCGTGTCAGAAATCCGCTAGATGCGCTAGTGTAGAATAAGGTCCAGTTGTCATGTACCTACCACCAATCACAGGCCAGTAGCTTGCCTCTCATTGGTGGAACATGACGGCTTGACCTCATTCTACATTAGCGCATCTAGCGGATTTCTGACACGCGGTGGGGGGGGACCCAATAATTTTTACTATAATAACTAATTCTGCTTATAAATTGTATTCGTTATAAATGTCAATATGAGGATCTCATCGGCGACACCAGTTAGAGGCAATTTCGTTCTGCACGGTCCCTATTCGATATGATTTATTTGAATAAGGCTTAACACCAAGGTACGAATAATGTACTTACTTGTTTGTACCGGCATTACTATTGCATATTTTTGTTTTACACATGTAGTTATACAGTGGAATCCGTTTATAATGACATCGAAGGGAATTGTCAATCACGTCATAATAAGCGGACGTCATACAAAACATTTTGTAATAAAAACCTATTGTAGGTATTTAAATAGATAAAGAGTCCTAATATAAAATTGCATTAGGATAGGTACACGTATTTATGTATATTTCGCCATTTTCTAATCCGAATATTATTGGACCTTTCTCCTCATTATACCTAAATACTTTAAAGTGTTGAAATGTCATTTTTTACACAGGATTAGATACTAATAACAACGGGTGGCCTTCAAATGTAAATTACTCAGAGATTCAAAACATATTGATCATTCGCCGAACGTCGTCGGGAATAAACAAAGAATGTGTCATTATAACCGACATAATTTAATAAAGATGGGTCATAATAAGCGAAATGTCACTGTAAGCAAAGTCATTATATCCGAGTTTTTTACAAGGAATTTTGTATGTAACCAAACTTCATTATGTAATTACGTCATTATAAACGGTTGCTCAATATAGACGGAGTCATACTAAACGGATTCTACTGTAGTTATAAATTTTACATATTGCTAAGTTTCAAGTCAAAATTTGGTGCATGTTCATTAATTTCGCTTGAAATACCTAAAGCAGCCTCTCAAAATTATTCTACAAAGATGCATGCCTTCCAGACTTGGAATTTGCTCTCAGCATAGCTTTCCCGTATCAGTATTGAAAGGTCATAATACTAGGAGAACTATAAGAGATTGCAATTTAGGTTTTTACCTTTCACATCTACATACCTACATATGGAGTGAACCAAATGTTAGTGAGAAGTAAAGTGCACTTATATTATGGACTGTGATAGTTTCTCCCAATTTCTTAAGAGTAATATTGATGTTATCTCTAGTAACAGAGTGGTAAACTTTCCGTGAAAAAATAGGGAAAAATAAATACTAAGTACTTCTATCAATGATCATGCTGATACTATGCACAATAAATCCTATTTATAATCTTTAGAATGAAACCACTATAGACGGATTTAGCTCGCGTATTTTATTTTATTGGCTCACGTTTCGGAACCTATGGAATCTGTTATTATCGTATATATCGAAGCACGACTGAGCTGACAATAATTATGCTAAAGTGTAAGTCTATAGTTAGTTCATTTCAATGAATAATAACCGCGAAGGCATCACAAATTATTATCCTGTTAATGCCCGTGACGGTACAAAAAAAATGTGGTAAAAGTTTACTTACTTACCTTATTTTAAATTACATTTAATAAAAGTCTTAATGATGACCCAATTATTTTTCGACAATACTTACCCGTTGGGAATATCATTCCGCCACCTCGCCCGTCCGTTGAAATTGAGTTGTTAATTAACATCGCATAGATCAAACGATATTGACCTTCCCAGAAAATAATGTTTATTGGAATTACGAGGGATACACGTATTTTCAAGGCCCTGTCATTTCTTGACAGAACTTACCTACAGTTTATATTATGCATTAACATTAACATTTATGAGGTCATTGGAATGAAGCAACTATAACGGATTTAACTCGCGTATTTTGTTTTATTTACTAACGTTTCGAATCAGTTTCCATATTCGTAGTCGACTGAGCTCACGATAGTCTAACACAAACGGAGTGTGTAATAACAACGAAGGCATCAGAAGTTATTACAGACATTGGAATAATAAAACTAACGGATTTAACTCAATTCGAAAACAGTTCCCATATTCATAACAAACTGTAGTAACTGCCTTTGCATCAGACATGATTACAGTAAGATTGCTAACTAGCGGAATTTCAGAAATGTCGAACTACATTTCCAATAAACGGTTGCAAGGAATCTGTTCCAAATGACTACTGCGTTGTCACCAAAGATATCCCGTTCATATAACAATGATCCGCAACTAAAAGTATTCAAATCCTCTTTTAAAACTTCGTCAACTAAATCTATGAATAATTCAAATTGTTCTTCGAGATCAATTTTCCATTTAAACACCATTTGTGAGCTTCAGTTCAAGTTTGAATTGCATAATTCTAGTTTGCAAGTGGGAATGGTTTTTTCAATTAAGCCTGCTTGTGTTAGTCTACACTTGATATTGTAACAAGCGATTGTCTATGTGTGTTTATCGTTTGTGTATTACTTATATCCTAACTAATATTATAAATGCAAAAGTAACTGTCTGTTTCGCTTACACGCCAAAACTACAGATTTAAATGAAATTTAATATGTACACAGTTTAGAGCCCGAGAAAGAAAATAGGCTCCATTTAGTTGCGAAAAAGGGTTGTAAGGAAAAAGGGGGGTAAAATTTTCTGCTTACGAATCCCACACAGACGGAGTCAAGTCGTTGGCTCAAGCTACTTATGATGTAAAATGATTAAAGGAAGTAGCGGCATGTCAAAAATCCATTAGACGAGCTAGTGTAAAATCAGGTCCAGCTGTCATGTGTCCATTGTCAAAAAAATATTGGCCTATCACAATGTCTGTGTAAATATGTTGATGGACATCTCTAACAAATAATTTCTGATGCCTTCGCGGTTATTACATATTAGCGTTAGACTATCATTAGCTCAGTCGTGCTACGATTATGGAAACTATAAAGGTTACGAAACGTCATCCAATAAGATAAAATACGTTAAATCCATTTATAGTTTTAATCCAATCTATGGCTGTATTTAGGACATGCCACGTAGCGATTATTTGAAGCGATTAAGTCGTAAGTTTGTACCTGTGCATATCGATATTAGAATGACATCACTTGATGGCAGCAATTACAAAACGAGACTGAATTGATGCAATATCGGGATTACAGCTATATGACATAATTATGAATGCAGGACTGTTGTAAGCATAAAAGATCATTTTGACTACAGTTTGTAGAATAGGCATGACATTAAGAAACATAAAGAAAACGAAATTCTATTTAATCCGTTAGTAAGATTGTTAAAAATTATTAAACACGTATTTTTTTCTCAAACAAACGAAAAATGACAAAGATAATAATATTATGTGCTTTTAAAGTATAAGTTGTATCTAAAGGTGACGTCATGAGCTCTCATTATTGAACTTATCTTTGTTAATTATTGTTTGAATGCAAAAAAAAAGATCAACTTGATGTAGATAAAAATAGTCGTTTTGCCTATTGTCCCGAAATGCTAACAAATCTTTGTGTGTAGTTCGGGCTTTTGCCTCCATCATCTCGTCTTGCAGCCCACGCACAATTGACTTGTTATTAAATAGGGACATTTTTTTATGGACTAGGAAGAGGAACTTAATGACGAAATATATTATGAGTGTTCTTTTTAGTTTTTGAGCTATTAATTATGATTAAAGTAAGTAGATAAAAAATATGCTCAGCGGGTTGCCAACTTTTAATTTACGTCAGCTAACAAATAGACAGAGCTATTTCTGTAATTTAAAATATATTAGTAGGTATGATAAAGTGATGATACTGTATAATTAATAGTTAGCACGCACTGTACACATTTATTTAGGGAAATACTATTTGCTTATTCATATTATGCTACATTAATTAATAATTTCAACATTATTAAAATATGAAATTTGCGTAAATAAAACCTTGTAATTTCATATTTTAAATTGTTTATACGTTCAGCAATTTAGCGAAATTGTTTAAATTCAATGAGCTGTCTATATCAAAATGTCGTAATTGGTACTTAAGTCGTCCAACTGGCGATACAGTTTCTTGTCGGTTTTTCTCAACAGAAGTTTCTTTCTCAAACTGTCACGAGTAATTATCGTGGAAAAAAATATAAATTTAGATTGTTAAATCAATTAAACCCGTCTCTGAAAAGTGCCAATCAATAATAGCTATCGATCGAAATGAATGCAAAATTGTAAGAAATGATGTAATCTACAGTAAAGTCACGTGGTGAATTCTCGTTCGCTTGTTATTTCAGTCTAAACTTATTAATTTACTTTTTCTTTAATTTTACCTAAATTTAAATATACTAACATAAGTACTTACCTACATAAAAACCTTTGTAAAATTATCTATAGAAGAGACTAACCCCTGTAATACAGATATTTTACCTAGGACAGCGGTCATGGACTTCAATAAGCTATTGTGATACTTTTATATCAATAAAGATTATTATTATTCCAATGTATCAGGCACAATGGTGCCTTTAAGGTTAGTTTTTCATATCATAGCCCGGAAAGAATTCTCGATAGCCACGGTCGGTTAAAAATGATGATCCTTATCCTAACTAATATTATAAATGCGAAAGTAACTCTGTCTGTCTGTCTGTCTGTCTGTTACGCTTTCACGCTAAAAGTATTGGACCGATTTAAATGAAATTTGGTACAAAGAAAGTCTGGAGCCTGAGAAAGGACATAGGCTACTTTTTAACCGACTGCAAAAAGGAGGAGTTCCACGAGGACGAAGTCGCGGGCAGAAGCTAGTAGTTAATATGTTTTTGATTGCTCTATAATAAATGAAATGGACAAGTACTGTAAACTTACGATGTACATAATCATTAGGGACTCATCAACTCAGTGTAAGTATGTATATATAATTATATAACTATTTGACCAAAATAAACATAATTTGACTGTACGACATTCTAACACGCAAGTTTGTGGTGACAATGTAGACATTAAATCGGTATAAATGCTTTGTATATTTATTGAAGTATTACTATTAGTCATTTTATAATATTTATAGAATGTAAATGCGTTTGTTGCGTGACTTTTAATAAAATAAAAATTAACGTCCCCGTAACTGTTGTATTGTCAATTACAACGAAATTTTTATTAAGATGTATTGAACCAATCTGCAAGCACTAGGTTTGAAAGCGGTCCTAATTGGTTACTTAACCAATCCAATTAACTTATTTTACACACTATTTAGACTTTGAGTGATGCGTGCCAAATGGAACCGTTTTCAAACCAAGTGTTTGACACAGTCAGCAGGCCTGCAATGAATTGTCGATTCGACATCTAGTCACGTCGATATCTTTTCATTGTCGTGGTAACGTCGCCACGTTGACATTAAGAAATGTTGCCTTATCGAATTTAATAAGCGGTATACGTTCCTTGCAACACTATCAAGACGATTATATCGATATGGCAACATTACTTCATGTCAACGGCACAAGATTTGTCCCAGTCCACAACGTTGCCGATTTATGACAGATTACCGCGACAATGACACGACATTCACATGACAATATGTCGACTTGACAATTTATCGAAATTATATCAATTTAAGAGTTTGATGGGGACTAATGTTAAAGGTACTTCTCGTTAGTTACTAGACTGTCTAAAATAAGCATTGATGCTCATGGTTTGATGGGTAATGCGAGCGTTTGAGACGCCGTCATTGTCCTCTACATCTATATTTAAGAACAGAGTCAATAAGTAACAAAAATTTGAGTGATATTATCCCCCGGTAGTTACAAATACTATTTCAATCGATACTTAATAATATTATTTGCAACCATTATAGATATAGATGTAGAGGACAATGACGGCGTCTCAAACGCTCGAAGATCTACTAGGGTAGACATCATGGTAATCGTATTAGGATACGATTGCCATGATGTCATCCCTCGATGGGGTGTAGTACTGTAGTGGGTTCGATTCCCACAGGGTACTCGATTACTACAAATGCATGTAATAAATTTTTGTAAATCTTATTTTTTCCTAAACATATACTTATACTAGCGGTCCCGGCAGACTTCGTCCCGCAAGGCAAAAAAATGTTAAGGGTGGACAACCCTTATCACTTAGGGGTATGAAAAATAGATGTTGACCGATTCTCAGACCTACTGAATATGCATATAAAATTTCATAAAGATCGGTCAAGCCGTTTCGTAGGAGTACGGTAACTAACATTGTGACAGGGAAATTTTATATATTAGATAAATATTGCTTGTTTAATAGGATAGGATACCTACATAATGTATAAACACTGTAACGATATTAAAGGCGAGGGTGTGTTAAGTCGGCACTCCCACTGCGTCCTCGAAAACACGGAATATTGAAGGCTCTAAGTATTTAATAACACAACATATGAGCTTCTATATTAATAAGAGCCATACTTGAAAACAAATAAATGAAGTTACCAAAAACACTGGTATGGACTTAACTTGAAGTGTCAATCCAAGAATATATTTATTCTTAAAATGTTATAATATTGGAATTAAACAACTACCTGTAACGGAATTAACTTGTGTATTTTATTTTATTTGTTGACATTTCGAAAACTCCACAGTTCCCATATTCGTAGCACGATTGAGCTTGCGATAGTCTAACGCTAAAGTACTTCTACTAAGTAGGTAACTATAGCGTTAGATTATAGTAGTAGACTCTAGCGTTAGACTATCGTCAGCTCAGTCGTACTACGAATATGGGAACTGTAAAGTTTTAAAATGTCAGCCAATAAAATAAAACACGCGAGGTATATCAGGTTAAAGTTGTTTCATTCCAACGCTTATTTTTTATTAATTCTTGTTCTTTGTTATAACTGAAAATTCCTTTATGTTGAACGTAGATATAATTATAAAGTACTTTGTATTTTAACTAAGTTATATTAAACTCGCATTAAAGATATTTTCTTTAGCTACATAAGAATTTCGAAGTTCTTATTAATATTTATGTAATATGTATGTAATGAATGAAAGATATATAAACCGTTATTGAAAAATGAATTTAATATAGTATCCTAACTAATATTATAAATGCGAAAGTAACTCTGTCTGTCTGTCTGTCTGTTACGCTTTCACGCTAAAACTACTGGACCGATTTAAATGAAATTTTGTACAAAGAAAGTCTGTAGCGTGAAAAAGAACATAGGCTACTTTTTAACCGACTGCAAAAAAGGAGGAGTTCCACGCGGACGAAGCCGCGGGCAGGAGCTAGTAATATATATAGTTAATATACATATATAATAATACACTCTGACAGCGAAACAATAGAATATTAACAAAATAATCGGTTAAGAAACATAAGTACAAATATAGTAAAACTGTCACAAACAAAAGAGTTCGCAATAATATGATTACTACGCTTTCCCTTTTTAGGGTTCAGCAGCCAAAGGGTAAAACGGAAACCTACTGAGACTCCGCTATCCGTCCGTCCGTCTATCACCAGGATTTACCTCACGAAACGTGACAATTAGCTAGTCGAAATTTTCACAGATGATGCATTTCTATTGCCGCTATAATAACAAATACTAACAAACTGAATTGAATAAATATTTAATTCCCATACTTGGACTTTTTTTTCTGCTTTTATAGCTAACTAGCCTCAGCCCGCGACTTCGTCTGCGCACGATATTTTACCCCATTGGGAGGTGAATTTTCAAAAACCTTAAGTGCTTCCCTACGTTTAATAGGGAACCTCTGTGCAAAATTGCAAGTTTAAAACCCTTATAGTTTAGGCTCTGCGTTGATATGTCAGTCATGAAATCAGTTTCTCCTTTTATATAGGTAGATCTATGATACGGAACCGTTCGTGCGCGAGTCCGTCTCGGATTTGGGCGGTTTTTTTATAAATTTAATTTGCCTATTACCTTTGCTACCTGATACCTGTCAAAACCACCGCGACCCAAACTTCATGCTATTATATTCTTACCAGTGTTAAAATGTAGGCTTAGAAATATTTAGCTTTCAGAATAACGAAGGTCTTTCGTACATGGGCTCTTGCCTCGTCAACAGTGTTGGCAATCGGTTACAATTGTAATCAAATTACTTGTTGTATTTCTCAGTAACCGATTACCTTGTAATTGGATTACTTAGCAGTTTCAATACCCTGTAATATAAAAAAACATGCCTGTTTTGATGTAATCATAATTATTTCATTAAGTATTTTGTTTTTAATATTTTCATTCGCTTGCTTAAATGTAGTGTAATTGGTAAGCAAGCTTATCAAATAGCCAAATTACAGTACCTACATTTCCTTAAACGTTACAAAATAATGAATTGCGATTACATCTAATCAAGCAATCGTCATGACTACTTTTTTCCAACATTCTCGTCAGGGCATAATTTTATGAAATGAGTCGAGTTGTAATAATAAGATAATAATAAACTTATTTACTAAAAATTACATTTGTAGGGTAGTATTGAAACGCCAATGTAGTCAGTTGCATTTATTGAAGTTAACAGAAGACAGTTTGACAAATTATATTACAATTACGTGCTTTCGCTGAACAATAGCTGGGCTAAAGTATCGGAGAAGACTGCTTGTCGCTATCGAACTCCTCTACTGTCTAGCTTGGTCGTGAAGTAGACTGCAAGTGGGCTATCGTACTCCAGACTTAACTCAACACATAGGGCTGCAGTGCACGCTACCGCTATGGCTGGTTCCTAGCTGTATGATCCTCGAGACTTGACTCAACACATAGGGCTGCAGTGAACGCTACCGCTATGGCTAGTTGCTATCTGAATGATGATCGGTGATGCGCGGCTGTCGTTTTATAGTAAATCCTCGTGCATCTTCGGGTGGACTCGGCGCTACTCGGTGGCTGGATGACGTATTCGTAGGGTGCGAGAGAATGTTCTCGAGCCCGTGCGTCGTATCGTTACACATTGTATATACCTACCTACTAATCACGTGCATTATATAGATACAGGCACAACGAGATTGCACTCGTATATTAGTTTCTAGAATCTTCGAACTGTCAAGAAGGTGTCAGAAGCAAGCTTAGCAAAAGTCTGAAGTTTTATCAGCAACGGACTCGAAGAGAACTTGGCATTTAAGTTTTAATTAAAGTAAAATAAGTGTTGCAAATCAGTACCTAAGTATATTATATTATTAAAACTTAATTAAGTTGAATCTTCTAAGTTTATGATCAGTATAACTCATCGTAAAAAATAACTCGATGTCGCTAATGTCAATTGATTTCCGAACGGACAACCCTTGTCAAGTGACGTAACTGAACGCTGGGTTTTCTTCGATTAGAATAACAGTTGACATTTAACTGTCAACCAGTCATTATGCATGCACGTCTGTCTTAGAGAATATATCAACTGGAGTACGCGTCGACAGGCGTTCCCCTCTGCCAAGGTATAAGATAAATTATCTAACGCGTTTGTAAAAACTGTTTTCAAACAGGTCACTTTGACAGTGTCACAATCGATATCGAAGAGAAAAGAGCTCCCGAAAAATGTCTTCCTGCGCTAAAATAAGTTGCAAAAATCCATCCACTGTATCAGATATACAAAAAAACAGTATTTCCTTTCATCTGCAGGTATTTTTTTTGTTCGTTAATTGTTATTTTTCAAATAATTATTTTCTCATTCACCACGCGAGAAGCATCGATTTACGCATCGATTACGTTTTTATTCGTTTAAAATCGTTTAAAAATGTTTATGATAGTCTATGGTCAACAAGGAGTAATGGCACACGTGTATAAAAATTTAGCAGAGTAGTGTATCCGATACTAGGCGTTAATTCCTTTGAGTTAAAAGCGATAATAGAATCCATGATCAAAATACGGTTAGAGATGTACTTACTGGACAATATCAATGTCGATGAATTTACAGTACAGATGATAAGAAGTATGCGTATATTTCAGTATATCAAGTATTATTTTATTTCTTCGAATTTCAAATGCTTTAAGCGTACCAGCAGCTTGGGATTCGGTTGTCTATTTTGTATTTTTTTTTAAATTATGGTTGTTGATATTGTTATCTCTCCAGCTCAGCTGTAATAGACATTTGCCTGTTTTTTCATGTTAAACATAGTGGGTAATTGTAATTGTTTAAGCATTATTATTAAAAGAAAATAACTTGTTTATTGAAATACGTAGTAACTAATGTTCATTTCTATAATAGTATGAATTAAAAGAAGTAAATACATTATTATGTATGAAGTTAAAATATTTATATTAAAATATAAATTGGTTGATCCGCCATTTTGTGTCAAATATAGATAAATGTATCGACAGCCACTTAATCAAGCACTATGTAATCGGTTCAGTTTGGCTACTAATACATTTCAAACTTGTGTACGGATACGACGTTTATAGTCTTGTTTAAGCTAGTGTGTATAAATTCCGCCTAGTGTTGACAGTTTCTATTAGTATGCGTGTGTAACGATAAGAATTATTTTTACATCAGTGTGCAGTTTTTTGTATGTGTTCCTACCTCGTCCCCCGCTAAAAGTGGCTAAAAATTTTGTATGACGAATAGTGTCGAAGCGTACTCCAGATGATATATTCTCTAAGACGTCTGTACGTATCAGTGAGGTGGTAAAGTCATTGGCCATATTGCATCGGGTTTGTTAATTCGTCGCTTCTTTCTGAAGAAAAGTAGTTTTTCCTACAATTATAGTAATATAAGAATAATATTATCATTATTTACAATTAAATATAATCACACATAACACAGTATGATGTCGGCACTTACAATATAACAACTGTTGTAGCAATTAAACCATAATTATTATTTTAAGTCCGTTTATTACAAGGGTCACAGGAAAAGAACAAAATGGCGGTTATTTGTGGCCATAGACAAAATCATAGAGCATAGACAATATAGAACTTTTCGTTATGTTAATTCTTAACAACTGTAGCGCCACTGAAAAGTTATCTGCTTTAAAATTGAGCTGCAACATTTCACCCGTAGATACTCACATATTGACACACGTATTTACTTACATTGAAAATTAAATAAGAGTTGTGTAATTGACACCAATGTCTACTTCATGACCTAAAGCTGACCGGATTCCTATTCCGTACCCAAACGGTAAATCAAAACCCTATTTTGAAGCTCCGCTATCCGCCTATCCCTCCGTCTATCATCCAGCTGTCTAGTATCTCATGAACCGTGATAGTTAGTCAGTTGAAATTTTCACAGATTATGTATTTCTAAGTCCGGAGCCCTATGTGTGCGAGTCCAATTCGTACTTGGCCGGTTTGAAATGAAATTCACTTGAAACTTCAAAGATTAGCTATTTTCACTCCAGGATACTACCCTACTTTACAGGACGTAGTATTTGAATGACATTAAAAGGTCACAGCTTTTTAACTTTTATCGTCAATTTGTATGGGATAATGGACTAGTTAAACCAGGAACTAAAAACGTTAATTACTCACAAAATGTATTGTTAACGTCCAGTCGATATGGTTTCCTACGGAAGTCTTGGTACAGATATCATTAACATTTAAATTAATGATAATCCCTACTAATATTATAAATGCGAAAGTAACTCTGTCTGTCTGTCTGTCTGTTACGCTTTCACGCTAAAACTACTGGACCGATTTAAATGAAATTTGGTACAAAGAAAGTCTGGAGCCTGAGGAAGGACATAGGCTACTTTTTAACCGACTGCAAAAAAGGAGGAGTTCCACGCGGACAAAGTCGCGGGCAGAAGCTAGTAAACCATAAAAAAATACTGATCGAATTTCGATTGACACATCGTATCGATTAATTATATTATTTAATTTGGTGCAGTCGTTTTTTATTATTATCTAGATTATTACCATTATTTAGTTTTCAGACTATTATAGGAAAGCGAATAGCCTCGATCTTTTGTCTAGTACCTACAAGAAAATAGTCCAAGCGAGTACCTACATCTAGCTGCTTTTCTGGAATGTGTCACAACTCGAAATGTGTCACCATTTTGAATTGAAATTTATATGTGACGGTTTACAATCTTAAATGGAGTAACAAATTATTTCATAAAATATAAAAAGCAGCGATCTGTACGCGTTAATAAACCTTTCATAGAATATTTCTCACCTCTATTGCGGTGAATAGTTGACCCGTTTACCTTTCCGTATAAACGATGTCACACTTCTAACAATGGGTTTATCTGTATATTCCCCTAGCTTTAATGCGACGAGGAAAATTATAGTTATCCTATATTTCTGCAGTATGCGTTAAGATCTTTTTAGCCAAATGTCAAAAGGGTAAGTATTTCTCGATCCGTTTGTCTTTTTAACTCGATAGAAATGATAGGTTTGAAGTATTTTTGCTTGGCTTATAAGGGGTATGTCAACTTGAAAACGAGTAAAAATCTATTTTTCCGTCCTCCGGCCAGAAAGCGCCAACTTTGTGGCCAGTAAAATAAAAAAGCCTCAGATCACATTTTTTTACATGTGATCTGAGACATTTTTTATTTTACTGGCCTTGGTGCGTAATATACTATTGATTTTATTTTGCTGTCTCTTTTAGGGAAATTAACTATTATAATTTATGATGCCTTCGGGATTAAATTAAAGAACGCGAGTTAAATTCGTTCATAATTGTTTCATTCGAAATTAAGTGTGTTTAAGATAATAAAAAGCCATTTAAGTATTACGTAAGCAGATTTATTACAATAAAACAATAAAAATGTTTGCATTGCCATTTGTGTAAAAAAGTAAATAACTATTTACTTCTGACGTAATTCATTCATCTATCTATTAGGTACTTTGAGTTCACTTATATTATGCATAAGTGAACAAAATTAAAATCACGGTCGAGTTACAAAATATCTCCATAATATTTGTATAATAGTTGTTTCATTACAACGTGTAATAACCGCGAAGGCATCAGAAATTATAATATTTATACAACCAAATCTTTGTCAAATGTGATATTTGTTTTAAATCATATTTAAATATAGCAAACACATTTATGGTCGACGCTAATTTGGAAGCAGACTTTGTGAACAAATATCACTATTTAGCGATTTCCTTATTCATATTTTGGGTATTTTGTACCTTATAAATATTATACAGTTGATAATTACTTGGTTAAAGTTTTTCCACACGTTCGGTATGCCTTTCTTGTATTCGTTTTTTAGTCAGTATGTGTATGTATTTTATTAAGCAAACTAGCGGCCCGCCCCGGTTTAGCCTGAATCCCTTTTTTTATAGCCTATGTCACTCCGGAATAGTGTAACTTTCTAACAGTGAAAGAATTTTTCAAATCGGTCCAGTCGTTTAGGAGCCTATTTAATCCAAACAAACAAAAAACCTTTCCTCTTTATAATGTTAGTATAGACAAGTAGAAAGGATTAATTTCGCGTATTTTTAATTTTATGATGACATTTCGCATTTGCACTATAACGAAGTAAGTATAACGTCAGCATAATTTAAATACGTTAGCTAAATCCGTTATATTATTCCTAGGTACCTATTATTTTTATAATCCAATTTGTAATAACCACGGAAGCATCAGAATTCATTAATAATTTTAAAACATCTTAAGAAAATATAACGACGAATGAAATATCAAATAAAATTATTTCATATATTATCTTGTGATATTGTGAATAACATCAAAACATAAAAAGATCGTAATTCATAAAGTTTATTATATGAGCAGTAGAATGCTTTCATCGTAAACGCGGTGTCTAGCCTCAAAGCAAATTTTAAGATTCGTTTTTAAAATTTCACTGTCCCCTTATAAAAGTATTTTTTTGTTGTCCCCTTATTAAATTATAACGTATATTAAATTATGTAGGTCAAGCGTTGATAAATGACAACGAGTTGTCAACATCTTTTTTAAATTTATTTGTGGACTAGCTGTGCCCGCGACTTCGTCCCCGTGGAATAGTAATTCTTCATAAGGCTTCATATTTTCCTCGTTTTTTACTCATTTTCCACTGTTTCTTCGCTCCTATTGGTCGCAGCGTGATGTTATATAGCCTAAAGCCTTCCTCGATAAATGGTCTATCCAACAAAAAAGATTTTTTGAATTCGAACCAGTAGTTCCTGAGATTAGCGCGTTCAAACAAACAAACAAACTCTTCAGCTTTATAATATTAGTATAGATGAGTCAAGATCCTATTTCGTTAGGGTTGCCATCTGTTAAATTTTTGGCCTGGACAAGACGTGTGAAAATCCCGGATTTTGGAGCCCAGGACCCAGACATGTCAACAGGTTTTTATGAAATGTACTTATAATAAAAAAGGGTCTTGACAGACGGACAGCAAAGTGATTCTATAAGGCCTGGGTTCTTAACCTGGGGGCAATTACCCCCGCGGGGATAAAATTTGTGTTTCGCAGTACCACTAGCTGGTAGTTGTCTCAAACGCCGAATTTCAAAGTGACAAGTCTGAGCACAGCGTAGCGCCGACTAGCGCGCAAGTTCGCGTTTGGGAGGAGGGTTGAAATCAGTGACCTTAGTTAGGTCATAAGGGTAACGGACCAAAAAGCTTAAGAACCACTGTTATAAGGGTTCCGTTTTCTTTTAACAATTTAATTTTCTTGACTAGAAGCATGAAATATATTTTTTAACTTAATTACAAATGAAGGCCCTCCCAGACGCTCTCCGGACACCTTCTAAACTAGGACTAATCCGGGGAAAACCGGACGCTATATTATTATGTCGTCAACGCGACAGTTGTCGGTGACAAGTGACAATCCTCGACAAGCGCGTTACACAATCAGATGGTAAAAATTAAAACATCTATTGATAAAAACAATTTAAAATTAACATCTCGTACCTAAATTAATAAAATTGCAAAAATCAACTGATCTAAATTTAAAATTCTATTCTGAACGCCTAGACAAACGTGATTAATGATTGGAATGAAACAACTATTAACGGATTTAACTCGCGTATTTTTATTTTATTTTATTTGCTGACGTTTCGGATTCTTTACAGTTTCCATAATCGTAGCATGACTGAGCTGACAAAAGTCTAACGCTAAAGTCTTTAGCGTTAAACTTTAGCGACTATATCTTACTTTAGACTTTAGCGTTAGACTTTTGTCAGCTCAGTCATGCTACGATTATGGAAACTGTAAAGAATCCGAAACGTCAGCAAATAAAATAAAATAAAAATACGCGAGTTAAATCCGTGCATAGTTGTTTCATTCCAATGTGTAATAACCGCGAAGGCATCAGAAATTATTGTGATTAATGATTTTCAAATCGAAAAGTAATTTGGGTACTTTAGCTAAAGAAAAACTTTATTAATGTCAAAGTTTTTTTTTAAGTCTGATTCGAGGTTTTTTTTCTATTAAATACTTTAATTAATTGAAGTTAAGCTTCGAGACCCTGAAAATGACTCCTATTTCTCTTTAAGAAGTTTTCATAGCAAAATCTAAATTAAGTCTAAATTTAGAAATTTAGGAAAATTAATTTCTTAGGAATTCGCCATGACAATGTGCTATTAAGTAGATTACTTTTAAAGTCTGACAACTACCCAATTTATTTTTTAATTCTATATAAGTATAAAACGAATTGCTGTTCGTTAGTCTCTTTTTTATGTTGACTAACATTTACCTGCGACTTTGTCCGTGTATTTTTTTAGGAGGTGAACTTCAATAAAAACCGAAATACACCTTTTGTCAGTTCTGTTAATGCTAAATTTTAAAATAGATTGGACCCAGAAATCACGTTCTCCCGTACAAACTTTGCACCCTTTTTCACCGCCTTAGGGGTAGAATTTCGGAAATCCTTTCATATCAGATGTCTACGTCGTACAAAGAACATAACCTCCAAGTTTCAGATTTCTACGATCTGCAGTTTAGACTTTCCTCGTATCCGTCAGTCTTTTAGGACAAAGGATTTTATATTTATAGATATACTAGCTGTCCGCCTCGGTTTCGGACGGATTTTTTTAATAGCCTATGTCACTCGGGAATAGAGTAGCTTCCCAATAGTGAAAGATTTTTTCAAATCGATCCAGCCGTTCTGGAGCCTATTCAATCCAAACAAACAAACCTTTCCTCTTTATAATATTAGTATAGATAAGATATAAGATAATTATCAGTATAAATGTATAATTTATAAGTTTAATCAATATTCATTGCGATACTACTTACGTCCATTAGGTACCTCTTCATGCTCAAACCTAACCCAATTTAGTAGAAAGAACAATGTGTAATATTAATGTAATCCAATTTTATCTTCAAGAAATTACTTACAATATCAGGTTATAAATTTAGAAATTCACGCCCCATTTATATTTAATTTAGTATAATTTAATTTATAGACGAAATTGGCTACACGAGAACAATTCTGCCTATTTAATTTTAGAAATTATAAACCTTTTATATATTTTATTGTACGTTTAAATTTTCAAAATTATACGGGACTATTATTTCTTCTCGAAATCTCTAGATTTTGTTAAATTTTGGGTTCTTAGCTTGGAATAAAATAACTCTAGCTAATTCAATTAAATGTCTGGCTGTATTATATTCATTAACAAAATTATTGTGTTAATGAATGTATAGGAAACTACAAAAATTTGCCCCCTGACTGACTAATATGTACGTACTTACTTATATATACCTAGCTGACAAATTGTTTTTGTTATTTTTAAAAAAAATCTCGCCGAGCAGGTAAACCTTCCCTGGATAAGAATTAACCAAATTGGTCCAGCCGGTCTCAAATTTTTGCGAGCCTAAAAATAGCTATCTATTATAATATTATACCTATATTTATTTATATTCACAGCTAATTGTAGCAACTTGTTTAGATTTTTTAACATCATACCAAATACAATCTAGTTTTTAATGGTTAGCTGCAAACAAAAGCCTTTATGTCGATTCAATTTCATTCTTTACTATTCTCCCAATTTTTAGAAAATCTGCAAAATAACAAATAAAACAGAAACAAATAAACTTGATCGTAAAACACGCAGGTTCAAACAAGACCGGCCAGTTAACGGCCGCCGTTAAACCAGTCGTTAATCGACCGCAGTCTCACCGTTAAGTAAAAATCTAATCTTTGATCTGAACATGGGGATATTGTTTTTTTAACGTCTTTGTCCTGAATCCTTACGATTATAATAGACGCGAAAGTTTGAATGTATGTAATATATTTAGGAAACACGTGTAATTAGTAAATTACTTTATTGAGCTCTGGAGCAGTAGGTACATGGTGTCAATCTATGAGTAACCAAAGAATGTGCGCCTTAATTTACTCTAAAAAAAAAGTAAACAAATATGAAGGTACCATTAAAATACAAATACGTTATGGATGTAAGAATATAGATGTAGGTACGTTGTTACTCTTCCACGCAAACATCTGTATCTATACTAATATAATAAAGAGGAAAGGTTTGTTTGTTTGTTTGGATTGAATAGGCTCCAAAACTATTGGTCAGATTTGAAAATTCTTTCACTGTTGGGAAGCTACACAATTCCGAGTGACGTAGGCTATATAGATTATTTTGGAAAAAAAAGGGATCCGTGCAAAGCCGGGGAAAACCGCTAGTTAAAGATATAGCTATAAACGATAATGGCGTCCCATAAAATATGCTCGAAGATCCGACAAATAATTTTTTTTTTCAAAAAATTCAAAGGTGCTTAGGGCACTAATTAATTAATATTTTTCTTTGTCAGATAATTTGCAAATAGCTTATTGTTGTGACTATAAACACGAAATATCTTCGCTTAAATCAATATCAAAGGCGGTGAAATTAAATTTGTATTCCACCAATAGTAAAAGGACAAGTCATTAAAGCAACTGTGTTCAAAGGGTACTTATTAATTTGAAGCGTAAACGCTTATCAAAAGACATGGCGCAGAACTCGCCATTTCTAAAGTAATTCATCCGCTTCTCACTTAGGGTTGCCAATCTTTCATAAGAAACGTAAAGTCAAAGTCAAATTATAACTTTATCTTGGTTCTTCAAATGAGGTAGGGACTACCAAAATTAAGGGGTCTTGCCTCCTTTCCGAGGCGAATGATAATATCAATTCTATGAGTTTGATGGCATTCAGTTTAACGCAAAAAAATACTTCTAAAATGACACTTCTATAGCCTAGTTTATAAAACTTGCATTTTTTTATATTTCTCTCCTCTCCAAGGCTTTGTAAATTTTGCTGCCAAACTGTCATAATAATCGTACCAGCTATACTGTACTAACAAGTTAAAAAAAATAAGATCCATAGACAACAAATGTCATATTTTTTTTAATTAGCCCCGACAAAAAAAGGAAAAAAATACGTTCAGTTCCGGACATAAAAAAGAAAACAAAATTGTTAAAATTTAGCTGCTCCGTAAAACGGGACGTATGCATCCCGTACCTTACGCATTTTCTGATGTCCTTGAAATAGGATGTCTCTTCTTGTAAGTTGGCAACCCTATTTCCACCCCTGCTTCCTCTAGAGACGACCTAGCAAGTCCATGTTACCAAAACAAAAGGAAATAATAATCTATTGAATTCCATGAATTGAAACGTTAATGTAAACAGGAAATGTTGGTGATGTTGGAATTACTCCAAAATCTGATTAGAGATATCGAAACGCTTTCATTTAATCGTATTTTGATGTTCAATTTGCTATCGCACCTCTATTCATAAAATGAAAATTTTAATCAAACTACTTATAAATGTAATAAACGATCATCCAAAAACGGCTTAACTGGTTTGAATTAAATTTTATAGATGGTTTATCATCATTTATGATTTTTATCTGGAAAATAAGATGAGATAAATTGCTACATAAAGAGAAAATGCACGTTCATGAAGAATCAGTTTACGCGGAAGAATTTATAATAATATATAAAAAACAAATCAAATTAAAACTATTATTAGAAATTTACAAAATGTTTTTTTCGCTTAGTCGTCAAATAAATTAATTAAAAAAATTTGAAAAGGTTGTTTTGACAATTGCAAGCATAGGTACACAAAACTGGACTGTGTCTGACGATATACTGAGCTAGTAACGTCTGTTCTAAATCCTTACTAATATTATAGACGCGAAAGTTTGTAAGAATGTATGCAATATGTTTAGGAGAACGGGTATAATTATTAAATTATTTTATTGAGCTCAGGAGCAGCGTCAATCTACAAGTAACCAAATAATGTGCGCCTTAATTCACTTAAAAAAAAGAAAGTAAACAAGTACCCTTCAAATATAATAATATATATGACAGTATGGATGTAAGAATTTGATGTATGTTGTTACTCTTCCACGCAACCATTATAATAGGGTGAGTTCTGGTAAGATCGGACACGGGTTAACACTGTACGATGTGAATTTACGTCTAATTTGGGATATTTTTTTAGTGTTGGCAACATGACATTATACTGAGCCTGACTGAGTCTGACGATATACTGAGCTAGTAGATAATCTATGCCTCTTTCAGGCCAGTGAGAGAGAGCGTTCTTAGATTACCAGTGACAGCGCTTTCTTATTTACCGGTCGTTCTTACCTGATCATCGAAGTTATACCTTTTTCTGCATGCCTTCCGATTGCGATTTTTTCCTGTTCTTATCGGAAAGAAAAGAAAATAAACGGGAGGTGTGTGCCCGCCCTAACACAGGGGAAACAGCGGAGCAAAGCTAAGCAGTATGTGTCTAAGTTTACGAAGCACTATCTTGATTAATCTTTTGAATTAACGTTGAATTAATAGTACTTTAAGTCCCCTTTCTCCCACACATTCGGAGCGAGAAACAATCTCATCTTTATGGTTTAGGTAATAAGGTTAAATTTATAATATCTTATAGCACGTGAGCCTTCGGGATCATTTGTTCTGATTATGGAAGTTTGTGGCAGCCTTTAGCCAATCAGATGAAGCGTTTTAGATTCAACTTGAATGGTGTCATGCATCTGACATCTAGGGTTGCCAGTAGTCATAGACAAATATTTATTTGTCATTCCGAAACACTTTTAGGTAATTTTCTTCTAACCTTCTCCTGGTCATAACAATCTCTACAAAAAAGATACCTAATTTGGTCCAGTCGAGCAAAAGTTAATTTTTATATATTAAATTAATGAATAAGTAGGTGTACCTACTTATTCATTAATTATCTATTATATATATATCTCCATTCCTATTATAAATTATATTATCTGTACGTTAAGTGATTTTAAAAATCGTGATCTAAAATAATGATCAGTTTGATTAGAAACAGTGACAGTTTTAATTAATCCAGATTAATTATTTCCTGCAATAGGGGTGCTATTTATTAAAATAGGTTTATGGAACAGGTATTGACGGACGCGTAAATACTCTATCATAATTGTATGAGATGTCGACACGAGAC
This sequence comes from Polylopha cassiicola, assembly GCA_038024825.1. Lineage (NCBI taxonomy): Eukaryota > Metazoa > Arthropoda > Insecta > Lepidoptera > Tortricidae > Polylopha > Polylopha cassiicola. The sequence continues at coordinate 9,724,967 of CP149055.1, forward strand.
GTTAAAACAAAGTCCGTAATTACACGACCACAGTATGAATAGGTACTACGGTACTCCACAGTATGAATAGGTACAAATAAATTATTTACTTACTTACATAAAAAGTTCTAATTATAAATTGGAGCAGCGTTTTAATTCTGAACAGGTCGTTAATAACAATCATCGAAACATTACAATTTAATTCACATTATTTGAACAAAGAACAACTTTTCTTCTTCCGTTCCCGCGTCTTCTGCCATGATAGCCAAAGCTTGCCGCTGATTGGCCACTCTCGCTCGTCCGCCATTTGCTAAAATATACTATAGCCAATCATAGATCGGCGCGAATGTTGCCATTTGTAACTTACATATACCACTACAAATAAACAATTAAAAATAGGAACTTTCAAAAAATCATGACAATACGTATTTACCTAGTATCTTTTATTCTACCTCACCTCTAGCTAAAGGTATAATCCGTTATGATGAATAGTCTCCTATATCGGATATTTACAATGTAACAAATGTTTCTGGAATACCTTTGTGTTTAGGTAGTTTTAGGAAACTAATGGATTTTATCTGGCAGTTAATCCTTTGGATTAGTTCATAAAAGCTTTGAATATTAATAAGGGAGATAAAGATGTTTGATACATCTGGTAAATTTGTTGCCATAAACGGATTTTATTAGCTATTGAAATCCATAGCTGTAATGATATTTTGTATCGATCGAATTTCGATTAATTTCGATAAATCGTAGTTAATATCTATATGTGACCGACATATATTATCAACGTTAGGACTAAATTATAAGGGTTAAAACTTGAAATTGTGCAGAGTTAGTCCTTTTATAATGCAGGGGAGCACTAAGAAAGGATTTTTGAAAATTTACCCCCTAAGTTGGTAAACCGGGGGTTTTTATCTTACGCAGAAGCCTATTAAATAAATAAAAATAAAGCTTTTTTTAATGTACGCCGCGAGAAGCACTAACTAGCGTACGCTATTTTATTTTATTTGCTGGCGTTTCAAAGGATTCACAGTTCCCATATTCGTAGCACGATGACTAAATTATAATGATAATATACCTATAACAATTTGTTAATGAAACTTTTAAGAAGCCATACGCAAAAACCCACAAACTAAACCCGATTCCACGCGCCAGAAAAAGTACCTAATATAACCCGTTTTTCATAAAGGTCCTTCGATAAAGAGGCGTCGTATTATTTTATGGTCTACAAAAGGATACTTTTCGGGAGCATAAGTTCGTTCAAAATAATATCACACGATTGCCAACTGAATCGTCTTACTTATACCAAAGATGTTCACGAACTGAATTCAAATTGGCTCCCAAAATAGTTTTTTTGGTCGAACGGAAATTTGGGTTTTCTATTTAACGCTGTTTATTTAGAGAACAGAATTGAATCATCAATGTAAATGCGTGTATTACGAAAACCATTGTTAAGTTCTGCAGTTAAAATTTATTGTATACAAGCTTTTGTATACCTACTTTTTAAACCCGTCATGGGGTGAACTCAGGCGCGTGCAGTGAGGGTCGCGCATGTACCACGTCAGGGTAGGCACTCCATACATTCATACCATGGTGCCTATATGAAATGCACGCTCTTGGGTGAACTTCAATAAAAACGAAATACGTCTACCAAATTCGATAGATTTAATACGTAGTGTTGTTCGAAATAATATTAATTGTTAATTTATAGGTATATTTTTTTTTCTTCCGTGTATTTTAAAAATTAGGGAACTGAATTCTGCCGGTCGACATCCAGCAAGTCAAACAAACAGCAATTTGTTTTTACTTATCTATCTATATATATAAAAATGAAATCCGTTTTCCGTTGTCACGACATCACGCGTAAATGGCTGGACCGATTTCACTAATTCTTTTTTTGTTGCATTTGTTATTATTAGGAGAAGGTTCTTATGTAAGAAAATAAAACAATCATTCAGATAAAAAGGTAACAGATATTTCTTGATTATATGGCGGTACGAAGTTCGCCGGGTCAGCTAGTATAATATAATTATGAAAGACTAGCTTCTGCCCGCGACTTCGTCCGCGTGGAACTCCTCCTTTTTTGCAGTCGGTTAAAAAGTAGCCTATGTCCTTTCTCAGGCTCCAGACTTTCTTTGTACCAAATTTCATTTAAATCGGTCCAGTAGTTTTAGCGTGAAAGCGTAACAGACAGAGTTACTTTCGCATTTATAATATTAGTAAGGACTAGCTGTGCCCGCGACTTCGTCCCCGTGGAATAGTAATTCTTCATAAGGCTTCATATTTTCCCCGTTTTTTACACATTTTCCACTGTTTCTTCGCTCCTACTGGTCGCAGCGTCATGTTATATAGCCTAAAGCCTTCCTCGATAAATGGTCTATCCAACAAAAAAAGATTTTTTGAATTCGAACCAGTAGTTCCTGAGATTAGCGCTTTCAAACAAACAAACAAACAAACTCTTCAAGCTTTATAATATTAGTATAGATTATGACAGATTAAAAAATACTAAAATGCATGCAGCGATATTCCAAAGCTACTAAGCTTTATAATAAAAGTTATCTAATGATAACTTATTAAAAGCTTTGACGAAAATATATAAAAGTTAGGAAACAAATTACTTAAATTGATATCATTATCGCCTGCACAATTTAGTTACTGGTTATGCCTAATGAGCTTATTGCGTGATTAACCAAAATGGAAACCACGGCTGTCATTTCAGCGAAATTTATTTCGAATTACAATATTTGTGCAATGTACCTCATTTATTATATTATAATTATTTAACTAAGAAAATATGTATGTGTGGGTTACACACATAGATATCGACAAAGAGGCTGGTCGATATTTTAAAATCAGCAAGTTTTGTTAAAATTAATATTACACAGCCTTACAAAAAACCTTTTTTGTTGCTCTGGATATCATTGCAAATTTTTATGTTTTCAAGTGCCCAGATTACGAATATATATATTTGTAAAAATTCTCAATGTTCTCGAAATGTTCTGCTTTGAAAAAATATCAGCTTGTTAGAAATAAAAAAGAAACTTAGCAAAGTCTTCAATTGTGGGCATAAATAGAACCAAAATCATTTTTTTACATCTAAGGCAACAAAACCACTTGACTGAAAGACTTAAGAATAAAAACTTGGTAGTCATAATTATAACATACCTACATTTAAATCCGCTGCACGATTTTTCAAGAAACTTCGTGTAGCACGTCTACATATATAAATACACACAAAACAGCCAAGACCCAGGTACTTACAGATGTTCTATCTAGCAGCTACACCTAGCAGGACAAGTCAGGGACTCTGACCAACAGGCCGTCAACAAATTAATCTTACGATCATAAATTCCAATTTATTATGTCTTATTTGAATATAAAAGCGATAACCTCGTTCTTAATAAAAGCGACCTTACGTTTAGGGAGCATTTATGAATTAATAAGCTTTAAATTCATAATGCGACAAAAGAAATCCAATAATCCTTAATTAATAATTCATGACTGTGCTTTTATAGGTATATCTTATCATATCTGATCATTAAAACGGATTTATTATAATTTAACACTTCAGCAAAAAATGGTCGTCTTTTTGCACCTTTAAATTAGCACTTATTTTTATCTATCTTATTACAATACGTACTCGATCCGCTAAAGATTATCTTGAAAAGGAGTCCCCGTTTATACATTCATTTTTATTAATATATTTTTTGTACAATAAAATGTTTCCATATACTCTTTTTGGAGAATCATCCCAAGCCCTACTGGGCTAGCATGTAAGGTTTTCGTCGCACGACAAAGAACCTGTGATTGTGTCGCTCATTTATTCATTCGAACAGTATGATGCGGCAGATGCTTCCTCAGGCGACAAAAACCCTACTACCCGTGGGGCCAGCATGTAAGGTTTTTGTCGTGGGACCAAACACCAGCTGTCACTAACTCATTGCATAAGTAAGACAACACAGTAGGTCTTGTCTTAGTACAAAATTATTATTATAATTAAAGACTAATGGTATTGAACCAAAATATCGATCGAATCTCGATTGATTGATCGTATTTAATATACAGTAGGTCCGTTGTTGCGTGAGGATTTGTCGTGTGGTACATTGCAATGACAATGACAGGTGTTCTCACGCGACAGAAATCTTACGTGCTAACACAAATATATCCTATTTGTGAATGAGCTACATGGCTACCATAATAACAATATAGTAATATATTATGACAAATTTGGGCTGAGATCCCATGTGCTTAATATTCTTTGTGTGCAATTTACTCTGCTAATAAAATGAAGTAGGTACATTTGAACGATACCAAATTGCTTTATATTATACTAGTTTCTGCCCGCGAATTCGTCTGCGTGGAACTCCTCCTATTTTGGAGTCGGTTAAAAAGAAGCCTATGTCCTGTCTCAGGCTCCAGACTTTCTTTGTACCAAATTTCATTTAAATCGGTCCAGTAGTTTTAGCGTGAAAGCGTAACAGACAGACAGACAGACAGACAGAGTTACTTTCGCATTTATAATATTAGTAGGGAGTAGGGATGCAATATTTTCCAAGTGTCTACAACCAGGATGAAAATAGGTCCTTTCTTAAATATTTGGTTAAATAACCCCTTAGAAGTGCCTCATATTTAACACGTTATTAAATTTGACGTTTTTTACTACAGTACTAATTCTGAAACGAACTAAGACCCGACACCAAAGTTTTTCTAATTAAGACTCTATCGCATACAGTTAAGATCTAAATCACGGAGCATACGACTATTTACAAGGAAAGAGACAAAGGGACTTGTAATGAGTATTTCGAAGTGTACGAACGAAATTGCTTTCTCTCTTTATTTACATTATACTCGTTTACACTCATGGGCTGTTTGGGCCTGCAATAAAAAAGGTGTTTTGTTCAGTTGTAAAAGTATACATTAGGATGTTGAAGTCCAGTTATTAAGTTGACTAACGGTTCCAAAACCTTTTTTCGTCGAAGGACTAAGATTTTTATGATAAAAACGTCTTTTAAATGACTTTGGAGTAGATCACTCTTTACACTTAGGGGTACGAAACAACTCATCATGAGTGGCGGAAACCTAAAAATATTTTCATATATTTTGGACTAGCTTTTGCCCGCGACTTCGTCCGCATGGAACTCCTCCTTTTTTGCAGTCGGTTAAAAAGTAGCCTATGTCCTTTCTCAGGCTCGAGACTTTCTGTGTACCAAATTTCATTAAAATCGGTCCAGTAGTTTTAGCGTGAAAGCGTAACAGACAGACAGACAGACAGACAGAGCTACTTTCGCATTTATAATATTAAGTAGGGATTTCCGCTCATTTAGGTACGTCTGAATCTATATATTTAATTTTGTTTTCAGCATGACATTTAATCAATTTTAATGTTATTTTACAGGTAACGCAGCAAATACCTACCTACATAATATACCAGGGTATGTAACGTAATGAATGAACTAAATTATATCATCTCAATTTTAGACTCGTTTAATATTGATAATGATACATATATAGGCAGTACGGAGGTACAATGGAGGTAGTATGGATATAATAGAATTGCCGATGAAACCTAACCCTGAAAATACTAAAGAAACATGCCACAAGGCTACTTGTTACAGCAATGTAACTAACTTGAAAAAATTGCAGTCCGGTAACAGTCGTGTTGCATAAAGCACCAGTTGCATAAAATCGACTGGATGCAACATCAACCCTACTAATGCATGACTACTTTAGGGATGCCTTGATTCCTGGGATATTTCGAATCGATAATAACGAACGAAACGAAACTCATGTCTAAGCGACCGATGATTTCACGACCCGGGGGCGTAGACAAGGGGGGCTAGACAAGTGCCCAACGTTCAAAGTTAACGTTAAACGTTAGCACCAAAATGTATGGGATTTGACATTTGTGACGTACGTGACAGTCGTTCGCGGATGTCAAATCCCATACATTACATACATTTTGGTCCTAACGTTTAACGTTAACGTTGAACGTTGGGCACTTGTCTAGGGCCCAAGGTGCCAACGTGTCACGTACGTCACAAATGTTCGCAGATGTCAAATCCCATACATTTTGGGCGTTTCTAGGCCCCCCGGAATCATTGCATCGTGTGGTTTGGCGGATCTTCGAGCGTTTTAGACGCCGTCATTGTCGTCTACATTTATATTTATGAACAGAGTCAATAAGTGCCTAGCAAAAATTTAAGTTTATTTTCCTCTGATACTAGTAAAAATACTATTTCAATTGATACTTAATAATATGATTTGCAACCATTATATATCAAACGCTCGAAGAACCGACTGGTAGGACTTTTAATTTAAGATTGTTATAAGCTGTCGTAAAAGTGCAACGATTTTTTTTTTTTTTCGAACTGAATACTGAAGCGCAGTTGGCCAGCTAATGGGCCTTTACTGCAAAACCGGACGGGTGGCGAGACTCCTGAAAGGAGACTCTTAACTGCAACGATGCAAGAATTACATAAAGGGAAAATGTAGTGGCAGACGAAAATAAACAAACTTTGCAAATAACACGAATCGCGCAAAATAGTTTGCAATTCAACACTTTATGATAACTAGATCTTGGAAAATACTTTTGAGAAGAAATATCCCAGAGGATATAAACTTTAGAAATGCTGTTGATTCTTTTTTATTTTGTTATCTCTTTGTGCTATCTGTTATTCTGTTTTTTTAAAGTAGATTCAATTTTGATAAGGGATTTGTATCTCTAACTAGCGGCCCGTCCCGGCTTCGCACGGGGGGACTTAAGATTTTTTTAAGGCCTCAGAAACGATACTTTTCCCCCGTTTTTGAAACATTTTCGGTTACTGCTCCGCCACTATAAGACCTAGCGTGATATTATATGCCTATGTTACTCGGGGATAATGTAGCTTTCCAAAGGTGAAAGAATTTTTGAAATCGGTCCAGTAGTTTCGGAGCCTATTCATTACAAACATACAAAAATACGAAAATACAAATCTTTCTTCTTTATAATATTAGTATAGATGAAAAATAGGAATAGGATCACTCGTGTGTTTGTCCGTCTGTAATAGCTCATTACTTACAGAACCAATCAAATTTAAATTTTGAAAAGGTTTGTATGCTGTAACTTAAGAGGGAAGTGCTACGTAATAATTAATTTCCATTTTTGTTATGTATGTAGAACCTAAACTTTTTGAAACGGCATCAAATAAAATAAAATACACAAGTTAAAACCATTATAATTGTATTTTATTTGCTGACGTTTCGGATTCTTTACAGTTTCCATAATCGTACTTTAGCGTTAGAATATTGTCAGCTCAGTCGTGCTACGATTATGGAAACTGTAAAGAATCCGAAACGTCAGCAAATAAAATAAAATAAAAATACGCGAGTTAAATCCGTTAATAGACACAAGTTAAAACCATTATAATTGTATTTTATTTGCTGACGTTTCGGATTCTTTACAGTTTCCATAATCGTACTTTAGCGTTAGACTATTGTCAGCTCAGTCGTGCTACGATTATGGAAACTGTAAAGAATCCGAAACGTCAGCAAATAAAATAAAATAAAAATACGCGAGTTAAGTCCGTTAATAGTTGTTTCATTCCAATGTGTAATAACCGCGAAGGCATCAGAAATTATTACATTATAATTGTTTCATATCGATCAACTGTTTCATTCCCAAGTGTAATAACAGCGAAAGCATCAGAAATTATTACAAATTCGAGACAAGAAAAGCAATTCGTAGTTGGTAAGTACCGCCACTTACCACATTCTGTAATTAAAAAAACTTCCGTGGCTTAATTGTGTTTCGTAAATATTTGACAGGTTTTATATTCGTGGAAATTAGAAAAATTGTCAAGGGAAATTATTTCCGGTACAGCTGTTATAAAATCAATCAGAGCTGTGAAATGGATTTCGTAATTTGGGAAATGTAAGGTATGGGAAGCAATCCCTACTAATATTATAAATGCGAAAGTAACTCTGTCTGTCTGTCTGTCTGTCTGTCTGTTACGCTTTCACGCTAAAACTACTGGACCTATTTAAATGAAATTTGGTACAAAGAAAGTCTGGAGCCTGAGAAAGGATATAGGCTACTTTTTAACCGACTGCAAAAAAGGAGGAGTTCCACGCGGACGAAGTCGCGGGCAGAAGCTAGTATGATTATAAATGAACAAGCCGGTGGAATGGTGCCTATGTCATAATGTGTACATATATGGGTCATTTTTATATTTGTCAGAAATTTGTTCATTGATAGAAGTAGGTACTTACCTATTAATAACTACTTTTTTCTCTATTGTTAATGGTAAGTTTACCACTATGTTACTCTTAAGAATTTGGTAGGGGTCAATACTAGATCTTTATTTTTATGGATATTTGTGATTTATAACAAAACTAGCTTCTGCTAGCTCCCGCGACTTCGTCCGCGTGGAACTCCTCCTTTTTTGCAGTCAGTTAAAAATCATGCCTTCATCCCTTTCTCAGGCTCCAGACATTCTTTGTACCAAATTTCATTTAAATCGGCCCAGTAGTTTTAGCATGAAAGCGTAACAGACAGACAGACAGAGTTACTTTCGCATTTATAATATTAGTAGGGATTTAAACTCGATTACATGCGCAAAGTTTGAATATAAGCCGTATATGTAAGGGTTAGTATGCTTTGTCATTTTTTGACGTATTAAGAAAATAAATTGAAAAAGTAAGGTTATCTATCGTAAATCTGCGCTGCTTTGTCATAGATTAATTAAACGACAATCTCTTTACACCACATTGCCTTTTATATTCCACCTCATTGATGTTGATTGGTTTTAGATCTCTAATCGTTTAATCTTAAGGTCATTTTTGCAATTCAACAAAATATTTCAGGCGATTAATGATTTTGTAAATTGTAGGTAATTAGTCTAGCGACTATAGTTACTCGTAATATTACTGTAACAATGGGTTTGTGAAAAATAATATACTGTTTGTAAGATTAGAAGAAAAATTGTAAGATTTAATCACTGGATGAACCTACACATGTAATGACAAATAAATTATCTTAATCTTTATGATTTTTTCTTTAGTTGCGCCAAAATAATGCCCGTTAAAGCTCTGCGTGAAGTCACACCCTGCTACAGTTTTCACCACAAAGTGACGTCACGAGCCCTCACTCCATAACTGACGTGCTTTGTCTTTGCCCTTCTTTCAGTTTAAAAAAATACGTGTCCATATTTTTTGGTAATGTTATTGGAACCATTGAAGTAGTTACAGGTTATATTTTTTATAACATGATATAAATAGGTATATATTATATATTAAAGTTAAAGTTGGGCTTAAAGAGAATTTCATATGATTATTATTATTAAACATAATTATATAGATTAAGAAAATCATGATTTTGACGGCCTATTGGTCTAGTGGTCAGAGGCCCTGACTACGAAACCGGAGGTTGCTGGTTCGAATCCCGCTAGGGGCAGATGTCAATGTGATGAGCACTGGCATCTGTACCTGAGTCTTGGATGTCTTATATGTATTTATGTATATTTATCCGTTGTCTAGTACCCATAACACAAGCTTTGCTTAAAATGGGACTAGATAATTGGTGTGAATTGTCCAAAGATATTTATTTATTTTATGAGTTTAATAGAAGTACCTAATGGTACTCAAAAATGTAGTTCTCGAGAACTACATTTTTTTAATGAATTATAGTACCTACATTACGCACCAAAGCCAGTAAAATAAAAAATGCCTCAGATCACATGTAATTGTCGTCCGAGGCGAAGCCGAGGTTGACAAAAATGTGATCTTAGGCTTTTTTATTTTACTGGCCGAGGTCAGTATACTATTTTTCTGTTCGACGAAGCCAGAAAGCGGCAATTTCATTTAGCGCAGCGGCCACAAAGTTGGCGCTTTCTGGCCGGAGGACAGAAAAAAATATTTGTCCTTCGTTATAACTTTGTTATTTACTTATCAAATAGGTACTTACTTTATTTTTTGTCGATATCCTTGGGGTGTTATTATGATTTCAGAGTATCGAAATCTTCGCCGTAAAAGTTTACTGTCGATGGTTAAAGAGGCTTATACTACTATAACGACGTTTCTCTCGAAATACCAGTAGGTACGAAAAGCGAAATCGTCAAAGAGGAATAAAAATAGACTAATAGCAAAATAGTTTGATGCCTGATGGGAAAATGAGTTATTAGGTCAAAGATTTTGTTTTGTATTAGTATTTTGTTGTTTTCCTGTTTACTATTTTAACGTTGATAGCAAAATGCAACCGTTGGTAAGTGTAATTTCTACTTACTAGAGAATTTAATTATAAATAAATTTTCTATCAAATCTTCATTTAATCGAAGGAATAAAAGCCTGGAACTAAAAATTGGATTATAATTCCATTCTTGGATAAAGCATATGATATCATGAAAAGTTTTTTACAATGTTATTAGCAGATTTTGACTGTCAGGTACCGCAATGTATGGATCAAAATATTTTTACATTTTATATACATGTAGGTAGTTCCATACAATTTTTTTTTTTTTACTAATAGAAAAATTTGATAATTTGAATCTCGGATAGTGGTCTCAGTTCCCACTGGCCGATAATTTTTTTTGTTTACGTTGTATAATTTATAGATATGTTTCAAAATAAAATTATGTTTATTTCAAGTACTTACCTATTCTAATAATATTTTAAAGCAGATTTCAAGAACGGTGCTATGTTTATTATTTCAAATCATAGCGCGTGTATATGTTTCCTGAACTCGTAAAAAATACTTTGATAATGTTATGTTTTTCGGGCAATAAATGCCAATTTACAAAACGTGTTCGTTAAATAAATAAGCTTATTCTTATATTTTGATACCTTTCTAAAGATAACAATTTATAAGTTTGTATACAAAGTGCCTATTTAACAACTTCTTAAACAAACGAGGAATGAAATATCGAGAAAAAAGTAAGAGATAAGTACTTATAAGTTTTATTTAAGTTCCTTGCTACTTAAATATAAATATTTCATGTTCTAAAACAGGGTACTAGTCAAATTTTGCAGTTTATAAAATAAGGTAGTTTGCATAATGTGAAATCACTTTAGCGTTTGACTGTCGTCAGCTCTGTCGTGCTACGATTATGGAATCTGTAAAGGGTCCGAAACGTCAGCCAATAAAAATAAAATACGCGAGTTAAATCCGTTAGAATCGTTTCATTCTAGAAATTATTTCCTTGGTGCTGCCACGTGTCAAAAAACTAATTCAGAGATCATTCTCAGATTTTGTTTTTTAGGTAAACCTCATGGTCTAAAAAATATTTCGTGAGCTTCGATTGTAACTTGTCGTATCCAACCTATATATGAACAATAGTTAATGGAGATATTTCCAAAAATATAGGGGAATATAAATAACTTGATAACCTGACGCGACAAGTCGACAATCAGTGTCAACACTCAAGAGTCAAGTCAGAGTGAACCGGCACGATTTTGATTAATGCTCTCTTTTCCGATGTTTCCGGCTCGCTGAGTTTTCCGTACATTTCCCGCGGCTTCGGTAACACGTCGTTAAGCGAATAATTGACGCTTACGTAGGGTTGCCATAAGTGTAAGGACTCGGACCGGGACATTTCAAAAAAATTAGTAAGTAGTAAAAAAAAAAAAAAAAAAAAAAAAAAAAAAAAAAAAACACGGAATTTGATCCAAAAAAAACAACCAAAGGGTAGGAAAATAGGGGATAATTAACTTTTTCACGCACTGATTGTATCGTATGACCACACGTAACTTTTTACAGAGTAGTCCGATTTTGATAATTCTTTTTTTATTGGATAGGGCATACCTCAAAGTTGATCCCATAAATAAAATGTGGAAAAAAGAAACCTACCGTAAGGGTGCGAAAATAGGGCTCATTTATTGTTTCACTAAAAGTAAGGTAGGTACCTATTTCAAAAGTAATTATAAATGAAGCATGTAATAATTTGTATACATTATGGCCAAAGACAATTACAAAATAATAACTAAATAATAAATTTAACTGTCGAAAAAAACTAAATGGCAACAAAGAACAATACTTAACGCACTGAAAAGAAAAAAAAAAAAAAGTTCTATGTAGTGCGCTATTGTTTTTTTGTTGCCTTTGAAGTTTTTTTTTCGGTGGTAATTTTTTTTTATTTATATAACAATATTCCATTTTTTTTAAAATTTAACGCTTCTTAGGTCGAGTTTTCTCAAGAAGTCAGGTATCAACTGAATGCATAAAATATCAATGCATTAGAAAAATCGATCTTGTATCAAACATCTCTAAGTTACATAGTGGGCTTGATAGCATGCCATTGATGCGCTCTTGCTCTGTCAACGCTAAGAGTCTGCGATCTCGAAATGCGTTGACACTGTTAACGTAAATTCGTGAAACGTGAACGGACAATTGTCAGCGCTTACGTAGTTCTATCCACGTACGGCTAATCGTAGGCTAGTTAGAGCGCGTTTATTGGAGGTATATTACTGTTTACCAAGTCCGGCGCTCTATTAAATAACTATGATTTTTAAACCGGGACAATTTGCTTATCGGCCGGGACGCCGGGACACCATGCTTCAAACCGGGACATGTCCCGGCGTACCGGGACGTATGGCAACCCTACGCTTACGTCATTACGCATTAAGTAAAAATAAACTAATTTTATTTCTTGAAAAAAAAAATATCTTAGAAATTATTAATGCTTCGGACTCATTGTGGAAGCATTGTGGAAGGGGACATGGGAACATAATATGTCAAGTGCTCCGAAACATCAGCCAATAAAAATAAAATACGCGAGTTAAATCCGTTAAAGTTGTTTCATTCCAATGTATAATAATCGCGAAGGCATCAGAAATTATTAGGTAGGTACATATTGGAATGAAACAACTATAACTGACGTTTGGAAAACTTTACAGTTCGACAGTCTTGACAAAAATTTATCGGGGTGTGGCGCGGAACTTCATGTTTTTTGTTTATTGAGAATAGAGAAAAATGAGTGAAAAATACTTTTTAAAACAAAAGTCAATGGTCCGTGCTATTAACTGCCTTTGCTAAAATATTGCCCAATTTTTGTTCACAGATAAATGTATGCAGTCTAGATTTCAGATCAGTGTGCACTATTTTAAATCTCAAAATTTCAGTGATACAATTAATAGACTTACAGATTTTTATTTTCAAGTAAGCTGCCAGTAACTTTCTTGCAGATATTATGATTGTTCTAAATACCTAATAGCCTTTAATAAGCCTTCATATAGGTACTTAATCATAATTATGAGAAAGGTAAAAAAAATAGATTTTTTGACCTTTAACCTGAAATCTGAAAACGCGGACACCCTACGACAGGTAAATTTTGAAACAAGTTTTAGAGTGCCATAATAAAGGTTTTCTTATACAAATTTATCTCTTATTCAAAGATTCTTGTCCATAATTGACTAATAATCCTGGATTATATTATTCAGTTTATTAACAGTGTATTTGGGAACTACTTAATCTTTATTATTCTTCATTTTTCTTTTGTTTCTGGAGAAAAATAATTTTATGGTGTTTCAAGAACCTTTATTGTATCATGATTATTAAACATAAATTAATAAAAGAATCACCTGTAGTAATCCATAAATTTTACAAAATTGTTGATTCTATGGTAAAGTCATTAAAATAATGAAATAGAAAAATGTCGAGATTACCAGTGAATTCCAACATCTCAATTAAATAAATTTATTTTATCCAATATCAAATACTCGAGACAAATCGTTTAACGGCCCCAATAAAGCGAATCCAAATTAAAATATAAAATGTTGGCTGCTCGTATTAATAAATAGAGGTGTATAAAGGACTTTGGGTTTTAAAAATGTTTAAAAAATTAATCGAGCACGTATTATGTTATTCGATATTGGAATAAAAACTAAGTATAAACGGATTTAACTTTAAAGCTGACGTTTCAAAAATTTTACTGTTCCCATATTCGTACCACGACTGAGCTGACGATAGTCTGACTCTAATCCGTCTATAGTTGTTTCATTGCAATGTGTAATAACCGTGAAGGCATCAATAGTACATTACGCACCTAGGCCAGTAAAATAAAAAATGTCTCAGATCACATATTATTATAATTGTCGTCCGAGGCGAAGCCGAGGTTGACAAAAAAGTGATCTGAGGTTTTTTTATTTACTGGCCGAGGTCAGTATACTATTTTTCTGTTCGACGAAGCCAGAAAGCGGCAATTTCATTTAGCGCAGTGGCCAGAATGTTTGCGCTTTCTGGCCGGAGAACAAAAAAAACTATTTTTTAATATTGTTACAGATTTTTTTTCTCATATATCTACAGTCTACCACAATGTAGATAAGTACATTAAAGTACGGTTGCGGAGCACAGCGAAAAACGGACAGTGCCCTCACGCTCGCACAGTAACCTTTAAGGTTACTGCATGTGCGAGCGTGAGGGCACCATTACGCGCGTGCGACAGAGACAAATAGAAAAAGGGCAATGTCCGTTTTTCGCTGTGCTCCGCGACCGTCCTTTAGACATGTGGTTGCCTACTGTACAGTCTAACGAGACTATAAATAATAGGTCTGGAAAAACCCGAATTTAACAGCTGTCCAGTTTCTTGCGGCGTTTTTTATCGCAATACCATTATTTTTTATCTGAAGCGCTAAATATTGACGTGTAAAAATGTCCCTTGAGTCCTATTATTTACTTAATAAAGATTTATATTCGTCATTCGCATAAAAAAAGTAATATTGTTTTGGGTTGTCCTTATTCTTTTCTATTGATAAGAACCTGTCCTTCGTCTTATTAAAGCATCTCATTACAGTATTGATGTATATTGTTTACGGTTTTATAATGTTTCAAAAAACGTTAATACTATTACCTATTAGTCCTTATAAAAGCAAGCGCATTTTTTTTAATAATAATCAATAGTTCAATAAACTATACAGGAAAAATTAATGTAGATTTATTGTCAATAGAAAAGAAGAACGGCACATTTACCAAATTCAAAAAATACGTACCTATTCCCGCCTACGCGAGACGTAAACACCTCATTTGCACAGCAGTCGTACCTACAAACTTTTCAAGCGAATTCGCATGTTACAAACTTGTTGATTGTCGGTAGGTTGGCAAGCTTGTCTCATTTGTTTTCCGTCCCTGCAGAAAAGGTGGTCAGATATGCTATCTGTGGTTATATATTTCATACAAAAGGACGCCTTTCCCTAGGTCCAATTTACGGAAGAGAAAACGGGAGTTCGTGTCAATTAGGTATTAGGTTGGGTACAAGTACCTACTTAATTTGCAAGTAAAAGTAGCAGGCCTTGTAAAATTAGGACATGTTTCGGCTTGTTGGTCACGCAAGAGCTAAATTGAATTTTAAGGGCTGAATATCCACGGAATATTTACGAATTACCAACTTTAAAGGTCAAAGAAACTTTTGTCGTTTCGGGAAAAATTCAAGAGCGATTCGAATGTATTTCGAATTCTTGTAAAATCACTTACCCTTGTAAACGATTGTAAAAAGTAATGTACAAAGACTTTTGTCCCGTGGGGTCTATTAATGAAATCTGGAATTGTTTTGTATTACAGTTTGTATTTTGTGTCCATTGAATCCTGATAGCGGGAGCAAATAGTAAACAGAGTTATTTGTCGGATAAATATTTGGAATATCCTACAGACTGGAGGAATATCACGTTTAATCTAACCCTGAACACTTGAATGAAGTATTTATTACTAAATATTTGTCGAAAATTTTCGAATTATTTATTGGTATTTGTCCTTAGATTTTGGATTTTACAATGTGTTCTTGATAAGCTTTTTGCCGCTTTTCTAACTAATAAAATATCGAAAGAAAGGATTTAACTTGCGTTTTTTACGTAGCGGACTGAGTTCACGATAGTCTAACACTAAAGTCCTAGTCCTAGGAATCGGAATAAGGGGAAGAAGGAATGTGGGGACTAGATCACCTATGTCTTTAAATTTCTAGAAAAAGAAAGTTTATAGAAGAAACTGGATATTCTATGTCCGTCTCCTGGTTTTAAGCTACCTAGTACCAAACGGAAGATGTGTTTCGTACTTTTCCCGTAAATTGGGGTGAAAAATCTGGCAAAGACGAAGTCGCGAGATAAAGCTACTATATGAAACTTAGTAGATCTTCGAATAATATACTTCACTACATAGTATAAAACAAAGTCGCTATGTGTTCAATCTTTAAAACTACGATTTTGAAGCGGATTTCAATTGAGTCACCCTCAAGAGGAAGGTTTATAGTACCCGTATGAAGCCGGGACGGATCGCTAGTCCCTACTAATATTATAAATGCGAAAGTAACTCTGTCTGTCTGTCTGTCTGTCTGTTACGCTTTCACGCTATAACTACTGAATGATAGTTATAGCGTGAAAGCGTATATATATGATTTTAATGAAATTTAGTACAAAGAAAGTCTGAAGCCTGAGAAAGGACATAGGCTACATTTAATCGACTGCAAAAAAGGAGGAGTTCCAGGCGGACGAAGTCGCGGGCAGAAGCTATTTATCATAAAAGTGAACGATGGACATTAAGTATAATGGTTAAAAATAACGCTTCGGTTCATACTTTGCAACTTTCATACAAAATTACGGACACAATGTAAGGATTTCATTTAAACAGAACATTCATGATATTACGTAGTTACGTGGAAGGTAAAACCTTAATAAACCTTGACTATTAAAACCTATTTTACGACCTTTATGAGTTATAAAACATGCAGGATAGATTCAAGTTATAAGAGATACCTACACGCATAGATACACCTACTATTTAATTTATTATTCACTTAATAATCTGATGCCTTCGCGGTTATTACACATTGGAATGAAACATTCTTATTTACTTTTTATTTCACAAAATAACCTAATGTAACTACAAACGGTGGTCTTAATGACATATGACATTTTCCAGGCAACTTTTGAAATAGGTTCGTTTAATATGTTAACACTTATACAAATATACATAAATAACTACAACGACGGATGATAAAAACTAATGATCAAGAATGTGCTTGCAATACTTACACGGTGCTTGATAAATCTATATATATAAAAGAAAGTTGTGTTAGTTACCCCGTTTATAACTCAAGAACGGCTGAACTGATTTGGCTGAAAATTGGCGGGGAGGTAGCTCGGAGCCAGGAAAAGGACATAGGATAGTTTTTATCACGTTCCAGTAAAAAAAAGAAAAAAATATTAAGCTGATTTGTTAAAAATAGTATAACAAAACGCAACAATGACAACTGTCAAATCGACATTGCCGGGCGGGACGAAGTCTGCCGGGACCACTAGTATTTTATATTTCTCATTATTTTTTTATACCTTATAGCAGTGGTTCTATGGTTACTGATATTACTCCTCCTAACGACGAACTCGCGCGCTAGTCGGCGCTACGCTGTGCTCAGACTTGTCACTTTGAAATTCGGCGTTCGAGACAACCAGTTGATAGTTACCCCCGCGAAATACAACTTTTACATATATACGCGGGGGTAATGACCCTCAGGTTAAGAACCCACCCTTATAGGTTACTTTTTCATATAAATGTCTTATTGCGTCCACTGAATCTTACTTCTTTTATCTTAATGTAATACATGTTCTTCAAGCAAAAGGTGTCTTCCGGGAAATTAATGTCATTATCATAATATAATGAATGTTACACCATACTTATTTATAGAATTTCAATTGATATGTCGTATTTATTAAATTTACATTGTCTGAAGATGGTCTTAGTATTTGTACCCGAATGGCCGATTAAATTTGTTTATTATATTGTACAACAGATTTTTTAAAAACATCGATGTTCTGGAAAAAAATCTAATTTCCTTTTTATAAAAACTTTCATAAATTCTAGCCCAATTTACGATAGGCAATATAATTTTATAATAGCCTTGTTATTGCTTTCCACCGGAGGTAACCTAAATTCAATAAAAGTAGAAAATAATAAGTAAAAATCTTAATCGAGAATGAAATATTTTACATAGTCTAACATTTAGATTAACTACAAGTATTTTTCTATTTTCAATAAAAAAACAATATGAAGATAAAGCCTTTTAATTTTCTACTTGATATCACAATTTGAAAGACTTCACCGCGCAGTGACGTCACAAGCCTCCACTCCTTTGCTTTGACGCGCTCCAACTGTCATATTATTTTAAAATAGAAATGAGTTTACTATTTTGAACCCAAAAGTAGCAAGTAGCTTTGGAATGAAACAACTATTAACGGATTTAACTCGCGTATTTTTATTTTATTTTATTAGCTGACGTTTCGGATTCTTTACAGTTTCCATAATCGTAGTAGAACTGAGCTGACAATAGTCTAACGTAATAATTTCTGATGCCTTCGCGGTTATTACACATTGGAATGAAACAACTATTAACGGATTTAACTCGCGTATTTTTATTTTATTTTATTAGCTGACGTTTCGGATTCTTTACAGTTTCCATAATCGTAGTAGGACTGAGCTGACAATAGTCTAACGTTTATCTTAAATTTTGTAAAACAACTTAATTAAGAAAGTCGTAAAAGAATAACGGCATTGAGAGTTAAACTAATAGCAGCATAAAATAAAGTACTTACCTAATACTTCCTACAAAGACATTAGATTATTTTAGGTACTTCTGTGGTAGATTTTAATTTAGTCCAAACTTCTGGACCCTAAAGTTACCTAATGATGATTGCTAATAACCATTATAATTATGTCTTACTTCATTTTAAGAGCATTGTTATAATTTTATACATTTTGTTAAAACGATAATCATTAAGTTTGAATAGGCCATTACCTAATATCTTATTCCTATATTAATATAATCTCCTACATAATATAAGATCCTAATCCTAAATAATATTATAAATGCGAATGTAAATCTGTCTGTCTCTTTTTCATTAAAACTACTCAATTTTGGTAGATACACAGATAGTCTAGAGTCTGAGAAAGGACATAGGCTACTTTTAATTGCGAAAACAGGGTTGTAATGGGATAAAAAAGGAGAAAATGTTGCATGAAAGTATTGTAATTTTAAAGCTGAAAACTGCTGCCGTAATTACTAATTCCTCACGGACCGAGTCGCGGGCAAAAGCTAGCAAGTATATAATTTAAATTGAGCATAAGCTAGTACCTAAGTATATATATAATTTAAATTGTAACCCTTGAATTAAGCTTGTAAGGTATTTGGAACACGTAGATATTAAACAGTCAAACCGCTTATCAGTCGTTTCCCTTATCTTTGACGTAATTCCTGACGTCACTTGCGGCTAAATTACTACGCTATTGCATGTTCGCTTATAACTTAATTTATTGCCAAAATAACCATTGTCTTATCATTGAAGGTTTTCCGCATATTATGCAATTATTAAAAGTAATATGTCGCAGCTAGCGTATAATCCGCTGTATTTACTTATGGGTTGTTACGAGGTTCGATTTGGTAACGATTAGCCGAATTATCATTGCAATACATTTTTCAATAATTATTGAGAAAATAACAAAAGAAAATAAGATAAGGTTAGACTAAGACTGCGACCTTCGTGAAATTCGAATGGCTACCAAAAAAGAAAGTTAGTTTAAGTATATTAAATGTACAACACTATTAGCCGCATAATAGTTGAACCATCGTATTACAAAAGAGCCTTCTTTTGTAAAACGGCTGATTACACGATCATTGATAAATTAAATTTAAAATGACGGCCTGTTGGTCTAGTGGTCAGAGGCCCTGACTACGAAACCGGAGGTTGCGGGTTCGAATCCCGCTAGGGGCAGATGTCAATGTGATGAGCACTGGCATCTGTACCTGAGTCTTGGACGTCTTATATGTATTTATGTATATTTGTCCGTTGTCTAGTACCCATAACACAAGCTTTCCTTAAAATGGGACTAGATAATTGGTGTGGATTGTCCAAAGATATTTTTTTTTTTTTAAATGTGAGTCTGTTTTAACATTTTCATTGCTTATATATTAAGGTACTTACTGAAAGCATATGCACCGCTATTCTGGAACAAATAGTCATATGGATCTTATAATACTTTGAGCCATATTACTCATATATAACTTATATGAGAATAGGGGAATAAACAGTCATATCATACTAATAATAATAATAATCCCTATAACGTATTGCTACTGAACAGCCGTCCCGATGAAAGGTTTCTTTCACCGAAATAGTACCTACCTAGTATAGTGCTTGTAGAGGTCATGACTGACCAGTCAAAGCCAAGGTCCGAAAAAGCCAATATTCCAGAGCAAAATTTGCATTTGAATCGCACAACGGCAATACAGTTGATATTGGTACAAGTACCAATAGCAAAACAATTTGTCGGAATGAAATAACTATAACGGATGCATATTTTATTTTATTTGCGGTTTTGAAAACGAGCTTCTAATTGGAATGTATAATATAACAAGAATTAGAGTAACAACTTGACTCAATCCGTGAAGAGTGTGTTAATACGATTACGATGCCAAGGAATAGAAGGTTCGTGTGGATAAGTCCGACTCGTGCCGGGTGTGGGTGCATGTGTTCGACCCCGCCGGCGGGGCCGCTGTAACACTATCGAGTATGCTAGGTGTGGGTGAGGCCGCATGCCGCGCGGCAGAAACCTCAATGTCGGTTGTCGTTGATACGGCGGTCGTGATGAAAAAAGTATGTAAAAGATGTATTCGAACTATAATTACTTACCCTTTTTAATGTAGATACCTGTTCTATACCCTTTTGTAATGCAAGTAACACATCTTCTCTTATATATAAAAATGAATAGCAAAATGTGTTGGTAAGCGCATAACTCGACAACGCCTGGACCAATAAAATAAATAAAATATTTTTTCTAGATGTTCGTTGAAGTCCAAGGATGGTTTTTACGACCAGAAGAATTCAAATGATACCCGGGAAAACCCTAAAAACAGCCCTATTCTTTTTCCCATACAATCGTTTTCTAACTTAAGTTAAATTGAACTTCGAACGAGCAGGATGACGTCTGCCGTGACCCCTAGTATTCTATAAAATCAAAAAATATGTTCCAAACTTCAAACAATATAAAAGAAGGTTCATGAAATTTAACTAATTTAATTAAATCTCCGAAGAACTTTTAAATGTTCTCTATCGAATCCGCATATTAAACTTTCATTTCACAGCTAAGTGAAACTGATTAAACTTTTCAGGAAATTTTGCCAGTCGGCGTTCGTTGCTGACGGTACTCGCTAAAACTTTGCTTGAATGCGGCTTCAAACAGTATGTTATTACCAAAACATCAAAATAGTGCATCCTATAGACTATATTAATCACTAACTTTTTATCTCCTTTAATGAAAATCTGCTATCTCAGTTACGCAGATTAATGAATAACAATATTCATTGCCCTTGCAATGTTAAAATGTTCATTTTGCGTAAAAACTAAAAGATGGATTATCACTCACACTCCAAATTAAAAACATTGTATTCTTGTTGGAATTAATCATCTATAACGGAATTTATTGGCGTATTTTATTCATTTCACTTTTACGTTAGACTATCGTCATATCGTGCTACGAATATGAGAATTGTAAACTTTTCGAAACGTCAGCAAATAAAATGTTTAATTCCAATGAGTAACAACCGCGAAGGCATCATAAATTAGTATTGTATTTCTGACTCAATTCCCGAAAATTATATGAATAGAAAAAGTTGAACACAACATTATTACTTTAAGAAAGACAAGGTAAAGACAATAAAGCACAATATAGCAAATCCGCATTCTACCAGTCGCGTAATTATGAAAGACAACGAGGCTATTCTTCCTTAATAGGAACTAATTAGTCACGCGTGGGCTCCAACAATACTAGTAAAAAAGTTGCTAAATTAATTTATAAAAAATGCTACAGGCATAACGGAAACAATTAGTAAAGTTTTCGTTTATCTCAGTGATGTAACAATGCGGATACAATCTATGAAATAAATTAATTACCTGCCTAGCTAGCATGTAAGGTTTTTGTCGTACGACAAAATATCTAACGCTGTCATTCGTTTGCAGTAAGTGAAGTATTGAGATTAACAAATGACTTATTTCTTCCCCGACAAAATGCTGGCTCAGCTGTCAAGCTAGCGTGTAAGGTTTTTGTTGCACGAAAAAATGTCTAACTCTGTCACGCGTTTGCAATAAGTAAAAAAGTAAGATTAACAGATGACGTAATTTCTCCCGGGACAAAATGCTTACGTGCAAGCTCAGATATGCCAAGGTGGTAAGTAAGGTTTTTGTCGCGAGATAAAAAATACTCTAGCAATGAGCAAAATAATGAGCGACAGGTACTATATAGCACGACAAAATCCTTACATGCATCCTTAGCTAAAGGAAGGAAAGTTAATATATTATGTATCTACTAGCGGTCCGCCCCAGCTTCGCCCGGATCCCTTTTTTGTAGCCTATGTCACTCGGTAATAGTGAAGCTTCCCAACAGTGAAATAATTTTTCAAATCGGTCCAGTCGTTTAGGAGCCTATTCAATCCAAACAAACAAAAAAACAAACTTTTTTTCTTTATTATATTAGTATAGATGAATTGTAATCGTTTCAAAAATATTTAAAATTATCCTTGTCTGTTATCTCTACACAAAATTTGTAGATCTGTGTCTATTAACAAATTCCACTAGATATATTTGCATAAGCTCTTGTATTTTATCCTACTGCAGGCTACAGGTATTTGGCGCAGTGCCACGTTATCTCGAGCTGGCACGTGCAGTAGGTTACTATTGTATTGTGTCACTGCATTTTCAGTGTCAAATCGAACTGGTGTTTTAGTCACTGAAATTATTTTTAGTTCTTTGCGTTCGGAGAAATGTTTGTTTTATTTTGTTCCAAAAATGAGAGAAAATATGATTCAGAAAAATAGAATGAAAAAGAAAGCATGTTTATTTGCAAGTGTTTGTTATGTAAACTTATATACCTATAATTACAGCTTAATTAATTTTCAAAGAAATTAATGATTTTAACGTCGTTATGAATGAGTTTAGCGCAAACATCATATAATTTTTTTGTTCAAAACTATTCATTAATAGCGAAAAACACTTGAAAGTGTAATTTATGTATTTCCTATGAAAATTTAAATAATTGGAATGAAACAACTATTTTAACGGCGTGAGACTATTGTCAGCTCAGTCGTGCTACGATTATGGAAACTGTAAAGAATCCGAAACGTCAGCAAATAAATCAGTAATAACCGCTAAGGCATCAGAAATTATTAATTTAAATAATGTTATATTTAAATACGTCTGCTAATAAAATAACGTAATTTACACGGAGGATTTTATCTTACTAATGTTAAACATTTAAAACTTACAAAAGAACTTATAACGTTTTCAAATATGAAAATTACAAAAGGAAATTCAAGTGTCTGTGTTCATTACTTCAAGTTTAAACTTTTCCCAGTGAAACGTTTTTGAATTTTCTTCAAGAAGCAATCTTATTACTCTTGTACTGAACAAATCGTCTCACCGCAATAAATTCTGTAAATTCAACTTCGATTCGTCTCTTTCTCTCACATTCGCGATGTATGAGTTAGAAAAGAACGGATGATGTCTTTCAAGTCACCGTAATAGACTCTATGATTTCATTTGTAGTCGAGATCGCATCCAAGGTTTTAGTTTACTTGTAGTTTTATTCGCTGTAATAAAACCAACAATCACTCTACTAGATATTATTTGAGTACAACAAATTGAATTGTTAGCGAAGTTTTATTGAAACAGGAGAGTTGTAGAAAGTAAGTTTTATTTTAACATTGGAACGAAACTACTTTAATGAATTTAATTCCCGTATTTTATTAGATAGTCAAACAAACTTACCTGTAAGTAAAGTTCGACTATAATTATGCGAAGGGTCTCGTCCGAAGGTGATAATAGAAAACAAGTGTAGTATCAGCCTTATGACTCTCCGGCACCACATATATTTAAAGTGAAAAAACGCCTGCTCGTCCTGCCCTCTAGCGTCTGTAACTGACTTCATTAAGTTTAAAGTAAAAACACTTTTTGATTTTATAACATAGGGATATAGATACCACTGTATGTACACAATAATGGGTAGGGTGGGACTTATCACCTTCGGACGAGACCCTTGGCATAATTATAGTCGAACTTTACTTACAGGTAAGTTTGTTTGACTATCTAATTATGCTCATGTCTCGTCCTCGGTGATAATAGAAAACAAGTGTAGATGTTCAAAGACAAGTTAAAAAATCAAAAAGTTTTATTTGGCTTGTGAAAAAATAATCAACAAAAAACAAAAAGAGATATTCTGTATTCTAAACTAGATACTAATAATTATTATATAATATGATTATAATAATCAACAATCTTATACCATCTTATAAAAAATAAAAATAGCAAATTATACTTCAAACACAGCCTCTGCAAAGCTTAAGTTGTTTACTATAGGTCTGTTATAGAATCTTGCAAAGGTTGTGGACTCTCCAGTCCAACCAGCCGTCCTTCTGATATCATCGATACTGACACCTTTTCTATATGCTTTAGAAGTTGTAGCATGACGGACACTATGAGAAGAGAAGGTAGACACATCAATTCCGCTCTGTTGCATAGTATATTTAACCCAGCGGCTGATTGTACTGGTAGTCACAGCTTTATGAGGCTTCTTTAACATAATAAACAAACAATTTGTTGCTCTAATATTTTTAGTAAGCTCTAAATAATCAATCACAGCTCTAGCTGGACAAATACCTATTCTTTGATTGAAAAAAGGTAATGTTAAAAATGGCTGGCAACGATTAGGTGCCGAAGTCTTAATCAACTTATCAATTTTAATACTTATATAATTCTCTGTAATAATTATATTATTAATATCAATTAATGAGATCGTTTGGGCTCTCTGACCTGTTGCCATAATCAACAAAGTGACAGTCTTTTTAGTCATACAATCTAGACTATTTTTATCTAAGCATTTTTTATCTATATAATTTAATAAAATTGACACATCCCAAGTACTGTCATATTTTGGGGCAGGGGGCCTTAATCTAAAGAAACCTTTAAATAATCTTTTTATCTTGTCATCCTGACCCAGATGGGAACCAATTAAAAAAGATAAAGCAGATCTAAGACAATTTAAGCTGCCATAAGACAGACCATCATGGAATTTTTCAGTTAAATATGCAATGATTTCTAAAGTTTTTGGATTATTCATAGAAATAGCCTTCTGTTTACAATAATGAGACCAATTAACTATATGAGGTAAGTATTGTTTTAGAGTGTTACTTGAGATAGATGACAACATGATATCCACAGCTTCTCTGCTAATGCCTGATTCTAGGAAGACTGCCCGGATAATACTCCTACCATCAGGGACATATTCTGATGGAGAGGGTGCAACAATCTGGAATTTTTTAAGAACAGTAAGTTTTTTGAAGGTTCAAAGATAATAGGATCTGATGATAGAAGTTTCATAAAAACTGGGAACCAAGGCTGGGTTATCCAGTAAGGAACAATAACAATACCAGTGGCTTTGTCTATAATAATCTTTTCTAAGGTTTTAAGAATCATGGAAAAAGGTGGAAAAGCATAGAAATAAAATTCTGTCCATGTTAAAGTGAAGGCATCCACTGCAAAGGCCTCTGGATCTGGGTGCCATGAAACAAAAAGAGAACATTTGGTATTTGTTCTTGATGCAAATAGATCTATATCAGGTATACCAAATAATGTAATTACTTTTTTATATTGAGAAATGCCTAATTCCCACTCAGTATTAGTTAATTCTTTTCTGGATTCAAAATCTGCTATAATATTATCTTTAGTGTTAATATAACTTGCATATAACCAAATGTTTCTTGACTCACAAAATTGCCAGATTGATTTTGCTATGTTATGGAGGTGAGGAAACTGTACTCCGCCTAATCTATTAATATGAGAGACAGCTGTCATATTGTCAATTCGAAGTAATATTTCACAATTACTTAAGTTTTTGGCAAAACATTTAATGCCAAAAAATGCTGCAATTAATTCTAATGAATTTATATGTAACGACATTTCATCTTCATTCCAAACCCCACTAGCAGTTTCATTATTAGAATAAGCCCCCCAGCCCCGGCTACTTGCATCAGAAAATATCTCTAACTTGAAATCATGTTTTCTAATGGAATTTTCAGGATGAACAATATTTTTAGACCACCATAGTAAATCTTCTCTACATAGTGCATTTAAGGAAATATCAACATCATAATTATTATTATTATTTTTTAAACTCAAGAATTTTAACCTTTCCAGTTCTTTAGTGTAAAGAATACCATATTTGACAGCAGGGCAAACTGAAACAAGAGTACCAACTACCTTGGCTAAAAATCTTATTTTTACATGATTTTTACTCAACAGTTCTGTTATTAACTTGAGACAATTATTTCTTTTTTCATTGCTAATACTAATTGACATATCAGTGCTATTAAAAATTAGCCCCAAAAAGGTACATATTTGTTTTGGTATGAGAATACTTTTTTCATTATTTATTATAAATCCCAAACTATTAAGTATATGTATAGTTGCTTGCATGTTGTTGAAACACTCAGTATAAGTACTACCAAAGCAGAGCCAGTCATCGAGATACAGAACTGAGACAAACCCTTTTCCCCGGAGGTAAGCTATTACCGGTTTCATAATTTTAGTGAAAGTCAGTGGAGCTGTGCATAAGCCAAATGGAAGGACATTAAACTGATAATAATTTCCTTGGAAATAGAATCTCAAATATTTTTTGCTATTTTTATGAATATTTACCATATAATATGCATCTTTTAAATCTAATGATACTAAAAAGTCATCTTTCTGTAAGAGTTTGCAAACTGTTCTATAATCCTCTAGTTTAAAATGTTCAGATTTTACAAAAGTATTTAATTTTTTCAAATTTAATATAAATCTAAATGATCCATTTGGTTTTTTAACCAGAAATATAGGGGAACAAAACTGATCCTCTTGTTTGGTACATAACTCAATGGCATTGATAGACAAAAGCTTTTTTATCTCTAGATTCAAAAGTTGAAACTCAACTGAAGAGAACTTATCATTAAGTGGAATAGAGTACTGATATGGTTTGGTTAATAAAGGTATTTGATATCCTTTAATCCAATTAAGAATAGTACTGTCATTAGTGATCTCTGTCCAAGCATCACTATAAAAGTGAAGTCTACCAACCTGGGAGGTTACTTCCTGATGCGTTGTTTTTCTTCTCTCTTCTTCTGTATTGGGTATCTCCTGTTCGCTGGCCCCCCTGGTGCTGATGTTGGAGTTTTCGCTTCTGCTTGCCGAGGAGGGCCCCGCCAGTTTAAAGTCTTGCTGCTTTTATTGGGTATAGTATAATTCTTGAAATTACTCTTATTTACTCGTTCTGGGATTTTTAAATCACTACCTGACTTTTGTACAATTTTAGCAGCTTTAATTTTATCTGCCAGGTTCTCTCCAAACAGGAAAATGTTAGGCTTGGAATTCAGTAAATATTCCTTCATGTTCTTATTTACTATGGATAAGACCAAAGATCTCCGTCCTTTTGTGTCCATAAACAGGGCATCGCAGAGCAGTCTCGATGCCTCATTAAGCTTTTTTATAATATTTAGCTTTTGCGCTTCAAAATCTTCTATGATGCAAAGCTGTAGTGCTGTGCCTAAACCTGACAAGGCTGCAGATATTTGCTGTTGTCTCTTTTCTATTAAATTGTCTCTTTTCTTAGCCATTTCATTCAGAGCAGCGCTGACCTCTGGGTTTAACTTAGGAGCAACCATCATTTCGCAGTTTTCAAAAACTGGGTTATCTCTGAACAAGGTTTCTTTTTCTTCCTTCTTTAAACCTTTAATAAGTATTTCCATCCAGCGTTCAGCAATTTGTTTGTGCAATGGAGGCCCCTTAGTCTCCCCCACCGGAGCTTCGCCTAAAATTGCTAGGATAGACTCGTCAATCTGGTCATCATTGTTGTCGATGGTTGAGGGAGGGTTTTCTACCTCTGCTTTTTCTGCCTCTACTATAGGCTCATCTTCACACTCTTCAATTTCTTCTGGTATAAGAACCGACTGTGAATCACTTGTATCTGCAAGGGAAACAAGCAGAATGAGACGCAATGGCATTTTGCATGTTAGTTAATGCATGCCCCATAACCAATGTGAGTTCCCACAGAACTCCCCTTTAAGGTTATGAAAATGATTTTGACCAGTGTTCCCGAAGAACACTCCTGTCCAATCGGTATGTACCTATTTGATACATTTTTACGATAAAATATTTTGTCGTATTCTTATGATTATGCTTATAAATGCAATAAATCAGTGCAAAAAACAAAATAGGAGACAAAATGGCGCAAAACGTGCTTCTTACCTTCAGTGGCCGTTTTCGGAGTTTCTTTTATTTTTTCATCCAATTTTCTTAGTTTATTCAATAAATGAATCCTTTTTTCTTCTGCTGTTCGCTTTTTCCCCATATTTTAATCGAATAATTTCACAATTTTAGACAAAAATGGAGAATAGCGTGGCGCCGGCTATCGACATAAAAACCGAATGAAGTCAGTTACAGACGCTAGAGGGCAGGACGAGCAGGCGTTTTTTCACTTTAAATATATGTGGTGCCGGAGAGTCATAAGGCTGATACTACACTTGTTTTCTATTATCACCGAGGACGAGACATGAGCATAATTTTATTTGTTGATGTTTCGAATAGTTTACATTTCGTAGCTCCCACCATTATTAGTAAAACACGGAGGTGAGCTGACGAAAGTCTAAATTATTCTGATTAGAATTAATCTTTACCTATAGGTATATAAAAAAAAAAACAAAAAACATACGCGTCGCGTCGACTTGAGAACCTCCTCCGTTTTTTTCGGAGGTTGAAAAGGAAGAAGCTGACTTAACTTGAAACTATAGGGGTTAGATACTAAAAAAATTGCATAGGGGTTCCTTTTATAAGGTACTTATAGAAGCACTAATAATGGATTATGGAAATTATCCCCTAAGGGGGTAAAATGGGGGTGCTTATCGGGCACAGACAAAGTCACGAGACACATAATTATAATTTACATACTTCATAATTTCTGATGCCTTCGCGGTTATTATACATTGGAATGTAACAACTTTAATGGATTTAGCTCTCGTATTTTATTTTTATTCGCTGACGTCTCGGAGCTTTTACAGATTCCATAATCGTAGCACAACTGAGCTGACAGTAGTCTTATTTATGCTAAAGTTACTTTAGCATAAGACTAAACGTCAGCCAATAAAAATATAATACGCGAGTTAAATCCGTTAAAGTTGTTTCATTCCAATTTACACACTTCGTTTATTTTTTTAATTTATAAAAACCGTAAAAGCGTCGGACATGTTTTGCTTTACTTTCCATATCGGAAAAAAGTTAGAATAATGAAGTAGGTTTACGTAAATTTATTCAAAAAATGACACGAAATTCGGTGATTGATGGTGCTTAATTCACCCTTGTCCAGGCACTTAATGATCAAAATATTTAAATAAACTGACAAACCTTGGCCCCTAAATAAGTGCCAATCGATAATAGCGAACGAAATGCAAAAATGAATGGAATGAGGTGACGTTTCATTCGCGTATACATATCAATACCATACAATTTTGGAATTACTTTCGTTAATTAGCTATTACTGACTGACACTTAGTTTTGTCTAGTCTTATATTTTTGCTTTGTCCGCCTGACTGTTTGTATGTCTGCGGTTTCTTCTTCATCGGCTTCCTTCAAAACTAAAATATTACCAATACACGTAACTAGGTTATGCAGGAATAATACTTCTCATATTATTATAATTTCCCATCATTCTTGTATGCGCAATATTGCTGTATATATTTTTTAAATCAATTCAGTAGGTACTTTTTGCCTGGAAGAACAAATATTTAGGTATCCGTCGTTTAAACTTTTATTGATTTTTTATTTTATTAGCTGACGTTTCGTTTCTTCAGCATTAGACTACGGCCAGCTTAGTACGAATATAGGAACTGTAAAGTATTCGAAATGTTAGCCAATAAAATACAAAACGTGAGTTAAATCGGTTAATAGTTGTTTTATTACAATAAATAATTTTATGTTGACGTTTCGAAAACTGTACAGCCAATCTAATGTCTAGTAAGTACCTATTATATTTTTGCTTTGTCCGCCCCGGCTTCGCACGGATCCCTTTTTTTATAGCCTATGTCACTCGGGAATAGTGTAGCTTCCCAAAAGAATTTTTCAAAGCGGTCCAGTCGTTTTGGGGCCTATTCAATCCAAACAAACAATCAAACCTTTTCTCTTTATAATATTATTATAGACAAGGTAAATATATAAACAAAATAGCTAAATATAAAATGACTAGATGATAAGACGTTAAAGTTTAAAGTGACATATAACCTAGTATACAATATCATTGTAGCGAGCGGTTTTCGATTAAACTTTGCTCAATTTACGGCGGGCATTTATGGGGCATCGGCTAATTAATAGAGGCGACGGCACTACGTCGATTATGCTATCTAGTTAATTTAAACTGCACTCCCTTAGGGATATGACATATTTTTGAATGCACTTTATCATAATTATGCACTTAACACATTTAACTAGAATCGTGCGCCGTAGGTAAGTAACAAACGAGTTACTCATTATGAACTCCAAACGATACATCTTGCCGGCCAAGCGGTCGAGTCGAAGTTCTTATCTACCCACAAAATATTTGTATCAAAAAATATATATTTAATTTTGCATGTTATTTACATTTTATAATACTTAAGTTTCTCGTATAAGTGAATTGTAAATTCTTATGGGAAATAAAATCTTAAACCACAACTATATCTATCTTAACTAATATTATAAATGCGAAAGTAACTCTTGTCTGTCTGTCTCGCTTTTACGCTAAAGTTACTGATCTGTTTCAAATGAAATTTGGCACACATTATAACGAATTAATTTATTAAGCCTTCGCGGTTATTACACATTGGAATGAAACTGTAACGGGTTTATATCCCGTCTTTTATTTTATTTGCTGTACTTTTGAAAACTTTATAGTTTACATATTCGTAGCACGACTGAGGTGACGATAGTTTTATGATAAAGTGATTCTTACATTATGTTTGTTGGCGACATCTATCGAAGAAGGTTGAAACGCACACCCGTCAGCTAAGTGATGGCGCGAAATAAACTGTCAACGCGTCACTTCCGTCGCTGTGACATCTGGTTTCCGGTAGAAAGCTTTAAATAACGCGGTCTCAAGGCAGAAGGCCTTTTCTACATCCAGCTCTCGGCTCGACAGCATACTTGAACTACACGACTAACCACTGTGAAGACGGTCTGTTTGTACCCATAGGTACCTACTTGTGGGAACTACTCGTTGTCCCGTTGATTATCGATTGATAACTGTTGTAATCTGAACATATCTGTTAATTTAATAAAATTTAATAAATATTTTAGTAGCTGTGGTGTTGTGTCTAATGTGTTCTTATTTCCTAGATATATATAAAGCAGAGCTAACATGTTTACTACCATATTTTATAAATTACAAAATTTTACTAAGTACTACCCCATTACAAAATATTTATGTTTCATTGAAATGAAACAACTATTAACGGTTTTAACTCGCGTTGACAATTTAATAGTCTAACGCTAAAACTCAGTCGTGCTACGATTATGGAAACTGTAAAGAATTCGAAAAGTCAGCAAATAAAAATAAAATAAAAATACGCGAGTTAAGTCCGTTAATAGTTGTTTCATTCCAACGTGCAATAACCGCGAAGGCATCAGAAATTATTATTTAATTTATGTTTCATTCTACTTTCATTAATGAAACGTCTATAAATATAATACGCGAGTTATATCCGTTATAGATCTAGTACCTACATGTGATCTAGATTCTAGACCTGACTGTTAGAAATATAAATGCGGTGAGATGACTTATTATTTACTGTCACGTTGTCACTGTCACGCCACGTGACGTCACGGGACCATCCATCATGCGACGCGATCTTCGTTATGTCTTGTTATTTTGTGACGTCAGAGTGAGGTTGTAAAAATCTCTTACTTATATAACGTCACTGTACATATACAACTTCTAAATTCGAATCTGGAGTCATTTGAAACATTTGCAGTTTTTCTATTAATTACGTATTTTCAAAAAAAAAAAATGTGCGTTAACTAAGAACCTCCTCCGTTTTTTTCGACGGTTGAATATGATACCTCATTAAGTTTCTTACCGTTTCTTTTTAAGTGAGGTTCTTTCGGAAACGGTGATATATTCTGACCTTCACAAGAGCGTGTAAAAGCCTATTTTTTTTTAAATTTTGGTTCTCAATTTTTTTTAAAAACAATAAGTTTGTTTACGACCCGTTTTACAATGTCCAGCTGATCGGCGGTCTCCCCCTAGGAATTCCATAGTGGCCCGTATCACCCCCATAAATAAAGGCTAATCACACTGGGGCCATTCAAGTATTACCTACCTAAGTTATTGTTAACTAGCTTTTGCCCGCGACTTTGTCCGCGTGGTACTCCTCCTTTTTTGCAGTCGGTTAAAAAGTCCAGACTTTCTTTGTATCAAATTTCATTTAAATCGATCCAGTAGTTTTAGCGTAAAAGCGTAACAGACAGACAGACAGACAGTTACTTTCGCATTTATAATATTAGTAGGGAAGTACAACGCTGGCCAACTTGGTATTTTAAAATGTACCTTATGTCACTTGTGTTTATCGCTTGTTTAGATGTAGTCTTCTATTCTTTCTTGTATTCGTATGTTGTACTCATTATAATTATTGTTCCTTAACTCTGTTTAAATCTCCAATAACTATATTTATATTGCCATAGTCAGGGGCCAGAGCCTCTAGTCAGAATCAACTAGACCAACAGACCGTTAATAGATAAACAAGTAAATATTAAAGACAGATCACAGATACAAAAATAATCACGTATATTTATATTTTATCTATGGTGAGAAGTAAGAACGTGTGGCTGAAACCTGTCACGCCGTTGTCTCGAGTGTCATTTTACTGCACGGATCGCTTCTCATCGTATTGATATGTCGCACGTTAGCATTTCCCTTTACTTAATCTTTGCTAATAATAATATAATAAAAGATTAGTAGCATAATAATTTCTGATGCATGCGGTTATATTGGAACAACTATTAACGGATAAAATAAAATACTATGGGATTTGACATCCGTGAACGACTGTCACGTACGTCACAAACGTTCGCGGATGTCAAATCCCTACATTTTGAACGTTTCGTTTAACGTTAACGTTGAACGTTGGTACCTTGTATTTAGGCCCCCAATATGTTTTTATGGATTTAATACCAAATATGGTTTGGCTAGCCATAAGAATTTGGCCAACTCTCAGTCGCTTTGTGTGCATGTACAGATGTAGGATCTGAATGGATTTTGATGAAACTTCACGATAATATAGCTAATATATCTGAATAATATGTGAGATATATTTTATAACAACATTGTGCGCAGACAAAGTCGCAGTCAGAAGCTACATGTATATCAGTACCTATGCATAATATAAATTCTAGAAATTCCTCCTCCTACAAATTCTAGAAAATATGGAATGTTGTCTACCTATACATATCTACTTAGAATGTAGGTACCAGCGCAATTTTGAGTTTATGAGAACTCAACGAGAACATTTCTTGTTGTTTTAACTTATTTCCATAAAAGGTGAACAAAGTTCAACTAAGCTTGGAGGTTAACCCACCTGGCAAGAGCCTGGTTGAGCACAGCTGCGTCCCGAACTTCAATCATTAGGGGATAATAGCGGAACCACGACGCCCAAAAACAAAGTCATTAACCCCAGAATTCCGATATAATCCCAGCATGGGCTTACCCACGGTGGGGCAAGGGCGTACTTGCCCCATTTTAAAATAGATACATTTGAATAATTAAAAAAATAACACGAAACAGTGCAGTAAGTCTCAGATCATTCGTGCACAGTTTGGCCCTGATAACTTCCACCATTAGTGGATAATGGCATCCCAACACCCAAAAATAAAATTATTAACCCGAGAATTCCGACATTTAATCTCAGTATGGGCTTACCCACTGTGGGCAAGGGCGTACTCGTTTGCCCATTCTTTGTGACCCTAAGATTTTCGTGGCAATATAATATTATGTAATGAACAATTTAAGCAAGTAATAATAATGCAGTGTCAGACATTAGTCACAATTAAAAATTTATAATTTGGTTCTTAAGTTTATTTCATATTTCTGCCCCTCCCCTGAAATACGTAGGCTCATGAATCCCAGTTAAATTGGAATAAGCGGTCATTGATCTTATTATTAAGCAATCCGTACACGTGTGAGATAATTCAAAGTAGTTGCTGTAATGTAAGAACAATAGATCAAAAACACATTCAGGATTTTGACAGATCTGTGAGATCCATCGATGATATTATCAATATTCTGCCGCGATTCGATCGTCTCTGGCTACACATTACTCTACTCGCCTCGCTACCCTTTGACTCGCACTAAAAAACCTACGAAGAGGGGACAGCTGCATGACGTACGGCATGACGACTAGAGTGGCCACATAAACGCACTGCCTCTTTTCCTTCATACTTCCCTCGCCTCTGCACGTGTCTGGTTGTGGTATTATGTTAGGTACACAATGGTTCTCTTGCCTCGTGTTACTTATTTAAACACTGCCTACCACTCAAATTAATATCAATTATCATAGTACTAAGTATGATCATGAATTGACTAATAGTTAATCCCATATTACAAATTATTCAAAAGCTACATAACCAATTGAGAATTAATTTGAATACAACTTAAGCTTAATAATTATCAAACAGTCCTAAAATCAATTAAATTCATAAGTAGATACGTATACAGTTATACGTAATGATTAGTTTAGTCGACTATTTTGTACTTTGTAAGGAAATCTGGGAAATTTAATTTCCTTACAAATGAGACTGAGATAGATTTCTCGCTCCGATTCCATTTATTTATATTCGATTAAATTATGTACCAGCCAAATTTTCGATTAGTTTATTTATAGTCCCACTGAGTATTTCCGGTTTGATTAATAGTTGAGATTTAAATAGGATTTTTTCAATTTGTAGATACTTATACTAACAATTAATAGAAATATGAAACATTGGATTAAAATGATTGTAACAGTTAATTAGGTGCCAAATATAGATAGGTAACTTATATTCATTTTTAGCTGACGTTTCAAAAGCTTTACAGCTTCCATTCTGTGTTCTTAATACAAAATCTATACTTAAATACAATATAAATCCTTACAATTACTTTGTTCCAATGTGTAGTCAAAAAATATTATTCAAGGTTTTAATTCGGATTAAATATATGCTTAATTTTGAACTTTAGTATCGAATTATCGTATTTTTACGAATAAATCGATTGTCTTACTACTTTTTTCTCCGAAGTCAAACAATCTTTATATAATCCGATCAGTATAAACGTCTGTCTGCTTCAAACAGATCCATTACGTAGGTCCATAAACTGTCAAAACAATGTTTGCAATAAAATTACTTCCTGAAAAGAAAGATATTGTTATCCATTAAAATTTATTTAATGTGTTAAGAGAACTAACAGAGACTTGAATAAAATTGAACTTTATAATTATAGACTGGTAAAAATATTCAATTAAAAGAAGATTAATAAACATTCACAAACCCGTCCTTAAAACTTTTATAATATTAGTGGGATGACATACAAAATATTAAGGGAGGTTGACTTTATTACTGACAAAGCCTAAACTATAAGGATTAGAAACATGAAATTTTAGTCAGGGATTCCTCTATAACGTAGGAAAGCAACTAAGAAATTATATTCGAAAATCTCCCCCTATACGGGTAAAATGGTGTATCGCGGTAGACTTAGTATTACGTATCTAGTTTAATATAGTACCCTCCTTTAGGGTTTAGCAAAATTCCAGACATACACTTCAACTAAGATATATCATATTAAATTACCTCAAAACCTTTTGAATAACCTATTTACTCAAAGCTGAGCTTAACGTAGTTAGTGTCAAACGTACGCAATATCCATGGCCACGAATTTCCGACCGGCGCCATTTTAATCTGATTCCTTGCTAGTGATTGGCATGTGGCGAAATGCGATCTGTCAATCCATTTAAATCTACGGATTGAGTATTTAATTGGATATCTTTGTATTATAATTAATATTATTACGATACGTGTTTAATAACATTTTATTAGTCTCTAATAACACTATTAGTCTAAGATTCGGAATAAGGAAGTGGGTAATGTTCGTACACTTTTTATTGTAAGCCTTCTAAATGCAAAACTAGTATATATTTCATATTTAAATTTGTCATGCTTTGATAATAGCATATTTCAGTATTGATTCATTGCTCCTTTTAAGAGTAATAATGGTTTTCTTAAAAAGTGGGAATTGTACGAATTCACCCGACAAAGTGGGGTAGCTTCATGCACTATTGATGTCTTTCCCAAATTTTATGCATATATATCTGGAATATATCTTACTGACCTACTTTTTTAATTATAATACCTATAATTGTTTTTTTTTCTTACATGGGATTGATGGGATGTATTTGTACATTACTTATACATTTTGACTATTTAAAGGTACCAAGCTTGACCCATGACTATAATAAGGTATCAGCCTTTTTACACCAAAATCTAGACAATAATGGATATAATCAACTTTTTCATTTAGCAACCTAACACGGTTAGGTTGGAACAAAAGAAGGTTTGATTGATATACAATTCGATGAAATAAATGAAAGTATATTAAGAACAGTTACTCGCCTGTTTTAAAATTAGTAAATTTAATAAATGTTATCGACACACAATTTAGCTCATCTATTAGCGATAAGTCAATGACCTGTCATTTATTGGTTTTCATTAATAATTAATGGATAAAGGCCGGGTATATATTTCTTACATAGGTTCTTGAACTATGGCAGTATATATCGCTCTTTTAATAATGTAGTGGCTCCAATGAAAATTATTTTCGATGTATTTATATTTGAACAAGCTTCTGCCCGCGACTTCGTCAGTAAGATACGACGATAAGCACCCACGTTAGGTATAAAGGACTTTTTAAAAATTCACTCTAAGGGGGTACCCTTAGATAGTGAATTTTTAAAAGTCATTTCTCAGTCCACCCCTACGTTATAAAAGAAACACCTGTGTGAAATTTCAAATTTCTAACCCTTATAGTTAAGGCCCTGACTTAATGACTGACATATTAACCTACTAATATTATATTTTAAATGCGAAAGTAACTCTGTCTGTCTGTCTGTTAAGCTTTCACGCTAAAACTACTGGACTGATTTATATTAAATTTGATACAAAGGAAGTCTGGAGCCTGAGAAAAGACATAGGCTACTTTTTAACCGACTGCAAAAAAGGAGAATCACGGACGAAGTCGCGGGCAAAAGCTAGTATGTTATAATATAGATACCTAACTCCTAAAGTTTATAATAGTATTGTATTTCAATAACACAATACGTCACGAACAAGCCCCTTATACGTCACTCTTGTTTGCTAAATTCCTCATAACCGCTCTCTTATTACATTTACAGCCTAATTAATTAGTCAAAGTAGTTAATTCACCCTAATTACGAAACATAAAGCAGCCACGAAGTTGTTTCCCACGAAAATTGTTAGTAAAATTGTCTTTTAGTGCCAAATTTTATAACACTTTTCAACAATTACGAGGTAGTAAATTAAAGTTACAGATCGTAAAAGTAATATACTAGGAAGTTATTGGTAAAATGTGAATTTTAAGCAGTTATTAACTTCATGATAGGTACCTACATTACAGAGACGATCCAAGCCCGACAAGCAAAGTTAAACACAATAATAAAAATGTAACTCTGCATGGTGACCGTTTTTTTTGTCCATGAAATACAGTAATTAAAAAAATCCTTGGACACTTTTTTCTTCTGTAAATCGAATAATAAATGACAAAGATAAGGTACACAAAAGTTTGCGAATGGGAGCTCGTGACGTCACGGTATGGTATAAATTGTACCGTAACGTCAACACGTTACTCCGCTCCTGAACTTTAGAAGCACTTATCATCTAAAGTACTACTATTGGATACTACTTATCCGCTTCTACTATCGTAAACAATGTTTTATTGAGAACGTGTGTAAAGAAAAAAAACTTTGTATACTGTAACAAAGGTGCATACTACTTAAGGATTTTTATCGCTAATTGATCCTTCTAAAAAGTATCTTTTCCTTTTGTTAACTGAGTTACTAACTGTGAAGTAACAGTTAAGTAGCTAAACTTATCTCTGAAAAACTTTTTCTACCTACTAGCAGTACTATGTCAGCAGTAAATCACAATTATGGACCTAAACTTAACTCTGAAAAACGTTTCTCTACCTACTAGGCAGTAATATGACAGCCAATGTTGCCAACTCCTAGAAATTCGAGTCGCTAAACTCAAAGTCAAAAGTCGCCAGAAAACTAAAACATAACCATAAAATGTTCGGGGACCCCCCCCCCCCTAATGATATACAAATGGAACTTCAATTAAATAAAGTTTGAATTTGGTGCGCTATCGCGTTTGTCGTTTTCCATATTAAGTATCTCTTGGCATTGAATAATTGTGTCGATTTCATAACAAAATGTACCTATCTGTTATTGGCTCTAGAACTGTTTTAATTTGTACTCCAAAAGTCGCCAGATAAGTCGCTAAACTATTTTTGTCGTCAAAACTTTATTTTGGTCGCTAAGCCTTAAGCAAAAGTCGCTAGTTCTAGCGACAAAATCGCTAATTTGGCAACACTGATGACAGCTAGGCAGCTATCTTACTAGGTACGACCGAATTATGACTACGTGGTAGCATTTGACCTACTAGCAGTACTATCGTAGTAGTTAAATTATTATAATAACTAATATTTTGTTCCAGGTACGACCTGTATGTTTAAACCTATGATGCAAGCACGATGCACGGATCCCAGATAAGTTTGTGTTGACTTCTCCAACATAAAACCACAGGGTTTCATATTCAAGCAGGAACTTTTGTAATGAGCTTTTACATAGCTTTTATCACTATTCAATAAAGTAGGTAATTAACGTCAGACCTAATTGGAGGGGAGTCGAGTGGGCTCGGCTAACCCAGAAAGTTAGACTACTGATTCCAATCTAGGTTATATTATAGGGTCTATAAGTACACCTAATAAACTTCACACGGACGGGATTCTCGAAAGCTAGACTACCTGGAAAAAAGTCCTACGACAATTTTGGTCGGGATTGGTTACGATTTGATTTTGCCTCGCTACTAACCATGCTTAAATACCTACCTATTTAAAAATTGGTGCCAGCTCTCTGGCTAAGTGGATACGAATGATGATTATCAAATATTGTTCTGGATTGATAGAAAATACATATAAGTGATTATGAGTATATGCGTCGGCGAGGAGCAAAGCCTATCTAACAATATAAGGGTGTATTTTGGTGTTATTGTCATCTCAGACTATTTAAGAACAAAATCATTAAAAAGAAAGCTTAAATGAAGTCCTGGTACTGGTACAAATATTGTTTTAATTGATACTTATATCATTATAGGAAAAGTTGGAGACGACAATGACGGCGTCTCAAACGCTCGAAGACCTACTTATAACTCTATGTGAATGTTGGTACTAACTCTTCGGCGAATTAGAGAATTTTCAGTATAACTGCGACAATCTCATCGAAATAAATAAAGCAAAGAACTCCAGGAAAAACTAGAAAGTAGGTCTAGCTAGAGCAATAAAAAAGAAATCGCATTTCAACGTTTCCCTATTGTTATTTCGAAAAGAGTTTAGAAATCATGCTATTTGTATTGCATTTTCTGGTTTCACCTTTATACTTTGTACAAAGGCTTTTATGTATCTTAAATGTGTTTTCATAATTGTATGTTATAAATTAATATACTTTTTCTATTTATGAATCGATTAAAATAAAACATACCTAAGTACCTATTATAAATTATTATAAGTGAAATCCACACCAAAATAGATAAATCCGTATTATTAGCATATACAAACCCACAAAATTATATATACGACTAGGTATGTTCTGCCCGCGTCTTCATTTGCGCACGATAATTACCCCCCTTTGACATCTTTAAGGGGTGAATTCTCATAAATCCTTTCCAAGTGCTCCCCTATGTTATAAAAGCAAACTCTGTGCAAAATTTTAAGTTTCTAACCCTTATAATTTAGATCCTGCGTTAATATTTCAGTCATTAAGTTAGATTCTTAATATAATAACTAGCTTCTGTGCGCGACTTCGTCTGCGCACGATGAGTGCTTATACAATATCGTTATAAAATATTATGATGCTATATTATTGTAAAGTTTCATCAAAATTCATTCGGTACTTTTTGAAGAGGAACATCACCCATCCTTATATCCACATTTTCACAAACTTTGGTGTTTATAATAATTATTAATAGGATAGATAAATATTCCCAAGGTTTTTCATATTTATAAATAGTCTTATAGCTGTGTTGGTGGGTGGATCTTCGAGCGTTTGAGACGCCGTCATTGTCCTCTACATCTATATCTATAATGTTTGCAAATAATATTAATAAGTATCGATTGAAATAGTATTTGTACCAGTACCGGGGAATAATATCACTAAAATTTTTGTTACTTATTGACTCTGTTCTTAAATATAGATGTAGAGGACAATGACGGCGTCTCAAACGCTCGAAGATCCACCCTGGTATTCAATCTCCCATAAAACTAAGTAGGCACCTACCAATGGACACCCGTTGTGAACTTATGGGCAATTCGGAGAATTCTTGCCAAGGTCGTGTAATGGCTGCTTCCGAGATATAGCTTAAACGTGGCTTGAAGGTAAAGGTGATAACATTTTTAGGATATTAGGAAGTTTAAATTCCTTTCCGTCGGGCTTTATCACAGGAGTGTATTAGGTACTGAAACTGTGGCCTTGAAAACTAAAAACTAGCTAACTAGATTTTTTTTTATGTAACTTAATTAAGATGTAATTGATAATTATTATCTATCTTTGGAAAATTCACAACAATGGGCTTATACCAAAATAATTTTAAAGTTCGGTAGGTAGGTAGATTAAGAAATAATGTTGAAAACGTGCCTATTCTTTTGGTCAATCAAAAAATACCTGACAGAAATGAATCCCGCCACATTGCGGTTAAAAGTATCTATGATAATTATTATATTATTATGTGATATGTTTTTATCAAACTTCAAGATTAATTAAGTACTTATAATATTATTTTTACCCGTACTCAGTTGATTTAGTTCCAAACTAAGCAAAGTTTTCCAAGACTAAGGTACAATAACGCTTATCATGCACAAAACTAAAAAAAGATTTTTGATTCCCGTTATTTTCTATCTTGACCTTTTTGCATTTTTTGCCATCTGTTAACACTCATGTCACGTTATGATTAATTAGATCTAATTGCAAAGAGAACGCATCATTTTGAGTCCAGTCCAGTGGAGGTCATTAGTGCGTCGTACATCTTTGTTATTGTTTATTTTCCCTTGTCAGTTACTGACATTTTTCCTACCCCGGGGCGGTAATAAGCGTCGATTTACCAAGGGAACTTTTCTTATTATCATAAGCTTCCTTATTTTGGCAGAATTTCCTAGTCTTGCAATAATAAGGAAATATGGCTTAGTGCTTCTCGGCTTGTGGATATAATGATAATATAATGGCTTTATATTACAATCTATTAAACTACGTAATTGGAATAAAAGTACGTAAGTAAAATATATTGGGTTACATTAATTGATGAATCAAACAAAGGTCTTTCTATTTGTTTATTTATTAGATATAGGTACTCAAAATCGGCTCATCCTTTTAATAATAATCTTATCTCTAAAAAAATATTAAAAGGGGGCGAAAGAGGTCCTAGTTTACTTCTCTTGGTGGAGCCGAGGAGACTTCTGTGGAGAGGGAGATCGCTTGTGGGTCGTCAGCAGTTTTCTCTTCAGCCTTTTTTGCCCTTTTTTGTGACCCTTTCTCATCTGTTACTTCTTTATTTTCTTCTTCTACGAGGTCTTCATAACAAGTTGAGCATTGAGGCGATGGTGTCCTTTTACGTGCCTGGCTGCTTTTCGGAACCTCGAGGTCCAGTCTTCCCGTTCTACACCTGAATCTCAGCACTTTTCTAAGATCAGCCCGCTCCTTGTTAACCGCGGCGAGTTCCTTTTCGAGTATCTTAATTTTTTCTCGTTCAGCACGAATCAAGCTATCTAAATTCTTGCTAAATCTGCATTCTGATTCGTCATTCATTTTGATGAGACAGGGCTTCAGTCTTCGGTGCACTATATTTGGTTGGATTGACTCTTAAGACGTCAGAGACGCTGACTTTGTCTCTACGACGCGGATTGACGTTATTGACGTTTCTGGACAGTCCGGTTATAAAGACGTTCGAGACGTTGACTTTGTCTGAACGAAATAGATTGATGACGTGGATTGACTTTAAAGACGTAACGAGACAGCTTGTAAGAAGACGTTAAAGACGCTAAAGACGTTAAAGACGCTAAAGACGCTAAAGACGCTAAAGACGCTAAAGACGCTAAAGACGTTGACGCTGATTTTATCTCTACGACGTGGAATGACGTTAGTTCTAACAGCTCTGTGGTACAAGTGAGTCGGTCGCGCGTCTTGCTCTTGTTTTTATAAGACGTTGCGGGGGAAGAGGGGGGTGAAGTTTGTGAGACTACCGACTAGGACTACGAAGACGCTTGAGACGTTCAAGACTTTTACCGGCTGTGTGCGACTATAAAGACGTTGCGGGGGTGAGGACTTTAAAGACGCTGGTGAGTGCGACTTTCAAGACCTTCTACTTTAAAGACGTTAGGGGGTGTCCTTTGTGAGAGACTCTACGGACTAGGACTATGAAGACGTTTGAGACGACCAAGACTTTTACCGGTTGTGTGCGTCTTTAAAGACGTTGGGAGGTGCGACTTTACAGACGATGGGGGGGAGGGGGCCGTTTGTAACAGACTACAATAATTTCTGATGCCTTCGCGGTTATTATACATTAGAATGAAACAACTTTAACGGATTTAACTCGCGTATTTTATTTTTATTGTCTGACGTCCTATTTAAACAGGAGCAAGGCGCCCGACAGACTTAATTATACCACGGAGTCCATAACGTCTTTAACGTCTTTAGCGTCTTTAGCGTCGTTAACGTCTTTAGCGTCTTTAGCGTCTTTAGCGTCTTTAGCGTCTTTAGCGTCTTTAGCGTCTTTAGCGTCTTTAGCGTCTTTAGCGTCTTTAGCGTCTTTAGCGTCTTTAGCGTCTTTAGCGTCTTTAGCGTCTTTAGCGTCTGTAGCGTCTTTAGCGTCTTTAGCGTCTTTAGCGTCTTTAGCGTCTTTAGCGTCTTTAGCGTCTTTAGCGTCTTTAGCGTCTTTAGCGTCTTTAGCGTCTTTAGCGTCTTTAGCGTCTTGGTGAGTGCGTCTTGAAGGACGTTGGTGAGTGCGTCTTTAAAGACGTTGGAGAGTGCGTCTGTGCGTCTATAAGGTCGTTGGTGAGTGCGTCTGTGCGTCTATAAGGACGTTGGTGAGTGCGTCTGTGCGTCTATAAGGACGTTGGTGAGTGCGTCTGTGCGTCTATAAGGACGTTGGTGGGTGCGTCTGTGCGTCTATAAGGTCGTTGGTGAGTGCGTCTGTGCGTCTATAAGGACGTTGGTGAGTGCGTCTGTGCGTCTATAAGGACGTTGGTGAGTGCGTCTGTGCGTCTATAAGGACGTTGGTGAGTGCGTCTGTGCGTCTATAAGGACGTTGGTGGGTGCGTCTGTGCGTCTATAAGGTCGTTGGTGAGTGCGTCTGTGCGTCTATAAGGACGTTGGTGAGTGCGTCTGTGCGTCTATAAGGACGTTGGTGAATGCGTCTGTGCGTCTATAAGGACGTTGGTGGGTGCGTCTGTGCGTCTATAAGGTCGTTGGTGAGTGCGTCTGTGCGTCTATAAGGTCGTTGGTGAGTGCGTCTGTGCGTCTATAAGGACGTTGGTGAGTGCGTCTGTGCGTCTATAAGGTCGTTGGTGAGTGCGTCTGTGCGTCTATAAGGTCGTTGGTGAGTGCGTCTGTGCGTCTATAAGGACGTTGGTGAGTGCGTCTGTGCGTCTATAAGGACGTTGGTGAGTGCGTCTTGAAGGACGTTGGTGAGTGCGTCTGTGCGTCTATAAGGACGTTGGTGAGTGCGTCTTTAAAGACGTTTGTGAGTGCGTCTTGAAGGACGTTGGTGAGTGCGTCTTGAAGGACGTTGGTGAGTGCGTATTTAAAGACGTTGGAGAGTGCGTCTGTGCGTCTATAAGGTCGTTGGTGAGTGCGTCTGTGCGTCTATAAGGACGTTGGTGGGTGCGTCTGTGCGTCTATAAGGACGTTGGTGGGTGCGTCTGTGCGTCTATAAGGACGTTGGTGAGTGCGTCTTGAAGGACGTTGGTGAGTGCGTCTTTAAAGACGTTTGTGAGTGCGTCTGTGCGTCTATAAGGACGTTGGTGAGTGCGTCTG
The DNA here is from genome assembly GCA_038024825.1 of Polylopha cassiicola. NCBI lineage: Eukaryota > Metazoa > Arthropoda > Insecta > Lepidoptera > Tortricidae > Polylopha > Polylopha cassiicola. The sequence goes on from CP149055.1 coordinate 9,769,333, forward strand.
TGCGTCTTTAAAGACGTTTGTAAGTGCGTCTTGAAGGACGTTGGTGAGTGCGTCTTTAAAGACGTTTGTGAGTGCGTCTGTGCGTCTATAAGGACGTTGGTGAGTGCGTCTTGAAGGACGTTGGTGAGTGCGTCTTAAAGGACGTTGGTGAGTGCGTCTGTGCGTCTTTAAAAACGTTTGTGAGTGCGTCTTGAAGGACGTTGGTGAGTGCGTCTTGAAGGACGTTGGTGAGTGCGTCTTGAAGGACGTTGGTGAGTGCGTCTTGAAGGACGTTGGTGAGTGCGTATTTAAAGACGTTGGAGAGTGCGTCTGTGCGTCTATAAGGTCGTTGGTGAGTGCGTCTGTGCGTCTATAAGGACGTTGGTGGGTGCGTCTGTGCGTCTATAAGGACGTTGGTGGGTGCGTCTGTGCGTCTATAAGGACGTTGGTGAGTGCGTCTTGAAGGACGTTGGTGAGTGCGTCTGTGCGTCTTTAAAGACGTTTGTAAGTGCGTCTTGAAGGACGTTGGTGAGTGCGTCTTTAAAGACGTTTGTGAGTGCGTCTGTGCGTCTATAAGGACGTTGGTGGGTGCGTCTGTGCGTCTATAAGGACGTTGGTGGGTGCGTCTGTGCGTCTATAAGGACGTTGGTGGGTGCGTCTGTGCGTCTATAAGGACGTTGGTGGGTGCGTCTGTGCGTCTATAAGGACGTTGGTGAGTGCGTCTTGAAGGACGTTGGTGAGTGCGTCTGTGCGTCTTTAAAGACGTTTGTAAGTGCGTCTTGAAGGACGTTGGTGAGTGCGTCTTTAAAGACGTTTGTGAGTGCGTCTGTGCGTCTATAAGGACGTTGGTGAGTGCGTCTTGAAGGACGTTGGTGAGTGCGTCTTAAAGGACGTTGGTGAGTGCGTATTTAAAGACGTTGGAGAGTGCGTCTGTGCGTCTATAAGGACATTGGTGGGTGCGTCTGTGCGTCTATAAGGACGTTGGTGGGTGCGTCTTGAAGGACGTTGGTGGGTGCGTCTGTGCGTCTTTAAAGACGTTAGTGAGTGCGTCTTGAAGGACGTTGGTGAGTGCGTATTTAAAGACGTTGGAGAGTGCGTCTGTGCGTCTATAAGGTCGTTGGTGAGTGCGTCTGTGCGTCTATAAGGACGTTGGTGGGTGCGTCTGTGCGTCTATAAGGACGTTGGTGAGTGCGTCTTGAAGGACGTTGGTGAGTGCGTATTTAAAGACGTTGGAGAGTGCGTCTGTGCGTCTATAAGGACATTGGTGGGTGCGTCTGTGCGTCTATAAGGACGTTGGTGGGTGCGTCTTGAAGGACGTTGGTGGGTGCGTCTGTGCGTCTTTAAAGACGTTTGTGAGTGCGTCTTGAAGGACGTTGGTGAGTGCGTATTTAAAGACGTTGGAGAGTGTGTCTGTGCGTCTTTAAAGACGTTTGAGAGTGCGTCTTGAAGGACGTTGGTGAGTGCGTCTTGAAGGACGTTGGTGAGTGCGTATTTAAAGACGTTGGAGAGTGCGTCTGTGCGTCTATAAGGACGTTGGTGGGTGCGTCTGTGCGTCTATAAGGACGTTGGTGAGTGCGTCTTGAAGGACGTTGGTGAGTGCGTCTGTGCGTCTTTAAAGACGTTTGTAAGTGCGTCTTGAAGGACGTTGGTGAGTGCGTCTTGAAGGACGTTGGTGAGTGCGTCTTTAAAGACGTTTGTGAGTGCGTCTTGAAGGACGTTGGTGAGTGCGTCTGTGCGTCTTTAAAGACGTTTGTAAGTGCGTCTTGAAGGACGTTGGTGAGTGCGTCTTTAAAGACGTTTGTGAGTGCGTCTTGAAGGACGTTGGTGAGTGCGTATTTAAAGACGTTGGAGAGTGCGTCTGTGCGTCTATAAGGTCGTTGGTGAGTGCGTCTGTCGGTCTATAAGGACGTTGGTGAGTGCGTCTGTGCGTCTTTAAAGACGTTTGTGAGTGCGTCTTGAAGGACGTTGGTGAGTGCGTCTTGAAGGACGTTGGTGAGTGCGTATTTAAAGACGTTGGAGAGTGTGTCTGTGCGTCTTTAAAGACGTTTGAGACGTTTGAGTCTTGAAGGACGTTGGTGAGTGCGTATTTAAAGACGTTGGAGAGTGCGTCTGTGCGTCTATAAGGACGTTGGTGGGTGCGTCTGTGCGTCTATAAGGACGTTGGTGAGTGCGTCTTGAAGGACGTTGGTGAGTGCGTCTGTGCGTCTTTAAAGACGTTTGTAAGTGCGTCTTGAAGGACGTTGGTGAGTGCGTCTTGAAGGACGTTGGTGAGTGCGTCTTTAAAGACGTTTGTGAGTGCGTCTTGAAGGACGTTGGTGAGTGCGTCTGTGCGTCTTTAAAGACGTTTGTAAGTGCGTCTTGAAGGACGTTGGTGAGTGCGTCTTTAAAGACGTTTGTGAGTGCGTCTTGAAGGACGTTGGTGAGTGCGTATTTAAAGACGTTGGAGAGTGCGTCTGTGCGTCTATAAGGTCGTTGGTGAGTGCGTCTGTGCGTCTATAAGGACGTTGGTGAGTGCGTCTTGAAGGACGTTGGTGAGTGCGTCTTAAAGGACGTTGGTGAGTGCGTATTTAAAGACGTTGGAGAGTGCGTCTGTGCGTCTATAAGGTCGTTGGTGAGTGCGTCTGTGCGTCTATAAGGACGTTGGTGGGTGCGTCTGTGCGTCTATAAGGACGTTGGTGAGTGCGTCTTGAAGGACGTTGGTGAGTGCGTATTTAAAGACGTTGGAGAGTGCGTCTGTGCGTCTATAAGGACATTGGTGGGTGCGTCTGTGCGTCTATAAGGACGTTGGTGGGTGCGTCTTGAAGGACGTTGGTGGGTGCGTCTGTGCGTCTTTAAAGACGTTTGTGAGTGCGTCTTGAAGGACGTTGGTGAGTGCGTATTTAAAGACGTTGGAGAGTGCGTCTGTGCGTCTATAAGGACGTTGGTGAGTGCGTCTTGAAGGACGTTGGTGAGTGCGTCTTGAAGGACGTTGGTTAGTGCGTCTTTAAAGACGTTGGTGAGTGCGTCTGTGCGTCTTTAAAGACGTTTGTGAGTGCGTCTTGAAGGACGTTGGTGAGTGCGTCTTGAAGGACGTTGGTGAGTGCGTCTTGAAGGACGTTGGTTAGTGCGTCTTTAAAGATGTTGGTGAGTGCGTCTGTGCGTCTTTAAAGACGTTTGTGAGTGCGTCTTGAAGGACGTTGGTGAGTGCGTCTTGAAGGACGTTGGTGAGTGCGTCTGTGCGTCTTTAAAGACGTTTGTGAGTGCGTCTTGAAGGACGTTGGTGAGTGCGTCTTGAAGGACGTTGGTGAGTGCGTCTTGAAGGACGTTGGTGAGTGCGTCTTGAAGGACATTGGTGAGTGCGTCTTGAAGGACGTTGGTGAGTGCGTATTTAAAGACGTTGGAGAGTGCGTCTGTGCGTCTATAAGGACGTTGGTGAGTGCGTCTGTGCGTCTTGAAGGACGTTGGTGGGTGCGTCTACGACTACGTAAACATTTATTTGAGACGTCCAAGACCATTACCGGCTGTATGCAACTTTGAAGTCTATAAAGACGTTAGAGGGTGCGTCATTGTTGCAACTCGCTAGTCTAATAAAGATCGATGAGATAATGAACCTGCGTAATGTTTTTCTTATTAGACTACTTATTTCCTCGTTCATATTTTCACACTCTAATGTGCTATAATTTAAACAAAATGCGGATGTTTTCACGAGAAATTCTCAGTAGCTCAAATTAGTTTATATTACGGAGAACACCGTGGATGACGTGAACAAGGCAAGGAAAATGAATTTATTTTAATTTCGATGGTGAAAACCGATCGAGTAGCAAATAACTGAGGGTTCCGTACTAAAATATAACTACTATCTAATATAAAATGTTAGAAATGGTAGACGGTAATGAAGGTAGCAAGTATTTGGGAGATAAATTATGTAACAGTCAGCGCAACGTAAGTTTAATATGAATGTCATAATAACAAAGGTGAATGTGACAAGGATAATTATTGTTATCTATAGAGGAAATGTTTGTTTGTTTGTTTGGATTGAATAGGCTCCAGAACGGCTCGACCGATTTCAAAAATTCTTTTACTGTTAGGAAGCTACACTATTCCCGAGTGACATAGGCTATAAAAAAGGGATCCAAGCGAAGCCGGGGCGAACAGCTAGTATATTATAAAGGCGGAAGTGTGTGTATGCTTGTTACTTCTTTACGCAAAAACTATTACTACTTTGTCAGATTGAATAATTTTCATAATAATAAGTAACAACAGAAAACAACTACCGTTAACATTAAGTTACAATTTGTATTAGATAACAAGCAGGCTCTAAAGGCGACTTAAATGTTTATTCCCAACAACAGTAAGTTAAGCCGGTCGTAACGTCACAAAACTCGTAATAAAGTCTAACGACAATCTAATAAACCACAATAAAACTATCAGACTACTAACGAACAATTTTGTACCAAATTTGAACTATGACTCTAGTTCTAGACTGACGTCCTAACTAGAACTTATAGAAGTTAGGACTTTACGGGTTTGAAAACAGTCACGACATACCTACGAGGTTCCTTATGCGAGTTCCATATCTCAATCGGAATGCGGAATTCTAAAACGTCAAATTCCTATTACTGAATTTCTTCCTTAGCTTCCTGCGTAAAATGCAAATGGAATCCATATTATACTAGCTTTGGTCCGCGACTTCATCTGCTCATGATGATTATTTTACACAATATCATTATATAATATTATTATAACCTTTATGTTATTCCGATGTATAAGCTATATTGTTGTAAAGTTAAAAAAAATCCATTCAGTTGTTTTTGCGTGAAAAGAGGAACAAACTTACATCCTGATATTCTTGCAAACTTTCGCGTTTATAATATTAATAGGATTAATTCTATATTTACCGTAAGTACCTATCTTGTCACCATTTCAAAACTACTGAAATACAAGTGTATAAATCGGAATGAAACAACTATAAACGGATTTAACTAGCCTAATTTTATTTTATTGGCTGATGTTTCGGAGCCTTTACAGATTCTATAATCGTAGCACGACTGAGCTGACAATAGTCTCGTTTATAGTTGTTTCTTTCCAATGTATAATAACCGCGAAAGCATCAGAAATTACTATTTCCCTAAACCTATTAACCATATGCCATTACTACAATTTTAGAAGCGGGATGTTTACTTACGTCCACGTGTCGAGATCTACATTGACTTGTGTATCTTTCCACACGTAATTCATATGTCTTGGCAATAGATTTCAACTTATGATTGTAAACAACTTTGAAAGCTGATGGTTGGCTGAATGCCAATATTTGACGACGTTATTCTGAAAGGGTACATATGTTACCCTTTATGCTAAAGGTACCCTTAGGACAGTCGAATTATATACAGTCACCTGCCGACGGCATCTTGAGTTCAATCGTGCGGGGATGTAAGACGAGGATATTATAGACTAGTGGCCCGCCCCGGTTTCGCCCGGATTCCTTTTTTATAGTCTATGACACTCGAGAATAGTGTAGTATTCCAACAGTGACAGATTTTTTCAAATCGGTCAGTCGTTTAGGAGCCTATTTAATCCAAACAAAGAAACAAACTTTTCCTCTTTATTATACTAGTATAGAAAATCGGTTTAGTTAAACGATTTATAGCTCAATCTCTTTTATACTACAAAAAAAAAACTTACCTAAAATCACATAATTTTAGAGTGACTGGATTCTTGGCCTTGATGCGGATCCCCCTAAAATTAAGAAAAGAGATCGTGATAAAGGTAACAATAAATCCATCTCCATAGCAAAACTCACCGAAATCAGTACAAATTTAAATATTTTTCATCCATTCCATTTTTCGGCTTCATTTGTCAACGGGATAAAAAGGAACGTAAATTACGCGAATCCCTGAAAACGAAATAATAAATACACGGATCACTTCACGGAAGGATTCAATCTTGTGGATTAATTTCGAAAGATACATAATGGAGGGATCGAGAGACATACTAATATTCTTGAACTAAATCCGAGCGGATTACCCGCGGATTAAATCTACTATTATAATATGCCCGTATTTACCCGCGTATCCCAAAATATACCATGGATGAAAATTAGGCGTTCTCAAAATGGAATTAAAATATTAATTATTATCTAAAAGTACATAGATTTTTACTGTTGCCTCCCTTTAGGCACTAGTCTTGTGTACCAAAAACTAACAAACTTACTGCCGCATTGATTTATAATACCTATTAGTGAAGATGAGGAAAATCAATATATAAAAATATTATAATAAAAAGTTAAACAAAATGAAAGATTAATTAAATGCTTCAACGGTTGTTTACCTATTCCTTAATATCTTTTCTTGGCCGAATCTGATCTTCCAATATTACCAGAAATTTAATAAATATGATAACTATGTTTTGTACAAAAAAGTTTCCGGGAATTCGAATACCATGAATTTCATATCAAAGAAACTTTAAATTAATATCATAAATATTTACGGTTGAACTTCTTCACTCTTAAAAAAAAATAGAATCAAAATTGGTTTATCCGTTCGGGAGCTACGACGCTAATACACACATACACACACACACACACACTGAGGGTGAAAGAGAGAGAGAGAGATACGTCAAACTTATAGGACATCGTCGTTTTTGCATCGGAGGATGAAAAAGGTCTAAAAACAAAATATGTAAACGATCAAGGTCTCACTTTTGTGCAGTGTTTTATTAAAAACTAGTCCGAACTTGCATCCAGTATACAGCTACCAGGCGCAGACAAACTTTGTCTTTCTGAAACTACGTATTCCCCTCTCAAAGGCAACGGATTTTAAAATTTAAATTCGTCTGCGATTTAAATACCAATCAGAATTTCTAGAAAGTAACTGTAACGCAGCTTTATTGCCTAGCCAAACTGTTATCTCTTTTTAAATAACCTCGCCAAAGAAGTGAAAAAGTAATACAACGAAGTAATTTGGGAAACTTGGGAGATATTCTGGCCTTATCGTTTACAGACTGATCTTATTCTTTACGTATTAAAGATTTTTAGGTATATCGTTATCGATTCGAATCTTGAAGGCCCCTCCCACTACTAATTGTGTTTGTTAAAAGCAATTGGTTTTAAAGCAATCCCAATTGGTATGTTTCAAGATTTCGCCTCGTACTTTACGCTTCGATTGTTTTTAAACCAATTCAATTGATTTTATATCTAGGTTATCGAGACGTAAGGCTAAAATTAGTGTTTTAGCGTATTAAAGTATATCGATTGGGGTCGCTTTCAAACCAAGTTTTTTATACAATCGAGGGCTGTTCAAATATGTCAATTTTATAACTATAAAATTAAATTGGGAAATCAATGTACCTACCCAAGATGTGGTGAATGCAGCCCGTTTACTATCGGAAATAAGTGTCGTAATTTTCTACAGGTCGTATCTACCTGTTTCAACAAAAACCAAAAATATCAATGAGGTACTAAAAATACTTTGAAAGCATAATAAAATTTTATCAAAAAAATCCGACACAACCCTCGTTCTTCAGTCAGGGAAAATATACAGTTTTATGTTTCTTGTGACATTTTTTTGCAGCGCTTGCCTTTTCAAAGCGCCATTAATAAAAACTCGTTAAAGTATCATATTAATAAAAGGTAACGGGCTACTTTTATTTCCATGTTTATTTGCTTAAAATCACAAACAAACTACGCTGCCGTCTTTGGTCACACTCAACTGTTACCTATTTCTTGCGACGTTTCGCTTTGCGGCCCTTTGACTAGCGTCAAAAAACGATAAGAAGCGGAGCGGTGTATGACGAGAAGCATGTTGTGCGGCATGACGAGGAACATGACAAGCGGCATGAGAACAGTTGCCACACGAATACTCTGTCTCCTTTCCTAAGTACTTCCCTCGCCTCTACGCAAGTGTACGTGAGAAACAAACAAAGCTTATGGAACGTTTACAACCCCATCTGAAGAAATCGAATTGGAAAGTAATTACTCAGTCCATAGCACACGGTTGGATTTGGAATCGTAATCGATTTGTAGTATTAAACATTCGTTTCCATTCCAAATTCGAAATGAGACAAGCTGGAAAGCAAATAAGGAAAAAAAACAGAAATAAGAAAAGGCTTAAAGAAACGCTTTTTTGATATTTGCTTAGTTAAACTTGGTAATCTTATTCTATAAAAGAAAGTCGTGTTAGTTACTCCGTTTATAACTCGAGAGCGGCTGTACTGATTTGGCTGAAAATTGGCGGGGATGTAGCTCATAACCTAGAAAAGGACATAGGATACTTTTGCTGTCAAATCGATTCTTTGCCGGGCGGGACGAAGTCTGCCGGGACCGCTAGTAGATAATAAAAGGCATGGCGACAGTTTTTTTTTAAATTACCAATATTTATTGGACACCTATTTTATTTCTCGAAGATAAGTGCTTCTAAAGTTCGGGAGTGAAGGCTCGTGACTTCAGGTTGCGGTACTATTTGTACCATAGCGTGACGTCACAAGCCCCCACTCCTGAACTTTAGAAGCATTTATCTTTATATTTTTTAATAAAAGAATGGTAACCCAGTCATCATCCTTGTTGTACCATAGAAAGTCATAGAAAGTCTAAATTAAACTAGTTTCAGTACCGGCCAGCTTCCATCCATTTTAAAAAGATTTCACGTTTTATAGCAAGAGATATTCAAATATCCCGACTCTGTTAAGTGGTAGGTACTTGTTGGCATGCTGCACTATTTTACTGCAATTCTGTGCAATTTGCACCCACTTCGTTTTAACGATGGTTCAGATTCATATTGAAACGATTTCTCTCCATTTCTATGGCTGCTTTTATCAAGGAACATTTTTATTACATTCAAGGACATAAATATGAGTACATTTCGCTGTTTTATTAAAATTGTGACACAACTGGAAATGTCACGTGAATTCAAATTTAAACGTGACGGCTGGGATTCTTATATAGAGTAATAACATATTTTCGTTTGTGTGTAGATGTGTTAGTGTAGAATGACATTTACACCAATCACAGGTGATTACTGACCCTATTATTGCACTGCAACTGTTCGTCTGCCCGTAGGTCTGTCTGTCACCTCCACCACCCTCTGAGTTTCAGGTCTTCACAATTTGATGTTTAGGCTCGCATAGCCTTAAGCGCTGATCGTAGATACCGGTTTAGGCTGTGTGCGTATCCATCAGTCATACAGGACAAAGGATTTTATATATAAACTAGCTGTCCGGCCGGGCTTCGCACGGATCATCTTTTTTTTTATAGACTATGTCACTCGGGAATAGTGTAGCTTCCGAGCACTGAAAGATTTTTTTAAATCGATCCAGCCGTTCTGGAGCCTATTGAATCCAAACCAATAAACAAACCTTTCCTCTTTATAATATTAGTATAGATGGGTAAACAAGTAAGGTGTTTCGCTACTAATTCTCAAATAGACAATCGTCCAATCGCTTGAATTCGTTGACCCGCATAAAACTCCTTGGGGAAGACCGTCTCCCGATGTTGAAAGTCACATAATTATGTTTTGTACCGGCCGATTTAACCTTTACACTAGAGCATTATGTATCTTTTGAATTGTGTCACTTTAAAGTTACTGATGAATACAGAACTGTTTACGATGCATCCCAGTTTTTCATTCAATAGTGGACTTCTTTCAGTTGCCGTAACTTGATTTATTCTTTTATACAAGCGGTTCCGGCAGACGTCCTGTCTAGTAAAGGTCTTAACCGGGGTTGCAATTATTTTATTTGTTTTAGTATTTATGTGAGCTTAATAGTAGGTATGTATATAAACGACGATCGCCGAGCACAGCGAAAGCAAGTCGTACAGTAACCTTCAAGGTTACTGTGCGAGCGTGATAGCACTATTACGACGCGCGTGCAACAGAGAGAAATATAAAAAGGGCGTTTTTCGCTGTGCTCGGCGACCGTCCTTTAGTTAGCTACCTATTGATTAATTACCATTAAGATATACTTAGGTAACAGGTGTATGTATGTAACCCGACTTTGTTTTATGTAAATAATATAAGAATCCCAACTTAATGACTCAATGAATTTCTCCAATTTGTTACAGAATGAAGGTTGATATGACCTAAATTTATCTCAGAAAGGTCGAATCTTAGAACTTACGTGGACAAGAAAAAAACATGCCTCAGTACACTCTCTTCGATACGTTGAAGGCCTCTTACAAACTTTTGATGTTTAACTTGGACAAACAGATAGATAAATTAGACCCAAAATAAAAAGCCCTTGACTCGGTGGTATTCAAGAGCTTGACTAATAAACTTCTCTCAAAAGAGTTCCAGAAGCACATAATACTTGAGTTATATAAAAATCTTTCAATATTCATGCTAGGTGTGGCGAAGCGTGACTCCACGCCACATATAGCGTTCGGTAAACTAGGTATAGATAGAATAATAATATGGTGGTCCAACATAACCTAATTCATAGGTACTAGACTTATTCAGTGTTATATTTAGTACTAAAGTAGCACCAAAAGACAGTAAAGCATAATAAATAAAAAATGCGGATTACTTTGAGAGTAAATCGCAGCCCAAAGAATCTAGAACTTTCTGGAGTCGACGGGTAAGAAGTAAACTTTAAAAATAATATACAACGGTAGACACAATAGATCAGAGATGATCGAAGTACCTCAGAATTCCAAAACTCCAATAATTCGGGTGAATTCTAAAGTAAAAAAGTTTTTTATAATGTACCTACCGTATCGCATGTCATAATTATGAAAAATCAAGATATCGATTTAGCTACATTTGATGTTATATTAATATTAATATTAGGTTTACGCTCTGATTTCAGTAAGCCACTAGTTAAATACTTAGTAACCCTAACTCAAACAAGTGTTCGAATTTAGTAATCCCAAAGGAATTCACCAAGTTCCGATACATCAATCTTGTATGTGTTACGATTACATAAACACTATTGATTATTATTGTCATCAAAGATACAATTCGCACGGGTACTTTTCTGTTTTTATCCCTTTATAATATTCCTTCAATTATTCTGTAAATCTAAAATATATAATTCTCGTGTCGTGGTGTTTGACAAACTTCTCCGAAATGGTTAGACCGGTTTTTATGAAATTTAGTGCACATATTCGGTAAGTCTGAAAATAGGACGACATCTATTTTTCATACCCCTCAATGTTAGTCCACTCCTAAGTTATACATTTTTTTGTACTTACAATTTTTTTGTTTTTTCATGATTCGGCGCATTGAAAAATAAATAGGTACATTTTTTAAATTTTCACCAATTATTTTTTTTAATAAAAATCTCTAAAACGCGGTGCCTATTGCGTTATATCAACTAGTATATAATAATTTAGAGAAATCCTTCACACATAACTTTTTCGGTCTAGTTATTTGTAGAAAGTACCAACACAAAGAAAAACTACTTCTTAATATTTCTAAAGCATAAGTTCTCCGCCATCTTTGGGCAAAAGGTGGTATAGAAAGCTGTAAAAGCCTTTTACTCCCAAGTGCCATTTGACTCTTTATATTAAAATATTTTCTCATTCCAACTGTTTAGAAATAAGGTAACAAAACTGTAATTTTATATTATAACTAGCGACCTGCCGTGGTTGGGCATTTATTTTTTAAACATTTAGGGATACCTATAGACTTTAAGGTTTTTTTTTCTTTTTGTGAAGTCAAAAAAAACTTCCTGTTCAATTTTTACGTCGTTTCTTCTCAGTTATGGTCATTCCGAAGCGCGTGTAGATTCATATGACGTGTAATTAAGTAACTCTTTAAAGTCTATTCACTAATTATAAACGATTTAATTTGACGTAGAGTGTAGGTATCTTCAGGCAGTTTTTTTTCACACCCGTGCCACATTATCGAAGTTTTCATAATCCCTAACTTTATTCAATATATCTTATAGTATAATATTTTAATCTGGAAAAAAAATATTTGGCTGGGTAAAGTTACCCGACTTTTCTGTTAAATAAACAAATCTTCATTAAACTAAATCGAATCTCAGTGATTTTATGAATAATATAATTTCCTGGAATAAAACGGTGAAAACCCTGTTGGAAAAATAAATGAAATTCGTATTTTATTTTAACGTTATTCTATTACGTTGCACGGCGTTACAAAAACTTTCTTTTAAGATATTAATGCAGACCCTTAAACCATAAAAGGTGCGCCGCGAATATTCCGTAACTTTGAAGAAATCAAAGGATTGCTCGAAATGTGTTTTTGGGTTCAGGAAATTGTTTATTTCTATCATAATATGAAAATAAGCGTGATTAGAATATTGACGTAATATAAACATGCAAAAAAACTCCATTAAATCTTTCCATAATATATATTATAATATTTTAGGTACAATATTTTAGTAATTATTCCTAGCCAGTAGATAATAAGAATACATTTTGGTATAATATTGGAAAACAACTATTAACGAATTTAACTCGCGTATTTTTATTATATTTGATTTGCTTACGTTTCGGATTGTTTACAGTTTCCATAACCGTAACACGACTAAGCTGAGAATAATATCTAAAGTTGATATAAAATGTTATTTGAATAGGAAATAAGATTGTGATATAAGGAGTCGTGTTAATAGCAGCTCGGAAATAAATAAATTATTAGCATAAGCATGACGACTGGTTTTTTTTCTTCACTCATTGTATACACGGTACCATAACGTGACGTCACGAGTCTCCACTCCCGAACTTTTGAGCAATCTTACTGACGGATGTAATTGAATTTCGTTTTGTACCCAGTCGTCAATCGTCATCCCTATTTAAAAAGTATTAAGCTCCTAAGATCCTCCTCACGAGCCTTCAATATAAACACCTCAAATAAAAAATATTTAGTTAGTCTATGGTACTACATAATGTGAAAAATATAACGTTTTTTCAAATTATCTCTTATTATTACAGCCATCATTAGAGATATCTGTAGGTACATATTTATACAAGTTAGTATTTGTACAGCAAACAAACAATAAAAAACAAACAAAAGTTCACCGGAGTTGGGTAAAAAGTTGTTTTTATTTTTAGGGATCCGTAAATAAACCAACAAGAAACCTTAGTACGTAATAGGAAATGGAATGAAAGAACTTTTTATTTTAAGGCTAACGTTTCGAAAACTTTACAATTTTCATGTTCATAGCACGACTGAACTGACGTTAGTTTAACGCTAAAGCCAATAAAAAAAAATGCGCGAGTGTAATCCAGTTCTATACCTACCTATACAGCGGCTCAATTTCAATTTGTAATAACCTTAAAAAATGTTCGAAAAGTTCGAATGCCTCCGCCACACACTCGTACGAGTACCTACGTTAAATATTCATAATAATGCCTCGGCCACACTATGCTCCTCGCGCTGCAGTGATGTTGCCGTCCGTGGCCACACTATACCACGCGGTGCATGACGAGCGGCATAACGAGTAGAGTAGCCAGACGCATGCTCTGTCTTCTTTCCTCGCTACTTCTCTGGCCTCTGCGCGTGTGTGTGAGGGTATGAGACAGGTATATTCTCTCGCCTCTGCACGAATGTGTATTTATGAGACAGATATACCATACGGACCTCAAATAATGACACAGGTAGATAATGTGTAATAACCATGAAACCAACCAAAATTATTACTATTGCTTCCTTTATAACATAGAAATAAGGTCAAGGCTTCTAATTCCGTCTACGGGGCTATTCCGTCACGTACACGTTTTTGGCGAATCTAAGCACAGTTCGCCGCTACCGGCTCAGTTGGTAAAGCAGTAGGGTTTTCTAATTCAAACTAAAAAACGCCCATGACGCTGTGCAATAAAGGAAGAAAAATATCTGCTTTCAAAGTTCAGTTGCGTTTCGAAGTCGAAGTGCGAGTATAGTACTATGCAGTTTGATCGAAGATAAATATGAAACAGTTAGACTTCTAGGCTTGTTTATATGATTATTACAACGTCTATGATGTGTATAAACGTGTCTGCCTGTTCGTGATGCGTAAAACTCCGATAGTTTTTAGTAATTCACCATGAAAAATTAACAACTTCAAAATAGTCAAGTGGGAAATTCCGTCTATTTTTTAAGGGGCAAAGCCGTCATATGCCGGTATTTCCCGATTCCAGACATCGTCAACATTTTTTTAGTGTATTACATTTTAAAATAGGTACACTTGTCAATCTGGCAATAATAAGCTTAGCTGTGACGAAATATATGAGTAGGTAATTCGATAGAACGTAGTACGAAAATACTCCGGACTGCAAAATGCATAAATTATTACTTTATGAAATAATATATATAAAAAATATATATATTTGATTGAAATCGACGTGTCTTCATTTTCCGCTAGCTAAGACTTGAAAAAACTGCGTAGTTCTAGGGAAACTGCTTGCATGACGGAATAGCCCCACTCAGGCGGGAAACTCCGTCTACCTGACTATTATTTAAAAAAATATATAATAAATTAAGCAGCCTAGATACAGGGAATATCATACTATTATTTGATTGCCAAGTAAATTATTAGTCTAGTACATGCGCGCAATGGGTAAATAGTTAAAAATAAACGTCTCAAAATTTTAACCAAAGTTGATCTAGCTCAAAAATATGCCGGAATTAGAAGCCTTGACCTAGAAAGAAAAAAAATATATTTTGCAAATTTTCAAATGCTTAATTAAAATAACATTAAAGGCACTTAAAACTATGTAGGTTATAACTAGTGATTTTTTTGCAAAAAAAAAAAAGACTCAGCAAATGTCGAGTCACCCTGAGTAACACGACGTTTCAGTGGAACCTATACGTTATAAGCTGCAAGAGGCAACATACTAATTTAATATTATTCATGGTGTGTATATAGTTGAGTTTGTGCAACTGCGTAGAAATATATATACAAAATAAAATACAGTACAGTAAGTACAATAAATGTTCTCTTGCATGTATGTAACGTTAGAATGAAAACGTTATTTGTATTACGTAAATTGGAATGCCAGCTCTGCGTCACATTTTCTAAGCTAAAACATTTCCAGGTAAAATATATTTTACCTACTGAAGATATTTTGACGTTGGTTCTTGTTAAGTACTGAATTCTAGGCTTTATCTTTTTCCATAACCAAATTGCTTTTGGTATATAAAATACTATTTATGTCAAGTGTTACTACTTACTTACTTGCTAGATACCTACTTACTTAGTAATTTCTGATGCCTTCGCGGTTATTACACATTGGTATGAAACAACTATAACCGGATTTCGGATTTGACGAATTAGAATCGGAACTCGCGTATTTCATTTTATTGGCTGACGTTGCGAAAACTTCAGTTTCCATAATCGTAGCACGACTAAGCTGATAATAGTCTAACGCTAAACTCAACTAACGATTACAGAAACTGTAAAGTTACCCAAAACGTTAGCCAATAAAATAAAATACGCGTTAAATCCGTTTATAATGTTTCGTTCCAATTACTAGATACTTATTATATACTTATATTATTAACATGTCCGAACTTGTTTACTGTACAATAATACACAATGATATTTTTTTCATCGTTTATTACAAAAGTAATAAATAGGAAGAATAAACAATACCCAAAATAAATATTTCATTAATTGTCAACATCTCCTGAACGCCACGTGTAAAAGAACACGTGTAGGACCGCTTTGTACTTTATCCTCTATAAATATTATAATATATTACACCTTTTAGAAAATGTAGAAGATTCAAAAACAGGGAAACTCGAACCTACTAAGGTAAAAACAAAGGAAACCGCGACATAATCTTTCTTGAAACAAAATTAATGATAATTTCTGATGCCTTCGCGGTTATTACACATTGGAATGAAACAACTATTAACGGATTTAACTCGCGTATTTTTATTTTATTATATTATATTTAAAGTAAGACTTTAGCGTTAGACTTTTGTCAGCTCAGTCATGCTACGATTATGGAAACTGTAAAGAATCCGAAACGTCAGCAAATAAAATAAAATAAAAATACGCGAGTTAAATCCGTTAATAGTTGTTTCATTCCAATACAAAATTAATGAGCCATGACCTGAAAAAACATTTTAGATTTTTAACACGTTATTAGATCTAAAAGTTACCTGAAGAAACTTATAAGCATATTTTACATAGGAAAGTGTTTTTTCCACTACTAAAACGCATAATAATATAAATATACATATGAAATGTCATCAAAATCGGTCAAGCCATTTCAGCGGGGGTACCTAGTTAACTAAAACTTCCACGCGCGATTTCATCTGCACACGATAAGCACCCCCGATTTATACCCTTGGGGGGTGAATTGTCAAAAATCCTTTCTTAGCGCTCCGTTATGCTAAAAAAAGGAACCCAGAATCTAGGCTGAACCTAAAAACTTCCCACAGGCAGATTTCTCGAGGGCCAACCCCGAAAAATGTCCTAACCACGCCAATGAATAGGACTTTATCAAATATTCAGATCTATATGTCCCCGGACAATTACTCTAATAACTTACCTCATTCTATTTTAATTACAGTAAGAAGTAGGTACTTAATACAGAAATATATATAAAGTATTAATAGAAATATAGTAAATAAATTAGACTAAGTTAGACTCCAAATTTAAAAAAAAAGATAATCTACATTTATGTTAGGTATTTACATTTTTTACCTATTTTAACAATAACATTCATAGCAAAATCGAATATAACCCTTGTATATCAAATGACAGTTTGCTAGAACTAAAGCTACAAGCTTTCAGGTGCCCGGCAACATGGCGGCTTCCTGCCACAGATTAAACACGCCACAGACAAACTTAGCCAAACTATACGTGCGAACCATCGACAACAAACTTGCCAGCAGCAAATATTTGTGCCGCGCGGAAATGGATACCGCCATTTTGTTATAGAAATTGATAGTGATTTGTTTGTTGGATTTTTTTGTATAACTATAATTATGTAATTGATTTTAAATTATAATGAAATTTTGCAAAATGCGTAGTGTCTACTTTATATATTGTTATAAATCGAGTGCTATTCTACTTTGAATTTAAGTAGGTTGGTACATTAAATAATTTGCAAATTAAAAAAAAACTGAAATATGGATAATGCAAACAAAACACAATCTATGTTTTTCATAATCATATATTTTTTTAATGGGTGATAAAGAAGATTGTAAACGAGGAAATTATGGGTACCTACCATTTTTTTTTAAATTAAGTACTTAACATAATACAGTGTGATGCCTACAAAGTTGGTATGGTATGGATACGTTAAATACCGCTGCAGGCAATGAAGTTACAATGCATCGCAATGCAAAAGTTTTGTTCGGTTTCTGCTCAGTATTTCCTTTTATTAACTACTTACATGCACTAACGCAAATGTTCTACCTACTTTAGCGTTAGAATATTGTCAGCTCAGTCCTGCTACGATCATGGAAACTGTAAAGAATCTTAAACGTCAGCAAATAAAATAAAATAAAAATACGCGAGTTAAATCCGTTAATAGTTGATTTATTCCAATGTTCTACCTACTTATTCAATACACAAGATATTTTGCAAACCCAATTTACAAGGCAGTTTCTGAGAAAATACAATTTGAATCGGCATAAATTTTGACAGTTTCTCTTGAGAAATAAACGTCAAAACCTGCCAATTGCCAACTGCGGTACAGAATTACCCCAGGGTGCAAAATTATTTATTACTAGCGGCCCGTCCCGGCTTCGCACGGGGGGACTCAAGATTTTTTTAAGGCCTCAGAAACGATACTTTTCCCCCGTTTTTGAAACATTTTCGGTTACTGCTCCGCAACTATAAGACCTAGCGTGATATTATATAGCCTATGTTACTCGGGGATAATGTAGCTTTCCAAAGGTGAAAGAATTTTTGAAATCGGTCCAGTAGTTTCGGAGCCTATTCATTACAAACATACAAAAATACAAAAATACAAAAATACAAAAATACAAAAATACAAATCTTTCCTCTTTATAATATTAGTATAGATATAGATTAGTATAGATTGCTATAAACGTACTCCAACTTGCCAAATTTTATAGGTTTTTGTTTAAGTTAACTCTGATACGAGATATTTTTTTATGCTTTCGTAATTAATACACATTGTAATGAAACAATTATAACGGATTAATCTCGCGTATTTTATTATATTTGCTAATGCTTGGAATACGGTTTCCATATTTGAAGCACGACTGAGCCGACTATAAATCCGTTTATAGTTGTTTCATTCCAATGTGTAATAACCGGGAAGTCATAAGAAATTATCATAATATTTACTGACTTTTTCCACACTTTACAGCATCTATATTCGTAGATGGCCGAACTGCCGATTGTCAAACACTAAAATAAATAAAAATAAAATACGCGAGTTAAATTCGATACATTTTCATTCCAATGAAGTAAATGTTGTTTAACAGCAAATGTGTAATAATGTTCTCTGCGTAGAGAAAAGGCGTGATTTTCTTTATATACGCTGTGAATACAGATAATACGTTTAAATACAATTACAAAAGGGATTAAAACCGATTTAGAGTTTTTATACCCGTACTCCGCTCACATTCGTTTAAGGGAGGGAATTTTAAATCCCTCACTAGATTTATCTCTCTTCTTTTGAAATTCCATGAAACAAAGTCCAAGTATTATTTAACAGGATTTACAAATTCGTCTTTGGAATAGGAAATTTTGTTTTTTGTTTATTCATGAGGGTAATACGGAAGATTAGATTATCGTCAGCAAATTAGCTACAAATATGTGAAGAGTGTTTTCGTTAGCATTAAATTGATATAATGTTATGTAGGCACAATTATCATAAATGGGTCCACTTTTATTAATAATACTTATTTATCTTTTCATACAATTACATAATTATATTAAACTAGCTTCTGCCCGCGACTTCGTCCGCATGGAACTCCTCCTTTTTTGCAGTCGGTTAAAAAGTAGCCTATGTCCTTTCTCAGGTTCCAGACTTTCTTTGTACCAAATTTCATTTAAATCGGTCCAGTAGTTTTAACGTGAAAGCGTAACAGACAGACAGACAGACAGAGTTACTTTCGCATTTATAATATTAGTAGGGATTAAACTTAAGAATACTGAACAATCAATTCAAGTGGCCTAGTAATGTTTTCCAATTCCGACAATACTTTTTCCTCTTGGTCCCTTTGGACGATAAAAGTATCGAAAATTAGGTATTTGTCACTTTCATACAGGTTCCTATTCTAAGTTAACCTGTATTTGACATGAAATCCTGACCCATTTTTTGTTGAATCAAATGAAAATCCAAAAACATGTTTCGAGTCAGCGCAGTTTTATTCAAATATCTACTAATAACTTTAGGAGGTAAATTTCAATAAAAAACGAAATACATCTGCCATCAATCGTGTTAAAGAATGTTTTTCCTAAATATTAAATAAATTGGACCCAAGAATCACGGTGTCTCATACAAACTTTGCCCTCCTTCTTCACCCTCTAGGGATACAATTTCGGAAAATCCTTTCTTTTATGAATGAATGCGTCATACACAAAACACTTTTCGTCAGTCATTCTAGAAAAATATTTTTATATATGCATAGATAAGATAAGATATATATAGGTAGGTACAGTAAACAAAATTAAATATATTCTTTAATAGTATAGGATAAGATAAGATAGCAATAAAAATGAAAAATCCAAGTTAAGACGCTATTAACGTTGAACGAATTTTGACGTTTGCATCGTAAACATAAAAAACGGCTTAATGTTTAATTTCCACAAGAAGTTATTGGCTTATATTTAAATCGAAGACGTTTCACATCCCGTATTTTCCAACGTTATTTGTTTTCATTTGCTTTTATTGCAATATTTTTTAAATAAAAATCTCATGCGTTTAAGTCCATAAAAGAATATCGTAAAAAGATTGCTGGTGTACAAAAACAAATTAATCAAAAACGTACATCCTAAAATACTGATCTTTGAGGTCTGAAACTTGGAGAGTGTGTTTTTCCACACTCCACTCGCGCAATTAATCGACTTCTCGCATTGCCAACTTTGACTGAAAAAATTCATAAGGCATCCGATAAATAAGGATTATCCGATAGTGTGTATTTTGCCCCTAAAGGGTTTAAAATCGGGGACAAAAATATACCTAACTTTTTCGTTCTGAAATCCTCAAATAAACTAATAATTAGAATAAAGTAGTCTTGATTTTTTATTTAAAAACAATTTATAATTAATAAACCGTTCATTAATTATTTTTGGGAAAAGCCATTCCGTGGCCAAAATTTGATATTTAATTAAGTACAATAAGGAACTCGGTAATAAAACTACATTAATTTAACTGCCCAAAGAAAACTTCTTGAAGTCTCGTTAAATTCCTATTAGCGGAATTGGAGAAAAAATCGACAGATGTCTTAGAATTCTGGAGGCAAACATTTTATTTTCTTTTTCTTCGGTCAATGTTATCAAAATTGTATGTTTACATACCAATTGTTATCGAGCGTGGCACAATGCTTCTACTAATTTCTATATAAATACCTACTTAAGTGCAGATGTAAATAATTAAAATTTAACCATTATATAGCTAGGTATCTTCATTTAAAAAAATGTTGCATCCTCTGAAATTCGCTGAAAAGATCTTATCCGTTTACTTAGAAAATTAAATTGCTTTTACTTATTTATAGGTACTGTTACTTTCATAGTTAATCCAGCAACGGGGTTAGGAATTGTGTGTTTTTCTTAAGATTGAATCTTGTGGTAAGGCTACGCGTTTAAGGAACCAGAACGGGAGTTAGTTTCCAGAAGTTTACCAAAAGATGTCCACTGCGAAACGTCCTACAAGTTTCTGTACAGCTATTTTAGGAAAATGTTACAACATATTTATTCAACACTAGCTCCTGCACGTGACTTCTTCTGATTTAATTTTAACACCGATAAGAAGTGAGTTTAAAAAAACAAAACACGTCTTTTATCAATTGTGTTAAATTCTGCAAAATTTGTCCAAAGAATCACGTCGTCACATACAAACTTTCTCTCCCTCCCCCTTTTTATTCCTAAGGAGTAGAATTTCGGGAAATCCTTTTTTATCGGACGCCTACGTCATGCAAAAAATACCTTCCAAGTTTCAGGTCTCTATGACCAGTGGTTTAGGCTGTGCGCGTGTATCTATCAGTCACGCAGGACAAAGGAACATATTACTATTCTGATTTGTGGTAATTTATTTTCATCATTAGCAATATCTTAATTTACCTTCACAGTATTAATATTAGTAATGGTAAGAATAACTTTGTGAAATTTCATGTCGCTTTAAAGACGGTAGCTCTAGCATTGGTTTTGACTTTGATGAACGACCGTCCTCTCGGAACCTAGACCACAAATTAATTAAAGTAAAGGTATTATCTAGATTGTTCAAGAAAGTCGTTCAATGGATCCAGGACTTAATAAGAAGTTTGAAAGGATAAAAGACGTTTAATGATTACATCAATATGAATTAACATGATCTGAATATTTAATGAATAGCGTGTACTTAAGTACTCGATTAGTATAAGAAAACAGACGAGAAACTTTATGTTATCGATGTATCGATTTCATTTCTGGTACAAGGACTAAAAGACCATTCTAATTCCTGTCAAGACGATCCAACGATGCAGAATTCAAATATTTATTTTATTCTTCTTTAACAGAAATACCTACATAATCTGTGAAAATTTTACTAAACTATCACGGTTCATTTGAGATACAATTTGGTGATCGATGGAATTTTGCCCTTTGGTATTTGGAATCCGAAACTGTAACGGAATCCTGAAGTCAGTCAATGTTCGTAGCTAGCACATTTTTTGAATAGGTAGTTAGTAATTATGCCTCAACCACACTTTACTCCTCGTACTGCCGCTAGTCTGCCCTCCACTCTGCCCTCTAATCTATCCCCACTGCTCCATTTGCGCAATTAATCGACTTCTCACATTGCCAACCTCGACCGGAAAAAAAACAGCAAAATTGGGAGCAGTGGACATAAAAAGGAGTGGCGTAATGTGACGAGAAATGTAGCTACACTCTCCTCTTTTCTTTCTTCACCTCTCTCTCACCTTTCTCACATAGTGAGTCAGAGCATTAGTCAAGTAGATTTGACAACCTACCACTTATGAATATAATTTCTCATGTATTCCACTTACCTATTACAAAGTTATCGCACTTGACTATCGAGACATTCATCATTAAAATGGATTCCAGTGGAGGCAGCTCGCTTTATTATCCTGCATTCAATATCTAGAAAATTCCAATAAATATGGAGCATTCCTATACACAATATTGCTCGGTCCTAGGCATTAAATAAGCCCTGTTTGGTAAAAAGCCCGGCGTATTGTCAACAGGAATTGCTTATTGTGATATTTGTTTTCCATACCCTTCTATAAATCGGTAGCTATGGAATGGAATAACGAGATATCGTTTCCATTTATTTGGGTAGAGTTGTGAGAATTTATGGAGCTCGTTTTTATTATCTGTGATTTTTAAAAAGAATATTGTGTACAAGGTTTTCTAGTGTATAGTAGGAGGTTCTAAAATACTATTTGCGCATTTCCCGAGGTAAAATACCTACCTACTAAGTGAGTAAAAAGTATACTGGTTTAAAAATAAAATACTATCTGTATGTTTATTGCTGTTAAACGAAGACGAATAAAACCAGTACTTAAGCTAGTTACATTTACAAAAAAAGTAATAGTCAATAAAACACCCGGTTATCGTTCTGTGTATATTTTAAACGCTATAAAAATTGCGGGGTTTTAAGTAAACAATTTACAACACTGTAAAACGTACATAACGTTAATGAAAAATACCGTTCAGTCTTTATAACACTATAAATCACATGTAGTTTACAATGAAGTGCAAGAGACAACGACCGCTAAGTATGTTTAGTTCAGCAACAAACATTTTAAGACTAGGTTACAACCGGCTTGCATGATTACTAATGCAGTATGAAGATGACAAAAGTTTAAATAAATTAGGTACTCTCAAATTTATTTGTTTTCATAAATCATCATCGTCACAGCAAGATGTTCACTGGACGACGGTCTCCCCAAAGACCTTCATAGTG
Source organism: Polylopha cassiicola (assembly GCA_038024825.1). Taxonomy (NCBI): domain Eukaryota; kingdom Metazoa; phylum Arthropoda; class Insecta; order Lepidoptera; family Tortricidae; genus Polylopha; species Polylopha cassiicola. The sequence continues at coordinate 9,792,281 of CP149055.1, forward strand.
ACCAGTGATGTTTATTACATAAGGAAATGCCTGAAGACCAGGTACATGCAATGAGGGGAGTCCATAATATATGGAAAAACACTCCATTGAATTTTAATATTGTGTCTTTATGGAACCCATTGCTGAGGACGTTGAATGTCCTCCCACAGTCCGTTCGGCCAGTTGCCCATAATCAAAATCAACTTTGGGAAAGCGAAATCATGTGGTTATCTTTCTGACCCCACGAACACCTCACGAGTATAAAGACGTGTATCTCAGCCATCGCCTCTCTCAGCCAAGCAACTTCTGAGCTTAGGCCGAAACAAAGTCTAATCAGAACGACCTCCTCGCACCGTGACCAAGCCACGGTTAAGTTAAGCCCTCCTTGGCCCCTAGACAAGGTGCCAACTTTCAACGTTAACGTTGACCAACGTCAACGTTAACCAACGCACCTTGTCTAGCCCCCCTTGCCACGACAAGGGAAAGAGTGAAAGACCCATCTGATCAAAGGCGATAGACCTACCCACGTTGCATCCGACCCCATCGCTATTTTCAAAAATAACTCGACATTTAAGCTATTAAAACTGACAGTTCCAATAGTTGAAACTGCAGTGCAAATTGATCGTGAATGGTTTGTGAAACCAAAAGAGAATAAAGGCTTATGTATTAACTTGGAACTTTGACAAATGGATTGCACGTCACCAGCATAAAGCGATGAGACACGTTTTAATGACTAGGACTCCATCTCAAAGTGCTTTGGGGACATATAAAAAAACCAAGCTGCCTTTAATAAATTACTTGTAGCGTGAGTGCTATTTTTAATTGTAAAATCGCCTTATGTCTTTTTAATTCTATCATCCGCTTTACCGTGGGCCTGTTTTATGCATTAAAATTTTTAAAAAAGCTTATAGAATTATATAGGAACCAACTACCAGGAAAATAAGCAATATATAAATATTATGAATATGTTTTTTCCTCGTTTATTTTTGGGAGTTATACTTTGACCTCTTTACAGAAATAGAATTTAGTGACTGGCAATAATATATTCGTTTTCCATTGATATTCCAACGGCCAACTGCTATTGTTAACAACAATTCTAAAGGATTAAAATTGGGAATATCGATTTTATGCAAATGTTCCGATAACTTTACGATCCCCATATTTATGCGTATAATAAGTAAGTACTAAGTAGGTTTATGTAATGAAAACGATAATTTATACTAACTACCTTTCTATTATTATTATATTTTACACGTTACTGTTATTTGTCCCTTGGGTCCCATTTAACTAATTAATTTATATAGGTAAACACTTTGTGTTAAATAAATTACCTACTTTCAATAAAAATAACGTTATAATTTCTGATGCCTTCGCGGTTATTACACATTGTAATGAAACAACTATTAACGGATTTAACTCGCGTGTTTTTATTTTATTTTATTTGCTGACGTTTCGGATTCTTTACAGTTTCCATAATCGTAGCACGACTAAGCTGTGCTCCGTCGAATCCGAAACGTCAGCAAATAAAATAAAATAAAATAAAAATACACGAGTTAAATCCGTTAAAAGTTGTTTCATTACAATGAAAAATAACGTTACAATTTTGATGGTGAAACCAAAATCTAAGTAAAGATCAAATAATATTTATTTATTTAAAACTTAACAGATATTTAGATGTACTAAGCGAACTGGATGCATTGAGGCATTCTCTACCAGTCAACCTTAGAGTTATACAGAAAGAAAACAGTTCGTAACTGCAATTACTAAAACCAATATTAAAGACCTCTTATTTAGCAACTAACCTTTGAACATAGGGCTTTTCCTGTTTTAGTAGGTATTTATTAGTAATAATTTTAATATGATTATGAGAACTAGTCAAGTCAGACTTTAGGCTTCAATATATTATACTAATTGTCAGCTCAGTCGTGCTACGATTATGGAATCTGTACTGAACGTTAGTTAAATCCGTTAAAACATTTTTCATTCCAATGTACCTATAATAACCGCGAAGGCATATGCAGAAATTATTATAATATTATACCTACTCATTTTTAAAGAATATAGTAACCGCGAAGACATCAGAAATTATTATATTACTTATACAAATTTTTAAAGAAAAAAATATATTTTATGTAAGTATATAAATTTTTAAAGAAGGAAATTTCAAGACTGACCTTGAACTTGGCACCCATTTAGATCTCACTTCTTATGTTGTAGAACTTGGCTCTCATTTCACATTTATGTTTATAGTAAACATTACAGTTTTATTCCCATCGTCATTTTTCTCTGTAACCGGCGCTTTCCAGAAAACGACACAAACAATTTTGCTGATGCATTTCGCGTGAACTTTTCTGTTTTAATTTGCGCGATCGTCAAATTGTATTAAAGCAGTTTCCAAGAGCTTTCTTAGATTCTTTTCAAATAGATTTTTATATTTTTTCGTAGTTTTCTTTTTGATTTTATTTGGTATAAAAATTATGATTCATCAGACCGAAAATAATTTTACTCAATACCTTGTAAATTCTATTGTAGCAAAATATCTAATAATGGCAATTTTATGATGACGGACAGTTTGAAAACATTACAGTTCCCATATTCATACGAGATTGATGATATTCTTATAAGTCTTTAGTGTTATTGTGTAATATTCGCTTAAGTATCAGAAATTAATAATTTCAAAACAAATAACATCCCTACTAATATTATAAATGCGAAAGTAACTCTGTCTGTCTGTCTGTCTGTCTGTTACGCTTTCACACTAAAACTACTGAACCGATTTAAATGAAATTTGGTACAAAGATAGTCTGGAGCCTAAAAAAGGACATAGGCTACTTTTTAACCGACTGCAAAAAAGGAGGAGTTCCACGCGGACGAAGTCGCGGGCAGAAACTAGTAAGAAATAAAACTTTTTCAAACGGTCTTTCTCCGAAGTAAAAAGATCCCCTACAATCCCGGATGACGTTTTGTTTCAAAAATGTTTTCTCTTCTAGAAAATATTGTCTGTAACAGAGACGGTGTTTTCTGTTCAATATTCATAGACACCTGTGTAAGATAACAGCCCCTAACTGGTATATTGAAGATAAAATAAAATTGTTTCCACAATTTTCTAGAAAACCTTTTTGCTTTTTGATAGAAACTTTTTTCTTAGAAACTTACAATTACAAACGAGAACAAAAGAACGTCTAATTCCTGGTTATTATTAAATTTTTGTTAAAACTTTGATCACATAAGAAAGATTTCAAAAAATCTTCTCCAAAAATGGTGCCTATTACGAACATAATATTAACGTAGTAATAATATTATTATCTTAATAATAACAACTGTCAAATCAATCTATATCTATATTTATACTATCTATACTAATATAATAAAGAGCAAAGATTTGTACCTATTTTTGTATGTTTGCAATGAATAGGCTCAAAAACTACTGGACCGATTTTAATAATTCTTTCACTGTTGGGAAGCTACGTTCAGTCGTTCACCCTGACTAACAAAGGCTATAGAATATTTTGAAAAAAATAGGGATCCGTGCGAAGCCGGGGCGAACCGCTAGTTAATTAATATAGCAATGCTTTGCCGGGCGGGAAGACGTCTGCCGGGACAACTAGCATCAAATAGTACCATACAAATATCCCATTATTGTTACTATTTAAATGTCCCTATTAAACTACGTTCGTATTCTTAGAAGTTATGAATATAATCATGTATTCTGGACCTTATCTAAACTTCTCTTAGGATTCAAAAACGAATGCAAACTTTAATAAGATGGAGTTCATAAATTTAGATTGAGTTAGGTTTAGTAGGAAAAGTTTTAAACCCTTAATATTACGTGCGTTGCTTAAAGAGTTAGTACCACCCTCAGACAGTAAAACCATTGGTTTTTCCCAATTGCTATACAATATTAGCAATAACTTTCGCAGCTTGTAACGCTTAGGTATACATAATATATTATTTTTAAACAAGTTGAATAAGCAGGACGACTTTTTTCTTTGTCTATCAAGCAGGTTACCAAAAAAATATTGAACAAGTATTTTTTCTTTCAAAATAGAACAATATACTTACAAAGATTCCAATATGTAATAACGTTGTAGTAATCAGAAAATATTATGAGATGTAATTAATAATATATATATATAATACTAGCTGTTCGCCCCGGCTTTGCACGGATCCCTTTTTTTATAGCCTATTTCACTCAAGGTGAACGTAGTTTCCCAACAGTGAAAGAATTTTTCAAATCGGTCCAGCCGTTTTGGAGCCTATTCAATCCAAACAAACAAGCAAACAAACTTGTCCTCTTTATAATTTTAGTATGGATATTCTGAGATGAGTTTAATTTTATGCAATTAACCGCACTAAAAATAAAGTTCTTTAGTAAGTACCTAATAAATAACATTACTACACATACATCGCTTTATTTTCATCTATAGTAAAAACGATTCCAGTTCGAAACTACCAGAAACTTGTTTTAGGAAGTAATAAATTGTGGTTTGAAATGAAGTACGCTTTGACCGACGACAAAAACAGATCGAATAAATCTCAGTGGGTTTGGTTAGTACGCAAAAACGACTAGAATCTGTCACATAGTCGCGCAGAGGTGAGGGATGTAGCGAGGAAAGAAAGCAAAGTATTAATGTGGTCATTCTACTTGTCATGCCGCACGTCATGCTCGTCGTCATGCCGCCCGTCATGCTCCTCGTCATGCAGCGCTCCGCTATTAATGAGTTTTTTGGCGTGATTCAAAGGGCCGCAAGACCGTTCGCGATGAATTAGGTACGCGAGTATAGTAGTGTCGTGGCGTTTGACCTCTTTTGTTGACGCGGCCTACTGACAACGGACTGGCCACCGGGACCTATAAATCTAGACCTGACGTTAACTACTTAACATTTGAGACCGACAACAGGACGCGATAAGTCGCTTTACCGAAAATTAAACTGACGAAATGAAAAGCGAGGTTTCAATTCACAACAAGTAGTATGTGGCCAGAGACTGGCATCGCGACACAAATATGAGTATAGTGTGGATGAGGCAGAAAAATATTATTTCTGTCTTACACATACATAACTAAGTTTAAACTTGAGGTGCTTTACATTACTACTTTGGTCTGTAGCAGGTAGCTATGTCAAAACAAATGACAACGCTCTTTGATTACTTTGACGTATTAACATTACGATTTTCACATCCGTATTTCCATAAATTTCAAACATTTATTCCTGACTAAGGCGGCAGCTGGAATACTAAATTCGTTATGCTTTTGTAATTTAAAATAGGAATACATACAGAAATATATATTTTATGGCTTCAAACATACACTCGACAACTCGATTTATTTATAAAAAGATATGTAGATCATAAAAAAGTATAACAGTAAAATATCTTCCATCTTACAAAGTAATAGATGTTGGCATTCAGCCAAGGAACAAATATGACGTCATAACGATGTTAGTAATTACATACAGTGTTTCACCAATAAACAACCAGACAAGTATGAAAGTTATTAATCTTAATGACTTAAGAACCGTGGAATGATTTATTGGCTAACAATATTTTAATTAGCTGTTGTACTGACAGCCAAAGTACGTTACTTCCGTGATAATTTCTGTTGCTATCGCAGTTATTACACTTTGGTATGAAGCAACTATAACGGATTTCACCCGCGTATTTCATTTTATTGGCTGACGTTTTGAACTCTACAGTTTCTATAATCGTAGCTGATTGAGCTGACGGTTAACTATTGTAAGCACGGATCGAAAATACGCGAGTTAAATCCGTTATAGTTGTTTCATTCCAACATAGCGTGAGACAGAGACAAATAGAAAAAGGGCAACGACCGTTTTTCGCTGTGCTCGGCGACCATTCTTTAGCACACTTAGATCTAAAGGCTAAAAAAGTCTTTTTTCAGAAAAGGCGAAAAACCGATCTCAAAAACCGCTGATTAGCCTGTGCAAAGTAGTTAGCTTAAATCTACTTTATTGATTAGTTTTTGCTGTAAGGAATTTGATAATGTGCCCAATTCAAAACTTCAGGTTTTTCGAGTTAGCTCCCTTCAGATCTAGGTGTACGATATATAAATTTATAAACCTAAATTAAGACCTTCATTGGCCACATCCTACCAATCCGTACTAATATTATAAATGCGAAAGTAACTCTGTCTGTCTGTTACGCTTTCACGCTAAAACTAGTGGACCGTTTTAAATGAAATTTGATACAAAGAAAGTCTGGAGCCTGAGAAAGGACATAGGCTACTTTTTAACCGACTGCAAAAAAGGAGGAGTTCCACCCGGACGAAGTCGCGGGCAGAAGCTAGTCTTGTTATAGAGCAATATCCACATATAAGCATAACAACACACTGTCAACATTTGTCTACCTTGTCGCGTCACGCGCCTATCGCCCGAATCCATGACAACATTGACACGCCTTTCAATTTCATTACTGTATTAGATTCCTTCCATTAACACTATTTGTATTGTCGTAATTGATGTGAACATGCCTTTAGTTGGTCCATTTGAATGGTATTGCAAAGGAAAGCATTTAAATTAACTTAACTTTGACGGCCTTTTGGTCTAGTGGTCAGAGCTCCTGACTAAATACGGTTGCGGGTTCGAATCCTGCTAGATGTTAATGTGATGAGCACTGGCATCTGTATCTGAGTTTTGGATGTCTTATATGTACTTATGTAGGTATGTTTATCCGTTGTCTAGTACCCATAGTACAAGCTTTGCTTAGTTTGGGACTAGATCAATTGGTGTGAATAAATATATATTGTTTATTTGCTTTTGTTTCACGATATATTTTGTATAGTTATGTACTTAAATACCTATCAAAGTAAATGTCGAGAGAATGTTATAATATTAAACTTTATAAAATCCCTACTAATATTATAAATGCGAAAGTAACTCTGTCTGTCTGTCTGTCTGTCTGTTACACTTTCACGCTAAAACTACTGGACCGAATTAAATGAAATTTGGTATAAAGAAAGTCTGGAGCCTGAAAAAGGACATAGGTTACTTTTTAACCGACTGTAAAAAAGGAGGAGTTCCACGCGGACGAAGTCGCGGGCAGAAGCTAGTGTTATTATAAAGTCTCAGCTAGGTCATACATAAAAAAAAACTCCTACTGGTGCTAAATTTAATCAAAAAAGTTTATAACTACGATTCTTGATGTTTACAGATTACGTAGATGATGAAACTAATTTCGTTGATTTCATTTATATTTTCGTTGAGCATAACATTTTTTCAACTGTGAAACTAATTTCAAGAAATCTCTTTATAAATTTTATCCTTTTAACGAAATAATTAAAATATATGGTTTGGCTATAACTGTGAGAAATAATAATAATATCAATAAAAAATAATTAAATAGGTACTTTTATCAGTAAACGCATGAATTAAGAAATAATCAGGCCATTTCTTGTTATAAATATTCTTAATACATTATTTATATTGTTTGTATTTTGACAATCCAACTACTATACTTAATTTCAGTAATTACTGAAAAACGAATGCCTTAAAATAAAGATAAATTCGCATCGAAAAAATATTTACCATACAAGAATTTCAATTAAAACTGACGTAAAGAATTCCTAATTTTACGCACGAAATCAACGACTCATTTTTTATCAATGTTTACAATTTACTTGGGGTCAATGACACAATGACATATTAAGTGTCAGTAACATGGACTTAAACTTTCACAAAAAAGTTACAATCAGTTTTACATTGCGGTTTATCTAATATGGAGGTCAGCGTTAGAATATTGTCAGCTCAATCGTGCTACCAATATAGGGACTACAATATTTTCGAAACGTCAGCCAATAAAATAAAATACGTGAGTTAAATCCATTGTTGTTTCATTCAAATGTATAATAACCACGAAAGCATCAGAAATTATTATAGTAACACTAACGGCCGCGGCAGACGTCGTCCTGCCTGTCCGATTGTTTCATCAAAGATCTGTCAAAGTCTTCTGTCACTTACCGTCAATCACTTTGTATATGGGAGTATAAAGAAAAAAGAAAGATGTTGATTTTACACTTTTTCAAGATGTTTTTTAAATTTTCTACTTACGAACCTTCCCTGGACTTCCACGAATAATTCTAAAATTAGCCAAATCTGTTCGTGCGTTCTGGAGTTATAGCGTCAGGAAGGAAAACCCGACTTATTTTTATATAGTAGATTTCTGTTACAACGCACACGAAGACATCAGTGCCTCTCAATAAAACGTTAATTGCCCATAATGACGCAAAATTAATCGTTTACGTCAAGTTCTGAGTCACGTAAGCTCAGACAAACTCCTCAAAACATCTTAAACTGTCTTATCTTCTATCTTTCCTTTCAGATAATTTAGATATTTGAACTAAACCCATTCACCCCTTAAGGGTCTGGGTCGTCGTGAAAGGCATCAATATAGCAAATAACTTTTCAAATGACGTACCTACTTGACAAACTTCGTCTGCACTTTAGTGATTTAATATTGATTGATGCCTACGAATTCAGTTCAATGGAATCATAAAAATAATTGAGATGTTTAAATAAGAATTTTAAAAACTGTAACCAGATTGGCTTTATTTGATTAACACAAAATTTGTACTCATAAGAGTACTCGTAAGAAAGAGCGACGTTTTAAAAAAAACTCAAACTAAAGTGATGAAATGGGAGTTGCAAATCTTTAAATTAGCAACGTTTTTGATAAAACTTGACATGCTCTTAAAACATTTTATTAAATACGTGTTTCTTATTTTATTGGAATTCACCTAAGGGTGCCAAATAATCTATATATATAAAAGCTGCGGCTGAACTGATTTGGCTGAAAATTGGCGGGGAGGTAGCTTACAGCCAGGAAAAGGACATAGGATACTTTTTATAACGTTCCAGTAAAAAGAAAAGAAAAAAATATTAAGCTCATTTATTAAAATAGGTAACTAATTTAATAAATATTAGTATAACAAAACGCAACAATGACAACTGTCAAATCGATTGATTAATGCAGCGCTTCTATTTCAAATTTTGCATAAACATGGATAAATAATCAATATGGCAAGTCGGAAATAAAACATTATGTGGAAAAAAAAAACATCCATACGATGTTGGGAAAACAAAAGATAGGTTATAAGAGTTTTAGGACAAATGATCATTATGACATAAAACGTTAGGGAATGCAATAATAGGTTAAAAAACGTTAGGGATTCAGATATAAATATCCGTATTCTAATGAATTTCGCCCCATAACGGGGTTAAAAATTACGCGGACGAAGTGAAAAAAAAAATAATGACAGCTGTCAAATCGATTCTTTGCCGAGCGGGACGAAGTCTGCCGGGACCGCTAGTAAGTTATAAGAATACACTTTCGACTTCGGGTTTGGCAGTAAACCACCAGGTGCTCAACTGGGCTCCAGTATTCAATATGGAAAAAAATGCATAAATTTGTAATTTATTTCGTATTTAAATGGAAGTCACAAAATGTATATTCACTGAATTGGATAATTCCAATGTGCTATTAAATACGCAAACAGATTCACAAATAGCGAATCGAATATTCAATAGTTTTATAAAGTGATTGCAAATTTCTCTTCGAATTTTAATGTCACCAGAATTTTCGAAAGGCAATTTTTCCCTGTACGCGACATGCAAATTTTCTTCATAAATAACTTTTTTGTCTGCAGGCGAAGCAATATCAAAGTTTGAAAATTTCAATGAGAATTGGGTCCAATCGATGAATAATCGATCGGTTGTAATTTTTATACTCAACTAGGTCAGAAGGAGAACAGAGTGTTAGCGAACTGTAATTAAACTAAGAATAGAAAATATTAAATACGATCTATCAATCGAAATTCGATCGATATTTTTAAAGCGAAAAATTCAAATTAGAATACAAAGACCGAATTGAAAGGAGTAGAGAAATTTGATGACCTGTCAGTGGTCCCCTATGGTGTAACGGTTTAGCACGCTAGTAAAGGCATAGGCGTGGCGTGGGTTCGAATCCGACTGAGGGACTAACTAAAATGTAGGTATCTACTCTTGTCTTTGTACAAAAATATCATTATAATTTAATATTGATTATGGACATTTTGTAATAGGTCTGTTGTTTTTTTATTTTTTACGATCTCACTATAATTATAATTTGATATAAAACTATGTAAGTAACTACAATGTATGAAATAATTAAAAACACGCTGTACATAAACACACACGACATTCGCGCAAGCGCCCTGTGCCACCTAAACGGAGCAGCACACTCAGGCACGGTAGAAAGAGTGGGAGATACTAGTTCTTCCCCTCGATCTTACGCTTTTTCGATCAGCATCACGTGACCCTGACGCGAGTTTGAAAGTTTTTACCCATACAAAAAAAAGTGCTCAGCGCCGCTAAAGAAGTTTTCACTTCAATAAAATAATCTAATGTAATCTTTAATATCGCTCTGCAATAGTCTCAAACGTTATTTTTGTTGTCAGGTCCGATGCCAGAATGCAGGTCGAACCAGGCCCCACGGCCGCTAGCAACACCAGCAGCTACCCTGACCTGACCAGCTACTTCATCACCTTCTACGATGAAAATAACCACCAGTACATCAACACCACCGGCGGAAATGTTACCGAGGTAAATTAATCTGACTTCAAAATATACCTCTTTCTCTAGAAAATATCCTGCCCGTTCGATTGTTTCTTCGAATATCTGTAAAAGTCATCTGTCACATACCGTCTATCACTTTTTGTATTAGGTTTTACAAATTAATTCTGATCAAATCTGTATATTTCCTTATAATAATATACAAACCTTCCTGATAATAACCTTGACATGAAAATTCAGAATAAAATGAAGACCTAGAAATATTACACAATTTGTAATAAACCGAAAGTCGCTCGAAGGAATTCAAAGCGAGGACTGAAGGTTTTTAAAACCTAAGTGTCTAAAGAAACCTTACAGTAGGCAAGATTGTACAATTTTTAATTATCCCTTTAAGAGACAGTGTTTTAAAAAGTAAATTATTCAGTCAGTTTAATTACCAAAAAATGTTTAGCACGTTTTTACTTTGTCAATTACATAAAATAATACCAAGATAAAATGTAACGGGAGCCGTGACGACACTTCTCGGCAAAAAGTGTTAACAAGAAACAGGCTACCATGATCATATTTTTTGTTTGTTAAATCGAACAAATAGTCCAATATTATTTCATAATCTATGTTGACAGACTGTATTTTTTTAGAACACTATTTATTGTTAAAGCCTGTACCATTTCACGTAATCGATCTATCAATCCTGTCAAACAGGCACCACTGTGGGCCTAATCTTAATTGCTCCGATTGCCACGCACCCGGATAACTATTCGAGCGTATATCGTTCTGCAAGCCGTTCATTTCGATAACTTTATATGTGTGTAATGTATATATGTTTAACGACTTTAACAACTAGTGAGTAACTAGGTACATCTAAATTTATAATAGGTGCATTGGACGTACTGATACCTACACAAAAACCATCGAATTTCTTACAGTAAAACAGATCTACCAATAAGACTTTTAAGGTTGTTTAACAATAAGTTACATCGTTTCTTACGAATTGCGAATAGTGTAAGTCAACTCTGAGAGGAGAGGTACTTTGAAGTCCCACCCGTCACACTTCTTATACCGTCAATTTCTCATAATAATAATGAGATTTTCATACTTTTTTCGATGGTACAGTATGCAATGACTATTCAAGTATTTGATAATGTCATATTCAATACATAAATCGTTGCCGTTTGTCAGAAATAAAGCGAAGTGCAGGCAAAAATGAGTATAAATGTCCCACCCGTCACAATGGAATGACCCTTAAGATAACTCTTCTAGCTTCATTATAAAAAGTATAAATCTATCCTACTTTTTATGGGCATATTGCATGTTGTATCAGTCAGATGTTGAAATAAAGGGCTTGTTAATTTGAATTAATATAATTCAAATTTATATCTCAAGGTGGTATTATCCGAAATACGATAGCGAACCCATAAGCAGAAAGCTAGTTTTTAACTTGTACTGCGTACTTCTGCAACCAAATTCTATCGAAACCGTTCAGCGATTTATAATACTTATATACCTAAGAAAATATGTAATACTTATAAGTATATTTATTACGGATTTTATATGCGACTAGCGGCCCCGGCAGACGTCGTTCTGCCCGTCCGACTGTTTCGTCAAAGATCTGTCAAAGTCTTCTGTCACTTCTTCATAAGGCTTTATATTTTCCCCCAGTTTTTTACACATTTTCCACTGTTTCTTCGCTCCTATTGGTCGCAGCGTGATGTTATATAGCCTAAAGCCTTCCTCGATAAATGGTCTATTCAACAAAAAAATAATTTTTGAATTCGAACCAGTAGTTCCTGAGATTAGCGCGTTCAAACAAACAAACAAACAAACTCTTCAGCTTTATAATATTAGTATAGATATAATACAGGATTTGACACAGATCCCAATTAACATACAACCTATTATAGCATTATTGAACAATGTTATTGTACATGTAAGCATAGCTTATTGTTTACGGCATGTTGTTAGTAAGGCTTCTTATTGTTTAAGAGTTCTATTTTTAATTGTAGCACGTGATGCCGTAATAAGCTTAGAACTAGTTCAAAAGCCAATTAGAGAACAACACGAAGATACTTAAGTATGAAAAGTGAATTGAAACTGTTTTATTTCTTTTATAACATCCCCTTAAATTGCAATACAGGAATTGCTTATATTGAAGAGCAGTTCTTGTGTTGTAGAGGATTCA